>CM016621.1:28408802-29783363 GCA_005393395.2 Gossypium australe
GCCCATTACCATACGGCCGTGCCTCATTAAAAGTCCAAACACGGGCTAAAGATGATTCACATGGGCGTGTGCCATGGCCGTGTCCCTATCGTGGAAAAGAGCAATTTCACTCGGAAAGGATACTTAGGGGTAAAGAAACCTATCTCAAAAGCCTATATAAACACCCTAAGTATAACCTATAAGGGGGCGGTTAGCTAGGCTAAGGAGCCAAGCCAGAAAGGTTAGATATGTGGAAATCACTCGAAGATAGCCAGTTGATCCATCTCAAGAAGCCGGAGTTATGCTCAAGACGGAGGATCTCTCCTTCAATTCCTTCAGGGGGTTTTAGGGATTTCTTATGTTTTGTTTTATCTTTTCTTTTGAGATGTTTTCTTTTATTGTTATGAACTAAACCCTCAGATACCTGAGGGGATGAAACCTAAGATGAATCTTGTTATCATTTGCTGAACTATATGATAAATATTTGACTTGTTCTTAATTATGTGTTCTTAATTCTTGTGTTGATATTTCTGGGATATTAATTCAAGTATGATGTGCTCAGGTGGATGAGCGAAAGTCCCTGCCTAAGAGTAGATCTAGCACAATTAAGCGGAGTTGATCGCACGCCTAGAGATAGGTGACGAGATTTTGCCGGATTAAGGTGAAACCTAATATGGGAGTCCATAAATCGAGTTAATGCGATTCTAGGGGTTTTAATTAGAAAGAGATTTCAATTAATCAACCTAGGGTTAGACGTTAATCACTTCGAGAAAGGGTTTAATATACATTAGGGAATCTTACGGATCAAGTCAAATGAACAAATCGTCTGGTTCAGAGTTAGATAACAAGTGAATTCTAGGTGGATTCTTCATTGGGTGTCGTTTTAATCAATTGGTTTCTTCTAAGTTATTTTTCCAAATTCATTCTTCTTTTTCTTAAAGTCTTTAGTTTAGTAATTAATTATTTTAGATTAGATAAAAATCACTTTATTCTTAGGCTAAATAATAAAAAGAGAGTTAGTATTAGTACTTTTGGTCCTTTGGGTTCGTCATTCCGGTCTTGCCTAAACTATACTACTGTTCGATAGGTGCGCTTGCCTCAAAAATCGTTGTCATAGTTAGTTTCTAGGTTCGATCATTCTTTTTATAAATTTTAAGACTCGACTGACACGATCAAGTTTTTGTCGCCGTTGCCGGGGAACTAAAATATTAAGAAATCTTAATTTTTATTACTTTAGCCATATTTATTAGTTATTTTTATTTTTTCAATTAAATTTTATTTTTCTAATTTCTTTCTTTTTGTTCCTTTCAAGTACCTCTAGTTTATGACTAGAAGGAACCCGACAGGACCCCTGCTTTACAACAGTGATATTGAAGGTACTATTCGTAGAAATCGCAGAGAAATAAGGCGAAGTTTAAAACTACATAGAAGAAGAGAAAGAAGCCGAAATTAATACCACAGAAGAGATGGCTGAGAATAATCCGCCACCTCTAGAGATGGCCGAACATCATGCTCCACGCACTATGTATGATTATGCTAAACCTAGTTTAACAGGAACTGAGTCTAGTATTGTTAGGCTTACTATTGCTGCAAATAATTTTGAACTGAAACCTAACACTATACAGATGATACAAAAGTTTGTTTAGTTTGATGGTTTGCAGGCTGAAGATCCTAACACACACTTAGCGAATTTTCTAGAATCTGCGATACCTTCAAGATAAATGGCGTTTCTGATGATGCCATCCGTCTTCGGTTATTTCATTTTTTCTTTAAAAAATAAAGCCAAACAGTGGTTACATTCTCTTCCACGAGGATCAATCACTACATGGGACCAAATGACCGAAAAATTTTTATTGAAATATTTCCCACCGGCCAAAACGGCCAAATTGAGGAATGATATCTTTTCTTTTGTGCAGATAGATTTAGAGACACTTTATGATGCATGGGAGAGATACAAAGATTTGTTAAGGAGGTGCCCACACCACGGATTACCTTTGTGGTTATAGGTCCAAACTTTTTACAATGGTGTGAACCCTTCAACACAGCAACTAATCGATTCAGCTCCCGGCGGAACCCTGAACAACAAAACTCTTGAAGCAGCCTACGAGTTTATAGAGGAGATGTCACTGAATAACAATCAGTGGCAAGTTATAAGGACAAGGCCAGCCAAAGCAGACGGAGTTTTCAACAATGATGCAGTAACCGCGCTATCAATCAAGTAGAATTGCTACATAAAAAATTTGATAGTTTCTATGGTTCTTCACAGGCACATCCAGTAATGCAGTGCGAGACAAGTGAGGGCGTGGCGAATCCTGAGTACCCACCCTACGAACAGGGCATGGAGAGTGAGCAAATGAACTATATAGGTAACAATTTCCGATCTAACAATAACCCTTATAGTAATACCTATAATCCAGGTTGGAAGAACCACCCCAATTTCTCATGGGGCAGTCAAAGAAATCAAAGGCAACAACCATCCCAAAACTTCCAACAACAGCCCTACCCACAGGAAAAGAAGCCGAACCTTGAAGATGTGCTAACAAACTTCCTAACAGCCTTAGAAACACATTTCCATAAGGTAGAAACAAAACTTGAGGCATTGTCACAAGAGTTCAAGGATCAAATCAGGTAACTTACTAAGTTAATCTCTGAAACACGACCAGAAAGCTTACCGAGGGAAACAAAATAGGTGTAACATCCTGAAAAGGGCCTATGCATTTCCGGTTTAATTGTACGAAATGACAAGTCTTAAGTAATATGAATAAATTTTTGAACACTTTGGAAACCTGAACATTTTTGGAAACTTGAACATTTTTGGAAACCTGAACATTTCTGGAAACCTGGAAATGTAAGAAAATGGTCAGCAAACAGAGCCGATCGAAAATTTTAGGAAACTTAGAAATGATGCAGAAATGTCAAATTTTAAAGTTTAAAATAGGAAATAAGGGCAAGGTGGCCTTAAAAGAAAAAGTTGGTGAAATTTGACACACAAGCAGGCTTGGAAAAGTGGCCTGAAGGTGCCACTTAGGGCCTATGGATATGGCGTCACATGCAGGGGAAATGGGCCTGAGTTCGAGTCACGTGGGAAGCAAATAAAGGAGGTTTATTTTTGCTTCCATAAGCAAGAGGGTGGACGGCACATGCTTCTAGAAATAGAGGTGTTTTAATTCAATAAATATGTGATTAATAAGTGATAAATAAAGGATTATTTTTCTAAGGAGATAATTGATGGATTAAAGGCTTTTATTTTAATTAAAGGAGATAATATTATCATAAGAGGAGTAGTGGCCAAACAAGGGACTCTCCCATTGATAATTTCGGCTAAAGAAGGAGAATCAAAGTCCTTTCTCTCATCTTTTTCAAGTTGGCCGAAATTCCCTAGCTCTCTCCCCCTCTCTGCCGAATTTTTCTTTAAGCAAACTCCATCTTTTCTTCTTCTACTTTCTTCTCTGTTTCTACTGTCAAAGCCGAATCTTTGTTGATTCTTAGTAAAGGAGCAATCAACTACAACATCAAAAGGGTAAGATCTATGATCAATCAAATGTTATTCCTTTTCTTTCTATCGAAATCAAGGTACTAACTTATTAGCGAATTTGGCCGAAACTAGAAGGGTCTTTCGGGATTTCTAGTACTATCAATTACAAGGAAGAGATTATCCGGGATTTGAGGATCTAAGGTAAGATGTATGAATATTTGGTTAAAGGTTATGATTCATGTTTCAAAGTTAGATTTAATCTAACACGTATTTATAGGGATTTCGACAGGCATATAAAGGAATCCTCTTCAGATTTGGAATATTGCAAGGTAAGTGATATTCGGCCAAGGCTTATTTTCCTGATATTTAGGATTATTTTCCATTATTTCAAAAGCCGGAAACTGACATGGTTACATGGCTAGTGTTAGCCAATTTCAAGGAAAAGGAATACTAGCAATTTTTGGGACTTGATCATCCAATTCGGCAACAAGGTAAGTAATACAAATCCTATTAGGATTTGGTTTTTAAGCCAAATATGTTTGTTAATATGATTTAATGAATGGCCGAATATAGGAGTTAAAGATCTAGATCGGTAGATCTCTCTTCGGGATTTCAAGGAACCTATTAAGCGAATCAGGTGTGTACTCACACTAACTTTCAATATATCATATGGAAATTATTTTAATATATGAATATGCATAAGAATGTGAATGTGGCTAAGTACCACAAATGTGGTAAGAGTACCCAGGTACGTTTCCTACTTCTGATAGGATTACGAATATGATATATTTTGAACATACGAATAGTAACATGAATGAGAATTAAGTATGTTATGCATGATATAAAATTTATGGGGCATTCGGGATCTATGTGAAAGGGGAAGAAGGTGTTGACTTCGGTCTCACCAACGGAATATGGTGACTACGGTCACAAAATTTGAATATGGTAACTTCGGTTACATTATCTGAATTTGGTAACTTCGGTTACATTATTTGAATATGGTGTCTAATGACACAAATTATATGGGCGATGAGCACGTCGACTGCAGCGACTGCCTTCGATGGTGTGTAGCGGATGGAGGGTTGACTTAGTAGTCCCCACGGTGTGACTGGCAGGTACGGGTGGTGTGTAGCGGATGGACCATTAGGCTTGGGTTTGGGTTGCATCATCATTTATTTTGATATGAATATGAATTTGATATGAACATGTATGCCTGATTTGTTAGATGTTAGTATGATGTACACATTGAGTCTGTTGACTCACCCCATTGTGGGACTATTTTTCAGGTGATGAACAGTGACTGACCGGGACGGTAGACCTTGAGGTGGCCATGCTTCACTCGATGATTTTATTTAGAATTTGGACTTTATATTTTCTGAGCACTTTTAAATTTTATTTCTGGGTTTACTTGATGTAATAAGGCCATAAGGCCCAAGTGGATTTCTTTATTTTGCTTTACTTTTAATTATCATGTTACGAACTATCTTGATTTAAGTTTAAGAAAAATGATTTCTTTAAAAACAAACCCTAAAATTATCTTGTCACCTTAATTAAATTGGACTTTCGAAATTGATTAAATGGGTTCCCAATCTAAGCCCAACTCAAAACAACATTTTTCCAAAATTTCACTAAGTAACAAAGAACTTGAAAACCGGTTTACTTAAGGAACATACCAGATCCGGTTCAGGCTCATGGGCCGGGTGTGGGGTGTTTCAGCAGGTAAAGGCAGTGACACTAAGAAGTGGAAGGGAGTTAATCGAAACGAAGAAAGAGGCACCACATGAAACCGAGAAAGCAAAGATAACACTAACCTGTGAGGAAATCAAACCAACAATTCCATATTCAGCAAAGTTAAAGAAAGACCGCTTAGACGCACAATATGATAAATTTCTTGAACTTTTTAAACAGTTACATATTAACTTACCTTTTGTTGAAGCTATTTCACAGATGCCAACATATGCAAAATTTTTAAAGGAGCTTCTAACAAATAAAAGGAAGTTCAAGGAAATTTCAACAGTGGAACTTAATGAAGAATGCTCAGCTATCATCCAAACCAAGCTGCCAACCAAATTGAAAGATCCAAGAAGTTTCACTATTCCTTGTTTAATTGGTAGTTTGAGCATAGAAAAAGCATTAGCTAATTTAGGTGCCAGTATTAATCTAATGCCTTATACAATGTTTAAACAACTTGGTCTCGAGGAACCAACACCCACTAGGATGAGTATTCAGTTAGCTGACGGATCTGTTAAGTATCCTAGGAGAATTATTGAAGATGTTCTGGTAAAAGTAGATAAATTTATATTTCCCGTTGATTTTGTTGTGCTTGACATGAATGAAGACATAGAGGTACCTTTAATTTTGGGACGACCTTTTCTAGTTACTGCTAGGGCTGTCATTAATGTTGGTGATGGTAAACTTGCACTAAGGGTAGAAGATGAGGAAAATGTTTTCCAAATTTATGATGCCATGCGATATTCTAGAGAACAAGATGATTCTTGTTACTTTGTTGATGCCACTGATCATATTTTTCAAGAATCTTTGCAGGAAATCATGCACAGTGACACGATGGAACTGTGTCTTTCACAAGGTGAGGGGAGATGATGATACCAATGAAGAGAATCCCAATGCATCATCCTCTAGGCAGAAAGGAAATAGAGGACATTGAGATCAATGACGAACTAAAACAGAAACCCTCTATCGATGAGCCACCCAAGTTAGAACTAAAATAATTACCAAAGCATTTAGAATATGCATTCCTGGGGGGTAATTCTACGCTACCAGTAATCATCTCTTCAGAACTAGGACCCAAAGAGAAAGAAGATTTACTAAGGGTACTAAGGAAGCACAAAAAATTCATAGCATGGAAAATGTCAGACATTAAAAGAATAAGCCCATCATTCTGCACCCATAAAATTTTAATGGAAGATGAGTATAAACCTTGTGTGCAACCTCAGAGACGTTTGAACCCCAATATGAAAGAAGTTGTCAAAGCTGAGGTAATTAAACTTCTAGATGCAGGAATAATTTATCCAATTTCTGACAGCACCTGGGTAAGTCCTATGCAGGTAGTTCCAAAGAAAGGAGGCATGACTGTTGTAGCCAATGAAAAGAATGAATTGATTCCTACAAGAACTGTCACAGGTTGGAGAGTCAGTATTGACTATAGGAAGCTAAACGACGCCACCAGAAAAGATCACTTCCCTTTACCCTTTATTGATCAGATGTTAGAGAGATTGTCTGGGCATATGTACTACTGCTTCTTGGACGGACTCTCCGGCTACTTCCAAATCCCAATAGCTCCTGAAGATCAAGAGAAGACAACATTCACATGCCCATACGGTACGTTTGCTTATTGTAGAATGCCTTTTGAATTATGTAATGCTCCTACTATGTTTCAGCGCTGCATGTTGGCCATCTTTGATGAACTTGTGGAAGACATTATGGAGGTATTTATGGATGACTTCTCGGTATTTGGTAATTCTTTCCATCTTTGCCTTAAAAATTTAAAACGAGTTCTAATAAGATGTGAGGAAACAAATCTTGTCTAGAATTGGGAAAAATGTCATTTTATGGTTAGAGATGGAATTGTGTTAGGACATAAAATTTCTAGTAAAGGGATTGAGGTAGATAAAGCTAAGATTGAAAACATAGAAAAATTACCTCCCCCTAGTTCAGTTAAGGCTATTAGAAGCTTTTTAGGACATGCTGAGTTTTACAGAAGATTCATTAAAGATTTCTCTAAAATAGCTAAGCCTTTAACGAGATTACTAGAAAAAGATGTTCCTTTCGATTTTGATCAGGAGTGTTTAGATGCATTTAAAATCCTCAAAGATAAACTAATAAATGCTCCGATTATAATTGCACCTGATTGGAATCTGCCTTTTGAACTAATGTGTGATGCAAGTGATTTTGCAGTAGGTATAGTTTTGGGACAGCAAAGAAACAAGCATTTTCAGCCAATTTATTATGCTAGCAGAACATTAACACCGGCACAAGAAAATCACACCACCACAGAGAAAAAATTGCTAGCCGTAGTTTTTACATTTGACAAATTTAGACAGTATCTGATATTATCTAAAGTTTTCGTTTACACTGATCATTCAGCTCTTCGTTACCTCTTAACTAAACCTGATGCAAAACCTCGACTCATACGATAGATCTTACTGTTACAAGAATTTGATTTGGAAATACAAGATAAGAAGAGAGCTGAAAACCTTGCAGCAGATCACCTCTCCAGGCTTGAGAACCCACATATCAAAGAGCTCGACGAGAGTGAGATAAATGACTCGTTCCCCGAGGAACAATATTCTCTATAACTAACACCAAGGTACCATGGTTTGCAGATATTGTGAATTATTTAGCTGCTAACATCTTACCAAAAAGACTAACACATCATCAAAAGAAGCGATTCTTTGTTGATGCGAAAAGCTACTTTTGGGAGGATCCTTTCCTTTTCCGCATATGTGCAGATCAAGTAATTCGGCGATGTGTTACAAAGGCAGAATCAAGTAAAATCTTAGAACATTGCCATTCAGGACCTTCAAGAGGACATTACAGTGGGATTAAGACAGCACACAAAACACTCAAATCAGGATTTTATTAGCTAACTCTTTTCAAGGATGCCAACAGGTATGCCGCTTCGTGTGATAAATGCCAAAGAACAGGTAATATTTCTAAGCGCGATGAAATGCCTCAGACATATATGTTATCATGTGAGATATTTGATGTATGGGGTATTAACTTTATGGGTCCATTCCCTAGTTCATTCGAAAATAAATACATCTTAGTAGCAGTAGATTACATGTCAAAATGGGTGGAAGCCCAAGCTTTACCTACTAACGATGCTAGAGCTGTAATAAAGTTTCTTAAGAAACTTTTCTCTCGTTTTGGAACACCCAAAGAAATCATCAGCGATAGGGGCACTCACTTTTGCAATACTCAATTTGAAAAAGTCTTAAGATAATATGGAGTACACCACAGAACAACTATCCCTTATCATCCTCAAACCAGTGGGTAGGTGAAAGTGGCAAATCAAGAGCTTAAGCGAATCCTAGAGAAAACAGTTGAATCAAATAGGAAAGATTGGGCAGTAAAAGTAGATGATGCTTTATGGGTCTACAGAACAGCATTTAAAACCCCTTTAGGGACATCCCCGTACAAACTTGTTTACGGAAAGAGTTGTCATCTGCCATTTGAGTTAGAGCACAAAGCCTACTGGGCTATAAAGTTCTTGAATTACGATCTTAAAACCGCAAGTGAGAAGAGGATGATGCAGTTAAACGAACTAGATGAATGGCGAGCTGAGGCCTATGAGAATTCACGACTATATAAGGAGGCAACCAAACGACGCCATGATGCTCGTTTAAAACAATCAAAGCAATTTGAAGTAGGAGACTTAGTCCTACTGTATAATTCAAGGCTCAAACTATTTCCTGGAAAACTGAAATCAAGATGGTCAGGACCATTCGTGATAAAATCTATTTTTCCTTACGGCACAGTCGAGGTAACCCATCCAACTCAAGGAACATTCAACGTAAATGGCCATCCACTGAAACTTTATAATGGTGAAGATTTCAAGGAATTGAGAGAGGAGCTTCAGCTCCGTGAACCTTCTTTTAGGAATGAAAATCTAGCTTAATACTTTAAATAAGCACTTCTCGGGAGGCAACCCAAGCACTAACTTCATTAACCCTATTAATTTTTCACATTTTAATTTTATTTGTCCTTTTAGCACCTAAATCAAACTATCTGATTCAGTAAATCGCAGGTTTCCTAACACACGGCCTTACACATGAGCGTGCCCGTGGCTGTGTGGTCGCCATGGGAAGGAAAACGGGCGTGCAGGTAGACATGTGAGAAGAAGAAGACAAATTTTCCCCAACACGGGCTGCGATAAAAAGACCACGGCCATGCGATGCGGCCGTGGTCTATACTGAGTAAACCAACATGAGCACGAGCCACGCCTGTGCCTACCAACCGTGTGCGACACTGACTACTTGTACACGGGCGTGGCAAATGTAGCACAGGCGTGGGAGAAGCGAACATAATAGCACAAGCCCAGGGAACACGGGGGTGGGGAACATATCAAATGCGTCCAAATTTGAAAATTATGAAAAGCACGACCTGAAGAAACAGACACACGGACGAAGCTGCTGCCCATGTCGCCTTCCCTATTTAAAGAAACATAGCCCCGTTTTTCCCAATTTTCTTCCCCAAACCCCAACCCTAGCCGTTTTCCCCTAAAAACTTCCCCCAAATCCGGCCACCAGCAAGAAATTTCCTCACCATTGCCTTTCCCCACCCCAAATCTTCCAAACTTTCAAATACCCATACAAAAACGAAGCCACGCCCGTGTTAACAGGAGCCCACGCCCACTCTACCACCGTGTTACTTAGAATATTTAAAGCACACGACCATGCGCCACCGTTACACGCCCGTGCTCTGCCCGTCCACATCACCACACTCAAAAGCACTACTGGTCACCTTTCACTATTTCATTCCCATCTTTTTACTTATTATTAAGACTTCATTTTGTTTAGTCTCTTTTTACTAGTATTATTTTTTTATTAAATTAATCTTTAGAATTTGAAAACTAATTTGATTACTACCTTAAGCATGTTAGTCATTGTTTAGGTAGTTAATTAGAACTAGATAGAACTAATCACTGTCAAAATGGTTGCTCATGGTTGAAATGTTATTATTTAGACTTTGAATATTTTTGGTATTGATCAAAGTACTTGCTTTATTTTGGTAGAAAATTACTTGAATATCAACTATTTTCAGGAACAATGTCGTCGTCACGAGGAAAGCGAACCGCAGCCACCGCTTCTAAAAAACGAAAGGGACCCGACTCATCCTCTGCTAGCGCAACTACCGAAGTGCGCCACTGATTCCTCCAATTCCCTCAAGCTGCCCAAGAGGACCATTACAAGGCACTACGGGTGCGACCTGTCGGCACCAGCAGATGCATTGATTGGGCCGCTTTAGAGCATGTCAGCCTCGCAGATGATGTCTGAGCACTGCTTACAATCGATCCGTGGATCAATTTTTTACCATCATTGAGCCCACGTACTTAGAGCTTACTTTAGAACTCTGCTCCACTTTCCAACTCCAGACGGTGATGACACGATATGATGATCTAGGTACAATACAATTCCGTCTAGGAGGCACCATACGACAGCTGAACGTACCACAGTTCAAAGCAGTACTAGGACTTTATACGGAAGATTTTATAGTAGAGAATGATCTCTCCGAGCTAAGCTGCCATATTCATTGCACCCCCGTAAGCTGCGGGTACAACATTGCCCCTAAAGGAGGCAGTTACGACCCCAGCCGTTCCAAGGCGACGGCTCTTGTCCCGTCCCTAAGGTACGTACATGCTATTTTGGCTCATACTCTTACAGGCCGACGCGAAAGCACCGGCGTCGTAAATAATCACGACTTCTACTACCTGTGGTGCATGTCCAATAGCCACGTTTTTGACCTAGCATATTTTATAGCCCATGCAATTCAGCACCAGACAAGGCCACATAAGAGGGTGATCATATCGATGGGTCCGTACATCACACGTTTGGCTCGGTACTTCAGCCTCCTCAACACTGAAACACAAATCTCCTCCCTCACACTGATTGGGCAGATGGTACCTCAGGGCATCCAGACTATGCTGCATATGAGGATGATCAAATATTGACATGGAACTGATCCCCCACAATACCGACTAGCCCTTCCCACCGACGAGGAGGACCCCGAGGAAATTACTGAAGATGTCCAACCACCACAAGAGGCACCACTATCGAGCCATCATCCCTCCCAGGCAGCAGCTTCGCAATCAGACATTTCTGCATGCCTCACCCAGTTCGAGCATTACTGTACTCAGCAATTCGATGACACCGCTCGACGATTTGACGACATCGAGGCCACCCTTCAGCAGATCTGTCATCATTTTCACATCTCATCGCCACCACCACCTCAAGACCCAGATGATGCAGAGGACTTCTGAGTCCTTTTCTTTTTTTCTTTTGTTTTTATTTTATTTTTATTTTTATTTTTATTTATGTTGATACTATTTATTGTTTTAAGACTTGAAAGTTTCATTATTACTTTTTATCTCACTTCATCACTGGCTATCTAACCCTAAGCCTCCATAATGGCACCACTTTATTAAAATTAACTGATGATTTTGCAGAGTAAATAGATTTAATGTATCACTCAAGGAACGAAAACATCGCTTCTACATAGTCATCACATTTGCCATGGAACATCCTACAAAGATCTCATCCATAATTCAGGAAGTTTCACTTCTCTCCCTCTCTTTTGATTATCTACTAAATATTATTACCTATCTTTGTACATTGAGGGCAATGTACAACTTAAGTGTGGGGGGGTTAAGTATAGTACTATTTGAAAATCCCTGAATTATGCCTTGTTCAAAAAGTAAGTTTCACATATTATGATCAGAATAAAATTTCCCTGACTTATGATTTTTATTGATATGTTTTAGAGTAAGCCATTGATAATTGTGCATTGATGATTAAATTTGAAGGATACTAGAGAATCAAGCATGATAAGTCTATTTTGTTTTTCAAATTTAAAATTTTTAGGTTGTTGACTTGAATTTAATTATTACCTTGAAGTTTGAAATTTACAAGGTTGATATCAAAAACCCATAATTTTCTATGAGCCTTTGAACCTTATAAGAGCATATATTCTTTTTCGTGCCCACTTTATTGATTATGAGTGTGTCAACATTGATTTGTTATTCTAGAACTTGCATCGATTATAAATGTCAAGACCACACCTTTGATTTGATATACAGAGATGATAAAGGCACCTAGGTTTTAACCCACTCACTCTACTAAAAGCCTACCTTCATAATTAACCCCTAGTGAACCCCGTTTATCCTAACAACCCTTTTTATTAACTCACCTACTAATATTAACCCAAAACCCTTTGTATTTGTTATCACCATTCTTTTTTACTACCCTTATATCGAGATTCAATTTGATCGGTTGTCTAATCATATTATTTCAGTAGTTGAATTCATTATTTGACTTGTTCTTAAAAAAACGAAGTGTATTCATTATTTGTTTTGTGATTAGGTGAGCTTATACATTAAATTCCAATTATTGAAGAAGCTCGTATTAAAGTATTATCAATAGTAGTATTATTAGTTTCCAATTGATATAATTACTAATATTCAGTTCGTTGTTTCTAGTTAGGTAATTTGTCAGGTCAATCTCGATTTTAACCTTATAATTCAGCCTTTATCCACACCTTTAACCCAAGCCCCATTACAACCCTGTTAAAGACCTTTTGATTTGTGTATCATCTCATATTATAGTGGTGGAGATTTGATTTTCATGCAAGCCTATGGGATTAACTTTTCATGTTCGAGTTTTGAGAGCTTAATTTTGAACCTTAAACACTTCGAGTGGTTTGAGTGAATCTTTAGTGAGGATGTCAACTCTTGTCGATTTCGAATCAGAGGTAATTATTTAGGTAAAGGGAAACACCTATGTTTTCATACTATAAAAACTATGACTTTGATTGTTTGAATCTTTAGGACTCTTTGAGTTGAGTTACCCATGTATGAATTATCTATGAATTATGATGAAACACTATTGATAAATATTATGAATCGAGGAAGTTCATTTTAATTGTGAGTTGAGAATTTTGCTTGAGGACAAGCAAAAGCTTAAGTGTGAGGGTATTTGATAAACCGTAAAAGTAACATATTTTAAGCCCACATTTAGCATGCTTTTGGATGATTTGTCCTTTGATTTATGCAAAAAGGTGCTCTTAATCCTTTCTTTTCATGTTTTATACTCAGGCAAGCACCCGAGGATGAAAAAGAACGAGAAACGAGCTTAAAACAGACCAAATTAGGCCAAAATACAATCGACACGGCCTGGGCCCAAGACCACACGGCCGTACCTCATTAAAAGTCTGAACACGGCCTAAAGACGACTCACACGAGCGTGTTCCATGGCCGTGTCCCTGTCATGGAAAAGAGCAATTTCACTCGGAAAAGGATACTTAGGGGCAAAGAAACCTATCTCAAAAGCCTATATAAACATCCTAAGTATAACCTAGAAGGGGACGGTTAGCTAGGCTAAGGAGCAGAGCTAGAAAGGTCAGATTTGTGGAAATCACTCGAAGATAGCCAGTTGATCCATCTCAAGAAGCCGGAGTTATACTCAAGACGGAGGATCTCTCCTTCAATTCCTTCAGGGGGTTTTAGGGATTTCTTATGTTTTGTTTTATCTTTTCTTTTGAGATGTTTTCTTTTATTGTTATGAACTAAACCCTCAGATACCTGAGGGGATGAAACCAAAGATGAATCTTGTTATCGTTTGTTGAACTATATGATAAATATTTGACTTGTTCTTAATTATGTGTTCTTAATTCTTGTGTTGATATTTCCGGGATATTAATTCAAGTATGATGTGCTTAGGTGGAGGAGAAAAAGTCTCTACCTAAGAGTAGATCTAGCATAATTAAGCGGAGTTGATCACACGCCTAGAGATAGGGTGACGAGATTTTTCCAGATTAAGGTGAAACCTAATATGAGAGTCTATAGATCGAGTTAATGCGATTCTAGGGGTTTTAATTAGAAAGAGATTTCAATTAATCAACCTAGGTGATCGTTGATTTCAGAGTTTTAAATTTATAATGAGAATGATCGAACCTGGAAACTAACTCTGACAATGATTTTTGAGGCAAGCTCACCTATCGAACAATAGTATAGTTAAGGCAAGACCGGAATGTCGAACCCAAAGGAACTAAAAGTACTAATACTAACTTTCTTTTTATTACTTAGCATAAAATAATTGAAGTTGTTATTTAATCTAAATTTAACTAACTACTAAGCTAAAGACACAAAGACAAAAAGAATGAATTGGGGAAATACTGTTGGGAAAACTCAGTTGATTAAGACGATACCCTTAGGAAGAATCCACCTAGACTTCACTTGTTATCTAACACTGAACCAGACGATTTATTCACTTGACTTGACCCGTAAGATTCCCTAAGTTATATTAAACCCTCTCTCGAGGCGAATAACGTCTAACCCTAGGTTGATTAATTGAAATCTCTTTCTAATTAAAACCCCTAGAATCGCATTAACTCGATATATGGACTCCCATATTAGGTTTCACCCTAATCCGACAAAATCTCGTCACCCTATCTCTAGGCGTGCTATCAACTCCGCTTAATTATGCTAGATCTACTTTTAAGCAGGGACTTTTGCTCCACCACCTAAGCACATCATACTTGAATTAATATCCCAGAAATATTAACACAAGAATTAAGCACACATAATTAAGAACAAATCTAGTATTTATCATACAGTTCGGAAAACAATAACAAGATCTGTCTTAGGTTTCATCCCCTTTAGGTATCTGAAGGGTTTAGTTCATAATAATAAAAGAAAACATCTCAAAAGAACAGATAAAACAAAACATATGAAATCCCTAAAACCCTCTGAAGGAATTGAAGGAGAGATCCGCCGTCTTGAGTATAATTCGGGCTTCTTGAGATGGATCAACTGGCTATCTTCGAGTGTTTCCCACAAATCTGACCTTTCTGGCTCGACTCCTTGGCCTCGCTAACCGCCCTCCTTTAGGTTATACTTAGGGGGTTTATATAGGCTTTCGAAATAGGTTTTTTTGCCCCTAAGTATCCTTTTCCGAATGAAACTCTTCTTTCCAGCGACAGGGACACGGCCATAGCACACGCCCCGTGTGAATCGTCTTTAGGCCGTGTTCAGATTTCTTTAATGAGGCACGGCCGTGTGAATCGGGATCAGGACGTGTTCTAGTTTATTAGGGAGGCATGGCCGTGTGGGCTTAAGTCTAGGCCGTGTCAATTTCCACTTTGGCCCAATTTGGTCTGTTTTAGGCCCGTTTCTTGTTCTTTGCATCCTCCGGTGCTTTCCTGAGTATAAGACATGAAAAGAAATGATTAAGAGCACCGTTTTACACAAATCAAGGGATAAATCATCCAAAAGTATGCTAAATGTAGGATTAAAAAATGTTACTTTTACGGTTTATCACATACCCCTACACTTAAGCTTTTGCTTGTCCTCAAGCAAAATTCTCAACTTACAATTAAAACGAACTTTCCATAAGTCATAATTCCTATCAACAATGTCTCCTCATAATTCATAGATAATTTATACATGGATAATTTAACTCAAAGCATCCTAAAGATTCAAACAATATAAATCATACGTTTGTATCACGAAAACGTAGGTGTCTCCCCTTATCTAAATAATTACCTTTAATTCAAAACCGTCAAGGATTGACATCCTCACAAAAGATTCACTCAAATCACTTAAAAAGTGTTTTAAGGTTCAGGGAAAAGAGCACTCATAAGTCGAACTTGAAAAGTTAATCCCATAGGTTTGCCTGAAAATCAAATCTCCACCATTGTAAAATGAGATGATAAACAGATCAAAAGGTCTTTAACAGGGTTGTAAGGGGGCTAGGGTTAACGGTGTGGATGAAGGCTAAATTAGAAGGTTAGAATCGAGATCGAATTGACAAGTTGCCTATCCAGAAATACTGAGACGATAATTACATCAGCTAAAAAGTAATAACCCTAATCATACGAGCTTTTCTTTTGATAAATAGACTTTAACTGTATAAGCTCACTTTCCATAATACTAATACTGAATATACTTTGATTTTTTTTAGGAACAAATCAAATAATAAAGGATAAATTCAACTACTGAAATAATATAATTAGGTAACTAATCAAATCAAATCTCGATGTAAGGGTAGTCAAAAAGGAATGGTGATAACAAATACAAAGGGTTTTGGGGTAATATTAGTGGGTCAGTTAATAAAAAGGGTTGTTAGGATCAACGGGGTTCACTAGGGGTTAATTATGAAGGTAGGCTTTTTATGGAGTAAGTGGGTTAAATCCTAGGTGCCTTTATCATCTCGGTATATCAAATCATAGGTGTGGTCTCAACATGTATAATCGAGGCAAGTTCTAGAATAACAGTTCAATGTTGACACACTCATAATCAAAAGTGAGCATGAAAAAGAATAAATGCTCTTATAAGGCTCAAAATCTCACAAAAATTATGGGTGTTTTTGACATCAACCTTGTAAATTTCAAATTTCAAAGTAACGTTCAAATTCAGGTAGACAACCTAAAAAAATTAATTTTTTGAAAAATAGACTTATCTCGCTTGATTCTCTAGTATTCTTCAAATTTAATCATCAATGCACAATTAACTATGGCTTACTTCAAAAACATATCAATATAAATCATAAATCATCAGAAATTTCATCCTAATTAGTAATATGAGGAAATTACTTAAGAACAAGATATAATTCAGGGATTTTCAAATAATACTATAGTTAACCCCCCACACTTAAGATATACATTGCCCTCAATGCACAAAGATAGATAATATCAAAATAATCATAAAATCATAAGATGGGGAGAGAAGTGAAACTTCCTGAATTTTGGATGAAGTCAATGAAAAGAAATCGGATAGGATTGGAGGTGAACGTGGGGAAGCGTCTTGAACCGTTTGAAATTGAGTCCTTAAAGCAGCCGTCCTGATTTTATTGTATCCTAAGCTAAATATAAAAGGTACGAATAATAAAAATAAATAATAAAATAAATAAAATAAAAATAAAATAAAAATAAAAATAAAAATAAAAATAAAAGTAAAAGTAAATAATGGAAAATGAAAGAAGAAAGATAACGAGAAAAGGAAGGGAAGAAGGGGGTTAAATAGAAATTATGGATCTGGTAGTTGGCCCCTCCCTTGTACCTTCCTGTGGTGGCCACACGGCCACGGTCAAAGCCGTGTGCAAGGCCGTGTGGTATGGAAATCTGTACTTTGGTTAGTTTATGGTTAGGTGCTAAAAGGAAAAATAAAAGTAAAAAAATAAAAATGTAAAAATTAATGGGGTTAGTGCTCGGGTTGCCTCCCGAGAAGCGCTCGTTTATAGTCTTAAGTTAGACTTTACCTCTCATTCGTATGGTCATGGTGGTTTGAGGAGGTGAAAATCCTTTCTCATGCGATCAATTCGGTTATTGATATAAAATTCAAGTCGAGTAGTGTTTACCTTAAAGGTGCTGATTTTAGGACTAGTTACCTTGACTGTTCCATTTGGGAAGATTTTATGTACCTGATCTCATATCTTAAGCTGGGTTGTCCCATCATTAAGTTCGTCGTGGAGTCGTCTCGTTTTTGCTTCGTGTGTTTTTAGTTTCTCTTTGAGATGTGTCTTCCATTCGTCTAGTTCATCGATCCATAGCCTTCGTTCCTCATAAATTTCTTCTTTATCGCCACGAGATCTAAGATCTGGCATCTGCGAAAGAGCTTCAAGAAACAATAAGTTAATATGAAATTTCTTTGGAAGTTTAAGAGACTTACTGAATTATTCCTCTGTGTGGTCTTTCTTTATCGTATTAGGGTATGGCACAAGAGCTTGGTACTCTGTAATTACCGGGTTTGGTGAATCCTGGCTTACCTCAACCTTACCTTCACTTACCACAAGCTCTTGCCTTGGGTCAGATTCTACTAACCTTTCACTGTCATGAGCTGTTCCGGCTTGAATTTGCTCTTTTGGGTTAGTTTCAGTGTTGCTTGGCAAGCTTTCTTGTGGTTGTTCTAAGATTTGCTTAGCAGGCTGACCTAACTGATCCTCGATCCCTTGAATCGATGCTTCTTGTTTCGTTTCTATATTGTGGTAGCATGTTTCTGTGTTTGCTATGAATTTTGCCAGCATCTCTTCCAGGTTCAACTTATCTTCCTGTTGGTGAGGTGGTTGTTGAAAATCTGGATTTTCTGTGGCTGCTATGAATTTTACCAGCATCTCTTCAAGACTCAACTCCTCTTCCTGTTGGTGAGGTGGTTGTTGAAAATTTGGAGGAAGTTCCTGTCTTTGGCTACTTTGATCATCCCACGAGAAATTGGGATGGTACCTCCAACCTGCATTATAAGTTTCACTATAAAAATTATTTTGATGTCTAGAATAGTTACCTATATAGTGGATTTGTTCGTTCTCCATGCCATATCCGTAGGGTGGGTACTCAGGATTCGCCACACCTCCTGGATTCGAGTCATATTGCATTACTGGGTGTACCTGCGAGAGGTTATACAAACCATCAATCTTTTTATTCATTATCTCTAGCTGGTTTGATAGTATAGTTATTGGGTCGAGGTTGTAGATATCGACTGCTTTTGTTGGCTTTGTCCTCATAACTTGCCACTGATAGTTATTTAGTGCCATCTCCTCTATCTTCCAAAATCAAATAAATAAAAATTTAGCAAAGTAAAAAAAAATAAAATAAAAAAATAATAATGAAAATAGATTGCAATAAAAAATGGCTAAAGTAATAAAAATTAAGCGTTCTTAATATTTTAGTTCCCCGGCAACGACGCCAAAAACATGATCGTCGATTTCAGAGTTTTAAATTTATAATGAGAACAATCAAACCTGGAAACTAACTCTAACAACGATTTTTGAGGCAAGCGCACCTATCGAACAATAGTATAGTTAAGGCAAGACCAGAATGTCGAACCCAAAGGAACTAAAAGTACTAATACTAACTTTCTTTTTATTATCTAGCCTAAAATAATTGAAGTTGTTATTTAATCTAAATTTAACTAACTACTAAGTTAAAGACACAAAGACAAAAAGAATGAATTGGGGAAATACTGTTGGGAAAACTCAGTTGATTAAAACGATACCCTTAGGAAGAATCCACCTAGACTTCACTTGTTATCTAACACTGAACCAGACGATTTATTCACTTGACTTGATCCATAAGATTCCCTAAGTTATATTAAACCCTCTCTCGAGGCATATAACGTCTAACTCTAGGTTGATTAATTGAAATCTCTTTCTAATTAAAACCCCTAGAATCGCATTAACTTGATCTATGGACTCCCATATTAGGTTTCACCCTAATCTGGCAAAATCTCGTCACCCTATCTCTAGATGTGCGATCAACTCTGCTTAATTATGCTAGATCTACTCTTAAGCAGGGTGATCGCTGTAAAATCAGAGCTTTAAATATTTATAACAGAATGATCAAACCTGGAGACTAACTTTGACAACGATATTAAGGCAAGTGTATCTATCGAACAGTAGTATAGCTTAGGCAAGACCGGTTATCGAACTCAAAGGAACTAAAAGTATTAATACTCACTTTCTTTATATTATTTAGCCTTAAAGTTAGAGTGAAGATTACATTTTAAATTAAATTGACGACAGCTAAACTAAAGACACAAAGACAAAAAAGACGAATTGGAAAATAACCTTGAGGAAAAACTCAGTTGATTTTAATAATACCTTCGGGAAGAATCCACCTAGATTTCTCCTATTATCTATCCTTCAATTATATGATTTCTTTTACTTAGCTTGATTCGTAGGACTCCCTAACCTATATTAAACCCTCTCTTGAGGTGAATAATGTCTAACCCTAGGTTAATTAGTGGAACTCTCGTTTGCTTATAATAACCCCCTAGGACAGCAGTAAATCGATCAATGGACTCCCATATTAGGTTTCACCCTAATCCGGCAAAATCTCGTAACCCTATCTCTAGGCGTTCGATCAACTCCGCTTAATTATGTTAGATCGTCTCTTAGGCAGGGTCTATTCCTCCTCCATCTAAGCACATTAGATTTGGATTAAGCAACATAACTAAGAAAAAACTAAGTAATTTATCATATAACTCAAAAATCAAATAATAAAATCCATCTAGGTTTCATCCCATTCAGGTATCCGAGGGGTTTAGGTCATAATGAATAAACAAACCATCTGTAACACCCCAAACCCGGCCTAAACGTTACGACCGGATCTGGCATGTCACATGAAAGGAATGTCTAAAAACTGTGTGTTCGTTAAAAAGCTCGTATTCTTTATAGTTGTTGTGAAAAATCGAGTTGAAGTAATTTTGAATAAGAAACGGTTTATTATCATTTTAGGAAAATCCCATATTGATAATTTAATAATAAGCAGTAAACAAATCAAAAGCTAAAACAAATAAAATACCAAAAATACAGTTAAAGTGGCCCTATTACATAACAAAAATCCCAGTTACAAATAAGTTTAACTAAGAGAACGAGTTTATGAGAAAAACATTGTATGGCCACCACAAGTCTGCCTCGACTCCCAAATCCGCGATCTAACGATTACCTGCAAAATTAACTAAGGGGTGAGTCACCGAGACTCAGTGTGTAAATCCCCATCCAAAAGATGTTACGCTCGTACACAAATTCATATGCAAATATGCATGTCATGCAACCCATCCAACCTATCCATCCGAAACTCCCAGATCTACCCCATGTGGTACCAAACCATTGGTGGTGCCAAACCACTGGTGACCCAAAGTCACTGATATCAATATAATTGTGGTGCCAAACCACTGGTGACCCAAAGTCACGAATAATCCATATGTGGGGCCAACCCACGTTGTGATACCAAATCACTGGCGACAATCCCGTTATATCAAATGTGGGGCCAACCCACTGTGGTGCTAAGCCACTGGGACGAGTCACTATGAGGTGCCAAACCTCTGGTGACCCAAAGTCACGAATATCAAGAATCCAAGTGTGGGGCCAACCCACATTGTGATACCAAATCACTGGCGACAATCCCGATATATCAACTGTGGGGCCAACCCACTGTGCTACTAAGCCACTGGAACGAGTCGCTATGAGGTGCCAAACCTCTGGTGACCCAAAGTCACGAAATTAACTGTGGTACCAAACCACTGGTGGTGCCAAACCACTGGTGACCCAAAGTCATGGATATCAATCTTCCCCTTCCTCTCATATCACCCATGTCCATGCCATGTTCATCAGTCATAATAATTCGTGTATGTAGTATGCCAAGTATGCAAATCATATATCAAAGATAACGCATGAAACGTATGACCATCATAATCAGAATAACAAATATGATATAACCAAGCTAATCAACCTCTAAAAGGTATAACAGTAATTTTACCTACCAAGGGTATTTTCGTCATTTACCCCCCCAAGGGTATTTTCGTAAATTCGCACCTGCAATGGCCTTTCCGAAGGCCTAATGTCACCACTAGCGACTCAGCTACCATTTCTGGTCTTTACCGGACTATTGGGCCTAAAACCCGATTTCGGCCCATTCGGGCCCACACGCTTGTGTGGTCCACCTAGCACAAATCTAGCCACGTATATAAGTTCCACCTAGTCTAGTTCACTATATACAATATCATCATACAATTTACTGATATGGGCCCACGGGCCCATTGCGCCCACTTCGGCCCATCGTGGCCCAAGCAGCCTCAACCCACCAGAATACTACTGATGGCCTCAACTATCGCGTCGAAGCCCCACACGTGCGCTCGCACGTACGTGTGGCTACTATTGCCGTGACCGGCACTTCAGCATTTGCCACTCTACAACTAGAGTAGAGAGAGTTACACACCTGATGAGAGTCTGGTGTTAAACCGCGCTGCGACCACTCCTGCGCCCAAATGCCCTCCAAGGTATGTCAACTCTCCTCCTGGAATGCTCTTTATATAGCTAGCTCTTCACCATCCTTCTTTGTATCCTTCCGATGTGGGATCCCTTCGTCAGTAGAGTTTAAATTCAACTGAAACTCTCGCCGTCCAATTCGCAAAATAAATACTCCCTTGCTTCTCATGAGATTCGAACCCAGGCTCTCTGGTAGCATAATCCATGCTGCTAACCACTTGGCCACAAGCTCCTCTTGTGTCTTAAACCATGCGCAACTAAATATAAACTATAGCCCAAATTCTAAGATCCAAGTAAAAAGAAACCAAAATGCAAAAGCCAAGACTTGAACCTTGGACCTCCTTCCTTCCTTGTGGCGTCACCCCCTTGTCTCTTATGTGGCGTCACTTTGCCACTACACCACACACTCCACTTGTGTCATTTTCTCCATATTTTATTCTTAAGGCCTACCTGCCAACTTCCAGGGTTTTTATCGCCTAAAACCAAAATTTCCCCAAAGCTAAAGTTTGATCCCGGGACCTCATAGAAGCCCTCTAACCTTCCAAAATCACTTATCTAATAAGTCTAACTTGCATTAATACCGTTCTCTAAAATTATAAACGTTACTACGCCTAAGGCCCATTGGGCTCAATCCTACTAGGCCCAATTTTAGTATGTTACAAATCTACCCTCCTTAAAAAAATTTCGTCCTCGAAATTTCCAACTAACTAACAGTCCTACATCCTAACTTACAACACAATGCCCACGCTGCGCACTCTGATTCTAATAACACTAATACCCTTTCTAACTAAATCTTGGAACCCTTCACATAACCAACTATCTAACACCGGAGCAAACAGATATTTTCCACACATACATACAATTCCTATATTCAAGCATCACATCCACACTTCGCAGAATAAATACAATCATTCAGCATATAATAGAATATAGTAAAAAGGAAACTTACGGATTTGGTGCCGGAGACTCGGGTGCCATACTTACAGAAAAGAGATACATATTTTTCTAAACCATCCTTTGAAAACATTTTTGAACCCAAAACCCACAGCTGATTTTTTGAACTTGGCTCTGATAGCATAATTGTAACACCCGAAACCCGGCCTAAACGTTACGACCGGATCTGGCATTTCACATGAAAGGAATGTCTAAAAACTGTGTGTTCGTTAAAAAGCTCGTATTCTTTATAGTTGTTGTGAAAAATCGAGTTTAAGTAATTTTGAATAAGAAACGGTTTATTATCATTTTAGGAAAAGCCCATATTGATAATTTAATAATAAGCAGTAAACAAATCAAAAGCTAAAACAAATAAAATACCAAAAATACAGCTAAAGTGGCCCTATTACATAACAAAAATCCCAGTTACAAATAAGTTTAACTAAGAGAACGAGTTTACGAGAAAAACATTGTATGGCCACCACAAGTCTGCCTTGGCTCCCAAATCCGCGATCTAAGGATTACCTGCAAAATTAACTAAGGGGTGAGTCACCGAGACTCAGTATGCAAATCCCCATCCAAAAGATGTTACGCTCGTACACAAATTCATATGCAAATATGCATGTCATGCAACCCATCCAACCTATCCATCCGAAACTCCTAGATCTACCCCGTGTGGTACCAAACCATTGGTGGTGCCAAACCACTGGTGACCCAAAGTCACTGATATCAATATAATTGTGGTGCCAAACCACTGGTGACCCAAAGTCACGAATAATCCATATGTGGGGCAAACCCACGTTGTGATACCAAATCACTGGCGACAATCTCGTTATATCAAATGTGGGGCCAACCCACTATGGTGCTAAGCCACTGGGACGAGTCGCTATGAGGTGCCAAACCTCTGGTGACCCAAAGTCACGAATATCAATAATCCAAGTGTGGGGCCAACCCACATTGTGATACCAAATCACTGGCGACAATCCCGATATATCAACTGTGGGGCCAACCCACTGTGGTACTAAGCCACTAGGACGAGTCGCTATGAGGTGCCAAACCTCTGGTGACCCAAAGTCACGAAATTAACTGTGGTACCAAACCACTGGTGGTGCCAAACCACTGGTGACCCAAAGTCACGGATATCAATCTTCCCCCTCCTCTCATATCACCCATGTCCATGCCATGTTCATCAGTCATAATAATTCGTGTATGCAGTATGCCAAGTATACAAATCATATATCAAAGATAACGCATGAAACGTATGACCATCATAATCAGAATAACAAATATGATATAACCAAGCTAATCAACCTCTAAAAGGTATAACAGTAATTTTACCTACCAAGGGTATTTTCGTCATTTACCCCCCAAGGGTATTTTCCTAAATTCGCACCTGCAATGGCCTTTCCGAAGGCCTAATGTCACCACTAGCGACTCAGCTACCATTTCTGGTCCTTACCGGACTATTGGGCCTAAAACCTGATTTCGGCCCACTCGGGCCCACACGCTTGTGTGGTCCACCTAGCACAAATCTAGCCACGTATATAAGTTCCACCTAGTCTAGTTCACTATATACTATATCATCATACAATTTACTCATATGGGCCTACGGGCCCATTGGGCCCACTTCGGCCCATCATGGCCCAAGCAGCCTCAACCCACCAGAATACTACTGATGGCCTCAACTATCGCGTTGAAGCCCTACACGTGCGCTCGCACGCTCGTGTGGCTACTATTGCCGTGACCGGCACTTCGGCATTTGCCGCTCTACAACTAGAGTAGAGAGAGTTACACACCTGATGGGAGTCTGGTGTTAAACCGCGCTGCGACCACTCCTGCGCCCAAATGCCCTCCAAGGTATGTCAACTCTCCTCCTGGAATGCTCTTTATATAGCTAGCTCTTCACCATCCTTCTTTGTATCCTTCCGATGTGGGATCCCTTCGTCAGTAGAGTTTAAATTCAACTGAAACTCTCGCCGTCCAATTCGCAAAATAAATACTCCCTTGCTTCTCATGAGATTCGAACCCAGGCTCTCCGGTAGCATAATCCACGCCGCTAACCACTTGGCCACAAGCTCCTCTTGTGTCTTAAACCATGCGCAACTAAATATAAACTATAGCCCAAATTCTAAGATCTAAGTAAAAAGAAACCAAAATGCAAAAGCCAAGACTTGAACCTTGGACCTCCTTCCTTCCTTGTGGCGTCACCCCCTTGTCTCTTATGTGGCGTCACTTTGCCACTACACCACACACTCCACTTGTGTCATTTTCTCCATATTTTATTCTTAAGGCCTACTTGCCAACTTCCAGGGTTTTTATCGCCTAAAACCAAAATTTCCCCAAAGCTAAAGTTTGATCCCGGGACCTCATAGAAGCCCTCTAACCTTCCAAAATCACTTATCTAATAAGTCTAACTTGCATTAATACCATTCTTTAAAATTTTAAACGTTACTATGCCTAAGGCCCATTGGGCTCAATCCTACTAGGCCCAATTTCAGTATGTTACAAATCTACCCTCCTTAAAGAAATTTCGTCCTCAAAATTTCCAACTAACTAATAGTCCTACATCCTAACTTACAACACTACGCCCACGCTGCGCACTCTGATTCTAATAACACTAATACCCTTTCTAACTAAATCTTGGAACCCTTCACATAACCAACTATCTAACACCGGAGCAAACAGATATTTTCCACACATACATACAATTCCTATATTCAAGCATCACATCCACACATCGCAGAATAAATACAATCATTCAGCATATAATAGAATATAGTAAAAAGGAAACTTACGGATTTGGTGCCGGAGACTCGGGTGCCATACTTACAGAAAAGAGATATTTTTCTAAACCATCCTATGAAAACATTTTTGAACCCAAAACCCATAGCTGATTTTTTGAACTTGGCTCTGATAGCATAATTGTAACACCCGAAACCCGGCCTAAACGTTACGACCGGATCTGGCATTTCACATGAAAGGAATGTCTAAAAACTGTGTGTTCGTTAAAAAGCTCGTATTCTTTATAGTTGTTGTGAAAAATCAAGTTTAAGTAATTTTGTATAAGAAACGGTTTATTATCATTTTAGGAAAATCCCATATTGATAATTTAATAATAAGCAGTAAACAAATCAAAAGCTAAAACAAATAAAATACCAAAAATACAGCTAAAGTGGCCCTATTACATAACAAAAATCCCAGTTACAAATAAGTTTAACTAAGAGAACGAGTTTACGAGAAAAACATTGTATGGCCACCACAAGTCTGCCTCGGCTCCCAAATCCGCGATCTAACGATTACCTGCAAAATTAACTAAGGGGAGAGTCACCGAGACTCAGTGTGTAAATCCCTATCCAAAAGATGTTACGCTCGTACACAAATTCATATGCAAATATGTATGCCATGCAACCCATCCAACCTATCCATCCGAAACTCCCAGATCTACCCCGTATGGTACCAAACCATTGGTGGTGCCAAACCACTGGTGACCCAAAGTCACTGATATCAATATAATTGTGGTGCCAAACCACTGGTGACCCAAAGTCACGAATAATCCATATGTGGGGCCAACCCACGTTGTGATACCAAATCACTGGCGACAATCCCGTTATATCAAATGTGGGGTCAACCCACTGTGTTGCTAAGCCACTGGGACGAGTCGCTATGAGGTGCCAAACCTCTGGTGACCCAAAGTCATGAATATCAATAATCCAAGTGTGGGGCCAACCTACATTGTGATACCAAATCACTGGCGACAATCCCTATATATCAACTGTGGGGCCAACCCACTGTGGTACTAAGCCACTGGGACGAGTCGCTATGAGGTGCCAAACCTCTGGTGACCCAAAGTCACGAAATTAACTGTGGTACCAAACCACTGGTGGTGCCAAACCACTGGTGACCCAAAGTCACGGATATCAATCTTCCCCCTCCTCTCATATCACCCACGTCCATGCCATGTTCATCAGTCATAATAATTCGTGTATGCAGTATGCCAAGTATGCAAATCATATATCAAAGATAACGCATGAAATGTATGACCATCATAATTAGAATAACAAATATGATATAACCAAGCTAATCAACCTCTAAAAGGTATAACAGTAATTTTACCTACCAAGGGTATTTTCATCATTTACCCCCCCAAGGGTATTGTCGTAAATTCGCACCTGCAATGGCCTTTCCGAAGGCCTAATGTCACCACTAGCGACTCAGCTACCATTTCTGGTCCTTACCAGACAATTGGGCCTAAAACCCGATTTCGACCCATTCGGGCCCACACGCTTGTGTGGTCCACCTAGCACAAATCTAGCCACGTATATAAGTTCCACCTAGTCTAGTTCACTATATACTATATCATCATACAATTTACTCATATGGGCCCACGGGCCCATTGGGCCCACTTCGGCCCATCGTGGCCCAAGCAGCCTCAACCCACCAGAATACTACTGATGGCCTCAACTATCGCGTCGAAGCCCCACATGTTCACTCGCACGCTTGTGTGGCTACTATTGCCGTGACCGGCACTTCGGCATTTGCCGCTCTACAACTAAAGTAGAGAGAGTTACACACCTGATGAGAGTCTGGTGTTAAACCGCGCTGCGACCACTCCTGCGCCCAAACGCCCTCCAAGGTATGTCAACTCTCCTCCTGGAATGCTCTTTATATAGCTAGCTCTTCACCATCCTTCTTTGTATCCTTCCGATGTGGGATCCCTTCGTCAGTAGAGTTTAAATTCAACTGAAACTCTCGCCGTCCAATTCGCAAAATAAATACTCCCTTGCTTCTCATGAGATTCGAACCCAGGCTCTCCGGTAGCATAATCCACGCCGCTAACCACTTGGCCACAAGCTCCTCTTGTGTCTTAAACCATGCGCAACTAAATATAAACTATAGCCCAAATTCTAAGATCCAAGTAAAAAGAAACCAAAATGCAAAAGCCAAGACTTGAACCTTGAACCTCCTTCCTTCCTTGTGGTGTCACCCCTTGTCTCTTATGTGGCGTCAATTTGCCACTACACCACACACTCCACTTGTGTCATTTTCTCCATATTTTATTCTTAAGGCCTACCTGCCAACTTCCAGGGTTTTTATCGCCTAAAACCAAAATTTCCCCAAAGCTAAAGTTTGATCCCGGGACCTCATAGAAGCCCTCTAACCTTCCAAAATCACTTATCTAATAAGTCTAACTTGCATTAATACCGTTCTCTAAAATTATAAACGTTACTACGCCTAAGGCCCATTGGGCTCAATCCTACTAGGCCCAATTTCAGTATGTTACACCATCGCAAGAGAAAAGATAAAACAAAACATAGGAAAAATCCTAAAACCCCCTGAAGGAATCGAAGGAGAATTCCGCCGTCTTGAGTATAACTCCGGCTTCTTGGGATGGATCAACTGGCTATCCTCGCGTTATTCACTAACTCTGACCTTCTCGGCTTGGCTCCTTGGCCTCGCTTTTGCTCCCTTCAACAGGTGATATTTGGGGGTTATTTATAGGCTCTTGAAACGCGATTCTTTCTCTCTAAGTATCATTTTCCGACTAAAATTGCTCTTTCCAGCGTCAGAAGCACGGCCATGTCACACGCCCGTGTGAATCGAGACCTGACCGTGCTCGGATTTCTCTTGAGTCACGGCCATGTGTGGCGGGGTTGAGGCTGTGCTCTAGGTGTTCGTCAAGGCACGGCCGTGTGTGCTTTGGGCCAGGCCGTGTCGATTTCGTGTTAAGGCCCATTTACTCCGTTTTAGGCCCGTTTTGTGTTCTTTTCATCCTTGGGTGCTTTCCTGGGTATAAGACATGAAAACAAAGGATTAAAAGCTCCTTTTTATATAAAACAAGGGGTAAATCATCCAAAAGCATATTAAATGTGGGATAAAAATATGTTACTTTTATGGTTTATCAAATACCCCCACACTTAAGCTTTTGCTTGTCCTCAAGCAAAATTATCAACTTACAATTAAAACGAACTTTTCATGATATATAATTCTTATCAACAATGTCTTATCCTAATTCATATAAAATTCATACATGGATAGTTTGATTCAAATCGTCCTAAAGATTCAAACTAGATAAGTCATAATTTTGTACCTTGAAAACATCGGTGTCTTCCTTCTTTTAAATGACTACCTCTTTAATTCAAAATCGACAAGGACTGATATCCTCACTTAGGATTCACTCAAATCACTCTAGAGTGTTTAAGGTTCAGAAAAAGGATCACTCATAAGTCGAACCTGAAAAGTTAATCCTATAGGCTTTCCTGAAAATCAAATCTCCACCACTGTAATATAAGATGACAAACAGATCAAAAGGTCTTTAACAGGGTTGTAACGGGGCTAGGGTAAAGGTGTGGATAAAGGCTGAATTGGAAGGTTAGAATCGAGATTGACTTGATAAATTACCTAACTAGAAAAATGAACTTAATCTTTAAACACTAATAGAACGAGTTTTTTTTTTTTTTGAGAAATTGAATTTGAATATGCAAGCTCACTAAATTATCGTACTAATAATGAATTTTTTTTAAGAACAAACTAAGTATAATAGTATGAAGGAATTTTTACAACTGAAAGATAAAACATAGTTGGGGAACTTGTTTAACATCAAATCTCGACAAAAAGGTAGTTTAAAAGAATTGGTGATAAAAAAAAATACAAAGGGTTTTTTGGTTAAAATTAGTAGGTGAGTCAATAAAAGGGTTGTTAGGCTCAACGGGGTTCACTAGGGGTTAATTATGAGGGTAGGTTTTTTTTTAGTGGAGTAAGTGGGTTAGAACCTAGGTGCCTTTATCATCTCGGTATATCAAATCATAACTGTGGTCCCGACATGTATAATCAAGCCAAGTTCTAGAATAACAGTTCATAGTTGACACACTCATAATAAAAAAAATGAGCATGAAAAAGAATGTATGCTCTATAAGGTTCAAATACTCACAAAAATTATGGGTGTTTTGATATCATCCTTATGAATTTTAAATTTCAAGGTAGTATTTAAATTTAGGTCAACAACATAGCAAAAATTTTAATTCCTGAAAAATAGACTTATCATACTTTGTAATATCCGGGATTTATGGCTTATGCATTATTGCTTAATTTTATGAAGTAGTATGCCTATGTGTGCTGTGAATGTGTTCTATGAATTTTGTGAACCTTAGTGTGTAGTCAAATGCCTTAGAAATTATTTGATTTTTAAGTTTAAAAGGGGAGCTAAGTCTGATAAGGCCTTAAGAAAATATGTAGGGGATTTATGACAAAGAAATGGGCTTGTCTAAGTGGCTTGGAGGCGCCACTTAAGGCCTAGTAAGTGACGCCATATGCAAGGTGTAAGGGCCTAGGATCGAGTCACAAGGGACGCATAAAGAAGTTTTATTTTGCTGCATGGATGAGCAGTGACGGACGGCATGGGGAGACTAGATGGATGAGGATTTGACTTGGATAATTCCTTATAAAAATTCGGATAAATAGATAGATAAATGTAGATTTTTTTTTTATTTTTGATAGATAAAGATAAGAGATAAAGTAGGAGAAAAGGAAGGGATGAGATAGAGGGAAGGAGAGTTGGCCGTGTAGGGGGATCTTGGGGTGATATTTTCGGCAAAAGGGAGGAGAGTGAGACCATTTGCTTCTTTTCTTCTCAGTTGTGCCTCTGCCGAGTTTCTTAGCAAACTTTCTCTTCTTCATTTGTTTTGTCAAAGCCGAAAATACACCTTATGCTAGCCGAAACTTCATTGCCAAATTGCTCAACCCTTTTCTCTTCTTCTTTCGTCAAACTTGATCAAAAGCCGAATATTCAAGGGACTCCTAGCCGATTTCTCATTAAGCCTCAAAAGCCAAAATTATTGATCCACATCTAGGCCATAGCCGAATAGCTTTGGGGGTTCAAGTAAAGGTGTTGCCGATTTCAATATTAAGGGTAAGGATTCTATTGTCATCGTTTTAGTTCTTTTCTTTTAGCCGAAATCAAGACTCTAACCCCATTAGTATTCTTTGGCCGAAATTATGAAGGAGTGTTTCAGGATTCTGCAATTGTCCACTACAAGGAAGGATATTTCGGGACTTATAAAGATCTAAGGTAAGTCATGTATTCGGCCAAGGGCCATTTATTATGATTAAATGTTAGAAGTAGATCTAACATATGCCATAGTGATTTCAACAGATACCCCAACCAAGTAGCACTTTTCGGGATTTAAAATCGCAAGGTAAGTGCATATGTACATTCGGCCAAGGCCATACTTAGGGATTTCGATCTATTTCTTAAATGTTCAAAAGCCGAAACTAATCAAGACAAGTGATTTAGTGGTTGGCTGATTTCAAGGAAGAGATATCGCGAAGTTTCGGGATTTGATTAGTAATCAAATCGACAGCAAGGTAAGGATTTAAGTGTGTTAATCCTTCGGGATTTGGTTGTTTGGCCGAATGGCTTTTTCTAAAGTGTTTAAGGATTGGCCGAATGTAGGAATTTGAGATCTAGAGGATTAGATCGGGATTTTCGGGATTCTAGTGGAAGCGTTAAGTATACCAGGTGTGTACCCCACACTAATTCTTAATAGATTTACGGTTTTAAGTTAATATATGTATGAATAAGAATGTGAAAGATATGGCTTAAGATACCATTCAATGGTATGGCATATTCAGGTACGTTATTCTCTAAAGCTATGTCAATAATGTTACGAATACCTGTTATGACACATATGTGAATATTGATAATAATGTGGAATTAAGACTAGGGTATAGTCTTTGCATGATTTGTATGACATGGGGCATATGGGTGATATGTTAAGGGGAAGTGATCTGGTGGTTTTATACCACAATATCTGAATGTAGTGACTTATGTCACGTAATCTGAATGTGGTGACTCATGTCACAAAATATTATCTGGTGGCTATGCCACAAAATATATATAAGGGCGATGAGCACGTCGTCTGCAGCGATTGCCTTCGATGGTGTGTAGCGGATGTAGGGTCGACTTAGTAGTCCCCACGGTGTGATGGTTGGTACGGGTGATGTGTAGCGGATGGTATATAGGATTGGGTTTGGGTTTGCATCATTAAGGTTAATTGCTATATGTACATGTATGATTTGTTATTCCCTAAACTATTGGGACTTAGTGATGGTGGTTATACACACTGAGTCTGTTGGACTCACCCCGTTGTGGGATATTTTTCAGGTGACACTCAGTGATGGGTCGGGTCGGCAGGAGCTTAGTGGTGGCCATGCTCAGCACGAAATTTATTTCATTTGGACTTTTTATTTTAAGTACTTTGAATTTATTTTGGGGTTTTGTTTTGATGTAATAAGGCCAGTAGTATTGAACTATTTTATGCATGCATTTTAATTATTTTATTATGGTACAAGTTTCTATCAAATTAAAGTTCAAGTAATTTTTCTTAAAAATAAATGATAAATGTTTTGACACCTAAATACAAATGATTTTCAATAAACTCTAAAGACTCGACTTTTTTTTCCGATAACTTATAGTTTTGAAATATAACAATAAAGTTTTAACAAAACGAAATATTTGAAAATAACGATGTTTCCAATTTGAACTCAAATCAAATTTTCCTCAAAAGCCCTCAAAGTTTTTCCAAGGAACAAAAACGAATTTGAACCGTTTTACTCAAGGAACATACCAAATCTGGTCGAGGCTTGTGGGCCGGGGTTGGGGTGTTTCAGCTTGGTATCAGAGCCCAGTTTTAAAACTCTCGGCCTTGGGTTTAAAGCCCACAACATTTTCAAATCGAGCCCAAATAAGTTTTATGAAAATCTTTTTAGAAGTAGGCAGGTTTTTCTGGCATGGCACCTAAGTCTCCGACCCGAAGTCCACCAGGTAAGTACCCCTATCTATTGTGTGATTTTTTTTAGTATGATTTGTAGAAGGGTATAAAGGGGACGTAGATTAGTATATTAAGTACTTGAACTATAGGACTAGTTTACCCCAACAATTACATAAAACTTTAAATGCCTAATTAAACAAACCTGTGACTAAGTCGCCGAGTTAGGGTGTGGCAACCATTGTGCGCATGTCTAGGATTGGTTTCGGTGGGAGCTTGGTATTTAAGCAGTCCTAGTGACTCACCTCCTCTCCACTCAAATCCTACCTGGTGCGTAGTGACGGTTCACCCTAACCAAGAGGATTTATTCACGGGCTAAACCCAATAACTAAAACTCGAAAGGGACTAGCCGTATTTTTATAAAAAACCCTAGTTTAAAATCCTCAAATTACCCGTTTGATTTGTAAAAACTATTCTATAAAATTTTTTTGAAATATTCCCGATTTACAAAAATTACCTAAATATCCCTGGTTGTAAAATTACTAAAATGCCCCTGGCTTGGAAAAAAATTTTATTACCATACTACCCTCGACTTTTACTAAGATATTTTCAAAATACTAAAAACCTCTATTTTTGCAGAATAATAAGATACCCTGATTTGGAAAATTAACGAAATTACCCCTGGTTTACGAAATTAGCAAAATAACACCGATTTCCAAAACTTCTGCCATACCTTTGATTTGAGAAAATTTTCAAAAATACCCTAGAGTTTTGAAATTGCAAAGTGCCCTGATTTATTAAAATTTTCAAATGGACCCCGATTTATTACCAAAATACACCTGTAGGACAAATGACGAAAATACCCCTGGGATAGGAACAGACAAAAATGTTTGAAGAGTGAATGTGTATGGTAGATACTACTGAACGGATGTGTTTTTGTGAATTAAGGTAGAAAACTTGAAACTTTGATTGATCGGAAGAACTACTATTAAGCTCTTTTCATAAAATTGTCCGCGGATAAACAGTGGAACAAATACTAATACATAAAATTTCTTAAATCAGATTAAAGCGCGATCGTAGACATGAGCTCTAAGAGGCGTGGTCGTAATGTGCGAGGACGTGGTAGAGGCAGAATGACTGTGTCGGAACCCGTTAGATCGGGTCAAGGGTCTGAAAATGAGGTACCACCACCACCCCCACCACCAGCTGTTGGTGTTCAGCAACAAGATCAGACGGGGGATGATGCTGTGTCGTAGGTGGTGCTACGAGTTCTTGAGATGGTGGCTGGAGCCGGTGGAAATATGGGAGCTCGGAAATCTGTACCCGAGCGAATCTGAGCCAATAGAGCTGAGGTGTTCCGTGGCGTATCTGGTGTGGCACCCAGTACTTGAGGCGACCGAACAGATTATGGATGAGCTGGATCTAACTACTGAAGAGAAAGTGAAAGGAATGGTGTCGCTACTTCGTGATGAGTCATATCAATGGTGGCTCACAGTTCGGGATGGTGCTACAGTTGAGGAACTTACTTGGGAGTATGTTAAGACAGCATACCAGAAGAAGTATGTTGGTACTCATTATATAGATGCACAGAGGAAGGCATTCCTGGGGCTGATTCAAGGGAATAAGTCCGTGGCGGGGTACGAGGCTGAATTCCTAAGGTTGAGCCGGTATGCTCGAGGAATCGTGGCTACAGAGCATGAGCGGTGTGTCCGGTTTGAGGATGGACTGAGGGATGATCTGAGGTTATTGATAGCCCCACAGCAAGAGCGAGAATTTGCTGTGTTAGTAGAAAAGGCTAAGGTAGCCGAAGGAATTAAGGACTCTGTGAGGCAGAACACTGATCGGAATAGGCAGAAGAGAGGTTTTGGGCCGTCAGGGTCATCTGGGAATTTTCAGAAGAGGCCTAGAGTTGGTGGGCCGCGAGGTCAGCAGGCTACGACAGGAGGGCAGTATCGTACCTGTGACCAGTGTGGAAAGAAGCACCTAGGAGAGTGTTGGAAGAAGACAGGAGGATGTTTCAAGTGTGGGTCCAAGGATCATATGATTAAGGACTGTCCTATAAAATCGGATGGGAATCGACCAGCAGCTCAGGGTTTTAATCAGGCTGGAAGAGGCGGACAGCAGCCTCAGCAAGGTCGTGGTCCGAATGGCAGAGGTAATGGTGCTGGAAGAGGACGTGGAACACCTGGCAGAGGTGCTGGTAATACAGAGGCAAGACAGTCGGGCTTGGTATATGCAGTTCGCCGTAGGGAAGATGGAGACGCGCCGGACGTCATAACCGGTACGTTCCTTGTATTTGGCAAGCCTTACTTTGCTTTGGTTGATGTGGGCTCGACCCATTCTTATGTTGCATGTAGAGTAGTTGAAACTCTAGGCATAGCCCCTGAACTATCTGATAGGGAGATGACTGTAGTAAGCCCGCTAGGTCAAACTGTAGTGGTGAATAAGATGTTTCGGAAAGTACCTTTAGAGATTCAAGGAGCAGTATTCCCGGCTGACTTAATGGAACTACCCTTCGGAGAATTTGATGTCATACTTGGCATGGATTGGCTGGTGGAACATCGAGCCATATTAGATTGTGCCGCTAAGCGAATGGAGTTAAGGACGCCGGAGGGTGAGGCGGTAATCATGATAGGAGAAAGAAGAAACTACCTGTCTAACGTAGTTTCAGCACTAAAGGCTGATAAGATGGTTCGGAAAGGATGCAAGGCATTCTTGGCTTTTGTTAGTGCGTTGGATGCAAAGGAAGAGGGCGTTAGTGGAGTTCGAACAGTAAGGGACTATGTGGATGTCTTTCCGGAGGAGTTACCTGGAATACCTCCGGATAGGGAGGTGGAGTTTGGAATTGACTTGCTACCTGGTACAGAGCCTGTGTCAATCGCCCCGTACAGAATGACACCCAAGGAGTTGGTTGAGCTCAAGGCTCAGATCCAAGAGTTGCTTGATCGTGGGTTTATTCGACCTAGTGTGTCTCCATGGGGAGCACCGGTCTTGTTCGTGAAGAAAAAGGACGGAACTATGCGTATGTGCATAGATTACCGTCAGTTGAATAAGCTGACCATCAAGAACAAGTACCCTTTGCCGAGGATTGACGACTTGTTCGATCAACTTAAGGGGGCAGCAGTTTTCTCGAAGATAGATCTAAGGTCTGGATATCATCAGCTTAAGGTGAAGGAAGTGGATATCCATAAGACAACTTTCCGGACAAGGTATGGGCATTTTGAGTTTGTAGGAATGCCGTTTGGTTTGACGAACGCCCCAGCTGCGTTCATGGATATGATGAACCGGGTTTTTCAACCATACTTGGATAGGTTCGTCGTTGTGTTCATTGACAACATCTTAGTGTATTCCAAGTCTGAGGAGGAACACGATGAGCATCTCCGGATAGTGTTGCAAGTGTTAAGAGAGAAGAAGCTCTATGCCAAATTCAGCAAGTGTGAATTTTGGCTTAAGGAAGTTGCGTTCTTAGGACATGTAGTGTCTGCAGAAGGAATAAGGGTGGATCCTAGGAAGATTGAGGCGGTGTTAGATTGGAAACCACCTAATTCGGTGGCTGAGGTTCGTAGTTTCTTGGGATTGGCAGGCTACTACAGAAGGTTTGTAGAAGGATTCTCATCGATAGCCGCACCTTTGACGAAGTTGTTGAGAAAGGAAGTACCTTTCGTATGGACAGAAAAGCAACAGGAGAGTTTTGAGAAGCTTAAAAGGGTCTTGACTGAAGCTCCGGTTTTGATTCAGCCGGAGGCAGAGAAGGATTTTGTGGTGTACTGTGATGCTTCTCACACGGGACTAGGATGTGTCTTGATGCAAGACGGGAAAGTAGTCGCTTATGCGTCTCGATAATTAAGACCACACGAGGTTAACTACCCGACTCATGATTTGGAATTGGCGGCAGTGGTCTTTGCTCTTAAGGTGTGGAGGCACTATCTTTATGGAGAAAAGTCAGTGATCTACACAGACCACAAGAGTCTTAAGTATCTGTTGACTCAGAAGGAGTTGAACCTGAGACAGCGAAGGTGGGTTGAATTATTAAAGGATTACGACTGTTCAATAGAGTATCATCCGGGCAAGGCAAATGTAGTGGCGGATGCCCTAAGTCGGAAGGTAGTGTCGGATCTGAGGGCAATGTTTGCACATCTGAGCTTGTATGATGATGGAAGTCTGCTGGCAGAGCTGCAAGTTAAGCCGACGTGGTTGAATGAAGTGAAGAAAAGTCAGTTAATGGATGATGATTTAAGTGCTAAGCTACAGCAAGTACAGAATGAGGAGTTGGAAGATTATGGTATTAATGATGAGGGAGTATTCTGTTCCAAGGGTAAGGTCTGTATGCCAAAGGATAAGGAATTAAGGCGGAAAATTCTTCAGGAATCGCATAGTAGCCCTTATGCTAAGCATCCTGGAGGTAGTAAGTTGTATAGAGATTTAAGGGAACAATTTTGGTGGCCTGGACTTAAGAGAGAAGTTAAAGAGTTTATAGGGAAGTGCTTAACGTGTCAGCAAGTTAAGGCTAAACACCAAGTTCCGTCAGGATTGCTTCAGCCAATAAAGATTCCGCAGTGGAAGTGGGAGAGAATCACCATGGACTTCGATAGTGGGTTTCCCCTTACGCCTACTAAGAAGGACTCAGTATGGGTGATAGTGGATCGGTTGACAAAGTTCGCGCATTTCATTCCAGTGCGGGTTGATTATTCTTTGCAGAAGTTGGCAATGTTATATGTGGCAGAAATTGTAAGGTTGCATGGTGTTCCGGTATCGATCATTTCAGATAGGGACCCAAGGTTTACTTCTCGATTCTGGAGAGCACTACATCAAACTTTAGGCACCAGATTGGATTTCACTACGGCTTTTCATCCACAGTCGGACGGCCAGTCTGAACGAGTAATTCAAGTGTTAGAAGATATGCTGAGAGGTTGTGTGATAGGCTTCAGAAGAAGTTGGGAAGAATTTTTGCCTTTAGCGGAATTTTCATACAACAACAGCTATCAAGCTAGTATTCGGATGGCACCGTATGAAGCGCTGTATGGCCGGAAGTGTCGCACTCCTACGTGCTGGTCAGAGTTAGGGGAACGTCAAGTTTTGGGTCCAGAGTTAGTGGTGGAATCTGAAGAGAAGGTTAGTGTGATTCGAGCTCGGTTGAAGGAAGCATCGGATAGACAGAAGTCGCACGCAGATCTCAAGTGAAAGGAAATAGAATTTGATGTGGGAGATCAAGTGTTTCTTAAAGTGTCGCCTTGGAAGAAGGTGATGAGATTTGGTCGAAAAGGGAAGTTGAGTCCAAGGTTTATAGGACCTTATCGGGTATTGAAGCGAGTTGGACCAGTGGCATATCAGTTAGAGTTGCCTTCAGAATTGAAGTAGATGCACGACGTATTCCATGTTTCCATGCTACGTCGTTATCGATCGGATCCATCTCATGTAGTACCGGTTGAAGAGGTGGAGCTAAGACCAGATTTGTCCTACGAGGAAGAGCCGATTCAGATTTTGGAACGAGATGTGAAAGTGTTACGGAGGAAGTCAGTTCCTCTAGTCAAAGTGTTATGGAGAAACCATGGATCGGAGGAAGCTTCGTGGGAGCCAGAAGAAGCAATGCGACAGCAATACCCTCACTTATTTTTGCCAGGTAATTTCGAGGACGAAATTATTTTAAGGGGGTAGAACTGTAATATTCGGGATTTATGGCTTATGCATTATTGCTTAATTTTATGACGTAGCATGCCTATGTGTGCTGTGAATGTGTTCTATGAATTTTGTGAACCTTAGTGTGTAGTCAAATGCCTTAGAAATTATTTGATTTTTAAGTTTAAAAGGGGAGCTAAGTCTGATAAGGCCTTAAGAAAATATGTAGGGGATTTATGACAAAGAAATGGGCTTGTCTAAGTGGCTTGGAGGCGCCACTTAAGGCCTAGTAAGTGACGCCATATGCAAGGTGTAAGGGCCTAGGATCGAGTCACAAGGGACGCATAAAGAAGTTTTATTTTGCTGCATGGATGAGCATTGATGGATGGCATGGGGAGACTAGATGGATGAGGATTTGACTTGGATAATTCCTTATAAAAATTCGGCTAAATAGATAGATAAATGTAGATTTATTTTTTTTTGATAGATAAAGATAAGAGATAAAGTAGGAGAAAAGGAAGGGATGAGATAGGGGGAAGGAGAGTTGGCTGTGTAGGGGGATCTTGGGGTGATATTTTCGGCAAAAGGGAGGAGAGTGAGACCATTTGCTTCTTTTCTTCTCAGTTGTGCCTCTGCCGAATTTCTTAGCAAACTTTCTCTTCTTCATTTGTTTTGTCAAAGCCGAAAATACACCTTATGCTAGCCGAAACTTCATTGCCAAATTGCTCAACCCTTTTCTCTTCTTCTTTCGTCAAACTTGATCAAAAGCCGAATATTCAAGGGACTCCTAGCCGATTTCTCATTAAGCCTCAAAAGCCGAAATTGTTGATCCACATCTAGGCCATAGCCGAATAGCTTTGGGGGTTCAAGTAAAGGTGTTGCCGATTTCAATATTAAGGGTAAGGATTCTATTGTCATCATTTTAGTTCTTTTCTTTTAGCCGAAATCAAGACTCTAACCCCATTAGTATTCTTTGGCCGAAACTATGAAGGAGTGTTTCAGGATTCTGCAATTGTCGACTACAAGGAAGGATATTTCAGGACTTATAAAGATCTAAGGTAAGTCATGTATTCGGCCAAGGGTCATTTATTATGATTAAATGTTAGAAGTAGATCTATGCCATAGTGATTTTGACAGATACCCCAACCAAGTAGCACTTTTCGGGATTTAAAATCGCAAGGTAAGTGCATATGTACATTCGGCCAAGGCCATACTTAGGGATTTCGATCTGTTTCTTAAATGTTCAAAAGCCGAAACTAATCAAGTCAAGTGATTTAGTGGTTGGCCGATTTCAAGGAAGAGATATCGCGAAGTTTCGGGATTTGATTAGTAATCAAATTGATAGCAAGGTAAGGATTTAAGTGTGTTAACCCTTCGGGATTTGGTTGTTTGGCCGAATGTAGGAATTTGAAATCTAGAGGATTAGATCGGGATTTTCGGGATTCCAATGGAAGCGTTAAGTATACCAGGTGTGTACCCCACACTAATTCTTAATAGATTTACAGTTTTAAGTTAATATATGTATGAATAAGAATGTGAAAGATATGGCTTAAGATACCATTCAATGGTATGGCATATTCAGGTACGTTATTCTCTAAAGCTATGTCAATAATGTTACGAATACCTGTTATGACACATATGTGAATATTAATAAGAATGTGGAATTAAGACTAGGGTATAGTCTTTGCATGATTTGTATGACATGGGGCATATGGGTGATATGTTAAGGGGAAGTGATCTGGTGGTTTTATACCATAATATCTGAATGTGGTGACTTATGTCACGTAATCTGAATGTGGTGACTCATGTCACAAAATATTATCTGGTGGCTATGCCACAAAATATATATAAGGGCGATGAGCACGTCGTCTGCAGCGACTGCCTTCGATGGTGTGTAGCGGATGGAGGGTCGACTTAGTAGTCCTCACGGTGTGATGGTTGGTACGGGTGATGTGCAACGGATGGTATATAGGATTGGGTTTGGGTTTGCATCATTAAAGTTAATTGCTATATGTACATGTATGATTTGTTATGCCCTAAACTATTGGGACTTAGTGTTGGTGGTTATACACACTGAGTCTGTTGGACTCACCCCGTTGTGGGATATTTTTCAGGTGACACTCAGTGATGGGCCGGGTCGGCAGGAGCTTAGTGGTGGCCATGCTCAGCACGAAATTTATTTCATTTAGACTTTTTATTTTAAGTACTTTGAATTTATTTTGGGGTTTTGTTTTGATGTAATAAGGCCAGTAGTATTGAACTGTTTTATGCATGCATTTTAATTATTTTATTATGGTACGAGTTTCTATCAAATTAAAGTTCAAGTAATTTTTCTTAAAAATAAATGATAAATGTTTTGACACCTAAATACAAATGATTTTCAATAAACTCTAAAGACTCGACTTTTTTCCCGATAACTTATAGTTTTGAAATATAACAATAAAGTTTTAACAAAACGAAATCTTTGAAAATAACGATGTTTCCAATTTGAACTCAAATCAAATTTTCCTCAAAAGCCCTCAAAGTTTTTCCAAGGAACAAAAACGAATTTGAACTATTTTACTCAAGGAACATACCAGATCTGGTCGAGGCTTGTGGGCCGGGGTTGGGGTGTTTCATGCTTGATTCTCTATTATTCTTTTAAATTAAACATCAATGTACAATTAACTATGACTTATTCTAAAACATGTCAATAATCATCACAAATTATTAGAAATTTCATCCTAATTAGTAATATGATAACTTTGCATAAAAACAAGACTAAATCAGGGATTTGAGAATAATGAAGAAAGTTAGGTATTTTTACCCCCTTAAGATGTACATTGTCCTCAATGTACAAAGATAGATGATGACTATTAGTGATTAAAAGATAGGAGGGAAAAGTGTTACTTCCTGGGATTTCTGACGAGATCCTTGAGGATGTAGACAGTGTGTGGCATCAGGTGACTTTTTGCATTTCTCCTAATTGTGCTTTTGTGTATTGTGGAATAAATGCTTTATTCTGCAAAGTTACTTTGTTAGTGATCTTTTTGATGAAAAGATATGGTGTTAGGGATGCTTGAATGATTGAATAGCCAATGATAAAAAATTGTAAAGAAAATAATAAAAGTTCAAATTTAAGCGGCATAAAATAAAGTCTTAAAAAAATTAAGAAGATAAAACAAATTAAAAGGACTCAGAGGCCCTCATGCATGGTTGGGTCCGATGGTGGTGCTGAAATGTGGAGATGTTGGCATATTTGTTGGAGTGTCGACTCCAATCCGTCAAAGCGCTGAGCGTCATGTGTCTCGAACCGGTCGAGTCGAGCAGAGATGTCTGCTAATGATGTTGTTGGTTGGTATGGATGTTGGCTTGGATTCACTGCCTCCTCTGACGGCGGTGGGACATCATCAGGAATGTCCTCATCCTCTTCCTCGTTGATGGGTGTTTTTAGTTTGTACTACAGAGGATCGATCCCTCGTCGTTGTGATATCATCCTCATATGTAGCATGGTTTGGATGCCTTGAGGAGCCATGTTTCCTATCAGTGTGAGGGAGTTGATTTGCTTGTCGGTGTTGAGGAGGTTGAAGTGCCGAGCTAGCCTTGTAATATAGGGCCCCATTGACAAAATTCCCTTCCTATGTTGCTCTGTCTGATGTTGAATTGCGCACGCCATAAAGTATGTCAAGTCAAACACATGTCCTTCAGACATGTAGGAAAGGAAGTAAATGTCGTGTTTGTTGACGACACCGGTGCTCTCTTTTCGACCTGTGATGGTCTGCGCGAGTATGGCATGAATGTACCGTAGTGCTGGAGGAAGGGCTATCGCCTTAGATTTACTGGGGGTGTAAGTGGCCGTCGTGGGCTTTAGGTCGATCTAGCAGTCGATCGGAAGGCAGTGGGGTTCACGGTTTAGACCGGCCAGTGGGTTCTCTGCTATGAATTCTGCCGTATAGAGGCCAAGAGCTGCTCCGAATTGAGGTACGCTCAATCGATGTACTGTGCCTCCGAGACGGAATTGTATAGTGCCTGGGTCGTCGAATTGAGCCATCACCGTTTATAGCGTGAATGTGGAGTAGAACTCGAGTGTGAGCTCGAGGTATGTAGGCTCATTAATTGAGAAGAAGGTCTCCCGTGGATCAGTCGATATGAGTGCTTGGATATCAGTGGTGAGCCCTACTTGCCCGACAGCGTCCCAATCAATTCGTCGTCCAATGCCGATGGGCCTATCCTTGATGGCTTTGTACCGGTCCTCCTGAGCGACTTGTGGAAATCAGAGGAACGGGTGTCGAAGTTCGGTGCTTGCAGAAGAGGATTCAGGCCTCTTTCTTTTCTTTCTTGGAACGGCGCGTTTCACTCGAGTTGTCGACATATTTCCAGAAATGGTGGTGAATGACGAGCACGGGCAGCGCACACGGCGGTGTTGTTGGGTCTGTGGTGTGGGCACGGTGCTGTCAAGGGCGTGGTGCTTGGGTGCACTGTGGTGTTTTGGCCGTGTGGGTGGTTGGACTGAGTTTTTGGAGGAGAAATGGTGGTGGGGATGGGGTAGACTGGTTGAGTGGCTGGATTTTGAGGTGAGGAATGAAAATTTAATTTTAGGGTTTGAGGTTTGGGGGGAAAACGGTTACTTTGTTTAAATAGGGAGGGGAGCACGGCCTTCCGCACGGTCGTTTTAGATTTGAATTGCCCGTGCTTTTCGTGATTTCTTAAAATTGGGCGCGCTTCAAAGGTTTTGGCACGGTCGTGTGTCAATTCGCATGCTCGTGTTCGATAAGAAAAAATGTTAGCACGGTGGGGTAACACGGGCGTGTCAAGCCCGTGTATAACAAGTCAGTAACCTTAGTAATTTCACACGGTTGTGAGGCACGGCTGTGTTGTGCCCGTGTATTATAAGTCAGTAACCTCAGTAATTTTACACGGTTATCTAGCACGGGCGTGGTCTGGTGTTGACCAAAACATTTTTTACCCTGTTTAGGCACCGTGTTTTGGCACGCCCATATTCTATTTCCTGGCTATGCACGGCTATGTACACGCCCGTGTCAAGGCCGTGTTGAAATTTCTGCATTTTCCTGTTAGACTATTGTAGTGCTATGTTAGAAAAATAAAAACTATGTTAGTATGTTAGTGCTCGGGTTGCCTCCCGAAAAGCGCTCGTTTATTAAGCTAGACTCTCTCTGTTTTCGGTTCCAAAGGATGGCTCATGGAGCATAAGCTCTTCTCTTATACCTCCAAAATCTGTACCGTTATAAATTTTAAGTCGGTGACCATTTACCTTGAATGTGCCTTTAGTGGGATGGGTTACCTCGACGGTGCCATATGGAAATATTATTTTGATCATGAATGGTCCTGACCATCTTGATTTCAACTTTCCCGGGAATAGTTTAAGCCTTGAGTTGTACAATAGGACTAAGTCTCCCACTTCGAATTGCTTTGATCTCTTGAGACGAGCATCGTGGCGTCGCTTTGTTGCTTCTTTGTACAATTTTGAGTTCTCATAGGCTTCTATTCTCCCCTCGTCCAGCTCATTCATCTGCATCATTCTCCTCTTACCTACAATTTTGAGATCAGTATTTAAAAATTTTGTTGCCCAAAAAGCTTTGTGTTCTAATTCGAACGGTAAATGACAGCTTTTCTCGTATACAAGTTTGTACGGGGATGTCCCTAAAGGTGTTTTAAATGCTGTTCTATAGGCCCATAACACATCATCTACTTTTAATGCTCAGTCTTTTCTATTTGATTCAATGGTTTTTTCTAGAATGCGCTTAAGTTCTCGGTTTGCTACCTCTACTTGCCCACTGGTTTGAGGATGGTATGGGGTTGCTGTTCTATGATACACTCCATATTTCTTTAGAACTTTTTCAAATTCGGTATTGCAGAAGTGTGTACCCCTATCGCTAATGATGGCTCTTGGTGTGCGAATCGAGAAAAGAGTTTCTTGAGAAACTTAACTACTACCCTAGCATCATTGGTAGGTAAAGCTTCCGCTTCTACCCATTTTGACATGTAATCAACTGCTACTAGAATGTACTTGTTCCCAAACGAATTAGGGAATGGTCCCATAAAGTCAATACCCCATATGTCAAATATTTCACATGATAACATATATGTTTGAGGCATTTCATCTCGTTTAGAAATATTACCTATTCGTTGACATCGATCACACGAGGTAACATACCTGTGAGCATCTTTAAATAGAGTGGGCCAATAAAAACCTGATTCGAGTATTTTGTGTGCTGTCTTTATGCCACTGTAGTGTCCTCCTGACGTTCCTGAATGACAATGCTCCAAGATCTGGTTTGCTTCTGTCTTTGTAACACATCTTCGAATTACCTGATCTGCACAAATGCGGAAAAGAAGAGGATCTTCCCAAAAATAATTCTTCACATCAGCAAAGAATCGCTTCTTTTGGTGATGTGTTAATTTTCTTGGTAAGATGTTAGCTGCTAAATAATTTGCAATATTTGCAAACCATGGTACCTCAGAATATGTTATAGAGAAGAGTTGTTCTTCGGGAAACGAATCACTTATTTCGCCTTCATCGAGCTCTTTGATGTGTGGATTTTCAAGTCTAGAAAGGTGATTCGCTGCAAGATTCTCAGCTCCCTTCTCATCTTGTATTTCTAGGTCGAATTCCTGTAAAAGTAAAATCCATCGTATGAGCCTGGGTTTAGCATCAGGTTTGTTTAAAAGATAACGAAGAGCTGAATGGTCAGTGTAAACGACAACTTTGGACAATATTAGATATTTTCTAAATTTATCAAAAGCAAAAACTACAGCTAGCAATTCTTTCTCTGTGGTGGTGTAGTTTTCTTATGAGGGTGTTAATGTTCTACTAGCGTAGTAAATTGGCTGAAAGTGCTTGTCTCTTCGTTGTCCCAAAACTGCACCTACTGCAAAATCACTTGCATCAAACATTAGTTCAAAGGGTAAGTTCCAATCAGGTGCAATTATAATCGGGGCATTTATTAATTTATCTTTAAGGATGTTAAATGCATCTAAACATTCATGATTGAAATCAAAAGGAACATCTTTTTCTAGTAATTTTGTCAAAGGCTTAGCTATTTTAGAAAAATCTTTAATAAATCTTCTATAGAATCCTGCATGTCCTAAAAAGCTTCTGATAGCCTTAACAAAACTAGGGGGTAGTTTTTCTATGCCCTAACACAATTCCTTCTCTTACCATAAAGTGACATTTTTCCCAGTTTAAAACAAGGTTTGTTTCCTCACATCTCATTAGAACTCATTTTAAATTTTTAAGGCAAAGATGGAAAGAATTACCGAATACCGAAAAATCATCCATAAATACCTCCATGATATCTTCTACGAGCTCATCAAAGATTGCCAACATGCAACGCTGAAAAGTAGCAGGTGCATTACATAATCCAAAAGGCATTCTACGATAAGCAAATGTACCGTATGGGCATGTGAATTTCGTCTTTTCTTGATCTTCAGAAGCTATGGGGATTTGGAAGTAACGGAGAGTCCATCCAAAAAATAGTAGTACTTATGCCTGGATAATCTTTCTATCATTTGATCTATGAAGGGTAGCGGGAAATGATCTTTTCTGGTAGCATCGTTCAACTTTCTATAGTCTATATAGACTCTCCAACCTGTGACTATTCTTGTGGGAATCAACTCATTATTTTCATTGGGCACTACCGTCATTCCTCCTTTCTTTGGAACTACCTGCACAGGACTTACCCAAGTGCTGTCAGAAATAGGATAAATTATTCCTGTATCTAGGAGTTTAATGACCTCAGCTTTGACCACTTCTTTCATGTTGGGATTTAACCGTTTCTGGGGTTGCTCACACGGCTTGTATTCTTCTTCCATTAAAATTTTGTGGGTGCAAAACGCAGGACTTATTCCCTTGATGTCAGAAATTTTCCAAGCTATGGCTTTTTTGTGTTCTTTTAGTACCTTTATCAGTTCCTCTTTTTCCTTGGGTTCTAGTTCTGCAGAGATGATTACTGGTAATGTAAAATTGTCTCTGAGGAATGCGTATTCTAAATGTTTTGGTAGCTGTTTCAATTCCAATTTGGGTGGCTCTTCGATGAAAGGTTTCTGTTTTATTTCATCGTCATTGTCAATTCTTTCTTCATTCATTTGTTTGGATGGCGATGTATTCAGATTCAACTCATCATCCTCATCTTCTTCCCTCTCTTCTTGAGTTAGACACAGTTCCATCGTGTCGTTATGTATGATTTCCTGTAATGAACTTTGAATGATATGATCAGTAGTATCAACAAAATAACAGGAATCATCTTGCTCTTTAGAATGTCGCATGGCATCATAGATTTGAAAAATGATTTCTTCGTCTCCTATCCTTAGTGCGAGTTTACCATCTCCTACATCTATAACCGCTCTAGCAGTGGCTAAAAAAGGACGCCCTAAGATTAAGGGAACATTAATGTCTTCATCCATGTCTAATATGACGAAATCAACAGGGAAAATGAATTTATCAATTTTTAACAAAACATCTTCAATAACTCCTCTAGGATATTTAATAGATTTGACTACTAACTGAATACTCATCCTAGTGGGTGTTGGTTCCCCAAGATCTAGTTGTTTAACATTTTATAAGGCATTAAATTTATGCTAGCGCCTAGATCAGCTAACGCTTTCTTAGTATTCAAACTACCAATTAAACAAGGGATAGTAAAACTTTCTGGGTCTTTTAACTTGGTTGGTAGCTTATTTTGGAGGATGGCTGAGCACTCTTCATTAAGTTCCACTGTTGACACCTCTTCAAGTTTTCGTTTATTCGTCAGTAGCTCTTTTAAGAATTTTGCATACTTCGGCATCTGTGAAATAGCTTCAACAAAAGGTAAGTTGATATGTATTTGTTTAAAAAGTTCAAGAAACTTACCGTATTGTGCATCAATTCGCTCTTTCTTTAACTTTGCTGGATATGGGATTGGTGGTTTGTTCTCATTGTGTAATGGTGTTACCACCTCAATTTCCTTATCATTTTCTTTATTTTCGGTTGGGATCTATTTCTTCATGTCACCTAATTCCTTTCCACTTCTTAGTGTGACTGCTTTTACCTGTTCTGTTTCTTTAGGAAGATTTTCTGCTAGTATTTCAAAGATCATCTTGGAAAGCATTCCAAGTGTCTTAGTGAGTTCCCCAAATGACTCGGTAAATTTTTTAATTGATGCTTGTTGATTTTTAAGGGTTCTCTCGATATCTTGCAGGCATTTTTCTGTGTTTGCCGATTTCTTCGCATGGATTGGTTCCTTCTCTTGTGGATAGGGCTGATTTCAGAAGTTTTGAGGAGGTTGTTGCCTTTGATTTCCTTGGTTTCCTTGTCCTCCCCACGAAAAATTTGGGTGGTTCCTCCAACCTGGATTGTAAGTGTTACTATAAGGATTATTATTAGATCGAAAATTAGTACCTATATAGTTCATCTGTTCATCTTCTGCTCCTGGTTTGTAGGGTGGGTACTCAGGATTCGCCACAGTTCCACTTGCATCACACTGCATGACTGGATGTACCTGTGATGAACACAAATTATCAAGCTTTTTATTCATCATCTCTAGCTGTGTTGATAGCATGGTCATGGAATCGATGTTGAAAGCTCCTGTCGATTTTGTCGGTTTGGTCCTTGAAACTTGCCACTGATAATTATTTAATGACATGTCCTCAATGAACTCGTAGGCTGCTTCTGGAGTTTTGTTGTTCAGTGTTCCACCGGCGGCTGAATCTATAAGTTGTCTTGTTGAGGGGTTTACACCGTTGTAAAAGGTTTGGACTTGTAGCCACAAGGGTAGGCCATGGTGTGGGCACCTTCTCAAGAGATCTTTGAATGCGTCGTATAGTGTCTCTACATCCATCTGCACAAAAGAAGAGAATATCATTCCGTAATTTGGCCATTTTGGCCGGTGGGAAATATTTCATCAAAACTTTTCTGTCATTTGATCCCATGTAGTGATTGACCCTTGTTGTAACGAGTTTAACCATTGTTTAGCTTTATTTCTTAATGAAAAAGGGAATAACCGAATACGTATGGCATCATCAGAAACGCCATTTATTTTGAAGGTATCACAGAACTCTAAGAAGTTAGCTATATGCGTGTTTGGATCTTCGTCCTGCAAACCATCAAATTGAACAAATTGTTGAATCATTTGTATTGTGTTAGGCTTTAATTCAAAATTTTTAGTAGATATAGCAGGCCTAACAATACTAGATTCTGCTCCTGTTAAATGTGGTTTCGCATAATCGAACATTGTGCGTGGAGCGTTGTTGTCACCCATATCGCGTGTTGGTGGGTTGTTTTCGTCCATCCCTTTAGTAGGATTGGATTTATCTTCTTCATCTCTCTCCGTGTAATCTAGGGCTCGCCTAGTTTCTCGATGATTCCTACGAGCGATAGCTTCGATTTCGTTGTCGAATACCGAAGGTCCCCTCGGGTTCGTTCTAGTCATAAACTAGAGGTACTTGTTTGAAAAGAAAGAGAGAAAATTTCAGTAAACAAAAATAAAAACAAAAAGAAAAATAAAAATTAGGGCTAAAGTAATAAAAATAGAGTTTTTTTAATATTTTAGCTCCCCGGCAACGGCGCCAAAAACTTGATCACTGTAAAATCAGAGCTTTAAATATTTATAAAAGAATGATCAAACCTGGAGACTAACTCTGACAATGATATTAAGGCAAGTGTACCTATCGAACAGTAGTATAGCTTAGGCAAGACCGGTTATCGAACCCAAAGGAACTAAAAGTATTAATACTCACTTTTTTTTATTATTTAGCCTTAAAGTTAGAGTGAAGATTACTTTATTGACGACAGCTAAACTAAAGACACAAAGACAAAAATGACGAATTGGAAAATAACCTTGAGGAAAAATTCAGTTGATTTTAATAATACCCTCGGGAAGAATCCACCCAGATTTCTCCTATTATCTAACCTTCAATTATATGATTTCTTTTACTTAGCTTGATCCGTAGGACTCCCTAACCTATATTAAACCCTCTCTCAAGGAAAATAACGTCTAACCCTAAGTTAATTAGTGGAACTCTCGTTCGCTTATAATAACCCCCTAGGACAGCAGTAAACCGATCAATGGACTCCCATATTAGGTTTCACCCTAATCCGGCAAAATCTCGTAACCCTATCTCTAGGCGTTCGATCAACTCCGCTTAATTATGTTAGATCTTCTCTTAGGTAGGGTCTATTCCTCCTCCACCTAAGCACATTAGATTTGGATTAAGCAACATAATTAAGAACAAACTAAGTAGTTTATCATATAACTTAAAAAATCAAATAATAAAATCCATCTAGGTTTCATCCCCTTCAGGTATCTGAGGGGTTTAGTTCATAATGAATAACCAAACCATCGCAAGAGAAAAGATAAAACAAAACATAGGCAAAATCCTATAACCCCCTGAAGGAATCGAAGGAGAATTCTGCCGTCTTGAGTATAACTCCGGTTTCTGAGGATGGATCAACTGGCTATCCTCGCGTTATTCCCTAACTCTGACCTTCTCGGCTTGGCTCATTGGCCTCACTTTCACTCCCTTCAACAGGTGATACTTGGGGGTTATTTATAGGCTCTTGAAACGCGATTCTTTCTCCCTAAGTATCCTTTTCCGACTAAAATTGCTCTTTCCAGCGTTAGAGGCACGGCCATGTCACACGCCAGTGTGAATCGAGACCTGACCGTGCTCGGATTTCTCTTGAGGCACGGTCGTGTGTGGCGGGGTTGAGGCCGTGCTCTAGGTGTTCGTCAAGGCAAGGCCGTGTGTGCTTTGGGCCAGGCCGTGTCGATTTTAGGCCCGTTTTGTATTTTTTTCATCCTTGGGTGCTTTCCTGGGTATAAGACATGAAAAGAAAGGATTAAAAGCACCTTTTTATATAAAACAAGGGGTAAATCATCCAAAAGCATATTAAATGTGGGATAAAAATATTACTTTTACAGTTTATCACAGGGACTTTTGCTCCACCACCTAAGCACATCATACTTGAATTAATATCCCGAAAATATTAACACAAGAATTAAACACACATAATTAAGAACAAATCAAGTATTTATCATATAGTTCAGAAAACAATAACAAGATCCGTCTTAGGTTTCATCCCCTTCAGGTATCTGAAGGGTTTAGTTCATAATAATAAAAGAAAACATCTCAAAAGAAAAGATAAAACAAAACATAAGAAATCCCTAAAACCCCCTGAAGGAATTGAAGGAGAGATCTGCCGTCTTGAGTATAATTCGGGCTTCTTGAGATGGATCAACTGGCTATCTTCGAGTGTTTCACACAAATCTGACCTTTCTGGCTCGGCTCCTCGGCCTCGCTAACCGCCCTCCTTTAGGTTATACTTAGGGGGTTTATATAGTCTTTCGAAATAGGTTTCTTTGCCCCTAAGTATCCTTTTCCAAATGAAACTCTTCTTTCCAGCGACAGGGACACGGCCATGGCACACGCCCGTGTGAATCGTCTTTAGGTCGTGTTCAGATTTCTTTAATGAGGCACGGCTGTGTGAATCGGGATCAGGCCGTGTTCTAGTTCATCAGGGAGGCACAGCCGTGTGGGCTTAAGTCCAGGCCGTGTCGATTTCCACTTTGGCCCAATTTGGTCTGTTTTAGGCCCGTTTCTTGTTCTTTCCATCCTCCGGTGCTTTCCTGAGTATAAGACATGAAAAGAAAGGATTAAGAGCACCTTTTTACACAAATCAAGGGATAAATCATCCAAAAGTATGCTAAATGTGGGATTAAAATATGTTACTTTTACGGTTTATCACTAGGGTTAGACGTTATTCACTTCGAGAGAGGGTTTAATATACATTAGGGAATCTTACGGATCAAGTCAAATGAACAAATCATCTGCTTCAGAGTTAGATAACAAGTGAATTCTAGGTGGATTCTTCCTTGGGTGTCGTTTTAATCAATTGGTTTCTTCCAAGTTACTTTCCTAAATTCATTCTTCTTTGTCTTAGAGTCTTTAGTTTAGTAATTAATTATTTTAGATTAGATAAAAATCACTTTACTCTTAGGCTAAATAATAAAAAGAGAGTTAGTATTAGTACTTTTGGTTCCTTTAGGTTCGACATTCCGGTCTTGCCTAAACTATACTACTGTTCGATAGGTGCGCTTTCCTCAAAAATCGTTGTCATAGTTAGTTTCTAGGTTCGATCATTCTTTTTATAAATTTTAAGACTCGACAGATACGATCATGTCCCCAGTGGAGTCGCCAAGCTGTCGAAACCATTTTTAATTTTTTTTTAAAAAAATAGGGATCGACTTTAAAAAAACGAAAACGAGAGTCGCCACCGATTTTTTTTTTTTTTTGCTTACGTGTGATCGGATCACCTTATAAAACATTTTTTGTTTTATTTAAAATATTGATTTTGGCCTACGAAATTCAAGAAAACGGGTTCGGGAGTCGGTTACGTATGAGGAAGGGTTAGCACCCTCGTAATGCCCAAAAATTGGTACCTAATTGAGAAACTAATGTCCTAATGTCAAAAATTTGAAAAATTTAAAATACGATCCTTTTTATTTGAAAGAAAACTTGAATTAATCAAATTGTACGCCAAGACCTACTTATCTCAAAGAAATAAAATGTCACACCCAATGAGTTAGGATGCAACATTTCAAGACTTCGAAACTAAGCTTGCCTTTATTTGTAGAAAATCCTTACCTCGAGACAACAAAATGTCATATCCAATAAATTAGGACACAACATCTCGAATTCTCGAGAATAAGTTTTGATTTGAAACTTATAGGTTTTGATTTCAAAAAGGGATACTTGATTTCTTAAGTTCAACGAGAAAAATTGAAACCCAGTGAGTTAGGGTACAATTTTCTCGAAGCCCCCAAATATTATGTATCGCCGTATTTTTTTAAAAAAAATTTGAATAAAATGTGACAATTTAGCAAAATGTATTTTTATTTAAAACAATGATTCGAGTAAAATATTGCATCAATTCATTACAAAACATAAATACCAAAAACGATTTACAAAAATTACATGATATACTAACATATAATACTAACATAGATAATTAAGAGGAAGAATAACGTAAAATAGCGAATGATACAGGAAATAAAATGATTATACTAAGGGCAAACATAAAAATAATAAGCAAATAAAAGAACATGAATAAACAAATAGGAGATACAAAGTAGTAAATAACAAAAAAAAATATGCGAAAGATAAAAAACTACGAAATGAATATGAAACTTTACGTACAAGATCAAGTATAAAAGTAAAATAATAATATAAGATAAATGACATATACCAAATAATAAATGGATACTACAACAAATTTTAAAAAAAAAAACACATGTAAAAAAAATGATATGGCAAAATCTAAAATGGATATATAGATATACATAATAAAATAAATATATATTTTAAATAAATAATATATAAAAAAAACTTTGAATATATAAAAAAAATGTACAAGGGATAACTTATAATAAATCTATAATATAACAACTTAATATATATATATATATATATATATATATATAAATAGTATATATATTTGAAATAACAATACATAGAAAACTTTACATTAATAGTAAATCAATTTAAATAATATACAATATACAAATTTTAAAATAATACATAATATGATTAAAGCAATACAATATATAATAAATAATATACAACAAAATGAAAAAATAGTAATATGTAATAAAGCAATTTTAATAAAAAAGTTTAAAATAAATAATATATATATATACAAAGTATTAAAATAAATAAATACTAAATTAAAAGAACTAAATCAGAATAAAAATAAAATGAAAAATGAAAAAAAAGATTAAAACTAAATTTAAACAAATTCTAGGGGTGAAATTTTAAAAAATGAATAAGACCAAACTAGGGACCCAATTGAAACGCTTGCCCCGAAGGAGGGACTCACTGGGCAAATATGCCCTACTCCCAAAACGATACCGTTCCAGCATGTGCCTTAAAATGGCCTTAAGGACCATATTGAAACAAAGGCCATAATTCAGGGCCAAATTGAAAATAAAGAAAGATGCAAAATGGACATAATTACAAAATTGCAATAATGCGGAAGGGCTTATAGAGCAATTAGACCGTCTAACAAAAACACACGGATCCTCCCCGGGTATCGGGTCAACACGCGAATCTTGGCCCTTAAACGACGTCAGCAAAAACGGCGTCATTTCTATGTTGTTATATAAATCATTTTTATAGAAAAATTTCATTGGAATTTGTTTTAAAAAAAAAATTGACAATCCTCTCAATTCCTCCCTTCCTCCGTCTGGATTCTGATGATCAGACCTGCACCACATGCGCCACCGTAAATGCCGCCATATACGGCGGCCGGAGGCCAGAGACTTCCGTTTTTCAACGTAAATCGAGAGGTAACCCCTTTTTTACTTATTTCTAGTATTATTAGAGAAAAAAAAACTGATTCGTATGTCTTTGCATGTATCTAAAATGAAATAGAAAAAAAAAATTAAGCAAAATAAGACTGTCGAAAATCACCTCTGACTTTTGAAGAATTTGTGTTGTAATTTCTGTATTCCAAGATGCCCTTTTTACAGATTACATTAGGGTTTTTATAGACCCAAAATAAATCAAAATCATAAATACAAAGATATTGTCTTGCTATGCTTGTTGTTTCTGCTGTGTTTTCTTTCCTTTTGCAGGTGAACGACAAAGATGGGGGCGCGATTTAGGCACTAATGGCGGCGTGATGTCTAACGAAGAGGGCCGGTATGGAGGCAGTGGTGCAAGGCCCTTGCTAGGGTTTTCCAAAAGCTGAAAATTGTTCATGTTTTGGGCCAAATGGGCTGTGAAATTTGGGTTAGGCTTTATGTAAATTGGGCTGGGTTTTAGATTTAGGTTGTAATGTATTTGGGCTTATTTAGGTTTTGGGCCTGTTTTGTGGTTAGGTAATTTTGGGCTATGTAAATGGACTGTGGAAATTTTATTTGGTTTTTTATTTTTGGTTTTTGTATTTATTTATTTGTATGGTTTGTGGGCCCGGGAAAATTGGGCCTATTACAGCTGCCCCTCTTTGCTATTGTCGTGTAACAGGAATAGAGCAAAGACTATAAAAGGACCAATTTTGCCCGGTCTTGCCGAGTCTTGACTTCTTGTTCCTCATCTTCTCCAAATGGCTTCCAACCCAACTGCAACCTCAGGGGTATTGGAATTTCAACTTAACTTTACTTCTCTGCAATTTCTGCAACTTCAGAAGTATTGGACTATCTGTTCTACTGCTCTTTCAGGGAAATAAGTCTGACGGCTTCAATCTGCTTCACTGCAACTTCAGAAAAATAAGATTTGCCATAAGATTTGCTTTCTTCGATCTGCTCCACTACCACTTCAGTGAGGTAAGGCTAGTGTTCACGATCTGCTTCGCTGTAATTTCAGGAAGACAAGATCTGCAATCTTTAGTCTGCTCCGCTGCAAACTCAGGGAGGTGGGGCTGTTGTCTTCGATCTGCTTCACTGCAACTTCAGAAAGGCCAGATCTGCTATCTTTAGTCTGCTCCACTGCAAACTCAGGGAGACAAGGCTGATGTCTTCGATATGCTTCATTGCAACTCTAGGAAGGCCAGATCTACTATTTTAGTCTACTCCACTGTAACTTCAGGGAGGCAAGGCTGACATCTTCGATCTGCTTCCTGTAACTTCAGGAAGATAAGATCTTTTGTCTTCAGTCTGCTCCCTACAAATTTAGGGAGACAAGGCTGACATCTTCGATCTGCTTCCTGTAACTTCAGAAAATTGATTTGTTGTCTTCAGTCTGCTCCGCTGCAAATTTATGGAGACAAGGCTGACATCTTCGATCTGCTTCCTGCAACTTCAGGAAGATGATCTGTTGTCTTCAGTCTGCTCTACTGCAAATTCAGGGAGACAAGGCTGACATCTTCGATCTACTTCCTGCAACTTCAGGAAGATGAGATCTGTTGTCTTCAGTCTACTCCGCTACAAATTTAGGGAGACAAGGCTGACATCTTTGATTTGCTTCTTGCAACTTCAGGAAGATGATATGTTGTCTTCAGTCTACTCCGCTGTAAATTCAGGGAGACAAGGCTGACATCTTTGATCTGCTTCCTGCAACTTCAGGAAGATGAGATCTGTTGTCTTTAGTCTGCTCCGCTACAAATTCAGGGAGACAAGGCTGACATCTTCGATATGCTTCCTGCAACTTCAGGAAGATGATTTGTTGTCTTCAGTCTGCTTCGCTGCAAATTCAGGGAGACAAGGCTGACATCTTCGATCTACTTCCTGTAACTTCAGGAAGATGATCTGTTGTCTTTAGTCTGCTCCGCTGCAACTTCAGGGAGACAAGGCTGACATCTTCGATCTACTTCCTGTAACTTCAGGAAGATGATCTGTTGTCTTTAGTCTGCTCCGCTGCAACTTCAGGGAGACAAGGCTGACATCTTCGATCTGCTTCCTGCAACTTCAAGAAGATGGTCTGTTGTCTTCAGTCTGCTCCGCTGCAACTTCAGGGAGGCAAGGCTGAAAGCGTCAATCTACCCTACTACATTGTCCTATAGAGGACATGACTTGTAGAATGGGTATATGCTTATGCCGAATGATTAGGATGCCCTGATCAAAATGAATCAAATGCTCCTAATTAGACGCGCTATGATATATGAATGCAGAAATGTTATGAGCATGATTCCTACTCAAGGTGTCATCACTCATTTGTTTTTCATCCTTGTTCCTCTCGAAGTATCAATCATATTCTGCTTAAATAATTTGCCTCATGGTAATTTCAGAGTTCGCTCCACTTGAACCTTGGGGACACAAGGCTTGTACCGCCTTCAAACCATCCCACCACGATTTATAGGAATCGAAACTTTTTTAGCCCGTCCCTACTGCAATTTAAGGGTACAGGATTTGTTTCAACTCCAATCCATTCTACTGCAATTCAAGGGTTTTGAATTTTTCCCCATCAATTTGGTTTGTCACCATTCCTCAAATGTTATGACCCGATGAATATGCCTGTAAAATGACATGGCTTATTTTCATCACAACAACTCGCTATTTTGTCCAATTACCATTTGGACAGAGAATTCAGATAAATAGTCTCTATCTAGACTCTTTTTTTTCAAATATTTCCAATCCTTGTTCATGGAAATTCTAAACAATTGTCCTATTTCAGTTTCTTATATTATCTAGAAATTTCCAAAGTAATATGTAGAACTTCTTCTATGAAAATATTATTGGTTCATCAATCAATATTTCAATGCAACATGCTTATGAATGGTAATAATGGACAACAAATAAATTGATCTTGAGGATAGTTCGAACTGAATAAATTATCAATAAAAAAGGAAATTAACTAGGAAAACATCCTTGAGAAGAAAAAGAATCCAAAAATAGTAAATTGATATGAATAGGAAAAAGACCAGGTGCCCTAGATATCGCAGATTGGGCTTCTATATACAAACTCCATGAAGACTGCTTTGAGCTTAACATGCGTTTAGAAGATCCAAAGTACTTTGTTGATGCCCCGATATGTAACAGGAACAAGAAAATGACATCGTGATTTGGATTGAATCCCAATGAAAAAAATAGATCAATGAAAAGTTTGTGCGATAAGTTTAGCTAATTTATTCTATATTATAGATTATAGGAAAATGGGCCAAAACTTATCTTTCTTTAATTTCATTTTGAATTTCATTTTATTTTAAAAATGTAAGAAAAAGCCCATTCGTTAGAAATTAGAAGTTAGAAAAGGCACACTAGAAAAAAACGAAGGATGGCTGGAATCTACACATTGATTTTTTTTCGCAATTTTTGTTGAACCGTATGCATCAAAAGGTGCCTGTACAGCTACTAAGGGATACAATTTTATCCTAAGCAACCGAATTTATCGAGAAAGGTTACTTTTTTTAGTCCAAGAGGTTGATAACGAGATCTCGAATCAATTTATTGGTCTTATGGTATATCTCAGTATAGAGAATGATACCAAAGATCTGTATTTGTTTATAAACTCTCCTGGCAGATGGGTAATACCCGGAGTAGCTATTTATGATACTATGGAATTTGTGCAACCAGATGTACATACAATATGCATGGGATTGGCTGCTTCAATGGGATCTTTTCTCCGGGCCGGAGGAGAAATTACCAAACGTTTAGCATTCCCTCACGCTCGGCGCCAATGAGTTTTTTTTATTTGATGGAAAGAAAAAAGAAGACTATCCCTTCGCCATATGAAATATGAATTAGTAAGTAATAATAGCATGGCACTTCGAATTTGATATGAATTTTTTTTATTTCTTTTTTTTCAAAACATTAGATTATGTATCGAAAGAGTAGTATGAGAGAAAGGGCATTTCCAATTTTATCTTAGCTGTCGTGGGCCCATCTCAGCGTCACAAAATTTTTTTCTTTTCACACCAAAGGCTATTAACAATATTTATAACAATATTTATGTTATAAAATAAAAGAGTATGAAAAAAAAAGACTATTTTTTTCTTTCTTTTTTTTGAAAAAAAAAGAAACTTTGGGATTGCTGAATCATAGACGAAATAAATATATAAAGCAACGGAGCCATCATAGGATTTTTGAACTTTTTCGAAAAAAAGAAGGGTGGTAATTGGATTATTTAATGATCTGGGTCTAATAGACACTCTCTATATTTTATTTTTTTTCTTTTTTCGATGAAAGAAAAAAGAGAATTCCATTGTAAAGCCGTATGCAATGCATAAAAAATGCCTGTACGATTGTTCAATTCTATCTTTTTTTCTTATTATTTTTTAGCTATTTTTAGCTATTCTTCTCACCTTATTATGTGAGTTAGAAGAACCTTTTATTATGTTATATCATCAGGGTAATGATCCATCAACCTGCTAGTTCTTTTTATGATGCACAAACAGGAGAAGTTATCCTGGAAGCGGAAGAACTACTGAAACTTTGCGAAAGCCTCGCAAGGGTTTATGTACAAAGAACGAGCAAGCTCCTATGGGTTGTATTCGAAGACATGGAAAGAGATGTTTTTATGTTAGCAACAGAAGCCCAAGCTCATTGAATTGTGGATCTTAGCGGTTAAATAAGTTAAATCGCAATAGCAACGATTTCACACCAATCTATAATTTAATTAAGATTGATTTAATCCCTCTTCTTCCTTTCCTTCTTAACTTAAGCCTAAAGGGTTAATATTTAATTAATCTATTGTAAAATCCTGAAAAGGGCCTATGCATTTTCAGTTTAATTGTACGAAATGACATGTCTTATGTGTTATGAATATATTTTGAACATTTTTGGAAACCTGGAAATGTATGGAAATGTTAAGTTTAAAAGAGGGAAGTGAACATTTTTGGAAACTAAGAAAGGTAAGGAAATGATTTGGAAATGATTCAAAAGAGGAAAGTGAACATTTCTGGAAACTTGGAAATGTAAGGAAATGTTAAGTTTAAAGGAGGCAAACGAAAATTTTTGGAAACTTGGAAATGTAAAGAAATGTCAAGTTTTAAGGTTTAAAAAGAGGAAATTAAGGCAAGGTGGCCTTAAGAAAATTAATAGGAGGAATTTGACACACAAACAGGCTTGGAAAAGTGGCCTGAAGATATCACTTAAGGCCCAGGTAGGTGACGCCACCAGCTATGCAAGTGGGCCTGAGTTCGAGTCACTTGGGGAGCAAATAAAAGAAGTTTTATTTTTGCTTCCAGAAGCAGAGAGGTAGACGGCATTAAGGCTCTTAAAAGAGGAATTTTATTCTCTTTAAATTTCGGATAAATAGAAGGATAAATGATGATTTATCTTAAATTATTTTCAAGGAGATAATAAGGGATTATTCTTTTAATAAAGTGATAATTAAAAGGATAAAGCTATCAAATAGAAGAGTGGTGGCCAAGTAAGGGATTCTGAGTAGTAATTTTGGCTATAAAAGGAAAGAAATAGGGCTACTCATCAATTTTTCTTCCTCCCCTTCTCTCTGCTGAATTTCTTAGTGCTCTTCTCTCCTCTCTACTATTTTTCCAAAAGCCGAAAGCAGGTTCTCTTAACCCTAGCTGATTTCCTTCTAAGCCTAGTATTCCTCTCTTCTTTCATCTTTGAAACCGAATGCATAGGGGGCTCGTAGCCGATTGTTCATCAAGTCTCTAAGCCGAATCTCTGAAGTGGTGTCAGGAGGGTGTGTCGACTTCTTCAAGTAAGGGTAAGATCTCATTCGGTTTCATCTTTTTTCTTTTAAGATTTGCCGAAACCTAGGACTAACCCCATTAATATCTTGTTGCCGAAACCTTGAAGAGATCTTTCGGGATTTACTAAGTGTCGACTACAAGGAAGGAGAAGTTCTTTTCCCGAAGGTACACCATAAGCCGCATGTTCCCTAGTTATTCGGTGAGTTTCATGATTTAAAATCCACAAGGTAAGTGTCTATAGCATTCGGCCAAGGCCTATTTTAGTAGTTAGATCTATTATTATGTGTTTTAAGCCGAAAACTAATAGATTCAAGGGATCTACTGAGTAGCCGATTTCAAAGGAGAAGAATACAAGTTTTCGGGATTTGACTATAGTCAATTCGACAACAAGGTAGGTTTTAAGAATACAAATCCTACTAGGATTTGGTTTTATAGGCTTTATGTAACATACTAAGGTTACCAAATGTAGGAATTGAGATCTAAAGCAATAGATCGGTTTTTCTGGGATTTCAAGGAATTCGTTAAGTAAATCAGGTGTGTACCCCACACTATCTTTAATACGTTTTATGGCAATATTTAATATAAGTATGTATAAGAATGTGAATATGGCTAAGGTACCCTAATGTGGTACAAAGTACTCAGGTACGTTTCCTACTCCTACTAGGATTACGAAATATGTTATATTTTAACATGTGAAAAGTGACATGAATGTGAATTTAAGTATGATATGCATGACATGAATAAAACGGGGCATTCGGGTTATATGAGAAAGGGGAAGTGAACGTGGTGACTTCGATCTCACTATCTGAATGTGGTGGCTTCGGTCACATTATCTGAATGTGGTAACTTCGGTTACATTATCTGAATGTGGTAACTTCGGTTACATTATCTGAATGTGGTGTCTCATGACACAATTATCTGGTGGCTATGCCACGAATTATATATGGGCGATGAGCACGTCGACTGCAGCGACTGCCTTCGATGGAGTGTAGCGGATGGAGGGTTGACTTAGTAGTCCCTACGATGTGCAGGTTGGTACGGGGATGTGTAGCGGATGGCATCTAGGTATGGGTTCGGGATTGCATCATTGTCTTGAAATATTATGTGAACATGATTTGTATGGTATGCCTAAATCTATTAAATTTTAGTGTTGGTTACACATTGAGTCTGTTTGACTCACCCCGCTGGGGAATATTTTTCAGGTGATGAGCAGTAATGGACCGGGTCGGCAGGAGCTTAGGGATGGCCATGCACAGCAAGAAATCTATGATTTGGACTTTTATTTTCTTTAAGTACTTTGGTTTTAAATTTGGGTTATATTTGATGTAATAAGGCCATAGTGAACTATTTTATTTCTGTCTTATTGTTTAATTATGTTTACAAATTTTTATTAGGTTAAAGATTAAGTAATTTATTTTTGAATATACTCTATATGTTTTATCACTTAAAAATTAAAAAGGGTTTTCAATATAAAATCGAATTCGTTTTCAACTCAAGCCCAACCCAAAACAATATTTTTTTTAAAAATCGCACAAGTTTTTCCTATGAAGCAAAAGAATTTGAACCGGTTTTCTTGAGGAACATACCAAATCTGGTCAAAGCTCGTGGGCCGGGTTTGGGGTGTTTCATCTATTAAATAGAAAAAGAAGTAATTTAGAATCATCTAGTTAGGATCAATCTAAACCAATCTATTATGTATTTGATTCAGTATGCCAACTATTAAACAACTTATTAGAAATGCAAGACAGCCAATTAGAAATGTCACGAAATCCCCTGCACTTGGGGGATGTCCTCACTACCGAGGAACATGTACTAGGGTGTATGTGCGACTTGTACAGATCATGGGCTGAGAAAAAAGAAACAACTTTTTCAGTATCAACGATCCGTACCAGTGAACAGAATGGGGTTCGTCCGTTCATTATCTAAAAAAGATAGATCTACCATATCCTTTTATTGTGTATGAAATTTATGGTTTCCATTGGCGCAAATCCAATCTTGGAATTTAAGATGAGAAAAAATTCTCGATTGGTAGCAAATGCTTATCCATTAAGCGGGGAAAATCCTATTTAAAAAGCAAAAATATTATGCTTCGACTCTTGCAAAGAACAGACTAACAGGGTCAATTGCCCAATTAATCCTCATCCTTACATACCGTTACTGTATAAGATAGATCTCGTTGTGAAAGATCTATTACTGGAAAATTTATGAGTAGAGCCGAAGAGTGTAAACTATACAAGTTACCAATTAAAAGAAGGAATGAGCTCCAGTGTATAGAGAGGACCTCACCGTTTAAGAAGTAACCATAGAAATGATGGAACCCACTATTTATTTATCCATTTCTATTTACTCCTTTATTTTAGTTAATATGCTTTTTTTGATACTAGGCATCAATACAATTTCTTATTACAAGGCAAAATGAAATTCCTAAAAAAAAAAAAGGAAAAATCATGGTCAGGATGGTTAGAGTAGCAAAAGCCATTGGAATTTTTATTTTTTACATTGGAATAATCCGTTTTGTTATTAATAGACTAGAAAAGAATAACTGAAAGAAAGAATTAGTTATTCATCAAAATTTCTTTTATTCAATGACCAGAATTAAATAGGGCTCATAGACGTCGAAAAAAATTAGTTTATTTGCATCAAGTTTTCGAGGGGCTCATTCAAGACTTACTCGAACTATTACTCAACAAAGAATTAGAGCTTTGGTTTCGGCTCATCGAGATAGAGATAGGAAAAAAAAGGATTTTCGTTGTTTTTAGATCACTCGAATAAATGCAGTAATTCGCGGAATGGGGGTATCCTATAGTTATAGTAGATTAATACACAATCTGTACAAGAAATAGTTGCTTCTGAATCGTAAAATACTTGCACAAATAGCTATCCCAAATAGGAATTGTCTTTATATGATTTCCAACGAGATTAGAAAATAAGGAGATCGGAAGGAATCCAACGAAATGCTTTAAATGAGATGGGGTTCCCTCGAGAATGAACTCGGGGAAGGTAGAGTAGAAATTAATATGATAAAAAATTCTGATTTTGATAAGGTCATCAAAACAAGATGAGCGAAGACGCTCAATAAAAAAAGATTTTTTTCTTCCACAACCGGATTCGATTCTTTTGAAGGGGTAAGCCTATTTATTTCTGGTTCTAAGAGCAATAGTTCTAGTGGTCGACTCGCTTCTTTCAAACTATTTCTCATTATTAAGAAAGGGTAATGTAACACCCCAAACCCAGCCCAGACGTTATAGTCGAATCTGGTAGTGCCACATTGAAATGCAATTTTGGAAACGTAGTTCTCATAAAACTTGTTGAAATAGCCCTCTTAGTTAAAACTCATTAAGCCCTTTTAAGTTATTTATTTAAAAAAATTGTAGTTACACCTGAAAACTTGATCACTGCGGAAGCTTACTTTTTAAATTAATTGTTGTAAAGCCGTGATATTTTTGAAAACAAATATCTTTTAAGAAAATCGTGCCCTAGTTCTATCAGCTTCAAAATGTAATTAAATATACCCAGAATTTAAGTTTAAAAGTTAAGTAAAGGCCCTATTACAACCCAATATAAAATAATAATTAAGGTAAATCAAATCCAAAGTAATTTTAAATGTGTGGCCGTCTCCAAGTCCCTCGCAGCACCGAACCGTCTATGCTTGGGGATTACCTGTACAGTAAAATAGTTGGGTGATTTTATGAAAAGTCAGTGTGTAATCCCAATAATAATAACAGTAACGTACAAAAATAGTCTGGGTCTGAGCCCATTTCAGTAACAGGGACAGCCTGGGCCTGAGCCCGTTTCAGAACAGAAGTAGTATGGGCCTTAGCACAAATCAGTACAGTAACAGAATAACCAAGCATGTAAGAATCCTACACATCCAGCCTCTACACTCCATCTCCGTCCAACCCTACACTCCATGAGGGGATATAATATCGACCCACCCATCCCTACACTCCAAATAATAGTACCGATGCGGCACTAAACAGAAATATGCAGCAGAGCTGCCAGAACAGTACACTTCCTCCAATCATATATACCCAACCCCCATACAATGCAACATACGTCAGTGACATGCTATATCATAATGTTACGCATGTATTCAGACCATAACCATATATATATATATATATGTCATCTCATGGCATACATAATCATCCATACATCATATAGGGTCAAAACAAACATTTTACCTATAGGGGTATTTTGGTCATTTTACCCCTTAGAGGTATTTCAGTCATTTTTATCAGTTTGGGCGAGTACTCTTAGGCCAATCAGTAAGCCCCCGATTGTCTCGAGCGACTCATGCGACCATTATAGTGCAGACAGTGGAATTGGGCCCAAGCCCATCAAGTAGGCCCATGTGGGCCTACACGATCGTGTGGCCCACCAAGCCCAAAATTTGGCCTAAGCCATATGTGTGTCGTAGCCGGGCTAGTAATACCCACCTAATGGTAAGTTTCACTCGTACGGGCCCACGAGGGGCCCATTTCGGCCCAAGCCCATGAAATCGCTCATGGTGGTCGTTTCTCGATGTAGGCCCACATTTTGTGGACTCGGCTGATCAAATGTGCGTTAAAGGGCCCATGTGGCCAAAAGCCCAATCTTTCAGCTTTTCAGCTTCCCGACATTTCGGCTTTTGCCGTTATAGTCTATACGGTGTGAAAAACGCACTTTACCAGCGTTTGCGCCTATTACCGTTTGCAGGGTACGGTCGCACACCCTTTTCGGCTTTTAAGCTGCTTATCATTTACAGAAAATAGTTACACACCTATTCGCGATAACGAGTGAATAGTTTACCGCCCAAAGCCTACATTCATTCAAGATATACAGTTAGTCTACCAATCGTTAGGGTTCACCAACACTTAATTCCCAAATCGCCAAACACCACCTATCTTGAACGAACGAATATGGCTTAATGCTCTTAGGTTGCTGGCACAAATCGATCACCCGATCCTTGCCGATTAACTGTATCAACAATAGACCTATCAATTAGGATTGTTCATATATGTGGCCTACATTCACAAATGTAAGCCTACAGAACACAAACAATATTCGGCCTATACCAAAAGAAGGTAAGATAACACATTTACCTTAATTGAACGATGAGAGAAACAGGTTTAGATTGCTTCAACAACACTTGCACTCATTCACTCCTCGGGAAACCCAGAAACCCAACGGACTACACATCACGAGGAAGGGATCAAAAGTCAGCAATCAGAGGACAAGAAGAAAGAGCATTCGACTTTAAGCTAAAAGTAAAAGAGTACACTAGAACTGATAAACCGTAAAAGTAACATATTTTAAGCCCATATTTAGTATGCTTTTGGATGAATTAAGCCTCGATTTATGTAAAAAGTTGCTCTTAATCCTTTATTTTCATGTTTTGTACACAGGAAAGCACCCGAGATGAAAAGAACGAGAAACGAGCCAAAAACGGACCAAATTGGGCCAAAGAAGAAATCGACACGGCCTGAACTTAAGCCCACACGACCGTGCCATGTCAATCTACTAAAACACAGCCTGATCTCGATTCACACGGCCGTGTCTCATTAAAGAAGTCCGAGCACGGCCTGGACACGATCCACACAGGCGTGTGCCATGGCCGTGTCCCTGTCGTGGCAAAGTGCAATTTCATTCGGATTTGGATACTTAGAGGCGAAGAAACATATTTTGAAAGCCTATATAAACCTCCTCAGTGTTACCTGAAGGAGGGCGGTTAGCTAAGCCAAGGAGCCGAGCCAAAAAAGCCAGATTTGTGGAGAATCACTCGAAGATAGCCAGTTGATCCATCTCAAGAAGCTGGAATTATACTCAAGATGGCGGATCTCTACTTCAATTCCTTTAGGGAGTTTTAGGGGTTTCTTATGTTTTGTTTTATCTTTTCTTTTGATATGTTTTCTTTTATTACTATGAACTAAACCCTTCAAATACCTGAAGGGGATGAAACCTAAGACAAATCTTGTTATTGTTTTCTGAACTATATGATAAATATTTGACTTGTTCTTAATTATGTGTTCTTAATTCTTGTGTTGATATTTCCGGGATATTGATTCAAGTATGATGTGCTTAGGTGGTGGAGTAAAAGTCCCTGCTTAAGAGTAGATCTAACATAATTAAGCGGAGTTGATCGCACGCCTAGAGATAGGGTGACGAGATTTTGCCGGATTAGGGTGAAACCTAATATGGGAGTCCATAGATCGAGTTAATGCGATTCTAGGGGTTTTAATAAGAAAGAGATTTCAATTAATCAACCTAGGGTTAGACGTTATTCGCTTCGAGAGAGGGTTTAATATAACTTAGGGAATCTTACGGATCAAGTCAAGTGAATACATCGTCTGGTTCAGTGTTAGATAACAAGTGAAGTTTAGGTGGATTCTTCCTAAGGGTATTGTCTTAATCAGTTGGTTTTTCTTCCAAGTTATTTTTCCTCAATTCATTATTTTTGTCTTTGCGTCTTTGTTTAGTTGATAGTTAAATTTAGATTAGATAAAGGTTCACTTAATTTTAGGCTAAATAATAGAAAGAGAGTTAGTATTAGTACTCTTGGTTCCTTTGGGATTCGATATTCTGGTCATGCTTAAATTATACTACTGTTCGATAGGTGCGCTTGCCTTAAAATAGTTGTCAGAGTTAGTTTCCAGGTTTGTTCATTCTCATTATAAATTTTAAAGCTCTGATTTCGACGATCAAGTTTTTGGCGCCGTTGCCGAGGAATTGAAATATTAAGAAAGCTTAATTTTTATTACTTTAGCCATATTTATTTTTATTTTTATTTTTTCAATTAAATTTTATTTTTGTTTTTCTAAATTTTCTGTCTTCTTTCTTTTGTCCCTTTCAGGTACCTCTAGTTTATGACTAAAAGGAACCCGACAGGACCTCTACTTTACGACAGTGATATTGAAGGTACCGTTTATAGAAATCGCAGAGAAATAAGGCGAAGCCTAAACTACATAAACGAAGAGCAAGAAGCCAAAATAAATACCATAGAAGAGATGGCAGAGAATAATCCACCACCTCCAGAGATGGCCGAACATCATGCTCCACGTACTATGTATGACTATGCTAAACCTAGTTTAACAGGAATTGAGTCTAGTATTGTTAGGCCTACTATTGTTGCAAATAATATTGAACTGAAACCTAACACTATACATATGATACAACAGTTTGTTCAGTTTGATGGTTTGCAAGATGAGGATCCTAACACACACTTAGCAAATTTCCTAGAATTTTACGACACCTTCAAGATAAATGGCGTTTCTGATGATGCCATCCGTCTTCGGTTATTTCCCTTTCCTTTGAGAAATAAAGCCAAATAGTGGTTACATTCTCTTCCACGAGGCTCAATCACTACATGGGATCAAATTACCGAAGAATTTTTATTAAAATATTTTCCACTGGCCAAAACGGCCAAATTAAGGAATGATATATCTTCTTTTGTGCAGATAGATTTAGAGACACTATACGATGCATGGGAGAGATACAAAGATTTGTTAAGGAGGTGCCCACACCACGGACTACCATTGTGGCTACAGGTCCAAACTTTTTATAATGGTGTGAACCCTTCAACAAGGCAACTAATCGATTCAGCCGCCGGTGGAACCCTGAACAACAAAACTTCTGAAGCAACCTACGAGTTTATAGAGGAGATGTCACTGAATAACTATCAGTGGCAAGTTACAAGGACAAGGCCAGCTAAAGCAGCCGGAGTTTACAACATTGATGCAGTAACCGCACTATCAAATTAGGTAGAATTGCTACATAAAAAATTTGATAGTTTCTATGGTTCTTCGCAGGCACATCCAGTAATGCAGTGCGACGCAAGTGAAGGAGTGGTGAATCCTGAGTACCCACCCTACGGACAGGGCATGAAGAGCGAGCAGATGAACTATATGGGTAATAATTTCCGATCTAACAATAACCCTTATAGTAATACTTATAATCCAGGTTGGAAGAACCACCCCAATTTCTCGTGGGGCAGTCAAAGAAATCAAAGATCACAACCATCCCAAAACTTTCAACAATAGCCCTACCCACAGAAGAAGAAGCCGAACCTCGAAGAGGCACTAACAAACTTCATAACAGCCTCAGACACACGTTTCCAGAAGATAGAAACAAAACTTGAGGCATTGTCACAACAATTCAAGGATCAATTCGGGCAACTTGCTAAGCAGATTTCTGAGAGACCACAGGGAAGACTACCGAACAACACCGAGACTAACCCAAGGGAGCAAGTTCAAGCCATAACAGCTCAAGATAGTGAAGGGTTAGACGCGCCTAATTAAGAACAAAAGAAGGTGGTAGAAGAAGATATGGTTGAGGACAATAACAAGCCGAAACCGATAATCAAATAGTACAAACCCTGCATACCATATCCCCAAGCAATAACAAAAGACGACACAGAGGAACAGTTCGGTAAGCTTCTTAAAATTTTAAAGAAATTACATATTAACTTACCGTTTCTTGAAGCTCTTTCACAGATGCCAGATTCCAGGAAATTTTTAAAGAAGCTTTTGACAAATAAGCGAAAGATAGATGAGGAATCACATGTGGAACTGAACGCAGTATGCTCAGCAATGTTGCAAAATAAACTACCACAGAAATTGAAAGATACAGGGAGTTTTACAATTCCATGTTTTATTGGTAGTTTAAATATTGATAATGTGTTAGCTGATTTAGGGGAAAGCATAAATGTCATGCCTTATAAATTGTTTAAACAACTAGGTCTAGGGAAACCCAAACAAACTAGGATGAGCATTCAATTAGCTGATAAAATTGTTAGAATTCCTAAGGGTATTATCGAAGATGTTCTTGTAAAAATTGACAAATTCGTTTTCCCAGTAGACTTTGTCGTTTTAGACATGGATGAGGACAACACGATCCCCCTAATTTTAGGAAGGCCATTTTTAGCAACTGTCAGAACTAAAATTGATGTTGATGCAGGAGAACTCATACTCTGTGTAGGTGACGAGACAGTCACTCTTCAAGCCGTCGATTCAGTTAGGACATCAAATAGCCAAGGTGAGAAGGTAAATTCTATTGATAACCATTCAGTTAACCCTTCTTTTCAGAAAGCACCACAAAAAGACACGATTGAACCCGATTCTAAACCCTGTGACAACAAAGATATAACTCACGAGGAACAAGGGATACAGATCGATGAAACAAAAGAGGGGAAGACGCATCTTAAAAAAGAATTAGGAATAACCAAACCAGAACCAAAGCCACCCTATGAGGCACACGAGTTCAAAATTGGAGATCAAGTATTTCTAGATAAAGCGGATCCACGAGTGTCCCCTCCTGATCCTAACACCAGCAAGGAAATCCTTTTCAAGGTAATCAACGTTTTTCCATACGGAACAGTCGAGGTAAGTAACCCTATTTTTGGCACTTTAAGAATAAATGCTACTCATCTTAAATTCTATCATGATAAAGGAGCTGCTAGCATGAGGAAGGACTATCAACTCCTCAAACCACCATGAACACACAATTGAGAGGAGAGTCTAGCTTAAAACTATAAACGAGCGCTTCTCGGGAGGCAACTTGAGTACTAACCCCATTAAATTTTACATTTTTATTATTTATTATGTTTTATTCTTTCTTTTATCTTCCTTTTTAGCACCTAATTTTAAACTAACCAAGGGTGCAGATTTCCAGGCCACACGGCCTTGCACACGGCCGTGGTCGTGGCCGTGTGTACCTCAAGAATCTTTGTACCAACATGGCAGAGGTGGTACAAATCAGACTCAACTAATTTTTGAAGTTCACGGACCCAACCACTCCAACACGAGCATCGACAAAAGCCCACGGCCGTACGATGCGGCCGTGGATGACACTGACTTATCAAGAACGGGCGTGGCTGTCTGAAAAATGGGCATGGAAAATCAACAGGCCTAGACACACTGTCATGCAAGGTGGCCATGTGAAATGACACGCCCTCGGTCCACGGGCATGGGAAAGTACCAGAATTGAGCCTCTATTTAAACACCAACCCCCTCCCCATCCTTCTCATCCACTTCCCACTTCTTTTCTTATCCCCTTTTCTCACATTCTCCTCTCCATAACAAGTCTCTAAACCCTTGAGCCACACCAAAGCCATGAAAAATAAGCCAAGAAAGGAATCGTAGTCTCCTTAGGGTGATCGATATACATAAGCTCATGCCGGCCGCTTTATCCAAACACCGAGCCGAGAGTCCTTGAGACCATTTAGTTTCTATTTTTCTTTTCTCTTTTGCTTCAATTTCCTTCTCTTTGACAATCTTATGCTTAATTTAGTTTAATATATTTTAGTTTCTTAGTGTCAGGTTCAAAAGGCTGCTAGGGAATCACCACGACCACGACCATATCCACGTCTCTTCCGCCACCGCCAACACCTCTGCGGCCTTAGAGGTCACACCCACCTCACGAACCATTCAACAATAAGGACTCCTCGGTCCATCCACCTTTTCTTTTCACTCTATTTTATTTTCTATTTTCCTTCTCTTTAGTTTTCTTGTCTTTAGTTATATATTTAGTTTATTTAAATATGTCTTAAAAATCCCTGGCTAATTCTTCACGAGCTCCCCAATTTCTTCATCTAGCGCAGAGCTCGTTAGTAACCGTCACAAAAAAAGACGACACCTCCAACGTATTCTACACATCCTCCAAGGAATCCATCCATAATTCAGGGAGTGTCACTTTTTCCCCTCTCTTTTGTTTATCTAATAACTGATATTATCTATCTTTGTACATGAGGGCAATGTACATCTTAAGTGTGGGGGGTAAAAGTGCCTAACTTTCTGCATTATTCTCAAATCCCTAAATTTAGTTTTATTTTTAAGTAATTTCCTCATATTACTAATTAGGATGAAATTTCTGATGATTTATAATTTTTATTGACATGTTTTTGAGTAAGTCATAGTCAATTGTGCATTGATGATTGAAATTTTAAGATATTAGAGAATCAAGCATGATAAGTCTATTTTTCAGAACTAAAATTTTTTTGCTAGGTTGTTAACCTAAATCTGAATATTACTTTGAAGTTTGAAATTTATGAGGTTGACATCAAAATACCCATAATTTTGTGTGAGATTTTTTGAGCCTTTTAGAGCATACATTTTTTTTCGTGCTCACTTTTTGATTATGAGTGTGCCAACTTTGAATTATTATTCTAGAACTTGCCTCGTTCATACATATCGAGACCACACCTTTGATTTGATATACAGAGATGATTAAGGCACCTAAGATTTAACCCACCTAATCCGTAAAAAGCCTACCTTCACAATTAAACCCTAGTGAACCCCGTTTAATCCTAACAACCCTTTTTTATTGACTCACCCACTAATATTAATCCAAAACCCTTTGTATTTGTTATCACCATCCTCCTTGATTCCCTTTTTGTCGAGATTTGATTTTGAACAGTTGCCTAATTATGTTCTATATTTAAGTTGTAAAAGTTCTTTCCTATTATTTGACTTGTTCTTAAAAAAAACGAAGTATATTCATTATTAGTTATGTGATTAAGTGAGCTTATGCATTAAATTCCAAATCTTGAAGAAAAAGCTCGTATTATTAGTTTTCAATTGATGTAATAATTTGGATTAGTTCATTTTTCTAGTTAGGTAAATTGTCAGGTCAATCTCGATTCTAACCTTCTAATCCAGCCTTTGTCCACACCTTTAACCCTAGCCCTATTACAACCCTGTTAAAGACCTTTTGATTTGTTTATCATCTCATTTTACAGTGGTGGAGATTTGATTTTCAGGCAAGCCTATGGGATTAACTTTTCAGGTTCAACTTTTGAGTGCTTAATTTTGAACTTTAAACACTTGGAGTGATTTGACCGAATCTTTAGTGAGGATGTCAATCCTTGTCGATTTTGAATCAGTGAATCTTTAGGACTCTTTGAGTTAAATTATCCATGTATAAATTATCTATGAATTATGATGACACATTGTCGGTAGGAATTATGAATTATGGAAAGTTCGCTTTAATTGTAAGTTGAGAATTTTGCTTGAGGACAAGCAAAAGCTTAAGTGTGGGGGTATTTGATAAACCCTAAAAGTAACATATTTTAAGCCCACATTTAGTATGCTTTTGGATGAATTAAGCCTCGATTTATGTAAAAAGGTGCTCTTAATCCTTTATTTTCATGTTTTGTACCCAGGAAAGCACCCGAGGATGAAAAGAACGAGAAACGGGCCTAAAATGGACCAAATTGGGCCAAAAAGAAATCGACACGGCCTGGACTTAAGCCCACACGGTCGTGCCACATTAATCTACTAGAACATGGCCTGATCTCGATTCACACGGTCGGGTCTCATTAAAGAAGTCCGACCACGGCCTGGCCACGATCCACACGAGCGTGTGCCATGGCCCTGTCCCTGTCGTGGCAAAGTGTAATTTCATTCGGATTTGGATACTTAGGGGTGAAGAAACATATTTCGAAAGCCTATATAAACCTCCTAAGTGTTACCGGAAGGAGGGCAGTTAGCTAGGCCAAGGAGCCGAGCCAGAAAAGCCTGATTTGTGGAGAAGCCAGAATTATACTCATGACGGCGGATCTCTCCTTCAATTCCCTCAGGGAGTTTTAGGGATTTCTTATGTTTTGTTTTATCTTTTCTTTTGAGATGTTTTCTTTTATTACTATGAACTAAACCCTTCAGATACCTGAAGGGGATGAAACCTAAGACAAATCTTGTTATTGTTTTCTGAACTATATGATAAATATTTGACTTGTTCTTAATTATGTGTTCTTAATTCTTGTGTTGATATTTTCGGGATATTGATTCAAGTATGATGTGCTTAAGTTGGTGGAGCAAAAGTCCCTGCTTAAGAGTAGGTCTAGCATAATTAAGCGGAGTTGATCGCATGCCTAGAGATAAGGTGACGAGATTTTGCCGGATTAGGGTGAAACCTAATATGGGAGTCCATAGATTGAGTTAATGCGATTCTAGGGGTTTTAATTAGAAAGAGATTTCAATTAATCAACCTAGGGTTAGATGTTATTCACTTCGAGAGAGGGTTTAATATAACTTAGGGAATCTTACGGATCAAGTCAAGTGAATACATCGTCTGGTTCAGTGTTAGATAACAAGTGAAGTCTAGGTGGATTCTTCCTAAGGGTATCATCTTAATCAGTTGGTTTTTCCTCCAAGTTATTTTTCCTCAATTCATTCTTTTTGTCTTTGTGTCTTTAGTTTAGTTGATAGTTAAATTTAGATTAGATAAACGTTTACTTAATTCTTAGGCTAACTAATAGAAAGAGAGTTAGTATTAGTACTTTTGGTTCCTTTGGGATTCGATATTCCGGTCTTGCCTAAACTATACTACTGTTTGATAGGTGCGCTTGCCTTAAAATCGTTGTCAGAGTTAGTTTCCAGGTTCGATCATTCTCATTATAAATTTTAAAGCTCTGATTTTGACGATCATGAACACATACTGATTGACAGAAAACTCTTGCCACACTGAACAATTCACCAACGGCAGTGTAAGAGAGTAACCAATAACTGTAGAACCGACAGAAAAGGGACAAGAGGGAAAAGGATATATGACACTACTCAAGGGAGAAGGAAGAAATGGTATTCGGTTTAGGGTGCTAGGATGAGCACGTTAGAAAGGATAAGAAAATTGAAAGAAAGCAAGAGAAAAATATGCCAAAGTAGAAAAATACCCGAATGGCTAATGCGTAAAACGGCTACCAAAACAAGCTTGAAACCAAAAGAGAAAAAAAGCATAAGAGGAATAGCTACCAAAAAACAAATAAACAAAAGCTAGAAAATTTCGGCACTAAGTGCCTGTGACCGAATTGGCACCAAAGGAAATCTTACTTTTGGCAAACACTACCACTCCCCTACTCCTTGATCCACTCCTTAAATCTCTCCACAATATCCTCCTTATTTTTCTCCTCATATCACTCCACAAATCACTCAACATCCAATTCAAATTGCCTACAAACACCTCATGACCAATTCAAACTCAGTGTTCTAGTCTAACTCCACCTCCTATACGGCTTGGGCAGCAAAAATAAATACTCCTTGTTGTTGCTCCAACACTCGAACCTTGTATATCATGCACCACTCCATACGCCACTACCACTGGGCCAACAGGCTCTTTGTGCCATAAATTCACCATAATTATTCTTAAAGCCTCCAGGCCAGAATCAAGGTTCTCGTAAGAGAAAAACTAAAATTTTGCTAGAGCCTAGGTTTGATCCCAGGACTTCTCAAACACTCCTAAACACTCCAAATCACTTAACCACTGAAGCAGACAATCATTTATGTCATTTTATTGCACACATAAATTTTATGTGTTCCCGTGCTCAAGACCTATTTCCTTCTAGGCCCAAATTTGGGGCGTTACAATTCACCCCTCCTTAAAGAAATTTCGTCCCTGTAATTTCCAACTATCAGAATAGTCGCACCACACAGACTTTACCACCACGCTCCCGCTGCGCACTCTGATTTCAAAACATTATTACAGCCTCTTGAACCACATCCGCGTGTATCTCTTGTGCCCATTATCTATTTGTGTTTTATCAGGACTAACAATTTTATGCAGATCAGTTTACAGTTTCAGTGTTTATTAACATATATCTTATGGAAAGCAGTATCAGTATATAAGAGTTTGTTTTCGTAGATCGTAGTCTCACTACAGTTTTTAGTTTTTTATAGTTACAGTTTGCTCTATCTAGAGTGGTATGGTCAAATTTCTAAAGTAGCCATAGTACTTCCTAACTTACTACATTTCAGTTTCTAAACAGACAAAAGTATTCAAAAAACTTCTGGATTCAGCGCCGGAGACTCGGTGTGCCGCACATTACAGAAGAAATATCTCAAACCCTTCACATATTGAAAAACAACTTATTGAAATCCAAAATTTGAAAACCCATTCCACAGCCGAGTTTTGCATCCTGACTCTGATACCACTAAATGTAACACCCCGAACTCGGCCCAGACGTTACGACCGAATCTGGCAATGCCACATTGAAGTCCAATTTTGGAAATGTAGCTCTCATAAAACTTGTTGAAATAGCCTTCTTAGTTAAAACTCATTAAGCCCTTTCAAGTTATTTATTCAAAAAAAAAAATTGTAGTTACACCTGAAAACTCGATCATTACGGAAGCTTACTTTTTAAATTAATTGTTGTAAAGCATGATGTTTTTGAAAACAAATATCTTTTAAGAAAACCGCGCCCTAGTTCTATCAGCTTCAAAATGTAATTAAATAAACCCAGAATTTAAGTTTAAAAGTTAAGTAAAGGCCTTATTACAACCCAATATAAAATAATAATTAAGGTAAATCAAATCCAAAGTAATTTTAAATGTGTGGCCGTCTCTAAGTCCCTCGCAGCACCGAACCATCTATGCTTGGGGATTACCTGTACAGTAAAACAGTTGGTTGAGTTTACGAAAACTCAGTGTGTAATCCCAATAACAATAACAGTAACATACAATAACAGTCTGGGTCTGAGCCCATTTCAGTAACAGGGACAGTCTGGGCCTGAGCCCGTTTCAGAACAGAAGCAGTATGGGCCTTAGCCCAAATCAGTACAGTAACAGAATAATCACGCATGCAAGAATCCTACCCATCCAGCCTCTACACTCCATCTCCGTCCAACCCTACAATCCATGTAGGGATATAATATCGACCCACCCATCCCTACACTCCAAATAACTTAACCACTGAAGCAGACAATCATTTATGTCATTTTCTTGCACACATAAATTTTTATGTGTTCCCGCGCTCAAGACCTATTTCCTTCTAGGCCCAAATTCGGGGCATTACAAGTAACAAAGATAAAATACGAGTGATTTATAGCAATAGTAATTAATCATTGTTGTTTTAAGGTCAATCTATTTACTCGCCTAGATAATATTTTTCCTTGTTCACTAACAAAATCGACTAATTAAATTCATGTTTCTATAATCAATTCGATCCCCCGATTGGATCGTGGGCAAACGCCAACGAAAAGATCGCTTGGATTTATCCATGATTTCTTTATTCCTTATTTCTAAAAAGAATCCTATCCCTATCTCTATTTCTAAAATCCTCTTTTGAAAATTCAAATTATAGAATTAATATATTAAATAGGATTTGGTTTTTTATTTTATTATTATTATGATTTAAATATACAATTATTTAAATATATATACATTTAAATATATAAATAATATTAATAATATAATAATATATAAAGAAAATATGTGTTATATATATAACTAATTATATACTTATACTTAATATTTTATATACCTAATGTCATATTTTCATATTCTCGGGAAGTGGTGACATATGAGCACTTGATTCGATTTATTTCTTTATCTCCCCGTGAATTGTATGTTTGTAATAATAGGGACAGAATTTCTTCAATTCCAATCGACTGGGCGTATTGTGTCGATTTTTTTGAGTAATATACCTGGAAATACCCATTGATTCCTTATTAACGCTGTTTCGAACACAACTGGTACATTCCAAAATAATCGTTACTCGGACATCTTTACTCTTGGCCATGAACCTCCTTTGAGTTTTTAATTCACCCAACTTTTCTATTTTCTGATCAAAAGCGAAGAAGAAAGGAATGAAGAATTTGTTCTTTTTTACAAATTTGATGTTGATAAATCCACAGATCTAGAAATTCATTTCCGACACTTGAACCTTCTCAAACTATTTCTTTTTAAGAACCAAAAAGATTTGTGCAAAAATAATAGATGCCAAGAAGAACAAAAGACCTTGGACCCGTAGTGGGTCTTGAAGTACTATTTCTGCATCCCCCTGACCAAATCCACCCACATTAGGAGTAATTGTTAATGGTTGATCGAGTTTGATAGATTCACCTTCTGAAACAAGAAGTTTTGGTCTTGGGGGGATAATACCAACCACTTGATGTCCATCCAAGGCATTCGGTATGGTTATTTCGTACCCCCTTTTTCTTTTCGTATGATTTTGCTTACTACACCTGTTGCCGTAGCATTATAAACAGTATTGTTACTTTTGTTCCAGTCAGGATAAATCTAGACCCTTCCTCTGTTTCTACCTACGTATATAGGATATTTTAAGAAATGAACATCCTTATTACTAGCAAGGTCTGGGGAAAGAATAGGAAAGGTGATTTCACTATATTTTTTGCCAGGAACAGGACCTATCACAAGAATATTTTTCTTAGTGGGGCGGTAGTTCTGAAAAGACAGATTGCCTATCTTTTCTTTCATCTCGGGTGAAATACGATCAGGCGGGGCTAACTCAAACCCCTCTGGTAAAATAAGAACAGCACCCACATTCAAAGCCCCTTCGTTATCGTTAGCAAGAACTTGTTTCAGTTGCATATCATAAGGAATTCTAACAACTGCTTCAAATACAATAAACAGTATCAGGAAGTACCGCTTGTGGAACCTCGATATCCACGGGTTTATTCGCTAAATGGAAATTGGCACATACAATACACCCAGTTGCTTCGCGTGGATTTTCATACCCCTGCTGTGCAAAAATGGGATATGCATTTGAAATGGAAGCCTCGGTTATTGAGCAATACAGAAATGGATCGAGTAATCTCCTCCTTTATCCAAGAAAAATTATTTCTAGTTTGCATGGTCCAATCATTGATCCCAAAAATTTCTACAAGAAAATTAGGTAGGTCACTAATATAGTTCCCTAGCCGCGATTCTGCTATTTACTTTTACTGAAAACTGAAAAAGAATGACTGAAACAGAGGAGAAATTGTATTCTCCTGATGGGTAGAAAGAGTAAAGTAAGTACGACTTTGCATGCTTTGCTTATCTCGAAAGTAAGAAAGATTATAATTGAATCCGTGGATCATTTTTCAGTCATTCATTGAATGATAAATAACTACAAGTGACGGAGATACATGATTTAAATAACGAAAGATCCAATATTTAAAAATTGTATCTAGAATGACTGGAAAGGTAAAGAGAAGACTAGATATAATTTGATCATTATGAGCAAATCTAGAATCTTTGTAGATAGAGCCAATTATTAGTTCCCAACCATGTGGCGAATGAAATCCTATACATAAATCTGTTAATAAAAGAATAGAAAAAGCTTTTATTGTGTCACTTAAATTAGATAAGAATTCTTGAACCCAAGAGTTAAGAATAAGAAGTTCTTCATTCCCCAAAATAGAATAACCACTTAGAATAACGAAACAGATTAGATTGGTCGAGAAGTGCAAAATCTTATGGATATGATCCTCATTGTGCAGCTTATCAATTGGATCGTTTCTTTTTGGATTCCTATACGAAGCTTTTGTAGATGTGTTTCCGAGTATTATGTTATCATTTCATCCAATAGGAAAAGTTCCTCTACTTCTATGAATTGTTCTAGAATACTCTTTTCTTGAATATCATTCAAAAAAGTTTCGAATTGCCTAGTATCCTACCAATTAGTAATCCAAGATTTCAGACTTTTATTAAATGAGACAGATATCCACCAGGGAAAAAATACTATAGATGCAAGATATAGAAGGGGAGTGAATGCTTTCTTTTTTTCCATTTTTTCATCTGTGAGTTGTTAATGAACCCACCTCATTCGTTGACTTTATGTGATCTAATCTTTCTATCAAGCATGCCTTTCATTATATTATAAAGTAGAGGCCCATGAATCTATTCTCTATATTTTTTTATTCAGTGCTTAGCCCTTGAATCTAATTGAATCTAAAAAGAATACAGAATATAGAAAATAAGAATCCACTTTAAATTCGAATGCAATATATATATTATTGTGATATTGTTATTGTTTTCAGATATCTCAATTGATCAATTCGAAGCAAGTGCCCTCTTTTGATAACTGCCCGAAAGAACCGCTTCAAATAATAAAGATTGTTCTATTCAAATTTTGAGACGAAGGATCACCCTGTCTATATCAAGATCGCAATCAAATATGTCAAAATTTTTCGCAGGTTATCTAAACTATATATAGTCTAGAGTCCAGCACTAATTGAAAAAAAATTTAGGAAAAATATTATGCTGATAAAAAATGAGTGACAAAAAAGACAAAAAAGTTAACATTACGTTTATCATTATGTTATAAGAAAGAAATCCACTTGTTTAGTTCTTTAGTTCTTAAGGAGCATAAAAGAAATGATAAAAGGCGAGGGGCCGATTGAGAAAAGAAAAGTGGAGAAAATTTACTAGATATGATCTATCTGTATCTAACATATCAACTCCAAATATTGAAAATAAAAAGCGAAAGTCTTTATTTCGAAATACTTTGATATATGAGATGAATCAAGTATTTCAATTTCTTGCTTATTTTTTACTAAATTGAGTTGAGAGGTTTTCCATTTACAGACACATATAAAACTATTTTGGTGGACAAAAAACTATTTTTTTATGTTATAACTCTTCCGGATATGTCCGCTTTGGTTTGAATGGGCATTCTGAAGAAACTTCAGTTTAGTTGTGCTATAGAAAAAAGAGGATTCTTGGATTGAGCTTTTTCCTCTCGGCAAGAAAGCTTTTATTCTGCAGTTCATTTCAAAAGACTTCAACCGGTACACGCAAAAAATAGGTCAATTCAGCAGCTTTTTGTTCAATTTCGCGCGGAGTCAAATTCTAATCAGTACGAGTCAAGTGAACAGCCCCTTGGCCTCTGATTTCCATATAAAGGACATGGCGAGCATAAATACCCTCTTTAACTTCTATTCTGATGGACTGAATATCTTTCATAAGGAATCGTAGAAAGATGTGATGATTTTTTCTAGGAAAACCCCAATGAAAAACACAAACTATTCCCTCCTTTCTATCAGATCGATCCTAACCACTGCCTACATTCCAAAAAATCGTGCACCACAAATAGGAACTAATAAAGAGGCCTACGATCCCATAAAAAGACATCATGATTCCTTGTGGAAAAAAACTATTTTCTTAGACGAAAATAAAGATATCAAATTCCTACCAAGATAACTAGAAGTTTCAACTAATAAAAACCCTAATGAACCAAAAAAAAAAAAAAGAGGATAAAGGCCCAGCAGAAATTGCTTGTTTTTTGAGATCCCACTATAAATTCTATCCATATAGATTCTGATCGCCAACTCATACATACTAGATCCAGTTGCATTTTATTCGAATTGAGAGAATAACCAAAAAAATTCGACTTTACTTTTTTTGTTTCCGAAGTAACTCTCATCAACTAGTACTATTTTGATATGAACTTTTAGAAGGAATTCATCAAATTGCTTCGATCTAAAATCATCCCCTTTATATGATCACCTATACGGATCTACTAGATATATAGACTTTAATTTCATACATCCGTTTGGTATCGATCCACTTACTATAATTCATTTAACCCTATACCATGTTTACGTATGCATAAGAGGGGATTTTTCATTTATGTTCGATTCGAGTAAGCTGGATGTTATACAATATTCTACTAAATAGGTATCCGTGACATCTAAGTCTTGAAAAAAAAATAGATAAGATTTGTTCTTGGCCCCATCAAATCTAAAAAAATCTTAATTTTTTGAACATACAAAGATAAAGAAGCCATTGCAATTGTTGGAAATACTAGGCCTACTAAAGGCACAAAAATAGAGGGAAAACTGCTGAAAGTTGTCATAAAATGGGTACCTCAATTTAATATTTGTACATGTTATTGTTATATTGTTTAGTTAGAAATATATCTTATAACTATTATATTATAATTCGTATATCATACTAATTATATCTAAATACTAAGTATATCTAAGTTAGTCTATATATCTAATAGATATCTAATACGTGCAAGGAATGTAGAATTAAATAAAAGGACTTGCCCATCTTTCTAAATCAAATAAAATAGGTGTATATGATAAGATAATCCACTTTCTTTATTATCTTACTTTATTCTTACTTTTCTTATTATTCTATTGTTCTTGTCTTCTAATTTGAATTTTTGAATTTAATAAAGAAAGAGTTTATTACAAATTGTCGAAAGATTCGATTCATTAGAATCTGATTAGTAAAAATAGAACTTTCAGGAGATATAGAAAGATGCAAAACTCTATATTTCTATTCTATTTTTTTCTCTATTTAAATTATAAACATACGCAATAGAGGAAGATAAAATTTGCTTTATTTATCTCTCCAAATTCGAATTCCATTTCACAAAAGGAAAAATTCGCTTTTTATCTTGATGCTAGAGGTTTCCTCATTAGTAATATCGGATAATGATAATAATAATTATCCACATAATTTGTTTTTCGACAATTCCTTTTTTGTCACAAAGTCAATGCCCATTATGCGGGCTTCGACTTTGATTCTGATAAACTAACTAACTACCTTTTCACTACAAATAAAAAAATTTCACTTAAGACTCTACTTGATTGAATTTTGATTCAAAGGAAAAAAAACCGTGGAGCTGAACTAACTCACTCAGAACACCTTTTCAAGGATTACGTGGTACGATTGGATCGAATAAACCCTTATGGAATAAATATTCAGCTGCCTGTGCACCTTCCGGTATTGTTTTATTCAATGTTTGCTCAATTACTCTTTTACCCGCAAATGCAATATAGGCATTGGGTTCAGCAATAATGATATCCCCCAACATACCAAAACTCGCGGTCACTCCACTAGTAGTAGGAGATGTAAGAATTGATACATAAAATAACTTTTTATTTGATTGATAATCATATAAAGCGGAAAATAGTTTAGCCATTTGCATCAAGCTCAAACTTCCTTCTTGCATGCGTGCTCCTCCGGAAGCACACACTAGAATAAGAGGTAAAAAATTATTGGTAGCATATTCGATCAAACGAGTGATTTTATCACCTACTACGGATCCCATACTCCCCCCCCATAAACTGAAAATCCATAACCCCGATAGCTATAGGAATACCATTTAGTTGACTCGTGCCTGTTTGAATAGCCTCAATTAATCCTGTCTTTCTTTGATAAAAATCAATACGATCTTTATAAAGCTTTTCTTCAGACTGAAATTCAATGGGATCCAGAGATATCATGTCTTCATCCATAGGACCCCAACTGCCTGGATCAATCGAAAGTTCGATTCTATCTGAACTCCTCATTTTCAAATGATATCCATATTATTCACAAATATTCATTTTTGAATTAAGCGGTTTCTTATAATTTACTCCATAAGAATTTTCGCATTTGCTGTAACACCCCAAACCCGGCCTAGAAGTTAAGCCCGAATTTGCCGTGTCACATGGAAGTGTTTTTCAAAACCATCTTTGCAATTGTTAAAAACTTGTTTGAGAATTACAGCCTTTTTGTTAAAACCCAAAACACTTAAGCATTTGTGTCTACGTGAAAACATAATTATCTTTAGTAAACCTTTTTGGTTGCGAAAGCATATTTGAAATAAACGATTTACGGAAATGTGACGTTTGAAATAAAGTTGCAAAAGCATCTTGAAACATTGCGGAAACGTTGATAAAATACAAGTATTTTTGAAAGATTGATTGCTGAATCACAAATCAAGGAATTGAACTTTAAATCCGTGACTTTTGAAAATGTCGTTAATAATTTGAAAGAAAGTTCAAGTTAAATCATATTTGTAAAAGTTTATTTTGAAATCCATTTATAAATCGTTTTTGGAAAACCTTTATTTACGTTTTTAGAAAAAAAATCGTTTTAAACAATTTAAGCAAAATAATAAGTATAACAACCATAAAGCAAATAATAAAATACTGCAGAGGCCCTATTACAACTTAAACCAATATAGCAAAATAATAAAATAAACGGAAATAGAAAGTTTAAAATTCGATAACACCATTTCGGAAGTATAGCCTCCACCGAGTCATCCATGGGCCCAAGTCCTCACTACGGAGCATTACCTACAAGGGTTAAGAAAAAAAGGGGGTGAGTTACAAGAACTCAGTGTATAATCCCCTTACCATCATCCACTGGGCCGGAACACACATAGCAATATTTTGGGCCTAAGCCCATTACTGTCATAGCATAATATCATATATATAACATGCATGTGTTATGTAATTTCCCAACCAAACGTAGTTTTCCATCCGCTACACACCACCCGTACCAACCAGCACACCTGTGGGGATCAAGTCAACCCACCCCGCCAACACACCAATAGCAGGCATAAAGCCATTTAAAATGTTTGTGGCTGAGCCACCGAACTAGATTGTGGGAGAGCCACCCGAACTAGATTGTGGTAGAGCCACCAGAACTTCTCTTCAATTTTATCCCAACCCATGCAATCATGTATACATATACAAAACATAACAATATTCATATAATAATTTCAACATAAGGCCCATACTACAAGTTGGCCCATTTCTCATTTTGGCCCATATGGTAATTCATCAAATCGGCTCCTTAAGCAATCTAGCAATTCGGCCAATTAATCAATCTAGCAAATTCGGACAATTAATCAATCTAGCAAATTCGGCCAATTAATCAATCTAGCAAATTCGGCCAATTAATCAGTCTAGCAACTTGGCCCATTAAGCAATCTAGCAATTCGGCCAATTAATCAAATATCAAACGACCCATATAGCAACATATCACATTTGGCCCATAAAGGGTATTTTCGTAATTCGGTCTATAGGGACATTTCGTAATTCGGCCCGTAAGGGCATTTCATAATTCGATAATCGTACCCACTAAGGGTAATTCGGTAATTTACCCTCTAAGGGTATGATAGTAAATTCGCAACCTAGGCTAAATTACTAATTTGGGGCATAAAAATCGAAACTGTCCATCTGCGTCGTACTGACTAAACTGACTATAACTCGAGTTAGGAAACTCGAAATCTAAATCCGTAAATTTTCCTTGGAACTAGACTCATATATCTTTCTACTATAATGTTTCTAGAATTTTTAGCTTAACCATTTAGTACAGTTTATTCCTTAAAGTTTCCCTTGTTTCACTATCCAACGATTCTGACCTCTCTTAACTTAATCTCAAATATCTTACTGTACACTTTTCATCTACTGCTCCCACTTGTTTCTATTGAAAATAGGTTCACTAAGGAATCCATACATATCAATTATAACTCTTAATTCACTTTGTACAATTTTATAAGAGTTTTCCAAGACAGAACAGAATACCCTAAAATCATTCAGAACTAGACTCACTAAAATTTACATAACTTAGAATATAATATTCCTTTTCCTTCTCCGTTTCTTCCATATTAAAGTAGACACAGTAAGATTTAATTTGATATCTTATTCACTTTTTAATTCCTTTTATCCTATTTTTTGTGATTTTTCAAATACACATCACTGTTTCTGACCGAAACTGTTTTATTACAAAACATGTTTACCACTACGAGCATACGCACGTCCGAGTGATCACGGATGCCGGTTATCGGTTTTCTTCGGTATTTCTACCGAATCACAGAATATTTCATGCAAACCTTCAGAGAGATGTGAGATTTACTCACCATTTCAAACATATATTCGGAAGGGTACGAGATTACACACCTTATTCGGAATCCGTAACACGATATTCTCCGCGGCACCTAAAGATACAATCGGTCAACAATTAATCCAAAAACCGAATTTACCACTTCAACTAAATATTATGATTGATTAACAATCTATCACTTACCAACAATCCGAGTCTCTTATTACGAGGGATAGGTCGAGCGATTTAGTCCCTAAAAATATAATCGATTAGTCACAACCACTATTTCGTTAAGCAAAATAACCGGTCAACGAAATAGATCCAAAAAGAACCATGATGAATCCCTTACCTTAACGATATTAGTTCCGATTTCTAACGATTGTACAATGGCTACGGATGAGTCAAAGTTTCAGCCTTCCACTATCACTCGATTGATCAAAGGAGTGAATGTCAACACAAATGAGAAGAAATGATTAAAAGAATGGAGAATGTGTATCAAGTGTTTGGAATGTTTCGATCGACACTAAAAGAAATATGAACCAAAAAGAAATGTGAGTATTTCGGCTATCAAAGAAGGTGGAAAGAAAATGAGTTTGTGGTCAAACAAAAGAGAAAGAAAATGCACTATTGTGCTAATAGGTTTCGGCAAGGAGAGTTGCAAAATTGGGAGAGAATGACACAAAGTTGTCAAAGGAATTTTGGCCAAAACAAAGCTAAGTCTTTACCAAGTGCCAAATAAAATTTTCAGCCACCTATCTACCTCAAAATCGTCCACATGCATCCCCCCTTAGGATAAAAGTTTGGCCACCCATACTTTCCAAAACACCTCCCTCGATATTAGCCTCTTGTCCCCCTTTCTTACCTATTTCTCTTGATTCCTTTCCCAAACTTCAACCTTGCCTTATTCTTTTAGCCACCTTACCAAAATAATGAAGTCCATCCTTGCCATAAATGCTCCTTGACCGACACTATAAGGAAAGGAAATAAAAATAAAAGCCAAAATGCACACAAAGGGATTCGAACCTCTTCCCTCAAGGTACAACATGTGGCGCCATAACCTCTTTACCAATTGCTCATTTATGCAAGTTATTTACTCATTTATTTCCATAAGCCTTGATGCCACTTACAATCTCTCCTTAATAGGCTAAAATACCAAATTTTTCCTAAGGCCCAATTAAACCCAAGACTTCATAGAAACCTCGTAACCTTCCAAATTCACTTAACTAATAAGTCCAATTTGCAATAATGCCATTCTCTTGTTCTCAAAATTTTAAACACTCCTACGCTCAAGGCCCATTGGGCCCAATCCTACTAGGCCCAATTTTGGGATGTTACATTCGCATTGAACCCACAAATCCTTGTATAGATCGAGATCATTAGAAATTTCTTTTAGAGATAAATCATTACCATTTTCACGAGTTATTATATCGAAATTCTTGCCTTCACTACTACTTCCACCTTCGCCACAAATGTAATTATAAATATAATTATCATTGGAATTGTCACTACCACTTAAAATGGAACTATCAATACTGATTTGAGAACGAAGATAAGAGTCAATACAACTATTAATGTGATTATTCCAACCATAGTTATTATCATTATCATACAAGTTAAAATGATAGTGAGGCTCATCATTTTTTGATCCATTATTCATATAACTAGAATTATGATAACTATAAAAAAAACTTTCTAGTTCACTCAAAAAAGAATGATCATTGTTAAGCTCAAAAGATTGATTTTCACTATCAAAATATATGGAATAACGGTCTTGATTACTATCCCTAATTAAAAATGTGTCATCATAAATGAAATTCCGAATGTCTTTGACGTCAACTAAATGATCAACCTTACTGTAATAACTAGAGTTGTCGCTACAATCATGAATGTTTTTATCCGTATCATTTCTAGTCGAGTCTTCGTTTACAGTAGTATTTTCAATAGGACCAAGGCGACTATCCGTTGATTTACTTAGCCCACATATGTATTCTAATTCCCCCTTAGAAAAGATCAAATTGAACCATGATTTTTCCATAGAGCTTTCTTGCCTCTATTTCCATGAAAGTACAGTAGATGAATAGTCAGTCGATGAAAAATCAATTGAATATTTTATTTCCTATTAGAATACTCATACTAGATACAATCAGTAGGGTTATTAACGAACAATGAGTGAAAGAAAAGATTCTCTTTTGTAAGAACCTGGAGTAGTAGTTCATTATATATAATATAGCTCTTTTTTCTTTTGAATTAGAAATATCAATTTTCAATTTGAAATAGTGATTTCCCCATGTTGTGTAAAATTCGCACTGAAAAAATTGAAAAAAGAAATTTTTCTCCTATCAAGAACTTTTTTCGTAAAATCTCGTCTACTAATACAATACAATAAGTTTATATTCCAACACGGAGCCAAAAGGACAACATACAGGATGGGTATAAGAAGTTGTGATGCTTGGCTCGATCCATGATCCGAAACTGTGGTATATAGGATAGAAAAGAATACACCAACCCTAAGGATCCATACATAGGATTAATTATGGACCCAGGAGAAAATTTGAGTTTTTTTTAGTCTTTTATTTTTGTATTTAAGATCTTGAATATCTAGATAAAAATATATCTATCAAAAATATAGACAATAGAATCGGCTCAGTCCTTTTAGTAAAAGATTGGGCCGATTTTAATTGCAATTCAACAAATCGACAGTAATTACTAGATTACAAAGTATACATTGCTTCAAATTCAAATTTGATTTACGAAGCTACTTTATCTAATTTATCCACTGCGTAGAATTCAAATTTGATCACCTTCCATACTTCACAAGCAACAGCTAGTTCAGGACTCCATTTGCTAGCCTCGCAAATAATTTCATTACCCTCGCGGGCAAGGTCACGTCTCTCATTACGAGCTTGTACACATGCTTCTAAAGCTACTCGGTTAGCTACGGCACTCGGTGCATTTCCCCAAGGGTGTCCTAAAGTTCCTCCACTGAATTGTTGATACGAACCGGCTCGGGATGAGTCGAAACGTATGCGGGTTGCCCAATCATCTACGAGGAGAAATCAAGCCTTCGGAAAAATAATCAGAAAATATGATAAATTTACGGAAGCTTTAAGTAAATAAATAGGAGTTGGTTCGGTTTGATAAAATAAAAATAAAATATACAAAATAAAATGGATAAATGATAATTCGATGGAGATGGATAAAAGAACTTAAACAAGAAGCGATTCAACATTAAAGAGTGTCACCCTGGATTCTATAATGGTTAAGGTGAAAAATGGTAATCGAAGATGGAAACGGAAATACGAACTTAACTTAAGAAAGATTCAACACTATATATCAGTGTCACCCCGTTTCTTATATCGTTAAGGTGGAAAGATGGAATTCGAAGATGGACCAAGACCCGTTATCTAAAAAGATAAGAACTGTTGGTATAAATAAATGGATGAGAAACGACTGACGCCACAAGCAAAGCTTGATAAGTCGAAATCGAAACTCGTACGAAAGATAGAGAGGAGATAAACTCACTCAAATGAACAATGTTCATAAAAATTCATTCATCAAAATTCTGTCCCTTTACAAAATAAAAATAGCAAATATTTATAGCCTAAAACCTAGGTAGCTGAATGACCAAAATACCAAGCTTGAAAGTGTCGAAGATGGACCAAGACCCGTTATCTAAAAAGATAAGAACCGTTGGTATAAATAAATGGATGAGAAACGACTGACACCACAAGCAAAGCTTGATAAGTCAGAATCGAAACTCGTACGAAAGATAGAGAGGAGATAAACTCACTCAAATGAACAATGTTCATAAAAATTCATTCATCAAAATTTTGTCCCTTTACAAAATAAAAATAGCAAATATTTATAGCCTAAAAACTAGGTAGCCGAATGAACAAAATACCAAGCTTGAAAGTGTCTTATCTTCAATTGTTTAATCACATGGGTGCCTTCAATTTGCTGTCCAAGATATGAAAAATTAATCAAAAGCAATGGCATTGCCGTCCCACCATTATCTTCCATGCTTTGTTATTTTATGTTTCACAAATGCATTTCATGCTCCAATTCCTTTGAAATATTCTTCATGCCGTCCAAGGGGTTGACCTTCTAAGCCACTCACATGTTAATTATTTATTCCAATAGTGTTGCCATTGTTTACTAATTGATTTGAAATTCACCCCAACATGTGTTTTCATTGCCGTCCAAACCAAAATAATATGGCCAATATCTCTTGTTCAAATTCACGCATGGTTCTATATATGCCTTCATCAATTTCTGTAACATCCTAAAATTGGGGTTATTTGTGATTGAATTATTTTTCTTATGTTTGAATTGTTGTGTTATTATTCGTGGTGTTATAAGACTTAATGAGGGGTCTTGAGTAGGCTCGGTTTAGTAGAATAAATTTTAGTATGGTTTATTTAATGAAGTGGATTAAGTGAGCTTAGCACTTAATTTAATTTAAGTGTTAATTAAAGCACATGAGGAATTAGTGGCAAAGTGGTTATGGTGTTTGAACTTATAGCTTGAGGTTAGAGGTTCGAGTAGTATGTTTAGCTTTTTGAAAGTTTATTTTTGTGTTTTAGCATTAATGGCCGGTCAACCTATGTTTATGATAGGTTGGACTTCCAACTTTTGGTAAGTTGAAAATTTGTTATGGAAAGCTTGAAGTTAGGGATAAGAATCTTGAGTTTATGGTATAATGAGGGGACAAAGGCATGGAAGGTGGAGGATGTTTTTGGAAAGAAATCCTATGCCTTAGTGCATGTATGTGGACGGCATGTAAGGCTAGGGGGAGTGGCCGAATTTTTGGTAGGTAGCTTGGGGGGGATGTTAGCCAATATTTTGTTTTGTGCATCTTTTTGGTATTTGTTTTTCTCTCCAAAAACTATCATCTTTGGCCGAATGTCTAGGGTACTTTTGGTGCAAAATTTCTTTTGATGTTAGCTTCATTTTGTTTGAAACAAAATACCACTTTCTTTCTCTCATTTGTCCTTTTGAACCAAACTACATTTTTGTATCTTGTGCATTTTCTTATTTGGTAAAACTTGTGTTGACCGAATATCATTTCTTCCATCTCTCTTTTTCTTCCTTTGATCAATTCTTTTTCACTCTCCTTTCAACCTTTATCAAAACCAAAAACCATTCTTTCTTTTTCTAGACTTTGGCCGAATCTCCTACACCATCATCTTCCATCTATTTCTTTTCTTTTCTTCTCAAAACTGAAGCCCCTATTTCCCTTTCTTCTCAATAATTTCTTTATTAGCCGAATAAACTCCTTTGGGTGTGCCGAAGCTCTCTTCTTCCATTTAGAAGTATCTTGGCCGAATATTGAAGGTGGTAAGGATTTATTTTAAAGGATTATTCTTTTGATTATTCAAAAGCCGAAGGTTATTATTATTAATGGTTGCCGATTGTAGGGAAGTGAAGCAGATTCGCGTACCGGTTACTGTAGTTAGTATTCGAAGGCGATTAGGTGAGGTTTCGGGTTCATGTGATAACCCCGTAGAATTATTTGGTTTGGCCGAATAATCCATGTCCCTAACTCTTGTGTTTGGCCGAATATAGGAGCAAGAAATCTAAGGTGGCCGAGTGACTTTTCGGGATTTAGGACTATCGTTGGTGATAGGTGTGTACATACACACCTTATAACTATTTAATGTGCTAAGTGTTATATGTATGCTTAATCAGATTGTATAGATTCAGATGTAATACCATCATGGTATAAACAAGGATTCGGGTAAGTCTTTGTTGTTAAGAGCTTTCTTATGATGCTTTTGGGAAGCATGGCATATTTGGTATATGCGGATTATAATATATGGCTCATGATATATATGTTGGATGTTGTTAAATATCATTGATTGATGTGGGTTTTATGAGTGGAGGGGGCAGTGATATTCGTGTCGACGGACACCAGTGTTTTGGTAACACATTGTGACTACGGTTACCAGAGGTTTGGTACCTCCAGAGGTTTGGCACCTCATAGCGTCTCGTCCCTGTGGTTAACACCACCGTGGGTTGGCCCTACATTTGAGATATGGGATCGACGCCAGTGATTTGGTATCACACGATGGGTTGGCCCCATCATTCAATTTGTGTCTTCGGACACCAGAGATTTGGTATCTCCAGTGATTTGGTATCACATCTGTGACTTTGAGTCACCAGTGTTTTGGCACCACCAGTGGTTTGGTACCACACGGGGTAGAGAAAGGCGTTTGGATGGTTAGGTTGGGTGCATATTAAACTTGCGCATGTTAATTGGTTATGACTTGTGTATGTGTTGCAGTAAACCGGGGAAGGGTTACACATTGAGTCTTGGTGACTCACCTTCTCCTTTAATTTTTCAGGTGACTCGTAGATCGCAGATAAGGAGCCGGAAGAACTCGAGGTGGCCATGCAGTGAACATTTGGATTAAATGATTTATGAACTACTTTTATTTTATTGTTGGTTTATTTTGCTTAAATTGTAATAAGGCCTCCTAGGATTATATTTTGGTTATTTTATCTGTTTTGGATAATTTGTTTAACAACTTAATGACTTGAAAATGGATACACATGTTTTTTTAAAATCAAACGCGAAATGTTTTATTGTACCAGCGGGTACATCTGAAATCGGTAACAACATGACTTTATGTATTTTTAATCAACACTAAGTTTTTGTTTTCTTCATTACCAAAAAAATGTTTTCAGCAAAAATTTTAAATCTGCTTAAAGGGATTTTACAAAAATATTTTCCTCTGTAACATACCAAATTCGGTCGTAATGTTTGGGCCGGGTTTGGGGTGTTACAGTTTCAATTGTTTAATTTGCCATCCATTAAATGCACTCACCTTGTTTGATTTAATATTGCTTGGCCGTTCATGCTTCCACTAGTTACATGCATTATTTTATTCCCACATTCTTTCTTCATGAATTTCGGCCTTCCACTTGCCGTCCATGCCCTTTCATCCACTTTCTTGATTTAAAAATTTATAATGCTCATGGATTAAAAGTTTGTACTTATTTTGCTTTGTTCCTTCATGCGGTCCATTACTCACAAGAAGACAAGGATTATTTTATTATCCCCATGCTTCCATGTGCTTTATATCTTTGCTTCATCCATCAATCTCCCTTGTTGTTTATTTAATTCAAGGCTCCATTTATGCTTCCCATTTGTCGTCCAATGCTTTATCATGCCATGAAGAGCCCTTCAATTATTTAATTCAAGGATTGTCAAACCCCATACTCCCAATGCCGTCCATCTCATAATGCCTTCAATTTCATGGCTTGCTTTGTATTATTTAATTCCATCCATTATGCTCTATACTTTGTGCCGTCCAAGCACATATATTCCCTCAAACAAAAGCTTTATTCAATGCCCACAATTCCTCCATGCTTGGAGAGCTGATTGTCCTACTTAAAAACCATCCACGTGCAGCAACTTGAAGAGCTTCATAATGTGGCCGAATATCCCTATTGCAACATAAAAGTGCAGCAATTAAAATTAACCCATTGGCTCATAAAATTAGCAATAGACATCTAGACATATTAACTCGGTAATCACTAATTAAATTAATTAGTGACACATATTTATTGACACAAACTAATGCATGAAAGAAGACAAATTAATTAAAGCTTGTACAAATTAATTTTGACTAAATTACTTAATTAACTTAAACCAAATTAATTAAATTTCATTTAATTAACTAAAGCTAAGTTAACTAATTTTTTATTCCAGCAATTAACTAATTAAAATGAGCTAAGAGGTGAGCTAATAACGAGCTCCTCAAATTAAAAATCGTTGGTGCCCTGGGCGTGCTCGTATCAATTGTAGTACGGAATCATCTCCAAAGATCTCGGTCAAAGCAGGCATATGCCAAATGTGAATACCCCCCAAAGCTACGGGCAGAACACCTGGCATAGAAACCTAATCTTGAGTGAAATAAATACCACGACTTCAATCTTTTTCAATAAAATCATCACGTAGTAAATCAACAAAGCCTAAAGTTATGTCCCTTTCTCCTTCAAGTTTACCTACTACTGTACTAGTGTGAATATGATCTCCACCAGACATATGTAAAGCTTTAGCTAGTACATGAAAGTGCATACCATGATTCTTCTATCTATCAATAACTGCGAGCATTGCGCGATGGATGTGAAGAAGTAGACTATTATCTCGGCAATAATGAGCCAAGCTAGTATTTGCAGTGAACCCACATATTAAGTAGTCATGCATTATGATAGGAACTCCCAATTCTCTAGCACACGCGGCCCTTTTGATCATTTCTTCACATGTACTTGCAGTAGCATTCAACTAATGCCCTCTGATTTCACCGGTTTCAGCCTGTGATTTATAAATTGCTTCGGCACAAAATAAGAAACGGTCTCTCCAGTGCATAAATGGTTGGGAATTCACATTCCCGTTATCTTTGGTAAAATCAAGCCCGCCTCGTAGACATTCATAAACGGCTCTACCGTAGTTCTTAACCGATAACCCCAATTTAGGTTTAATAGTACATCCTAATAGGGGCGACCATACTTGTTCAATTTATTTCTTTCAACCTGGATGCCATGAGGCAGCCTTGGAAAGTTTTAATATAAGCAGTAGGGATTTGTAGATCCTCTAGACGTAGAGCGCGCAGGGCTTTGAACCCAAATACATTACCCACAATGGAAGTAAACATGTTAGTAATAGAACCTTCTTCAAAAAGGTCTAAAGGGTAAGCTACATAACATATATATATTGATCTTCCTCTCCAGGAACGGCTCATTGTGGTAGCATCGCCCTTTGTAACGATCAAGGCTGGTAAGCCCATCGGTCCACACGGTTGTCCATGTACCAGTACAAGATTCAGCAGCTACCGCGACCCCTACTTCCCCAGGCGGAACTCCAAGTTGAGGAGTTACTCGGAAGGCTGCCAAGATATCAGTATCTTTGACTTCATATTCAGGAGTATAATAAGTCAATTTATACTCTTTAACACCAGCTTTGAATCCAACACTTAAGTCAATTTATACTCTTTAACACCAGCTTTGAATCCAACACTTTCTTTAGCCTCTGTTGGTGGTGACATAAGTCCCTCCCTACAACTCATGAATTAAGAATTCTCGCAACAACAAGGTCTACTCAATATAAATGAGGAGTTAATGAAACCTTTTCTAAGAAATCTTTCAAAAAATTATCAACGAATCCGAAAGGTTCCTTATTAGACCATGGCATTTGATTCGCCAAATACATCATTATTCTATATTCTTTCATATGTATGGTGCAACCCGATCCGTGTTTTTCAAGTTTATAATTCCTTACTCTTTTTTTGAATCAAAATTCTAAATGCAAATGAAATAAATGAAATAGAAATAGATAAATAATATAAAAATAATATTAATAATATTCTAATATATTAGAAATAAAATATATAAATAAATTCTAATTCTAATATATATTAAAATATATATAATAGAATAGATAAATATATAATAGAATTAATATTCTAACATCTAATATAAATTAGATATTATATATTATAAGCTCAATAATAAGAAATAAGAAATTCACCCTTGACAGTAATATATGTTGTATATGTAAATCCTAGATGTGAAAACAGGCGTAATTCGGCCCTGAAATGAAAAAAAAAAGGGAATATAGATGGAAAAAGGGGGGAGAGGTTGGACATAAAGCAAAAAAAAAAATCGATATGCTAAAATAAAATACGAAATGAAATTGAAACAAGGCTAATGAGATAGAAATAAGGAATCATAAATAAAGTTTAGGTTCGAATTCCATAGATAATATGGATGGTGTTGCCTATAATGATGAAAAAAATGAAAGACTCTCCCAAAATTCTTATTTGTCCACTTCCTATTTTGAAAATAGGTTGGTTGAACTTAAAAATTCCTTCATTGAATAAGGAAATAATCCAATTACATGCACTTGAAATGGATGGGACCAATGAAATTGAGCGCTAACCCCCATTTCTTATTGAATTAACCGATCAACCTCCTGTCGAAGATTTATTTTGTATTCGATAATTTTGGGAAAAAAATTGACATATTTCACATTATTATGAAAATAAGTCCTACTACTTCTGTTCCTGGAGTTTCCACGCTTGAAAAAGAAAATCTGGGGCGTATTTCTCAAATCATCGGTCCAGTACTGGATTGTAACAGTCTGATTTATACCCTAGTCAGAACAGTGGTTTCGGGACCACAAATCCGAGTCTGAATAATATTTTTAATAATATTTTTGTGCCATTGATGAGTGTTTAAGCATGTGTAAAATTTTCGTAAGTTAACTTGTCTGTCTGTGTGTTTAATTTGACAAAAGGATTGAATTGCAATAAATGTTAAAGTTGCTTGCTATTTGTTAAGGTATCAATGTGCTGTGGCTTTGTAAAGGTGGAGGCCTTATATGACAATTAAGCCATTACCTTCGTTAGTGGATGGCTAAGGTCATAACTGACCTTGTATTTATATGTTATATATATTTATTCATGAAGGTTATTTTGGTAAATGAGTTATAATCATTATATTAATTAAACAAAAAGATGAAAGTTTTCATCTTTATTCTCTTCATTTGACCGAAACTAGCAAAGAAGGAAAAGAGAAAACTAGTTAGGGCATTCAACTATTGTCTTCTTTGATTAAGGAAGACACAATTTTTTCTGAAGAATTCGCCATGATATATCTGATCCAAGCATAATATCATGAAAAATGGATACAGATTTTTTACTGCTACTTAGTATCGGCAATAGGTCTAAAAAAGTATCTAAAAATATCAAATTGAGATATTTGTACCTTGTCGAAGTAAGGAACCATGGCATATATGTTTGGAATAGATTTCGTTTTGAGAGAGTTGAAATAGCACTATCTCGTTGAAAGGTTCTATACATCCACCCTTTCTCAACGCATTTCTTTAGACAAAGACTTTATTTTTTCCGCTTTTCGGATGATAAATATTTCTCAGAACATGGAGTGTGAATCAAATCCATGTTTGAATTGAAATTGAGATATTGATGCAAGTTCTTCTCTTCTGAATCAGATGGATTCATATCTGAAAGAGGTTGACAATAAGTTCTTTCAAAATTGACTATTTGTCCCTCTGTTGGAGGTGTTCCAAAAATGTCTGCAATCGAGTAAATAGCTCTACGAACTAATGGATCAGAATCACAAACTGGAAAGATTTGTACAAGTTATACCTTCCGTCACCACTTTGTGGAAACTCATTAGATATGAATATGTTAGATATATCTAAACTCATTAGATATGAAGGTGAAATAGTATCTCTCCCCAAAAAATCATGTTTTTTTTACCACCGCACAAAGAAAATATTTTGTTGCGAATGAACAAGATATTGAGGAATTGTCCATATGTAAAATCTTAATTATTGATACGGGCCTTTTCCACATAAAAAGGGAATCTTTTGTTACAATAGAAGTAGAAGTGATGTGGATTATTCAAGAATCGAAGTCGATTTGCTTTATAAAAAGAAGATATCAATGAACTTCTATGAAATGGTTTCATGGGATTCAGCCAATTGTCTTGATCGTGGGATATCATTGAGAAATAGGAATCCATGTTATCAAAAGATTTCCTGCAATTATCTGATTTGGTATCTTATTGACCAAAAATGGTGATATTGTTCCTCCATTGATCAATAATTTCGGTTTTTGAGAAGTATTATGATCATCCAATAAGAAAGGTTTCAATTTTTTCAAATGAACGATTTGAAGACCTATTGATTCTAACAACTGATTGCAAAGTTGATCGTTTGGACCTTTCAATTCATAGATGTGGATCTCAGACCTATGAATGGGGATATTCCTGAAACTCACAAAGAAAAAAGGAAATGAGTTAGACAAAAAGAAAAGCAACTCAGACAAAAAGATAAGTAACATGGACAAAAAGAAACAAAGAGACTTAGACAAATATTTTTTTGTCGATAACCTCAGACCAATCAATTGAATATTGATTAATACGTAATCGATCGAACACTACTTGAAAATGGCTCTTTTGCTCAGAAACGAAATGTTCCAAATGCTCCTGGAAATTTATGCTCCCATTGGACCATTTGTATCTATATGCATTAGGATCCCGATTCATGGATCTCTCGGTCCGAGAAATCAAAATAAGAGGATCGAACCATTTCTTCTAACTCTTTTTCAAATTTGATAAATGTTGGTTGATCGTATATTTCATTATAATTCTATGATTCAGAGTATCATTTCCTATTTGATCCCTTTGAATTCCATATTCGAAGTTGCGATCGAATCGATTCTTTTTAATGAATCGATTCAATACATTTCTTATGTACCCATAGGTGCTATATTGGATTTGAATCAGATTTTGGATCAATCTATCTTGATTGACTGCCTTTATTATGTTGTTGCTAGCAAATACCACTATTTTTGGTTTTGGATCTTCCAAATCATTCCTGCAGGAGATCCGGACCCATTTTTTCCTGATCCTTTAATAAAAAGATTCATTTTCTTCATAAAAAATAGGAGGTAGAGCCAATAAATATTTCTTTTTCAATTCATCCCTAGAGTTGAATACCTCATTCAATAATTGTTTTTGATCCAATCCGTAGGAATCAATAGAAAAGGAAAATCCCTTAAAATACACCAAATCCGACTCTGTTATTGATAGAGTGAATAGATCTACCATTTCTTGAAATCTCTCTTCTGATTCAAAATCGGGGTGTAATGTGTTTCCCCTTCTGTTCTGGTCATGGAATAGATGAAATAAAAAAAAATGGATTTTTGCTCAAGAATGAAATCTTATTGGAACTGCCCAGCTCATCCTTCGGAACCATATCACATCCCGGATCTGATGAAATAGGATGAATTGAGACGGTATTTTGTAAATATGTAATTATCTTGAATATATTAACTATTTCTTTATTTTTCGATCGCCTGGAAGGGACAAAAGAAACATCTTGTTCTTTCTTCAACAATTTCTAATCTCTAGTGGACCTCCTAGTATGGTTCGAACCGAGATGAAGTTCTGACCATCTATCAGAGAAAAAAGAATGAACGGATCTTGAAGGATTCCCAAGAAATTCTTCGATTTCTTCCGGAAGCAGATGATTATTCATCTGCTTCTCACGTTACGTGAATACCCGAGACATTGAGGAATATCCAGAAAGGCACTTTGGGAATCGGTTTTGTAACTTCCGGGATTTATGGCTTATTCATTATTGCTTAATTATATGAAGTAGCATGCTTTTGTATGTTATGAATGTGTTTTGTGAATTCTGTGAACCTTAGAGTGTAGGTAAGTGCCTTAGAAATTATTCGATTTTAAGTTTAAAAGAGGGAGCTAGTCTGATAAGGCCTTAAGAAAATATATAGGGGATATATGACATAAGAATGGGCTTGTCTAAGTGGCTTGGAGGCGCCACTTAGGGCCTTAGTGTGTGACGCCATATGCAAGGTGTAAGGGCCTAGGATCGAGTTACAAGGGAAGCAAAAGGAGAGTTTTATTTTGGCTGCAATGGGGAGCAATAGTGGACGGCATAGGGACTGTACTTAGATGAGCTTTAGATGTGGATAATTCTTTTAAATTCGGTTTAATTAGAAGGATAAATATTGGATTATTCCAATTATTTTGTATAGATGAAGAAAAGATAAATGTGGATTATTTTTATTATTTTAAATGAAGAGATAAAGAGAAAAATGAGGAAGCTGATAAGGGGATGTGTGTGGCCGGCCAAGGGACTCTTTGGTGATCAATTTTTGTCTTAGCCGAATCTCTAAAGAAAGGTTTAGAGGTCCTTTTTCGGTTCTCCTTTCTTTCTCTAGTGAAGTGCCAAAATTTTCACTCTTTTCTCTCTAGACCAAAAACCGAAAGTTGGGCACCATTCGTGCATCTTTTCCTTTCTCCTTTCACATACTATTTCTCTTTCACTCACTCCCTAGAAACTGAAATTTACCCTCTCATCTTTAACAACGCCGAAACCCCCTACTCTTCCTCACCATTACCGAATTCTGCAAAGGTTATCTCCTCTCCTTCTCACGTTTTCTCTCTAGCATTAAAAGCCGAATCTCGCTGTGGTGTCAGGCAAAGGTGCTGTCGATTTCTGTAGTAAGGGTAAGATCAATGGTTATTCAATCTTCCATCTTTTCTTTTAGTCGAAAATCTAGGAACTAATCCCCTTAATGTCTTTGGCCGAAATTATGAAGGATTCTTTCGGGATTTGGCCTATTGTCGACTACAAAGGAGGAAGGTTCCGGGACTTTTTAGATCTAAGGTAAGGCATGTATAATATTCAGCCAAGGGCCATTTGTTATGATTAAATTGATCTAACATGTTCCTATAGGTATTTCGACATCTTCAAGACAAGAGATTAATTCCGGGATTTAAGATTTGGAAGGTAGGTGAATGTGCATATTCGGCCATATTGGTTATTATGTTAGCCGAATCTGACTATGGTTATTTAGGGCCAGTCGACAGTGGTATACAAGGATTTCGGGATTTAGATCCACAAGGTAAGTACATATGTACATTCGGCCAAGGTCGTATTTGGTGATTAGATCTATTTCCTAATTGTTTGAAAGCCGAAAACTAACTAGTTCAATGATTAGTGTTGGCCGAATGTAGGAACTCGAGATCTAGAGGATTAGATCGGGATTCTTCGGGATTCCAGTGGAAGCGTTAAGTATACCAGGTGTGTACCCCACACTAAGCCTTAATAGATTTATGGTTATGTTTAATAAATGTGTTAATATGAAAGTGTAATAATATGGCTAAAGTACCATGCAATGGTACAAAGTACTCAGGTACGTTTACCTACTCCTACTATGAGTATAATATATGGCACATATGTGAATGTGATAAGAATGTGAAATAAGGCATAAGGCATGATATTGCATGATTTGTATGACATGGGGCATATGGGAAATTATGATAAGGGGAAGTGATCTGGTGGTTTATACCACAAATATCTGAATGTGGTGACTTCTGTCACGTAATCTGAATGTGGTGACTTATGTCACGAATAATTATCTGGTGGCTATGCCACAATATGTAAGGGCGATGAGCACGACGACTGCAGCGACTGCCTTCGATGGTGTGTAGCGGATGGAGGGTCGACTTAGTAGTCTCCACGGTGTGATGGTTGGTACGGGTGATGTGTAGCGGATGGTATCTAGGTTTGGGTTCGGGATTGCATCATTATCCCTACTGGTTATGTATGTATGATATGTTATGATATACCTAAATCATTGGGACTTAGTGTTGGTGGTTATACACTGAGTCTATTTGACTCACCCCGTTGTGGGAATATTTTTCAGGTGACGCTCAGTGATGAACCGGGTCGGCAGGAACTTAGTGGTGGCCATGCTCAGCTCAGAAGTTATTTTGGACTAATTTATTTCTAAGCAATTTTTTAAAACTTATTCGGGATTTGTTTTTGATGTAATAAGGCCAGTAGTATTGAACTATTTGATGCATGCATGTTATTTATTTCGGTATGATACAATTTTTATCAATTCAAAGTTTAAGTAATGTTTTCAAAAAAAAAAATTCTAAACGTTTTGATAACTTATCACGAATTCGGCAATACTTCTAATTTATGATTTTCAAGTACGAAATTAAAGCTTTAATAAAACTTAGACTTTTGAATTCGAACCCAACACAATACAAATTTTATTCAAAAACATCCAAGTTTTCCAAAGTAACAACCAAGTTTTGAACCGCTTTACTCGAGGAACATACCAGATCTGGTCGAGGCTCGTGGGCTGGGTTTGGGGTGTTTTAGCTTGGTATCAGAGCCCAGTTTTTAAACTCTCGGCCTTGGGTTTGAGGCCCAAAACATTTTCAAAATTAAGCCCAAAGGAATTTTGTGAAAATTTTTATGAAATAAGCAGGTTTTTCTAGCATGGCACCTAAGTCTCCGACCCGAAGTCCACCAGGTAAGTACCCCTATCCATTGTGTGAATTATTGTATGATTTGTAGAAGGGTATAAATGGAATGTAGATTAGTATATTAAGTACTTGAACTATAGGACTAGTTTACCCCAACAATTACATAAGACTTTAATTCCTACTTAAACAAACTTGTGACTAAGTCGCCGAGTTAGGGTGTGACAACCATTGTGCGCATGTCTAGGATTGGTTTCGGTGGGAGCTTGGTATTTAAGCAGTCCTAGTGACTCACCTCCTCTCCATTGGAATCCTGCCTGGTGCGTACTGACGGTTCACCCTAACCAAGAGGATTTATTCACGGGCTAAACCCAATAACTAAAACCCGAAAGGGACTAGCCATTTTTTTTTATAAAAACCCTAGTTTTAAAATCCTCAAATTACCCTTTTGATTTGTAAAAACTATTCTATAAAATTTTTCTGAAATGTTCCCGATTTACAAAATTACCTAAATACCCCTGGTTGAAAAATTACCAAAATGCCCTTAATTTCTAAAAATTACCATACTACCCTCAATTTTAATAAAATTTTCTTATTTTGCAAAAGTATCCAAAAACCCTAGTTTGCAAAAATTCAAGATACCCTGATTGAGAAAATTACCAAATTACCCCTGGTTTATAAAAATTTCCAAAATGACCCCGAATTCCGAAATTTCTGCCATACCTTTGATTTGAGAAAATTGTCAAAACTATCCTAGAGTTTTGAAATTTCAAAGTGCCCTGATTTATTAAGATTTTCAAATTGACCCCGATTTATTACCCAAAATACCCCTGTAGGATAAATGACGAAAATGCCCCTGGGATAGGAACAGATAAATGTTTGAAGAGTGAATGTGTATGGTAGATACTACTGAACGGATGTGTTTTTGTGAATTAGGATAGAAGACTTAAAACTCTGAATGATCGAAAGAACTACTATTAAACTTCTGTCATAAGATTTCTTCGCGGATAATCAGTGAAACAAGGACTAATTCATAAAATTTCTTAATCAGACTAAAGCACGATCATAGATATGAGCTCTAAGGGACGTGGTCGTAATGTACGAGGATGCGGTAGAGGCAGAATGACCGTGTCGGAACCCGTTAGATCGGGTCAAGGGTTTGAGAATGAGGTACCACCACCACCCCCACCACCAGCTGTTGGTGTTGAACAGCAAGATCAGACGGGGGATGATGCCGTATCGCAGGCGGTGCTGCGAGTTCTAGAGATGGTAGCTAGAGCAGGTGGAAATATGGGAGCTCGGAAATCTGTACCCGAGCGACTTCGAGCCAATGGAGCTGAGGTGTTCCGTGGCGTATCTGGTGTGGCACCCAGTACTGCTGAGTATTGGTTGGAGGCGACCGAGTGAATTATGGATGAGTTGGACCTGATGGCTGCAAAGAAAGTGAAAGAAATGGTGTCGCTTCTCCGCGATGAGTCATATCAATGGTGGCTCACAATTCGGGATGGTGCTACGGCTGAGGAACTCACTTGGGAGTATGTTAAGAAGGCATACCAGAAGAAGTATGTTGGCACTCATTACATTGATGCGCAAAGGAAGGCATTTCTGAGGCTGGTTCAAGGGAACAAGTCCGTGGCGAAGTATGAGGCTGAATTCCTAAGGCTGAGCCGGTATGCTCGAGGAGTAGTGGCTACGGAGCATGAGCGATGTGTCCGGTTTGAGGACGGATTGAGAGATGAACTGAGGTTGTTGATAGCTCCGCAACAAGAGTGGGAATTTGCTGTGTTGGTTGAGAAGGCTAAGGTAGCCGAAGGAATTAAGGACTCTGTGAGGCAGAACACGGACCGGAATAAGCAGAAGAGAGGATTTGGGCCGTCAGGGTCATCTGGGAATGTTCAGAAGAGGCCTAGGGTTGATGGGCCGCGAGGTCAGCAAGCTGTTGCAGGAGGGCAGTATCGTACTTGTGATCAGTGTGGGAAGAAGCACTTAGGAGAGTGTTGGAAGAAGACGGGGGGATGTTTTAAGTATTGATCTAAGGATCATATGAATAAGGACTGTCCTATGAGACCGGATGGGAATCGACCAGCGGGTCAGGGTTATAATCAGGCTGGTAGAGGTGGATAGCAGCCTCAGCGAGGTCGTGGACCGAATGGCAGAGGTAATGGTGCGGGAAGAGGACGTGGAACACCTGGCAGAGGTGTTGGTAATACAGAAGCAAGACAGCCGAGCTTGGTATATGCAGTTCGCCGTAGGGAAGATGGAAACGCACCGGACGTCATAACCGGTACGTTCCTTATATTTGGCAAGCCTTACTTTGCTTTGATTGATGTGGGCTTGACCCATTCTTATGTTGCATGTAGAGTAGTTGAAACTCTAGACATAGCCTCTGAACTATCAGATAGGGAGATGACTGTAGTAAGCCCGTTAGGTCATACTGTAATGGTGAATAAGATGTTTCGGGAAGTACCCTTAGAGATTCAAGGTGCAGTATTCCTTGCCGACTTAATGGAACTACCTTTTGGAGAATTCGATCTCATACTTGGTATGGACTGGTTAGTGGAGCATCGAGCTATATTGGATTGTGCAGCTAAGCGAATGGAGTTAAGGACCCTAGAGGATGAGGAAGTAGTTATGACAGGAGAAAGAAGAAACTACCTGTCTAACGTAGTTTCTGCTTTAAAGGCTGATAAGATGGTTCGGAAAGGGTGCAAGGCATTTTCGGCCTTTGTCAGTACATTGGATACGAAAGAAGGGGGAGTTAATGGAGTTAGAACAGTAAGGGACTTTGTGGATGTTTTTCCGGAGGAGTTACCTGGAATACCCCCGGACAGAGAGGTGGAGTTCGGAATTGACCTGCTACCTGGAACAGCTCCTGTGTCAATCGCTCCGTACAGAATGGCACCTAAGGAGTTGGTTGAGCTCAAGGCTCAAATCCAAGAGTTACTTGATCGTGGGTTTATTCAACCTAGTGTGTCTCCGTGGGGAGCACCGGTCTTGTTTGTGAAGAAGAAGGACGGAACTATGCGTATGTGCATAGATTACCGTCAGTTGAATAAGCTGACCATCAAGAACAAGTACCCTTTGCCGAGGATTGACGACTTGTTCGATCAGCTTAAGGGGGCGACTGTTTTTTCGAAGATAGATCTAAGGTCTGGATATCATCAGCTTAAAGTGAAGGAAGGGGATATCCATAAGACAGCTTTCTGGACAAGGTATGGGCATTTTGAGTTCGTGGTAATGCCGTTTGGATTGACGAACGTCCCAGCTGCGTTCATGGATATGATGAACCGGGTTTTTCAACCCTATTTGGATAGGTTCGTCGTTGTGTTCATCGACGACATTCTAGTGTACTCCAAGTCTAAGGAGGAACATGATGAGCGTCTACGGGTTGTGTTGCAAGTGTTGAGGGAAAAGAAGCTCTATGCCAAATTCAGCAAGTGCGAATTTTGGCTCAAGGAAGTGGCGTTCTTAGGACATGTATTGTCTGCAGAAGGAATAAGGGTGGATCCTAAGAAGATTGAGGCGGTGTTAGATTGGAAACCACCTAAGTCGGTGGCTGAGGTTCGTAGTTTCTTGGGATCGGCGGGCTACTACAGAAGGTTTGTAGAAGGATTCTTATCGATAGCCGCACCTTTGACGAAGTTGTTGAGAAAGGAGGTACCTTTCGTGTGGACGGATAAGCAACATGAGAGCTTTGAAAAGCTTAAGAGGGTTTTGACTGAAGCTCCGATCTTAATTCAGCCGGAGGCAGGAAAGGATTTCATGGTGTATTGTGACGCTTCTCATACCGGATTAGGATGTGTTCTGATGCAAGACGGGAAAGTAGTCGCTTATGCGTCTCGACAATTAAGGCCACACGAGGTTAACTACCCAACACATGATTTGGAATTGACGGCAGTGGTCTTTGCTCTTAAGGTGTGGAGGCACTATCTTTATGGAGAAAAGTCAGTGATCTACACAGACCACAAGAGCCTTAAGTATCTGTTGACTTAGAAGGAGTTGAACCTAAGACAGTGATGGTGGGTTGAATTACTGAAGGACTACGATTGTTCGATAGAGTATCATCTGGGCAAGGCAAATGTAGTGGCTGATGCCCTAAGTCAGAAGGTTGTGTCGGATCTGAGGGCGATGTTTGCACATCTGAGCTTGTATGATGATGGAAGTCTGCTGGCAGAATTGCAAGTAAAACCGACATGGTTGAATGAAGTGAAGGAAAGTCAGTTAATGGATGATGAGTTAAGTGCTAAGCTACAGCAAGTACGGAATGAGGAGTTGGAAGATTATGGTATTAATGACGGGGGAGTATTGTGTTTCAAGGGTAAAGTCTGTATGCCAAAGAATAAGGAGTTAAGGCAGAGGATACTTCAGGAATCGCATAGTAGCCCTTACGCTATGCATCCTGGAGGTAGTAAGTTGTACCGAGATCTAAGGGAACAGTTTTGGTGGCCTAGTCTTAAGAAGGAAGTTACCGAATTCGTAGGGAAGTGCTTAACGTGTCAGCAAGTTAAGGCTGAACACCAAGTTCCATCAGGATTGCTTCAACCAATAAAGATTCCGCAGTGGAAGTGGGAGAGAATCACCATGGACTTCGTTAGTGGGTTTCCGCTTACACCTACTAAGAAGGACTCGGTGTGGGTGATAGTGGATCGATTGACAAAGTCCGCGCATTTCATTCCAGTGCGGGTTGATTATTCTCTGCAGAAGTTGGCAAAGTTATATGTGGCGGAGATTGTGAGGTTGCATGGAGTGCCGGTATCGATTATCTCGGATAGGGATCCGAGGTTTACTTCTCAATTTTGGAAAGCGTTACATCAAGCTTTAGGCACCAGATTGGACTTCAACATGGCTTTCCATCCACAGTCGGACGGTCAGTCGGAACGAGTGATCCAAGTGTTAGAGGATATGCTGAGAGGCTGTGTAATAGACTTCAGAGGAAGTTGGGAAGAATATTTGCCGTTAGCGGAATTTGCATACAACAACAACTATCAAGCTAGTATTCAGATGGCACCGTATGAAGCACTGTATGGACGGAAGTATCGAACTCCTACATGCTGGACGGAATTGGGGGAACGTCGAGTTTTGGGTCCAGAGATTATGGCAGAATCTGAGGAGAAGGTTGAGGTAATTCGAGCACAGTTGAAGGAAGCATCTGATAGACAGAAGTCGTACGCGGATCTCAAGCGAAAGGAAATAGAATTTGATGTGGGAGATCAAATGTTCCTTAAAGTGTCACCTTGGAAGAAGGTAATGAGATTTGGTCGTAAAGGGAAGTTAAGTCCAAGGTTTATAGGACCTTATCGAGTATTGAAGCGAGTTGGACCAGTGGCATATCAGTTGGAGTTGCCGCCAGAGTTGAAGCAGATGCACGACGTATTCCATGTTTCCATGCTACGTCGTTACCGATCGGATCCATCTCATGTAGTACCGGTTGAAGAGGTAGAGCTAAGGCCAGATTTGTCCTACGAAGAGGAGCCGATTCATATTTTAGAACAAGATGTAAAAGTGTTATGAAGGAAGTCAGTTCCTCTAGTCAAAGTATTATGGAGAAATCATGGATCGGAAGAAGCTTCGTGGGAGCCAGAAGAGGCAATGCGACAGCAATACCCTCACTTATTTCAGCCAGGTAATTTCGAGGATGAAATTATTTTAAGGGGGTAGAACTGTAACATCCAGGATTTATGGCTTATGCATTATTGCTTAATTATATGAAGTAGCATGCTTTTGTATGTTATGAATGTGTTTTGTGAATTCTGTGAACCTTAGAGTGTAGGTAAGTGCCTTAGAAATTATTCGATTTTAAGTTTAAAAGAGGGAGCTAGTCTGATAAGGCCTTAAGAAAATATATAGGGGATATATGACATAAGAATGGGCTTGTCTAAGTGGCTTGGAGGCGCCACTTAGGGCCTTAGTGTGTGACGCCATATGCAAGGTGTAAGGGCCTAGGATAGAGTCACAAGGGAAGCAAAAGGGGAGTTTTATTTTGGCGGCTATGGGGAGCAATAGTGGACGGCATAGGGACTGTACTTAGATGAGCTTTAGATGTGGATAATTCTTTTAAATTCGACTTAATTAGAAGGATAAATGTTGGATTATTCCAATTATTTTGTATAGATGAAGAAGAGATAAATGTGGATTATTTTTATTATTTTAAATGAAGAGATAAAGAGAAAAATGAGGAAGCTGATAAGGGGATGTGTGTGGCCGGCCAAGGGACTCTTTGGTGATCAATTTTTGTCTTAGCCGAATCTCTAAAGAAAGGTTTAGAGGTTCTTTTTCGGTTCTCCTTTCTTTTCTCTAGTGAAGTGCCGAAATTTTCACTCTTTTCTCTCTAGACCAAAAGCCGAAAGTTGGGCACCATTCGTGCATCTTTTCCTTTCTCCTTTCACATACTATTTCTCTTTCACTCACTCCTTAGAAACCGAAATTTACCCTCTCATCTTTAACAAGGCCGAAACCCCTCTACTCTTCCTCACCATTACCGAATTCTGCAAAGGTTATCTCCTCTCCTTCTCATGTTTTTTCTCTAGCATTAAAAGCCGAATCTCGCTGTGGTGTCAGGCAAAGGTGCTGTCGATTTCTGTAGTAAGGGTAAGATCAATGGTTATTCAATCTTTCATCTCTTCTTTTAGTCGAAAATCTAGGAACTAATCCCCTTAATGTCTTTGGCCGAAATTATGAAGGATTCTTTCGGGATTTGGCCTATTGTCGACTACAAAGGAGGAAGGTTTCGGGACTTTTTAGATCTAAGGTAAGGCATGTATAATATTCGGCCAAGGGCCATTTGTTATGATTAAATTAATCTAACATGTACCTATAGGTATTTCGAAATCTTCAAGACAAGAGATTAATTCCGAGATTTAAGATTTGGAAGGTAGGTGAATGTGCACATTCGGCCATATTAGTTATTATGTTAGCCGAATCTGACTATGGTTATTTAGGGCCAGTCGACAGTGGTATACAAGGATTTCGGGATTTAGATCCACAAGGTAAGTACATATGTACATTTGGCCAAGGTCGTATTTGGTGATTAGATCTGTTTCCTAATTGTTTGAAAGCCAAAAACTAACTAGTTCAATGATTAGTGTTGGCTGAATGTAGGAACTCGAGATCTAGAGGATTAGATCGGGATTCTTCGGGATTCCAGTGGAAGCATTAAGTATACCAGATGTGTACCCCACACTAAGCCTTAATAGATTTATGGTTATGTTTAATAAATGTGTTAATATGAAAGTGTAAGAATATGGCTAAAGTACCATGCAATGGTACAAAGTACTCAGGTACGTTTACCTACTCCTACTATGAGTATAATATATGGCACATATGTGAATGTGATAAGAATGTGAAATAAGGCATAAGGCATGATATTACATGATTTGTATGACATGGGGCATATGGGAAATTATGATAAGGGGAAGTGATCTGGTGGTTTATACCACAAATATCTGAATGTGGTGACTTCTGTCACGTAATCTGAATGTGGTGACTTATGTCACGAATAATTATCTGGTGGCTATGCCACAATATGTAAGGGCGATGAGCATGTCGACTGCAGCGACTGCCTTCGATGGTGTGTAGCGGATGGAGGGTCGACTTAGTAGTCCCCACGGTGTGATGGTTGGTACGGGTGATGTGTAGCGGATGGTATCTAGGTTTGGGTTCGGGATGGCATCATTATCCCTACTGGTTATGTATGTATGATATGTTATGATATGCCTAAATCATTGGGACTTAGTGTTGGTGGTTATACACTGAGTCTGTTTGACTCACCCCGTTGTGGGAATATTTTTCAGGTGACGCTCAGTGATGGACCGGGTCGGCAGGAACTTAGTGGTGGCCATGCTCAGCTCAAAAGTTATTTTGGACTAATTTATTTCTAAGCAATTTTTTTAAACTTATTCGGGATTTGTTTTTGATGTAATAAGGCCAGTAGTATTGAACTATTTGATGCATGCATGTTATTTATTTCGGTATGATACAATTTTTATCAATTCAAAGTTTAAGTAATGTTTTCAAAAAAAAATAAATAAATTCTAAATGTTTTGATAACTTATCACGAATTCGGCAATACTTCTAATTTATGATTTTCAAGTATGAAATTAAAGCTTTAATAAAACTTAGACTTTTCAATTCGAACCCAACACAATACAAATTTTATTCAAAAACATCCAAGTTTTCCAAAGTAACAACCAAGTTTTGAACCGCTTTACTCGAGGAACATACCAGATCTGGTCGAGGCTCGTGGGCCGGGTTTGGGGTGTTTCAGGTTTGGTTCTATCTCCGTTCATTCTGTTTGAAGAAAGGAAGGATCCCAAAGAATCGATCTTTCTTTTAGTTGTTGAATCTCTCTTTGATTGATCAATGTGTGATATTCCGAATCCTCATTACTAATGGAATCGAAACGATCTCTGGATTGATTGGAAGATCCTTTCAATTGGCAAGAATCTGTTACTTGAATGAAACTAGATCTTGTGGAATCATATTGAATATTTGAAGATACATTTCGTACCTTGCTAAAAAATCAATCCCTGCTTACCAACCATACATTGTCTAACCAAATCCAATTCTCTCTCGATATGTTCCCAAAAAATCTGATTCGTGTGGATTCTTCCCCCAACTAACAAAGAGATCTTAGCGGAATTGCCACATATGAAATTGAGCACAATTTTGCAAAGAAATAGCCCACTTGCCTCTCGAGAAGAGATGGGAAACATGCTCAATATCATTTGATTGAATAGTTGACCCAACTCATTATTGTTTGAAGAAACCCTCCACTTTAATTGGTATTTTTTCACGAAAAGCAAACATGAGATAACAAATCCAGTCTTTCACTTAGATTTTGAATAGCTGTCCCGAGTTCAAGTTGATTATGTTTCGCCTCTTACTCGGAGAAAGACAATCAAACAATTCCCAATCATGGTCCTTGCGGATCGAATCATCCATATAATATACAAAAAGAAACTCCAAATATTTGATATCTTTCTCTTTGAATGAGATCTCAATTCCAGCGACGGTTTCATTAGGTATCTTACAACTAGAATCCCTCTTTTTTTCGATGAAGTTCCTCCACCACCGCGAACCCCGGTTAGATTCAGGCATGATACACTTTTTAGTTATTGGGAAAACCCAAGTACTCTTTTTCGGATCCAGAAAACAGCCCTCAGAGATCTTTTTTCCTTTTAGAATATACAAGAGTGAAACAATCAACCTGTTGATATTGGAAGACCCAAAAGATTCTTCCAATGTATCACCTCTGGGTCCAATGGAATTCATAGGTATAGGAAGAAGCCCTGTCAAATAGAGATTTTTTCTTTCGGCCATATTTTGATTGTTAATACGATATATACGGACCGCTACTACAAATAGTACTACACCCTTGATCGTGAGATATCGATTGCTTGTTGAACCCTGTGAATTACGTGAAAGTAGGATACTCCAAATTCGGGGGTCCAAGAGATTTATAAAACGTTCTTGGTGGAAAAAAATGTGAATGAAAGATCCCATTGAATTGAATAGGGTCCATGAATCTAAAAAATAGTGAGAATTCTGTATCTCTCTCAATATCTGTCTCAATTCGAAAATCCAGGATTTGAATTGATGTCCTTTCATTGATTCCTCCTAAATTGCATTTATTTATCCTGAAGATTTCATTTCAATTGGAATTTGGTTATTCACCATGTACGAGGATCCCCGTTAAGTATCCATGGCTAAATGGTTAAAGCACCCAACTCAAAATTGGCGAATTCGTAGGTTCAATTCCTACTGGATGCACTGTAATGGGACCCTCCAATAAGTCTATTGGAATGGGCTCTGTATCAATGGAATCTCATCATCTATACATAACGAATTGGTGTGGTATATTCATATCATAACATAGGAATAGTAAGAACTAGCATTCTTATTGAGACTCGAACTCATAGGGAAGAAAATAGATTTATGGATGGAATCAAATATGTAGTAGTTATAGACAAAAGTGTTCGGTTATTGGTGAAAAATCAATATACTTCTAATGTCGAATCAGGATCAACTAGGACAGAAATAAAGCATTGGGTCGAACTCTTCTCTGGTGTCAAGGTAATAGCTATGAATAGTCATCGACTCCTTGGAAAGGATAGAAGAATGGGACCTATTATGGGACATACAATGCATTACAGGCATATGATCATCACACTTCAACCGGGCTATTCTATTCCACCTCTTAGAACAAAAAGAACTTAAATAAAAATACTTAATAGCATGGCGATACATGTATACAAAAATTCTACCCCGGGCACACACAATGGAGCCGTAGACAGTCAAGTGAAATCCAATCCACGAAATAATTTGATCTATGGACAGCATCATTGTGGTAAAGGTCGTAATGCCAGAGGAATCATTACCGCAAGGCATAGAAGGGGAGGTCATAAGCGTCTATACCGTAAAATTGATTTTCGACAAAATGAAAAAGACATATATGGTAGAATCGTAACCATAGAATATGACCCTAATCAAAATGCATGCATTTGTCTCATACATTATGGGGATGGTGAGAACAGATATATTTTACATCCCAGAGGGGCTATAGTTGGAGATACCATTGTTTCTGGTACAGAAGTTCCTATAAAAATGGGAAATGCCCTACCTTTGAGTGCAGTTTGAACTATTGATTTACATAATTGGAAGGAACCAATTAGGTTTACAATGAAACCTAAAAAATCGATCACTGATCCAATTTAAGTACCTCTACAGGATAGACTTCAACAGAAAACTGAAGAGTAACGGCAGCAAGTGATTGAGTTCAGTAGTTCCTCATATAAAATTATTGACTCTAGAGATATAATAATATGGAGAAGACAAAATTATTTCAAGCACCGACAGAACCAAAAGCGCCCCTTGTTTCAAAGAGAGGAGAACGAGTTATTGACATTTCATTTGATGGTCAGAGGGGAATTGAAAGCTAAGCAGTGGTAATTCTAAAGATTCCCCGGTGGGAAAATAGAGATGTCTCCTACGTTACATATAATATGTGGAAGTATCAACGTAATTTCATAGAGTCATTCGATTTGAATGTTGCATGAAGAACATAAGCCAAATAACGGAACGGAAAAACCTAGGATGTAGAAGATCATAACATGAGTGGTTCGACAAATTTGGATTCCTATATATCCACTCATGTGGTACTTCATTGTACAATATATATAAGAATTATACGAATCCATCTGTATAGATATCATCATCTACATCTAGAAAGTCGTATGCTTTGGAAGAAGCTTGTACAGTTTGGGAAGGGGTTTTGATTGATCGATTAAAAAGAAGAATCTACTTCAACCGATATGCCTTTAGGCACAGCCATTCATAGCATAGAAATCACACTTGAAAGAGGTGGACAATTAGCTAGAGCAGCGGATGCTGTTGTGAAACTGATTATAAAGGAGGGGAAATCGGCCACATTAAAATTAACTTCTGGGGAGGTTCGTTTGATATCCAAAAATTGCTCAGCAACAGTTGGATAGGTGGGGAATGTTGGGGTGAACCAGAAAAGTTTGGGTAGAGTTGGATCTAAATGTTGGCTAGGTAAGCGTCCTATAGTAAGAGGAGTAGTTATGAACCTTGTAGACCATCCCCATAGGGGTGGTGAAGGGAGGGCTCCAATTGGTAGAAAAAAACCCGCAACCCATTGGGGTTATCCTGCACTTGCAATAAGAAGTAGAAAAAGGAATAAATATAGTGATAATTTGATTCTTCGTCGACAGAGTAAATAGGAGAGATTATTTCTTTCTTCGTCTTTACAAAAACAAAAAATATATATTTTTAAAGTAAAAAAATGGGTGAACGACGGGAATTGAACCGCGCATGGTGGATTCACAATCCACTACCTTGATCCACTTGGCTACATCCGCCCCCTACAATTACTCACAATGTTTTTTTTCACAGACTAATTTTTTTTCATTTGAGTACACTTTTCAAGAGTCCTATACCCATTAAATTATATTGTTTCTTACTTTTTCCGCTCTATTGCTTTTGAAATCTCCTTAATGTCTCTACCTAACCCTCAATATCTATAGCCCGATGTTTAATTCCGTGCATCCAATATAGATAGGACCAAGAAAGGATAAGTAGATATTCAAGTTTAATTCACAGTTTCAAAATTGAGGTTCACCAAGAAAGTTGATTTAAGGCCCAAATATAAGTACTAAGGGTATACGAATATAAGATTTGCTTTTTAGGCTCTAGTTTAACCAAACAATACCTTAGGTCATCCCTAGGCATCTCAAAAATCCATGGATTCAATCATGCAAATTACAAATTCAAAATTCAGAATTACAAATCGGAACAGTGGTTTCGGGACCACAAATCCGAGACAGAAAGAAAATTTATTTCAAAATTATTGCATTGTCTACATCATGATAGGAAAGATGTATGAAAAATTCGATAAGAAAATTTTATCAATTTCATGTTTAATTATGGAAAGGACCAATTGCATAAAATGCATTAAGTTCTAGTAGTTATAAGTATCAAATAGCTATGGAAGTCAAAACTTGAGGTCATTTTATGGTAATTAGACCATTAAGAAAAGTTAGTAGATATTTTTGATGATTCATCCATGTAAATTTAGAAAAAGGAAAAGGACTAAATTGGAATTTGGAATAAATAAAGATGATAACAGTTTAATATCATCTTATTTTATCATCTTCTTCTCCAAAATTATATGGAAACCCTAGGAAAGAGAAAAAAAACAAGCAAGCCTAATTGGGTAAACATTCTTGTCCCGTTTTTAGTAATTTTTATATTTTTGATCGAAAAACCTAATCTATCTATTTTCGGAATCGATTTGAAAAGATATTAAAGTATTGAAATTTTTCCATGGATGAACATACTGAAAAGTTGAAATTTATGGAAGAAAATGAAAGATTGTTGATAGATAAACAACTTTTGTAAAGTGAATTTTCATGAAATTGTGATTAAGGGACTAAATTGTAAAGATGTAAAATTCATGGAAAATTTCTATTTTTTATGAAATATATGTGCTGTAATTGTTATATGTAAAAATCGGTTAGGCTTGGAATGAGGATTAAATTGCATGAATATCATTTTCAGAGCCTAGGGACAAAATCATCATTTATGGAAAGTGTAGGGGCAAAATGGTAATTTTTTCAAGGATGTGAATTGAATTAAATTGAGTATGAAATGGATTAAATTTATGTTAAATTCATTTATATAGATCCGGAAAACTCGAATACGAAGTTAGATCAAGGAAAAGAAAAATTATTGAATTAGTAGATTTCTGCATACGAATAAGTGACGAGGTAAGTTTATGTAACTAATTTTGTACATTTATATGCTTGAATTGAATGTGGTGTATGAGAGTTATGTATTTTTCATGCATATGAAAATTGAATACATATCCGATAATGCCCGATAAATGATAAGTCCCGTTTGAATAAATGAAATTCGATGGATACAAGTTTCTCGATTGGTTGTAATCTTGCATATATTGTAGATACACCATAGCTCTTGTGAGAATCCTGTTATAAGCCCTCTTAAGCTTCCTGATACATGGTTCCTGTGAGCATCTTGATCGGTAGTGATCCTCCATGTGTTACGGACTATCGCAGCTCTTTGTGAGCGTCCTGTTATATGATTGGTTGTGATCCCGCATATATTGCGGACACAAACGCAGCTTTTTATGAGCGTCCTAATATAGGATCTTTTTGAGCTTCCTGACATGGCTCGCTTGAACATCCTGGTATATGGCTATCCGGAGCTCCCTGATAATAGCTCTTCGGAGTTACATGTTAAGCTCAATGAGCTTCTTGTTTTAAACTCTTATGAGTTTCCTATTATAGCCCTGATAAACCATAAAAGTAACATATTTTAATCCCACATTTAGCATACTTTTGGATGATTTATCCCTTAATTTATGTAAAAAGGTGCTCTTAATCCTTTCTTATCATGTCTTATACTCAGGAAAGCACCCGAGGATGGAACGAATGAGAAACGGGCCTAAAACGAACCAAATTGGGACAAAGTGGAAATTGACACGGCCTGGACTTAAGCTCACACGGTCGTGTCTCATTGCACAACTAGAACACAGCCTGACCCCGATTCACACGGCCGTGCCTCATTAAAGAAATCCGAACACGGCTTAAAGACCACTCACACGGGCGTGTGCCATGCCCGTGTCCCTGTCGTGGAGAAGAGTAATTCTACTCGGAAAAGGATGCTTAGGGGAAAAGAAACCTATTTCAAAAGCCTATATAAACCCCCTAAGTGTAACCTAAAAAGGGAGGCGATTAGCTAGGCCAAGGAGCCGAGCCGAAAAAGTCAGATTTGTGGGAATCACTCGAGGATAGCCAGTTGATCCATCTCAAGAAGCCGGAATTCTACTCAAAATGGCGGATCTCTCCTTCAATTCATTTAAGGAGTTTTAGGGATCTCTTATGTTTTGTTTTATCTTTTCTTCTGAGATGTTTTCTTTTATTGTCATGAACTAAACCCTTCAAATACCTGAAGGGGATGAAACCTAAGACGGATCTTGTTATTGTTTTCTGAACTATATGATAAATACTTGATTTGTTCTTAGTTATGTGTGCTTAATTCTTGTGTTAATATTTCCGGGATATTAATTCAAGTATGATGTGCTTAGGTGGTGGAGCAAAAGTCCCTGCTTAAGAGTAGATCTGGCATAGTTAAGCGGAGTTGATCGCACGCCTAGAGATAGGGTAACGAGATTTTGCCGGATTAGGGTGAAACCTAATATGGGAGTCCATAGATCGAGTTAATGCGATTCTAGGGGTTTTAATTAGAAAGAGATTTCAAGTAATCAACCTAGGGTTAGACATTATTTGCCTCGAGAGAGGGTTTAATATAACTTAAGGAGTCTTACGGATCAAGTCAAGTGAATAAATCGTCTGGTTCAGTGTTAGATAACAAGTGAAGTCTAGGTGGATTCTTCCTAAGGGTATCGTCTTAATCAACTAAGTCTTCCCAACAGTATTTCTCCAATTTATTCTTTTTGTCTTTGCGTCTTTAGCTTAGTAATTAGTTAATTTCAGATTAAACAACAACTTCACTTATTTTAGGCTAGATAATAGAAAGAAAGTTAGTATTCGTACTTTTAGTTCCTTTAGGTTCGACAATCCGGTCTTGCCTAAGCTATACTACTATTCGATAGGTGCACTTACCTTAAATCGTTGGCAGAGTTAGATTTCAGGTTCGATCTTTCTCTTTATAAATTTTAAAACTCGACAAAACAACGATCAAGCCCGGATAAGCTTCCTGTTACATGGCTCACATGAGCATCCTGTTATATGGCTTGAGAGAGTGCTTCCTAATTATGTGCCCTAATGGGTACCCCTAGATATGATTTGACAGATTTTCAGTTTTGTACACTTTAAGTGTACTACATTAGCATATCCATCAATATTTCAAATAAATTCAACTGGTTAAGGTTGGACATGGCTAAATTGAAGTTGAAATGATCTGTCATGGAAATGTACATGTAATATGAAAGTTACTATATGATGAGCTCATCTTTGATTCTTGTAATTTATGTGGAATAATGACTAACATGTTTGATGAAGTTGTGTATTTTAGGCTATTAGCTAAATTGCTTAGATGTATTTTTGTATGCTTACCTTAAATATAAATGAATGGTAAGTTAAATTCCTATTATGTGAACTTACTAAGCATTAAATGCTTACTTTGTTTTATTTTTCTTTGTTTTATAGTACTTGGAGGCTCGTGAAGGTTAAACTTGGTCAGAGACACATCACACTATCCCTTGAATCTCTCGGTATATGAAATAAGCTAACTTTCGATATAATGGCATGTATAGGTTAAATAGATTAAATGATAAAATATTTTGGTTGTAACTAGCCATTGGAATGGCCAGTGCTAAGCATACTTTGATGTAATTAAATAAGGCCTATATAAACCATACGATGAATGGATTTGAATTAGTATAATTGATATAATTTACATATAAACATAAGTGCAAACTTGGCAAATTTAATCACTCAAACATATGTGCTAATATGTTATATACAATACTTGTATTTAGCTTGATTCAAAAGACTTGAATTGGTTTGGTAATGTATTAAAATGTCAATGTAGGTACAAGGCAAAATTTGGGTGAGAAATAAGGCTTGGAAATGGCCTTATATTGTCCACATCGGTAGACACACGGGTGTGTGTCTCAGCCGTGTGTGACACACGGCCTTGCGTACAGGCATGTGGTTTGGCCGTGTGTTCCCTGCATCCTAAAAATTGAGAAACAGAATGCTCAAAATTGGTCAGAAGGGTAGAGACATGGGCATGTGTCTCAGCCGTGCGAAGCAGACGACCCAACACACGGGCATGTGTCTTGGACGTGTGAATCCTACACCTATTTTTGAAAATTAAATTGTCTACACGGCCTAGCACACGGACGTGTGTCTAGTCGTGTGACCCAAGTCAGTAGCTACCCTAATTTTAGCACGGGTTGGGACACGGCCGTGTGCCTCACATCGAATGCCCACACGGCCTAAGGCACAGGTATGTCACTTGGCCGTGTCAGCCACACGGGCATGTGTCCCCTGCACTTAAGAAAAATTTTGAAATTTCGTAAAATATTTTATGAGTTTCTGGTTTAGTTCCGATTTGATTTTAACGTGTATTTTGGGCCTCGAGGACCCATTTAAGGGACGATATGATTGATTTCGGATGTGAATAGTAAATGATATAAAATTTTCTGTAATTTATTTGTAAACTCCGGTAATGCTCTATGACCCTGTTCCAATGACGAATAGATGTTAGGGGTGTTACATCCATAGCTACTTACAATTCAAAGCAAACATATATGCCTCCCTGTATAGTCATTTATCATCTAGTGTACCTAAATATTTTTAACCTATCATATTTGTAATGGGGTGAAATAACTGGTCTAACTCTAATAACCTAAAGTAAATTTACTATCATGCCAAATTTACATGTTTCAAGCAAACAAGTCCTATCATCATGCTTCAAACCAATCACTTGCATCACTGTAAGCTAAAACACCATGGATGAAAAAATTTGGACTCAAACTTAAACAAAAATAATATCAAAACAATGAAAACACAACCAAAATATCATAAAAATTTCTATGTATACCCCCTCATACTTTAGAATGCACATTGTCCCTAATGTTTCCCAATCCAAAGATAGGAGTAAGGAATATTCTCTTACATGTTCAACTCGAATGGTAGTGCACCTTAATGTGGGGAAACTACATAGATGCAAAAAAATTATTTTTTTCAAGGATACATATACATATCACGGCATCATGTCGTAACTTGCTCTTCTCCTTGTATCATGGCACCAACATAGGATCCAAGTTCAGCTCTTTTATAGTCAAGTATGCTCTTTTCTCTAACTTGATGCGTAGATGAAATGTTTTCCATAAACTAACCAGTTAGGGGATATGCATAAATGAGTCTTGTATGTTGTCTGATATGCCCATAGTGCATTATATAACCTTATTGACCAATCTTTCTAATTCAGATTTACAACCTTTTCCATGATTTGTTTCACTTCTCGATTAAAAACTTCTACCTGGCCACTGGTTTGTGGATGATACGAAATGGTGATTCGATGTCTGATGTTATATTTTGCTAAAGCATATTCTAATTTTTTTGCTTCAAAAATGGGATACTTCATCACTAATGAGAGCTCTGGGTGTCCCAAATCTCGAGAAGATGTTTTTTTCGTAAGAACCACGCCACAAATTTAGTGTCATTTATAGGTATTGATTTATGAATAAGCTGAGGAATGGGCCTATAAAATCTATGCCCCAAACATCAAAGACTTCGACTTCTAACACCCTTGTGTAACGACCTGATTTCCAATGGTACCAAAAATGCGATTTCAGAACCCCATTTCCTTAAACCAAACTCGTAAGTATTAAATATTAATATTTATGAGAATAATATAAAAATTTATTAAATTTTAACCAAGAAAATCTACCAAATTAATAGTTAATTAAGGTTTAGGGGCTAAATTGTAAAATTCAATCGCTATGAGTTTTTAATTGGCCGAAGGCTTGAGGACTTAAATGAAAATTAACCAAAGGTCTAAAATGGTAAATAAACCATTTTAGATAATTTATAGTGGACAGTGATGTTAAGATTTCTAAGTGTGATCAACATTAATCTTATATAATTAATTAGTTAAATTATACTTTAATTTTAGTATAAATGTAAATATGGTGGAAAGAAAGAGAAAATTTTCTCTTCTTCTTCAACTAAAGATCGTCCACCATAAGTGAAGGAAAGAAGAAATCTTCAAAGGGTTTCCAAACTTTTGACCATTATTTAAGTATTGTAATCAAGTCTTTTTATTATAACTTTTATGGATTTGGATTCATGGGAGCTTGATTTAACTAATCCATGTACCAATTTCTAAAGTTGTTAAAGTTTTAAAAAGTTCTCATTGTTGATTTCTTAAACAATTAGCATTGAAATTGATAGATTTTAAACTTAGAATATAAAAAGGACTAGATTGTAAAATTAGTTTAGCTTGTTTATTAACATTGTTACATTAGGGACCAAATTGAATAAATGTGAAACTTGATATGAAATTATGTTAAAAGTAGAAAGTATAATGTCCCTACTGAGAATATGTGAAACTGGATTTTAAACTAAAGCTAAAAATTAAAAATTATGCTTATCCTGAGCTCAGGGACTAAATTAAATAAAATAAAAATTTTTAGAGATATAAAAAATTCGAATTCATATAGGTTCATACATATCATAGCATATAATAGGACTATTTTTTATTTATTGACTATATAAAATGATTATTTAGATTAAGAAGTTGATCGAAGTGGAGTTGATAGGGGAAAAGCTAAAATTGCAAATTAGTCCCTGAAATATACGTATTTTGATCATGTAAGTTCATATGGAACTTACCACTCTATTTATTTTATGTATGAATTATGTTTGAATTTATCTATATAATAGAATTGTGTAGAATTAGTAAATTTGGCACATGGGTCTTAAAATGGACTGAATTATAATTTTTTGTAAATATTGGCTATATTGAAATGATACAGGGTGTAAATATGAATATTAATTGATTATACAAGTCGTAAATGAAAGTTTTGATATTGTACAGGATATGAATGAATTATGGATAATTATAGAGATTGGTATTGACATATATACAAAAATGATGCCCGTGTGAACTTAGTAAAATGTGAGGATGCGTATGGCATGCCATTAGAGTTATACGCACATGTGATCAGGGATTATACATGATATTATGAGGTCTAGAATTTATTGCAGATTCTCGGGTTATATGTATCGAAGGTTTAACCCAGATGGGTAACCTTGATATAATGTCAACTTGTGTGAGATATACTGTCAACTTGTGTGAGCAATTTTTTCCCGTGTACCCAAGTCCATTTTACTATGGTTCCTTCGGGTGATATGCAATTGATTATAAAATGACTATTTAACTGTGGAAATGTAGATGATATAATATTTTTTGAATCTTGAAATGTGGATTGACTTAAAATTTCATTTAAGTTTCAATATTATTATTGATTTGGCAAGATGATTAATGCATTTATTTGATTGTGTTGATATATGTTTAGATATGTCATAATGTGCCAAAGGATAGTTAGGTCGATTGCCAAATAGATTTATTAACTATGTCTTATTAATCAAGGTATGTTTTAGTTTCGTTTGAACGTACTTCCTTTTAAATGCTTACTCTAGTTGTTTTCCCTATATGTAGATTTTAACCTTGTGGAACTGCCGAGCCGGATCAACAGAGGAGCACACTATCACAAGATGGTAGTTATAAGTTCATTTTGAGTTTAGACTATGTGGCATGTACTTAGGTGTTTTGGGATTTGGTAGTCTCATGTTAATAATGATAATGGTTTATTTGATAATAACCTATTGTATAAAACCAAATGAGGCATATTTTGATCATGATGTTATGAAAGTAATGATCTTATCCATGAATGATTCGTATGCTATGATTTGAATTTGGACCACTTGAAATAGTTAGATTGCATACTGATTTGTAAATGGTGAGTTGAATGTTAGGTATGTTATATGGCTTGGTGATTGATTTGGTTAGTTTATAATAAGTTTAGCAAATTACTTAGCCTTTAAATTACATATTGAGTATAGGAATTAAAGATGGTAGTGTTTTGAATATGGTTAATTGACTTGAAAAGTGAATAAGCTTCAATGGTGAATGTTTGGATAGTATAATCTTGAATTGTAACACCCCTAACCCATATCTGTCGTCAGAATAGGGTTACAAGACATTACCTATCAAATCACAACATACAACATACATTTATGCATCCATTCTCAAACACCATTCAATCATAAACACATTGTCCCTTATAAGGGCCTACGAGGCCTTAAACATGGTTTAGAAATGGTTCCGGACTAAACTGATAACATACAAAAATTATCAAAAACTTAGAAATTTTTCAAACATACAAGGGTCACACACTCGTGTGAACAGGCCGTGTGCCTCACACGGCACCAGACATGCTCGTGTCCCAGGCAGTGTGAAAACAGGGCATACATACTAACTTGGGTCACATGGCTGACCACACGCCCGTGTGTCTAGCCCGTATGCCCTTCGAACTGGCCACACACGCCTGTGTGCCAGGCCGTGTGATAGGTCGTGCCAATCCTGTAGGGTATACTGACTTATGCAACACGGCCAAGTCACATGCCCGTATGCTAGGCCGTGTGCCATTGAGGGGGTATACTGACTTGTGCCACACGGTAGGTCACACGCCAGTGTGTGAGGCCGTGTGGAGCATACTGACTTTAATTCAATTTCAACACCAGGGGACACACGGCCGTGTATCATGATCGTGTGTTGCACACGACTGAGACACAGTCCCGTGTCTCTGCCCATGTGGATGAGAATAGGCCATTTCCAAGGCTAATTTGCCACCCTTTATCATGCTCAACTAAACAACCAAAATAATACCATTTCAACACATTTATAGGCAACCAAAACATGCTATTTCATATACAAATCATGCCATTTAAAATCCATCTATTTCACTACTCAAATCATAATCCAAAACATACTAAAACAATATGCCATTACCAACAATTTCACCTACCTTCTCTATGTATTTTTCTCAGCATCTTATCAACTAATTCATGTCATAAAACATACCAAATCATCATCTTAAAATCAAGCCACAACATGCCATTTTTCAAAAAATAATACACCAATTGACAACTAGCTAATTGAGCAACCATATAACCATCACAACAACCATCCCAAAAATGCCAAAACACAAGGCAATATATACATCATATATTACTTATCAAACTTATGATATAAGCCAACTTAAATGGCCAAATACACATCAACATTTACATCATTCACGAGCCAAATCTCATGGCTAATATCATATCTCAAAACACATCATCATATCACTAGCCTATACATGCCATATACCATATTTACAAAGCATCAAAAGTACCAACAAGTTGATCGATAGTGTGACGATGTTCCTGACAATCCCCGAATCTGAGCTAGCTTCGATTATCTATAAAATAGGGGAAGAACACACAAAGTAAGCTTTAAAAGCTTAGTAAGCCATGTACAAATAAAATTACCACATGAATCACATTATTTCTAGGCAAACTATAAGTATACACATATAATTTCACAAACCTTTCCCATTGTACACATATTCAATATCATAAGTGAATTCATCAAATACTACGCTTTCAAAACTTGTATGAATCTCATACGTACCTGAGCCAATGTCCCAGACATGGTCTTACACATAATCACATCTCAATAATCCTAATGTCATGACATTCATATCCTATACTATTCCTAAGGTTCGTAAAAGACTCTCGGATATTGTAACCCTATTGATTCTTGCTCGTATTTAATCATTCAACATTCATAGCAGTTCAATAATAATTAAACATATATAATTCAATTTAAAGACATTTATTTGCATATGAACTTACCTCGTATTAGGGATAAACAGACTAGATCAACTATTCAATAACCTTTGATTTTCTCTGATCTAAATCCGACCTCTTTTGTTCTTCATCTATATGAATTCAAATTTAACTAATTTAATCATCTTTTCATTCAATTCAGTCCACAAACACATATTTGGGCATTTTTACACTTTAGCCCCTAAAGTTTGACATTTTTATAATTTAGTCCCTATTTCATTAAAAACACAAATTACACAAAATTTAACAAAACACATGCTTAATCAAATTACCATACTACCCTTACTAGCCCATATTTCACATTTATTTCATATTTCAACCACATAATTTGTACTTTTCACGATTTAATCCCTAAATAGTCTTTTTTACCAAAAATCACTTAACAAAATATGATAATCTATCAACAAATATCCATTTTTCATCATCAAACATTTAAAAGCTTAAACATTCATCAATGGAACATCACAAAATCATCAACAAACTCAAAAATTAGGGCGCGGGCTAGCTAGTACTCGATGCAATGATCACAAAAACATAAAAATCATCAAAAACTGAACAAAATCCATACCTTAATTAAGAATTAAAGGTGCCGAACCCTAAAGCTTGAAGATAGCTTTCTTTTTCTTCAAAATTCAGTGCAAAAAGATGATACATGGCCACCATTTTGTTTTGTTTTAATTTAATTAAACTTACATCACAAATTACTTAATTAACCTTTGTTTAAACATTAATAAAACATATAATGGATGGCTATTCATGTCAATTCCCACTATCCATGGTCTATTCACAACATAAGGACTTCACATTTAATTATTCATAGCAAATAAGCACTTAAACAATTAGAATGCAACTTTTGCATTTTATGCGATTTAGTCCTTTTATCAAATTAGACATCCAATCGATAAAATTAAATCACGAAACTTTCACACATATATAATCACATGCTATAAACACCAAAAATAATATTAAAATAATTTTCTAACCTCAAATTTGTGGTTCCAAAACCACTATTCTGATTTAGCTAAAATTGGGTTGTTACAACTCTCCCCTTTAGGGATTTCCGTCCCCGAAAATCTTACCAGTGAATAGGTTCGGGTATTGTTTTCTCATAGTATCCTTGGGTTCCCACATAGCTTCTTCGACCCCATGTTGATGCCATAATACTTTCACTAATGCGATTTTCTTATTTCTCAATTCTTTGATCTCACGAGCTAAAATTTGAATCGGTTCTTCATCATCTGACATATCTGACTGAATTTCAACCTCGGTCGAGGAAATGAAATGTGAAGGGTCAGATTGATATCATCAAAGCATCGACACATGAAACACATTATGTATTTTCTCTAACTCAGACGGTAGAGATAAATGATAAGTAATTGGTCTGACTCACTCGATAATCTCATACGGCTCGATGAATCGCGGACTCAATTTCCCTTTCCGACCAAACCACAATATCATTTTCTATGGCGACACTTTCAGAAACACTCTATCCCCAATCTGAAACTCAATATCTTTTTGTTTTATGTCTGCGTACGCTTTCTTTCGATTTGACGCTGCTTTCAGACTATCACGAATTACTTTCACTTTTTCTTCAATTTCTCTGATCAGATCAACCCCATGAATCTTATTTTCATGAGCTCACTCTAATACAACGGTGTTCAACATTTACGACCGTATAGAGCTTCGTATGGTGCCATCTTTATACTCGATTGAAAGCTATTATTATAAGCAAATTCAATCAATGGTAGGTATTTCTCCCAACTACCTTCAAACTCAAGAATGCAACATCTCAACATATCTTTAAGTATCTGAATAACTCGCTCAGATTGACCATCTGTTTGCAGGTGAAATGCAGTGCTAAAATGCAGCTTTGTACTAAAAGCTTCTTGAAATTTCTTCCAAAATGGCGATGTGAACCTCAGATCTCTATCTAAAATAATAGATAGTGGCACTCCGTGTAATTGAACAATCTCTAAGATATACAGCTCAGCTAATTTATCAAGTGAAAAATCAGTATGTACAGAAATGAAATGCGCAGATTTCGTTAATCTATCAACAACAACCCATATTGCATCTTTCTTCCTCGGAGTTAAGGGTAAACCCGAAACAAAATCCATAGTTACTCTATCCCATTTGCACTCAGGAATCATGATAGGCTGTAATAAACCTGACGACACTTGATGCTCAGCTTTGACTTGCTGAAAAATCAAACATTTCAAAATAAATTCTAAGATATCCCATTTCATGCCATGCCACCAATTAAATTGTTTCAAATCATTATACATTTTCGTACTTCCCGGGTGTACTGATAAACATACTATGTGATTTATTCAAAATCATCCGAATCAACTCGAAATTTCTTGGAACACATATTCGATCTCTGAATCTCAAACAATCACCGAAATCAATTTGAAACTCTGAATCAGAAATTGACTCACACTGAACCCGTTTTACTTGTAGTTCATTATCAAGCTTTTGAGCCTCATAAATTTGTTGTATAAAAAATGGCCTCCCTTTCAACTCGGCTACTAACGAACCATCGTCTGACAAAGCCAAATGTGTATTCAAAGCACGTAAAGCAAACAAGGACTTTCGGCTTAAAGCATCAGCAACTATGTTCACTTTCCCTGAATGATAGTCAATCACTAATTCATAGTCTTTTAGAGATTCTAACCATCTCCGCTGTTGCAAATTCAAGTCTTTCTGAGTCATCAGATATTTCAAGCTTTTTTTATCAGTATAAATATGACACTTCTTACCAAACAAATAATGACGCCAGATTTTCAATGCGAACACTATCGCGGCTAACTCAAGATCGTTCGTTGGATAATTCTTTTCGTGCGGCTTCAACTGTCTCGAGGCATAATCTATAACTTTTCCTTCCTGCATCAATGCACAACCCAGGCCATTTAAGGATGCATCACTGAAAATTACAAATTCTTTGTAACAGCCCAAATTTGGGCCTAGTCAGAGCAGTGGTTTTGGAACCACTAATCTGAGGCTTTTAATATTATTTAATGTGCTATAGCATGATTATATGAGTGCATGAAAATTTTGGTGAATTAATTTTAGTGATTACTTACTTAATTTCGAAAAAGGACTAAATCGCATAAAGTGCTAAAGGTGTTAATTAGATATGGAACAATAAAATATAGGTCTTTATTGAGAATAAAATATAGGTCTTTATTGAGTAAATAGACCAATAAAAGTGGTGGTTGGACATGAGGTTTTAATTCATGAAATTGGTCAAAGTTTAGGTAGATTTTTTGTGACTTAATTGATAAAATAATCATAAAATAAAAAGAAAGCTTCATGTTTTTCATTCTTTCTCTTCACCACCGAAAGTTACAACAAAAATGGGGGTTTTTGCAGCTTAAAGTTTCAGTCAAACTTCCCTCTTGCAAGTAAGTGTTTTTGATGCTTATTCTTGATGATTTTTGTATTTTTGTAACCCTTGTAGCTTAAGCTAACTAATGGAGGGACTATTTTGAAAAATGGTTGAGAGTTTAGGGTTTTGCCATGTGAGTATTCATGTTGTTTGCTAAAACTTTATGGAAGAAAATGAATCTTGGTTGTTAAATAAACAACTTTTTTGAAAGGATTTTTCATGAAAACACCTAAAAGGACCATTTTGTGAAGTTTATAAAATAGGTTGTAAATGTGTGAAATAATTGAAAATTGTGAGTTGCTATAAGATTAATAAAGGTTCGGCTAGGCTTGTTAAATGAGGAAATTTGATTAAAATCGTTTTACGAGCCTAGGGGCAAAATCGTATTTAGTCTAAGAGCAAAACGATAATTTTGCAAAAGTAGGAACTTTGGAATGTCTTGATTAATGTGGTGATTAAATAAGTAAATTTTGTCATTATAGATCAAGAAAAATGGAATTCGGACCTAGACCGGGGGAAAACCAAGCTATTGGACTAAATCAAACTAGTCGTTCATATTTTGTATACCGAGGTAAGTTGCACGTAAATAATACAACTTTATTATTATTATGTATTGAACAATTAATATGGCATAAAGTGTTTGATTATTGTTGTGAATATGCATGATGAGAATTGATGTAGTAAAAACTCCCGGTTGAACCTTAGGAATAGATTGGATATCCATGCCATGACATTTGGGTGATATGTGTGCTAATGTAAGACCATGTCTGGGACATGGCATCGGCCACATTATGAGAGCCATAAGACCATGTCTGGAACATGGCATTGGCCATATTATGAGAGCCAGTGTAAAACCATGTCTGGGACATGGCATCGGCATTGATATGTGTGCTAGTGTAAGACCATGTATGGGACATGGCATTGGCCACATTATGAGAGCCAGTGTAAGACCATGTTTGGGACATGGCATCGGTGTTGAGACGAGGGCTAGTGTAAGACCATGTCTGGGACATGGAATCAACATTTTACCCTCTTGTGAGAGGCTTATTGGATATCTTTTAGTATTCCAAATGGTTCCACGGGTTAGTTAAAGCTTATGATAAAGATATGAAAGGATATAACCATGTTGTGAGTGGTACAGGTTCTTACTCGAAACTCATGAGATATGAGCTTAGTTATGATGCGTTAATAGTAAGGATGAAATTGAGTAAGTTCTATCTATGAGAATGATTTCGGTACGATATTGTAATCTTTGGCTTATACTTGTGATGTGTAAATATGTAGTAAATCTACCATTGCTAAATCAAGAACGTTGTGCCGGTTTATAATATGCTATGTGTTTAAAGATGCATGGATGATGTTGTTACTTATTTACATGCAACTTACTAAGTTTTATGCTTACTCCCTTTCCTTTCCATTTTCTTATAATATCGCCAAGCTAGTTCGGGGATTAAAAGACATCGGAGGCTTGACCACACTATCAATCTGAACATTTGGTATAGTTAGATTTATCATTTTGAGTATGGCATGTATAGGGACTTGGTCTTTTGTCAAGTGGCATATTGTTTTGGCCAAATGTGTTGGCTTGTCTTGAAGATTGATTCATTTTGTATAAGGCCATGTATGATGGCTAATACTTGTTATTGATATATGTAAATGATGGTGTTTTTTATGAATGTACAATTTGCATAGTGAAATATATGGTGTGTTAATGCATGAATGAGTAAGTCGCATGATTGGATCGATAAAGTATGTGATAAGGTTTGCATGTGAATGGAGTTTAGTGGCCTTGAAATGTGTATGCCTTGGTTGTGGCTGATTTGGTCAGATGTTTATGTGTGGATTGGTGTTACTCGATATGGCTTATGTTGGTGCAAGTAAGGGTGGCAAGAGGGCTTGGTAAATAGCCTTATTTTTGTCCATACGGGTAGACACACGGGCCTATGTCTAGGTCGTATGTGACACACAGTCTGCCCCATGGGCATGTAGTCTGACCGTGTGTCCCCTCCACCTTAATTTGATAAAACAGAATGCCCAGTAGTAACCACACGGGCTGATGCACGGCTGTGTGTCTCTACAGTGTGGATGACACGGCCATAATACATGGGCATGTGCCTAGGCCATGTGCCCAGGCCGTGTGACCCTAAAATGTTGCTGACGTCAGAAACAGAATGTCAAGGTTTTAACACACGGGCGAAGACACGGACATGTCATGGTCGTGTGAAAACCCCTGTAGGTTCGAATTGAAAAATAAATCCACACGACTAGGGACATGGGCGTGTGTGATCACACGGTCTGCCCACACGGGCGTGTCCTTTGCCACATGGGCATGTGCCCCTATTTTCAGTGAAAATTTCCAAACTTTTCTAAAGTGCCTAGTTTAGTACCGAACCATTTCTAAAGTATGTTTTGGGCCTCGTAGGCCCATATTAGGGACTTCAAGATGAAGTTTAAAAAGTTCTAAATTTGAACGAAATTTCATAACCCGAAAATGTTTGTATACATGTTATTAAGTTAGGTAACGCCTCGTACCTTGTTCCGGCATAGGATAGGGGTAAGGGGTGTTACATTCTTTACCCGATTCGGGCTGAACAAACACTGGTACCTCTGTAAATAAAGCTTTCAATTGATCGAAACTTTTCTGACATTTATCTAACCACTCAAACATAACATCTTGTTGAAGCAAATTCGTCATCGGAGTCGCAATTATCGAAAAGCCTTTCACAAATTGTCTATAATAGCCGGCGAGTCCCAAGAAGCTACGGACTTCAGATACATTTCTCGGAGGCTTCCAATCCATTATTGCAGAAATCTTGCTCGGATCTACTCGAATACCTGATGCTGACACAATATGCCCCAGAAAACCAACCTCGCGCAACCAAAATTCAAATTTACTGAACTTTGCAAACAACTGTTTATCTCTCAAAGTTTGTAGTACGATTCTCAAATGCTCAGCATGCTCAGATTCATCACGAGAGTAAATCAATATCTCATCAATGAACACAACTACAAATTGATCTAAATACGGCCTGAAAATCCGGTTCATTAGGTCCATAAAAATAGCAGGTGCATTCGTTAATCCGAAAGGCATAACAAGAAATTCGTAGTGTCCGTACCTTATTCTAAATGCAGTCTTTGGCACATAGAGTCTTTTACTTGCAACTGGTAATAACCAAATCTCAAATCGATTTTCGAAAACACTGTTGCCCCTTTCAACTGATCAAACAAATCATCTATTCTTGGCAAAGGGTATTTATTTTTTATCGTCACTTTGTTGAGCTGTCGATAGTCTATACACATTCTCATCGTGCCATCTTTCTTTATCACAAATAATACCGGTGCACCCCAGGGAGAGAAACTCGGTCTAGCAGAACCTTTATCTGACAACTCTTGCAACTGAGCTTTCAATTCTTTTAACTCTGTCGGGGCCATTCTATACGGAGCTATCGATATCGGCGTAGTTCCCGACACTAACTCAGTGCCAAACTCAACATCTCAAATCGGTGGTAAACCCGGTAACTCTTCAGGAAACACATCCGGATACTCACACACAACTGGCATTGATTCGATCTTCTTTTCAATCACTTTCGTATCAAGCACATAAGAAAAATAAGCTTCGCAACCCTTTCTCATATATTTCTGAGCTGACATCGATGAAATCACTGCTGGTAAACTATTAAAATCATCTGACTCAATCCGGATAATCTCATTATTTTGAAATCTCAAATCAATCGTCTTTCGTTTACAGTTTACTATAGCATCATGTAGCGTTAACCAATCCATACCCAAAATTATATCAAATTCCTCAAATGGCAACAACATTAGATCAACCGGAAAACAGAAATCTTGAATCATCAATGGACAGTTCTTGCACACTTTATCATCCAAAACACACTTGCCTAAAGGGTTCGATACTCTAATCACAAATTCAGTAGACTCTATAGGTAAAGTCTTACCGGAAACTAAATTCAAACATATATAAGAATGAGTTGATCTTGGAACTATCAATGCAATCACATTAGTATCATAGAGAGTGAAAGTACCAGTGATAACATTTGGAGATGACGCTTCTTCACAAGCGTGAATACCATAGGCTCGTGTAGGTGCTCTGGCCTCATACGTCACAGCAGAGTCTTTTGTCACTCTCTGACTACCACTCACATTACCAGCATTTCTGGGTGGTCTCCCTCTAACTGCAATGTTACCCAGCCTCATACTCTAAGCGTTATCTTTTTTAGCTAACTCTGGGCAATCTCCGATAAAATGATCTAACGATCCACATTTAAAACAAGCCTAATCATTCAACCTACAATCACCCAAAAGTCGTTTTCCATATTATTTACATTCGGGTCGATTTGATTTCGCACTCCCGACACTAGCTATCGAGATAGCCGGAGCTTTAAAGCTCGAATGTTGCCTTTCACGATCTCTGTTTGAATGTCCCACTGATGCATTAGAACGATTAAACGAGTCTTAGAATTTCTTCGATGAAGATTGATAAGGCTTACTCATTGATCTTTTTCTCGAGTCTTTAGCTTCTGAATCTGCCTTTCTTTTTTCTTTACTAAGATCCCCGACTTTACATGCCCTCTCGACTAGAACAACAAATTCTTTCAACTCTAGAATTCTGAATAGTAATTTTATATCTTCATTCGATCCATCTACAAATCGTTTGCACATGATTTCTTCAGTGGAAACATATTCCTGAGCATACTTGCTCAATCGTATGAACTCTCTTTCATACTCGGTGACAATCATACGGCCTTGTTTTAACTCTAAGAATTCTTTATGCTTCTGATCGAGAAATCTTTGACTTATGTACTTCTTTCAAAATTTAGATTGGAAAAACTCCCAAGTAACCCGTTCTCTAGGAACCACATATATCAATGTTTTCCACCAACGGTACGCATTATCTCTCAGTAAAGATAAAATACATTTAATACAACTCATCAGGAGTACAAGACAATTCATCGAAAACTCAGATCGTATTTTCAAGCCAGAACTCGGCTCTCTCAGCATCATCATCGACGGTAGCCCGAAAATCTTCAGCCCCATGTTTACGAATCTTATCTACTGGTGACTTATTCAATCGTATCGGATCTACAACTTGAAGATAGACATATATTTGTTGAGGAAAAGGTGGGGGTGGAGGTTTTTGAGTAGCCAGATTCGTTCGAACGAACTCCGTAAACCACTCACTCATCATCTGGAAAAAGGCTTGTTTAGCCTCTCCATCATGGCTACTAGATACAGGCCTAGAGTCAAATTGCACTACCCTTTGAGCAAGAGATGGCGCGTTACTCTCTACATTGTCAGCTACAGCTCTTTCAAGATCCATTGCTATATGAAAAAACATTTTAAGCTGTCAGGAATCATCACACTATCGTAGAGTATATATGGCATGTGTAGCTAGACTCTCACACATGCTACGTTAGTCCTAGAATCGACTAAATCATAGCTCTGATACCAATAAATGTAACACCTCTAACCTGTATCTGTCGCCAAAATAGGGTTACAAGGCATTACATATCAAATCAAAACATATAACATACATTTATGCATCCATTCTCAAACACCACTCAATCATAAACACATTGTCCCTTATAAGGGCCTACGAGGCCTTAAACATGCTTTAGAAATGGTTCCGGACTAAACTGATAACATACGAAAATTCTTGAAAACTTAGAAATTTTCAAACATACAAGGGTCACATGCCCGTGTGAACAGGCCGTGTGCCTCACACGGTTCCAGACACGCTCGTGTCCCAGGCCGTGTAAAAACAGGGCATACATACTGACTTGGGTCACACGGCTAGCCACACGTCCATGTGTCTAGCCCGTGTGCCTTTTGAAATGGCCACACACGCCCGTGTGCCAGGCTATGTGCTAGGGCGTGCCAATCCTGTAAGGTATACTGAATTATGCAACACGGCCAAGTCACATGCCCGTGTGCCAGGCCGTGTGCCATTTAGGGGGTATACTGACTCGTGCCACACAGCCGGTCACACGTTCGTGTGTGAGGCTATGTGGAGCATACTGACTTCAATTCAATTTCAACACCAAGGGACACACGGTCATGTATCATGACCGTGTCTCGTACACGGCTGAGACACACGCCCGTGTCTCTGCCTGTGTGGACAAAAATAGGCCATTTGCAAGGCTAATTTTCCACCCTTTCTCATGCTCACCTAAACAACCAAAATAATACCATTTCAACACATTTATAGGCAACCAAAACATGCTATTTCATATACAAATCATGCCATTTAAAATCCATCTATTTCACTACTCAAATCATAATCCAAAACATAATAAAACAATATGCCATTACCAAAAATTTCACCTATCTTCTCTATGCATTTTTCTCATCATCTTATCAACTAATTCATGTCATAGAACATACTAAATCATCATCTTAAAATCAAGCCACAACATGTCATTTTTCAAACAATAATACACCAATTGACAACTAGCTAATTGAGCAACCATATAACCATCACAACAACCATCCCAAACATGCCAAAACACAAGGCAATATATACATCATATATCACTTATCAAACTTATGATATAAGCCAACTTTATAACAGCCCGATTTAGACCCTAGTTGGAATAGTGATTTTAGAACCACAAATCTGAGGTCGTAAAATTATTTTAATATTATTTTTGGTAATTACAGTATGTTATTTGATATGTGTGAAAATTTTGTGATTTAATTTTACCGATTGATTGTCTAATTTGATAAAAGGACTTAATCACATAAAATGCAAAATTAGCATGCTATAAGTTAAAGTGCTTAATTACTATGGTTTCTTAATTTTGAAGTACTTAAAGTGAAATTTGGCCATTGAATAATGGCATGGACGGTAATGGACAACCATTATCAAGTTTTCATATTAATTTATAAAGGTCAAAGAGGTAAATGATGTATTATCATGTAATTAAATAAAACATAAAGTAAATATGCATGTTCATCTTTCTTGTTGGCCGAATGTAAGGATGAAAAGAAGCCATTTTTCTTGTTTAAAGGTTCGGCAATCTCTAAGCTAGAATGAGGTATGTTTTGAGCTCGGTTTTCGATTTACGTTTTTGAGATCGTTGAATATTACCTTGCCCATGCTTTAATTTTTGAAATTGATGATGAATTTGAGATTTGCCATTGTTGATAATGTGATGAATTTGTTGTTTGATGATGAAAAATAAATCTTTGATATTTGATTATCATGTTTAATTAAGTGATTTATGATAAAAATCCAAATTAGGGATTTATTTATGAAATTTAAAAATTTAGGGGCTTAAATGTGAATTAAATTGAATAAATGGGCTGCTAAGGACCTAGGGAGCATTCGGCCTAATATGGGCTTACTGAAATTTTGGGTATTTTGTATTGTTTTGAATTAGAGACTAAATTGAGAAAATGTGAAATGTCAGGGGCTGAAATGCAAAATGCCCAAATTATGTATTTCTGGATGAAATTGAATAAATATGTTATTAAACAAGCCAAATTTGTATTGAATTAGATCAAGAAAAGAGGAAATCGAATTTGGCGGGGAAAGTCGAAAGTTGTCGAATAGTCGTTCCGATCCGTTCGTGTCCGTACGAGGTAAGTTCAAATGTTGTTAAATTCGATTGTATATGTATTATATGTGCCAAATTGAATTATAATAAATATATGTGTATATGCCGAAATGAATTAAGCATTGGAGAACTAGTTACAAGCTTGAATCGATCGAATTATGACGTCCGAAAGCCCCGTACGAACCATAGGAATAGTATAGGATACATATGTCATGACATAGGATTCCGATATGTGATTTCGTGTAAGACCACATCTGGGATGTTGGCATTGATTTAAGATTTACATGTAAGACCATGTCTGGGACATCGGCATTGTATATGATTTCGTGTAAGACCCTGTCTGGGACAGTAGCATCGATATTTGATTACATGTAATACCACGTTTGGGACGTTGGCATTGTACGAGCTTTTCGAGTTATCCGAGTATCCTTATTGATTCCAAACGGTTCAACGGGCAATATCAAGAAATGAATGATTATGTAAAAATGTATCCGATTCAGGTACGTGTGATTTGTTTATGTAATTCAGAAATGAAAAGTGAGTATGTTTCAAATGACTATATGTGAAATACATGACAATGAATGATGAATGTATGCAAATGAATTATGAGTAGGTGAAATAGATGTAATGTATGAGATTGAGATGTGCTTTTGTGCAAGTGAGTATGAACAAATGAGCTAGATGAATTAAGTATGTATGAGATTTATATGTTCATTGAGAAATGAGGTAAGTGAGGTTACTTAATGTAATCATATGAATTTATGAGTATGATGAATGTATATGTGGTTAAGATTTGTTAAATTCAGCCTAGTTAAATTGAATTATACATATCATTGAGTTGATGTATTTGCTTATGGCTTACTAAGCTTTTAAAGCTTACTCTGTTTTTCCTATGTTTATAGAGTTTTGGAGACTTGCTCGGGTTGGAAGTCGTAGGAGACCTCATCACACTATCCAGTTTTTGCTTCGGTAAATAAATGTTTTGAGATTCGATTATATGGCATGTATAGGCTAGTTTTGATATATTTGGTTTTGAAATTTATATATATATAGCCATGCGAAAATGGCTCGATCATGATGCTAATGTTGGTATATATATTCGGTCATGTTATAAGCTTAAATTGGGAGGTATGTTTCATGGTAAATATGTTGTGATGTTGGTTATATGATTCGGCAATGAGGAATGGTAAGTAGAATGTTTATTTGGCTTATTAGTTAGCTCACTATGGAAGCATGAGAAGTGATATAATTTGGCTTGGTAATAAGGTAAAATGATGATTATATTTTGGGTATGTTTGATGGTCATTTGAATAACTATAAGTGATCTATTCTTTTTTATGTCAAGTTATGAAATAGCATGTTTGGCTTAAAATTTGAATGATGAAAATGTTAGAACCTATTGAGGTTAAATTGGATAACTGAATGGTTGTCTATTTGAATTGTTGGACATATGAGTTATAAATACATATGCCGATGACATGTTTTCTTGGGGTTCGGTTTAAAAAAAAAAGTCAATTTGTTGGTATGACTTGACATTGTGTTCAAAAATGGTTCAATTTGATTTGGTAAAATGCGCATAATGTTATAATGTTTAAAATGCTATGATTTGGTAATTGTATTTAGAAATGGTTTTTGGTTTTAGGGTGTTATGCGCATGGTATGCTAATGTTAAAAGTATAGTTGGTTATATTATATAGTTACCTAATGTTTTATGTGCAAATGAATATTAAGCCGTGAGATATGGCCAAATTGGTTTAACATGAGCATGTATAAAGATTATAAAATGTTATGGTTGTTATTTAGCTAAGGATATGGGTTGAAATGACTTAGTATGCGTTTGTATATAGGTTTATAAAATGGTATGATCAGTAATTCGTTATGAAATAAATGTATATCGATGGATATCTTGTTATATGCTCGGTATATGAAATGAATTATGGTTGATTATGACTTGGGTATTCAAATGTTATGGAAATGGTGGCCATATGGTTCGAATTTTGTAATTATGAAATATGTACAAATTGGTTTTGATATTTGACAGCTTGGTTCGGAACTTTTGAATAGACTAACGGAATTGAAATGGTTAAATATTGAAACATAGTTAGCATAAGAGAATGTTCGATAAAGCATGATTTGTATGGTTGGCTATATGATTCAAATATACGAATTTGACTTATATGAAAAAGAGGTTGGTTATTAATTTATTTTGGAAATAAATAAATAAATAATGTGTTAAGTTTCAGAAAATTCTGTATGTGTTCGATTTAGTCCCGACCTCTTCCTAATGCGTCTATAAGGTCTCGTTGACCTAAGAAATGGACTTTATGTTGATATTTTACTATGATATGACGATGTATGACTTTTGATTGTGAAGTGATCGCGAAATGTTCCAATATGTCCGGTAATGCCTCTTAACCCTAGTCCGGCGACGGATACAGGTTAGGGGTGTTACAAACTTAAATGGCCAAATACACATCAACATTTACATCATTCATGAGCCAAATCTCATGGCTAATATCATATCTCAAAACACATCATCATATCACTAGCCTATACATGCCATATACCATATTTACAAAGCATCAAAAGTACAAATAAAATTACCATATGAATCACATTATTTCCATTAATAGGCAAACTATGAGTATGCACATATAGTTTCACAAACTTTTCCCATTGTACACATATTCAATATCATAAGTGAATTCATCAAATACTTCCCTTTCAAAACTTGTATGAATCTCATACGTACCTGAGTCACTTAACTCATTCACACATTCTTTCTCGACTTGACTTTGCCCGTTGAACCCTTCGGAATCGTTAAGGATACTTGGAATTCACATATAGCTCGTACAATGCCATATCCCAGATATGGTCTTATATGTTATTACATATCAATGGCGATAGCCCAGCTATGGTCTTACACGAAATCAAATAAAGACGCCAATGTCCCAGACATGGTCTTATACGTAATCACATAATGATGCCAATGTCTCAGACATGGTCTTGCACATAATCACATCTCAATAATCCTAATGTCATGACATTCATATCCTATACTATTCCTAAGGTTCGTACGGGACTTTCGGATATTGTAACCCTGTCAGTTCTTGCTCATATTTAATCATTCAACATTCATAGTAGTTCAATAATAATTAAACATATATAATTCAATTTAAAGACATTAATTTGCATATGAACTTACCTCGTATTAGGGATAAACGGACGGGATTGACTATTCGATAACCTTTGATTTTCCCCGATCTAAATCCGAACTCTTTTGTTCTTAATCTATATGAATTCAAATTTAACTAATTTAATCATATTTTCATTCAACTCAGTCCACAAACACATAAAAGGCATTTTTACACTTTAGCCCTTAAAGTTCCACATTTTTATAATTTAGTCCCTATTTCATAAAAAAACACAAATTACACAATTTAACAAAACACATGCTTAGCCAAATTACCATGGTACCCTTAGCAGCCCATATTTCACATTTATTTCACATTTCAACCATATAATTTGTACTTTTCACAATTTAATCCCTAAACAGTATTTTTACCAAAAATCACTTAACAAAATATGATAATCTATCAACAAATATCCATTTTTCATCATCAAACATTTACAAGCTTAAACATTCATCAATGGAACTTCACAAAATCATCAAAAAACTCGAAAATTAGAGCACGGGCTAACTAGTACTCGATGCAATGATCACAAAAACATAAAAATCATCAAAAACCGTACAAAATTCATACCTTAATTAAGAATTAAAGGTGCCGAACCCTAAAGCTTGAAGATAGCTTTCTTTTTCTTCAAAATTCAGTGCAAAAAAATGATACATGGCCACCAATTTGTTTTGTTTTAATTTAATTAAACTTAAATCACAAATTACTTAATTAACCTTTGTTTAAACATTAACAAAACATATAATGGATGGCTATTCATGTCAATTCCCACTATCTATGGTCTATTCACAACATAAGGACTTCACATTTAATTATTCATAGCAAATAAGCACTTAAAAATTAGAATGCAACTTTTGCATTTTATGCGATTTAGTCCTTTTATCAAATTAGAAATCCAATCGATAAAATTAAATCACGAAACTTTCAAACATATATAATCACATGCTATAAACATCAAAAATAATATTAAAGTAATTTTCTGACCTCGAATTTGTGGTTCTGAAACCACAATTCCGATTTAGCTAAAATTGGGTTGTTACATGAATGTTTGATTTAGGTACTTTTGTACTTGGATTTGGTTGTCATTGGAATGATTTAATGGCTTTATTTTATATAATGTTGATTGAGCACTTAGAAAGAAATGGTTTACAACTCTTGAATTAGGTACCAAATATGTATTTTGCCCAAAAATAGGGGCAATGTCGCAACGTCACCATCTTAGAGAGTGACGTCGTGACAAGCATACGTTGTTGGATCTAGTGCCCTAAGTTTAGTATTTTCGTCTACGTATTGTAACAACCCATTTTTATTCAAATTGGAACAGTGGTTTCGGAACCACAAATCCGAAGTTAAAATATTTATTTTATTATTTTAATAAGGTCTACAGCATGATAGAATTATTGTGTGAAAATTTCATAAAGAAATTTTACTGTTTGAATGCTTAATTCGGTAAAAAGGATTAAATCGCGTAAAATGTAAAATGCATGTTCTATTAGTTAAAGGTGTCAAATAGCTTTGGCTTTTAATTATGGTGGCCTTAAATGGTAATTAGACCATTTTAATTATGAGTGGAGAAAGATGGACAAGCATTAAGTGATTTTTAAGTTATATTAATAAGGTTAATTTGGTAATATGTTTAATAAGGTTATATTAAATAAAACAAAGTCATTTTATTCATCCTTATTCATCTTTGTTGCCGAAAATTGAAGAGAAAATAAAGTTATTCTTTAGGTTTTACCATTCGGTCACTTTGGAGCTTAATTGTAAGTTCATCTTAGCTCGATTTTTAATGATTTTTATGTTTTTGAGATCGTTACTTCTTATTCTAGCTAGCACGTACCTTAGATTTTGAAATTGTTAAAGATTTATCATGTTGCCATTGTTGAATTCTTGAGTAATTTGATGAATTATGATAGATTTGGAAGGTTTAATGTTAGATTAATAGTTTTTGTAAAGTGATTTTTGACAAAAATGTCAAAAAGGGGTTAATTTGTGAAATTGTAAAATTATGTGGGTAAAAGTATGAATAAATAAAAGATATAGGCTGCTAGGGACTCCATTAAAATTCGGCTAAGTATGGGTTTGTACTAAATTGCATGAATTTGCAATTTTATATGATAAGGACTAAATTGTAAAAATGTAAAAGTTTAGGGAAAATATGTAAAATAGCCCTAATGTGTGTTTTGGACTAAATTGAATAAATAGTTGATTAAATAAGCTGATTTTAATAATATATAGATCAAGATAAGCCGAGATCGAGATTAGATCGGGGAAAAGGAAAGATTGACGATTAGCCAATATTTCTATCCGAGCAACTCGAAGTAAGTTCGTATAATTAGAATCAAACTTTTAAATACTTATAATTATTTGAAATGAATGTATATAATTGAGTAATTGATCAACCTGAAATAAGAATGCCTTATTGATAAAGTCTAATGGTTACCGAGCCCCGTTTGAACCATAGAATTCGTAGGATACGAGTGACATGTCACTAGGGTTACCGTTTAGGTTAAGATCCTGCATGTGTTGTGGACTCACCGCAGCTCATATGAGCTTACCGATATATCAGCTCGTAAGAGCTTACTGTTTTCAGCTCAATAGAGCTTATTGTCCACCAGCTCAGGAGGAGCTTACTGATCATAGCTCGAAAGAGCGGAAATGATAATGAATTGAAGGATTACTGATTTATATGTTATGTATATCACTCGAGTATCACTCGATATTCTAATAGGTTCAACGGGCATAAATTATGTTATTGGTTATGTGAAAAAGATATGTGTTATATGGATGAGTTACTGTTACTGTTATCGAATGAATTACCGCTTATATGATTGAGAATGAAATGTTATAAATGATGTACATGATATATATGAATTTGATATGATACAATGTTTGAGTATTAAATTGAGATAATGGATGATTACATGCACTTATATGACTAACTTGTTGATAAATGCTTGGGTATAGGCATTTGGCAAGTGAATTTGATATACTTTGTTTAATTGTTTGATGATGTATAAATGGTAAGTTAAATTTTGAATTATACGGGCTTACTAAGTTTTAAAGCTTACTCTGTTTCTTTTCCATGTTTTATAGAGGTTCGATAGCTCGCTCAATTCGGATAAAGTCGGAGTTACACATCACACTATCCAGTTGCTGTTTGGTACTTTTGAACTCCTGGATATTTGTAAATATGGCATGTATAGGCTAGTTATAAAGATGATAGTTATGGCTACTTGATATAGTGATTTTGGAACATGTTGTGGTATAAGTTAAAGCCATGTGATTTGGCTTAACTTGGTGTAATGTTTTGGTTGTGTATAATTGTTCAAATATGGTATGTTTTGGCAAGCAGTAGATGGAATGGAAATATGCAAACGTTGTCTTGATAAGTAGTAGGCATATGAATGGAAAATGCATGTTATAAATTAGGTATTTGAATACTATGTTGAATTGGTATAAAATGTGTATAAAATGTTGTGGATTGGTTGCCTATTGGGTTATAAAATGTTGCAGTTTATGCTTGTGTATGCATGTATAAATAGGGTGGCAAGATGGCTTTGCAAATAGCCTATTTTTGTCCACATGTGCAGAGACACGGGTGTATGTCTCAGCCGTGTGCGACACACGGTCATGTTATACGGTCGTGTGTCCCCTAGTGTTGATATTAAAACCAAGTCAGTATTCTCCACACAGTCTCACACACGGGCGTGTGACTGGCCGTGTGGTACAAGTCAGTATACCCCCTAATTGGCACACGGCCTAGCACACGGGCGTGTGACTTGGCCGTGTTGCATAAGCCAGTATACCCTACAGTTTTGGCACGGCCTAGCACACGACCTGACACACAAGCGTGTGTGGCCACTTCGAAGGGCACACGGGCTAGACACACGGGCGTGTGGTTGGCCGTGTGACCCAAGTCAGTATGTACCCCCTGTTTTCACACGGCTGGAGACACAGACATGTCTGGTGGCCATGTGAGACACACGGCCTGGCCACATAAGCGTGTGTCCTCTGTATTGAGAAAAATTTTCAAAGTTTCGTGGAAGTTTTATAAGTTGTCAGTTTAGTCCCGAACCACTCTTAAAGCATGTTTAAGGCCTCGTAGGCTATTGTAAGGGACAAATTGAATGATGATTATATGAAATGATTGAGTGCATGAGAAAAGTACGGTTATATGTGTTATAAGTCCGGTAATGTTCCGCAACCCTATTCCGGCGTTGAATACGGGTGAGGGGTGTTACATGTATGCTTGTAATTATTTGAATAGATTGGTTAATAAAACAAATTCATTGATTACATTAATATTCTTTGTATAAGTTGTCCTTATGTGGTTTTTGCATGCAAAGCAAAATAGAAGTAAATGTTGGCTCATTGGTTGTCTAATGTTTAAACTAATACTGGCAGTATTATATGGTCGGATCTTAATACGAAAAGACAGCTTGTATTAGTAGACGAACTTAAACATGTCTTTAGTCTAATCGAAAATAAGCAAACCGATTGAATGACTAATATGTCGTCTATCAAGTCCAATTGGGGAGATATTTTGTCTTGGGCATTGACTCCCAAACGATAGAGATATAGATGTGACTGGCTGGATTGACAGTACATTGAACTGGACCCAAAAAGAAGAGATCCTAAATCCGTTTATGGATTTATTAATACTTTTAAGGAATCATGAATCTTTTTAGTAAAAATACCATAAAATTCTTTAAAAAGGGGTTAGAGACCATCGACAAAAGAATTCCTAAGGATTTTCTTTTATTATTTTGGAAGTTATATGACTTGAGTTATGAGAGTATGAATTTTCTTCTTTTTGATATTCTAACTTCATACATTATAATTTCAAATGTAGACATAACTTTTAATTAATCATTTTTTTCTCTAGTCGTACAAGTGAGCTAATTTTTTTTAGAAAAAAAATTATGGATATTTTTATTAAAAGAACTCAAAATTCCTTAAAAAAATTTCATTAAAAATAAAAAAAGAATCCCAAAATATGTTCAAATAAAATATCATAAAATTTTAATATTTTCTAATAAAAAAAAGAAGCTAGAACTTGAAATCAACGATTTTTAAAAATTTTATTAAAACTTTTAAACTTTTTAAAGATTCTTTTACGTTTCGCATACATATAATTTTAAAAATAATATTTATAATTTTCAAAAAAAATAGATTTTTTTAAAAAAAATTAAAATTTTTATAAGTTTTAAGATTTTTGGGGTTTTTTGTTCATATTTTTTTCACATTTCTAATGAATTTTTTACAAAATTACTTTAATTGACATAAGGCAACATGCTAGAGTTGTCCATAGGCTAGGCCACTCAAAAAATGGGAAGATTTGGGGAAAAATATAGACCTGAAAAATGGATTTAGAAAAAAAAATAAAGCTCGTTTAAAAAATGGGACGAGCTTTTTTTGCCCAGGCCCGGCCTAAATTTGCAATAAAAAAAACTTTGTTTTGCTGCTGTTTTCCCACTTTTTGCCACTGTTGTGCTACCATTTCACTATTATGTTGTTAACATTTAGAAATTGTATAACACCTGTTTTATTGTTAATTTTGCTACTATTTTAAAGGTGTTTGGTTATTAAGTTCCACTTATCTTAGTGTTATTTAAGTATAAACACTTTTTTTAATTTATTTTTAATTTATTGATAAAATTTTATTTAATATATTTTTAGTATTTGATGTATTATATATATATTTAATTTTTTATATAAAAATTAAAAAATTAATACAGACAAGCCGAGTCGGACTTGGACAAAAATCTAAACTCATTTTTTGAGTTGGGCCCAAGACTATCAATCGGCCTTAAAATTTTGTTAGGGTCCAAACCCAACTAACCTATGGATAACTCTAAACATGTCATTGCCTAATATAACTTTTTTTTAATGGAAAATATATAGGTGGATAATGGGGTCTACTGTTTAAAAATATAAAGGTTAAACACATATAAAAAAAATAGTACAAGGGCCAAAAGAGGTATTAATCCTTAATAATTATATCATCAAAATCCGAGAGTAGTCTAACCACAAAAATTAAGTTGGATTCGAATTTTACATCAATCCATGTGATGATGACAATGATTGAAGCAATTCCTTTAGAAATTAAAATTTGTGTTTGTTTTTCATTATCAATTCCTTGTCATGAAACAAAACACATATTTATAAAATTTATAGCATATCTTATCATATGTCCGAACTTTTATTCTTTCCTATCTGATACTGAACAAATGCATCATGGCTACGTCTTTAAAGTTTAAACCACTCGACATATTCTATATCTAATTTAGTGATGCCCCTACGACCCTCACAACTATGTTGGACAAGAAATCATATTGTTCCACATTTGATCAAATTCCAATTAGAATAATAAAAATGAATCTGATATTAGTTACCACTTTTCAAAAGAAATAAAATGCTTTTGATGGTTGGCGTGTGAAGTGTATATATTCAACTATTGGTTTAACAGTATGGAGATGAATCAGCTTTAGACTTCACTTTCGATACTCATTCATGCATAAATGATTAATGACAACTCACAAGCCTTGCTTAGCTAAATGAATGGATGGCAAAATCTTCAACGAAAAGAAATTAATTATTTTTTAATACTGAAGATCGAGTTAGTTAGGGGGGAAATACCGACAAAATCATCTAATTAAACTTGCCTAATTTTCAAAGCATTTTGGAGTGTTTTAATTAAAAATATAAATTTAAAGATTAAAAAGGTAAAATTTTTTAAATATAATGCTAAAATGATTTTTTTTATAAGTGAAGGGTCAAATAAGTCATTATGTATTCTTATATTCAAATTAATTTCTTCATTTTTTTTATTTATATTTTAATTTTCAAAATTTTATTATGACTCTTGCCTTAAGTAACCAGGCATCCCTCTCCGTGGCGGCCTCCTTATCGGCGCTCGTAACGTGATGTCCCAACCCATCTTTGCTTCCTGAAAATCCCTCCTTAGTTATATTAGACAAAAGTTATCTCCATGACCTAAGCAACTACAGAGAAAGCAAATTAAAGTTAGGTTTTCATATTGAAACTTTGCATAAGTGTTAATTGAAGGGGAGATCTTAATCTTCTTTCGGCGTTTCAGTAGAGATCTCACATCGAGCTTTACCTTGATTCGCAGAAAGTTCTTGTACCCATTACTATTCGGTTTTGCGTCATGTTCTTCAAATGAGCCAATAAAATCCCCGAACTGTTTGGCAATACTTTCGAGAAAAAACCCGGTGGAAGATTATGGACTTGAACCCAAAAAAAGGAGTGGGTTAACGCCACTTGTGTAACATCCTAAATTAGGGGTTGTGCATGTGGTGTATTATGTGTGTATGTTATGCTTAATATGCTGGTTTAGGGTGTTTTGGGGGTCCAGGAATGGCCCAGGGTTAAGCCGAAGTCTTGGCCAAAATTCTCTTTTTGGGCACTTTAAAGGAGAGCTGAATGGAATGGGACTTAAGAGTTGTTGCTTGTATGTTTTGACACAAGAAAAGGAGTAGTAAAAGGGGCAAGGAGGTGCCACTTAAGACTCAAAAAGGTAACGCCTCAGGGGAGCTGTCAGGGAGCAGGTTCGAGCTGTGTGGTTTACCTTTTTGGGGAATTCTTTTTGACGCCAAGGTGGGGGAGAGGTGGATGCAGCTTGGACTCTGGTGGATGAGTGTAGAATGAGTCAACACATTTGAATGAAAGGAGGAGAGAAATTCAAGGAGGAGGAGTCGGTCAACAGGTTTGAATGGTGAGTGGAGAGTGATCGGTGGAGAAAATCATAGGATTGGAAGAGAGGGAGAGAGTTTGGCCGAATGTGGGAAGTGGGGTGTGTGAGTGTGTGTGCGGTTTAGTTGTCTTGAGGGGTGACCGAATTTTAGATAGTAGCACTTAGGGGTGGTGAGTATTTCGACTAGCTAGAGAGCACCTAAAGCATTCTTGGCCTCATTTCTTTATTGCCAAAACCGAAACACCCCCACACTTTTTTGTTTGCATTTTCGTTTTTCTCAATTACCGAAACCGAAATACCTCCTAATTCTCTTCTACTTTTCTTCTTCTTTTGTGCTTGGCCGAAACTTACATTGCCATCCACCCTCTACTTTTGTTTCATTTTCTTTGCTATTATCTTCAAAAGCCGAAACCCTCTGAAGCCACACCTTCTGTCGAAACTCTGTCATTTTCTCTACCCTTCTCTTTAACACCATAGTCGAACCTTTCTTGGTAGATAGCACCTCTCTTCTCCATCTCTTTCTTTTCGAGAGTGGAACATCTTCGGCATTCGTCATTCGGTAAGTTCTATTTTTGCCTAGCCGAATCTCCCCAGCCTTCTATTCTTTATTTTCTTCTTTGGATTTCTTTAAAGAGGAAGCCAAAACTTATTATCTTTTCTGGGCAGTTCTCATTTATTGCTAGCCGAATCTCTCTGACTTTCATATCTCTTCATTCGGCTTTTGATTCTAGTGGATCGCTGTTACCCATCTTCCACCACTCCCAATCGGGTTTCTCTAGAGTTTGTGGTAAGTGTTTTCTTTTCATTTCAATCATCTTTTCTCACGTTTGAGTGTCGAAGGCAGTAATTGAATTCCTTAATTCTTGGCCGATTGGAGGGGGTTAAGAGATAATCAATTCCAGTCGACTTAGGTACTCGATCGTTGCAGGATTCAAGCCTTTTTAATCTCTGGGATTTGTCGATCTAGGTAAGGAACCTTAGCCCTTTGAGTGTCTATTTTCATTTGTTTCGATTTTAATACCTTAACCCGGTCTAGTGACCAAGGTTTTTTTCATGGATTCAAATGTCAGCCAAGCGAAGGGAGGGGTTGGACCCATGATCCCAGCCCCTAAGTTCAAGAAGCGCGTGGTGTCTGCTGTTCGAGATTGGCCACCAGGTTGCGGGCCAGCTTCTGAGCAGAATAGTAGGCAGATAGCAGTGGTTTCTGCTAGTGATAGTGTCGACGTAGATAGTATAGTGCTGCGTGTAATCAGGTGTGTAAAACTTCACACTTTAATATTAATATGTGATACTAATCGTTTGGGGCTGAAAAGTCGAAGTGACTAGATGAGTAGTCGTTATGCCTATATGGGTATGGTTAAATACCAGGTAAGTACCTTGTTGCTATGTATGAGTTAATACATGTATGCCATAATGATACTGTTCATTTAAATAGCATGATATTTTCATTTGGATTACATAAATCATGCATGGGTTGGATATATTGTGTAAAGGGGAAGTGCTTAAGACTGTCACTAGTGGTTTGGTACCACAAGTGGGTTGGCCCCACAATCTTGATTCCATGACTAAGTCTCAGTGGTTTGGAACCACCAGTGGTTTGGTACCACAAACATATGATGCCGTGACTTGTCCCAGTGGTTCGGTACCACAGTGGGTTGGCCCCACATGCATGACTAGTAGGGATTGTCACTAGTGGTTTGGTACCACAAGTGGGTTGGCCCCACATAATATATTTTGTGACTCTGTCACCAGTGGCTAGGTGCCACATAAGGAGTGTAGCGGATGGAGAGTTGATTGTAGAAATCCCACGGTGTGATGGGCTGGTACGGGCGGTGTGTAGAGGATGGAAAATCTAGGTTTGGCTGGGCACATTGCATTATATTTTTGTGTGTGCTACTTATAAATGGGCTAAGGTCCAATATGTGACTTAAAGGGGGGAAATTTACACACTGAGTCTTGGTGACTCACCCCTTCTGCTTAACCTTGTAGTTGATCAGTAAGACGTGGATTTCGGAGCCGAGGCGGACTCATGGATGGAGGCCATAGCATGATAATTTCCTTAAACTCAGTTTCTTTCTAAAAAATGTTTTAATTTGGGGATTTTAGTTGATTTTAGTAAATTGTAATAAGGCCTCTTAAATTACTACTTGGTTTTTAACATTTTATATTTTGTTATGACATGACACTATCATACGTTTTAAACATGATTGTTAAAATGGAGCTTTCAAAACATAAGAAACGTAAAACAACCATTTTTCTCAAATGCTAACAAAGATAACAAATTAGCGATTAGTTAAACTCGGTAAATTTTTCTTAAGCTACAAACCACTGTTTACCAAAACCACACCTAAAACAAAAGCTTCAAACTTACAGGTTTTTCTTCAAATTTCAAAGTTCTCTTCTAAACAACATTTCCCTGTGACATGCCAGATCTGGTCGTAGTATTCAGACCGGGTTTGGGGTGTTACAATTTTGGTATCAAAGCCTAGGTTGCAAAACTCGGGCTGTGAAAATGGGTTCAATGATGTTTCATTAAGTTGGTCTAAATGATTTTTGAGAATGTTTTGATTGGAACATGGCATCTGAGTTCGTCGGCACCCAGTCCACCCAGGTAAGTGTTCTAAAAATTACTGATGGTGTATGCATGAAATAATTGTTAATGTAAGTGAATATGGTTGTTAGCATTAGGAGACCCAGACTATAGTGACTGAAACTTTGATGTGTTTTGACGGAAACTACTCTTTAAGACTATTTTCCATAAAACTGCTCGGTGTTAAACAGTGAAAGAAACAGCTAACTCATAAAACTTTTAATCAGATTAAATCGCAAACGTTAGTCATGAGCACTAGAGGGCGTGGACGTAATGTACGTGGTCGTGGTAGGGGCAGGATTACTGTATCGGAACCAGTAGGATCTGGTCATGGGTCAGGAAGTGAGATACCAGTGCCGCCAGCGGTGGAAGCAGAATTTCAAGACCAAACAGGCGGGGATGATGCGGTGTCTCAGGCGATGTTATGGGTCTTGGAGAGAATTGCGGGGTAGGCATGGGCACAGCGGCTCAAAAATCTGTGTCTGAACGACTCCGAGCCAATGGAGCGGAAATATTTAGGGGCGTTTCTGGTGTAGCTCCCAACGCAGCTGAATATTGGTTAGAAGTAGTTGAGCGTATAATGGATGATCTTGACTTCACGGCAGAGGAGAAGTTGAAAGGAGTCGTGTCTCTTCTTCTAGACGAGGCCTATCAGTGGTGGCTCACGGTTAGGGATGGTACGATGGTTGATAATATTACCTGGGATTTCTTTAAAACAGCATTCCAGAGGAAGTACATCGGATCAAGTTATGTGGATGCGCAGCGTAAGGCATTTCTAAATCTGGTTCAGGGGAGTAAGTCGGTGTCCGAGTATGAGGTGGAATTCTTACATCTAAGCCGTTATGCCCAGGGTATTGTGGCCACGGACCATGAGCGTTGTGTTCGGTTTGAGGATGGGCTGAGAGATGAGTTGCAAGTGCTGATAGCTCCGCAGCGAAAGAGGGAATTTGCTGTTCTTGTGGAAAAGGCTAAGATAGCCGAGGAGGTAAAACAGTCCGAAAACCAGAATCAGGAGAGAAATAGAAATAAAAAGAATTTTGGTTCGTCAGGATCAGTTGGACGGTTTCAGAAGAGACCTAGGGTTGAGGGGCCGAATCGTGTTGTGAGACCTGCTGCTGATAGTCGGCCTCCAAGGTGTGCTCGATGTGATAAATTTCATTTTGGTGAGTGTTGGGCTGGTAATAGAGGCTGTTTCAAGTGTGGGTCTATAGAGCATCGAATAAGGGACTGTCCACAGGAGAGGGGCAGAGCGCAACCAATGGGTCAAGGTTATGTGCAGTCAGGTAGAGTTGGTCAGCAATCACAAAGAGGTCGTGGTCCGGTCAGAGGGGGTGATGGTTCTGGTCGTGGACGTGGAGCACCAGGCAGAGGTGCTGGGAGTAGTGATGCAAGGAGGCCTGGGTTGGTCTATGTAGCTAGACGTCGAAAAGAGGGTGATGCACCAGACGTCATAATCGGTACGTTCCTTATTTATGGGTTGCCTTATACTGCATTAATTGATATAGTATCGACACACTCATATATTGCTAGTGGGGTATCTGGAACTTTAGGAATAAACTCTGAGATTGCTTCTAGGGAGATGACCGTAATTAGCCCGTTAGGACAAACGGTAGTGGTGAACAGACTTTATAGGGATGTACCTTTAGAAGTTCAAGGGGTGGTTTTTTCGACTAATCTAATAGAACTACCATTCGGGGAGTTCGATTTGATCTTAGGCATGAACTGGTTAGTAATGTATCGAGCAAATTTGGATTGTGCTGCTAAGCGCATGGTATTAAGAACTCTCGAGGATGAAGAGGTGGTGGTGATAGGTGAGAGGAGGAATTACCTATCTAACGTAATATCTGCTTTAAAGGCTGAGCGAATGGTGAAGAAGGGTTGTGAGGCGTACATAGCTCTGGTTTGTGCCTTAGAGGTCAAGGATTTGGCTGTGGGGGATGTTAAGACAGTGAGGGAGTTTCCTGAGGTGTTTTCGGAAGAGCTTCCAGGACTACCTCCGGATCGAGAGGTGGAATTTGGTATTGATCTTTATCCGGAGACAGCGCCTGTATCAATTGCCCCATATAGGACGGCGCCCAAGGAATTGGTGGAATTGAAAGCTCAAATTTAGGAACTTTTAGATCAAGGTTTTATCCGGCCGAGTGTATCGCCTTGGGGAGCGTCGGTGCTATTCGTCAAGAAGAAGGATGGATCAATGTGTATGTGCATTGACTATCGTCAGTTGAACAAATTTACCATCAAGAATAAGTACCCGCTGCCGAGAATTGACGACTTGTTCGATCAACTGAAGGGGGCCTCAGTCTTTTCGAAGATAGATTTACGGTCAGGTTATCATCAGCTTAAGGTCAAGGAGGCGGACATTCATAAGACGGCATTTCGAACTCGCTATTGCCACTACGAATTCCTAGTGATGCCATTTGGTTTGACCAATGCACCGGCAGCATTTATGGACATGATGAACCGGGTTTTCCAACCCTATCTGGACCGATTCGTCGTAGTATTTATCGACGATATTCTGGTTTATTCAAAGTCAGAGGAGGAACATGATTCGCATATTCGTGTGGTTTTGCAGATTCTGAAGGAAAAGCGGTTGTTTGCCAAATTCAGCAAGTGTGAGTTCTGGTTGAAATGCCCATAGTGCCCTTTTTACCCCTCTATCAATATCCAACTAGTGAAAAAAACCTAAACAAAAACATTTTTTCTCCTAGATCTGAGATCTGTACACCTCCAAGTGGATGACATAGATTAGCCAAAGAATTTCGCATTGATGGAAAGTGCACTACACTTGTCGTAAGGAAACAACCAACCAAACATAAATCAAACGTCGTCTTCTGTGTCTCTAATCCCTCGTATAATTGCCAAGCCTCCTCTTCACCATCTGAAATTTTCAATCTCGCTAGTTCATTCTCCAATGTGAGATCTCTGTGATAACCTCGTTGCTACCAAAAACTTTTGCAAGACTCACAGAAAAAACCTAGAAAAATCAAAATAATTGTGCTATTCAAAGTAGACAGAAAACGTGCCAATCAGTATACCTGCACATTAGATTGTTTTTTAAATGAAAGAGGAGATGGGCAAGGGGTGATGAATCATCAAGGCATGGTGCCCATAACAAATGAGTATTTTAAAACATTTTTCTCTTCTCAAGGAGTAAAGAATACAAACCATAGAGGGAGTCCAGCAATGCATCATGAATAAGATGAATAGATCATTAACAATCGTTTACTCAAGGGAAGAAATCATGATTACTCTGAAGGATATGAGTCCCACAAAAGCTCCTAGCCCAGATGGTTTATCGGCCTTATTTTTTCAAAATGTATTAGCATATTGTTGGACATGATGTAGGATCATTATGTCTGGAGGTACTAAATGGAAGGGCTACTCTATCAGTTATTGATGTTCATGGAACTAACTAAAAATTTGACTAAGGCAAGTGCACGTATCAATTAATAGTATAGTTACGGTGAGCAAAGATATTGTTCCCACAATGACTAAAAGTACTAGTAATTATTGTCTTTCTATTATTTAATCGAATAATTCAAATGATCGACTAAAACTAAAATTAACTAATTTAATTAACTAACGAACGCGACAAAGAACAAATCACGAAAATAATCGAGTAACAACCAAGAAACAAAAAAAATACCTAGGAAAGAATCCGCCTAGATTTCATCTGTCACTATCAATCTAAATTATGTAATTTCTTTACTTAGCACATCGATCCGTATAAATCCCTAAATTATGCTAATATCTCTTTTGAGCACAAGAGCAACCGACTCTAGTTTGATTAATTGGAAAAAAATTTCTAATTAAAACCTGGAAACACGAAAATTTATATACTTTTGCATACCCTTTTTGACCCAATTTCATGTGGTTCCGAGTAAATTCTCGTTGAAAAATAATTAAATATTATAAAATAATTAATTTGTGCTCAAAATATGAATATGATAAATTTTAATTAATTTTATAATTAATTTTGTTTAATTCTGACTATTTTCGACAGAATCGCAAAAAGGGCAAAAATCGGCTCGGCAGACACTGCTCTAAGAATTAAATCGAGAAGCTATTTGAAGTGTCAAGGCGACTCTACCTCCAGCCCAAGACGGTCCAATTATGAAGATTTAATCATAATTTAATTAATTTTAATTTATTCCCAATTTACTTTGGGTTAAATAAATTATTTTTAATTAATTATGAAAAAAGGGTCCAGTTAAACCGCACTAGTTGAACCAAACCAATCGAACCGGACCAGCCACTAATTGGGCAGCCCAAACCGTCCATGATGAAGGCCCAAATCAGCTTATTTGCTGATTTATTCAGCTTGCAAAGGAGCCCTTGAAGATCTTTCAAAATCACATTCAAACCCCTCCAAAATTCAAGGCTTTTTAGATTGCCCCAAGCTAATTTTGGCAAAGTTGAATCCATCAACTTTGCCACATAGGATGGCCGGCCATGGGGGACTCTTTGCTGCTGATTTTTTGCTATTTTTAGCAGCCCCTAAACACTATAAATACAGCCCCAAGCTGCTCATTCAAGGCATCCATCAATTCTCCAACATTCTCTCATTCTCTCAACTCTTCTCCTTTCATTTCCATTCTATTTTCCCATTGTTCTTGTGCCGATTTCCCCTCTTGGAAAAGAGGTGTTTTCCAGCCATTTGAAGCAGCATTTGAAGTGTTCATAAGCCCCCTTGATAGCCGAGGACAACGAAGAACGAAGAAGGGTTCAATCAGACAAGCCACGGAGAGCCACCGGATTTGTTTCTTGTTCCCTATCTCTTTAATTTATTTGTTGTTGTTTTAACGAACATGTTTATGAATATTCATGCTTTTTAAATGTTTAATTTAATGAATTTAGCTTGAATTTAATTTGTGTTGGTTTGATTCCATTTCGCCCCCTTAGATTGTTAAAATTATGTTTATGCTGTTAAAGGCCTCGGTGAAATGTTTGATTAAGTAAAATTATGTTTAAGTTATCTGGCATTTTAATTGTTTAGATAGCTAATGAATTAATTATTTAAACGCATTGAAATTGTAATTAATGGACACAATACTTAATCTGTGCATGTTTAATTCTTCTAAGGTAGCTGAAGATTAAATTAGCATTATATTTGACGATATGTATGCCTTGCATAACTTGCAGGATTTTTGTGATTAAATTGTTTCAAAGTAAAAATACTTTGTTACTTCACATGATCTTTTATATGCTTGTTAGGTTGAATTAATCGTTTGCATCGACATAGGAATATGCGAGAGATTGTTTAATTTAATGAGTATGTATGTGCAATAACATGTTTACTTTTTGCAGTCTGTTTAATCGGTCGAATTGGCATAGAAATATGCACAAGAGATAAATGGATTTTTGATTTGTAAATGTGTTCATAAGTTAGCAAATTACCGGGTTGCCATGTTTTAACAAGTATAAACACAAGTTTAATAATTCTAAGGTGAGAAATGTGATTAAACCAACACATTCATGTCATATTGATTAAAATCAGTTTTCGAAATCGCACACTTGAACTTTGTTTTATTTTAAGTTACTTTGTTTTTCTTTTAGTTTTCAAATATCTTTCAAAAATCAAATATTTTTCCCTAACCAAAGTGTTTGAAATTATTTCATAAATAATTCTTTTACAGTCCCTGTGGGTACGATAACTTGACATTTACTTGTCACTTTATTACTTGTTACGATTGTGTACACTTGCACATTTCCACCGTTCCAAGTTTTTGGCGCCGTTGCCGGGGACTGTTTTTCAAAGTCATTATTTGTGAACCTGTTTTACATTTTGGTTTATTTATTTTCTTGTTTAAATTTTAACTTAATTAATTTTTCTGTGAATATTATTATGAGTATTGACCAGATTATTGACTTACTCCCTGTGGACCCTGAAATAGAACGAACCTTTCGCCAACGAAGAAGACAAGCAAACCAGAGAAGGACCGAAGGAATGAATTTCGAGAATATAAACCAAGGAAACGGAGCAAATCCTGCTCAGAATCCTATTCTTATTGCTGATGATAGGGATAGAGCCTTAAGACAGTATGCCGTGCCAGTGTTTAACGATCTTAATCCGGGTATTAGGAGACCCGAAATCGAGGCATAACAATTCGAGCTGAAGCCAGTCATGTTCCAGATGCTTCAGACAGTGGGCCAATTCAGTGGGATGCCTACTGAAGATCCTCATCTTCACTTAAGACTATTCATGGAAGTGAGCGATTCTTTCAAGTTAGCCAGAGTACCCGAAGATGCCTTAAGATTGAAGTTGTTCCCATATTCGTTAAGGGACAGAGCTCGTGCTTGGTTAAATTCATTGCCATCGAACTCCACTTCTACATAGCAAGAGTTAGCTGAGAGATTCCTCATGAAGTATTTTCCGCCAAGCAAAAATGCTAAACTGAGGAACGAGATCACTGCTTTCCATCAAATGGATGAAGAATCCTTGTATGAGGCATGGGAAAGATTTAAGGAGCTATTACGAAAATGCCCTCAGCATGGAATTCCTCATTGCATTCAACTTGAGACATTCTATAATGGTCTCAACGCGCACACAAGGATGGTAGTGGACGCCTCTGCTAATGGTGCTCTCCTTTCTAAGTCTTATAACGAGGCTTATGAAATTATTGAGAGGATTGCCAGCAATAACTATCAGTGGCCAACTAACCGAGCAGCGTCAGGAAGACGAGTTGCTGGAATTCATGAAGTAGACGCCCTTACTTCACTCGCATCTCAGGTATCATCGATATCCTCAATGCTTAAAAATCTTACTGCTAATGGGTCTAATAGTTTTGCAGCACAGCCGACTAATCAATTTGAGAATATAGCCTGTGTTTATTGTGGGGAGGGACATTTGTTCGAAGAATGTCCATCGAACCCCGAATCTGTGTACTACATGGGCAATCAGAACCAAAACCGAGGAAGGCAAGGGCTGCAGTCCAACTTTTATAACCCATCGTGGAGAAATCACCCGAATTTTTCCTGGAGTAACCAAGGGGCTGGAACCAGTTACACCCAACCAAGACAGACCCAGCCGCCAAATTTTCCGCAACAAGTCCAGAAGCCAGTTCAACCTGAAACATCCAATAGTCTGGAAAGCTTGCTAAAGGCATATCTAGCAAAGAACGATGCCTTAATCCAGAGCCAAGCAACTACATTGAAGAATTTGGAGAATCAGGTGGGCCAGCTTGCGACTGAACTTAGGAACCGACCACAAGGTGCTTTACCTAGTGACACGGAAAATCCGAGAAATCCGGGGAAAGAACATTGCAAAGCATTACAATTGAGGAGCGGAAAGATAGTAGAGCCCAACACTGTCGAAGTTGAAAAGGAGCAAGCTGAGGCTCAAGAAGAAGTTCAACCAAGTGTTGACACACCAGTTTCGCCAGAACCAAAATCTGCAAGACCCATCAAAGTAACCGCAGGACCAGTTAATTCTGATCTCCCAACAACATCGTTAGATGCAGAATTACCGCCAAAGGTGAATCAACCGAAACCAGTTCCAGTACTGAAACCACCGCCACCCTACCCTCAAAGACTTCAGAAGTCGAAGCAAGAAATTCAATTCAAGAAATTCTTAGACGTACTTAAGCAACTTCACATCAACATCCCGTTGGTCGAAGCACTTGAGCAAATGCCGAACTACGTGAAGTTCATGAAAGATATTCTGTCTAAGAAACGAAGACTTGGAGAATTTGAGACGGTAGCTCTGACGAAGGAATGCAGTGCATATCTTCAGAACAAATTACCCCCAAAATTGAAAGATCCTGGATGTTTCACCATACCATGCAATATTGGATCAACATATTGTGGTAAAGCATTATGTAACTTAGGTGCAAGTATTAACTTGATGCCTATGTCAATATTTAGGAAATTGGGGATAGGAGAAGTTAGACTAACTATGGTTACACTTCAACTAGCAGATCGATCCTTAGCGCATCCAGAAGGAAAAATCGAGGACGTATTGGTACGCATAGATAAGTTTATCTTCCCTGCTGACTCTGTAATTCTAGATTGTGAAGCAGACAAAGAAGTACCAATTATCCTAGGACGACCATTCCTAGCAACTGGAAGGACTCTTATTGATGTGCAGAAGGGCGAGCTGACTATGCGTGTTCAGGACGATCAGGTAACATTTAATGTTTTTAAGTCAATGCTATTTCCTGACACTATGGATGATTGTTCTGCAGTGACCATTTTAGAGGAATTAATAGTAGAGAAGGAACTTAACAGTGTTAATGACCCTTTAGAAAGAATTTTGACATCAGATCCCCCAAATGAAGAAGAGGAGGATGAATACTTAGCTTCGCTCGAAGCTAATCAAAAGAGATTTAATCTGCAAACTCGTTTTGAGTCTTTGGAATTAGAGAACAGAGATTACATGCAGCCAAAAGCATCAACCGAGGATCCACCTAAGTTAGAACTCAAGGTATTACCTTCACACTTAAAATATGTTTATTTAGGTAACGCCTCTACTTTGCCTGTGATTGTTTCAGCAGAATTAACTACTGAACAAGAAGAGAAGCTTATCATAGTTTTGAAACAATTCAAGAAGGCTATCGGATGGACCATAGCTGACATTCGCAGTATTAGCCCGTCTGTATGTATGCACAAGATTATATTAGAAGATGGCGAGAAAGGAATGATTGATGGACAGCGAAGACTGAACCCAATCATGAAAGATGTCGTGAAGAAGGAAATCATCAAGTGGTTGGATGCGGGTATAATTTACCCCATCTCAGATAGTTCATGGGTAAGTCCAGTCCAGTGCGTACCGAAGAAAGGAGGTATCACGGTCGTGGAAAACGAGAACAACGAGTTGATACCAACGAGGACAGTTACAGGATGGAGAATCTGTATCGATTACCGGAAGCTGAACAAGGCGACTAGGAAAGATCACTTTCCTTTACCATTCTTAGACCAGATGCTGGATAGACTCGCAGGACGAGATTACTACTGTTTCCTCGACAGATACTCAGGGTATAATTAGATTACGGTAGCACCGGAAGATCAACACAAAGCGACATTCACCTGTCCGTACGGTACATTTGCATTTAGACGCATGCCATTTGGTTTATGTAATGCACCTGCTACATTTCAAAGATGTATGATGTCTATTTTTACTGACATGGTTGAGAAATATTTAGAAGTTTTTATGGACGATTTCTCAGTATTTGGAGATACTTACGAGGATTGTTTAGCCAATCTAGCGAAAGTACTAAGGCGATGCGAAGAGACGAATCTCGTACTCAATTGGGAAAAATGCCATTTCATGGTACGAGAAGGAATTGTTCTAGGCCATCGGGTAACGAAACATGGGATCGAGGTGGACAAGGCAAAAGTAGATGTTATTGAGAAACTCCAACCTCCAACATCTATAAAAGGTGTTACGAGCTTTTTGGGTCACGCCGGTTTCTATAGAAGGTTTATCAAAGACTTCTCTAAAGTGGCTAAGCCCTTATGCAAGTTGTTGGAGAAGGACTCGATATTCAAATTTGACGAGGATTGTTTAAAAGCCTTCAACGATCTGAAGAATCGATTAGTCACGGCACCTATAATCGTCACACCAAACTGGGATTCGCCATTCATATTGATGTGTGACGCAAGTGACTTCGCCATTGGAGCTGTCATGGGCCAGCGAAGGAACAAAGTTTTTCATCCTATCTACTACACAAGCAGAACTCTAACCGGAGCCCAACTGAACTATAAGGTAACGAAAAAAGAGTTACTTGCTATTGTCTTTGCTTTTGACAAGTTTCGATCTTATCTTGTAGGTACCAAAGTGATTGTCTATACAGACCACTACGTGATTAAGTACTTATTAGCCAAGAAAGATGCTAAGCCAAGATTGATCCGGTGGGTGCTTCTACTCCAAGAGTTCGATCTGGAAATTCAAGATCGAAGAGGAGTAGAGAACCAAGTAGCAGATCACCTATCCAGATTGGAGCCGCAAGAGGAAAATTCTTCACTTTTACCGATCCATGAGACATTTCCAGATGAACAAATACTGAAGGTAACTCATGTCCATAATACTCCTTGGTTTGCTGACTTTGCTAACTATTTAGCTTGTGGTTTGATGCCAATTGATAAAACATATCAGCAAAGAAAAAAATTTCTTCACGATGTAAAGTATTATTTTTGGGAAGAGCCGTATTTGTTCAAAAAGTGCGCAGATCAGATGATTAGAAGATGTGTGACAGAGGACGAAATGCCGAAAATTTTATACCACTGTCATTCAGCTCCAAGTGGAGGACACTTTGGAGGTACTCGTACAGCGGCCAAAGTATTGCAAGCCAGATTCTTTTGGCCAACACTATTCAAGGATGCATATGTTTACGTAAAGAACTGTGATCGATGTCAGAGGGTTGGAAACGTATCCAATAGAGATGAGATGCCTCGAACAAATATCATTGAAGTAGAATTGTTCGATGTGTGGGGTATCGATTTCCTTGGCCCTTTTCCTCCGTCTTTTGGTCACAAGTATATATTGGTAGCAGTAGATTATGTGTCCAAATGGGTCAAGGCTGAAGCTTATCCGACGAACGATGCTAAAGTTGTGATGAAGTTTTTGCAGAAACATGTATTCACAAGGTTCGGAACCCCAAGAGCTATTATCAGTGATGAAGGGACCTACTTTGTGAACAAGTGGTTAAAATGGTTGCTAGATAAGCATGGAGTGAAACACAAGGTTGCCACAGCTTACCATCCGCAGACAAATGGCCAAGCTGAACTGGCAAATAAGGAGATCAAAGGCATACTCGAGAAGGTAGTTTGCACGAACCGACGAGATTGGTCCAAGAGACTAGACGACGCTTTATGGGCCTACAGAACGGCATACAAGACACCCTTAGGAATGTCACCCTATCGGTTGGTCTTTGGGAAAGCATGCCATCTACCTCTGGAGTTAGAACATAGAGCTTACTGGGCTCTTCGACAATTCAATTTGGATCTCAAGCTTGCTAAAGAAAAACGAATGCTCCAACTCAACGAGCTAGAGGAATTTCGAATGTTCTCATACGAAAACGCCAAGTTACTCAAAGAAAGACTCAAGAAATGGCATGACAAGCATATCCGAGTTCGAGAGTTTGAAGCAGGTTAGCAAGTCTTGCTATTTAATTCCAGACTAAAGTTCTTCCCGGGTAAGTTAAAGTCACGTTGGTCCGGTCCATTTAGGATTCACCGTGTCTATCCATACGGGGTTATTGAACTCCAAGGTAAGAGAGGTAATTTTCAAGTTAATGCTCAGCGCTTGAAACATTATTACGGAGAAAACCCTGAACGGGATAAAATCTCGTTCAGTTTATCTAACCCTTAGTTTTTATTGCTTTCAATAAAATATTTAGGGAATATTTCCGGGTTTATGATGCTCAAATAAATTCTGTCTAGGAGATTGGAACTTAAGCGGGACCGCTTGTGACCCCTCCAATCTTTCCTGGGAATTGATTTTTGCATAATTTTCCAAGGAAATAGCCCCTGAATAGCAAAATAAACTTTTAGTTTTCCAAATAAAAAGGTCAATTTTGACCCAAGTCTTAAATTGCAACTTAATTTCAAATTTTCATTAAGTCTAAGGACTTAATTGAATTATTTTCAAAATGTGGTTGCCATTTTCATGAATAATAAAAACTAGGTGTCTTTTTTTGTAAATATTTTTAAAAGGCATCTAAAATAAACATTTTTTTAATTTCATTTTTATTGATAAACTTTAATATATAATTATATTTATTATAATTTCTATATTAACTTTATCAACTTAGCTTAAAATTAGATTATTTTTATTTTTCATATTTATCTTAATAATTAGATGACAATTGATAATTTAGTTATAAATAATTAATTATTAATTGTTGTTTATCTTGAGTTAAATTAGAATTAAACTCTTATTTTTAATGCTTAAGAGTTCTAGTCTAGTTTATACTCTTGCATCTATATATTGCACCATGGATACACCCATTCACTCATCACCCAACCTCCTTTTCACCACAATTGCCGCAAGTTCCTAGCTCCCAAGCCTTAATTCGGCCAGCAAGCAGCAGCTCCAGCTCCAGCGCACGCCTTCTGCTCCAGCACACCTGTACGCCAGCACTAGCTCCTGCCCCGGTGCCTCACGTGCTGCTGCCCCTGCCCCGTGCGCTTGCTGCGCGCCAACCAGCCCAGGCGCTCCATTGTGCCGATCCTTGCGCACCACCTACTGCAGCTCTCTTGAGTGGCACCTGCTTGCTGCACTTTGTGCCTATGCGCACATCTCCTTTTCCCCAACACTAAGCCAACCCTCCTTTAAACTCTTCCTTTAAACTCATTAGTATTTTATTATTATTATTATTATTTTAGAGCTCTTCAAATCTACAAGGTGAGTGGTAATAATAATTTTCTTTTAAAATTTTAATTTCTATTTTAATTATTTAATTCTTTTCAACTTATTGAAATATTGATAATTGTTAGTAAATTTTATTTTTAAAATTTAATTTTTCAATTACTTAATATTTCAATTTATTGAAATATTAGTAATTGCTATTAAATTTTATTTTTAATTTCTATTCAATTATTGAATTTTCAATTTGTTGAATTAATTAAATCATTTAACTGATTTTTATTCTTTCTATCTTGTGTTCAGGTCCATCATGACTCGTAAAATAACTCGTGCCTCCGCTCAAATTGACAAAGCACAAAGCAAATTTCATTGTGAAGAAGCCAAAATAAGATACGAAAGTATCTTCAAGAACCAACAGATGCATCCAGAAAAAGGCTTCACATTGAAGGAAAGCAACTACAGAGATTTTATGGCTCGTATTCGTCAAGTTGCTGAAACCCTCAATTGGGAATTGTTTTGTGAAAAGAGACCAAGTGTGGATGAAGAATTAGTTCGTGAATTCTACGCGAACTTAACTTCAAGCGAGCTAACTGAAGTTCCAATCTGCAGAATCAAGGTACCAATAAATTCTAGTGCTATTAATGAGTTCTTTGAATTACCTGATTTCGACAACGATGAATATTCCTCTCTATTGAGCAATATTAAGCTTGAAAATCTACAAGAAATCCTCGAAGAACTCACAGTTCCAGGTTCTAAGTGGACTGTGTCAAAGCAAGGAATCCACACTTGTCAAAGAGAGTATTTGACACCACTTGCGAAGGTATGGTTCTATTTCATTCGTTTCAGCTTGATGCCTAGTTCACATGGGACAACAATTTCTTTAGAGCGAATGGTCCTACTATACTTGATTTTAACTGGAAAGACCATTGATGTGGGCAAAATCATCCTGAGAGAAATGCGAAATTGTGCTGTTAGACGCTCTGGCCCTGCCTATTTCCCCTTTACGATCACAATTCTGTGCTTAAAAGCAAAACTCCTTGCGGATGTAAAGAAAACAGAGTATAGTCAAGGCACAATTACCGATTGGGATCTCTACCGAGTAGCCGGAGATTCTGTTCTCCAGCAACAAATTGAAGAAAGTGAGGATCCCGAAGAAGAAGAAGAAAATGAACCCACAGAAACCCTACCAGAGCAATCAAATGAAGTCCCTAGGGAGGCAGAACCAGAAGCTGAACCTGATATCGAGCCCTCAATGTTTAGAGCTCCACCGCCTAGCCCCGATTGTCGTGATGAGTTGTCAAAGCTTATGGATTTAATGCAACACATGCAATGACAGCAACAAGCATATTGGCGATACGCAAAAATAAGAGATGATTCGATGAGGAGTGCTCTTAAGAAAATTTATAATGACCCTTTTATTTTTGTGCCTGAGTTTCCAGATTTTATATATGAGCCATGGGTTCCATCCTCGAAGAAGGAGCTAAGTGATTCATGCAGAGGCAATACTAATGAAGCAAAAGAAGAGTCGAATTCTAAGGGATCGGCAAACAAATAAAAAAAGGGGAGGACTTCAACTTTTATTCCTAAGCATAATTAAAAGAACATTTTATTCTGAATAGAATCAATTCAAATTTTCGGTCCCCCTACTTAAAGTGAACAATGTCCTCATTGTTTAAAGTGAATAAATACTATACACTAGGTAGGATAATTAGAAAAGAGGAGGTGAGTCAAATTGACTGCTTAAGTACCAAGCTCTTTCTAAAATCCAATCCTAGACATGTATATATTTATTGCCACACTTTATCCTTTGAGACTGTTCAATTTTTATTCATGCTTCCTATCTCTTATTTTATTATGCAAAAATAAAAATTCCTAATTGACCTAATCCTAAGATACTTAAGAAAGAAATAAAAGTTGAAGTCCTCCCCTTTTTTTTATTTGTTTGCCGATCCCTTAGAATTCGACTCTTCTTTTGCTTCATTAGTATTGCCTCTGCATGAATCGCTTAGCTCCTTCTTCGAGGATGGAACCCATGGCTCATATATAAAATCTGGAAACTCAGGCACAAAAATAAAAGGGTCATTATAAATTTTCTTGAGAGCACTCCTCATCGAATCATTTCTTATTTTTGCATATCGCCAATATGCTTGTTGCTGCCATTGCATGTGTTGCATTAAATCCATAAGCTTTGACAACTCATCACGACAATCTAGGCTAGGCGGTGGAGCTCTAAACATTGAGGGCTCGATATCAGGTTCAGCTTCTGGTTCTGCCTCCCTAGGGACTTCATTTGATTGCTATGGTAGGGTTTCTGTGGGTTCATTTTCTTCTTCTTCTTCGGGATCCTCACTTTCTTCAATTTGTTGCTGGAGAACAGAATCTCCGGCTACTCGGTAGAGATCCCAATCGGTAATTGTGCCTTGACTATACTCTGTCTTCTTTACATCCGCAAGGAGTTTTGCTTTTAAGCACAGAATTGTGATCGTAAAGGGGAAATAGGCAGGGCCAGAGCGTCTAACAGCACAATTTCGCATTTCTCTCAGGATGATTTTGCCCACATCAATGGTCTTTCCAGTTAAAATCGAGTATAGTAGGACCATTCGCTCTAAAGAAATTGTTGTCCCATGTGAACTAGGCATCAAGCTGAAACGAATGAAATAGAACCATACCTTCGCAAGTGGTGTCAAATACTCTCTTCGACAAGTGTGGATTCCTTGCTTTGACACAGTCCACCTAGAACCTGGAACTGTGAGTTCTTCGAGGATTTCTTGTAGATTTTCAGGCTTAATATTGCTCAATAGAGAGGAATATTCATCGTTGTCGAAATCAGGTAATTCAAAGAACTCATTAATAGCACTAGAATTTATTGGTACCTTGATTCCGCGGACTGGAACTTCGGTTAGCTCGCTTGAAGTTAAGTTCGCGTAGAATTCACGAACTAATTCTTCATCCACACTTGGTCTCTTTTCACAAAACAATTCCCAATTGAGGGTTTCAGCAACTTGACGAATACGAGCCATAAAATCTCTGTAGTTGCTTTCCTTCAATGTGAAGCCTTTTTCTGGATGCATCTGTTGGTTCTTGAAGATACTTTCGTATCTTATTTTGGCTTCTTCACAGTGAAATTTGCTTTGTGCTTTGTCAATTTGAGCGGAGGCACGAGTTCTTTACGAGTCATGATGGACCTGAACACAAGATAGAAAGAATAAAAATCAGTTAAATGATTTAATTAATTCAACAAATTGAAAATTCAATAATTGAATAGAAATTAAAAATAAAATTTAATAGCAATTACTAATATTTCAATAAATTGAAATATTAAGTAATTGAAAAATTAAATTTTAAAAATAAAATTTACTAACAATTATCAATATTTCAATAAGTTGAAAAGAATTAAATAATTAAAATAGAAATTTAAATTTTTAAAAGAAAATTATTATTACCACTCACCTTGTAGATTTGAAGAGCTCTAAAAAATAATAAATAATAAAACTAATGAGTTTAAAGGAAGAGTTTAAAGGAGGGTTGGCTTAGTGTTGGGGAAAAGGAGATGTGCGCATAGGCACAAAGTGCAGCAAGCAGGTGCCGCTCAAGAGAGCTACAGCAGGTGGTGCGCAAGGATCGGCACAATGGAGCGCCTGGGCTGGTTGGCGCGCAGCAAGCGCACGGGGCAGGGGCAGCAGCACGTGAGGCACCGGGGCAGGAGCTAGTGCTGGCGTACAGGTGTGCTGGAGCAGAAGGCGTGCGCTGGAGCTGGAGCTGCTGCTTGCTGGCCGAATTAAGGCTTGGGAGCTAGGAACTTGCGGCAATTGTGGTGAAAAGGAGGTTGGGTGATGAGTGAATGGGTGTATCCATGGTGCAATATATAGATGCAAGAGTATAAACTAGACTAGAACTCTTAAGCATTAAAATAAGAGTTTAATTCTAATTTAACTCAAGATAAACAACAATTAATAATTAATTATTATAACTAAATTATCAATTGTCATCTAATTATTAAGATAAATATGAAAAATAAAAATAAATCTAATTTTAAGCTAAGTTGATAAAAGTTAATATAGAAATTATAATAAATATAATTATATATTAAAGTTTATCAATAATATGAAATTAAAAAAAATGTTTTTTTAGATGCCTTTTAAAAATATTTACAAAAAAGACACCCAGTTTTTATTATTCATGAAAATGCAACCACATTTTGAAAATAATTCAATTAAGTCCTTAGACTTAATGAAAATTTGAAATTAAGTTGCAATTTAAACTTGGGTCAAATTGACCTTTTTATTTGGAAAACTAAAAGTTTATTTTGCTATTCAGGGGCTATTTCCTTGGAAAATTATGCAAAATCAATTCCCAGGAAAGATTGGAGGGGTCACAAGCGGTCCCGCTTAAGTTCCAATCTCCTAGACAGAATTTATTTGAGCATCATAAACTCGGAAATATTCCCTAAATATTTATTGAAAGCAATAAAAACTAAGGGTTAGATAAACTGAACGAGATTTTATCCCGTTCAGGGTTTTCTCCGTAATAATGTTTCAAGCGCTGAGCATTAACTTGAAAATTACCTCTCTTACCTTGGAGTTCAATAACCCCGTATGGATAGACACGGTGAATCGTAAATGGACCGGACCAACGTGACTTTAACTTACCCGGAAGAACTTAGTCTGGAATTAAATAGCAAGACTTGCTGACCTGCTTCAAACTCTCGAACTCAGATATGCTTGTCATGCCATTTCTTGAGTCTTTCTTTGAGTAACTTGGCGTTTTCGTATGAGAACATTCGAAATTCCTCTAGCTCGTTGAGTTGGAGCATTCATTTTTCTTTAGCAAGCTTGAGATCCAAATTGAGTTGTCGAAGAGCCCAGTAAGCTCTATGTTCTAACTCCAGAGGTAGATGGCATGCTTTCCCAAAGACCAACCGATAGGGTGACATTCCTAAGGGTGTCTTATATGCCGTTCTGTAGGCCCATAAAGCGTCGTCTAGTCTTTTGGACCAATCTCATCGGTTCGGGCAAACTACCTTCTCGAGTATGTCTTTGATCTCCTTATTTGCCAGTTCAGCTTGCCCATTTGTCTGCGGATGGTAAGCTGTGGCAACCTTGTGTTTCACTCCATGCTTATCTAGCAACCATTTTAACCACTTGTTCACAAAGTGGGTCCCTTCATCGCTGATAATAGCTCTTGGGGTTCCGAACCTTGTGAACACATGTTTCTGCAAAAACTTCATCACAACTTTAGCATCGTTCGTCGGATAAGCTTCAGCCTCGACCCATTTGGACACATAATCTACTGCTACCAATATACACTTGTGACCAAAATACGGAGGAAAAGGGCCAAGGAAATCGATACCCCACACATCGAACAATTCTACTTCAATGATATTTGTTCGAGGCATCTCATCTCTATTGGATACGTTTCCAACCCTCTGACATCGATCACAGTTCTTTACGTAAACATATGCATCCTTGAATAGTGTTGGCCAAAAGAATCCGGCTTGCAATACTTTGGCCGCTGTACGAGTACCTCCAAAGTGTCCTCCACTTGGAGCTGAATGACAGTGGTATAAAATTTTCGGCATTTCATCCTCTGTCACACATCTTCTAATCATTTGATCTGCGCACTTTTTGAACAAATACGGCTCTTCCCAAAAATAATACTTTACATCGTGAAGAAATTTTTTTCTTTGCTGATATGTTTTATCAATTGGCATCAAACCACAAGCTAAATAGTTAGCAAAGTCAGCAAACCAAGGAGTATTATGGACATGAGTTACCTTCAGTATTTGTTCATCTGGAAATGTCTCATGGATCGGTAAAAGTGAAGAATTTTCCTCTTGCGGCTCCAATCTGGATAGGTGATCTGCTACTTGGTTCTCTACTCCTCTTCGATCTTGAATTTCCAGATCAAACTCTTGGAGTAGAAGCACCCACCGGATCAATCTTGGCTTAGCATCTTTCTTGGCTAATAAGTACTTAATCGCGTAGTGGTCTGTATAGACAATCACTTTGGTACCTACAAGATAAGATCGAAACTTGTCAAAAGCAAAGACAATAGCAAGTAACTCTTTTTCCGTTACCGTATAGTTCAGTTGGGCTCCGGTTAGAGTTCTGCTTGCGTAGTAGATAGGATGAAAAACTTTGTTCCTTCGCTGGCCCATGACAGCTCCAATGGCGAAGTCACTTGCGTCACACATCAATATGAATGGCGAATCCCAGTTTGGTGTGACGATTATAGGTGCCGTGACTAATCGATTCTTCAGATCGTTGAAGGCTTTTAAACAATCCTCGTCAAATTTGAATATCGAGTCCTTCTCCAACAACTTGCATAAGGGCTTAGCCACTTTAGAGAAGTCTTTGATAAACCTTCTATAGAAACCGGCATGACCCAAAAAGCTCCTAACACCTTTTAGATGTTGGAGGTTGGAGTTTCTCAATAACATCTACTTTTGCCTTGTCCACCTCGATCCCATGTTTCGTTACCCGATGGCCTAGAACAATTCCTTCTCGTACCATGAAATGGCATTTTTCCCAATTGAGTACGAGATTCGTCTTTTCGCATCGCCTTAGTACTTTCGCTAGATTGGCTAAACAATCCTCGTAAGTATCTCCAAATACTGAGAAATCGTCCATAAAAACTTCTAAATATTTCTCAACCATGTCAGTAAAAATAGACATCATACATCTTTGAAATGTAGCAGGTGCATTACATAAACCAAATGGCATGCGTCTAAATGCAAATGTACCGTACGGACAGGTGAATGTCGTTTTGTGTTGATCTTCCGGTGCTACCGTAATCTGATTATACCCTGAGTATCCGTCGAGGAAACAGTAGTAATCTCGTCCTGCGAGTCTATCCAGCATCTGGTCTAAGAATGGTAAAGGAAAGTGATCTTTCCTAGTCGCCTTGTTCAGCTTCCGGTAATCGATACAGATTCTCCATCCTGTAACTGTCCTCGTTGGTATCAACTCGTTGTTCTCGTTTTCCACGACCGTGATACCTCCTTTCTTCGGTACGCACTGGACTGGACTTACCCATGAACTATCTGAAATGGGGTAAATTATACCCGCATCCAACCACTTGATGATTTCCTTCTTCACGACATCTTTCATGATTGGGTTCAGTCTTCGCTGTCCATCAATCATTCCTTTCTCGCCATCTTCTAATATAATCTTGTGCATACATACAGACGGGCTAATACCGCGAATGTCAGCTATGGTCCATCCGATAGCCTTCTTGAATTGTTTCAAAACTATGATAAGCTTCTCCTCTTGTTCAGTAGTTAATTCTGCTGAAACAATCACAGGCAAAGTAGAGGCGTTACCTAAATAAACATATTTTAAGTGTGAAGGTAATACCTTGAGTCCTAACTTAGGTAGATCCTCGGTTGATGCTTTTGGCTGCATGTAATCTCTGTTCTCTAATTCCAAAGACTCAAAACGAGTTTGCAGATTAAATCTCTTTTGATTAGCTTCGAGCGAAGCTAAGTATTCATCCTCCTCTTCCTCATTTGGGGGATCCGATGTCAAAATTCTTTCTAAAGGGTCATTAACACTGTTAAGTTCCTTCTCTACTATTAATTCCTCTAAAACAGTCACTGCAGAACAATCATCCATAGTCTCAGGAAATCGCATTAACTTAAAAACATTAAATGTTACCTGATCGTCCTGAACACGCATAGTCAGCTCGCCCTTCTACACAACAATAAGAGTCCTTCCAGTTGCTAGGAATGGTCGTCCTAGGATAATTGGTACTTCTTTGTCTGCTTCAAAATCTAGAATTACAGAGTCAGCAGGGAAGATAAACTTATCTACGCGTACCAATACGTCCTCGATTTTTCCTTCTGGATGCGCTAAGGATCGATCTGCTAGTTGAAGTGTAACCATAGTTGGTCTAACTTCTCCTATCCCCAATTTCCTAAATATTGACATAGGCATCAAGTTAATACTTGCACCTAAGTCACATAATGCTTTACCACAATATGTTGATCCAATATTGCATGGTATGGTGAAACATCCAGGATCTTTCAATTTTGGGGGTAATTTGTTCTGAAGATATGCACTGCATTCCTTCGTCAGAGCTACCGTCTCAAATTCTCCAAGTCTTCGTTTCTTAGACAGAATATCTTTCATGAACTTCACGTAGTTCGGCATTTGCTCAAGTGCTTCGACCAACGGGATGTTGATGTGAAGTTGCTTGAGTACGTCTAAGAATTTCTTGAATTGAATTTCTTGCTTCGGCTTCTGAAGTCTTTGAGGGTAGGGTGGCGGTGGTTTCAGTACTGGAACTGGTTTCGATTGATTCGCCTTTGGTGGTAATTCTGCATCTAACGACGTTGTTGGGAGATCAGAATTAACTGGTCCTGCGGTTACTTTGATGGGTCTTGCAGATTTTGGTTCTGGCGAAACTGGTGTGTCAACACTTGGTTGAACTTCTTCTTGAGCCTCAGCTTGCTCCTTTTCAACTTCGACAGTGTTGGGCTCTACTATCTTTCCGCTCCTCAATTGTAATGCTTTGCAATGTTCTTTCCCCGGATTTCTCGGATTTTTCGTGTCACTAGGTAAAGCACCTTGTGGTCGGTTCTTAAGTTCAGTCGCAAGCTGGCCCACCTGATTCTCCAAATTCTTCAATGTAGCTGGTTGGCTCTGGATTAAGGCATCGTTCTTTGCTAGATATGCCTTTAGCAAGCTTTCCAGACTATTGGATGTTTCAGGTTGAACTGGCTTCTGGACTTGTTGCGGAAAATTTGGCGGCTGGGTCTGTCTTGGTTGGGTGTAACTGGTTCCAGCCCCTTGGTTACTCCAGGAAAAATTCGGGTGATTTCTCCACGATGGGTTATAAAAGTTGGACTGCAGCCCTTGCCTTCCTCGGTTTTGGTTCTGATTGCCCATGTAGTACACAGCTTCGGGGTTCGATGGACATTCTTCGAACAAATGTCCCTCCCCACAATAAACACAGGCTATATTCTCAAATTGATTAGTCGGCTGTGCTGCAAAACTATTAGACCCATTAGCAGTAAGATTTTTAAGCATTGAGGATATCGATGATACCTGAGATGCGAGTGAAGTAAGGGCGTCTACTTCATGAATTCCAGCAACTCGTCTTCCTGATGCTGCTCGGTTAGTTGGCCACTGATAGTTATTGCTGGCAATCCTCTCAATAATTTCATAAGCCTCGTTATAAGACTTAGAAAGGAGAGCACCATTAGCAGAGGCGTCCACTACCATCCTTGTGTGCGTGTTGAGACCATTATAGAATGTCTCCAGTTGAATGCAATGAGGAATTCCATGCTGAGGGCATTTTCGTAATAGCTCCTTAAATCTTTCCCATGCCTCATACAAGGATTCTTCATCCATTTGATGGAAAGCAGTGATCTCGTTCCTCAGTTTAGCATTTTTGCTTGGCGGAAAATACTTCATGAGGAATCTCTCAGCTAACTCTTGCCATGTAGAAATGGAGTTCGATGGCAATGAATTTAACCAAGCACGAGCTCTGTCCCTTAACGAATATGGGAACAACTTCAATCTTAAGGCATCTTCGGGTACTCCGGCTAACTTGAAAGAATCACTCACTTCCATGAATAGTCTTAAGTGAAGATGAGGATCTTCAGTAGGCATCCCACTGAATTGGCCCACTGTCTGAAGCATCTGGAACATGATTGGCTTCAGCTCGAATTATTGTGCCTCGATTTCGGGTCTCCTAATACCCGGATTAAGATCGTTAAACACTGGCACGGCATACTGTCTTAAGGCTCTATCCCTATCATTAGCAATAAGGATAGGATTCTGAGCAGGATTTGCTCCGTTTCCTTGGTTTATATTCTCGAAATTCATTCCTTCGGTCCTTCTCTGGTTTGCTTGTCTTCTTTGTTGGCGAAAGGTTCGTTCTATTTCAGGGTCCACAGGGAGTAAGTCAATAATCTGGTCAATACTCATAAACACCTGAAATATTCACAGAAAAATTAATTAAGTTAAAATTTAAACAAGAAAATAAATAAACCAAAATGTAAAACAGGTTCACAAATAATGACTTTGAAAAACAGTCCCCGGCAACGGCGCCAAAAACTTGGAACGGTGGAAATGTGCAAGTGTACACAATCGTAACATGTAATAAAGTGACAAGTAAATGTCGAGTTATCGTACCCACAGGGACTGTAAAAGAATTATTTATGAAATAATTTCAAACACTTTGGTTAGGGAAAAATATTTGATTTTTGAAAGATATTTGAAAACTAAAAGAAAAACAAAGTAACTTAAAATAAATTCAAGTGTGCGATTTCGAAAACTGATTTTAATCAATATGACATGAATGTGTTGGTTTAATCACATTTCTTACCTTAGAATTATTAAACTTGTGTTTATACTTGTTAAAACATGGCAACCCGGTAATTTGCTAACCTATGAACACATTTACAAATCAAAAATCCATTTATCTCTTGTACATATTTCTATGCCAATTCGACCGATTAAACAGACTGCAAAAAGTAAACATGTTATTGCACATACATACTCATTAAATTAAACAATCTCTCGCATATTCCTATGTCGATGCAACCGATTAATTCAACCTAACAAGCATATAAAAGATCATGTGAAGTAACAATGTATTTTTACTTTGAAACAATTTAATCACAAAAATCCTGCAAGTTATGCAAGGCATACATATTGTCAAATATAATGCTAATTTAATCTTCAGCTACCTTAGAAGAATTAAACATGCACAGATTAAGTATTGTGTCCATTAATTACAATTTCAATGCGTTTAAATAATTAATTCGTTAGCTATCTAAACAATTAAAATGCCAGATAACTTAAACATAATTTTACTTAATCAAACATTTCACCGAGGCCTTAATGATTGTAGTTTACTTTTTGAATAAGGAATTAAAATCAGTTTGGTAGTGAAGAACATGTCTTTATTAAAAACATTTAGTCTAATTTCGCTAGTATGATAATTGTTGGAGTTAATTTGAACGATATGAATGCTTAAGTTGCATAACTATCAAATTTCTTATCTTTGAGCTTAAGTCTATTCAATTCATAATTTTGAGAGGAAAGTTGTTCTGAAAGAGTTTTTCAAAGGTTTTTTTTTCCGAGATAATTCTTTTCAAAATTTTGCATTACTCGGGACGAGCAATGAATTAAGTTTGGGGGTGTGGAAACACGAAAATTTATATACTTTTTCATGCCCTTTTTGACCCAGTTTCATGTGGTTCCGAGTAAATTCTTGTCGAAAAATAATTAAATATTATAAAATATTATAAAATAATTAATTTGTGCTCAAAATATGAATATGATAAATTTTAATTAATTTTATAATTAATTTTGTTTAATTCTAACTATTTTCGACAGAATCGCAAAAAGGGCAAAAATCGACTCGGCAGACACCTCTCGAAGAATTAAACCGAGAAGCGATTTGAAGTGTCAAGGCGACTCTATTTCCAGCCCAAGACGGTCCAATTATGAAATTTTAATCATAATTTAATTAATTTTAATTTATTCCCAATTTAATTTGGGCTACATAAATTATTATTAATTAATTATGGAAAAAGGGTCCAGTTAAACCGCGCTAGTTGAACCGAACCAGCCACTAATTGGGCAGCCCAAACCGTCCACAATGAAGGCCCAAATCAGCTTATTTGCTGATTTATTCAGCTTGCAAAGGAGCTCTTGAAGATCTTTTCAAATCACATTCAAACCCCTCCAAAATTTAAGGCTTTTTAAGATTGCCCCAAGCTAATTTTGGCAAAGTTGAACCCATCAACTTTGCCACATAGGATGGCCGGCCATGGGGGACTCTTTGTTGCTGATTTTTTGCTATTTTTAGCAGCCCCTAAACACTATAAATACAGACAAGCCCCAAAATTCAATCAGACATCGGATCCCCCAAATGAGGAAGAGGAGGATGAATACTTAGCTTCGCTCGAAGCTAATCAAAAGAGATTTAATCTGCAAACTCGTTTTGAGTCTTTGGAATTAGAGAACAGAGATTACATGCAGCCAAAAGCATCAACCGAGGATCCACCTAAGTTAGAACTCAGGGTATTACCTTCACACTTAAAATATGTTTATTTAGGTAACGCCTCTACTTTGCCTGTGATTGTTTCAGCAGAATTAACTACTGAACAAGAAGAGAAGCTTATCATAGTTTTGAAACAATTCAAGAAGGCTATCGGATGGACCATAGCTGACATTCGCGGTATTAGCCCGTCTGTATGTATGCACAAGATTATATTAGAAGATGGCGAGAAAGGAATGATTGATGGATAGCGAAGACTGAACCCAATCATGAAAGATGTCGTGAAGAAGGAAATCATCAAGTGGTTGGATGCGGGTATAATTTACCCCATCTCAGATAGTTCATGGGTAAGTCCAGTCCAGTGCGTACCGAAGAAAGGAGGTATCACGGTCGTGGAAAACGAGAACAACGAGTTGATACCAACGAGGACAGTTACGGGATGGAAAATCTGTATCGATTACCGGAAGCTGAACAAGGCGACTAGGAAAGATCACTTTCCTTTACCATTCTTAGACCAGATGCTGGATAGACTCGCAGGACGAGATTACTACTGTTTCCTCGACGGATACTCAGGGTATAATCATATTACGGTAGCACCGGAAGATCAACACAAAACGACATTCACCTGTCCGTACGGTACATTTGCATTTAGACGCATGCCATTTGGTTTATGTAATGCACCTGCTACATTTCAAAGATGTATGATGTCTATTTTTACTGACATGGTTGAGAAATATTTAGAAGTTTTTATGGACGATTTCTCAGTATTTGGAGATACTTACGAGGATTGTTTAGCCAATCTAGCGAAAGTACTAAGGCGATGCGAAGAGACGAATCTCGTACTCAATTGGGAAAAATGCCATTTCATGGTATGAGAAGGAATTGTTCTAGGCCATCGGGTAACGAAACATGGGATCGAGGTGGACAAGGCAAAAGTAGATGTTATTGAGAAACTCCAACCTTCAACATCTGTAAAAGGTGTTAGGAGCTTTTTGGGTCACGCCGGTTTCTATAGAAGGTTTATCAAGGACTTCTCTAAAGTGGCTAAGCCCTTATGCAAGTTGTTGGAGAAGGACTCGATATTCAAATTTGACGAGGATTGTTTAAAAGCCTTCAACGATCTGAAGAATTGATTAGTCACGGCACCTATAATCGTCACACCAGACTGGGATTCGCCATTCATATTGATGTGTGACGCAAGTGACTTCGCCATTGGAGCTGTCATGGGCCAGCGAAGGAACAAAGTTTTTCATCCTATCTACTACGCAAGCAGAACTCTAACCGGAGCCCAACTGAACTATACGGTAACGGAAAAAGAGTTACTTGCTATTGTCTTTGCTTTTGACAAGTTTTGATCTTATCTTGTAGGTACCAAAGTGATTGTCTATACAGACCACTACGCGATTAAGTACTTATTAGCCAAGAAAGATGCTAAGCCAAGATTGATCCGGTGGGTGCTTCTGCTCCAAGAGTTCGATCTGGAAATTCAAGATCGAAGAGGAGTAGAGAACCAAGTAGCAGATCACCTATCCAGATTGGAGCCGCAAGAGGAAAATTCTTCACTTTTACCGATCCATGAGACATTTCCAGATGAACAAATACTGAAGGTAACTCATGTCCATAATACTCCTTGGTTTGCTGACTTTGCTAACTATTTAGCTTGTGGTTCGATGCCAATTGATAAAACATATCAGCAAAGAAAAAAATTTCTTCACGATGTAAAGTATTATTTTTGGGAAGAGCCGTATTTGTTCAAAAAGTGCGCAGATCAGATGATTAGAAGATGTGTGACAGAGGACGAAATGCCGAAAATTTTATACCACTGTCATTCAGCTCCAAGTGGAGGACACTTTGGAGGTACTCGTACAGCGGCCAAAGTATTGCAAGCCAGATTCTTTTGGCCAACACTATTCAAGGATGCATATGTTTACGTAAAGAACTGTGATCGATGTCAGAGGGTTGGAAACGTATCCAATAGAGATGAGATGCCTCGAACAAATATCATTGAAGTAGAATTGTTCGATGTGTGGGGTATCGATTTCCTTGGCCCTTTTCTCCGTCTTTTGGTCACAAGTATATATTGGTAGCAGTAGATTATGTGTCCAAATGGGTCGAGGCTGAAGCTTATCCGACGAACGATGCTAAAGTTGTGATGAAGTTTTTGCAGAAACATGTGTTCACAAGGTTCGGAACCCCAAGAGCTATTATCAGCGATGAAGGGACCCACTTTGTGAACAAGCGGTTAAAATGGTTGCTAGATAAGCATGGAGTGAAACACAAGGTTGCCACAGCTTACCATCCGCAGACAAATGGGCAAGCTGAACTGGCAAATAAGGAGATCAAAGGCATACTCGAGAAGGTAGTTTGCCCGAACCGACGAGATTGGTCCAAAAGACTAGACGACGCTTTATGGGCCTACAGAACGGCATACAAGACACCCTTAGGAATGTCACCCTATCGGTTGGTCTTTGGGAAAGCATGCCATCTACCTCTGGAGTTAGAACATAGAGCTTACTGGGCTCTTCGACAACTCAATTTGGATCTCAAGCTTGCTAAAGAAAAACGAATGCTCCAACTCAACGAGCTAGAGGAATTTCAAATGTTCTCATACGAAAACGCCAAGTTACTCAAAGAAAGACTCAAGAAATGGCATGACAAGCATATCCGAGTTCGAGAGTTTGAAGCAGGTCAGCAAGCCTTGCTATTTAATTCCAGACTAAAGTTCTTCCTGGGTAAGTTAAAGTCACGTTGGTCCGGTCCATTTACGATTCACCGTGTCTATCCATACGGGGTTATTGAACTCCAAGGTAAGAGAGGTAATTTTCAAGTTAATGCTCAGCGCTTGAAACATTATTACGGAGAAAACCCTGAACGGGATAAAATCTCGTTCAGTTTATCTAACCCTTAGTTTTTATTGCTTTCAATAAAATATTTAGGGAATATTTCCGGGTTTATGATGCTCAAATAAATTCTGTCTAGGAGATTGGAACTTAAGCGGGACCGCTTGTGACCCCTCCAATCTTTCCTGGGAATTGATTTTTGCATAATTTTCCAAGGAAATAGCCCCTGAATAGCAAAATAAACTTTTAGTTTTCCAAATAAAAAGGTCAATTTTGACCCAAGTCTTAAATTGCAACTTAATTTCAAATTTTCATTAAGTCTAAGGACTTAATTGAATTATTTTCAAAATGTGGTTGCCATTTTCATGAATAATAAAAACTAGGTGTCTTTTTTTGTAAATATTTTTAAAAGGCATCTAAAATAAACATTTTTTTTAATTTCATATTTATTGATAAACTTTAATATATAATTATATTTTATAATTTCTATATTAACTTTTATCAACTTAGCTTAAAATTAGATTTATTTTTATTTTTCATATTTATCTTAATAATTAGATGACAATTGATAATTTAGTTATAAATAATTAATTATTAATTGTTGTTTATCTTGAGTTAAATTAGAATTAAACTCTCATTTTTAATGCTTAAGAGTTCTAGTCTAGTTTATACTCTTGCATCTATATATTGCACCATGGATACACCCATTCACTCATCACCCAACCTCCTTTTCACCACAATTGCCGCAAGTTCCTAGCTCCCAAGCCTTAATTCGGCCAGCAAGCAGCAGCTCCAGCTCCAGCGCACGCCTTCTGCTCCAGCACACCTGTACGCCAGCACTAGCTCCTGCCCCGGTGCCTCACGTGCTGCTGCCCCTGCCTCGTGCGCTTGCTGCGCGCCAACCAGCCCAGGCGCTCCATTGTGCCGATCCTTGCACACCACCTGCTGCAGCTCTCTTGAGCGGCACCTGCTTGCTGCACTTTGTGCCTATGCGCACATCTCCTTTTCCCCAACACTAAGCCAACCCTCCTTTAAACTCTTCCTTTAAACTCATTAGTATTTTATTATTATTATTATTATTATTATTTTAGAGCTCTTCAAATCTACAAGGTGAGTGGTAATAATAATTTTCTTTTAAAATTTTAAATTTCTATTTTAATTATTTAATTCTTTTCAACTTATTGAAATATTGATAATTGTTAGTAAATTTTATTTTTAAAATTTAATTTTTCAATTACTTAATATTTCAATTTATTGAAATATTAGTAATTGCTATTAAATTTTATTTTTAATTTCTATTCAATTATTGAATTTTCAATTTGTTGAATTAATTAAATCATTTAACTGATTTTTATTCTTTCTATCTTGTGTTCAGGTCCATCATGACTCGTAAAATAACTCGTGCCTCCGCTCAAATTGACAAAGCACAAAGCAAATTTCACTGTGAAGAAGCCAAAATAAGATACGAAAGTATCTTCAAGAACCAACAGATGCATCCAGAAAAAGGCTTCACATTGAAGGAAAGCAACTACAGAGATTTTATGGCTCGTATTCGTCAAGTTGCTGAAACCCTCAATTGGGAATTGTTTTGTGAAAAGAGACCAAGTGTGGATGAAGAATTAGTTCGTGAATTCTACGTGAACTTAACTTCAAGAAGCTAACCGAAATTCCAGTCCGCGGAATCAAGGTACCAATAAATTCTAGTGCTATTAATGAGTTCTTTGAATTACCTGATTTCGACAACGATGAATATTCCTCTCTATTGAGCAATATTAAGCCTGAAAATCTACAAGAAATCCTCGAAGAACTCACAGTTCCAGGTTCTAAGTGGACTGTGTCAAAGCAAGGAATCCACACTTGTCGAAGAGAGTATTTGACACCACTTGCGAAGGTATGGTTCTATTTCATTCGTTTCAGCTTGATACCTAGTTCACATGGGACAACAATTTCTTTAGAGCGAATGGTCCTACTATACTCGATTTTAACTGGAAAGACCATTGATGTGGGCAAAATCATCCTGAGAGAAATGCGAAATTGTGCTGTTAGACGCTCTGGCCCTGCCTATTTCCCCTTTACGATCACAATTCTGTGCTTAAAAGCAAAACTCCTTGTGAGTATAGTCAAGGCACAATTACCGATTGGGATCTCTACCGAGTAGCCGGAGATTCTGTTCTCCAGCAACAAATTGAAGAAAGTGAGGATCCCGAAGAAGAAGAAGAAAATGAACCCACAGAAACCCTACCATAGCAATCAAATGAAGTCCCTAGGGAGGCAGAACCAGAAGCTGAACCTGATATCGAGCCCTCAATGTTTAGAGCTCCACCGCCTAGCCTAGATTGTCGTGATGAGTTGTCAAAGCTTATGGATTTAATGCAACACATGCAATGGCAGCAACAAGCATATTGGCGATATGCAAAAATAAGAGATGATTCGATGAGGAGTGCTCTCAAGAAAATTTATAATGACCCTTTTATTTTTGTGCCTGAGTTTCCATATTTTATATATGAGCCATGGGTTCCATCCTCGAAGAAGGAGCTAAGCGATTCATGCAGAGGCAATACTAATGAAGCAAAAGAAGAGTTGAATTCTAAGGGATCGGCAAACAAATAAAAAATGGGAGGACTTCAACTTTTATTTCTTTCTTAAGTATCTTAGGATTAGGTCAATTAGGAATTTTTATTTTTGCATAATAAAATAAGAGATAGGAAGCATGAATAAAAATTGAACAGTCTCAAAGGATAAAGTGTGGCAATAAATATATACATGTCTAGGATTGGATTTTAGAAAGAGCTTGGTACTTAAGCAGTCAATTTGACTCACCTCCTCTTTTCTAATTATCCTACCTGGTGTATAGTTTTTATTCACTTTAAACAATGAGGACATTGTTCACTTTAAGTAGGGGGGACCGAAAATTTGAATTGATTCCATTCAGAATAAAATGTTCTTTTAATTATGCCTAGGATATATTTTTGTTCAATAAATTGAAATTTTGTTACTTATGCTAAACTTTAGTATTAATAAAGTTCTGTTATTTCAATAATTTATTATGTTAGCTTAATAAAGATGTGAATGTATTTTTAATAAAGCATACAAATTCATGCCATAAAATTTTTAGTTCCTTATGAAAAAATTAGGCATGCATGAAAGCTTAAGTCTTTAGAATTGACTTAGTAATTTCTTGAGGCGAAATCCTAGGAAGCAGGGAATATTGAAAATGATTTAGGCAAAATTTTGTTTGGACCGTTTGAGCCTTTCAAACTGACCCTGATAAAATTATCCTTTGAAACCCAATTTTGAGACTATTTGGCCTAAGTTTATTTGGACCTATGCGATATTTAGCCATCAACTTTCTCTTAATTACTTCTAAAATCATCCCAAACACTAGACTCAGTACTATTCAAAAGATCGTTTGAAAATAAGTTTGGGAGAGTTGAAAAGAAGTACCAAATGCTCGAAAAATTGTTGTACATGAAGCAAGTGCTCGAGTTTGAGTTGTGAAAAAAAAAACATGTACTCAAAATGAACCAAGTGTTCGAAAGAGCATAAGTTGGGTATCAAGGATTGAAGTTTCGAAGGTTCGATATTAAGCTGAGTCTAGGGTTTTTGAGCCATAAATTTTATCTATCTTTTACCTACCCTTAAGCCCAGCCACGTTACAACCTTATTAAAGACCTATTGATTCGAAATTCCCATGTTACCTACATTAGTGGAGAGAAATTGCTATGTTCAACATATGAAGACATTAGTTAAGCTTAATGATTGTAGTTTACTTTTTGAATAAGGAATTAAAATCAGTTTGGTAGTGAAGAACATGTCTTTATTAAAAACATTTAGTCTAATTTCGCTAGTATGATAATTGTTGGAGGTAATTTGAACGATATGAATGCTTAAGTTGCATAACTATCAAATTTCTTATCTTTGAGCTTAAGTATATTCAATTCATAATTTTGAGAAGAAAGTTGTTCTGAAGGAGTTTTTCAAAGGTGTTTCCGAGAAAATTCTTTTCAAGTTTGTGCATTACTCGGGACGAGCAATGAATTAAGTTTGGGGGTGTGGAAACACGAAAATTTATATACTTTTGCATACCCTTTTTACCCAATTTCATGTGGTTCCGAGTAAATTCTCGTTGAAAAATAATTAAATATTATAAAATAATTAATTTGTGCTCAAAATATGAATTAATTTTATAATTAATTTTGTTTAATTCTGACTATTTTCGACAGAATCGCAAAAAGGGCAAAAATCGGCTCGGCAAACACTGCTCTAAGAATTAAATCGAGAAGCTATTTGAAGTGTCAAGGCGACTCTACCTCCAGCCCAAGACGGTCCAATTATGAAGATTTAATCATAATTTAATTAATTTTAATTTATTCCCAATTTACTTTGGGTTAAATAAATTATTTTTAATTAATTATGAAAAAAAGGGTCCAGTTAAACCGCACTAGTTGAACCGAACCAATCGAACCGGACCAGCCACTAATTGGGCAGCCCAAACCGTCCATGATGAAGGCCCAAATCAGCTTATTTGCTGATTTATTCAGCTTGCAAAGGAGCCCTTGAAGATCTTTCAAAAGCACATTCAAACCCCTCCAAAATTCAAGGCTTTTTAGATTGCCCCAAGCTAATTTTGGCAAAGTTGAATCCATCAACTTTGCCACATAGGATGGCCGGCCATGGGGGACTCTTTGCTGCTGATTTTTTGCTATTTTTAGCAGCCCCTAAACACTATAAATACAGCCCCAAGCTGCTCATTCAAGGCATCCATCAATTCTCCAACATTCTCTCATTCTCTCAACTCTTCTCCTTTCATTTCCATTCTATTTTCCCATTGTTCTTGTGCCGATTTCCCCTCTTGGAAAAGAGGTGTTTTCCAGCCATTTGAAGCAGCATTTGAAGTGTTCATAAGCCCCCTTGATAGCCGAGGACAACGAAGAACGAAGAAGGGTTCAATCAGACAAGCCACGGAGAGCCACCGGATTTGTTTCTTGTTCCCTACCTCTTTAATTTATTTGTTGTTGTTTTAACGAACATGTTTATGAATATTCATGCTTTTGAAATGTTTAATTTAATCAATTTAGCTTGAATTTAATTTGTGTTGGTTTGATTCCATTTCGCCCCCTTAGATTGTTAAAATTATGTTTATGCTGTTAAAGGCCTCGGTGAAATGTTTGATTAAGTAAAATTATGTTTAAGTTATCTGGCATTTTAATTGTTTAGATAGCTAATGAATTAATTATTTAAACGCATTGAAATTGTAATTAATGGACACAATACTTAATCTGTGCATGTTTAATTCTTCTAAGGTAGCTGAAGATTAAATTAGCATTATATTTGACGATATGTATGCCTTGCATAACTTGCAGGATTTTTGTGATTAAATTGTTTCAAAGTAAAAATACTTTGTTACTTCACATGATCTTTTATATGCTTGTTAGGTTGAATTAATCGTTTGCATCGACATAGGAATATGCGAGAGATTGTTTAATTTAATGAGTATGTATGTGCAATAACATGTTTACTTTTTGCAGTCTGTTTAATCGGTCGAATTGGCATAGAAATATGTACAAGAGATAAATGGATTTTTGATTTGTAAATGTGTTCATAAGTTAGCAAATTACCGGGTTGCCATGTTTTAACAAGTATAAACACAAGTTTAATAATTCTAAGGTGAGAAATGTGATTAAACCAACACATTCATGTCATATTGATTAAAATCAGTTTTCGAAATCGCACACTTGAACTTTGTTTTATTTTAAGTTACTTTTTTTTTCTTTTAGTTTTCAAATATCTTTCAAAAATCAAATATTTTTCCCTAACCAAAGTGTTTGAAATTATTTCATAAATAATTCTTTTACAGTCCCTGTGGGTACGATAACTCGACATTTACTTGTCACTTTATTACTTGTTACGATTGTGTACACTTGCACATTTCCACCGTTCCAAAACCCCTATTATCGTATTAACTCGTGCTATGGGTTCCTCTATTAGATTTGACTCTAATCCAATAAATTTATGTTGTCCTATTTCTAAGATTGCATGAAACTCCACTCAATTACACAAGATCTAATCTTAAACAGTGTCAATTCAACTACTGATTTAAGCACATCGAACATGGATTAATACTCTAGGAATATCAAACCAAGAATTAAGCACACATAATTGAGAACAAGAAACTAGGTATTTATTGCGTAAAATAAAAATCAAACGAATGAATTCATCATAGGGTTCATCTCCCTTAGGTATTTAGAAAATTAGTTAATACTCGAAAAGAGAAAAGTCAATGATACAATATAACTGAAAGAAATAAAGAGACTCATAATAACTTCCTAAGAAATCAACTGGGAATCTTCAATCTTGACAAAAATCTACTTCAAAGTCGACTTCAATGGTGTTTTTCGAGTTATTTTCTTGAGTATTCTCTAACGATTCTCTCCTATCTTCTTATGTTTGTCATATATGCGTCTTAGAATGCCCGAAAAACCTAAAAATTGTGATTTGTCGTTGTTCAGTGCACAATCTCGTGAAATCGAAACGGCCTGCAACAAGCTCATATGGGTCACATGGCCTTGTGAAAAGGTGTAACCCATGTGACTCCTTCAACTTTCTCCTATGCTCCGGTTTTCGCTCATTTTGTTTCCAAGTGCTATATTAAGCATTAAAACATGAATTTAAAGGATTAGAAGTATAAAATTCACAATTAACATCGGATAATCACCCAAAAATGCGTTAAGAATGAAGTTAAAACATGTTACTTTAACACTTATCAAGTATTAATCTTACCCATATAGTCTTCATTCCAAAAATTGCTAAGCCAAATGATTTAAAGCGGTTTCGACCCATAAGCTTGTGCTCAGTGTTGTACAAAATTTTATCAAAAACATTATCTAACTGGTTTCAAAAAGTGTTAAACTAGTGTATGAAGCACAAAGCATGCTTGTTTCGGGTTGATTAATCACGGATTATGTCCTACTACCCTATGAAATATTGCACTCTTTCAAGCAGAAAAGATCGGGCATAAATGGTCTATTTGCACTAAAACTAGATATGAGCAAGACATATAATAGGGTGGAATGGGATTTCCTAAGACAAATGATGATAAAGATGGGGTTTGATATGGCTTGGGTAGATATAATAATGCAGTATATAAGTTCAGTGTCATACTCAATTATACTGAATGGGGAACTAGGAAATCATATTATACCAGAAAGAGGATCACAACAATGCGATCCACTCAATACCTATTTATTTCTAATTTGTAGCAAGAGACTGTCATCGTTAATGAGATTAGCAATTAGAGAGGGATTGATAAAGGGGGCTAGGACTTACCGACAGGGACCGGAAATATCATATTTGCTTTTTGCAAACGATAGCCTATTATTTGGGGAGGCTACGGAAAGAGGAGTCAGAAAAATCAAACAAATTCTGGAGGTGAAAGTTTGCATGGAATTTCTGCCAAAAAATGGAACTCAATAGTTTTTGTACTTTATCACCATATTTTCCCATTCCCTTTCACTATTTCCAACATATGCGAAAATGCCAACCCAGTCTCTTAACGTGCCCGCGCATGACAGAGTCCACTTAGTCAAAACTTGGAGTTTTTTCCCCTTATTTTCTTTTTAATAAAAAATGCAAATAATTAAGTAAACAAATGAATCTACCGTCCAAGAACACTGTTCATATTGATTTCCCCTTCCTTCCAATTTTCAAAACCCCCTTTTGTTTGAGCAAGAAAGTTTAAGGAAGGCTTAACGGGATAGGTTTAGCACAACACTGCCATTAACATCTTTTATATGTATTTATCTAAATTAGAATTGAGGAAAAGCTTATGTTTTGTTTTTTTTATACAATTGTTTAAAATTACGTATAATTTTTTTCATCTTTAAATAAGAGGATAAACATGTTTTAAGATGTTCAAACTCACATTCTCTTACTCTAACAATAAATCTCATCATAAGTTCAGATCGTATTTGTTCTTTTTAACACAATTCTTAAAACTACCCATAATCCCTCCAACTCATAAATAGGAAGATAATACACTTCAACGCACTCGAACCTCGTCTTCCTGCATTGACAACAAAATCCATACTAATCGAGTTAAAATTCAATCAACCGTTTAACTTAATTTTAAAAAATTGTTATTAATAACTCATTGATACTTCATATGATTATACATTGACAATGTATAAATCTTAAATTTATTTCTTTAAAAATTTATATTTGATATTATACACAGCAACGAGTTAAATGATAATAAATTATTATAAAACAAGTTATATAAATATATTTTTAGAGGTGAATTATTAATCGTTCCTGTTGTGTAGGTTATTTTATCGATTACATCCAATATATAACTTAAAACTCAAGCTATATATTTTTGAAATAAAATACGTAGACTATATAGAATATAAGTTAACCGTATAGGATGTCGTAAACATAAACCCAATTCATTTATGTGGAACAAGACAGAAGATAAAAGACAATAACAAAAATAAAATTAGAGTAATTTAATTATAAATTTTATAAACACAAAATTTGGTTATAATGGTGGGGAGACCGGGGAGAGGAGGTGCGTGGAGTAGAAGGAGGCACAGAACCGGAAGAGGACAAAAGATGGAAATTTAAAAAAATAAAGAAAAAGGGTTAAAGCCCAGCCCAGGACATAACAGTCATTTTAAGACATCAATTTTAAGGTTAACATCTCTCTCTAACTGAAAACGACTGCAAGCAACTTGTGGTCTACCTGTGAATATATATTACTTTTTTTCTATATACACCGACTCTATGGCCATCACTCTTTTCTTTATATATAGATCATATGGTTCTCTCGTATTTATCTCTTGTTCTTAGTTTTTTTTTTCTTTTACTCTCTTTCACCAAATCTTCTTCCTCCTCTTTATATTCTCTTAGTTTTTTTTTCACCATCAACAATGGTGGATCTTCAAACTGTTTGCTGCATGTGCGGCGACGTTGGTTTTCCTGACAAACTCTTCCGCTGCAACAAATGCCGCCACCGCTTTCAACACTCGTATGGATTTCTTTGTTTTTTTTCCTCTGTTCCCCATCATCATAGTCCATCCATCTGCATGTGTATATATGCATATATCTAATCATCACCATCATCATCATCATGGGTTGATAGATAGTTAGATACCCTTAATTCATTTTATCGTTCATCATCACAGTTAGATAACACCCATCTCCACCAAGCACCACCCAACAACCACCACCAAACGTAATGGTTTCGTATTAGACGGAATGGAAATCATAGGGGTTATCATATTTTCCTTCTTAAAGCATATATAAAACATATTAATGTTTTCATCATAGCCATATGTACTTTTTTTTTTCAAATTCTGTTTATATTTTATGGGTCGAAAGTTAAACAAGCTCTTGATGCTGGCTGCAGGTATTGCAGTAATTACTACAGCGAGTTCGCTGAACCAATTGAACTGTGTGATTGGTGCCAAAGCGAAGCAAAGAACTCGAGGCAAGGAAGGTCTTCAAAGAAACCAACAACTGGAAACGAGAGTGGAATTATAAACCGATCCGAGTATTCGGGTGACAAAATCAAGCAACAGGATCGAGACGAAAGTGGTGATCATCAGAAAGGAAAGAGCAGTGGAACGCCCTCTCCAAGGCCCACGACACGCAGGTACAAGCTTCTCAAGGATGTGATGTGTTAAAAACACTTAATTCCCAAAGGAAAAAGAAAAGAGTTTGTGTCGAGAAAACTTTGTGTGTTGTCGATAGTAGCAAAACTTGTTCATAAGTTATTGTTATCCAGCGTTTCTTTTCAGGGTTATGGATGAATTTGTTGGCAGTATGGCTCTTTTTCACTTTTTCCGTAAGTTTTGTTAATAAAATAATGTAATTTTAATCAAACTGGATCGTTGGCACAGGTTTTTAAGCTTTTCTTTTCGATCTCTTTGTCCCACTGCTAATTAGGCTAAAGTTTGTAAGATTATGGATGCATGACAGATGAGATATTCATATAGGTTTTCCGTGCATGAAAATGTTGGATCATCAAATTAAAATATACCAATCTATTTGACAGTCATTAACAAATGTTGGATCATCTGTAACCTAGCGGGATGATTTGGATAAGCATATGATCTAGTGTTTTATCTAGCTAGGGTTTGTTATCATCATCGCAATAAGGGTTAATGGGATGAGTTGCAGCACAATTCATTTCCTTTCACTAATTTGTTGAGTCTCTTAAGGAGAATTGAATGCACTTAAATGGTTGCCTCTTGGCCAAAGAATTCATAGTACCTAAAGCTGCAGATTCATTGAAAGGCTTTAATTGCTAGGCCCTCCATTATTATTTTTGAGGGAAAAAAGAGAGGAAAGAATTGCCTACAAAATGAGTATTTTTTTTTTCATTTAAAAAAAAGAAGAAGAAGAAAGAAATGTCAAAATGCCCTTCCGTGAAGAAGAGAAACACATGGTAAATGTAGCTTGGCCTTGATCTACTAGAGTAGCTAGCAGAGACAGGAAAGGACGGAGTTTTTTTTTAGCAGATTGTGGCTCTCCTAGGCCATTCATTTAAGTCATTTGATTTTTGATATTTCTTACTGTTTGTATTGTACTGCATTGTTGACCCGTAGTTGTATGAAATATCTCTCAAGTACAAAAAATATTTAGCTGATAAGATCTCCTTCCACTGTATCTGCTTTTGGCCATATATGAGAAACCAAGAAAACCCTTTCTTATTGGGCTATATATATATATTGAAGTGAAAATGAAGCCATGACCTGTACCTCCAGTTGATGGCACCCAAGGAACATAAATTACCCAAAGCTTTCTTCATTACCAAATCTCTCATCTTACTTTTAAATGTTTTAAATTATCTGTCAAACTTATAATCTGTCAATATATCAAACATTAACCCATTTTTCAATTGTGGATGTACTTCCTTTCTTTCCAAACAATCATGAAAAAGTTATCACATGGTTGCTGCTTTCACTTGCTCTCTCTCCTCCACCTTCCATTGTCCAACTTTCAAGCAAATCGTTGGAATTCTAGGATCTTTTGAAGATTAACATGCAACTGTCGAATATTTATGGTTATATGTCCACCTTCAAAGATGTTTCATAATTTGTTTTCATTCATTAAAAAAACCAGGTTATGCTTATGATTGCAAATTGCATGTGAGCACACATATCTGATGTGTACTTGGATATCATATGTTATATTCCTTTGTCCCCAAAACCATTAATGAGTTCATTTATATTTTCTTAATTTTATATTGTATCAGCAAAAGTTTTTCACACGGTCTTCATTTTTAATGATGTGTCATCCAGTTCATTAAAGTAAGTTCACTGCAATTGATTTTGGTGGGTTTTTTTTTTTTACATTTTTGGGGTTCATAGGAGCTTAAGTTATCTCTTTTTGGTATGTGTTTCAAGTGTGTTCTATTAACTTTGTGGTTAATTTTTTAACTCTTTGGATTTTAATAATACTTTTAGATTTGCTGACAAAAAAAAGGAAATTTAGTTCACTAAAAGTGTGTATTTATAATTATACACCATCAATCAAATATCAATCATTCCTTACATTTGGATGATTATTGGAAAATAATAAAACTTTAGTTTTCTAAGAAAAAAGTGTCCTTTTATGTGTTCATAACCGGAAATTTATAAATGCAAGGTAACTAGTCAATATTTGTATTACATGAATTTGTCCCTATTGTTTTGGTACTAATGCATTTTGGTATCAAATGTCTTTTTTTCTTACTGTATCAATATTCCTATAGTTTATTTTATAATTTAATTTTTATTTACTTTTTAACTGATTTTGAGATTTTATAATAGTATAAATTATATTAAATTATGGCATAATGAAAAATATTTATTTAATAATCTATTTAAAATTGTATAAAAATTTAAATTTTGTTTTAGTTGAAATAGTAAAATTAAAAAATAGAATATTTTAAATTTTGAGTTCACCTCCTATTATGTGTATATATATTTTTTAAAATTTTATATAAAAATACAAAAATACCCTCAAAAGTATATTTGTTGCTTTATAAAAATATTGGGTTTTTGACAATTTTATAACTAAATTGAAATTTGAGGGCAACACCAACTCAGCCAAAACTTTAAATAATAGTAAAGATGCGTGCATTATTTTATACGTTTATAATATTATATATATAAATATCAAATTTAAAAATTATAAACATTTAACCAAATTTGGTACACCCTTTCTTATAAAATAGATTATGCAGGTAGCTCCATTTTAGGAGCTATAAGATGTGGTTAAAAAAAAATAGATTATGCATTTTTTTAGGATTAATAAAATGTGGTTATGAAGAATAAAATCAAATCAAATTAGGAGTAGATAGTTGTTTTTATACATATAGAGAGAAGAGGGATTCATTTACACTAATGTAAAAGTAAAATGGTTTTACATTCTTCTGTAATTTTTTATACCATTAATATTTTAATAATTTAACCCTTGAATTTATCAAAATATTTGTATTTGTCATGTTTATAAATTTTTGAATCGAGTCGATATCTCTATCATATAGATTTAAAATATTGTCTATCATATAGATCTAAATTTTTTTATTATTTTTTACATAAAACAAAGAGTTAGAAAATTTTAATTGACACCAAACTTGACATACATAATTTACATGAAAAGCATGAAATCTGATGACTAAATTGTTAAAATATTAATAAAACGGTAGAAAACTGCACCTGTATATGTAGGTCTCTCCCACATATATAGAGAGTAAAAGACAAAAATATCATTGATATTATTATTTATTATTATTACTTGATTTAATTTTCTAGCAATTCAACAAGAATTTAGTCAAACATTTCATAGTAGTATATAGATATCGAAAATTTTAAAACGCCAAATAATATAATAAATAATTGAAAAATTAAGTAAATTATTAATGAGGTTCAATACCTGGAATAATTTAACAAAAAATAAGCATAAAATATCGAGATTACAAAAAATAGTTTGACAAGTTTAATATACATTTACGAAATATTAAGTGGAAGACGATGGCAAGCATTATCAACAGTAATGGTACTGTAGCTATTGTCGGATCCTTTGTTTGCTTTCCTAAATTATAAATTTTGGAACATCTTTCGATAAACTATATAACCCTTGTTTTTCTTTTTTCCCAATGTCCGTAAATCAAGGTTCTTTTATGTATATTATATTTAACATCCAATTGTGGCTCGTGAATTTGTTTGTTAAGGCGATTGGTGATTGGTGTGGGAGGGTTTTGGTCCCCAACCTAAAACAGTGTGAAGAGTGTTTGTTAATGAATTGCACTAACATTTGCTTGGTCTGTTGTCTGTTAATGAACTGCACTAGCATTTGCTCTGTATGTAGCAACTCATATCATATCCTCGAAGAGTTCTTGTACATTCAAGAGTCTCCCTACTTTTAACAAGCCACCATAAGTGCTGGGTATGTAGCACTGTCAGGAACTAGCCCCATTTGAGTTTTACTACTTCGTTTATCCTACAAATTTATTTTTCAAAAGTCCCATTAGGTTTACAATCATGGTGATAAGTGTTTAATTGAACCCTTTGAAACATAGACTTCAACAAATTTAATTAATGGATCTAATCAGCCCTCCAACAAATAATCATTAACAAATTTAAGGATGAAGAATGAAAGAAAACAAAAATAAAATGGATGATGGAAAAATTGTCCCCTTGAAGAACAAACCTTCAATAAAAACAACCAACGGCAATAAAAAGTCAATGTCTTATGAAACCCTCTGAAGAATGATTTTCAGCAAGCTTAACAAATGGCTCTAACCAACCTCTAAACTTGAACCCTAGTAAATTTAGGAGTGCTTTTGTTGATTAAGAAACATAAAACTTCTAAACAACTTTAAACACTTAAAAATATCCTAAAATTCGAAATAAGTAAATAATAAAATAATAAATTCTAATATATACAATATTAGGCTCATATAAATTAAAAATTAAACTTAAAAATCGAATCTAATATAATTTAAACTCGAATTAAAGTTCGAAACTCATAATTTTCTGTTAAAATCCCGTCTAAAAATTTTGCCCATGCAGTTTCACTAAAATAGTTATAACTTGAGCTTATGGAATCAAAATCAAGTGATTTAAAATGCATTTCGAAACTAAGAGATAACTCTTCAAATGTTATACAGACATCTCAGCCCGTAACTGCCTAGATCTTATCCAAAAATTTGTTACAAGTTGACTAATCTTTTACGCTTGAAAATTGACAATTTAATTGAATGATCTTTAATAAATTTCACCATATCCATACATGTCTTACATGATTAACCATCAAATCAAACCTTTCTCGCCTCATCCATTTCATCCTGCAAACAACTCAATATAATAACATTAGGTTGAATACCTCTATACGCCACGAGCCTTCTTTTCAACTATACCTACAACTTATTGTTGTTTGAGCTCGTATATACCACATATTACAAAAACTAATACCAAAATTCAAAAGATGCTTCAAACATAGTGGTATAAACTGATAGCCAGTTCAGAGTATTACTCTCAACAATGTTGGAAATGTTTAAGAATGAAGTTATCTGCATATAGAGAATAGTCTCCTGTTTTTCTTTTTTTTTTTTAAGTCTTGATGAATCTCAAGTATGAATGAAAAAGTCAATTAGTTGAATGAAAAAGTCAATTAGTTGTCCATCTTTTTGAACAATTAACAAACATGTAAACATCTTCAGCTAGTAAAAAGATAATTACAAAGAGATTTCAAACCTAATTATCTAAACAAATCAGTAAAAAAATTTATCAAAAGAGATCACATTATAGAAAAAAAAGAAAGAAAAATACCAAAACTTCAACATTGTTAGGAACAAGATGATTCTTAATTTTCGGATGATGAATCAAACCAGCCAAAGAAATCCAGAAGGAAAATAAAAATTTTGGCAAAGAGAAAGAAATCGCAGCATCCACTCTTGCTATCTCTTTTTCTTTTTAATTGAGAAGGAGAAGTAAACTGCAATATTATTAATGAAATACTAATATAATTTACATTTTAAATCATGATTGGAGAGGTACAGATAGACCTAAATTTTTACCGAACTCATTTTTGAAATCTATCATTTTAAGCGAATATCCCACCCACCCAAATAAGGAACACACATACCAGATAAGCGAATATCATTTTAAGCAAGGTTCTTTCCCCTCTCTTCTCTCTCTCCCATCTTTCTCGGTACTAGAATGATGATGAAGAAGGAAATTGTTCTCTCATTCATCAGAAAACCAGGTGCTACAGTGTTCCTTATATACAAGAGATATAACAGATTTGTAAAGGACAAAGGACAGTGAATTTGTTACGCCTGGTGAGCTGGAATCTATTGAGGATTAGATGAGCTAAGCTGGTCATTATGTTTGTTATTCATTTCTCCTAATATTCCTCCTGCATTTCCCAGTTGAAAATCTTTGGGAGCAACAACATTTAACCTATCTCGAAGCTTGGAAAAACTTTCAGCAATCAAAGGTTTTGTCAAGATATCAGCTACTTGATCATGTCCAGGGATATAGTTCACTTACAACCTGCCATTGAAGACCTTGTCTCGAACAAAAAGGATATCAAGCTCAACATGTTTGACTCGAGCATGTAACACTGGATTGGCTGCTAAAGACACTGTCCTGGAATTGTCACACCAAACCACTGGAGATTGTTGTAAAGGCATGCCAATTTTATCGAGTAAGCTCCTATATTCAGCTTCTGATGTGGATCGAGAGACCACTCCTTGCTTTTTAGAAGACCATCCAATCAGATTGTCACCAAGATAAATACAAAAGCCAAATGTAGACTTACGATCCTCAAGGGAACTAGCCCAATCAGCATCAGAGAATCCTCTTAAGTTAACTGCTGAAGGTTGAAACAGTAGTCCATAGTCTAAAGTGCCTCGAATGTACCTCAAAATTCTTTTAATAGTAGTCCAATGAACATCAGAAGGCAAATGCATATATTGACTTACCTTATTAACAGCAAATGTAATGTCTGGTCTTGTCATACAGAGATACTGGAGAGCTCCAATAATCTTCCTATATTTAGTTCCATCATGTAGGGGAGAACCAACACGGGGGGATAGAGTTGGTGAGCTTACCATAGGTGTAGAAATTGGTTTTGCATTTCCCATTTTTTCCTTATCCAATAATTCTCGGGCATACTTTTGCTGAGAAATATGCATGCTGTCACCATGCTTAGTATTGGCAATCATCCATACTTTGGAAAGTCAAAGATATGGGTATCAAAATGTTGGCACTAGAAATCTGAGATTTAAGGCACCAAAAGTGGGATTGAGATTTGGCATGAGATAATTGCAAATTTTTTGTCCCTAATTATATAGTGACTTTGCAAGTTGATCCTTGAACCTCAACTATAAATAGGCCTAACCATTTCTCATTTTCATAAACCCACATTTTCCATTCTCTAGTTAAGGTATTGTTCTCTCTCTTTGTAAATCTTCACTTGTATTTTGGAGTGAAATATATTTGGTAGTGCCCAAGGACATATGCAAAATTTGCTGAACCTCGTTAAAATTCTAGTGCTCTTTATTTTATTATTTTGCATATTTTGCGAGTGTGATTGTAGTGATTTATTGTGCTATTAAATTACAATAGAGGGATATCCTGGCTAGGAAAGACCTGGTACTTAAGCGATCCTTGTGATCTACCACTCTTTCCTAGGAATTAAACTTAGTGTGATTTTTCAGTACAATAATTTTACTCTTTTACACACTTCCGCACAACAATTGGTATCAGCGCTAGATTCGTACTTGGGGAATACGATCGTTTACGATACTATTTGCGTAAACGGTATTATTCATCCACAGCACTATTCACATTGACGGTATTGTTCACGTAAACAGTAGTTGGGATTGAGGAGAACAATGGCAAAGGCATCGTCATCAGCAAAGACTACTGACCAATGCAAAATTTGAAGTTGAGAAATTGATGGTACCAATAATTTTGGTATGTGGCAATGTGAGATCTTGGATGTCTTATGTCAGCAAGAGCTGGATATAGCCATTGAAGAAAAACCTGACAAGATGGATGACAAGGAGTGGGCCAAGATCAATAGACAGGCATGTGGTACAATCCGCCTATGTTTGGCCAAAGAGCAGAAGTACCCTGTCATGAGGGAGACATCAGCGAAGAAGTTGTGGGATACATTGGAAGAAAAGTTTCTAACGAAAAGTCTTGAAAATAGGCTTTATATAAAAAAAAACTTTATATATTCATGTATGCACCCGGTATGTCGATGAATGACCATGTGAACACATTCAATAAAATTTTAGCAGACTTGCTAAATTTGGATGAGAAATTTGAAGATGAAGACAATGCATTATTGTTGTTGAATTCTCTTCCTAATGAATATGATCATCTTACCACCATATTGCTTCATGGGAAGGATACGATCACATTTGATGCAGTCTGTAGTTCGTTGTACAGATCTAAGACTCGAAAGAAAGATAAAAGAGATCACAGAGATACAACTGCAGAAGTCTTAACAGTAAGAGGTCGTTCGTACAGCAACAAATCTGGTAGGAGTAAGTCCAAAGGGAGATCTGCCAAAGATGAATGTGCTTTTTGTCGTGAAAAAGGGCATTGGAAAGAGAATTGTCCTAAGTTACAAAAGTGCAAGGCTATTTCTGATGCATGTGTAGCGGAGCATGATGAGGAGTCAGACTTTAGCTTGGTTGGCATGGCAATGGCATGTCATACAGATGAGTGGATTTTGGATTCGATATGTACTTACCATATGTGTCCTAATAAGGACTGGTTTTCTACTCTTAAAGAACTAGGTGTAGTTGTTTTTATGGACAATGACAGCGCTTGTAAGACAATGGGAGTAGGTACAATCTAATTGAAGAATCACGACGACTCAATCCAAGTCTTGACAGATGTTCGCTACGTACCTAGCTTGAAGAAAAATATCATCTCATTAGGGGTCCTAGAATCTAAAGGGCTCACAATCACTTTGAGAGATGGATTACAAAAGGTAGTAGTTGGGGTATTGACGGTGATGAAAGGCACAAGAAGGAATAACCTGTACTATTTAAATGAAAGTACAGTTATTGGATCAACATCAACAGCTTCTGCGAAATATGCAGATTCAGAGGTTGCCAGGTTATGGCATATGGATTGGGACATGCTGGTGAAAAAGCTTTGTAGAATTTGGCGAAGCAAGGCTTGTTGAAAGGTGCAAATTCTTACAAATTGGAATTTTGTGAACATTGTGTTCTGGGCAAGCAGACAAGGGTAAAATTTGGTTTAGCAATTCACAATACAAAAGGAATTCTAGACTAGGTTCACAGTGATGTATGGGGACCTACCAAAGTGGCTTCTTTAGGAGGTATGCACTATTTTGTTACTTTTGTTGATGATTATTTAAGAAAAGTATGGGTGTATCTAATGAAAAGAAAAAGTGAAGTTTTAGATGCATTTCTGAAATGGAAGAAGATGGTGGCGACTCAAACTGGTCGAAAGGTCAAACGACTTCAATCAGGTAATGGTACTGAGTATAAGAATGATCCATTTTTACAAGTATGTCAAGATGAGGGCATTGTGTGACACTTCACTGTTCGGGATACACCACAGTAGAATGGGATGGCAGAACATATGAATCGGACTATACTGGAGAAATTTCAATGTATGTTGTCCAATGCTAGATTGGGCAAGGAATTTTGGGCTGAGGCAGATACATATGCGTGCCATCTAATTAACCGGTTGCCATCAGCTGCAATAAATGGAAAAACTCCTATGGAGATGTGGACTGGTAAATCTGATACTGATTTTGATTCTTTACATGTTTTTGGTTCCACTGCATATTATCATGTAAAAGAATCTAAGTTAGACCGAAGAGCAAAGAAAGCATTATTAGTAGGTATAACTGGTGGAGTAAAAGGATACCATATCTGGTGTCCTGATACAAGGAAGATTGTTTTCAGTAGAGATGTGACTTTTGATGAATCAACCATGATGAAGAACAATGATTCACAAAAGGATGACAAAACCAGTAGTACTTTGCAGCAGGTAGAGCTTGAAAAGGTTAATGATGATCCAACTAATATTGAAGGAACAAATGATGAAGAAGTTTCAACCCAAGAACATCTACAACAACAAGATTCAATTGCATATAGGAGGCCAAGAAGAGAGATTTGTATGCCTGCTCGCTTTGATGATATGGTGGCCTATGCGCTTCTAATTGCAGATGATGATGTTTCTTCTACTTACACAGAAGCAAGAAGTAACCCTGATAGTGTAAAGTGGAAGCAAGCTATGAATGAAGAAATGCAGTCTCTTCATAAAAATAGGACTTGGGAGTTGGTGACACTGCCCAAAGGAAAGAAGGCAATTGGATGCAAATGGGTATATGCAAAGAAGGAAGGATTTCCTGGTAAAAATGAAATTCGATACAAGGCTAGATTGGTAGCAAAGGGTTATGCTCAGAAAGAAGGAATAGACTACAATGAAGTGTTTTCTCCAATTGTGAAGCATTCTTCTATTCGAATTTTGCTAGCCTTGGTTGCACAATATGATCCTGAACTAGTTCAGCTCGATGTAAAGACCACTTTTTTACACGGTGATTTAGAAAAGGAAATCTATATGACTCAGCCAGATGGATTCAAGGTTGCTGATAAAGAAAATTGGGTTTGCAAACTAACAAAATCGCTTTATGGATTGAAACAATCTCCAAGGCAGTGGTACAAGCGATTTGATTAGTTCATGAAAGGGCAAAGGTACACAATAAGTAAATTTGATCATTGCATGTATTTTTAGAAGCTACAAGAAGGAATTTTCATATACTTGCTCTTATATGTTGATGATAGGTTGATAACATCTAAGAGTAAAGTTGAAATTGAGAGATTGAAGACTCAACTCAACCTTAAGTTTGATATGAAAGATCTAGGTGAAGCTAAGAAGATTCTTGGCATGGAAATATGTAGAGATAGAGCTCATGGCAAAGTTAGCTTGTCTCAGAAGCAATATTTGAATAAGGTACTACAGTAATTTGGCATGAACGAGCAAACATAACCTGTTGATGTGTCTAAAACTAACTATGATCACAATAAAGGCAAGAGCACCTATCGTTCAATAGTGTAGTTATGGTAAGACCGGTAATATTGTATCCATAAGGACCAAGAGTACTAGTAATTACTATCTTTTTATTATCTAGCCTAAGAATTGGAGTGATTTCTTTTAAACTAAAACTTAACTAAAAGCACGATAGAGAATGAATTAAGAAAATATTTTTAGACAACTTATATGAGATAGGCAATACCTAAGGAAGAATCTACCTAGACTTCACTTATTACTTTTGATTCATGCAATTTATTCACTTGACTTAATCCGTAGAAATCCCTGATTTATGTTAATATCTCTTTTGAGACTAAGAACAACTGAATCTAGGTTGATTAATTGAAATCTCTTTCTAATTAAAACCCCTATTGTCGCATTAACTCGATCTATGGATTCCCTTATTAGATTTGACTCTAATCTGGTAGATTTATGTCACCCTATTTCTAGGGTTGCAATCAACTCCGCTTAATTGTGTTGATCTACTCTTAAACAGGGACTTTTGCTCCACTGAATAAGCACATTCGACTTGATTTAATAACCTGAATTATCAAAACAAAAATAAGAACTCACAATTAAGAATAAGAACAAGTATTTATCTTATAAATCAAATAATAATAAGATCTGTCTTAGGTTTCATCCTCTTAGGTATTTAAAGGATTTAGTTCATACTGATAGAGGGAAACATCTTAGAATAATGAAAACAACAAAACATAAGAAAACCCAAAAACTTTAAGAGAAATTGATAGGAGATCTTTAGTCTTGATGGAGATCCTTCTCCTAAGCTGCTCCCGATGGCTGTCTTCGAGTATTTTCTGCCTCCTACTCGACGTCTCTCTTTTAGGTTGCCCCCTAGGGTGTTTATATAGGCTTTGGAATGCCTTTCTTGGCCCACAATTAACCTTTTTCGAATAGGATTTAACTTGGTTTCGGCAGGAACACGACCGTGTGACACGTCCGTACGTGATGGCTTTAGGTCGTGCTCACTTCTGCTCACCATACACGGCATGTGGTCTGCCTGTGTACGGCCTTCCAGGTCGTGTTTGATCCTGCTCGTAACACACAGCCGTGTTCAGTGGTGTAGGCCGTGTTGATTTCTTAGGTAGGCCCATTTTGCCCCTTTTTGGCCATTTTCTCGATCTTTTCGACTCCCTAAGCTCTCATAAGTATAAAACATGAAATTAAGGGATTAGGAGCATCGAATTCATCAAATCTAACAAATTCATCCAAAAGTAAGCCAAGCATTGGGTTAAAATATGTGTAAATTATGGTTTATCACCTATAAGTACCACATTGGCTTCTCATTTCAAGCTTTCTGCATAACTATCTCCTTCGACGAATACAGAACAAGAATACATGTTACCAGTTATGTATTCTAATGCAGTAGGTAGCTTGATGTATGCAATGGTGTGTACAAGACCCGACATTTCACAAGCAGTTAGTATAGTAAGCAAGTATATACATAATCCTGGAAAAGGATATTGACAAGCTGTGAAATGGATTCTACGATATATTCAGAAGACCATGGATGTTGGATTACTGTTCAAGTAGGATACTACACTTGGTAAAGGTGTTATTGGGTACTTTGATTCTGACTATGCTGGTGATTTGGACAAACAAAGATCAACCACCGGTTATGTGTTTACACTTGCTAGAGGACCAATAAGTTGGAAGTCTACACTGTAGTCTATAGTTGCGTTGTCAACCACAGAAGCCGAATACATGGCTGTAACAGAGGCTATAAAGGAAGCTATTTGGTTACAAGGTATGGTTAAAACCTTGGGATTAGTTCAGGAGCATATTAACATGTATTGTGATAGTCAAAGTGTTATTCATTTAGCAAAGAATCAAGTCTATCATGCAGGCACAAAGCATATCGACGTACAATTCCATTTTGTGCGGGAAATTATTGATGAGGGGAAAACTCATCTTCAGAAGATTAAGACTGCAGATAATCTCACAGATATAATGACCAAGGTGGTAACAACAACCAAGTTGGAACATTGTTTGAACTTGATCAATATCCTACTAGTTTAACAATTGAAGAAGGCACTATCAAGTATTGTTGACAAAGGCAGAAAGAATTGTGTAAAGATAAGATTATCCTAATCAAATCTTTAAGGTGGAGATTATTTGTAATAGCCCGATTTAGGGCCTAGCCGGAATAGTGGTGCGAGACCACAACTTCGAGTTAGTAAAATGAGTTTTTAAGGTATTTGAGATGTTTGCATGATGATATGAAAGTTTCATATAGAAATTTTATGAAAATTTCCATAAAATTGGTCCATTAGGACTAAATTGCAAAAGTTGCAAAATATGAGTTTCTAGAAGCTTTTTGTATTAAATAGCTTTAGAATATTAATTAGAAGTCCTTAAATAGCAATTTGCCCAAATTATAATTTTTGGACAAAATTGGACATGAGTTAGAAATTTGTAAAAGTTTAATTAGGACATTTTGGTCATTTATTTATTAAATGATTAAAATAGGAAAAAGATGACAAAAATCATTCTCATCTTCTTCCTCAAGTGCCAAAAATTTGAAGGAAGCCATAGCTAGGGTTCTTCAATTTTTCAAGCTTGCTAGTAAGTTCATCTTAGCCCCATTTTTAACATTCTTCGTGTTTTTGGAGTCCTCGTAACATGAATTAGCTATTTTTAGCTATAAGTTGAGCTAAGATGCATGTTCAAAAATCTACCCATGTATGACATGTATGTAAAATGATGTTTTATGGAAGATTATGAGAGTTTGATGTTAGATAAACATCTTTTCTAAGTGAATTTTATGAGAAATGCTAGAAAGGACTAGTTTGTAATTATTATAAAATTTGCCATACATGGTAGAAATAGTGAGATATTGTTATTGCTATAGTTGAGAAAATGAATCAGCTAAGCATGAAGTTCACAAAAGATGAATAAAAATCAATTTACGAGCCTTGGGGCAAAAGTGTAATTATGAGAAAGTTTAGGGGAAAAATAATAATTTTGCCAAAGTATGTGTTAAGAGTCAATTTTATCAATGTGAATATTAAATGATCTAAACTATTATTATAGATCAAGAAAAATGAAGCCCTGATCGAAACCGAGGCAAGAACAAAGTCGAGGACTAAATTGCATATCTACATACATTCTGTATATCGAGGTAAGTTTGTATGATTTCTAAGCTTTATGATTACTATCATTGAATTTCTTAGTATAATGTACATTATTACCATAGAAATGCTGAATGCTTTGCTAAATAAAGAAATCAATGAGATTAAGCATGAGAAAGTCCCGATTGAAGTTGAATTACTTAGGATACTCGATCTACCACATGAGATAAGAAAGTCCGTATAAGACCAAGCCAAGGCATGGCATCGGCAATCAAGCAAAGTTATCATGTAAGCCCAAGATAAGTCTTGGCATTGAAGAGTTATTATGAGATGAAGACCCATGTAAGCCCAAGCCAAGGCATGGCATTGGTGAGTCTCCAAGCAAAGATGTCATGTAAGTCCAAGACAAGTCTTTGCATTGAAAAGCTATCATGAGATAGAGATCCCATGTAAGTCCAAGCCAAGGCTCGGCATTGACCAGTTCATGAGTAAAGATACCAAATAAGACCATGTCAAGACATGGCAATGGTAAGTTCCTAAGGGAACACACAAGGAAGACTTTGAGTAAGTCCATGTCAAGACATGGCATCGATACCAAGATGAGAGATCCCATGTGAGACCATATCTAGGATATGGCTTTGGCATCCAGTTATATTGGGATGAGATTTAGTATCCTTGGTTATTCATAGAAATTCATCGGGCAGATGAGTAAAGCAAATGAGTAAAGCTTAAATGAGTAAAGCAAATGAGTAAAGCTTAAATGAGATAATAAGAAAATTAAGCAAAGCTATTATCAAGTTGGAAATGAGTATTATTCATGTTATGAACGATGAATTAGAGATTATGATTATTATAGTAAGGTATGCTGATCTATGTGATCAAGTGATACAGGTACCTTGTTTACCTCACGAGCATGAGACTAGTAAGTATCATAAGATATGTAAGAATTAGTAAGAGTAAGTAAGCTTAAATAGCTGAAATTATGATGCCATTGTTTATGCCAAATGGTTTATGTTAAACAAGTATGATGTTATGTGAATTATATGCAAACTTACTAAGCTAAATGCTTACGTTTTTTATTCTTTCTTTCCATGTAGTCCCGCCAAGCTAATCTCGTGGATCATTTTCATCGGAGCTCGGAGCACACTATCAATCACTATTTTGGTATAGTCAAGATGTTTATATTAAGTATGGCATGTATAGGAACATTTCATTTTGAGAATATGTCTTAAAAAGGGCAAAAGTATGGGCTATCAAGTTTATTATTCTTTTGTATATGGATAAGTGATTGGCCAAGATTGACTAAGTATGTATGTTTATCAATATCAATGAAGCATGTAGCATTGTTCATGAAAAATGTAGTAATTTGAGTTGTTGGATTGAATATGAGATTGATCTTGATTTCAGGGTGGCAACTAGCTTGGTAAATAGCCTTCAAGTGCCCACACGGATAGACACACAGGCGTGTGTCTAGACCGTGCGTCCCCTGCACCTTAGTACTTTAAGTTAGATTAGACTACGGGCTAATCCCACGGCTGTTCGTTTAGGCCGTGTGTGACACACGGTCAGAACACGGGCGTGTCAAGGCCGTGTGAATATAGTCAGTGTCGACCACGGTATATGTCCACGTGTGTGTCAAGGCCATGTGAATATAGTCAGTGTCGACCACGGTTGGAAGACATGGGTGTGTCTTAGGGGTATACGGGTGTGTCCCAAGCCACATGGGCGTGTGACCCCTGTTTTAAGGAAAAGTTTTCGATTGAATTCCGAAAGTTTCCAAATATGTGTTTAAGGCCTCATAGGCCTATGAGATGTATGAGTTGTTTAAGAAAGAGAAGTTTTTAATTCGGAACAAAATTTTATAGCCCGTAAATACAAGTTTAAGCAAGTTCAGGCAGAGTAATGTCTCGTATCCAGTCTTAGCCTCGGACTCGGGTATGGGTGTTACACTATTGGCAATCATCCATACTTTAGAAAGTCAAAGATATGGGTATCAAAATGTTGGCACTAGAAATCTGAGATTTAAGGCACCAAAAGTGGGATTGAGATTTGGCATGAGATAATTGCAAATTTTTTGTCCCTAATTGTATAGTGACTTTGCAAGTTGGTCCCTGAACCTCAACTATAAATAGGCCTAACCATTTCTCATTTTCATAAACCCACATTTGTCGTTCTCTACTTAAGGCATTGTTCTCTCTCTTTATAAATCTTCACTTTTATTTTGGAGTGAAATATATTTAGTAGTGCCCGACGACGTAGGCAAAATTTGCTAAACCTCGTTAAAATTCTAGTGTTCTTTATTGTATTATTTTGCATATTTTGTGAGTGTGATTGTAGTGATTTATTGTACTATTAAATTACAATAGAGAGATATTCTGGCTAGGAAAGACCTAGTACTTAAGCGATCCTTATGATCCACCTCTCTTTCCTGGGAATTGAACTTAGTGTGATTTTTCAGTACAATAATTTTACTCTTTTACACGCTTCCGCACAACACTTAGTGACTTCCAGTCCAAGAAAATAGCTAAGGGGTCCCAAATCTTTCAAAGAAAATTGACTATGCAGGGAATTAACAACTTTTTCAATTTTAGTTTTAGAATCACCAGTGATGATAATATCATCAACATAGACAAGAAGAAACACATTTCCCCCAGAAGAAGTCTTCTTGAAAAAAATGAAGAATCAGCTCTAGAGGACTTAAACTGCAGTTGTTGAACTAAAAAATTGTGATGTTTTTAAAACCAGGCTTGAGGGGCCTGTTTTAAGCCATAAAGAGCCTTGTTCAGCTTACAAACTAACAAATTACCATGATCATCAACTACCTCGAAACTTGGTGGTTGTTTCATAAAAACTTTATCTGTCAAATTTCCATTTAAAAAGGTGTTGTTGACGTCCACTTGCCTAATTTTCCACTTGCTTGACACGACTAAAGCAAACTTTCTTGACACGACTAAAGCAAACAATGTTCTTATCGTGCCTTAACAACAGGGCTTAAAGTTGTAACTCAATATGTTGGTTAAAGTTTAGGAATGCCTGTAAGGCATCAGACTTAGATTTGAGGAAATATATCTAAGTATGTCGTGAAAAGGCATCCACAAAGGAAATATAGTATTGATAACTAGCAGAAAAACGAGGAGCAAGCCCCCAAAGATCAGTGAAAATTAGTTCAATTGGTATAGAGTAAACAGTTGAAACAGATTTAAAGGGTAATTTATGACTTTTCCCAAGTACACAGGCATTACATAAGGACGAAACTGTTGAACGAGGAATACTAATATTACAAGCACACAAGACATGATTCAACACATCAGTAGAGGGGTGACCAAGGCGTTGATGCCATCTAGTAATCGTAATTGTACTATTTTGAACCACTAGATCTGCATCCATTAGATTGGAGACACTGCTGAAAGGAGCCGATTTATTAGAGGTAGTAAAAGCAAACTCGGTAGGAGATTCAGGCAACAACTGGTACAACCCATTAGATTCAATACCGTGGAGAAAACCCTGTGAGTCGCCAAATCCTTCACATAGCAACACGAAGGATGAAATTCAAAGAAGACCTGATTATCTTTTGCAAACTTAGAAACAGACAAAAGACTCTTGTGAATGTCAGGAATAAGGAACAGGTTGTTAATGGATAAGTTGTGAGAACCAGAAGAAATAGCGAAGTCACCAACATGAGAAATAGAAGCATAACTACCATTTCCCACAAGAACTTTACCTTGACCGGTGTAGGAGTTGCAGTTGGTGAGCTTGACTGGATCACTAGTCATGTGAGCAGTAGCACCACTATTGGGGTATTATAGTGGATCAGAAACAACACTAGATGTGGCTGTGTTCAAAGCGACAGAAGCTTGCAGAGCAGTTGGAGTTCCTGCATTTGAGACAACAGTTGGATGGAAAATGGGCTGATAAACAGTAGAGGAAACAAACTGAGTTCCAGGTGGGTAAGACTCAGGAACACAATGGTTCGTATGACAGAGATGGGCAAAAAAATTCCCTGTGTCTGCATGAGTTGTGGATCCAGGAGAAGGAGAGACCAAACTATTAGTTGCCTCATCGTCAAAAGTGGAGTCATATCTGTAAAAACATCTACGAGCAACGTGACCCATCTTGCCACAAACCTGACATTGTGGATGTGACATCCCCCCAAAGCGAGCACGACCACGACTACGAGAGAACCCAGGAGCCCGAGTGGAGCGAAATGAATGTGGTGGTGGGTGACTGCTATAAGCAGGAAGAGGTGGGGTAGAGCGGTTATTCATAGCTAAATTCGCAGAAATATGAACTTGTGAAAGATGAGCTTGTTGGCGAGCTTCAGCATCTAGCAAGGTTGTAGTAATAGCTTGTAAATCAAAGGGAACCTGACTTGTAGTGATGATAGAGACGATGTGATCAAACTCCAGTGGAAGACCATTAACAATGGCTGACTGTTGTTCCGCCACAGAGACATGTTGATTACAACTGGCTAAAGAGTCACAGAAATGTTTAATTCCAGCTAGATAAGCAGACATGGAATGCTCATTCTTTTTGAAGTTGTGAAGGAGAAAGCGATAACGCATAGCCTTGGTAGCAGATTGTGTACCAAAGATTCGAGTCAGCGTTTTCCAGAGTTCAAAAGCAAACGAGGAACTCCCAATTAACTGATTGTGCAAAAAGGCACTAACAGTGGAAAGAAGCCAAGCCAAAAAAGCAAAATACTGCTGCTTATATTGAATGAATTTTGGGTTCTCCACAAAAACACCATCATCGCTAGTCAGCATTCGAGGAGGGATAGTAATCGAGCCATCAATGTAAGATTGAAGCCGATGGGTCTTGATTACAAGAAACACATGTTGCTTCCAGGCAAGGAAGTTACTGTCATTGACAAGAATGGCAACCTTTTGAGAAGTAGACGCAATAGGATTAAAGAACTTTGCAATAGCACTCACAGAGTTTCTAGAATCCATGAGCGAAAATGAAAAAAATCACTCTGATACCATATTAGAATGATGATGATGAAGGAAATTGTTCTCTCATTCATCAGAAAACCAGGTGCTACAGTGCTCCTTATATACAAGAGATAACAGATTTGTAAAGAACAAAGGATAGTGAATTTTTTACGCCTGGTGAACTGGAATCTGTTGAGGATTGGATGAGCTGAGCTGGTCATTCTGTTTGTTATTCATTTCTCCTAATACCCGGAAGTCCTTTAATTTGTTTTATTCTACACATTTTACTTCAAAGTTGGACCATGATGGTCGTACACTTCGTTTGATCCAGGGTCATTTATTATTTTAGGTCCCGCAACTTTTGGATATTACCGAGGCGTCAGTCATTTCAACTATACAACCTTTTATGTCATTGTGTGTGTGTGTGTGTGTGTGTGTGCGCGTGTGTTACCATCACCTCTTAGCTTCAACTTCAAACCATATACCACTTTGGTTATTTGATTTTGCATGTGTTGAGGAAAGCAAATAGCATGTGTGGATCGAGCCACTAAGTTCATCGGGGTGTTCTATTTCAATATTATTCTGTTTCTGCTCCACAAATCTCTTGAAGAAACAATGGTTTAGCCCTCAACTCAGCTAAAATAGAACCATCATCTAATAAAATCATCCGTGTATTCATGGCTTTTAGCGCAAATAAGGATTTTCTGCTCAAAGCATCAGCGACCACGTTCGCCTTTCCCGGATGGTAGTCAATAACTAACTCATAATCCTTGATCAGCTCTAACCATCTTCGTTGCCTCAAATTCAAGTCCTTTTGAGTCATCAAGTATTTTATGCTTTTGTGGTTAGTGAATATCCGACACTTTTTCACCATATAAATGGTGTCTCCATATCTTTAATGCAAACACAATGGCAACCAACTCTAAATCATGGATCGAGTAATTCTTCTCGTGTGGCTTTAATTGTCTAGAAACATATGCTATCACCTTGCCCGCTTGCATAAGTACACAACCCAATCCATTCATGGATGCATCACTATAAACCACAAATTCTTTTTCCGGTTTGGGTTGCACCAAAACAGGAGCCTCAATCAACAACTCCTTTAGTTTCTCAAAACTCTATTGGCACCTTTCTGTCCAATCAAACTTCACATCTTTTTGCAATAGTCTCGTCATCGGAGTAGCTATCATGGAGAACCCCTTGACAAAACGCCTATAATAGCCGGCTAAACCCAGAAAACTCCTCACTTCAGTTACGCTCCTTGGCAGTTTCCATTCAACAATTGCTGAAATCTTACTCGGGTCAACTCTAATTCCGTCTCCCGAGACAATGTGCCCCAAAAATCCAACTTCCTTCAGCCAAAATTCACTTTTACTAAACTTGGCATATAATTGTTTATCTCTCAAAAATTGTAGAACCTTTCTCAAATGCTTGGCATGTTCGTTCTCTTCTCGAAAGTAGATCAGTATATCATCCATGAAGACCACGACAAATTTATCCAAATATGGCCGAAAAATGTGATTCATCAAGTCCATGAAAACAGCTGGGGCATTTGTTAAACCAAAATGCATGACCAAAAATTCATAGTGGCCATACCTAGTTCTAAATGCAGTTTTCAGCATATCTGAATCCTTGACTCTCAACTGATAATATCCAGACCTCAAGTCTATTTTGGAAAATACCGTGGCTCCCTTCAATTGATCAAACAAATTATCGATTCTTGGCAATGGGTACTTGTTCTTCACAGTTACCTTGTTAAGTTTCCGATAATCTATGCATAACCTCATGGAACCATCTTTATTCTTCACAAATAATACGGGAGCACCCCACGGAGAGAAACTTGATCTTGCGAAACCTTTATCCGTTAGTTCTTGCAACTGTGTTTTTAATTCTTTTAGCTCGGTTGGAGCCATTCTATATGGAGCAATAGAAATGGGGGCGGTACCCGGAGCTAATTCAATCCCAAATTCAATCTCCGTAAACGGGGGTAACCCTAGCAATTCCTCCGGAAAAACATCTGGATACTCGCATACTATGGGTACCGACTCAATTTTCAACTCAGTCTCTTTAGTATTCATCACAAAGGCAAGGTAAGCTTTGAACCCCTTTCTTAAATACTTCTGAGTCAACAAGGAAGCTATCACTACTGGTAATCTGTCTTGCTTATTTGATTCAACACGAATAAGATCCCCATTTTCACATTTTAACTCAATAAACTTCCTTCCACAATTTACTATCACGTCAGGAGTAGCTAACTAATCCATCCCAAGTATGACATCGAATTCATCAAATGGTAATAACATAAGATTAGCCGGAAAGCAATGACCCCTAATCATCAAAGGGTAACCTTTGCATACTCTATCAACCAACACATTTTTGCCTAGGGGATTTGACACTCTTATCACAAATTTAGTAGGCTCTATAGGCATGCTTATGCTAGAGACAAATTTCATGTAAATATACGAGTGGGTAGACCCCGGATCAATTAAAGCTACAACATGAATATCATAGAGAGAAAATGTACCCGTGATCACGTAGGGGGAGGACGCCTCTTCGCGAGCACTAATGGCATATGTTCTCACGGTGCTTTACCCTTAACTCTTACAGTCTGCTCTCTAAATGAATTCTTGTTACTCATTTCATTTCCCGGGTTTCTCTGTGGTCTTCCTCTAGCCATATTTTTTGATCTTGCATTCTGAGACTTTTCTTTCTCACCCACCTCGGGGCAGTCTCTGATAAAATGGTCTAGAGACCCACACTTGAAACAAGCCTTCTCGTTTGCTTGTCACTCACCAGAATGACGTCTGCCACACTGCGGGCATTCCGGTCTACTCGGTCGAGTGTTGCCAACACTAGCAACTGAAGTGGTCTGAGCCTTAGACCCTATGAACTGTTTGCCCTTACTTTTGCTTGAAAACCTGGCTGAAGTGGCTGATCGAGTAGCAAAATCCTTTGATTTCTTAGATGAGGAATGGTATGACTTACTCAGTTGCCTCTTTCTCGAGTCACGTGACTCAATCTCAGCTCTTCTTTTCTCTTTGGCCAACTCTTCAGCCTTACAGGCTCTATCTACCAACACCACAAATTCTTTTAGTTCGAGGACTCCAACATATAAACGGATATCCTCATTTAACCCGTCCTCAAACCTTTTGCACATGATAGCCTCGGTAGACATGCACTTTTGGGCATGCTTACTAAGCCTTACGAATTTACGTTCGTATTCAGTCACCGTCATTCGGCCCTGCTTTAACTCCAATAACTCTTTTCTTTTATGGTCGATGAACCTTTGACTAATGTACTTCTTCCAGAATTCCTCTTGGAAGAATTCCCAGTTAACTCTCTCCCTTGGTACCACCGACACAAGGGTGTTCCACCACTGATAGGCCGAATCTTTCAAGAGAGATACCATACACTTTATGCACTCTTCAGGCATGCATGACAACTCCTCGAACACCTTGATGGTATTCTTAAGCTAGAATTCTGCCTTCTCCGGGTCGTTGTCTTTACTAGCCCAAAATTTCTCTACTCCTTGTTTCCGGATCTTATAGACTGGAGGCCTTTCTCTTATCACTACCTCTATCACTTGAGGAGCCATAGGAGCGGGCTGAGGAATAGGTGGGGTGGAGGGGATGAGCATTAGGATTTGCTCGAATATACTCGATGTACCAATTGCTCATCATATGGAGAAAGGCTTCTCGAGCCTCTTCTCTCATACCCATAGTCTCGGATCTACTCTCTACTAGCACGGTCCCTTACGCGGAAGCCGGCACATTACTTACAGCATCATCAGCTGCAGTTCGGTCAGGATCAGGATCCATTTACTATATAAAAATACAATTCAAATCGTCAGGAGTCGTCACACTATCATTACACAAATACTCTTACTTATGGCATGTATAGCTAGACTCATACTTACGCTATGTTAGTCCGAGAATCGACTAAACTGTAGCTCTGATACCACTAAATGTAACACCCCTTACCCGTGTTCAACGCCGGAACAGGATACGAGGCATTATCGAACTTATCTTGCTTCGACAAACAACTTTGGGCTATAAAAATTTATTTCAATATAAAACTTCTCATAACATCCTTATTATGGGCCTACGAGGCCTAAAACATACTTATAAAATGTTTCAGAATTAAACCGGAAACTCTTACGCACTTAGAAAATGTTTGCCTAAATAAGGTCCACACGCCCGTGTGAGATGGAACACGTCCTTGTGGGCAGGCCGTGTGGTCACACACGCCTATGTTCCTAACCCGTGTGGAATTTATTTTTCATTTCGAACCTACATGGGTTTTTACATGACCGGGCACACGCCTGTCTCCCTCACACGGCTTCGGCACGCCCGTGCCTTAGCCCATGTGCCAAAACCATGGCATTCTGTTTATAACGTCATCACCTCACCATGGTCACATAGATAAGGCACATGCCCTTGTCCTTAGACCGTGTGTCGAATTAAATTCTAAATTTTAGGTGCAGACTTCACACGGCCTGGGTACACGCCTATGTCCATGGCTGTGCCTCCCACACGGCTGAGACACACGGCCATGTCTCTACCCGTGTGTTTACTACTGAGCATACTGACTTGTAAGCCTCGCATGCATGGGGACACACGGCCAATCAACACACCCATGGGGCTGGCCGTGTGTCACACACAACCTAGACACACGCCCGTGTGTCTACCCGTGTGGACATTTAAAAGGCTATCTACCAAGCCAAATGCCACTCTATACAGCAACCATACTTACACCAATTCAATCCAACACATATCAGGGCTATAAAGCACTTCTAAAGATTCAAAAGTAAAACATCCACACTGGTATATCCTTAATGAATTTCATCATTATTGAATATATATATATATATATATATATATATAACTTGTCAAGTATTGGCCCAATTCTACAGACCGCTTACAAAAGGAATTTAGCAACATTTATGGCCAACACTTTGGCTAACAAACATGACATAACAAAAGAGACTAAGTCCTATACATGCCATACTCAAAATGAATTTAACTATGTTATACCAAAGAGTAGTTGATAGTGTGATTTCCAATCTCCGACGTTCCATGAATTCTCGAGCTAACTTGGTAATGCTACAAGGAAAAGGGTAATGAGAGGAGTAAGCATAAAGCTTAGTAAGTTTGCATGAAATAAATAACAACATAAGGCTCATAATGTCATCCATCCAAGGCATTAAATATAACACAAAGTCTTAGGCGCATTATCATAATTTACTCATGCTTACTCTTACCAATTACATATCATAACACATATCGTAAACTTTTCTCGTGAATTACTCGCATGTACCTATACCACTTCATCACACGAATTTAGCACTAATCTCATTTCTATTTCAAGGTTAATTATTTATCCCACTAGATCACTTGGGATATGTGATGATTCCTGTTCATCGTCATTCACATAATACGTCGCCAACACCACATCCCAGATGTGGTCTTACATGGGTTCACCTTTGAGTGTCGATGCCATAATAGCAAATTAGCTCATTTAATTATCACATTAACTAATGCATTTCAATAATCATGCTTTGGCAAAATTACTATTTTACCCTTAGACTTTCACAAAATGACCATTTTACCCCTAGGCTCAGAAATCAATTCTAATCAAATTTGTTTCTTTAACGAGCCTAGGTGAACATTTATTACTCTTATGGCAACCATCAAAACTCATTATTTCACACACTTACCTCTTATTTTACAACCTTTACAAAAAGGTCCTTTTTGGTGTTTTCATGGTAACACCCTTCACAAAAGTTGTTTATTAAACATCTATGACTCATTTTCTTCCATAAAAATGCAGAAAACAACATACATGCTCACATAGTAAAACTCTAAACTTTCCACCATTTTGCAAAATAGTCCCATCTTTAGAAAGCTTAAACTTTAGGGGTTCCAAAAGTACAAATATCATCAAGAAAAACCATTAAAATCACTTACTTGTAGGGAGAAGAGTTTGCTGAAATTTTTGAGTTTCAAACCCCTATTTTGCTTGTATTTTTCGGTGGAAGAAGATGAGTGAAGAGAAGGATATCATCTTTTCTTTATTTTAATGTAAAACAATCAATTTAGTCACCAAATCCTTACCAACTTTGACTAATTTTGACTTTCTTGTCCCCTATGGCCGGCCACCTTATGTCTAAGGATCTATTTGCACATTAAAGACCTCCAATTAATATTCTATGGCTATTAGGCACCTTTAGCTTATAAAATAGAACTTTTGCACTTTATGCGATTTAGTCCCTTTTCGTAATTGAGCACACAATCGCTGAAATTAAAGCACCAAAATTTTTATGCACTTATATAATCATGCTCTAACTCATAAAATAATATAAAAATAATTTTCTCTAACCTCAGAATAGTGATTCAAAAACCACTGTTCTGACTAGCCCCTAAATCGGGTTATTACATCATGAATCATACTACTTATATACATATGGTTAAAACATACCAGAAGAGCCAAATAAACACAACCACAACATCACATAACAAAGTATGAAACAACATATCTAATAGCAATTGAACTTAAACTCTTAGTAAATGCCATTTATAACCTAAATCAAAATAATCACAATTTATGCCGAGTTGTTGAATAGATAGTGTGAGCTCCGACTTAAACTTCCAACCATCATAAACTTCTGATGATCTACAAGAAATCAAACATAAAGGATGTAAGCAAATATTTGCTTAGTAAGTTCGTAATAAACTTTAACTTTAACTTACCATAAATATTGCAACTTAAACAATTTGCAATTAAATTTATAAGAAAAATCATGAGTTCATTATTAACCTACACATATCACAAGTTTCACAAGGTTATAAAACATTATCATGTTATAAAACATATACAAGTAAAGACATTAGATATATCATTCATTCAACACCTATTCATTTAACATTTCACATTTACATTTCAAATGTTCATTTTAAAATTTCATTTTTTCATATCTATCCATATAAACATTTCGAATAACCATTTCATATTACACATTTAACACAATCATTTTGTAAATCACATTTCAATTTCTCCATTAAATGGCTCATTCCGTATAACTGTTTTATATACCCGTTTCATTTTATACATTTAACAACAATGTTAATAAACATTAATCCTATCAACCACAATCATGCAATAGGTGAGTTTTATATACACGAGTTGCATAATCTAATCAATCATACAAGATCATTCAACACAAAGTCACGATATAATATCAGAAATCATGTAAACGTTTATATAATTCATTAGCAAATCATCTAACTATTGAAAATTTTCCCATTGAACGATATAAACAGATACGGATATGTGGTTATCCACCCAAGACGTGCTAGAAAGCTCAAACAAGCCAAACTAACCGAAAACATGCCTGGGTACCAAGTGTCTAGCCCGTAGGCTAAGGGCACCAAATGCCTAGCCTGTAGGCTAACATCGGCCCCGGGTAACACTCTAGAATCACTATAAATATAACATGATAGTCCGCAACAAATGTTAGACTCTGGTATATTCAGTGGATAATAATAAGTGAGGAATCATCATCTCATCACAAGTCAATCCCGTATAGCGCACAATATAACCTATTGGCATGCCAATTGTATTCTATCCTATATTCATTTGAGCTGGATACTCATAATCGTATAACAGTTTACATTTCAATCCATTTTCTTACCAATTCAATCGTTATATTTCAAATATAACCAATGTCATCAAATTACATAATTTTTAATAATAAAATTACTAAAATACACAAAATAATACCGTATGAACTTACCTAAACACAATGGCTACGAACACTTCAATGACGATTACTCGACGATTTTTCCTTTCCTGCGATTATCAATCGACTGATCCATTTCTAAATCTAAATATAATAATTTAATTCAATTGTTCCATTCAAATACTTTAAAATACTTAAATTCATGTACTTTACCCTTTATCAACATTTTATAATTTTACCCTAAACTTTCACCTTTTATTCAATTTAACCCCTAAACCCAAAACTTCAAATTAAACATAATTAAACTCAAATCATGCTGACCGAATTTTCCATAGTCCCTATACATCCCATATTTATTACATTTTCACAAGAATTTCATGTAATTTTACTATTTTAATAATTTAATCCTTTAACTTAAAAATTAACCAAAATCACTTTACAAAATTGTCCTATTTAACTATCAAGCTTATAAACCTATTATCAAACTTCAAAAACATCACAAATTTATCAATAACATAAATCATAGCTGTAGAGCCCAATTTTTTGTTGCCTGGGTCCAATGTCAATTAACCAAAAAATAAAATAAAAAAGTCCAAAAAAATTAAAAAAACAGTCCAATTTTAACAAAGCCCAAATAGCTATTACAACCCAAGACTCAATCCCTAAACGAGGCCCAAATTAACCCTAACCCAGTACAACCCAAACAAAAAATCAGGGTTTCAGAAACCCTAGTAGCCAACGCCGCCAGCAGCCACTACCACATTCGCGCACGCGGCCACGTCGCCCCGCTCTCCGCATCGAGCACTCTTCCACCTACGAAAAAGAAGGAAATACAACACAGCAAAAACAAATTTGTATTTTGGGTTATTTATTTTTTGGGGATTTTTCGGCTATAAAGTTGGAGAGAAAATCATTGTAAAAGGGGACGATTTTTTTGAGATAATACAGATACACAATACACAGAAATCAGAATAGACCAGTAAAGGTTTATTACCTCTTATTTTTTTTATTTTCCTTTCTTTTTTCTGAAACTGCCTACGTTTAGTTTTCGTTTCTATTTTATTTTTTTTACTATATATATACTTAAATAGACTATATAAAAAAAAGAGGAGAAAAAAACCCACTTTTGGAGTTCCTGCCACCGTGCTCGGCGGCCGATGGTGACCGGTGCGACGGCTGATGGCCGGGCCTGGGCTTGAGAGAGAGTTTTTTTTGGGGTTTCAATTTTTTTTTAAAACAACAAGGGCTAAATGATTTTTTTTTTGACAAAACATTGGCTTATATAGTGAATCAAAACGGCGTCGTTTTGATTCAATTAGCCCAGATGCAAAACGGCGTCGTTTCGTGCTTGACCCGTGACCCTACTCGATTAAGCCCTCAGGATCCGCGTGTTTCTAAGTAATGGTCTTATTGCCTAATTGGCCCTTCCACATTTTTCAGTTTTTTAATTTTGTTTTTTTTTAATTTTAAATTTGCCCCGATAATTCTATTTATTTTTCACTTTAGTCCTTGGGTAAAATGCTGCGCATAATGGGCCAGGGATATTTCCCTCTTCACCCCCTCATGTTTTTAGCGCATTGCAATTTAGTCTGTTTCTTTCTTTTTATTTATAATTGGCCCCAAATTTCTGTTTCGAGTGCAATTTAGTCCTATTTTTTATTTTTGTTATTAAATTGATTGATTTTAATATTGTTACTATCATTTTTATTGTTATTTTATTAACTATCAATTATTATTATTATCATTGTACTTATTATATTTATTATATTCATTATTTTACTACTATTATTATTGTTAATTTAGGATTGCTACTATCACTACTATTATAATTATTATTTTAATATTATTACAATTATTATTCTTCTCTTATTTTATTTATAATTAACTTTATAATCATTATTATACTCATTAGTATTTTTATTTTTATTTTTATTTTTATCACTATTATTTTTTATATACATATTATTATTACTATAATTGTATTTTATTATTAACACCATTTCTATTTTTACCATTACTTTTATTATTATTATTATTATTATTATTATTATTATTATTATTATTATTATTATTATTATTATTATTATTTATTAACATATTTTATTATTATTGCATTTTTTTGTTACTATAATTATTATTCTAGGTTTCTCATTATTGTATATAGCTTCCATTTTTGTTACTATTCTCTTTTATTTTATTTCATTGGTTTATATGCCTACTCGATATTTTAAATTAAGCATTTACTAATATTTTTTTGGGTTATTTTATTTATTATTCTTTCTATTATTTTTGCTCATTCCATTTTATTTTATTATTGTTCTCATTATTATTGTCTTATTATATATTATCTATATTATGAACCTACCCATTTATTTATTTACGTCTTTATATGCCTGCAAGGTTATGTTGCTCGTTATTATTATCGTGTTTACATTATCACTATTCGCTAAGTATGATCATTTTCACGTTTTAACCGATTTTCTATTTTAAAGATTACATTGACTTTATCTTTTATTCCACTTTTTTACCCAAACTCATAAAAAAGGGTTTTTACAAAGGTAATATTTTGTGTTTGGAAGTTCAGGAAATCGTGCCCTAACGCGCTGGGTTCCGATTTTTCGTTCATCCAAATGACTAAATATCCTTTTTAATATTTTGACTGTGTTTTCTTAACTTCAAAAATAAGGCAATATTTCATATTTGAAAATTCGAGGAATCGTGCCCTAACGTGCTAGGCTTCGGTTTTTTCTGTAATAGCCTAAATTTTCAGTGGTGTCGGGATGGTGATTCGAGGTCACTAAATCCGACAAGTGAGTAGAAAATATTATTAATTTAGTGAGTATAAGTTAAATGTGAAGTAAAAAAAAAATTGAAATAGTAAATAGTGTATTAAAAAAATAAAAAAAATAATTAGAATCGAAAACGAGGTATCGAGACCTCGGAGATTTTTAATCTAGCCATAAATATTTTATAAATACTTATGGAGTGTTAATAAGTTAGTATTAAAGTTTCGTCAAGAAATTTTAAAGTTCCGATAGTTAATTGAACAAAAAGGACTAAGTTGTAATAAATGCAAAGTTATGAGAAATGATTAAATAGCTTAAATGATAAAAGAAAGAGGGCTTAAAAGGAAAATAGACCCAAGGTCTATTTGGGCTGGACGGCAAGGGAATGAAATCAGAAAGAAAATAAGGAGAGGTAAGGGCAAAATTGGAATATTGCATAACTTACTTAATAAAACTAGGACTAAAGTGGAATTATCTAGATTTCTCTTTAGTTTTCTGCATTCTCATCAGCAAAAACACCATAGAAGGGTTTTCCCTAAGCTGGTTTTTCATATTTTTACTGCAAGTAAGTTCAATTCTTGATTATTTCTTGAAATTTATGTGTTTTTGTGACTTTTACAACTAGGCCCACTTGTTGAATTCATTAGTTTTAGATTTTATGAATGAAGTTGGAAGTTGCTATGAATATGTTCTGGAAGTATATGATGATTTAGCATGGAATTATAACTTTAAATGGTTTATATGCTGATTTTATTGAAAGAATTGAATAGAAAGTGAATGTTTGAGACCTAATTTTAAAAGAATTTGAAGTTAGGGTTTTTATGTGGAAATTCTGAATTCCAATAGGTTTGAAATAACTCATAATGATTAGGTAAAGTATTAATTTACAAAAATTAGCTTAATTGAGGGGTAATTGATCAAGGACTGAATTGTATGAACTCTGAAATTTGGGGCAAAATGGAAATCAACACTTTGCACTGAAACAGTTTTGGACAGCAGCAGTAGTCTAACTTTGAAAAATCACCAAAAATTGTAGAAATCGAATTAGAGGATGAATAAAATATGAAATTAAAGCTTATTGAGTCTAGTTTTTTATAGAAGAAACGATGTAAGCAATAGATTTGTATAATAGGTTTTATGAGATAAGGTCAGAATGATTTCGGGTTCCCCTGTTCTGACTTTGAAAAATCATCAAAATTTGTATAAAAATAATTGAGATCTTAAATTTATATCATTAAAATCCTGAGTGAGTCTATTTTCAATAGAAATAAACGTTAACATCATCCAAATCCTGAAAAAGGAGATAATTAATTTTTAGTGAAGATGGGTCGGAACTGTCAGACAGCAGAACAGGGGTGACTTTAAAGAATAAACTGTACTTATTGGCCAAACCAAAAATTCTAAAACTTTTATGGTAAAAAGATATGTGAGTCTAGTTTCAAGGAAAATTAACGGATCTTAATTTGGAGTTCTGTAGCTCAAGATAAAAATAATTTAGTGACTTTAACACAGATGGACAGCTTGAATATCCATATAAGTAAATAGTGAAATTATAGATAATGTTACTTATATGTGGGTTGTAATCATTAAGGATGTGAAATAGAGTAAAGGTGAAATCAATACTGATAAGTGAATGATTTTACAATGATAGATCAAGAACCCAAAGCAAGTCGAGGAAAAGAAAAAGTAGCTGATTAGTCCCTGAATTTTCTCAAATTCTGCAAATCGACTCAGGTAAGTTCATATGGCTGAAATTTAATGATTAAATGTTAATTTTATGAATTATATCATGTATGATGAGATATATTTGTTGATGAATTGAGAATAAAATGACAATGCGAAAAGTGATTAAATGATCAAATTGAGCGGAACATCGGAATTGAGTACTTCTGATCAGTGGCAAGTGAAAGTGAAAAGTGGTAGCTTCGGCTACCTAATCAGTGAAAAGTGGTAGCTTCGGCTACCTGATCAATGAAAAGTGGTAGCTTCGGTTACCTGATCAGTGAAAAGTGGTAGCTCCGGCTACCTGATCAGTGAAAAGTGGTAGCTCCGGCTACAAGTGACAAGTGATAAGTGATAGCTTTAGCTACGCTTATCTGATCAGTGATAAGTGATCATACGTAAAACCATAGTTATACTATGGCAAAGTGGAAGTGAAGTACTCAATTTTCCGTAACCGTTCCCTAATTTGATTAAGGATGGTAAGTAACAAAAAGGGCCCAAAAGAGTTAAAGTAAATGGATAAATGGTAGTGAGATTATACAAAAGCACTCACCAAATTGTGGTTGACAGGTGAACTTAATAATTGTACATAATGTATAAGTGTATGAATGTTGGTAAGATTTATATTTTATGCCTATGAACTTACTAAGTTTCTATAAACTTACTTGAGTGTATTCAATGTCTCATGTAGATTGACGTATAAATATACGGAGGATCGAATCAACACTGAGGATCACACTATCAAGATTATCTCCGGTAGCTTTTGTAAATTTCTTTTTGATTTATATGGCATGTACATGTTTGATGATTATATAAATATTAAAACTTGTTTAATGAGTATGTATTAAAGTAAACAGTGATAAATATGCTAAATAATATAATTATAGTAGAAATATGATTTGGTATCAAATTGGATTAAATTGGACTGGATTGTTTGGTTTTAAAATTTCAGGGAAGATTGGATATTTATAAAAGGACTATATTGAATTCATAATAAAAATAATATTAACTCGTTAAACTTAGGTAATGCCTCATACCTTATTCTGGCAACGAATACGGGTAGGGGGTGTTACATTTTCGTTTGGCCAAATAGCGAATACCCTTTTAAAATTGCAAAGTATGAATTTTGGAAATCATGAAATGATCTTGGTGTCAAGGGTTTGAAACATCGTATCCTAACGTGCAGGATGTGATATTTCATTCTTTTGGAACAAGAGAATTTCGATATCCAATTCGAATTATCCAAACATTTTCTAAAGGATTCGTATTTTAAAATCTCTTCCAATTTTCGATATTAGGACATAATCAATCAATAAGGTACCAATTTTGGGCGTTGCAAGGGTGCTAATCCTTCCTCGTGCGTAACCGAATCCCGGACCTGTTTTCTTAAGATTCGTAGACCAAAATGTTTCATAAGGTGGCCCAATCACCCTTCAAAAAATATTGGTGGCGACTCCATGTTTTTAAAGTCGGTCCTTGTTTTTAAAAAAAAATTAAAAATGATTTCGACAATAACATTTAACAATTTCACAAATATTTGATGATTATATAAATATTAAAACTTGTTTAATGAGTATGTATTAAAGTAAACAGTGATAAATATGCTAAATAATATAATTATAGTAGAAATATGATTTGGTATCAAATTGGATTAAATTGGACTGGATTGTTTGGTTTTAAAATTTCAGGGAAGATTGGATATTTATAAAAGGACTATATTGAATTCATAATAAAAATAATATTAACTCGTTAAACTTAGGTAATGCCTCATACCCTATTCTGGCAACGAATACGGGCAGGGGATGTTATATTTAGTGGTATCAGAGCCCGGTTTAGCCGATTCTCGGAACAATTGTGATGTATAAAGTGTTTAGAAATACATGCCATATAAATCTGTGATAGTGTGATGTGTATGATCCGATCTAATATTTGTTATTTTTATAGATATTTTCCGATTATAAAGATGTCAGATAGACCTGAACGTACTGAGCAGGAAGAAGTTAACAGTAGAATACAGATTTCCGAACGAGCAACAAGCAGTGATGTTCCGATTTCTTTAATGCGAGAGTAAGAATTAAAGAATATGATTTATGGGATTATGAACCAGTGGTATACTGAAACGATGCAAGAAAGAAATCAGGCTCAGCCACCTCCTCCCACCACTGCTCCATCAGTGGTACCCCCGGTTGCTCCTCCACCTCCTACAACGACTGAATTCAGTAAGCGTTCTCCATTGGAAAGGCTTAGAAAACTTGAGGCCGAAGAATTTCGGGGAAGGACTGATGATGACCCCGTCAAAGCTGAATACTGGTTACAGAGTTTGATAAGAATTTTTAAAGAAATGGCTTGCTCACCAGATGATTATTTGAGATGTGCTGTGTCCCTACTGAAAGAAGAGGCTTATAGTTGGTGGGAAACGATTGAGGCTGTGGTACCAGCAGAGAAAATATCTTGGGAATTTTTCCAAAATGAATTTAAGAAGAAATATGTGGGCAGACGGTATTTGGATAAAAAGAAAAGGGAATTTCTTGATTTACGGCAGGGAAATAAGTCAGTGGCTGAATACGAAAGAGAATTTATCTACCTCAGCAAATATGTCCGAGACATTGTACCTACTGAAGAAGAGATGTGTATCAGATTTGAAGAAGGGTTAAATGATGAGATTAGAATGATGATTGGGGGCAATGAAATACGAGAGTTTGTTGTTCTGTCAGACCGTGCTCAAAAGCTCGAAGAAGTATATAACAGAAAAATGCAGCGGGATCGAAAAAGTAAAGAGCCATTCAAAACAGGTGCTTCTAAGTCATTTTCAGATTTACCGGTAAAGAAATTTAGAGAAGAAATTAGTCGAACTACATCAGTGCCGGGAAAATCGGGTAGAGGTAGATCAAGACAACCTGATTTCAAGGTGTTTGATAGACCTGCAGCAAGTGTGAGCAGTGTTCAGGATGCTCCCTGACCTAAGTGTCAATATTGTGGAAGACATCATTTCGGTGAATGCAAGACTAAGATGGGAGCTTGTTATAAATGTGGGGCTACTGATCATCTTATTCGGGATTGTCCCCAGCTGCAAAAAGATGAAGTGGAACAGAAAGAGATACAGAGAATCACTCCCCAAAGAAATAGACGTTCGGGCCAGAGCAGTGCTACAGGGACTACCCGTTCGGGTATGAGAGAATCAGTTAGTCGATCAGAGAATAGAGCACCAGCACGTACTTACGCCATGCGAGCAAGAGAAGAGGCTACGGCTCCTGATGTAATTGCTGGTACTTTCTATCTTTATGATGTTACTGTTTATGCGTTAATAGACCCTGGGTCTACTCATTCATATATTTGTGCTATGCTAGTATCTGAAAAGAAACTTTCTGTTGAGTCCACTGCATTTGATATACAAGTCACTAATCCATTAGGTCAAAGTGTAACAGTTAATTTGATATGTCGAAATTGTCCACTGATAGTGAAAGGCTATGAATTCCCCGCTGATTTGATGTTCTTACCCTTTCGAGAATTTGATATTATTTTGGGGATGGACTGGTTAATGAAGCATGAGGCAGTAGTGAATTGTCGTGATAAACATATCAATTTGAAATGTCAAACAGGGGATGTAATTTCAGTTGGGTTTGAAAATATGGGTGATACAGTCAGAATTATTTCAGCTCTCTCTGCTCAGAGGTTATTACGTAAAGGCAACGAAGCATTCTTGGCCTATATTCTTGATACTAGGAGTTCCGATTTAAAGCTCGAACAAGTACCAGTGGTGAATGAATTTTCTAATGTGTTTCCTGAAGAGTTACCCAGTTTACCACCCAACAGAGAAGTTGAATTTGCAATTGATGTGATTCCCGGAACAGCTCCTATCTCAGTAACACCGTACAGAATAGCTCCAACAGAATTAAGAGAGTTGAAGACGCAGTTGTAAGAGTTATTAGATAAAGGGTTCATCAGACCGAGTATGTCGCCCTGGGGTGCACCTGTCTTGTTTGTGAAAAAGAAGGACGGTTCCTTAAGACTGTGTATAGATTACAGGCAGTTAAATAAGGTAACGATAAAGAATAAATATCCTTTGCCTCGTATTGATGATCTATTTGATCAGTTGAAAGGTGCTGCAGTATTTTCCAAGATAGATCTTCGATCTGGGTATTATCAGTTGAAAGTTAAAGAGTGTGATGTGCCAAAAACTGCCTTCCGAACCCGATATGGTCACTATGAATTTTTGGTGATGCCATTTGGTTTAACCAATGCTCCTGCTGCCTTTATGGATTTGATGAATCGAAATTTTCAATCATATTTGGATAGATTTGTGGTTGTGTTCATTGATGATTTATTGATTTATTCAAAGACAGAGTCTGAACATGCACAACATTTAAAGATTGTATTACAGATTTTGCAGGAGAAACAGTTGTATGCGAAATTCAGCAAATGTGAGTTTTGGCTCCATGAAGTTGCGTTTTTGGGTCATATTGTATCAGCTGATGGAATTAGAGTGGATCCAAGTAAGGTGGCGGCAGTGATAAATTGGAAAGTTCCGAAGAATGTTACTGAAGTACGAAGTTTTCTAGGACTGGCAGGTTATTATCGTCGATTTGTCAAAGATTTCTCAAGGATTACTTTACCGTTGACTCGATTACTACAAAAGAATGTTGAATTTATATGGTCAAGTGAATGTCAGCAAAGTTTCGATCAATTGAAAAAGATGTTAACAGAGGCTCCAGTGTTAACTCAACCAGAATCGGGTGTACCATTTGTGGTTTATAGTGATGCGTCTTTTAATGGTTTGGGTTGTGTACTTATGCAGTCAGGCAAAGTGGTGGCATATGCTTCTCGGCAACTGAAACCGCACGAGAAGAATTATCCTACACATGATTTGGAATTGGCAGCGATCGTATTTGCTTTGAAGATATGGAAACATTATTTATATGGTGAGAAATGTTACATGTATACTGATCATAAAAGCTTAAAGTATTTAATGAATCAAAAAGAGTTAAATCTGAGACAGAGACAATGGTTAGAGCTGCTGAAAGATTATGATCTTGTCATTGACTATCATCCAGGGAAAGCAAATGTTGTAGCAGATGCACTTAGCCGAAAATCATCATTATTTGCATTACGGGCATTGAATGCTCATTTATCTATTAATGAAGATGGTTCTGTACTAGCAGAATTAAAAGCTAAACCTGTGTTCTTTCAACGGATTCGGGAGCTACAAGATGAAGACCCAGAGTTGATGTCGAAACGACAGATGGTTCAAAATGAGTTAAGCCCAGAATACTCCATTGATGAAAATGGTATGTTATATTATCATAACAGAATATGTATTCCGAATAATTTAGACTTGAAAAATGATATTTTATCAGAGGCTCACAATAGTATGTGTTCTATTCACCCGGGTAGTACGAAAATGTATTGGTGGCCTAGAATGAAACGGGAAATCTGTGAATATGTAGCAAGATGTTTAATTTGTCAGCAGGTGAAAGCCGAGCATCAAGTGCCGACAGGGTTGTTACAGCCCATTATGATTCCAGAGTGGAAATGGGAACATGTCACGATGGATTTTGTATCCGGATTACCAGTAACTCCGAAGAAGAAAGATTCGATTTGGGTGATTATTGATCGGTTAACTAAATCAGCACATTTTATTCCGGTCAGAGTAGATTATCCACTTGAAAAGTTAGCGGAGTTATATGTGTCAGAGATAGTGAGATTACATGGGGTGCCAATATCTATTATTTCAGATCGAGATCCGAGATTTACCTCGAGATTTTGGAGTAAATTACAAGAAGCTTTGGGCACCAAATTAAATTTCAGCACAGCTTTTCATCCCCAGACAGATGGACAGTCAGAGCGAGTGATTCAGATTTTAGAAGATATGTTAAGGTGCTGTATACTTGAATTTGGCGGCAGCTGGGAAAGGTATTTACCTTTAGCTGAATTTGCTTATAATAATAGTTATCAAAGTAGTATTAAAATGGCACCGTTTGAAGCTTTATATGGAAGAAAATGTAGAACTCCATTATATTAGTCTGAATTAAGTGAGCCAAAACTAGTGGGGGTGGACTTGATTCGGAAAACCGAAGAAAAAGTTCGTATTATTCGAGAATGTCTAAAAGCTGCATCCGATCGACAAAAGTCATATGCAGATTTGAAGAGAAGAGATATAGAGTTTAATGTGGGTGATCGTGTATTTTTGAAAGTGTCACCGTGGAAGAAAGTTTTGCGGTTCGGCAGAAAGGGAAAACTCAGCCCACGATTTATCGGGCCGTATGAAATCATTGAAAGAATCGGTCCGGTAGCTTATAGATTGGCTTTGCCTCCGGAGCTTGAAAAGATTCATAACGTGTTTCATGTATCTATGTTGAGACGGTACAGATTAGATCCATCACATGTAATTCCTCATACGGAAATAGAACTCCAACCCGATATGACCTATTCAGAGGAACCGGTGAAAATTCTAGCTCGGGAAGTTAAAGAGTTGAGAAATAAACGTGTACCACTAGTTAAAGTGTTATGGAATCGACATGGATAGGAGGAGGCAACCTGGGAGACGGAGGAATTGATGAGATTTCAATATCCGAATTTATTTACAGGTAGGAAATTTCGAGGACGAAATTTCCTAAAAGGGGGGAGAGTTGTAATAGCCTAAATTTTCAGTGGTGTCGGGATGGTGATTCGAGGTCACTAAATCCGACAAGTGAGTAGAAAATATTATTAATTTAGTGAGTATAAGTTAAATGTGAAGTAAAAAAAAATTGAAATAGTAAATAGTGTATTAAAAAAATAAAAAAAATAATTAGAATCGAAAACGAGGTATCGAGACCTCGGAGATTTTTAATCTAGCCATAAATATTTTATAAATACTTATGGAGTGTTAATAAGTTGGTATTAAAGTTTCGTCAAGAAATTTTAAAGTTCTGATAGTTAATTGAATAAAAAGGACTAAGTTGTAATAAATGCAAAGTTATGAGAAATGATTAAATAGCTTAAATGATAAAAGAAAGAGGGCTTAAAAGGCAAATAGACCCAAGGTCTATTTGGGCTGGACGGCAAGGGAATGAAATCAGAAAGAAAATAAGGAGAGGTAAGGGCAAAATTGGAATATTGCATAACTTAATAAAACTAGGACTAAAGTGGAATTATCTAGATTTCTCTTTAGTTTTCTGCATTCTCATCAGCAAAAACACCATAGAAGGGTTTTTCCTAAGCTGGTTTTTCATATTTTTACTGCAAGTAAGTTCAATTCTTGATTATTTCTTGAAATTTATGTGTTTTTGTGACTTTTACAACTAGGCCCACTTGTTGAATTCATTAGTTTTAGATTTTATGAATGAAGTTGGAAGTTGCTATGAATATGTTCTGGAAGTATATGATGATTTAGCATGGAATTATAACTTTAAATGGTTTATATGCTGATTTTATTGAAAGAATTGAATAGAAAGTAAATGTTTGAGACCTAATTTTAAAAGAATTTGAAGTTAGGGTTTTTATGTGGAAATTCTGAATTCCAATAGGTTTGAAATAACTCATAATGATTAGGTAAAGTATTAATTTACAAAAATTAGCTTAATTGAGGGGTAATTGATCAAGGACTGAATTGTATGAACTCTGAAATTTGGGGTAAAATGGAAATCAACACTTTGCACTGAAACAGTTTTGGACAGCAGCAGTAGTCTAAATTTGAAAAATCACCAAAAATTGTAGAAATCTAATTATAGGATGAATAAAATATTAAATTAAAGCTTATTGAGTCTAGTTTCTTATAGAAGAAACGATGTAAGAAATATATTTGTAAATCATGAGATATAATAGGTTTTATGAGATAAGGTCAGAATGATTTTGGGTTCCCCTGTTCTGATTTTGAAAAATCATCAAAATTTGTATAAAAATAATTGGGATCTTAAATTTATATCATTAAAATCCTGAGTGAGTCTATTTTCAATAGAAACAAACTTTAACATCATATGAATCCTGAAAAAGGAGATAATTAATTTTTAGTGAAGATGGGTCGGAACTGTCAGACAGCAGAACAGGGGTGATTTTAAAGAATAAACTGTACTTATTGGCCAAACCAAAAATTCTAAAAATTTTATGGTAAAAAGATATGTGAGTCTAGTTTCAAGGAAAATTAGCGGATCTTAATTTGGAGTTCTGTAGCTCAAGATAAAAATAATTTAGTGACTTTAACACAGATGGACAGCTTGAATATCCATATAAGTAAATAGTGAAACTATAGATAATGTTACTTATATGTGGGTTGTAATCATTAAGGATGTGAAATAGAGTAAAGGTGAAATCAATACTGATAAGTGAATGATTTTACAATGATAGATCAAGAACCCAAAGCAAGTCGAGGAAAAGAAAAAGTAGTTGATTAGTCCCTGAATTTTCTCAAATTCTGCAAATCGACTCAGGTAAGTTCATATGGCTGAAATTTAATGATTAAATGTTAATTTTATGAATTATATCATGTATGATGAGATATATTTGTTGATGAATTGAGAATAAAATGACAATGCGAAAAGTGATTAAATGATCAAATTGAGCAGAACATCGGATTTGAGTACTTCTGATCAGTGGCAAGTGAAAGTGAAAAGTGGTAGCTTCGGCTACCTGATCAGTGAAAAGTGGTAGCTCCGGCTACCTGATCAGTGAAAAGTGGTAGCTCCGGCTACCTGATCAGTGAATAATGCTAGCTTCGGCTACAAGTGACAAGTGATAAGTGATAGCTTTAGCTACGCTTATCTGATCAGTGATAAGTGATCATACGTAAAACCATAGTTATACTATGGCAAAGTGGAAGTGAAGTACTCAATTTTCCGTAACCGTTCCCTAATTTGATTAAGGATGGTAAGTGACAAAAAGGGCCCAAAAGAGTTAAAGTAAATGGATAAATGGTAGTGAGATTATACAAAAGCACTCACCAAATTGTGGTTGACAGGTGAACTTAATAATTGTACATAATGTATAAGTGTATGAATGTTGGTAAGATTTATATTTTATGCCTATGAACTTACTAAGTTTCTATAAACTTACTTGAGTGTATTCAATGTCTCATGTAGATTGATGTATAAATATACGGAGGATCGGATCAACACTGAGGATCACACTATGAAGATTATCTCCGGTAGCTTTTGTAAATTTCTTTTTGATTTATATGGCATGTACATGTTTGATGATTATATAAATATTAAAACTTGTTTAATGAGTATGTATTAAAGTAAACAGTGATAAATATGCTAAATAATATAATTATAGTAGAAATATGATTTGGTATCAAATTGGATTAAATTGAACTGGATTGTTTGGTTTTAAAATTTCAGGGAAGATTGGATATTTATAAAAGGACTATATTGAATTCATAATAAAAATAATATTAACTCGTTAAACTTAGGTAATGCCTCATACCCTATTCTGGCAACGAATACGGGTAGGGGGTGTTACATTTTCGTTTGGCCAAATAGCGAATACCCTTTTAAAATTGCAAAGCATGAATTTTGGAAATCATGAAATGATCTTGGTGTCAAGGGTTTGAAACATCGTATCCTAACGTGCAGGATGTGATATTTCATTCTTTTGGAACAAGAGAATTTCGATATCCAATTCGAATTATCCAAACATTTTCTAAAGGATTCGTATTTTAAAATCTCTTCCAATTTTCGATATTAGGACATTAATCAATCAATAAGGTACCAATTTTGGGCGTTGCAAGGGTGCTAATCCTTCCTCGTGCGTAACCGAATCCCGGACCTGTTTTCTTAAGATTCGTAGACCAAAATGTTTTATAAGGTGGCCCAATCACCCTTCAAAAAATATTGGTGGCGACTCCATGTTTTTAAAGTCGGTCCTTGTTTTTTAAAAAAAATTAAAAATGATTTCGACAATAACATTTAACAATTTCACAAATCAGTCCTTAAGTTAACTAAATTAAGCTATAACGATTTCAAAACATAAAAATCATTAAAAGTATAATAAAAATACATACCATGCAATGGATTTTATTAATAGCCGAAACTTTAGTGTTCTTCAACCACACAATTTGGTGAAGGAAGGTTGGCGAAGGAAGTGAATAAAACATAATGAAATGGCCATTTTACTTGTTTTTGTTTTTATTACCTTTTTAACATTATTAACTTATAATATAATATATAAAATTATATGTAAACCACTAATAAACCGTGGAACATAAATGATTATGGCTTATTTGTCAAATAAAATAATCCACCAAGTCATTTAAACTGATTTAACCCTTATAAACTAATAGCAATTAATTTATGTGATTTTTACTATTTAGTTTTTTTTTTACTAAATTACTATTAAAATGTTAAAATTTTTGAACCAAATTTCAATATACTTATAAAATAACTCCGTAAATATTTAATAAAAATATAACTCCATAAATATTTAATACACCTATATAAATATTTACGGATCTCAAAACTTTATTTTCCAAAATCACTTAATTTTAGGGACAAACCACTTATTTTTGTAAGAAAAATTTTGTTCTGAGTCCTCAATTAATTTGCAAACCAACGGGTAATTTACCAGAAAATACCATTTTTATAAAAAAATTTACAGAAAAAGACCTGTTTTCTAATTATTTACCGGAAAGGGCCATTTCCCCCAAAACGCGTCCACGTCAACGCATTTTCAGGGGATGCAGCAGGAAAGCGCGTCCACAAGGGAGCGTTTTATGCCACATCAGCCAAAATCGCGTCATTGAGGTGCGCTTTGCTGATGTGGCAAAAGCGCTCCCTCGCGGACGCGCTTTTGCCCATTCCAACGGTCACTTTTTTTTACCGTTCGGCCTCCAACGGTAAAAAAAACTATAAAATCCCCCATCCTTTCATTTTTTTTCACACAAAAGTCCTTACTCATTTTTCTCTCAAATTTCTCTCAACTTTCTCTCAAATTCCTCTCAAATTTCTCTCAAATTCCTTTAAAGTTCCTCTCAAATTTCACAATAGTCCTTTAAGTATTACAAAAAAGCCCTGTTTAAAAGTTTTTTTAAAATATTTTTTTGTTAAATTTAAAAATATTCGATCGTATTAACAATGGCCGGAGAATTAATTCGTCTTGACAATAAACACATCTCCGTCGATTAAATGACAATGGCAAGTTATAATTTTAATTTTTCAATACTATTTAATATTTTTAGGTTTATGCAATTTTAATTAATTTTTATTTTATAATTTTTAAAACAGACTGTAGATCGGGTGTTGCAATGCTATATTCGCAATATGCCTGGTCCGCCATCACCGTTGATCGAGAATTACTTGCGGGAAGTGGGTTTTTGGCACGTGGCCACGATAGGCCGAGGGTGCAAGTTGGACCCGAAGCTAATCAGTGCGTTGATAGAGAGGTGGAGACCCGAGACGCACATTTTCCATCTTCTATGCGGAGAGTGTACTATCACTCTGGAAGACGTGCATTTGCAATTGGGATTGCCGGTGGATGGACACGCACCAGGTCCGTAACTTCTGGTTATTGGGGAGTCGTATGCTACGAGATTTTGGGTGCTATTTCGGATAACATTTACGAAGGTCGGATCGAGATGGGCTGGTTACGAGACACATTCCCGGAGCCAGATAATGATTCGACCGAAATAGAAAGAATACAGTATACTCGGGGTATACATTCTAGAGATGATTAGAGGCCATCTGATGCCGAACTTGTCACGAAACCTCGTACGTCTGAGATGGCTGCTGAAACTCGTTGATTTTAGAGCAGTCGGTAAATTGAGTTGGGGGTTTGCCGTGCTAGCAAAATTGTATAGGGAGATGTGCGGGGCGACGTGGCCGAATAAAGTGAAAATCGGAGGTTGCCTATTACTACTGCAATCATGGGCACGATTTCGGTTTCTATTTTTACGTCCTTGAGTCGACCACCCATATACATTCCCACTCATAACGAGGTAAATTTAATATTAGATTTTACAATTATTACGTAGCTTTAAAATATAATTGTATGCTAAAAATTTATTTAATTAGATGGAACCATTCGGCGAGTTATGTTAGAATACCTACATCGCTTGAAGATATACGGCTTCTATTAGAGCAACGGTCGAAAGCACAAGTAAGTATTAAATAAAATATATTTTCGTAATAAAATAGTTGTTTCGTATTTAGTATTTAGTATATAACTAATATTTTTTTATCATGTTAATATAGTTTGAATGGACACCATACGAGGATCCGTCAATTCGGGCAGTAATTCCGGAAGAGTTTTTTCAAAATTCGAACATTTGGCATGTGAAGGTGCCATTGGTCAACTATGCCACTGTGGAGATGCACCAGTCAGATCGGGTTTTGCGTCAATTTGAATTCCGACAACCGATTCCCGTGGCACTTGAGGTGCTCGATGATGAGCACAAAGTCGACTTACGACAGTTGCATACGGATTGGCCAAGATTTTGGTCAGCGTATATCGAATTGTGGGAGAACTGGTATGATTATATACCTACTCAGGAGCAGATCATCGTTCCTGAGTTAGCGTGCGTGCCGGAATACATGCCATGGTTTAGGATCCATGGCAAGCCGTATTTATTGTCAAAAGAGGAGAGGCGACGGCAACTTAGTGAACAAAGGGAATGACGGGGCCCTTTAAATCCAAGGAGAATGGGTGATGAGACAAGACCATCAACAGCACCGACACAACCACCAGGCCCATCAACAGCGTCCACACAGTCACTGGGCCCAACACTTCCGCCGACGACACCCACATCACAGCCTTTTAAGATTATGCCAGGTGCATACCCTAGCCCTTATATGTATCCTAACCCTTATATGTTTCCTTTTCCCAGTCCCATGGTAAGTTGGAATGCATGGTCCGGTTCGAGTCTATTCCCGACTACTCCAACTGGCCAGCAGATCTATAGGCCGTCGTTGCATGAGGGATCGCACGAGGCGCCTTCGGGGAGCTCTTCTTTTTACCAATCTCCTTCGCCTTACAGGATTCAGACACCTCCGCCATGGGCGATGCAAACACCTCCCTAGTCAATATTTTACCAATGTGGGTCATCCTCCCAACACCCACAACCAGACCCCTTGCCGGAGGAACCAAATTCCCCGCCTAAGGTTCCACAACCCTCGCTGGAAGCTAGAAGGAGGAATCCAGCGTGTAACCATTGATCACCCCTATGTGGCACTGATTCCGACCGGCACCAACATTGATTCCGGCCGTCATTATTTTATTTTTTATTGTAATTTAATTTTTATATCTTTAATAAAATAAAAGTTGTTTTTTATTTATTTTTTGTAATTTAATTTATTTTTTATATTTTAAATAAAATAAAAGTTGTTTTTTATTTTTTATTGTAATTTATTTTTATATATTTAATAAAACAAAAGTTGTTTTTTTTTTTATTGTAATTTATTTTTTGTATATTTAATAAAATAAAAGTTATTTTTTATTTTTAATTATAATTTAATTTTTATATCTTTAAAAAATAAAAGTTGTTTTTTATTTATTTTTTGTAATTTAATTTATTTTTTATATTTTAAATAAAATAAAAGTTGTTTTTTATTTTTTATTGTAATTTATTTTTTGTATATTTAATAAAATAAAAGTTGTTTTTTTATTTTTATTGTAATTTATTTTTTATATATTTAATAAAAAAAGTTGTTTTTTATTTTTTTATTGTAATTTATTTTTTGTATATTTAATAAAATAAAAGTTGTTTTTTATTTTTTAATTATAATTTATTTTTATCTTTAATAAAAGTTGTTTTTTATTTATTTTTTGTAATTTAATTTATTTTTTACCTGAATAAAATAAAAGTTGTTTTTATTTTTTATTGTAATTTAATTTATTTTTATATCTTAAATAAATAAAAGTTGTTTTTTATTTTTTTATTGTAATTTAATTTATTTTTATATCTTAAATAAATAAAAGTTGTTTTTTTTTTTTTATAATTTAATTTTTATATCTTAAATAAAATAAAAGTTGTTTTATTTTTTAATTATAATTTAATTTTTATCTTTAATAAAATAAAAGTTATTTTTTTGTAATTTAATTTATTTTTATAACCTAAATAAAATAAATTTTTTTTTGTAATTTAATTTTTTTATAACCTAAATAAAATAAAAGTTGTTTTTTATTTTTTTATTGTAATTTATTTTTAATTTTTATATCTAGAAACTAAGAAGAAATGGATGAATTAGGACTAAATTGAATAAGTGAAAAAGTATGAGGGGTTAATTTGTAATTTTATCAAATGGATGTTGATCCAATGTATGAATTTTGAAGGATCGTAAGGGGCAAAATAATCATTTAGCAAGAAAGATAATTTTGAAGAATAATGATGATGGTGATATTTTAGATTAATTGAATAACTTTTTTTTTGTTTTGCAACTTAGTCCTTCTACAAAAGTTCACCATTTTCATCAAGAAATTAAAAGAATTTTCATAGCCACCAAGAGACAAAAAATGATAAGGAGACTATCAACTATTTCAATTTGGACACGAGCGAGATGTATGGCCTAGGTTCCTACACCATTCGCATAACTTCCATTGGTTGGTCGTTTCTCGGATATCCATATTGTTGTGTATTCTAGTCGAGCAAGGTCGACCCTTTGGTTTGCGACGCAGTTCCCTATCCGGTAACAGGTTATTCGGAGCAAGCGGTATAGGCGGCCACTTACGTTCACCTGGGACTGGTGGGAATACGTGTCTCCACACGTTGTACATGTATTCTATTTTATACACTTCGTCGACATAGCTCATGGGATTCAGACGGAGATTCTGACAAGCCGCAAGTACATGAGCGCATAGATAACGAAGTGCATCAAATATCCCACAGTCGCAGGTCCTATTTCTCAAGTGTACACGATATTGCCCGCCAACAATACCTTGGTTCGATCTGTCAAACTCCGTCACACGAAACCATAGGTTGTCGCGATCGTGACACACAGTGTGCATGGTGTTGGCCCGTGCCTTTGCCTTGTTAATTTCTCGCAATACCTTCGCGCACCATACATAGCCTCCCTGCATTTGGCATTTATAACTCGCTGCTCGCTTCGGAAATAGTGCCACTAAACGAAAATATGTCTCTCGCACAACCGATGTTATCGGCAAATGACGCGTTCCTTTAAGAACAAAATTTATGCATTCAGCCAGGTTTGAGGTCATATGACCATATCGTAGGTCGCCGTATCGTATGCTTGTGTCCACTGTTTCAAAGGTATGTTGCGTAGGTAGTTTACGCCTTCTTCATTAACTGAGCGCAAACTCGCCAACATCTCGTGAAAATGGTCCTTATTGATCTCGTACCCTACCAATATAAGTTGATAGCGAATATTACATACCACTCTTCAATTAAGAATAAACTGGATATTACAAACAAAATTATATTAATAGATATTACATACCCATGTTGGTCACTTGTCATCGTTCACTTGCAGTACGATGTTGCCTGTGGTAGTTGGACGCAACATGCCTTAGGCAATATCGATGGTGTGTACGATGCCACAGATTTCCCTATCGCTTTATTGCGGCTAGTATTCCAGGGCCCCGGTCCGATATAACGCATATATCAGGTTGAGGGCAGACATGTCTTTTTAACCTAGATAGAAAGAAATCCCAGTCATCAGCTAACTCCCCCAGTGTTATTGCAAACGCAATTCGAAGGATTCTCCCACTGCCATCCTGTGCCACAGCTAGCAATAGCCGATGCGTATATCTACCACACATAAAGGTACCGTCAATTTGTACCAATGGATTGCAGTATAGAAATGCATCTTAGCATTGCTTAAATGTCCAGAACAGACGCTTGAACACTTGGCATTCACGGAGCAATCGATCGTTGTAGTACGCCGGTTCCGTTTCAAGGTTTGTTATGCTACCTGGGACATATCTCTCCAGCACTTGACACCACTGCCACACTTCATTATATGAAGCGTCCCACCGACCATGCAACTTTTCCAACGCCTTCTGCATAGCTATCCAAGTCTTCCGGTAAGAGGGCGTGTACCCCAATTGGCTACGAATATTGCTAATTAAGGTCGGCACTGAAGTCTTGGGATCCGCCTTCACCGTCGGTATTATTAAGTCAGCCAACATCTCTGAATCCATCTTGGGATGATCTTGTGAAACAACTGTCAATGAAGTACGTTAAATAATGCAACATTACGTAATATTAATATTATTCAAAAACCTTAAACACCTAGTGATACTGTACCGGCAAGACATGTATGTGGACCTTTATACTTTTTAAATCTCTCACAAAGCTTGTCCTTTTCCTCAACGAGGCCATGATTTTCCATGAACATGTACCGTCTTGCATTGCACACTTGGCCTCGTACTTATCGAGTTTGGATTTAACCACGTTGTAGTTAACATCGTTCTTGATGCTATATTGTTTCAATGCACCAAGAAAACTATCCTTGTTGGAAAACTCTTTACCAACTTCTAATTAGCCCGAATCTAACGACGAACTTGTACGATCACGCCTTCTGTGTGGTAGTTCAGGAAACTCTAATGCATCGTCTTGAGATAAATCGACATTATGCATGTGGGCTGTAGGAAAGTACACTCTGAATCGCGGATCTTCTTCTTCTTCATCTGAACCCCCTTCAACATCTTCTGGTACGGTTGGAACAGGCTTCGGTCCAGAAAATAATGCAACTTCTACACTATCGGGGTCGGGCTCTCGAGGTGGATCCGCATCGGACTCATCATCTGACCCACCATCATCTGCAACGAACGAGGTCCCCTCGCTGGTGGATGTCATGGGGAGTACATTATCCCTTCTTAAACAACTTTCGTAACGTTCCCAATCATATGTGGATTGCCAAACCACTAAAAGTTGATGGTGTTCCCTAATACGTATTTCTAGCATCGAACGTCGAAGGAAGGATATGCATGTCCCATCCACCAATAGAGTGTCGTGTAGGGGTTGTGTTTTTCGTACTACCACCAAACACGGGCGCTTCCGTATTCTGCCTCCCACTAACAGAATGTCGGCTTGGGGTCGTGTATTCCCCTCGAACAGCAGTAGATGTTGAAGTTGAAGGAAGATCACTTCGCGATGAAAATTGTACATATACCTCAAGATAGGGTGATCCATTGGCAAGATGAGTCTCTACCATTGCCTCCAAGCTCCGAGGACCTTTGATGTCGAATGAGTCATATCTCATGGGATCAACCGAAGCACAAAATCTATACTTAATAGACTGAACTTTCATTGGCGTTGTTCCGAAGATTTTACACCTAATTCTTTTGTGAAGTTCTGTCAAATCTATGTTCTGGTTAAAAACCAGTCGTGCTGTGTTCTCCGATAAAAAAACACACCATTTTTTGTGTCACAAACCTCACCATCGTAGTAAATAACAACACTAATACGTTCACTCATCTTCAGTTTCTATTTTACTTTTGCCTCAATTTCTATTATGCAACCTGAGAATGAAATTTGACTCATTTATAGTTTGGATTGCCAGAGACTACTGTAGCAAAAGAGCGTCCACGTGGGAGCTTTTTTCAGTACTCTTGCTGACAGTGCATCCTGCTTGAAGCGTTTTGATCACTATTTGTTCAGAAACGTCTTCTCAAAATTATTTTGCCAGAGACTACTGTAGCAAAAGAGCATCCACGTGGGAGCTTTTTTTCAGTACTCTTGCTGACAGTGCATCCTGCTTGAAGCGTTTTAGTCACTATGTGTTCAGAAACGTCTTCTCAAAATTATTTTACCAGATACTACTGTAAAAAAATAAATAATTTTTATATTGCTGATATATTTTTCCTTAAAACCCTAAACCTAAAATTATTTTATTTAATTAACCCTAAAATCTAGTTCATTAATTTTCCCCTAAAAACCCTTAACACTAAGACCCTAAAAACCCTAAACCATAGCCCTAAAACCCTAAAAATCCATACCGTAATCCTAAAAACAGCTGAAAAAACTATTGGGGAAAAGGGCAAAAGCACGTCTACGAGGGAGCGCTTTGTGCCACATCAGCAAAGGGCACCCCCAAGGACGTGATTTTGGCTGATGTGGCACAAAGCGCTCCCTCGTGGATGCGCTTTACTGCTGCATCCCTTGAAAACGCGCTGACGTGGACGTGTTTTCTGGGGAAATGGCCCTTTCCGGTAAATAATTAGAAAACAGGTCCTTTTCCGTAAATTTTTTATAAAAATGGTATTTTCTGGTAAAATACCCCAAACCAACAACTTAATCAAAATCTTTAAATATATCATTTCATTTGAAATAAGACTAATAATATTATATTCTTAGGTAAACTATAAAAATAATCACTTATATTTATTTAAATTTACGTTTTGATCATTAAATTTTTAATTGATACTGACTTAAATAAAGATGTTGGAATATGGATATTGACAAACCTGGAATGCGACCGAAAAACTAGTTGTCCAATAGATTCAAGAAGTTTAAGTTCATACAAGATGAGATTTCATGACCAATGTCATCAGAAAACTTGTTGGCGGAGGCATCCAGGTGTCCTAAACTTAAATAGTCACCAAATGAAGGCATCCCTATTGAGAAATTGTTCCAAGAAACATCCAAAAACTTGAGTTTTCTACAGTTGGAGACATTGATCCGATGGTGGATTGGAAGTTTCTACTTTTTGGGTTTTCTATCGTTTTGGTTTATGTACAAACAAAGCTAACTGCGGAGCGGCTTTGGTCGGAAGAGGAGACATGCAATGGGGTCTTTGAGCAGCGGCTAGGGTTTGTGAAACGGAAAGAATAGAAGGTGTAAAAAACTCAAAGTTTTTCAAAAAAAAAAAAAACAATTAAGTCTTCTTTTCCTTTTTTCTTTTTTTTTCCATTTAATTGAGCACCTTAACTTTTAAAATGAATAAAAAAAAATCCCAAATTAAAAAAAAAGTAATAAAGGCTTTTTTTGTACTCAATAGTGTATTTGAACTTTCAAAATGCATAAAAAAAGTTCTCAAACTTTTTCAAAAAAAATTAAATCCTTACTCTCTTTTTTTTACGCTTAATTGGATAATTAAATTGCCAAATTGCAAAAAAAAAGGCCCTTTAACCGTTAACTTTAACCACTTTTAAAGTTAACTGCCATTGATTTTTTCAATTAAAGCCACTATGTGTCACAACTATGGCATAACATGTGACAAAAATGTTAAAAAATAAAAATCAATAAATTTTATAAAAATTATTAAATTTTAATAAAATTATAAAAATTATAAAAGTATAAAAAAGTATAAATTTTTTTTATAAATTTTATAAAATTGTAAAAAAAATTATAAAATATATAGAAATATAGAAAAAAAAATTATAAATTTTTATAAAGTCGTAAGAAAATTATAAAAATGTAAAGAAATATAAAATTCGTAAAAAAAATTATAAAAGTATCGTAGCAAAAAAGTATTTTATAATTTTTCTATAACTTTTATTTTTTTATCATTTTTCGCCACATGTCATGTTGTGTTGCAGCACGTGATGGCTTTAACTGAAAAAAATTGGGGGTCGTTAACTTTAACTGTCAACGATTAAAGTTAATAGTTAGAATGTCTTTTTTATACATTTTATAATTTTTTATGATTTTTATAAAATTTTTCTACTTTTTAATAAAATTTAAATATTTTATATTTTTTATTAAAATTTAATAGTTTTTATAACTTTTATTTTTTATAATTTTTTTGTCACGTGTCACGCCATGGTTATGAAACAGGGTGGCTTTAATTGAGAAAAATTAGGGGCAATTAAATTTAATAGTCAACTGTTAAAGTTAACGATTAAATGATCTTTTTTATGCAATTTGGCAGTTTAAATACCTAATTGAGTGCAAAAAAAAAAATAGTGGCTTAATTGTTTTTTTTTAAAGTTTAAGGGCTTTTTTGATGCATTTTGAAAATTCAATACCCAATTGAGTGTAAAAACAAAATAGTGGCTTAGTTGTTTTTTTTTTAAAGTTTAAGGACTTTTTAATACATTTTAAAATTTTAAATACCCAATTGGATAAAAAAAAAATAAGGCTTACTTATTATTATTTTTTTAAATTTGACAGCTTTTTATAACTTTAAGTTGAAGGAGTAAGGAAGCAAGAAAAAAGAAAAGAAAAAAGAAAAAAAAGGAAAAAAATGAAAATAAAAAGAAACGTGGGAAAATAAAAAATATTAAAATAAATAATTATTACAAATTGATAACGATGATGAAAATATAACAATTAAAAATAAGTAACCTATAAAATAGTCATTTTGTTTATTTCATGTTATATTTTAGTTATTTATGTTTTATAATTTTATGTATTAGTCACTTACATTAATATGTTGTAATATTTTAGTTACTAAAACGCTAATTGTCGTTAACGGTGTAATGGTAAGCTGATATGTCAAGTTAAATCATCATTTTAAACAAAATTTTAAGTTAAATTATACAATTGATATCCATATTTTTTGAGCAATTTAATCTTTTCTTTTATGTTCTTTTAACTTATTCTTTTTGTTTTTATTTTCCATTCTCTTTTGCTTCTCCATCTCTTTGATTGATTTTTCCCAATTTAAATTGTTTAAAAAAAATATGAGGGCTACTTTTAATAAATGAAAAAGATAGAAAAATTACGTTAAAAGAAATGGAGAAGAGAGGAAAACAGAGAGAGATAGAGAAGAGAAAGAAAAAAAAAGAAAGTTAAAAGAACATAAAAGAAAAAAATAAATAGCTCAAAACGAAAAAATATAGGAACCAATTGTATAATTTAACCTAAAATTTTCGTTTAAAATAATGATTTAACGTATCACATCAACTTACCATTACACTGTTAATGAAAATTAACGTTTAATGACTAAAATATTACAAACGGTTATATAAATAATTAAAATATAATATTTTAAATATAAATAGTTAAACTATAACTTAAAATAAATAAAAGTGAATTAAAAATTTAGTGATGAATACGAAAACCAAACAAACGGAATTTTTACCTCCCTAGATACTATGATTTTTTGGAATTTTCTTATTTGTTCTCTACTGGGTTATATTTGGGCCGGGCGTTTTAGCATTTAAAACATGCTTCCACCTAAGACTCGCTGAGCCTGGATTGCAGCCACGTGGATCGGCGCCGTTGAAACTTTTGACCTTTCCTTCCACGCTTTCCCGTTTTTTGAAATCCGCCGCCAAATCTGTAACCCGAAAACTCCTTCCAGTTTCACAAAACAACAAAACTGATGGAAACAGCTTCATGAATTACGAACAGAGGCTTAAAGCAGCGGCCAAAATCGTCCTCGCGTACGATGAACGCGCTGGAGACGATACGGTGGATCGTGTAGAGTTTGGAGTCACCGCGACGCTAAAACCTCACCAAGTCGACGGAGTGTCTTGGCTTGTTAGGAGATATGTTCTTGGCGTCAACGTCGTTCTTGGTAGCTCCTTTTTTGTCTTTTTAGTTCTGAAATCATCACCATTGAAAAAAATTAGCTTCTAACATGTAAGTTTTTTTTCTATTTCTTGAATTCATATTGCAGGGGATGAGGTTCGTTCCTTTTTCAAAATTGAATTAAAATTTGTAAATATAACGGTAATTTTCCCTCTAAACTTTTGTATATAATAATTTCCGTAATTTGACAATGGTTGACAGATGGGATTGGGGAAGACTCTTCAAGCTATTTCCTTCTTGAGCTATTTGAAGGTCCATCAGAAGTCACCGGGTCCATTTTGTGAGTTAGAACTTTTGGTTTGATTTTAAGAATTTTGAGGTGGCTGGGCTTATATATATATATTCCTTGATTTCTCATTGTTGTCAAAATTATATTGTAGTGGTGCTTTGTCCCTTAAGTGTAACAGACGGTTGGGTGTCAGAGATAGTTAAATTTACACCTAAATTAGAAGTTCTTAGGTATGTCGGTGACAAAGAACACCGGCGAAGTCTACGCAAGACTATATATGAGCACGTGAAAGAGAAGTCATCATCAAATGTGAGTTTCTTGCTATGTGTTTGCATTATGTTTGAAATCTGTCCGCCAAAGTAGTTGTTTTGTTCTGGTACTGAGTGTATTGAAACATCAGTTGTCTCTTTACCAACTTGTTTGAGGAAATTTCCCGTATGTTGTAGGTTCCATCCTTATCCTTTGATGTGCTCTTGACAACATATGACATAGCATTGATCGATCAAGATTTTCTCTCTCAAATACCCTGGCATTATGCTGTAATAGATGAAGCTCAAAGGCTTAAAAATCCTTCCAGCGTATGGTTAAGATAGCAAGATATATCTTTCATGTTCTTCTTCATATTTCTTTTATGATATTGTAGTTTATATATTAATTTCTAAGTAAGTTTGATCTAGTTGCTTAAATAAGACATTCTAATTTGTAGATCTTGACAGGTACTGTATAATGTCCTTAACGATAAGTTTATTATGCCAAGACGGTTGTTGATGACTGGTACTCCTATTCAGAACAATCTCACTGAACTCTGGGCTTTGATGCACTTTTGTATGCCCTCGGTGTTTGGGACCCTAAACCAGTTTCTTTCTTTATTCAAAGAAGCTGGAGATATTTCATCAGGTTGTCTTTGTTATTTACTATATTGGTTGTTTAACTTTAGGCCTCATCTGAATCTACGTTTTGTCCTTTCAGAGCATGGTGTATATCTTTGAATCAAGGGTTTGATATTCTTGCTTCCCTCAGTTCAAAACTCTGGCATTTTTTTTCATGGATTGAAATCTATTCTTATATCTACTTCTTTTCTGAAATCAAGCATTTATGACTTTTGAGGACCTTTTTATTACATAATGCCTATTGCTGCCTTCTTACCTTATATTGGCTTCTACATGGACATAATGACTTTATAAGGGGATTAATGGCACACGTCTTACACCTTTTCTGGGTTTCCTTTTACCAGATAGTACATCATCTAAGTCCAGGGAGTTGTTTAAGAGTTTAAAGTATATATTGCAAGCTTTTATGCTTCGACGGACAAAAGCTAAACTTATTGAGTCTGGAAATCTAGTACTCCCGCCTCTTACTGAGATTACTGTGTAAGTTCTATGTTGACTTTTTAAAAACTTACAGGTTTCTTATGCTAATGTGTTTTTTTATTTTATTTCTATAGGATGGCTCCATTAGTTAGCCTGCAAAAGAAGGTGTATACTTCAATATTAAGAAAGGAGCTTCCAAAACTTCTTGCTTTGTCTTCTGGCTCATGTAGCCATCAATCTTTACAAAATATTGTATGTTAGATTCCTAACTTCTCAGCTTTGATGTTCACTTATAAGCTTTTACATTTACTTTGAAATATGAATACCAAGGCTGTCGTTCCTTCATTTCTTAAACATTATATAAATCGCTTCATGTCTCATGCTGGAAGTTCATATCGGAGTTGTCAATATACTATGCTTCCTTTCGAGTTATCGAAGTCTTATAAGGGACCAATATTATTCCACTGCTGAAAAATCTACTTACCAAGGTCTTGGAGAGTGGTAGCTAATGAGTTGATAGATCCAACAAACTATGTTACATGATGATTTGATGTTAATCATTGAGCTACAGATTATTAACTCTTCTAAGTAGTGTTTTTCTCATGTAAACCTGTTCTGCTCTTGTTGTTAACTTTCTAAATAGTGCTATTTCTCAAGTAATACCAGTTCTACTCCTATTGTTAATCATAGTACTGATGCTTTTTCTCATGTAACACCAACTACTCCTATTGTTAACCCTAGTAACTGGTGCCTTTTCTCATGTAACAGTTGTATTTTATAAGTCTGCTTCTGGTCCTTGAGATGCTGCACAAATTATAGTTCTAAGTCCTTCTATCTGTTGGATAAAAATAACCCATTTTAGGGCATCAATTTCTCAAGGCATTCCTTATATGTTTCCATGCCCCTACTTTTAAATCTTTTTAAAAGCATTGATTAATTTGACACTTAGTCATCTTACTTATTATTCCGCATCAGAAGTTATTTTGCACCCTACATGCTTTCAGACATTTTTCTTTATTCTTCTGCTATATTTTTAAAACGTTTAAAATTTTACTGGGCAGGTAATTCAACTAAGAAAAGCATGTAGCCACCCTTACCTCTTCCCTGGCATTGAGCCTGAGCCATATGAAGAGGGTGAACACCTTGTTCAGGTATTGCACTTTTGCATATAGCTTTGCTAAAATAAAGGTATTCAATTAAGAGTTCGTTTCAATTTTTTTTGTTGTGTCAAGACTCAAGACTATAATACTTGTAGAAGAACAAAAACTGTGAACCAGAATATGTCAAAAACTTATCTTCTTTTGCCTTCACCACTCCTATTGCTTTGGGCGAAAGAGTGAACTCCTAGTTTTAGAATACACCCATCACTCTCTTAAAATTTCCTGATCAGGGCAGTGGGAAGCTTATGGTTTTAGATCAACTACTCCGGAAGCTATATGATTCTGGGCATCGTGTCCTTCTCTTTGCTCAGATGACACATACGCTTGACATTTTACAGGTTAGTCATCCATAACAGGAATGCTTCTGCTTTATTTCTAATGTTTGTGTAATAGTATAGTATATCTAAATTGCAATGTAGGATTTTTTAGAGTTACGAAAGTATTCCTATGAGCGGCTTGATGGATCCATTCGAGCTGAAGAGCGGTTTGCTGCAATTAGAAGTTTCAGCAAACAATCAGCTGAAGGGAGTGTGAATTCAGAATCTGACCAAAATGCTGCTTTTGTTTTCTTGATCTCTACGAGAGCTGGGGGCGTTGGCTTGAATCTTGTAGCTGCTGATACTGTAAATTATCTCAATTCCTTTCTTGGATGACTACTTTCTCAATTTTCGTTGTATGAAATTGTTAGTAACATTTTGAGTGAGGGTACTTCTTTCCCTTAATTTCCTCATCCAGTTTTTGCTTTGCAAAGTACTATCAACTATGGGTAGGTGCAACCATAATAAGAGATTTGATTGTATAAACTTGTGTTTCAATTAAGGAACTATGAATGATGAGAAGTTGGCTTTAAAATCCTCCTAAAATTGTTCTAAAGCACACCCTAAATGTTTCCATTATATTCTCTGTACTATATTCACATGTTCTTGACCCAACTAATTTTGATAGCACAGGTTATATTCTACGAGCAAGACTGGAATCCTCAGGTAGACAAGCAGGCTCTGCAACGAGCACATAGAATAGGCCAAATGAATCATGTGTTGTCCATAAACCTTGTTACGGAACATAGTGTGGAACAGGTGAGATCTTATATACCAATTAAAATTGAAGGCCACTATACTTACTCCTGGCACTTGGCTGTATTGATGCAGGTAATTATGCGGAGAGCAGAAAGGAAGCTGCAGCTTAGTCATAATGTTGTAGGAGATCATGTCATGGACCAGGAGGGGAAAGAAATGGAAGCAGCTGAAATGGGTGATTTGCGATCCGTCATATTTGGATTGCATATGTTTGATCCTACTCAGATCAATAATGAAGAAGCATATGAGTTAAAGACATCTGAGCTAAGTTCTATGGCCGAGAAAGTAATTGCAATGCGTTATGAACAAATGTTAGGCAAGAATGACGGCAAGTTTGAGATTAATGCAGGGGATTTGATGGTTGGCCATGATGTTCATATGAGAGAGAGTTCTGTCAGCAATGATCCTGGTCTTGATGAGGCTTCATACCTTTCTTGGGCTGAAAAATTCAAGGTAGCTTCACAGTCGGGTGATAATCAAATCATGGTGTTGGAAAGTAGAAGGAACTATCCTGAGGACAGGCATCTGAAAGTTGAGGCTGCAAAGAAGAAGGCGGAGGAAAAAAAGGCGGGTAAGTGGGAAGCTAATGGATACCATTCACTGTCTGTCCAAGATCCTTGTCCAACGGGTGGTGATATGCTGTCAGATTCTGGTTCTGTTTTTCTTGTTTATGGCGATTGTACTGATCCATCAAAAGTTTGTCCCTCTGAGCCTGCTATAATATTCAGGTTAGTTTCTTGCAGACATCCACCTTAGCCTTCTCATTATTATGCTCATTACAGGAGTAATGATGGTGGGTAATATCCTCCATGATCAAACAAATGGCCTCTGTTGAGTCACTGTTAAATTGTGAGCCTCCACTGCTGCATGGTTGCTAAAATGGCTAAGATAACGTTCTGGTTGAATTTCATTTGCGAACTTCCTTTTTGAAGCATTTCTGAATCTGCATCAACTTTCTTTTGAGCACCTTATGTAGCATTTGAAAATGAGTTTGTTTCTTAATATTTTAAGTGATTCTACACCTGTTTTTTTTATGTATCATTTGTCACTTAAAGTTAGAATGTATGTTTTTCATATTATGTTCATGTTAATATTTTAACCTATGAACTTATCTGCACAGGTCCATCAGAAAGTTGAACTTATAGACATTTAAATGCCTAGGAAGTTAAAGTCATTGATTTAATGTTAATTTGACAGTTGTATTGATAATTCTGGAAACTGGGGTCATGGTGGAATGTTTGATGCTCTGGCGAAGCTTTCTGCTAGTGTTCCTGTTGCATACGAACGAGCATCCGAGTTTCAGGACCTTCATCTCGGTGATCTTCATCTTATAAGAGTCAATGGTCAGCTAAGTAACTTGAAGAATTCTCCTTTTGGGTTTTAATCATGTCTCTAATTTCTCACTCTTGCTCCATTTTCTGCTATGCAGAGGATGTCAAGGAAAATAATACACCATTATGGGTTGCTTTGGCTGTTGTTCAATCTTATAACCCAAGACGTAAAGTTCCTCGTAGTGACATCACTATGCCTGATCTGGAACGTTGTTTGTCAAAGGCATCATTCTCAGCAGCTGAAAATTCTGGTAAAGACTTTTAAGTTAATCCATCTTACATCATCACCATCATCATCATTAATTAATATTACATCTTCAAAACATTCAAGATGATGCTCTCTCTTTTGTTTTGTTGTCTCTTAAATACTTGATCATTGCATTATGTAAATTACCTCTATGATTCAATCTAGTTGGCTGATCTCTTGCCTTCATGCATGTATGACTGCTTTCATCCACCAAATGTCAGAAAACAAATCAACAGCTTATGAGATGAAGCATCATTTTGATTTTCATTTACAGCTATGAAGAATCCAAGTCTTGTTTGCTCCAACCATTTGGAGCCATCTAATGTATTTTATCCCTTCTTTTAACAGCTTCAATTCACATGCCACGAATTGGATATCAAGATCGATCAGATCGTTCTCAGTGGTACACCGTGGAACGTCTTCTGAGAAAATATGCTTCCATTTATGGTGTAAAGATCTTTGTGTATGCATCCCCCTCCTCTCAGCTTTCTCTCTCTCTTTGCAAGAATATATAATCAACTAATTTCATTTACCTTTTGTAGGTATTATTACCGTCGGTAACTTGCTGAAGGAGAATTGTGTGTTATGTTCATGACCTTCATAACTGTCTGCCAGCCCTAAATTTAAGTTAGGAGCTCTCATATACTTATCTCCTTCCATGACATTTTAGAGATGGTTGAATGTGTTGTACAATGAATTATTCTGCATGCTGTAAATATATGAATTTGATGGGATGATATGGGTATATTACAATTTCCTTTGGACCATTTATTTGGTGGGATGAATTTGTTGTTCTTTAAGTAAAGAATGCACTTGCAATAATAATATCAAAGGCTGATCAATTCATGTTCGATCACAGTCAGTTCCATTAAAGACGAGGAAGCGCCTGAAATTTTTCTCGCTAACACTGTTGATAAGTCCGCTGTTAAAAACAGAAAATGAACACGCGACTCTTACATACTGACTACTGTTCTTCTCTTGGTTCAATTACTTTGATCCAACGTGTATAAGGGCTTGTCCAAACTACCTTTTGGATCCAAATTCACTTTTGGTTTCAAAGAACAAGGTGAGTTTGGAATAATAAACGTTTAGATTCAATCTCAAAAGCTAAAAAAAAAAACAGAAGAGAAATTATTAAAATATCTAATTAAAATTTAATGAATTGTCATAGAATATTTATTTTACAAATAATCATTTTTTTAAGTTTTTTTACTTAGAATTTAACAATGAGCATGTAAATTAATAAAAAAATTAATTTTCTTTAATATGTTTATTTTTGCTAATCATCGTTTTTATTCAATTAATTTTCTAATACAGTTTATATATTTAAATTGAATTTGACAAATAATTTATTTAATTGCTTAAAAAGTATTTTAAATTTTATATTTCATATATTAACATATTAAATTATTTAAATATTTTTAATTTATTATTTTAAATTAAAAAATTACTATTTTTTCAACCGCAGCAGGGATGAAATAAAATTATTTGTTTGTAGTCTTTTTACTATGTTCATGGAAATGGTGCTTAGTCCTTGTTCTTACCATGGTGCCGGCAAGCAACTTTTTCTCTACCAGTGTCCGCGTCGCTTTGTTATCCGGTAGATATCTTTTGACTCTCTTTTCTTTGCCTCCACTTTATTTTCTTTGGCTTCTTCTTTATCTCTTGTAATTTCAAACAATAAATTAGGTGCTTCTCCTCTGGTCGAATCGAGATACATGGCGAAGGCACCAATGAACGGAATCAGGGTTTGGGTGAAAAAGCAGAATCATCAACCAAAACCAAGTGGGCAATATTTATGGCTCGTGTCATCAACTCCACGCCATGGTCAAGTGAGCTTGAATCCTCTATTTCTTCTCTGTCTCCCTCTCTGTCGAAAACCACCGTCTTGCAAACACTTCGCCTCATTAAAAATCCATCTAAAGCTCTTCAATTCTTTAACTGGGTTCAACAAATGGGTTTCCCTCACGATGCCCAATCCTTTTTCTTGATGATTGAAATATTGGGTAAAGAAAGAAATCTCAATGCAGCTCGTAATTTAATGCTTTCAATCGAGAAAAGGTCTAATGGGTCTGTTAAACTCGAGGACAAGTTCTTTAACAGCTTGATTAGGAGCTATGGTAAAGCGGGATTATTTCAAGAGTCTATCAAGGTTTTCGAAACAATGAAAAGCATCGGCGTGTCTCCTTCTGTCGTTTCATTCAATAATTTTTTGTCAATTTTGCTTAAAAGAGGACGCACGAATATGGCAAAGAGTGTGTTCGATGAAATGCTTAGCACATATGGGGTTACTCCAGATGTGTATACTTTTAACATTTTGATTAAAGGGTTTTGCATGAATTCAATGGTTGATGAGGGGTTTAGGTTTTTCAAGGAAATGGAGCGGTTTAAATGTGATCCTGACGTTGTCACTTATAATACAATTGTTGATGGATTATGCAGGGTGGGAAAGGTTGGAATTGCCCACAATGTAGTGAAAGGTATGAGCACGAAAAGTTTGGATTTGAATCCTAATGTCGTTACTTACACTACTTTGGTTAGAGGGTATTGTATGAAGCAAGATATTGATGAAGCTTTGGCTGTTTTCCAAGAGATGATTTGTAGAGGTTTGAAACCGAATAAGATCACTTATAATACTTTAATTAAAGGGCTCTCTGAGGTGCACAAGTATGATAAGATAAAAGGAATTTTGGAGGGAATGGGAGAAGATGGAAGATTTACTCCGGATACATGCACATTCAACACGCTGATTAATGCGCACTGCAATGCTGGGAACATGGATGAAGCTTTAAATGTGTTCAAAAGGATGTCAGAAATGAAGGTACAATCAGATTCAGCTACTTATAGTGTTATAATCAGGAGTTTATGTCAAATAGCGGACTACGAGAAAGCAGAGGAGTTCTTTGATGAGCTAGCCAAAAAGGAGATATTATTAAGTCATGTAGGTTGTACACCTCTTGTTGCGGCATATAATCCCATGTTTGAGTATTTATGTGCTAATGGAAAAACTAAGAAAGCTGAGAGAGTGTTTAGACAGCTATTGAAGAGGGGGAGACAAGACCCTCCTGCTTACAAGACTTTAATCTTAGGGCACTGCAAGGAAGGTACGTTTGAAGCTGGATATGAGCTCTTAGTTTTGATGTTGAGAAGAGACTTTGAACCGGGTTTTGAGATCTATGACTCACTGATTACTGGTCTCTTGCTGAAGGGTGAACCTCTTCTTGCTTGCCTGACCCTGGAGAAGATGCTGAAGAGTTCACATCTCCCACAAACATCTTCTGTTCATTCCATACTTGCAGAACTTCTGAAAAAGAGTTGTGCCCAAGAAGCAGCCAGTTTGGTAACTCTAATGCTGGACCATAGAATTAGACTGAATATCAATCTCTCAACACAGACTGTAAAGTTGCTGCTTGCAAGAGGGATGCAGGATAAAGCTTTTCAAGTTCTTGTATTAGTATATGATGATGGCTATATGGTTGAGATGGAAGACTTGGTTTGTTTCCTTTGCCAGAGTGGAATGCTTTTGGAGGCGTGCAAGATGATACAATTTAGTTTGGAAAAGCACCAAACTGTTGATATTGAAATTTGCTGCACAGTCATAGAAGGTCTTTGTAACAACAGGAGACTTTCAGAAGCATTTGGTTTGTACTATGAGCTCGTGGAGAGGGGTAAACATCTAGAGTTGAGATGCCTTGACAATTTGAAAATCGCATTACAAGCTGGAGGACGGCTAAATGAAGCCGAGTTTGTATCGAAGAGGATGCCAAACCAGTGGCAGGCTAATGATGCTTCTTCAAAATTCAGCACCAGGATGCCAAAATTTCAGCAGCAATAATTCCTTCGGATGTCTTTATTTGATTCATTTTCCAAAAGTGTCAAACAGGTGAAGTAGACCAAGCATCTTAACTGCAGGATTTTTGGGTCGTCTGAAGTATTGACATCGAAACCGGCGGAGTCTTCAGATAGGATTCATTTCTTAGTTCTTCAAAACTCTAATATAAGGACCAGTTTCAGTTATGTCTCATAAAGTGGGACATCATGCATTTACTAAGAAATTACTTTCTTGGATTTAGATTTGATTGGTTGATACCTTAATCCCTTGATTCAACAAGATGATGAACTGTATTATCCTGTGCCTGCTTAAGATGCCCTCCAAGTAATTTCAATCTGTGTTTCACTGGTACAGAGCTCTACTGCTTTGGTGTAGATATAGTTTGTCATTAACACTGTTTTCTTTCTCCCCATAACTTGCAGGTACATATTCAAAAATTTCATAGATAAATATCCCACTATATTTAAGTACTTTTATACGTTGTAGTTGACCTATTATTTTCAGCACAGATTTCATCCATAATCAGTAATATAGGAGAATCAATTTGCAGGAAGTCTGGCACACGATTGAAGCCAACTACAAAACAATGGCGAATGGTTGAAGTCTTCCATAAATCCACATATTATTATGCAAAGAAGGATAGGATTCTCCCAAGTTGCCCAGTCTTCCGACTTCAAGGCCTAAAATTCATTTCATTTGAAATATTGTAAAGAGGAGAAACGATTAAGAGATTTGGCTGAATTTCCGTTTTGTTACTTGTGTTATTCATAGGAAGAGAATGAAGAAAGGTTACCTTATATTAAGTTGTAATTCCTATATTGTCTACTCATGCCAAAAGCCAAGCGATGTTTTAAATTACAATTAGTTAGTTTTATCCAAAGAAGTAAAAGACTGCTGTCTTTGGGAGCTTTCAGACTTCTAACAACCTTTGCCCAAAATATTGTGAAGCCCCCTTTTCATGATAGGCTTTCTTGAAACCAAACTCTCTCCAAGAACAGGCCAACCTCTCCTTTATATTCCTTGCTCATGAAAAATACCTAAAATATTAACATTTTTCAAAAGCATAATCAGTGTATCTTCTTTCCAGGCCCTCCTAAAGATGTCAAAAATTGACAATAACAATGCTCCATGGCACCGCCTCAAGCGTGCTTCCACACCAGGGAAGGCAACGGTGCTCGCCATCGGCAAGGCCTTTCCACGGCAACTAATTCCTCAAGAATACTTGGTGGAGGGCTATATACGTGATACAAAATGCCAAGATGTCTCCATCAAAGAGAAACTGGAACGTTTATGTAAGCAAAAATTCACTCTATTTCAAACCTCCTTAATGGGGGTCTTAGACAATGCTACATGCATAGATAAAGATGATATAATTAGGCTCAATCTGTGTGTTTCTATTTTTGTTCTATTTGGTAGGTAAAACAACTACTGTGAAGACTAGGTACACAGTGATGTGCAAGGAGATTTTAGATCAATACCCAGAATTGGCAACTGAGGGTTCATCAACTATCAGACAAAGGCTTGAAATAGCAAACCCGGCAGTTGTTGAGATGGCATTTGAAGCAAGCTTAGCTTGCTTAAAGGAATGGGGGAGACATGCAACTGATATCACCCATATCATCTATGTCTCTTCCAGTGAAATACGCTTACCTGGGGGTGATCTTTACCTTGCCAGCGAGCTTGGCTTAAGAAACGATGTTAGCCGGGTAATGCTCTATTTCCTTGGTTGTTATGGTGGTGCCACTGGCCTCCGAGTAGCTAAAGACATAGCTGAAAACAACCCAGGAAGTCGTATTCTGCTAACCACCTCTGAGACTACCATCCTTGGTTTTCGACCTCCAAACAAAGCACGCCCTTATGACCTTGTTGGTGCAGCACTTTTCGGTGATGGAGCAGCAGCAGTCATCATTGGAACCGATCCAGTAACGGGCAAAGAATCTCCTTTCATGGAACTCAGCTATGCAGTACAACAATTTCTGCCAGGAACACAGAGTGTCATCGATGGGTGCCTTACTGAAGAAGGCATAAACTTCAAACTTGGCAGAGACCTTCCCCAGAAGATCGAAGACAACATTGAGGAATTCTGCAGGAAACTCATGTCAAAGGCTAGTTTGACAAACTTCAATGAAATGTTTTGGGCAGTTCATCCTGGAGGACCGGCGATACTTAACCGCTTGGAGAGCACTCTTAAACTGAACAAGGGGAAACTAGAATGTAGCAGGAAAGCTTTGAAGGACTTCGGAAATGTGAGCAGCAATACCATTTTCTATGTGATGGAATACATGAGGGAAGAGTTGAAGAGAGAAGGAGGAGAAGAATGGGGGCTTGCCTTAGCATTTGGTCCTGGAATTACATTTGAAGGCATTCTTCTTCGCAGCCTGTAACTACATGCATTCATATTGGGAAGTAGTTACTTTGTTTTCTAATCTTTATAATGCCAACAGCAGCAACTTGTTAACTCTCTCTCTCTCTCTCTCTCTCTCTCTATATATATATATATATATATTCATATATTGTGCTTGTTTTAGTTCACATGACATGGAAAATGACATTGAGTTCTTTTTTATCTTTGATAACCATATGTTCAATTCCTCTCAAGTTTCAATCAACTTTTCAAATTGGTATCTATGATCTATTTCTTCTTTATTTCATCCATAATAATTTATTGAATTTATTTTTAAGCTGAATGTGTATTTTATTTTTATACCCCAATTATGATGATGAATATTTATTAGAACACATGTTACATAGCAAAAGCAATTATTTTATGTCGTAGCAAGAATTGAAAAATAACCAAATGAGTACTTGTAGTTTAGTAATTTGTTATGCATTGACAACGAATTATTTTTAATTTCTTAATGTCTAAAACGGTATGAACTATGAAATCAAAACGTCTACGGCAAAAGCATCTATTACTGAAAACCAATAATAGTAGTTTATAATTAAAGTTGGTCGAATCAAAGTTGTCAGTACCTTATTGTTAAATGTCTGTTAGTATTTCAGATTTATCAATTTTTTTTAGAAAAAGGAAAATATACCAACAGTGATTAAACTTTGATTAAATTAATATTTCAGTTACTAATTTTTTTAAAAGTGATAAACTAATCATTAATCTTTATGAAAAGTGACAAATCAGTCACCTGAGCCCATTTTCTTTTACAGATGTAACAGACAACTGATGTGGCCCGTTAGGGTGCCATGTTGGATATGATTGGATGTCCATATCAAATCCTTTTATCAGTTTATAAGGATTACAAGCTAAATAAAAGAACCCTAGCCGAAAGAAGAAGAAGAAATGGAGATGCCCACTATGATTTTGGTGTGCTACTGTGAAAATCCAGCCAATTTAAGGATTTCTTGATCCAATGACAACTCCGGTAGGAGGTTTTTCCAGTGCAAGAAATATGGGGGTGGGTTTCAAAATGCAAGTCATTTTTTCGCCTGGTTTGATCCACCATTGACGCTCGTTCACGAATTGTGTTGTTGAGTTTTTGAAAAAAGTCAAGACAATGGAAGATGCAAGTTGGGAGAGAAAAATATGGATGATGGTGTTATTTGTAATTGTGTTGTGCTACCCGTTATAATCGATGGAACACCTTTAGCTAGTTCTCTTCTATTAACTATTTTGACAATGCTAAAAATTTGCACAATAATTCCCCAATTTCGAATATTTTCAATCCCTTTTCCAAAGATTCTCTAAAAATTTCAATCGTTTTCCATTTCTCTCTTGAATGAATTTTTTTTCTTTAATCAAATTGTTTTTGTCTCTTCAGTTTCTTCTCATATTTTAATTGGTTTTTTAGCACATTAAGTTAATTTTGTTTTGGATCACACGGTGGAAATTAATTATCCATTAAATGGACATCCGGTCATGTCCAGCGTGATACTCTAATGGGTCACGTCAACTGTCCCATTAGGTCTGTAATGGAAAATGGACTTGGGTGATTGATTTGTTACTTTTTGAAAATGTTAATGATTGATTTGTCACTTTTAAAAGTTTAGTGACTGCGGGTGTACTTTTTCCTTTAGAAAATTAAACATTTTTCATATATTATTATATATGAATTATTATTTTCTACATTGTTAAGCTAATAGTTAAATACTATCATGTCTTCTTGTATAATATTAAAAAAAATTAAAATTAGTCAAAATTAACACTTGTCATTCATATAACACTATTTGTGGAATTAAAAAAATTTCATTAACAATATATTAAATATTTTTCTTTATACTTATATAAATAGTTTTTTATCGTGATTAAAATATGGAATAATATTTGATTGTGGTGTGTTTAGACTTCATAAATAAAATTAAAGGGTTAACAAATGTCTTATAACGGCATAGTATAATATTAAAAAAACACATGATAATTTTTAAAAAATAAGACACATCGCAATTTTGTAAAGTTGTTTGTAGAATAAAAAAAGTACATTGTCAATGTATTAAATACTAACCCTTAAAATATATTAAATAATATTTTTTTTTATATATTTTAGTAATAATATGAAAAAAATTAACATAATATTTTAAAAATTAAAACTTTAAAATTAATAAACGGTATTATTTATTGGGTCTAATGTAAATAGATATTTGAATGTAATAGATAATAAGATAAAGGTCCATACATGCCGACATCTTTAAGAAATGATGGCCCAAAATCATTGCTTTTTTCGAATTATATGTTGTTTTGGTTTTGGAGTTTTGTGCTCAAATTAAATAAAGGGTAAATTATATCAATAGTTACTTAATTTTGGGGTAGTTGATAAAACAATTATTTAGGTTTCAATTCAGTTAATAATAAAATAGTCACCACTAACCATTTTCTATTACAGATGTAACGGAGCTACCATTTTTCTTTACAGTTCCGTTACAGACTTAACCAAACTACCATTTTCCATCCCTCTCCCTCTTCCCTACCATCCCTCCTCTTACTCTGATTCTTTCCCTCTTCCCCACCATCCCTTTGCTAACCCTCTCCCTTCGTCCCTTTCCCTCTCCTCTTTCTATCTTTCTGCTTGTTGTTACCAATTTTAAACTAATCTAACCACAAATTCTTCACCATTGTTTTTGTTTGGAACCTTGCACCTACAAGTCAGTTCAAGTTTCGCTTTTGGTGCGTTTTTATATTATTTCGATTCTCCATCAATTTTATTTGTTTTTCTAATTTATTTTCAATTTAATCAAATCTATTAACTTTTTGTTTCCTTTTACTTCAAAAGTTAGGGCTTTCTTGTCCCTTTTCCACAATTGAATTTGTTTCATTTTTTTTTCATATTCTATTTTAGAGTTTACGTAGCTTTTAATTTGAACCAAAATAAAACCAATCATTTCCTTCTTTTTTTTTTTTTTTTTCATTTTGGAACTGTGGATTATTAAGCTTCTTGCTACTTGTTAAGGTTGGTTATTTTTGTGCAAATGAGGACAATGCCTACAATAATTGTTTATATTATCAATTAGGGTTTTGGATTTTATTTTTGGTTTGTTTAAAATGATTATCCATTTGATTGTATCTATTGTTTCTTTATGATCATCTCAAATATATTGGACTATAGCTCTTTGGGGAGGTTGTTTCAATTGATTTTGGCCTTTTATTTCGACCATTTTCATTGTTGAATGCTCAATATGTTTTAGTCATTTGGTTGACAAAAGCTTCGTTTTCATAAAAATTGTGCTTTTTAATTGCAGCTTATATTGCTCAGGTGCGTTTCCCCCTCCTACATGAATTCTATTTAATCATTAACATTCATTATTGATGATAGATTTGTGGTCATAATAAAAAGCAATGCGATTCAGACTCAAGCATTTGCTTTTATGTTTATTAGTCACCATTTCTTTCCTTGAATGCATTACAACAAATGGTCAAAATGTAATTTCACAAAGGATTAGAGCTCCCCATAAAAATGTTGGGGATACTGTTATAGATGGCACTGTACACATAAAGTCATAACTTCTGAGGATAATGACAAGGCAACGAATGACTGGAAGGGTAGTTATAGCAAAGTTTCTGTGTCCACAATCATGCTTTTTACGTTAGCAATGGTTACAACAACTAGTTTAGGTGCAATTCCATTTTTCTTTGTGGAGAGGGAAAGGGACGGAGGGAGAGGGTTAGCAAAGGGATGATGGGGGAGAGGGAAAGAATCAGAGTAGGGGAGGGATGATGGGGAAAAGGGAGAGAGATTGGAGGGGGATGGAAAATGGTAGTTTGGTTAATGGAAAATGGTAGTTTGGTTAAGTATGTAATGGAATTGTAACGGAAAATGGTAGCTTCGGTACGTCTGTAACGGAAAATGGTTAGTGATGACTGTTTTGTTATTTTTCGAAAGTTGAGTGACTGAATTGAAACCTGAGTGACTGTTTTGTCAGTTACCTCAAAGTTGAGTGACTATTGGTGCAATTTACCTTAAATAAAAACAACAAAATCAAGAAAAAATTCTCACATTTTTTTGTTAAAATATTCGAAGTCACATTCTCTCTTTGTTCTTATTTGTATTAAAAGAATGCAAAAATTAAAAATTGAATGGGAGGAAAAGTAAGAATGGAAGTGGATATCAACAAAGAAAGCTTGAAAGTGAGTAAAAATGGTGAAAATTATTTTATATATTTTTAATATTTTTTACATTTTAAGTAAATTTTCATATATTTTTTATGATTTTTAAATGATTTCAAAGAAAAAAAAAGTGATTCCACTAGGACGCATCACGTGGCAGCTTCTAGTTGGCTGGAGGAGATGACTAGTTTTTTTTTTAAACGTGTAACAAAGAAAACTAAATTTGAATCTTAAAGTACTATGCAAAGTTCTTTAAATATCAAACTGAAAAATCGATATATTTTAAAAGACAATTTGTGAGTTAAGCCTAAAAGATAATAAGAGCCCTAGTCCAGTAGTTAAATTAGTGCTCCATATCATGTATTCCCACAACTACCAAATCATGGAGCCATCCTTGAAATGGATGCTTCTGCTTGACCATGATTCTAAAAGCGTACACCAACATATGATACCACTAGTGCACCTATCTTATGCCTTACTGTAACAGCCCGTTTTCGATAAAATCGAAATAGTGGTTTCGGGACCACAAATCTGATTTCGGAAGAACAATTATTTTTATATTATTTTATAGTCTATAGTATGATAGTAATGTTGTATAAAAATTTCGTAAAGAAATTTTACCGATTACATGTTTAATTTGATAAATGACCAAATTGCGCAAAGTGCAAAAGCTGAGTTCTAATAGCTAAAAGGATTAAATAGCTATGGAATTCAAAATTTGAGGTCCTTATATGAAAAATAGGCTATTAAAAATGCTTAGTGGTTAAGGATGATGATTCATCAATAGAAAATAAAATAAAGAAAATGATAAAATTAGAAAGTGAAATAATAAAAGATGATAAATGATAAAAAAAATAAAAATATAATCATTTATATCATCTTTCCCAAATTAAAAGCATGGAAACCCTAGCCATGGAAACCTAAGCTCAAACCAACTTATTTTGCTTGATTAGGTAAGTATTCTTGCCTGTTTTTAATGATTTTTATATTTCTGAGATCGTAATAGCTTAATCTAGCTATCTCGGGGATTAATTTGCAAAGTTACCAAGGTACTAGGGTTTTGCCATGGATGAACATAGAAGAATTATGAAGTTTTATGGTAGAAAGTGAAAGGTTGTTAATAGATAAACAACTTTTGTAAAGGGAATTTTGATGAAAAATTGATTTAGAGACTAAATTGAAAAGATGTAAAATTTATGAAAAAAAAATTCTGAATTTTATGAAATATATGGGCTGTAAATTTTACATGTAAAAATCGGCTAGGCTTGGAATAATGATTAAATTGCATGAATTTTATTTTTCGAGCCCAGGGACGAAATTGTCATTAAATTAAAAGTTTAGGGGCAAAATAGTAATTTTGCCTAAGATGTGAATTGAATTGAAATGAACATGAATTAATTTTAAATTCATTCATATTGATTTGGATAGACCAAATTCGGAGTTAGAACGAGGAAAAGAGAAAATGTCAGATTAGTAGATTTTACGTACATGAACATTTGTCAAGGTAAGTTCGTGTAACTAAATTGTGTATATTTATATGCTTGAATTAAATATTGTGTATGTGAATTGTATAAATGCCAAATACATGAAATTGGTTACATATCCGACAAAGTCTAATAAATATTAAATCCCGTTTGAAAAATAGAATTCAATGGATACATGATTTCCCGATTAGTTGTGGTCTTGCATGTGTTGCGGACACACCACAGCTCCTACGAGCATTCCGTTATAAGCCATCTCGAGCTTCCTGTTATATGGTTCCTGGTAGCATCTTGATCGGTAGTGATCTTGCATGTGTTGCGGACTACCGCAGCTTTTTGTGAGTGTCTTGTTGTATGATCGGTTGTGATCCTACAAATATTGCGGACACAAACATAGCTCTTTGTAAGCGACCTGATATGGCTCACTTGAACTTCCCGATATATAGCTATCTGGAGCTCATGATTAAAGGCTCTTCGTGAGCTTCCTAATTAAAAGTTCTTTTTGTAACATCCCGAATTAGGGGTTGTTTGCAATTTTATTATTTTTATTATTTTTATTATTTTCACATGCTCGGAAGGATGGAATGCTATGCTCATTTGACTTGTTTTAGGGTCTAGTCATAACCCCGGGTTAGGTCGGACTTAGGATTAAAAACTTCTTTTTAGCACTTAAGAGGAAAAAGCCAAGTGAGGAGGCTTTAAATAAATTTTGGTGCGAAACATGCCACAAGGAAGCAGCTGGTAGAATGGCTTGGGGCGCTAGGGTGCAAGGGGGCTCCAGGAGGTAAGGGGTTCGAGTCTGGGTGATAGCATGAGAGTGTTTTAATTTTTGCGTTAAAAAGGGATTTGGGCTAGGAAGGCCTTATAAATAAATGGTGCGGTTTATGGGCATGAAAGTCGGCCTGGCAAAGTGGCTTGGGAGCGCCACTTAAGGGCCTAGGGGCGCTTGAACTCAAGTTCGAGTCACGCTGGGAGCAAAGGGCGTTTTTATTTTGGCGTTAAAAAGGAAGGGGTTAAGGAGGCTTCAAAAGGAAATTTCGACAGGTTTATGTCACAAATAGGCGCCTTGGCCGAGTGGCTAGGGGCGCTATAGGTGGTTGCGGCATGGAGGACTCGCGTTCGAGTCCTGATGGAGGCGCAAGGATATTTTGTTTTTGCCTTTGGCGTTAAGGCAAAGGGAAGCCAACGAGGGAGTGCTTAAAGGAAAAGTGTGACGAGTTATGTCACAAAAGACGCCTTGGCCGAGTGGCTAAGGGCGCTACATGGGGCTGCGGCAGTCAGGTCTCGGGTTCAAGACCTAGGGGCAGCACCTGGATGGAATTTTGTTTCTTTTTATTCTGGCGTGAAGGAGGGAAGCAAGTGGCCTGCGCATGGGCTCAAAAATTGATAAAGGCAAGTTGTTTTATTTTAATTTTTGTGCTGCAAAGTATGGGGTAAACTTTTAGTTTATGTTATTTATTGGAAGAGGGGAATCAAGTGATGGGAAAATAGATTAATAATGTTTTATTTTTTTTTAATGGTGATGGGTAATTATCACCAAAAAGAGGGAAGTGGCCGAATGTATGGGGCTCCTTGTGTTGGTATTTTCGGCCAAGTGAAGGGATGGTGGGAGCCGTTTGTGCTTAAGGAAGGTTTTGGCATTTTTGGGTTCTTTGTTCTAGTGCACTTTTCTCTCTAATCAACCCCTCTTTCTCTCATACATGTTGCTATGGCCGAAACTCTTTTCCTGGTAGTCTTCGCGAGCTTGTAGTGGTAAGTTCTCTATCCTAGCAATCGGTTTTTGGTCCTTTATTTTAATGTGCCGAATGCAAGCATCCAAGCCTCGGTAATGATTGGCCGAATATGCGTGAGGGTCTTAATAGTGTACGTTTGTGTGTAGCCGACACCAAGGAGCTAGAGGAGCCTTTCGAGAATTTATTCTTCGAGGTAAGGCATTATGCCATTCGGCCATAGGCCACTTTCCATAGATTTGCTATATAGCTGATTTTAACAAGGAACATGTAGGGATTTCGACAGTTTCAAAGGATAGGAGTGGCTTTCTAGGATTTCAAATTTCTTTGGTAAGGGATAATAAAGGTTCGGCCTAGGGCCATATTCTGTTTGAGTACGATTAATCTTTCGGGATATAATGGTGTGGCTGAATGGCCTTGTTAATGATCCTATGGTTCGGCCGAATGTAGGGTCAAGGGATCTAGTGCGGTAGATCGATTCTTCGGGTTTTCATTATTGAGTAGTCTGGGTTTCGCTTAGACTTACGTTTAATCAGGTGTGTAAACTCTTACACACTTTATTAGTATAAATTGTTTATTATGTTACTGCATAACCCCTCGTGTAGTAAATTTTGCCTTGTGGGCATAAGCTTGGATTTCGGGTAAGTCCCCTATTACTTGATCTATGATGTATGTTGTGTATGCCATCATATGCTGTTAAATGCTATGCTATGTACGAATGCATGATATATGGGATCATGATACTTGTTATGTGAGCATGATGATGGTGGGATTGATGAGAGGAGGGAGATGATCTCTATGGACTGTCACCAGTGGTTTTGACCACACGATGGGTTGGCCCCATCATTTGATATTTGTGACTTCGGTCACCAGTGGTTTGGTACCACCAGTGGTTTTAACCACACCGTTGATATAATTTGTGACTAAGTCCCAGTGGTTTGGCACCACCAGTGGTTTTGACCACATATTGATATTTGTGACTTCGGTCACCAGTGGTTTGGCACCACCAGTGGTTTTGACCACATGTTGATATTGTGACCTATGGTCATCAGTGGTTTTGACCACATATTGATATTTGTGACTTCGGTCACCAGTGGTTTGGCACCACCAGTGGTTTTGACCACATGTTGATATTGTGACCTATGATCTTGTGACTTCGGTCACCAGTGGTTTGGCACCACCAGTGGTTTGGTACCACACGGGGTAGAAAAAGGAGTATGGATGGCTAGCTTGGGTTGCATAATTGCATGTCTTACTAATATCTTGTGTATGAGGTGTATTTTCGGGTTGGGGATTTATACACTGAGTCTTGGTGACTCACCCCTTCCCATATCATTTTGCAGGTGAGTAGATCGCGGAGATGGGGCCGGAGAGGACTCGAGGTGGCCATGCTTGTTCCTTGGACTTGAAATTTTATTTCGTACCGTTAAAGTTTACTATTTGCTAAATTTTGATTTGGTTTGTAATATGGCCGCTAATTATTATTTGGGTGTTTAAGTAGTTGCTTTTACTTTATTTCTATTATATTGCTAATGAACTTATAAACTATTAAATCGATCGGTTAAAAGTAACGTTTTCAAAATAAGTACTCGTACGCATTTTCAAAGATGTTACCATCGGGTAGAAAAATTTACCAAGTTAATGAAAACTCCGATGTTTCTAAAAATTTAAATGATTAAATGGTTTCAAAGGAAAAAAAGGTTTCAACTCAATCGTGTTTATCAAATCAACCCATCTGAGTTTTAGCAAACACCGTTTTATAACTTCAACAATATTTTCAGATTTCCACTGTTAATCCAAATCTTTCAAAACGTTTTTACTCCGTGACATACCAGATCCGGTCAAGGCTCGTGGGCCGGGTTTGGGGTGTTACACTTTTTGAACTTCATAATATGGCTCTTATGAGTTTCCTGTTATATAGCTTGGATAAGCTTCCTGATAGGCTCTTCGTGAGCTTCCCGATTAATGGCTCTTTGTGAGCTTCCTATTATATGGCTTGAGAGAGGATTTCCCGATTATATGCTTTTAAGAGCACTCCTGAATATGAATTGACAGATTTCTGATTTGTACACTTCGAGTGTACTACCTGTGTATCCATCAATATTTCAAATAAATTCAACGGGCAAAATCATGACATGAGAAAATACGAACATGAAATGAACAAATACATGTATCTGCCTGAAATACATGAAAATGATGATACATGATATATGGAAATACGAGATGATAATATATGAACATGGATTTTTTTTATGAATATGTTCATACGTGATTATAAATTTGTACACCTTAAGTGTATTACCCGTGTGACACTGACATTTCAAATGATTTAATGGGCAAAGTTCTGACATGAAATAATCTGAACTCGAGACGAATTATTATGAAAATGTACTTGAAATACAAGGATATGATTTGTATATGTTATATGAGTACATGATGTGGAAAGTATATGTACATGGAAATCTAATTATTGTTGAGCCCATACATGTTTCTTGATATTTATATGAAATATATGACTAACAAGGGTGATGAGGATATGTGTTAGGGCTTGTGATCAAGTTGATTGAATGTGCCTTGTATGTTTATATTGAATTTAAATGAGTGGTAAGTTAATTACCATGTTATACGAACTTACTAAGCATTTCATGCTTACTCTCCCCTGTTCTATAGTAATTCGGAGGCTCGTTGGATTGGAAGCTTGGCGGAGATCACTTACATTATCCATCAGCCCATTTCGGTATATATATGGTAAATTAATTATGGTTATAATGGCATGCATAGGTTAATTGGCCAATATCGACATATAAATGCTTTAATTGTAACTAGCCATTGGAATGGCTTGTGATGGATATGTTTGGTATGTGTTTGAAATGGTTGATTGATAGAAATTATATTGACATATTGATAATTAAATTAAGTTAGCATATTTGATAAGATATGCATATATGTGAACTTGGTAATTTAAGTAAGTGTGTATACTTGATTATATGAGGTATTATATCATGTATAGGACTTGATTTTTAGTTGGGTTAAATGACCTATAATAGCTTGTGAATGTGTTAAAGTGTTGGTGTAGGAGGATGACAAAATAGGGTGAGAAACATGGCTTGGAAAATAACCTATTTTCGTCCACACGGGTAGAGACACGGGCGTGTGTCTCAGCCGTGTGTGACACACAGCATAGCACATGGGCGTGTGACCTGGCCGTGTGTCCCCTACATCTTTAAAATTTCAAAACAGAATGCCCAGGTATTTACACACGGCCTAGCACACGGGCATGTGACTTGGCCGAGTGACCTAAGTCAGAGAGTTATACGGTCTGAGACACGGGCATGTCCTTTGGCCATGTGAACCATACGGCCTGACCACACGGGCGTGTGACCCCTGCACCTAGGAAAAATTTTGAGATATTACGAAAAATTCTCTGAGTACCCGGCTTAGTCCCGACTCATTTCTAATGCATGTTTTGGACCTCAAGGGTTCATATAAGGGACTTTATGTTTAATTTCTGACATGAATACTGTATAAAATGAAATATCTATTTACTTGATCTGTATATTTTGGTAATGCTTCGTAACCCTGTTCTGACAATGAATACGAGTTAGGAGTATTACACCTACTTTATGATACTATGAACATGTTTGTTTCCTCCCCACAATTTACTATTTAACAGGTTATTGGTATTAACATCGATGAGAATTTAAATGACAAAATGATGTTCAATTTGGCATTACTTTTAGAGTTCCTTCTAATGATGACATGACCATCCGAAGACTTTATTTGCCAAGCTATACCACTCAAATTATCATCTAAAGCCCAAGTAAATATTAGTTGCTACTCGTTCCAATTGATTTTCTTGAACTCTATTCTCCTCAATAGCTGAAAACTTCAGTAACACTATGCATCCAGTTTCAAGACGTTGGAGAATAGTCGACACAACTAGAAAGAAACAAATTCTTCTGGTCTCACATCATGGACACACGTGCGAGATATTGGATCCAAGATAAAAAAAGGTTCGAAATATAACTTCAAACTATATCAAGTCGAATAGGATAAGATACTTTCAACGCAAAATCAAATTGCAACAGCAACTTTCATTTCGGCCTCTACTGTACACACTTGGAGAAAATGAATAGAATTTCCACGTCAACCTCTTCAAAGAGTTGTCTTGAAAAACTCTAGTATGCTATTTGAGAATTTCAAGTAAGTCAAAGATGGGATAATGTACTTATCTTTTTATTCAAAACTATTTTGAAAAATAAAAAATCAATGAGGATATTAAGGAACAAAAGTCGAAAGTGACATCTTATTCGAATCAAAAGTCGTTTTATTTTTAAACAAATCTCTTTAACCAAAATTTATTAAACACTATATTTAATAAATTAAGTAAACCAATTTTTATCTGTGAAACAAGTTTGAAGTTTTATATATTTCAAAGAATTACACAAATCCCAGATTGCTGAAGAAAGATCTTGAGATCCTTATTTACAAGCCATTATACTTCATTAGACTAATATGATTCAAGTTAAGTGCATTGGGGCCAAAAGGTTATTATAATGTACATTTAAGTCCTTTAGCTCTTTGGAAATATTTTTTACTAAATTTTTTAGATTCCAATAAAAGTAAACTTCTTAAATTTAACTTGTAACACCTATATTTAGTCCCATTAAAAATAACTTAACCAATTGAAGTTATTTTTAGTTAAGTCCAAATTTATTGAACCATTTTCAAACTATTTTTAGTTAATTCAATCAACTTACATTTGCTATATTTAGCCAGTAAAATTCTTATAAATACCCTATATGACAGCCTTCACAATCATTTAGCTAGTTTATTCTTTACATTCTCTTTTCAAACACTCTATGTTTTCTCAAATGTTTCTTTTTACAATTTTAGTTGAATATTTAATTGGTTAATTTTTTCTTATTTCCTGTTTTCCTACTAGTTAACAAAAGTGCTTGTTGAAGCTTGGGGATACGCAAATCCACGAAATATCCTTAAGGATAGTGATATTCATGCCTCAAGCAACAATTTTAATTTTCTAAACCTTTTATTTCTAACAATCTTAGGGATATTTGGATGTTGTTTATGTAACAACCCGATTTTTAAACAATGTAAAAAAATGCAGTTTTGGAGTCTAATTCCGTAAACCGAGTTAGTGAAATTATTAATAGAGAGGTTTATGAAGTCAATATGAAAACATATCAATGAACACTGAGTAATTAAATCAGGAAATTATTAATTAAAGTATATGAATTAAATTGTAAAAGTTTAATTGCTATTTAATTTTAATTTTAATTTAGAAAATGTTTGAGGACTTAATTGGTAATTAATCAAGGGACCTAAATGTTTAAGGACTTAGTTTCATTAAGTAAGGTTAATTATTAAAATTAAACATATTTAAAGGTTAAAATTTAAGTTAATGAAGCTTTAATTATAACCTAAGCTAGGTATATATATTAAGAGTGAGTGGAAAAAGATGAAACCATCATCTTCTCCTTAGGCCACCATCCAAAGCTAAGAAAAGTTGAAAATTTTCCTTTTTATTCCTTTTACAATTTGGTCTCAAAATCTTTAAGGTAAACATGTTTTTCCTTTAAAACTTTTATGTTTTCGTTATCATCTAAGCTTGATAAAGCTTACCCATGCCTTAGATTGTCAATTGTTAAATGTTTATCAATTTGCCATTAGTGAGTATTTGATGAAATTGAGTTTGATTTTGATAAGAAATTAAGGTATGAGCTTTGAGCATGTTAGGACTAAGTTGAAAAGTAGAGAAAAGTGTTGGAATTGATTACAAATTTAACTAGGTTTGATAGTTAGTTTTTGTGACATTAGAGACTAAATTGAATAAATTGAAAGTTGTTAAGAAATTATACTATACATTAAAGGTGCAAGGTCCCTAATGAGAGGATATGAAATTGGATTTTGAACCGATTTTAAATATCGAGAAATATCAGTATTTCAGATATAGGGACTAAAAAGAATAAAATGCAAAATCTGTTTGATATGTTTTTAATGTGATTGAGTGGAAACTAATACCATTTTTATAATTGAATTATCAAAGCTAAAAATGACATCGAGTAGTCTCGAGAGAAATGAAAGGCGAGAGTGGTAGACGAGTAATGATTACAGTTTGTACTTTCACGATTTGAATTCAATATACATACATACATATATATATATATATATATATATATATATATATATATATATATATCTTGTTGCAAACTAGCTTGCTTGAGGTAGGTATCCTACTTGTCTCATGATTTGGTTTGTATATGATTATATGAGATGTCATGAATTGAATTGAGACGAGCATGGTATAAATGAGTATTATATGAAACTATGATATGTGATTATGAATATAAATATGTATTTGGAACATTAGTTACCCTATTAACTGCCTCAAGCATAGTCAGGTATAGTTGGCATGACATAGGATTTGTGTACGGGATTATACATCGGTTTATACTGATGAGGCATGGAGCACATACTATACTTTGATCATTTCGATGAGGTCTGAAGCACACATTACTTTGGCTTATACCGATAAGGTGTGAAGTGCAAATTATACTTCGAACATTCCAATGAGACATTGAGTGTCAAATATATTGGTGTGATGTCTGGATAATCTGTGGATCTATCTTGAGTCTGTGTCCAATTAATAGGGATTATGAAACATATACGATGCTATGTGACTTTTGATATGAAATGCTAATATTGAATGATGAATTTTGTATGTTAGTGTTAAAGTAACAAAAGATGGCATGAGAAATATTATACGAACCAATTAAAATGAGTCCTAAGGGCTAATATGGATATAAAATGAATCAGTGGATTCAAGATGGAAATGAGAAAATGAAATGGACTTTGTGACATGTTATAATTAATATGAAAAGTGATATGATGTTAAATGAGATTATATGTTCATATATGACATGCCTAATAAAATGTGGTATAAGATTATGCACATGAGACATGAAAATTCAATTTAATTTAGCTTATAGTTGAATCACATATTAATTGTATTGATTTCTTGGTTCTATTGATTATTGGTTTAAATCATGAAAGTACCATTGAGCTCTATCACTCAGCGTACGGTTTGTTTATTTCTATGTGTAGGTTTCGTAAATTCGAAATCTTGAAGTGATCGACTACATCCAGACTCAATCCTTGACTTAGCAAGTTTGTATAGTTCTGATATGTTAATATCAAGTAGCATGTACCTATTGTTGAGTTGGTTTTTAGTTTTGAGTTGTCATTTTGGTTCTTATGTTCAGAAATGTTATACTTGGAAATGATCATCTAAGTTGGTAGCAATCATGAATGTTAATCTAATGATATGGTGATATGTTTTCTTATCCAAGAATATGTAATACTATGGTTAAAATTTAGAGCATTACTTGTATGCAAAGTAAGTAATTGTGATGTTAGAATGAATAGATACAAACTTGAGACTTTGCACTTATAGGTGATTGAAATGTTAAGAATGATTAATTGGCATTTGAATTAATTCCCACAATGCTAAGTAATGAGTTTTTGGGTCATTTTGACCACAATGCTAAGTAATGAGTTGAGTTTAATGAAGTAAAAATTTGGCGAAATTGCTTCCAAGGTCGCGACACTCTCCTATTGGTGTTGCGACATTGAGCTTCTGTCCTTGTAGTCACGACTCTCCCTTGCTAAATTCGCAATATTGAGTTCCCCCTACCTTAAGGTCACGACGTTCCCCCATTGAATTCAATACGATGAGATCTCACTTTTAAGGTCATGACATTAAGCTTCTACACTCAGGTTTGTGACGTTACTCCTTGATGTCATGACAATACACCCCTATTTTGATTATTTTACGTTTTTGTCCCTCTTTCACCATTAGATTAGTATGAAAGCTTTCATAAGCTTGCTTATAACTGAAATGTGAATATATAATGTGTTTTATTAAGAATAGAAACTAAATTGCTTGTATGACTCGTCTATTAAATTGTAACACCCCAAACCTGGTCTAGATGTTACGACCGGATCTGGCATGCCATATAAAAGGGTTGTTTGAAAACTGCGTGTTCGTTAAAAACTTCGTATTCTTTTTGAAACTCCGAGCTTTGTTGTTTGTGAAATTCAGATTTGCTTTTATGGTTTCCTGGTAAAAACGTTATTATTTTTACTTGCGAAAACTTTGCTTATAGCAGAAATCAGATTCAGTAATTTGCGAAGATGTGATATTTTGAAAACAATTATTATCGTTTTAAGGAAACCACATATTTATAAATTTAACAGTTATTAATGAAAACTTAAAGAAAACACACCAACGGCCTTATTACAAAAATGTTAACCCAAAATAAAATAAAGCTAAAATAAAGCAAAACGAAAATTTACTAAGTTCACGATAAATATTCCCGATGTATAGCCACCATAGAGTCCTCCACAGCTCCAAATCCACTAATGCTGGGGATCACCTGCAATGTTAAAACAACAGGGTGAGTTACAAGAACTCAGTGTGTAATCCCCTAATCGGTCATTAAATAGGCCCCAGCCCATACGAAAACAGACTGGGCCGAAGCCCATACAGAAGCAGACTGGGCCGGAGCCCTATTCAGAAACAATCTGGGCCTTAGCCCTATAAACATGATCATGCAAACAAAATATGCAACCCAGCCTAATAATCCATCCGCTACACACCCCCGTACCAACCCAACACACCTGTGGGGACCAAGTCAACTGACCCTGCCAAAACACACCAATAATGCAGACAAGCTGCTAATTACAGAATTTGTGGCAAAGCCACCAGAATAACAGAATATGCGTGGCTTAGCCACAAGGCAGAATGTGGCATAGCCACCAGAATACACTTCCTTCGATCATCAATATCCCAATCCCATGCAAAATGTCATGTATGCAAAGCATATATAAAAAATGATGTATGACATAACTCACCATCATAACCGGTTAAATAGAATATACACAATCATACTAATCAACCCTTAAGGGTACAACAGTAACTTTACCCACAGAGGGTATTTCAGTAGTTTAGCCTTTAACGGCCTTTCCGAAGGCCTACTGTCGCCTCGAGCGACACAGGACCCTTATTGGCTCTCTACAAAACTATTGGGCCTAAAATCCATTTTAGGCCCAAACGGGCCCACACGCTCATGTGGCCCATTACACGTAGTTTCGGTCTCAGATTTTCAGATTTTGCAACTGCACTTATCCTTTGACAGTTTTCCATCAATTTCACCCATGCAGGCCGGATAGCCCATTGGGCCTATTTGGCTCGTTTCGGCTCGGTTAGGCTCGTTACAACCTCAGTTTTGCGGGAATGCTCTTGACGCTCTCAATGACTTACCGCCGTTATTCGTCTTTCGATTTACCACTACGAGCGTTCGCACACTCGAGTGGTCACAGATGCTGATTTTCGGCTTTTCGGCTTTCGGTCGAATCATAGAACATTGCACATATGCATTCGGAAGGGTGTGAGATTACACACCTGTTTACAAGTTGCGATACTCAGCACCTTTCAACACCTAAGATAATAATCGGCTAACAGTTAGTCTTCCCGATCGAATGAACCCAAAATGTGAATACATAGGACTATAGGCTTAACTGACCGACAGATATAAGCCTTCCTTCTAAAGAGAGTATTCGGTCCCCCTTTACTGATCAAAGTTCCGCGCTTCTAACGAAAAGATTGCGTTAGTATGATTATCCAATATGATAGTAAAAGAAATGGCCTTTCGGCCCTAACGACTTTAATCAAAATAAGAGAACCAACGACCCTAGTCGACCATATCCCCAACTTACCCACAACAAAACAATATCCCGAAGCGGTTTGAACCCACACGATACGAAATGCACCCTTAGAGAATTCGACCCTTACCAAAAGAAAACAAGAGAGGTTCACAACGATTAAAATAAAGATAAAAAGGGTGAGTGTTTCGGCTATAGTGAGGAGAGGAGAGAAAGAAAAGACGAGAAAAGAGATAGAGAAAGATGCTACCTTGTGATCACAGACGAATCGAATAACAAGGTAGGTTCGACGGTCAAAAGAACACCCAACTTCCGGCTACTAATGTTCGGCTATTAGCAAAAGAGAAGAGAACCGATTCAAAAGATGAAAGGAGAGAATTCAGTTGATGGTGAAAAGAGTAGAAAAACAATAAAGAAGAAAGGAGAGTTTCGGCTAGGGTGAACAGAAGAGAGAAAAGTGAGAGAAGGAATAGGTAAGCCAATTGAAGACTGGTAGAAGAGGGGTAGGGATTTCAGCTATGGTGTAGAAGAAAGATGCAAATGGGAGGAAAGATAGAGGGTGAGTTTCGGCCAAGATGATTAACTAACAAGCAAAAGCAACCAAAGTGTGAAAACCAAATGTATGAGAGAAAAGAAAGATGAACTGAGGAATTTGGCAATAGCACAAAATGAGTAGAAAAGACCCGAAATAACCCCGTCAAAAATGCAACACTACTTTCCAAAAAAATGAATTGAGCAAAATGGCACCCCTACACACACATGACCGAATATGCTCCCTAAGCACTTCCCAATTTTGGCCAAACACCTCCACTCTCCATATCTCCTCATTCACTCCACGATTCTCTCCTACACTTACTCCCCTTCACTCATTCAAATCGTTCGACCAATTCAAACCTTCACCAAGTACAGTTCCACTCCAACTCCACCTCTTCTCCTCCTTGTGCACAAAATAAAACTCTCATATGCTGCATGTAGGATTCGAACACTCTCCCCCTCAGCCTCCCTTGTGACGCCACACCACTAGGCCACCCTGCTCTTTGTGTTAGCCAACACATTTAATTAAACCTTAAGTCCTGTTTCCACCAGCTCTCCTCACTAAAGTGCCCCAAAAACCAAAATTCCACCAGGGCTTAGGCTCGAACCCGAGCCTCCCTAGGACCCCCAAACACACCCAAACAACTCACAGAGCAACCACAACATGCATTTATACAAATATCACAGACCCCTGAATTTTAGGATGTTACAGTTCTACCCCCTTAAAGAAATTTCGGCCTCAAAATTTACCTGATCAAAAGAGGTAAGGGTATTGCTGTCGAATTGCCTCCTCAGGCTCCCATGTGGCTTCTTCTGAACCGTGATTATGCCACAATGCTTTGACTAGTGGAATGGACTTCCTCCTCAACACTTTATCATTCCGATCCAAAATTTGCACTGGTTCTTCTTCAAAAGACAGATCAGGTCTTACCTCAATTTCTTCCACCGGCACTATATGAGATGGATTTGAACGGTAGCGCCTCAGCATAGAAACGTGGAACACATTATGTATCCGATTTAACTCAGGGGGCAGCTCAAGCTGGTATGCGACCGGTCCCACACGCTTCACTATCCGATAAGGCTCGATGAACCTGGGGCTTAACTTGCCCTTCCGTCCAAATCTCAAAATCTTCTTCCAAGGTGAGACCTTCAAGAAAACATATTCCCCCACTGAATACTTTATCTCCTTACGCTTCAGATCCGCATACGACTTCTGTCTATCAGAAGTTTCTTTTAACCGACCCCGAATCAACTTTACCTTCTCCTTAGTTTCCGAAATCAATTTTGGACCCAACAACCGTCGCTCGCCCAGTTCTGTCCAACAAGTAGTGGTACGACACCTATGACCATACAACGCCTCGTAGGGTGCCATCTGAATGCTGGATTGGTAGCTATTGTTATACGCAAATTCTGCTAAGGGTAGATAATCTTCCCAACTACCCCTGAAATCAATCACATAGCCCCTTAACATGTCTTCCAGAATCTGGATTACCCTTTCCGACTGACCATCAGTCTGTGGATGAAAAGCTGTGCTGAAATCTAGCCTTGTACCCAAAGCTTCATGTAACACCTTCTAGAACCGAGATGTAAATCTAAGGTCCTTGTCCGATATGATAGACATTGGTACCCCATGTAGCCTCACAATTTCTACCACATACAATTTGGCCAACTTCTGTAGTGAATAGTCAGTGCGAACCGGTATGAAGTGAGCGGACTTAGTCAACCGGTCAACGATTACCCACACTGAATCTTTCTTAGTAGGCGTCAGGGGTAGCCCATTAACAAAATCCATTGTGATCCTCTCCCACTTCCAGAGTGGAATCTTCACCAGTTGTAGAAGTCCCAAAGGCAGCTGATGCTCTGCTTTCACTTGCTGACATGTCAAACAATTGCTTACAAAGTTGGTAACTTCACGTTTCAATCCTGGCCACCAGTACAGTTCTCGTAGATCTCGGTACATCTTATTTCCACCGGGATGTATAGTGTATGGGCTACTATGCGCCTCCCGCAGAATCATCTGTCTTAACTCAGAGTCCTTAGGCATACAAACTCTTCCACGGAAACATAACACCCCTTCACTGTTCAACCCAAAATCCACTGTCTCTCCACTTTCCACTTGTTGAAGCCGAGAACCCAACGACTCATTCAAAAACTGTTTCTCCTTAATCTGACTAACCCATATTGGTTTCACCTGAAGTTTTGCTAATAAACTACCATCCTCATAAAGGCTGATACGAGCAAACATTGCTCTCAAGTCAGATACCACCTTCCGACTCAGTGCGTCCGCCACCACGTTGGCTTTACCCGGGTGATACTCAATCGAGCAGTCATAGTCTTTCAGCAACTCTATCCATATATGTTGCCTTAAATTTAGCTCCTTCTGAGTGAAAAGATACTTTAGACTCTTATGGTCGGTGTAAATGATTGACTTTTCTCCATACAGATAATGTCTCCATATCTTTAGGGTGAACACTACTGCAGCTAGCTCTAGGTCATGAGTGGGGTAGTTCACTTCATGTGGCCTTAGTTGACGAGATGCATACGCCACTACCTTTCCTTCTTGCATTAGCACACAACCCAAACCTGTCTGCGACGCATCACAATAGACAACAAATTCTTTCCCAGCCTCTGGCTGAATCAAAACTGGTGCTTCAGTCAGAATCTTCTTCAGTTTCTCAAAACTCCCTTGCTGTTTATCCATCCACACAAACGGTACCCCCTTACGCAGCAATTTAGTTAGAAGTGCGGCAATTAAGGAAAACCCCTCGGCAAACCGCCTGTAGTACCCAGCCAAACCCAGAAAACTTCAAATCTCTGACACTGACTTCGGTGGCTTCCAATCCAATACAGCTTCAACTTTCCAAAGATCAACCCTAATCCCCTCGGCAGACACAACGTGCCCCCAAAATGTCACTTCCTTCAGCCAAAACTCGCACTTACTGAATTTGGCATAAAGTTTCTTTTCTCTCAATATCTGCAGCACAACCCGAAGATGTGAATCATTCTCCTCATCCGTTCTTGAATACACCAAGATTTCATCTATGAATACCACCACGAACCGGTCTAAATAGGGTTGGAAAACTCGGTTCATCATATCCATAAAAGCGGCTGGTGCATTCGTTAATCTGAACAGCATAACCAGAAACTCGTAATGCCTATAACAAGTTCAGAATGCAGTCTTGTATATATCAGCCTCCTTAACCCTTAGCTGATGATATCCCGATCTTAAATCAATCTTCGAGAAGAACGAAGCTCCCCGTAGCTGATCGAACAGGTCGTCAATCCTTAGTAGCGGGTATTTGTTCTTAACAGTTAGCTTGTTCAACTGTCGATAGTCAATGCACATACGCATTGACCCATCCTTTTTCTTCACGAACAACACCGGCGCTCCCCACGGAGATACACTTGGCCGAATAAATCCTCGGTCCAACAATTCTTGGATATGAGCTTTAAGTTCTATCGGCTCCTTCAGTGCCATCCTATAAGGGGCGAAGGACACCGGAGCCATTCCCGGTAACAGCTCAATGCCAAATTCGACCTCACGATTCGGAGGCAACCCCGAAAGCTCTTCAGCAAATACGTCCAGAAATTCCTTCACGGTTCTGACATCCCCAACAGACAATTCCTTAGCATCAGATAAGTTGACATAAGCTATGAACGCTTCACAACCTTTACGCACCAACTTCTCAGCCCTTAGTGTGGAGATTAAATTGGATAGATAGTTCCTTCTCTCGCCTATCACAATTACTTCATCGTCTTCTAGAGTCTTTAACACCATACACTTAGCAGCGCAGTCCAAGGTCGCACGGTGTTTAACTAACCAGTCCATGACTAATATAAGATCAAACTCGCCGAACGACAATTCCATCAAATCTGCCGGGAATACCACCCCTTGCACTTCTAAAGGCACATTCCTAAACAGCTTGTTCACTACCACAGATTGTCCTAAGGGACTAATTACCAACATATCTCTATCAACGAACTCAAATTGTATATGCAGAGTGCCAGACACAGTGCAAGCGACATATGAGTGTGTAGATCCAATATCAATTAAAGCTGTAAATGGCACAACAGATATGAGAAACGTACTGGTTATGACGTCCGGTGCGTCACCATCCTCTCGACGTCGAGCCGCATAAACCAACACCGACTATCTTGCATCTGTATTACCAGCACATCTACCCGGTGCTCTACAACCTCGTCCAAACCCATTTCCCCCTCTGGCCAGACCACGACCTCTCGGTGGCTGCTGACCACCTCTCCCTAGCTGTACAAACCTCTGACCCACTATCTAAGCCCTAACAGGCTCCCGAGGACAGTCCTTTATCTGATGATCCTTAGACCCACATCTGAAACACCCACTAGATCTTCTCCAGCACTCCCCCAAATGTATTCTCCCACACTGCACACAAGAATGCAATTGACCCACAGCAACTGGTGCCTCAACTCGAGCTGGCCCATCCAACCTAGGCCTCTTTCGGAATCCCCCAAAAGAACCTGATGACCCAAAACCTCTCTTATTCTTGCCCCTTTCCTTATCTCGGTTCTAACACTTAGAGCGTTTTACCTCTTCAGCAATCTTGGTCTTTTCCACCAACGCAGCAAAATCTCTCTCCCTCTGCGGGGTTATCAGTACCCGTAACTCATCTCGCAGCTCATCTTCAAATCTCACACAGCGCTCATAATCGGTCGAGACTATTCCCTGAGCGTACCGGCTCAGACGCAAAAACTCAACCTCGTATTCCGCCACAAATTTACTCCCCTGAACCAGATTTAAGAATTCTTTTCTCTGAGCGTCCACATAGCTAGCCCCGACATATTTCTCCCGGAAAGCCGCTTTAAAGAAATCCCAAGTTAAACGATCTGCTTGTGTGCCTTCTCTCACAGTGAGCCACCACTGATATGCCTCATCTCTCAGTAGAGACACTGCCCCTTTCAGTTTCTGTTCAGCTGTGCAATCCAAATCATCCATAATTCGTTCCATAGCCTCAAGCCAATATTCCGCCACATTCGGGTCTACACCAGAGATACCCCTAAAAACTTCAGCCCCGTTCGACCGGAGTTGCTCAGATATGGATCCACGAGCTGCTGACCCAGTACTTGCTCCAGCAACCCGTTCCAAAACTCGCAGCATTGCCTGGGACAGAGCGTCGTCCCCTCAAGTCCGGTCATGAGACCCTGTTTCGGTCACTGGTGATGCAGGTGCTTCCATTTCAGGCATGTGCCCTGATCCGGTCGATCTAGCCCTAACACCTCGGCCTCTGCCACCGCCGCGTGTACCATGTCCTCGCCCTCTTGTACTCATACTGCTGAATCGAGTTAATCTAATTAAGAATTTTATGAATCAGTCTATGATTCCGATGTTTATTAACAAGTGTTTTATGAAAAACAAGTATAAGAGTTGTTCTCACAGATCGAATTTCCTAATGTCTCAGTTTCTATAGTCTTAGCTCCTATAGCTAACAGTTATAGTGTACTACTCTAGTAGTTTTCTCTCTTACAGACATTTCATCATATCATAAAATAAGAGGACTTACGGATTTGGTGCTAGAGACTCGGGTGTTACGGATTTGGTGCTAGAGACTCGGGTGCCATACATCCAATAAAGATATATTTTTCTAAACCAAATTTCAAACAAAATTTGAAAAAACGTTTTCGAACCCATTCCACAGCCGAGTTTTGCAACCAGGATCTGATACCATAAAATGTAACACCCCAAACCTAGCCTAGACGTTACGACCGGATCTGGCATGCCACATAAAAGGGTTGTTTGAAAACTGCGCATTCGTTAAAAACTTCGTATTCTTTTTGAAACTCCGAGCTTTGTTATTTGTAAAATTCAGATTTGCTTTTATGGTTTCCTGGTAAAAACGTTATTATTTTTACTTGCGAAAACTTTGCTTATAGCAGAAATCAGATTCAGTAATTTGCGAAGATGTGATATTTTGAAAATAATTATTGTCGTTTTAAGGAAACCACGTATTTATAAATTTAACAGTTATTAATGAAAACTTAAAGAAAATAAACCAACGGCCTTATTACAAAAATATTAACCCAAAATAAAATAAAGCTAAAATAAAGCAAAACGAAAATTTACTAAGTTCACGATAAATATTCCTGATGTATGGCCACCACAGAGTCCTCCACAGCTCCAAATACACTAATACTGGGGATCACCTGCAAGGTTAAAAAAACGGGGTGAGTTACAAGAACTCAGTGTGTAATTCCCTAATCGGTCATGAAATGGGCCCGAGCCCATACGGAAGTAGACTGGGTCGAAGCCCATACAGAAGCAGACTGGGCCAGAGCCCTATTCAGAAACAATCTCGGCCTTAGCCTTATAAACATGATCATGCAAACAAAATATGCAACCCAGCCTAATAATCCATCTGCTACACACCCCCGTACCAGCCCAACACACCTGTGGGGACCAAGTCAACCCACCCTGCCAAAACACACCAATAATGCAGACAAGCTGCTAATTACAGAATTTGTGGCAAAGCCACTAGAATAACAGAATATGCGTGGCTTAGCCACCAGACAGAATGTGGCATAGCCACTAGAATACACTTCCTCCAATCATCAATACCCCAATCCCATGCAGAATGTCATGTATGCAAAGCATATATAAAAAATGATGTATGACATAACTTACCATGATAACCGGTTAAACAGAATACACACAATCATACTAATCAACCCTTAAGGGTACAACAGTAACTTTACCCACCGAGGGTATTTCAGTAGTTTAGCCTTTAACGGCCTCTCCGAAGGCCTACTGTCGCCTCGAGCGACACAGGACCCTTATTGGGTCTCTACAGAACATTTTAGGCCCACACGCTCGTGTGGCCCATTACACATAGTTCAGATTTCGCAACTACACTTATCCTTTGACAGTTTTCCATCAATTTCGCCCATGCGAGCCGAATAGCCCGTTGGGCTTATTTGGCCTGTTTCGGTTCGGTTAGACCCGTTACAGCCTCAGCTTTGCGGGAGTGCTCTTGACACTCTCAACGACTTATGGCCGTTATTCGTGATTTGATTTACCACTACGAGCGTTCGCACACTCGAGTGGTCACAGATGCCAGTTTTCGGCTTTCCCGCTTTCGGCCGAATCATAGAACATTGTACATATGCATTCAGAAGGGTGTGAGATTACACACCTGCTTACAGGTTGCGATATTCAGCACCTTTCAACACATGAGATAATAATCAGCTAACAGTTAGTCTTCCTGATCGAATGAACCTAAAATGTGAATACATAGGACTATAGGCTTAACTTACCGGCAGATATAAGCCTTCCTTCTAAAGAGAGTATTCGGTCCCCCCTTTACTGATCAAAGATTCATGCTTCTAACGAAAAGATTGCGTTGGTATGATTATCCAAGATGATAGTAAAACAAATGGCCTTTCGGCCCTAACGACTTCAATCAAAATAAGAGAACCAACGCCCCTAGTCGACCATATCCCCAACTTACCCACAACAAGACAATATCCTGAAGCGGTTTGAACCCACACGATACGAATTGCACCCTTAAAGAATTCGGCCCTTACCAAAAGAAAACAAGAGAGGTTCACAACGATTAAAATAAAGATAAAAAGGGTGAGTGTTTCGGCTATAGTAATGAGAGGAGAGAAAGAAAAGACGAGAAAAGAGATAGAGAAAGATGTTACCTTGTGATCACAGACGAATCGAATAACAAGGTAGGTTCGACGGTCAAAAGAGCACCCAACTTCCGGCTACTAATGTTCAGCTATTAGCAAAAGAGAAGAGAATCGATTCAAAAGATGAAAGGAGAGAATTCAGTTGATGGTGAAAAGAGTAGAAAAACAATAAAGAAGAAAGGAGAGTTTCGGCTAGGGTGAACACAAGAGAGAAAAGTGAGAGAAGGAATAGGTAAGCCAATTGAACACTGGTAGAAGAGGGGTAGGGGTTTCAGCTATGGTGTAGAAGAAAGATGCAAATGGGAGGAAAGATGGAGGGTGAGTTTCGGCCTAGGTGATTGACTAACAAGCAAAAGCAACCAAAGTGTGAAAACTAAATGTATGAGAGAAAAGAAAGATGATCTGAGGAATTCGGCAATAGCACAAAATGAGTAGAAAAGACTCGAAATGACCTCGTCAAAAACGCAACACTACTCTCCAAAAAAATGAATTGAGCAAAACGGCACCCCACACACACACATGACCGAATATGCTCCCTAAGCACTTCCCAAATTTCGGCCAAACACCTCCACTCTCCATATCCCATGATTCACTCCACGATTCTCTCCTACACTTACTCCCCTTCACTCATTCAAATTGTTCGACCAATTCAAACCTTCACCAAGTAGAGTTCCACTCCAACTCCACCTCTTCTCCTCCTTGTGCACAAAATAAAACTCCCATATGCTGCATGTGGGATTCGAACACTCTCCCCCTCAGCCTCCCTTGTGACGCTACACCACTAGGCCACCCTGCTCTTTGTGTTAGCCAACACATTTAATTAAACCTTAAGTCCTACTTCCACTAGCTCTCCCCACTAAAGTGCCCCAAAAACCAAAATTCCACCACGGCTTGGGCTCAAACCGAAGCCTCCTCAGGACCCCCAAACACACCCAAACAACCCGCAGAGCAACCATAACATGCATTTCTACAAATATCACATACCCCTGAATTTTAGGATGTTACATAAATATTGAAATAAAATTGTAGTTGCTTTAGTAATGAATGTGACATCTCATATCTTGGATTCAACGATCAGGTCAGATATTGGGTGTTACAGTCTGCGTTGTCGATACTCATGTTCATTTTTGTCGTTAGTGTCGTGATGTTATTTGTGTCATGTTTCCATGAAGGTACCACGTGTTTGTTTTTACTTTCATCTTGCTACACAAATCCTTCTAATTTCAATATTCCTATTGTTTGATATTCCAACGCATTAATAAGAAGTACTAAAAGGAGTAAGATCTAAATATTTTTGAAATACTAGAATTGGTTTAATTTTGGAAAAACAAAATATTGATCACATATAATGTGCATTATTTTATAATTGGTTGTTTGCCTGAAGCATGAATTCATAATTTTATGTTGCTTGAACTCATTTATTATTATTAAAAAAATTAATAGCATTAAATTGAATTTAATAAAATTCTTAATATAGTAATAATGATAATTTAATTGGATGCTAAAGTTCACGCTCGGGATTTCGAATTAAACCTAACCTATGCACAGAAAACAAACCGTACGCTGAGCAAATCGCTTAGTGATAAATCTATAATTCAAGATAAAATAGATGCAAATATGCAAAATGCACATATTCAATTCCAACCAAATATCGTACAATTTCATGAAATATATCTTCACTTATACAATAGCAAATATACAACCAATGACACATACCATATTTTTAACCTTTTCATAGACCATTAGCTTCAATCCATTTACTTTATATAGGTGCCATTAATTTCATTCAATTTTCACCATTGGCATACATGCATATACTTATACATATCATTTTATAACATACTTCATATTGCTCCCGAGTCTATCGACTCATTATAACACCATCGGCCCCCAAGACTCATTTTCAATTCACTTAACATATCGAAATAGCATGGCATACATCATATCACATCTCAATCAAACTTTTCTTTCGTTTATAACCCTATAACCAACACGGACTCAGAACGGATACACGGATACGTAACCCCAGGTTGCCCGACAATGATGGTTTACTCAACTCGATATAATTGTCACCCTGGGTTTCCCGATAATGATGACTCAATAAATATAATCTACCATCTTGGGTTGCCTGAAAATGATGGCTAACAACAATACTCTAACGATATGGTATGCCAACTATATTCGACTCGATCTGAACAACTAATAGGGTATCCAATTTTGATTCTATATATATATATATATATATATATATATATCAGTTTACATTCCAATATCCAAAATCCATCAGCATTTCACAATTTTATAACATATATATAGATATAGATATATAACATGTTTCAGCATCATTTCATATCAATTATTACAAAACATGTAAACTAGAATTTTTGCACCTTATTCAATTTAATCCTTATTTCGGTATTCAATCTCAATCATAATGAATCAAGTTAAATAGTCATTACCAACTCACCTCATTACCATGTAATGCAATATGTATTGAATATGCAATAAATAAGTTGGGTACCGAAACATAGAAATACAAATAAGAAATTACAAGTTATTTGTCGACGACTTTAGATTTTCCTTTTCTCTCGACGAATCCGAGTCGATGTTAGCTACGGATTAACATAAACATATAACATTATCAATAAATAGTCAATTAACAATCAATTACCAATTTATACAAAATTTTTAATTTATTCAATTTAGTCCCTAAAATCAGGACTAACATAACTTTTGATCTAAAACTCCAATTCAAAATTTGATTTAACTATTATCTATTAGGGGCGTCCTATTTCTCATTTCTACAGCCAATTTTACAATTTATTCATTTTAGTCCCTAATGTACGAAACTATCAATTAAGCTTTACGACTTAGTCATTTCTCATATCTAAGCTTAAAATATATTAATTTAACACCTAAAACTTTCAATTCTCAACTATGGAAAATTTTTAATTGATACATGGGCTAGCTAAACCAAGCTCCCATGACCTCAAAAACATAAAAATTACAAGAAAATAACTAAAGACTTACTTGATTTTTGAAGTTAAAAGCTTAACCCTAGCAAAAATGGCTTCCTCTTTTGTTTCTTTCTTTGTTTTGGTTTGTAGGTGGAGGAACGATGATTACTTTCACTTTTTAATTTGGTTTTTATACTTAGTTTAAGTTTAAGTTAATTAAGGTTTATGATAATTAAGTTAATATTTGTTTAATTAATTAGTTTTGTACACTATCGTCCAATAATGGTTGATTTGTCATGGTGTAATTTGTCATGGTGTAATTACCATTTTAGATATTTGGTTATTGAAGCCATTTTCTAATTAAAAATCTATAGCGATTGGACTTTCACAATTTAGTCTATGAGCCTTAATTAATCACTACTTCGGCAAAATTACCTATTCAAAATTCAATTCACTAATAATATAACTCCGTAAATATTTAATAATAATATTTATAGGCTCGGTTTACAAAAATGGGGTCCCTAAATTACATTTTCTAACATCACTAACTTTCGAGTTGTTACAACTAGTTCCACCACAGCTAGTTCCAGCATTATTTCCAGATCCCAATCTTTTACCCCTTTATTGAGTTGTCACCGGTTTTGCAACCTGTTCTAAACCAGTCACAACATTCTTTAGGCAATCTCTCAGGAAATGATCAAAAGAACCACATCTGAAATAGGATCCTTTCTTCAATCCACACTCCTTGAAATGGTTTTTGCTACAATGCTTACAAATAGGTTTGTTCATATTCCGGACATTGCCAGCACTAGCCACTGACGTAGCTTGTGATCTTGGATAATTTTGCCCAGACACATCTTTTCTCAGATTCCCTAAGTAGAGAAAGATTTACTTCTAAAATCTCTGGTCCTCTTGGACAGAGGAGTTGGGAATGATTTATTCATGTTGTGTTTCTCGGTATCCCTACTTTTTGATTCGGCCTACTTCTTTTCATTTCTCATTTCCTTCATTTTCTGAGCTTTTTCAACAACACAACAAATTATTTCAGTTTTAAAGCCCCAAGAAGCATTCGAGTTTCTTCGTTTAAACCCTCTAGAATTAGGTGCACATCTCGGCCTCAATGGATACAAGTTCTTGGGCATACTTGCTGAGTCGAGCAAATTCACGTTCATATTCAGTGAAAGTCATATCACCCTGTTTCAATGCTATAAATTCTCTCTTTTTCTTGTCTAGGTATAAATGGATAACATATTTCTTTTTGAACTTAATCTGGAAAAATTCCCAGTTCACCTAGCCTCTCTGAACAATGGATATCAGCGTCATCTACCATTGGTACACATTTTGGTACACATTTTCTTTCAGTAATGATACGACACATCTTGAACTATCTTCAGGTGAGCACATCATTTCATCAAGTACTCACAAAGTATTTTCCAGCCAATATTCAGCTTTAGCCAGATCGTCATCCTTTGTACCTTTTAATTCTTCGGCCCCACACTTTCAAATTTTATCTATTAGGGGTCAGTGAACATTTACCGTATTTTGAGGACTAGGGCTACTGTGGAGGAACAATCAGGGGGTGGAGGTTGCATTTGGGACTGCGAAGCTGAAGAGGTAGCTCCAATAAACTGATTACACCATTAGTTCATCATTTGGAAAAAGGCATTTTGCACCTCACTTCCAGGCCCTTGTTGAACGGGCACACTATTAGCAGCTCCTTGATTGGAAGTAGGAATATTACTGTGATTCGATCAACATGGTTTTTCTATAAGAAAAGAAAATCCAATTCGAATTAGATGGCATTACACTATCAGAGGTTATTGTGGCATGTATTTGTAGACTCAACACGCACTACGTTCAGTCCTAGAATAGACTGAACCATAGCTTTGATACCACTAAATGTAACACCCCTCGCCTGACCAAATCGCCGAGTCTGGGCTACAAGATGCTACAGTAGTTACCGGAGCAATACTGTTAAATAAACCATAAATAAATCAACTAAACATTCAAACATGTCGTAAACACATTCTTATTGTAAGACACAATTAAATTCAAGCCTTAATCAAGCTTATGAAAGCTCTTTTTTTTTACCCGGGCACGAAATAGAACCAAATTGTATAGTTTTGAAAATTCAAGGTTGACGTCATGACGTCGCCAAACAGTTGGTCTGTAACAGCCCGTTTTCAATGGCGTCAGAAACAGTGGTTTCAGAACCACAATTTCGATGAGAGATTAAATATTTTAATATTTATTTAAATTTTATGAGATTATATTAGGGTCTTATTAAAGTTTTGTAAAGAAATTTTGAAGTTTAAATGGTTAATTAGGAAAAATTGACTAAATCGTAAAGGTTGCAAAAGTGGGTTTCTATTAGTTAAAAAGGTTAAATGGCTATGGAAAGGTAAATTAATGTACTTAGATGGTAATTATACCATAATTAAGTTAGTGGAAAGTTATGGACAAGGTTTAATTGAACTTTTTGATTAATAATAGGGGTAAAGTAGTATTTTAGTAAATAAAAGAAAAATTAAGTAAATAAAAGATAAAACAAAGCTATCATATTTTTTCTTTTCTTGTCTAGTCTAATTTTATCAACAGTATTAGATATCGCTAACATTATATAAGTGGGACAAATTCTATCTCGATCGCTCATATCTCACTACATAGTTTGTGTAATATTTAGTAACAATCTTTATACTACAACCAATTATTGAAGACATTTGTGTCAAAGTACACAACTCTTGATGTTGGGGACGATAGTGACCTCAAATCCTAAAATCACGTGCATCATTATCTCTATGAGAATTTGCTATGACTATTGCATGATAATCCAATAATTGTTCTCATGGCGAGTCAATCTAGTACACTATTCTATTAACATATACTCGTGCATTGACTTGGTATCACATATCCATGACAACATCTTGTCTTCAATCAACCACAAATTAGTTTCAACTTGCTATTGTCTTGACTACAATAATACTTGACTAGAGGCAGTTTAAGAATAACCATATTATTTAAGGACTTCATTATTAATCAATTTATTTATTTATTTTGATGAAAAGGAACCTAAAACAATGTCACATCCCAAAAATCGGGTTAGTAGAAATTGGGTTAATGAACCGAGAGTGGTCACGCCCGCATTTTTTAGTGATTGAGTAGTGGTGGAGGTGTCCTTAATGACGAATGTTCGAATCTCTTCCCTCTCATTATTTTCTATATGGTAAGAATTTTTTTCCAACCTTATCAAAGGTCACATCCCATGTTTTAAATATTTTCTGTTAAAATGAAAATAAAGAGTAATGTGGTAAAGTGGTTAGGAGCTTTAATTCCTATAGGTCTTATGTTTAAGTCTCTTCATCAACATCTTTTTAATTAATTTTTTGTGAACTTTCCATACGCTAAATACCCCTTTCCATCCAACCTTTCTTACCATACTAAGGGAAGATTCTTTCCTTTTTTTTTTTAGTCAACATACCATACTTATGAGGACATGATCCCCTTTTCACTCCCTTATCCCCCTAACTTACCATTATCTCTATCTTTACCATATGAACGGATTTAATGAATCTAGACATGTTTGACCACAATTCTTTTCATCTAATTTTCATTTTCCCTCTCATTTGTCGCACCACCTTATACTCTTCCCTATTCTCTCCCTTTTCTCTCTTTTGTTTAGCCTTCAACCTCCCCTTTTTACTCTATTTTCTTTCTCCTCCACCATTTCCTAGCCTTGAACCACCATCACCACACCATCGAACCACCACCTTGCCACCTCTTTCCTCTACTATTTCTCCAACACCACACCTAGCGCCTCCTTCCACCACCGTGGCAACCATCGTTCGCCACCATGCAACACCACCCATTTTTCTTATTTTCTCTTCTCCTCTCTTATCCTTTAACTGAGTGACCGAAACTCATATCTTTTTTTTCCTCTGTCAGACCACTGCCTTTGTTATTGGAGCTCCGCTGTAGCACCATCGCCGACGGTTGGGATTCTTCCTCCTTCATTCTTCATTTTTTTTCAACCTTCATTATTATTTTTAGTCATCAAAAATTTTTTGCACTCTTTATTTTTAATTAATTCTTAATCCTAAACTTATTTCTTAGACTTATTTTCATAATAGTCCTCCTCTTTAGATCCTCATTTCCCTCTGTTTCATGATCAAGACGATCTATCGATCATTTCATTCCAATTGTGATAATGTAAGTGTAAGGGTTGAGTAGAAATATTTCTTTCCTCCTTACTTTTTCTCTTGGCTGAATACTTTAAAGGGTCATAGTGAAATATTTTCTCGTGTATTAACATCTCTTATGTCATGTTTATTGAAAGGTCGATCAACATCAACCCGAGAGACCATTAACGTTGGGATCAAAATCACTAATCCGAGTTATTTTTTTAGGGTAAGTGTTAATGTAACCGATAATAAACTTATCGCATCTACTTTAAAAATTGTAGTCTTAATGTAGGATTACCTTTGTTGATTTAATAGGTAATCTAATTGTTAGATCCAAGTGTGGGCATTCTTAGAGAGTGGTTACACATCGGATCTACGATCAGGTGTTGGTTTTAACATTAAAAATAAATAAATCTATGTTTTATATTGATTAAAATTATTATTATTTATATTATGTTTGATGAAGATACTTTAAGTATCCATTGAGAGAGATAAAACTCATCGATATGGACTATGTCAAGTAAGTGATTCCAAACCTTATATATTGTGAAAAGTACGTTGTGTGATCTTGATGACTATTATTGATACGAAATGTATGAAAATTTGATTCTCATGTTATGTGATCTTATGGCATATGTGATTTTTGCATGATTTATAAAATGTGAAATATTGATATAAAGTGTATGTAGTGGGCCAATTTAGCCCGAGGCCCATAAGAAAATAAAACCCAAAATTTAACACAAAAAATAACAGTCCAGTCCATTAGAATTAAAACCAAAATAAACCATAATAATAATGAAAGTCCATTACAAATTATCAGCCCAAATTGCAAGGGCCCAAATAATAAACCCTAACCCAAATTCAAGCCCACAACATTAAAATTTTCAGAAAAAAAAACCAAAACACTAGGGCAAGCTTCAGCTGCTGCTCCCCCACACACGCGCCACCGTCGACCACCTCCTTCGTACTCTTCCACACATCACCGCATGCCAACTGGCCTTCGTACCTACAAATAGGACGAAAACACAGCAGAGAAAAAAACAAAAAGCAAGAAATATTGTATATTTTTTTATTTTTCTTCAACATTCGACTATAAAACCAAAAAGAAAACTTTTGTAAATTTTTTTACACATAATGATTATCAAATACAAAAAGAAAAATCAATCAAAAAACTGAGTAAAAGTTTTTTAAAGGTGATTACCCTTTTTTTATTTTGATCGATAGTTTCTCTTATTTTTTCTTTTCTATATTTTTACGTACGAAAATAAAAAGAAAAGGAAAGAAAAGCTTACCTGAATCGTCCCGCAGTCCCGTCGTCAAAGGTCCTTTCTCCGTCATCGGAATCGGACCTAAGGGGGGGCTACACCATTTTCTGTTTGTATAAATCGTGTCTAAGGTTTTTTTAAGGAAAAAAGAACGAGGGTTAAAAAAAAGGAGCCTAAAACATAGTTTTCATGTAGCTCCGGCCACCGCCTACGGTGGAGCCGCGGTGGAGCCACAGTGGAGGCTGGTCGGAGACCCGATCGGAGCTGGGACTAGCCTAAAGGGAATTTCAGAGAAGATGCTTTTTTTTTTCTTTTAACATGGGTTCCAAATGATTTTCTTTCTGCGTTTTGTTACTTAAGTAGTGTTGCAATACGACGCTATTTTGTTCATTTTCAAAGCATAAAACGACATCGTTTGCCCCTCAAGATCCGCTCGTTGACCCGACCCGCAAGCAGGATCCGCATGTTTTCTAATGGAAGGGCTAATTGCACGTTTAGCCCTTCCGCTTTTTTATTGTTCTGCAATCAAGCTTCTTTTTGTTTTCTAATTTTGCCTCATAATTTATTGTGATTTAAATTAGGCCACATTCGAACGACGTCGTTTTGGAGGGCGGGGGTTAATTTCCCTATTGGTCCCTCCTTGTTATTCACGTGTTCAATGTGGTCCTTTTTCTTTTTATTTATTTTGGATTTGCCCCCAAATTTCTGTTTTAAGTTCAAATTAGTCCTTTTTGTTATTTTTGCTATTTTTAAATTAATTAATTATCACTATTATTATCATCATTATTATATTTATTAGTATTACTATTATTTATTTATTTTTACTATTATTATTCGTCTGTTATTGTATTATTATTATTATTATTATTATTATTATTATTATTATTATTTTATGTTTGTCATTTTTTCCTAAATTTCATATTTGTTCATACTTTTTTTGTTCATTTTTCGTTCCTCTACTTTCAAAATATTTGTATTTAGCTTTATGTATATGCATCGTATTTATTTACTTACTACTATTTTTAAATTTTTTTAATTCATCTTTTATTATTTCATCATTATTTTTATGTTTATTTTTACTTAACTAGTATTAGATTTAATTAATTAATGCCATTATTTGTTTATTTTCGTTATATTAGGGTTTCATATACATGTGTCATCATTTTATTATCATGCCATGAGCCGTAATTTATTTTTATACATTTTACTATAAATTGTGTTATGTTAATCTTTGCCCTATACATAAAATATCATTTTTTTTTAAAATAAGCAATCTTTCGTAATTCGAGAGTCGAAAAGTCGTACCCTAACTTACTGGGTTTCGAATTTTCTCGTCGGGTCTAAAGAACCAGTTATTTTTTTTTAAATCAAAGCATATAAGTTAAATAAAAGCTTATTCTCGGGAATTCAAAAATGTTGTGTCCTAACTCACTGGATGTGATATTTTTTTATCTCGAGGTAAGGATTTCTAAAAATAAAGGTAATATTCTGTATTTGGAATTTTGAGAAATTGTGCCCTAACTTACTGGGTTCCGATTTTTCATTTAACCCAAATAGCCGAATATCCTTTTTAAACTTAAATGCATGAGTTTTAAAAGTCAAAAGACAAGCTTAGTTTCAAGGATTTAAAATGCCGTATCCTAACTCACTGGGCGTGACATTTTACTTCTTCGAAATAAGAGGGTCTTAGCATCCAATTTAATTTATTCAAGTTTCCTTTTAAATAGAAAGGATCGTATTTTAAAATCTTTTCAAATTTCAACATAAAGACATCAAATAATCAATTAGGTACCAGTTTTGGGTGTTACGTGGGTGCTAATTCTTCCTCATGCGTAACCAACTCCCAAACCCGTTTTTCTGAATTTCGTAGACCAAAACCGTTGTTTTAATAAATCAAATCTATTATTAAAATGTTCAAATTACGAGGTGATCCGATCACACCTCATTAAAAAGGATTGGTGGCGACTCCATTTTCATTTTTAAAGTCGACCCCGTTTTTCAACGAAAAGAATGGTTTCGACAGCTTGGCAACTCCATTGGGGATATTATAAGAGAGTCAAACCGTAAAATTGATTATTTCCTGTCTTGTTGTCGAAAATTGAAAATCTGATTTGAAAAATTACGATCCTTTTATTGCATTTGTTTGTGTTATTTCATATGATTGCTGCGGTTTGAGTCTCGTAGAATATTTTCGCATCATATTGCATAAGGACCGTTTGGTCTTACCTTTTTTAAGTGGGAGTGAGAAGCTACTTCTTCGTGAGGTTTTCACCTCCGTGTAGGATAGTGGATCGCTTTCGAGATACATCCGTACCTATGTCTTCGTGAGATTTTCATCTTCGTGCAGCCATAGGGAAATGTATTCCCCTAAACTGAACTCGATCTGTATGAGCCTATAATGGGTGAGGATCGAGGAATCTGCTGGATCGGGTACCTCAACTTTAGAACCAAACCGCATGTAGAAGACCCTAGGAGCCCAACCTAGATAGTACTGCGAGAAACCCTAGCGGTTACCCAGATAGGTGCTTGATTCTCTTTCATTTGCTTTGAGTTTTGTTTTTGTATATTGTACTGACTTATTGTGTTTTTGCTATGTTTACATGTCATTTCATATTTGAAAGAGTGTCGATTCACGTTCGATTACTAAATTAGAGAGCTGGTCATGGAGAACGAATTTCTTGATAAAGTGGAGGATAATGCGGATGTCTTTATGTGGTCAGGGAAAATGCAATTAGAGAAAGAGGATAGTCTAGCCGAGGGGTACACATTAGAATTATGGGACTACACCCGTATCAGCGTGACGCAAAATAACTTTCAGGAATTAAAAGAAATATGGGATCAGTGGAATAATAAGACCAAGCAGTTGTTCTACTATAATTATGGGGACTTGTCGTATCTACTCGACATCAAGGTAGACGAGCATTTATTTCGGGCCATCGCTGAGTATTGGAACCCTGCTTACAGTTGTTCTACCTTTGGGAGGGTTGATTTAGTACCCACTGTGGAAGAATATACAGCCCTACTGCGTTGTCCAAAGGTTCAAGTCGATAAATCTTATTCTAGAGCTGCTTATGTCCCGACCTTTGGGAAGAAATTGATGAACATTACAAGAATGAGTGAACAGTGGATTGCAGCTAGGATCAAGAAGAAAGGTGAGTTTAAGTGCATCCAATGGAAGAATTTGAGATATTTGATTTTAGCGCATCCTGATACGAAAAAGAGAGTCGATGTGTTTGCTTTGATCATCTACGGACTGATGATCTTCCCTAGGGCATTAGGGTATGTAGATGAGGCGGTCTCAGATCTTTTTTGTCGACTTGATAAATGGGTCACACCTGTTCCTGCAATCTTGGCCGAGACATTTAGATCTTTGAATGCATGTAGGAGGGCCGGTGAGGGCAGATTTATAGGGTGCGCACAGTTGTTGTTGGCTTGGTTCCATAGTCATTTCTGGAAGGTGGATAAGGTTTCTTATTGAGTTTTCTCCAGGAATTACTCTCTATTAAAGGAAATAGTGGCCAAGCCAAGAAGGGATGACATATTAGAGGAAAATTGGATAGCACTCCTCCAAAATCTCCAGGAAGAAGACGTCGAGTGGAGAGCTCCTTGGTTGATTCCCGATGAAATTCTTTACCGATGTGGGAGTTTTGACTGGGTCCCTTTGCTTGGGATTGGGGGGCCGTTGGGTATGCTCCTTTACTCGTATTGAGGCAATACAGATCAAGACAGTTCATACCTGCAACACATGGCCTAGCTTAATGTGAGTTTTTGTACAGAGAAGATAACTACAAGAAAAGGGTAAAGGAGATTTCTAACGCTTGGAATTAGACTTATTGAATAAAAAGGCTGGCCGTAGGTTTAATGACGACTCTTGAGTACAGTGGATGGTGGAGTAAAAGAATTAATGATAATATCCCCGAGCCAAATTTAGAAAGCGTTCGACCCATGGAAGAGTACTTACAAGTGATCCCGTCAGAACTAGAAATCATAAAGCAAGACTTCGAGAGGAGGAATTTGGAACTTGAAAAGAAGACAGAACAATTGGAGGAAGAAAAGATGCATTTGAGGTTAGATGCTGATGTTCAAAAGCTAGAAGCCGAGAAATTAAGGAAATGAAAGAATAAAGCCGAGGAAAACTTGGATAGTTTGAAGACGGATTACAAGAAATTGCGTCTATCGATAAAAACCACCGGATTGGGAAAAACGTCGGAGCAATGGCAACAAGAGATTCAAGAAGAAAGAATCAAGGTTGATCGGAGAGAGAGAAAATTCTAGAAGGCTCAGGCACAGAAAGAGGCTCTATAAAGGAGTTTGTTAGAAACTCAAAATGACAAAAGAGAATTAAAGGCCAGAGTGGCAGAACTTGAAATATCACTTCATCAGTATAGAAATCAAAATTCTACGGTTAAATTGAGGGCAAGTTTGAATAAGATTGAAGAAATGAAAGGAAAGATAGAAGAACTAGAGTCTGCATTACAAAATTATGAGCTCCGGGTAGAGCTTCTTGAGGTAAGTGAGGAACGTTGGAAGGAACAGCTTCACCATTCTCAGAATCAAGTTAGGAACAGAGATTAAATTATGGGCGAGGCCGTGGCTCAGATTCGGGAGGTAGCCGATCATTTACAGACTTTAGCAATCCAGGGCGACATGCTAAGTGTGAAGTATGAGCTAGAATCAGATCGGGTTCAAGAGTTAGCTTCATTGCTTAGGAAAGTTAAAACTTTGAGCATTAGGGCAAAACCATATTTGTAATTCGTTTTATGTAAAGAATTTTGTTTTCTAGTAAATTTTTATAAATGAAATTGAATTAAAATCGACGCCTTTTTTGCATTCATTTCATGCATTCACATTTCATCACATCATGTGCATTAAATTTCATGGAAAGACCCTAATTGGTTAAAATCATTTCAGAATTAATCTGGAAACCAATGAAAACTTACCAACCAAACATCATTACGGTACCCAAGAAAAGACAAAAGACATTGATCAAAGATTGGAAAGACTTGAACTACTCCAAAAAGAGATGCAAGATCAACTACAATTGCAAATGCAAGAGCAACTGGCTAAAATCCAGCAAGACATGATGGACCGAATGTTGGAGTCCCAAAGAAATACGATGGCTCAGTTGACCCAACTGCTATCTGGAGGAATAAATAAAGGAAAAGGCCCCATGGTTAATGCTGGAGAAGATAATGAGGAACCTCTCTATCCTCTGGGTTTTACTCCAACACAACCTGAGGTGTACCCTCGAAGAACATCCGTCACGATTAGGCCTCAACAATTTTAGGAGGGTGTTTCGGTACCGATGAACCTTCAAGCTGGATCAGGTTCTAACCCAGGGGATAACCCAGCTAATACTGTTATCCCTGACCTTGATGAAATGGCAGAAAAGGAAAGGACAAGGACAGAATTGCCAAAGCAGTTAGAGGACCGATGTAAATGGCTAGAAGAAAAATTCAGGGCAATGGAAAATGCTGATAGTCAGCATGGAATCAATGCTAAGGATCTGAGTTTGGTCCCAGATCTAGTGCTTCCCCACAAGTTCAAAATGCCAGAATTTAAAAAGTACAATGGGACCAGTTGTATAACATCCCGAATTAGGGCCTAGTCAAAATAGTGGTTTGAGACCACGAATTTGAAGTAGAAATAATTATTTTATTATTGTTATGAGGTTTATGATATGTTTATATGCATGTGTAAAAATTGCATGAAGAAATTTTAGGCATAAAGTTTCCAATTTGACTTTTGGATTAAATTAAATAAGTTGCAAAATATGAGGTCCTAGAAGCTTTAAGTATGAAATAGCTTGGATTATCAATCGAAGGTCTATAATGTGATTGAATTGTTGTGTGAGAATTTCGTTGAGAAATTTTATCGAAAAAGTGTTTAATTTGGTTAGTAGGATTAAATTGTTATAAGTGCGAAGTGTGTGTTCCAGATGATAAAGGGTGTAATTGTGATGGGTTTTTAAAGTGAAGGTCCTTATGAAGAAATTAGTCCACTTCTAAGCTGATGGAAGATATTTGTTTGGCATTTTTGAAGTTAGTTGAAAAGAAAAAGGGCAAATTTGGAAGTTAAGTTAAATGGGTATAATAAGACAAAAATAGTAAAAAGGCACCATTCTTTTCTATTTTCTTCTCCGGCCGATTGTGAGAAAAGAAATGGGCAGCCATGGAGAAAGCCATGTTCGGCCAAGCTTGGGAGCTTGATAGGTAAGTGATTTTTGCCCCGTTTTTAATGATTTTTACGTTTTCGGAGTCGTGGTAACTCGATTTAGCTATCCCGTACCTTCATTTTCAAAACCGTTGAAGTTTGTGAATTTTTCCATGGTTGATTAACAGTGTATTTTGATTATTAATGGTGGATTATGCATGTTTATGAGTAGAGGAACGATTTTTACTAAGTGATTTTTGGTGAAAACGAGTTAATCGGTAAAAGTTGTTATTGTTCATAAGTATGTGTTATAGTAAGAATTTGAAGTTGCTATAGAAGGGGAAAATGTTCAGCATGTCATAAAATATAAGAAAAAGGAATAAAGTTTAATTTACGAGCCTAGGGGTAAAAATGTAATTTTTGAAAAGTTAGGGGGCAAAATTATAAATTTTCCATAATTTGATATGTGAATTGAATTGATTAGTGTGTTGATTAAATGTGTTAAATGAGTGTTATTTGACATGTTAGATCAAGAAATTATGAAATTTGGACTAAGATCGGGGAAGAACAAAGTTGTGGGCTAAGTCGAGAAATTAGCTGTTTCGGCATTCGAGGTAAGTTGGTGTGTTAATAATAATGCAATAATGTTGTAATTTATATTTGAAAGCTAAATTAGTGAATTAATTGAATTATGTTGAATTAAATGTTATGAGAAACTATCATTTGAATGGTAAGTACAAATTTAGTAAGTTATTAAGCAATCGTGTTGTATAGAATTATCTGTATAGTTGTACTTAAATTTAATGGAAGTATTCATATTGATTTTTGATATTTCCGAATGTGTCTTCTATGTATGTATATGGTATAATTGAATGTGAAGTAGACTTAAATGTCATTGGTATACCCGAATGTGTTGTGTATATATATATCAATGATGTAGTTAAATGTGGTATGGAATCGAGAGTTGAAATTGCAACTGAATGTGATGTATATATATGTCTATGGTATAACCGTATGAGATATCGAGTTGAGGAGTGAATATGTTCGAATGTGATACAGATGTGTAGCAAAGATATAATTGAATGTGATGTTGATTATAGAAATGAAATAAGTGAATTTGTATATAGGCAATTGAGATTTAAGTTTTATGTATGTATAAATGAGGAATGAGTCGGGAAATGATAAAGTGTGCGAAATTGGATATTGAGCACTAAGTGTGTGAATTTAACATCCGAGCACTAAGTGTGCGAAATCGGATATTGAGCACTAAGTGTGCGAATTTAACATCCGAGCACTTAGTATGCGAAATCGGATATTGAGCACTAAGTGTGCAAATTTAGCATTCGAGCACTAAGTGTGCGAAATCGGATATTGAGCACTAAGTGTGCGAATTTAACATCCGAGCACTAAGTGTGCGAAATCGAATATTGAGCACTAAGTGTGCGAGTTTAACTTCCGAGCACTAAGTGTGCGAAATTGGATAAAGATCTTTAAGTGCACAAATTGAACTACGAGCATTAAAGGGAAGGGTAAATGTGAATTTAAAATTTCAATTCGATAAGTTTCAATGTTATGAGTAATTGTGAATTAGTGTTAACATGAGACAAATGATTAAGTGAATATTGACTAAGTGTTAACAAGTGTGAAAAAGTCTTGATTGAACCTTAGGAAACGATTAGGATACAAGTGACATGTCACTAGGAATTTCAATGTTTTCGGTGTGAAAGTGTTCCCCGGTGCTGGTTCATTGTGTTATATCAGTGGCTGGGCGATCGTGCATGTGTTGCAGACACCTGACAGCTTGTGTGAGCAACACTGTATATTAACCTTGAACTGACAGCTTGTGTGAGCAGGCCCGAGGGTAACCCCAGTGTTACAGTAGTAGCTTCGGCTACATTACAGTGATAGTTTCGGCTATATTACAGTGTGGCACTCTGTGCCTTTTTCCGCGTATCCTTTAGTATTCCGTATGGTTCAACGGGTATTGAATTGATATATTGAAAAGTGATTGAATGTGAAAAGGAAGTAATCATTTGATAATAATGTGCAAGTGAACATTGTAATTGATGCATTTATATGTGTAATTGTGAATATGAAATCATTTGTATAAGTGAAGTGCAGGTATGAAATTAAGTAGGAAATCGTATGAACAAATAATACAGGTATGTTTATGAAATTGCTATTGTATGATTTATATGTTGAATAAAGTGTTTGGGTTATGATGCATCAATTGTAAGGATGCAAATGAGTGAGTGTGCCTATGATCAAATGATAGTTATATGCTAAGTTATACTATGTTTTTGTGCATATGTGAAAAAAATGAAAGTGAATACAAGAAAATCATGAAAAAAAAGTGAAATTAGCATGAAGACAGTACTGGACAGCAGCAGTTGTGTGACTTTGAAAAATCACCAAAAATGGTGGAAATTGAATTAGAGGTTGAATAAGATATGAAATTAAATCTGAATGAGTCTATTTTCACAAAAGGAAACGGTGTAAACCAAAGAATTTCATATTTTGAAATATTTAAATTTTTGTGAGACTGGTTCAGAATGCTTACGTGATCCCCTGTTATGACTTTGGAAAATCATTAAAAATTGTACAAAAATAATCATGGGATAAAATTTATATCTTTGAATTTCTTAATAAGTCTATTTTCAAGAGAAACAAACAGTAACATCATTTGATTTCTGTACAATGAGATAATTAATTTTTAGTGAAGAAAGGTCGAAACTATCAAACAGCAGAATAGGGGAGAATTTAATGAATAAACTGTACTTATTTGCTAAACCAAAAATTCTGAAAATTTTATGGTAATAAGATATATGAGTCTATTTTTATGGAACATTAACGGATCTTAACTTGGAGTTCTGTAGCTCCAGATATAAATAATTTAATGACTGTGACTCGAGAAAACAGCTTAACTGGAATTTGAATAAATAGAAAGAATGTGAAAATAGCATGTTATCGCATTGCTTATTATTTTCATGCGAGCTTACTAAGCGTAAAGATTACTCCCTCCTTTCCATTTCTTTTAGTTTTGTCAGGTCAGCTCAGGGCAGGTGATCTCGTAGGCAGCATCACACTATCAAGCCATTATCCTAGGAGTATTGGCTTGTGTATGTTAAATGTTTTCAAGTGAGTGGCATGTATAGGGACTTAGTTTTTCTATGATGGATGTAGTTGTGATTAGCCAAATGTATTGACTTATATTGATTTGTTGATTATAGCCATGAGATGTGGCTTACAATGATTTTGGCTTGGAAGTCTATTTGTCCACGGTATGTGTTAATGTCTTGCTATGTGGTATAAGTGATTAAATAGATGACAAGGTCAAATGCATGTGTTTAAAAATTTTTAATTTTGGGCGAAATTTGGTAACCCGGTTTTGTATGATTGTGAATGTTTAAGCCCGGTAATGCCTCAAACCCTATTCCAGTGTTGGATACGGGTGAGGGGTGTTACAAGTTGCCCCGATGCTCACATCACCATGTTTTACAGACAGATGACCAGGTATGTTAACAACGATCAACTACTAATACATTGCTTCTAAGACAGTCTGGTGGGAGCAGCATCCAAATGGTACAACCAATTGAGCCGTACTAGGATTGGTTCCTGAAGGGACTTAGCACAAGCATTCGTGAAGCAGTATAGTCATGTGACAGATATGACTCCTGATAGAATTACTTTACAGAACATGGAGAAGAAACCGAGTGAGAGTTTCAGGCAATATGCACAAAGATGGAGGGAATTTTCCATACAAGTTCAGCCACCGCTCCTAGAAAAAAAAAACTACGATGCTCTTTATCAACACCTTAAAAGCCCCGTTCATCACTCACATGATAGGAAGCGCTACAAAAAGTTTTTCAGACATAGTGATGACTAGAGAAATGATCGAGAATGCGATAAGAAGTGGAAAGATAGATGCAGGAGAGAGTAACAAAAGGTCAACCTCGAGGAAAAGGGAAAACGAGGTGAACAACACAAGTACATAAAACAATGGTTACTCAAAATCGATTACTATAAATCAGCCAAAAACGGTGGCTACTGGTCAACAAGGTTTATCAAAGCAGGAGTCCGGCACAAAGCAAAATACTGAGAAGCTCCAATTTACACCAATCCCATTGACATATAGGGAGTTGTATCAAAGCTTATTTGACACACACGTGGTATCCCTTTTTTACCTAAAACCATTACAGTCTCCATACCCCAAATGGTATGATGCAAACGCTCAATGTGACTACCATGCAGGAATTTTGGGGCATTCAATAGAAAACTGCACTGCCTTTAAGAAAGTAGTTGAAAGACTTATTAAAATGGGCATTGTGAAACTTGATGATGCACCTAGTGCCAAAAATCCGCTACCCAATCACACTGATAATGGGGTAAATGAGATAGATGGAAAGGTGGGAAGAAGAATCAAGACCGATATTGCAGAAGTAAAAATTCCTTTGAGATGGGTCTGGATAGAGATGGTAAAAAGGGGGTTGAGCATTTCGAATCCTGAAGGGAGTTGTGAAAACATGAGGAACTACTGTGAGTTCCATCACGAAGAGGGGCACGAGATCCAAGAATGCGTAAAATTCAAAGCCTTGGTGCAAGGTCTGATGGACAATAAAGAGATAGAGTTCTGTTCGGAAGTTAAAGAAGAAGGAAGCATATGTGCATCAGAATCAACAATGAAGGTCCCAAAAGTCAATCATCCTGTGGTCATCATTTCGCAACCTAAAAACAACGAAGTTGGAGTATAGATGATGCCAAAGATCATAGTTAAAAACTGGCGGTCTTATCTTATCAGGATAACAAAAGGGTCCCTTGGAATTATGATTGCAATGTGACAATCCCGGGAAAGGAGAACTCAGCCAGCGCTTCAAAAGAGGATCAAGATGTAGGTTTTCATTCGTGTAGTGAAAGGCGTTATGATTTGATAAATGCCTGAGCAGAACCCGTAAAAGGAAAGACCCTAATGGTGGAGCAAAAGAAGGAAAAAGCAGTCAGACCTGAGCCGCTTGTTAATGAATCCAATAAAAGAGGAGGAAGCTAAGGAATTCCTAAAGTTTTTGAAGCACAGTGAGTATAGTGTTGTGGAACAGTTGCATAAACAATCAGCTCGCATATCTGTACTGGCTTTACTCTTGAGTTCGGAGGTACACCGAAGTGCATTGATGAAAGTGCTGAACGAGACGTACGTTGCCAATGATATCTCTGTCAATAAACTGGATCGGCTGATTAATAACATAAGTGCCAATAACTTTATCTTCTTCAACGATGATGAAATACCACCAGGGGGTATGGGATCCACTAAAGCTCTGCACATCACTACCAAATGCAGAGGGTACACATTGCCAGGGGTCCTGATCGACAATGGATCGACACTGAACATATTGCCCCTATCCACACTTAACAGGTTACCGGTGGATAGTTCACACATGAAGGTATGCCAGAATATAGTGAGGGCGTTTGATGGCACAGAAAGGGGGGTCATGGGAAGAATCGAAATACCGCTGTTGATTGGCCCAACTACCTATGAGGTGAACTTCCTAGTAATGGATATCAAGCCCTCCTACAATTGCTTATTGGGAAGACTTTGGATACATTCAGTAGGGGCAATGCTTTCGTCGCTACATTAGAAGTTAAAGTTAGTATCAGAAGGTCGGCTGGTGACAATAAATGCCGAAGAAGATATTATCGCAGCTGTAACTAGTGATGCGCCGTACTTGGAGACAAATAATGAGGCAATTGAACGTTTTTTCCGGTCTTTGGAGTTTGTTAATGCAACATTCATTGCTGAGGGAAGTAGGATTCCAGTGCCAAAAATATCCAAGGCTACTAGGATGGGATTACAACTGATGGTAGGAAGGGGAGCTCTACCGGGAAGAAAACTAGGGAGACATCTTCAAGGAAGAGTTGAGGCTCCTATGCTGAAGGACAAGCATGACCGCTTTGGCTTAGGGTACAAGCCAGATGTGAGACAAAGAAGGGCACGCGTGAGTGGGGAACAAATCAAATAGGAACCAATGATATTCCCCCATATATCCAAAACTTTTGTATCGAGAGGGATTATTCATCTCGAGCGAAGGTGATAAGATCCGACCTCGTGATTGATTTCGAGTCGTATTTGCGTTGCCAAATCGTCGATGAGAAAGTATCGTTCCAATTAGCAAGTCGTTTATAGTTGGCTAAGTATGGGAAATATCAATGAAAGATAGGTTTAAAATTGGCTAAGTGTTGAAGATAGGTTCGGCTAACAAGGAATTAAAAGGAATTAAAAGAAAGTTGATAGTTTTTTTGGATGGAATGGAAATAAATAGTTCTCAAGCGGCAAGAACGAACCAACATTAAGAAATGCTAACCCGAGACTTATATGGCTTAAGTGGTTTTGGATAGATGAGATAAAACCTCGACCCACTATCTAGGAAGATAGGAACCTCGATATAAAGGTTCGAACGCCACACTATTGATAATGATAAGTTCGAATTAAAAGAAAGAACAGGTTGATGCCATTAGCTTTGTAGATAAGCCAACAAGTCTTCAAACGAAATTTGAGAGAAACAAATCTCACAAAATGATATAATTTCATTCAATAAAATGTCAAAAGTCCCCTCAAAAGGCTGATTACACACATATTTATAAGGCTAGAAAAAGGCTAGCTGAATGGTCACAAGTATTCATCTTAAAAGCTGAAATAAAGCTCAAGTCATAATTGACCTTGAATGCTTGAAAAGTGACTCTTGATATGTCCTTTGGTTAGCTGAATAGTCACCAGCACCTTAATGGTGTTTTGAATGCTTGAATTAATTCTTTTGAAGCAACAAAAATGGTTGGTAGTTGAAAAGCTTGCTGCCGAATTTAAAGAAGCAATAATCCACTCTTTAAACTCTTTTAAATGATGTGTTAAACCTTCTTTGTAACAGCCCTTTGCTTGTAACTGAAAATGACTTGAACAGCCACTTTATTTAATTTGTAACAGCCTTGAATTGTAACGGTTATGACTTGAAAAGACTCTTGCAATAAACACATTAAAATGAGCTTATTAAACACAATTAAACACTAATTAAACTCAAACACATTAAACACTTAACTTCAATAAATGAACTAAAAACTAATTCATCAATTATTCCAGCAACTAGTTTAATTAAATGAAGCATATTTAATTAAACTTAAACTCATGTATCAATAAATTATCCTAGTAACTAGATTAATTAAAGAAGCATTTATTAAATGAAGTTCAATAATAACTCAATTATTAAAACTAAGATGAGTTGAATTAATAACCAGCAACTCATTTATTAATCTAAGATGAGCTATAACTAATATGAACTCAATTAACTAAAATGAACTCAATTAACTAAGATGAGTAATTTATTCAAGCAACTTAATTAAAAATAAATTCCAACAACTCAATTTATTAACAAACTGAAATTAAATGTCTCATTTTGCACTTGGGCCCTTCGAGTTTAGGCCAATCTCGATGTCGTCGAGATGTATCAAAACATGATGCGACCGGGATCGCATCAAAAGGATGCCAAGGAAAGAAAGTGATGAAGAAATGTTGGGAAACGTTCACATCAATGCCATATATGAAGAAACAACTAAAGGAGGGACCTTGTCAGATATTCGCCCTTATAAACCTGGGAGTATTCTGAACAATTGAACTGCAGAAGAAATTCCTATAGTTTTTAGAGCTTACTCAGAGTAATGTTTAAAACATACTTGTTGCTTTAAGCCTAGAAGCAATAAGAATTCCTTTGTGAAATAGGCTTATGTCCAAACATCATTATGAAATACATATTTGATATCTTTTTGAGTAAATATTCTTTCTTTCTTGTAGATTCTTTCATTCTTTCTATACAAGTAATTATGTTAGATTCTTTCATTCCTTGGGCCTTTTTTCCAAATCATTATAATCATACCATACCAATAATTATTCTTAAATTGATTCGTTCTTTGTATATTCCTTTGTACCTACAATAGGTTCTCATATATCAATGACATGAGCAACGCTGCTAGGGAATTAGAACCTCCTTTTGAGCAAGACATGTGTTTAGAGGGATCCCAGGACTTTGAAGATGATATAGACTGTGGCTTATCTCTGGACTTGTTAAGAATGGTAAAACAAAAGGAAAAATAAATTTTACCTCATGAAGAGACATTAAAGATTGTGACCTTGGAAGAAGGAAAGGTAGTGAAAATTGGAATGTACATAACCGAAGAAACGAAGCGAGACCTCGTATAGTTACTTTAAGAATTCAAAGATGTCTTCGTGTGGCCATACCAAGATATGCCTAGGTTAACCACTGACGTTGTTGTACACCGCCTCCCCATAAAAGAGGATTGCAGGCCGGTTCAGCAAAAGCTCCGGAGAATGAGGCCTGACATTGTGCTAAAAATAACAGAGGAAGTCAAAAAGCAGTTCGATGCCGGATTCTTGCAGGAGGTCAGATACTCAGAATGGGTAGCCAATATTGTGTTTGTCCCTAAGAAAGATGGGAAAGTGCGAATGTGTGTAGATTATAGAAACTTAAATAAGGCCAGCCCGAAAGACAATTTCCCCTTGCCTTACATTGATACTCTAGTAGACAATACGGCAGGTTATTCGCTGTTTTCCTTCATGGATGGCTTCTCGGGATACAATCAGATAAAAATGCATCCTGAATACATTGAAAAGACTACATTCATAACCTTGTGGGGTACATTTTTTTATAAGGTGATGCCATTTGGGCTGAAAAATGCAGGAGCGACATATCAAAAGGACATGGTGACCTTGTTCCATGATATGATGCATAAAGAAATCGAAGTTTATGTCGATGATATGATTGCAAAGTCTCAAACAGAAATGAAACATATCTAAGTTTTGAGGATGTTATTCTTGAGACTGAAGAAATTCCAATTAAAGCTCAATCCAACAAAATGTACTTTTGGAGCTAGATCGGGAAAATTGTTGGGCTTCGTAGTCAGCGAGAGAGGAATTGAGATTGATTCAGACAAGGTCCAGGCTACACAAGAATTGCCTCCGCCGTGCACTCAAAAAGAAGTTTGAGGTTTCCTTGGAAGGCTAAATTACATCGTTCGGTTCATTTCACAATTAACCGAGAAATGTGATCCCATATTTCATATTCTTAAGAAACACAATTCAGGCGTGTGGGTTGATGAATGCCAGAAAACTTTTGATAAGGTTAAACAGTACTTGTCAAGTCCTCCAGTACTGTCACCTCCATGCTTAGATAGGCCATTAATAATGTATTTGGCAGTGTTTAATAACTCTATGGGATATGTGCTGGGTCAACACGATGATTCGGGAAGAAGAGAAAAGGCGATATACTACCTCAATAAGAAATTCACAGAGTGTGAAATGAGATATTCGCCAATTGAGAAATTGTGTTGTGCCTTGATTTGGACAACTCAGAGGTTGAGGCTATACATGCTGTACCACATGACCTGGCTAATCTCAAAGTTGGACCCTCTAAAATATATGATAGAGTCAACTGCTTTGAATGGATGGATAGATGGCAAATTTTACTATCTGAATTTGACATAGTTTATGTGAGCCAAAAAGCCGTGAAAGGAAGCGCAATAGTAGATTTTCTGGCCAGCAGAGCTCTAGAAGAGTATGAGCCTCTGAACTTTGAATTCCCCAATGAAGAACTAATGTATTTGGCAGCTACTGAAGAAGACGCTACAAAAGATCATCTTTGAAAATTAAACTTTGACGGAGCATCAAATGCTGTTGGTAATGGAATTGGGGCAGTCTTGGTATCCCCAAATGGAGATCATTATCCATTCACATGCAAATTGGACTTTGAATGTACAAATAATATGGCAGAATATGAAGCATGCATTATAAGACTTCGTGCCGCCATAGAACACAAAATTAGAGCGCTGGAAGTATATGGAGATTCTATACTGGTGATCTACCAACTGAAAGGTGAGTGGGAGATAAGAGACCCCTAATTGATTAATTATCGAAGGATAGTTCTGGGGTTAATTGAGGAGTTTGATAATATTACTTTCAATTATCTCCCGCGAGACGAAAACCAGATGGCAGATGCTTTGGCTACTCTGGCTTCCATGATCAAAGTGAGTAAACAAGAGGATGTAAAACTCATTCAAATGAGTATTTACGAGGCCCCAGCTTATTGTTACAACATGGAGGAAGAAGAAAGAGATGATCACCATTGGTACCACGATATATTACGATACGTGAGAAATCATGAATACTCTGATCAGGCAACCGGGAACGATAAAAGGACGTTGAGAAGACTAGCTTGTGACTATGTCTTAGACGGGGAGATCCTGTACAAAAGAAGAAAGGATCAAGTACTATTGAGATGTGTGGATGCTGTTGAAGCTAATAAAATTTTGGAAGAAGTCCATGAGGGTGTTTGTAGAACACATGCTAATGGTTTCACAATGACTAGACAAATTATGAGATTCGAATAACATTGGTCTACTATGAAGGGAGACTGCATCAATTATGCTAAGAGATATCATAAATACCAAAATTATGAAGACAAAATTCATGTACCTCCTTCGCCTTTGCATGTTATGACTTCCCCGTGGCCTTTCTCTATGTGGGGCATGGATGTCATCGGGCCAATCTCGCCAAAAGCTTCAAATGGGCATCGATTCATCTTTGTAGTCATCGACTATTTCACCAAGTGGGTAGAGGCTGCTTCATATGCCATTGTTACTAATTCGGCAGTCAACAGATTCCTAAAAAGGAAATCATATGTCGATATGGAATGCCTGAAAGGATCATATCCGACAATGCATTAAACTTGAACAACAACACGATAGTGGAGGTCTACAGTCAATTCAAAATCAGACACTACAATTCATCAACGTATCGTCCAAAAATGAATGGTGCAGTGGAAGCAGCCAATAAAAATATTAAGAAGATCTTGGGGAAAATGGCCGAAACTTATAAATATTGGCCCGAGAAGTTACCATTTGCTCTCTACGCTTATCGAACGTCTATCAGAATTTCCATTGGGGCAATGCATTTCTCATTGGTTTATGGAATGGAGGCGGTTTTACCCATTGAAGTAGAGATTCCTTCCCTTCAAGTTTTGTCAGAGCTAAAGTTAAAAGAAGCAAAATGGATCCAGTCTCGATATGATCAGTTGAACTTGATTGAGGAAAATAGGCTAAGGGCTATTCATCAAGGTCAGATGTACCAAAAACAAATGATGCGAGCTTATGACAAGAACGTTTGCCCAAGAGAATTTCACGAGGGGGACCTGGTATTGAAAAAGATCCTCCCCATACAAAAGGATTTCAGAGGGAAATAGATGCCAAATTGGGAAGGACCTTATATGGTAAAAAGGCTTTCTCCGGAGGAGCACTAATTTTGACCGAAATGGATGCGAAAAACTTGCCCAATCCTATAAATTCAGATTTAGTCAAGAAATACTATACTTAAAGAAGAAAAGAGGCCAAAGTGAAAACCCGCAAAGAGCGTTTTGGGACCTTCTTAAAAAAACGGAGAGGCCAAGGTGAAAACCCGCAAAGGGTGCCTTGAGACTAAAGGGGTTTTGAGTCAAAAACCCAAAAAGGGCGGCTCAAATTATGATCAAAGATGGGGCATGCGGTAATATTGCTATACCTGAATTAACGAAGAGAGGGTATGCAACATCTTGGGGCATCGACAAAGTACTCTAGATCTCCTAAACACATATTGAGCTTAAAATGGTCTTCAGAAAGTTCGTATTGAGAAGCTCAGGCTGCGATATCTGGGGCACCTATCTTTTCCCCTCACTGTTTTGTATTCCAGCTATGTTTGCTTTTTTTTTATTAACCCATTCTTTTCAGATTTTGCTCCTGATAAATTTCAGTTCCCTCCATCATTATGATCATGTTTAAGCATTTTGCATTGAAGTAATAATTAATGGACTAATAATACTTTCACAAAAGAAGTTTCGCATATTACTCTGGAAACTTCTAAATAGTACGGGAACTTGAAACAGGACTATTATTTAAAACTCACCAAGCCTAAGGGTTGGAAATATTTGAGAAAGAAACTCTAAATAGTGACTATTTCTTTGGATTTTCTGTCAAAAATATCGGCTGAACAAGAAGACAGGATATTACATCAGTGATACAACCTTGAAGAACAACGAGCAATGACAACCCAAGCATTAAAAAAGGGATCATTCTCATAACATTCTGCATTCATTCAAATATCATCCATAACACATCTAGTTAGGAGCATTCGATGAATAATCATTGCATCCTAATCATTATGCATAAGCATAGGTCCATAAAATCGATTCTACATGTTATGTCCCCCAGAGGATGGTGTAGCAAGATCGGTGAATCCATAAGTCCTACACCTCTGAGGTTGCAGTAGGTCGCATCAAATCTACCATGGTGAATCTTATCTCCCTGAAGTTGTAGTGGAGCAGATTGAAGCCATTAACCTTATCTCCCTGAAGTTACAGTGGAGTAGATTAAAGCCATTAACCTTATCTCCCTGAAGTTGCAGTGAAGAGCAAGTTGAAGATAACGAATCTTATTCCCCTGAAGTTGCAGTGGAACAAATTAAAGCTACGAGTTACAAATCCTATACCTCTGAAGTTGCAGTAGGTCGAATCAAATCTAGCATGGCAAATCCTATCTCCCTGAAGTTGTAGTGGAGCAGGTTGAAGCCATTACTCTTATCTCTCTGAAGTTGCAGTAGAGCAGATCACGGCAAATCTTCTCCCTGAAATTGCAGTGGAGCATTGAAGCCACAAATCTTATCTCCCTGAAGTTGTAGTGGAGCAGATTAAAGCCACAAGTCTTATCTCCCTGAAGTTGCAGTGGAGCAGACTGAAGACAGCAAATCTTATTTCTCTGAAGTTGCAGTGGAACAGATTAAAGCAACAAGTTACAAGTCCTATACCTCTGAAATTGTAGTAGGTCGGATCAAATCTATCATGATGAATCTTATCTCCCTGAAGTTGTAGTGGAGCAGATTGAAGCCACGAATCTTCTCTACCTGAAGTTGCAGTGTAGCAGACTGAAGATAGCAAATCTTATCTCCCTAAAATTGTAGTGGAGCAGATTGAAGCTACAAATCTAATCTCCCTAAAGTGGATCGAAGCACTAGTTCCTATGCCCCTGAAGATGCAGTGGGATGGAATGAAGCTACTCGAAGAAGAAAAGCACCGAAAAGTCGAAGCTCGGCAAGGCCAGGCAAAATTGGCCCTTTTAAGGTCTTCGCTCCGTTCCCGTTACACGACAACGAGCAAAGAGGGGCAGGTGTAGTGGGCCAATTTAGCCCGGGGCCCATAAGAAAACAAAACCTAAAATTTAACACAAAAAATAACAGTCCAAATTTAATAGTCCAGTCCATTAAAATTAAAACCAAAATAAACCATAATAATAATAAAAGTCCGTTACAAATTATCAGCCCAAATTACAATGGCCCAAATAATAAACCCTAACCCAAATTCAAGCCCACAACATTAAATTTTTTAGAAAAAAAAAACCAAAACACTAGGGCAAGCTTTAGCCGTCGCTCCCCCACATGCGCGCCACCGTCGACCACCTCCTCCGTACTCTTCCACGCATCACCGCACGCCAGCTGGCCTCCGTACTTGCAAATAGGATGAAAACACAGCAGAGAAAAAAATAAAAAGCAAGAAATATTGTATATTTTTTTATTATTCTTCAACATTCGGCTATAAAACCAAAAAGAAAACTTTTGTAAATTTTTTTTTACACATAATGATTATCAAATACAAAAAGAAACAGATTTTGGATACAAAAATCAATCAAAAAACTGAGTAAAAGTTTTTTAAAGGTGATTACCCTTTTTTTATTTTGATCGATAGTTTCTCTTATTTTTTCTTTTCTATATTTTTACGTACGAAAATAAAAAGAAAAGGAAAGAAAAGAAAAGCTTACCTGAATCGTCCCGCAGTCCCGTCGTCAAAGGTCCTTTCTCCGTCATCGGAATCAGACCTAAGGGGGGGCTACACCATTTTCTGTTTGTATAAACCGTTTCTAAGGTTTTTTTTAAGGGGAAAAGAATGAGGGTTAAAAAAAAGGAGCCTAAAACCTAATTTTCATGTAGCTCCGGCCACTGCCTACGGCGGAGGCTGGCCGGAGACCCGATCGGAGCTGGGACTGGCCTAAAGGGAATTTCAGATAAAATGGATTGTTTTTCTTTTAAAATGGGTTCCAAATAATTTTTTTCTGCATTTTGTTACTTAAATAGTGCTCCAATACGACGTCATTTTGTAGTTCATTTTCAAAGCATAAAACAACGCCGTTTGCCTCTCAAGATCCGCGCGTTGACCCGACCCGCAAGCAGGATCCGCGTGTTTTCTAATGGAAGGGCTAATTGCACGTTTAGCCCTTCCGCTTTTTTATTATTCTGCAATCAATTTTCTTATTGTTTTCTAATTTTGCCTCATAATTTATTGCGATTTCAATTAGGCCCACATTCGAACGACGTCGTTTTGGAGGGCAGGGGTTAATTTCCCTATTGGCCCCTCCTTGTTATTCGAGAGTTCAGTGTGGTCCTTTTTTTATTTATTTATTTTGGATTTGCCCCAAATTTCTGTTTTAAGTTCATATTTGTTCATACTTGTTTGTTTATTTTTCATTCCTCTACTTTCAAAATATTTGTATTTAGCTTTATGTATATGCATCGTATTTATTTACTTACTACTATTGTTAAAAATTTTTTAATTCATCTTTTATTATTTCATCATTATTATTATTTTTATTTTTACTTAACTAGTATTAGATTTAATTAATTAATGCCACTATTTGTTTATTTTTGTTATATTAGGGTTTCAGACACATGTGTCATCATTTTATTATCATGCCATGAGCCGTATTTTATTTTTATACATTTTACTCTAAATTGTGTTATGTTAATCTTTGCCCTATACATAAAATATCATTTTTTTAAATAAGAAATCTTTCGTAATTCGAGAGTCGAAAAGTCGTACCCTAACTTATTGGGTTTCGAATTTTCTCGTCGGGTCTAAAGAACCAATTATTATTTTTTAAATCAAAGCATATAAGTTAAATAAAAGCTTATTCTCGGGAATTCAAAAATATTGTGTCCTAACTCACTGGATGTGATATTTTGTTATCTCGAGGTAAGGATTTCTAAAAATAAAGGTAATATTCTGTATTTGGAATTTTGAGAAATTGTGCCCTAACTTACTGGGTTCCGATTTTTCATTTAACCCAAATAACCGAATATCCTTCTTAAACTCAAATGCATAAGTTTTAAAAGTCAAAAGACAAGCTTAGTTTCAAGGATTTAAAATGTCGTATCCTAACTCACTAGGCGTGACATTTTACTTCTTCGAAATAAGAGGGTCTTAGTATCCAATTTAATTTATTCAAGTTTCCTTTTAAATAGAGAGGATCGTATTTTAAAATCTTTTCAACTTTCGACATAAAGACATCAAATAATCAATTAGGTACCAGTTTTGGGCGTTACAAGGGTGCTAATCCTTCCCCGTGCGTAACCGGCTCCCGAACCCTTTTTTTGAATTTCGTAAACCAAAACCGTTGTTTTAATAAATCAAATCTATTATTAAAATGACCAAATTACGAGGTGATCTGATCACACCTTATTTAAAAGGATTGGTGGCGACTCAATTTTCATTTTTAAAGTCGACCCCGTTTTTCAACAAAAAGAATGGTTTCGACAGTGTATATATGTTATTTGCATGTTAAGCATGCCTATGTGATTTTAAGTGAAAATTGGTATAATGAGCATGTCTCACATGCCAAAGTGAAAAGTGTTTTTAAGTGAAAAAAGTGAATTGTGGCCATATCACATGCATGGGGTGGGATATGTGAAAGGTGGAAGAATGTGGCAGTTTACCTGCAAAAGTGGTGGCTTGTCCACAAATTTTATAATGTGGCAATATATCTGCAAAAGTGGTGGCTTGTCCACAATTTGATTATGTGGTAGTTTATCTGCATTACCGTGTCATTGTTTACAACTTTGTGTGTTATCAGATGGATGAGTTCTGGGGAACTCGATTGTGGTGTGTAGCAGGGATGGGTAGGATTGTTTTCATAAAACCTACATTGTTTTAATGAAATGTGCATTGACATGATCATGCATAGTATAAATGTGAAATATTGAGTTATATAAAGCTGATATGATTATTATGGTTGTATAATGTATATGTTCATATGTATGTGATTGTGTTTATGTAAATCTCACACTAGGCTTAAAAAGCTCACCCCATTAGTGTTATAATCTTTCAGGTAACACTCAAACATAGGACTTGGGTTCAACATTCGGTGGAGCCTCTCGGATGTTTTTACCTTATGAACATTTTTATGAATTTTAAAAATTGTTTGAATTTTGGTTTGAGGACTTTGGACATTTCTATTTTTGGGTTGTAGTTTATTTTATAAACTTTAGAACTGTCATACATGCATGCAAAATTTATGAGATTTCAAGTATTTTAAATTATGAAATTTATTTAAACTATTTACGATTTTACTTTGTTTTAAACAAAATTATAACTCGTAATTTTCTAAGTAGTATGAAAGCCCACTGCGAAAGGATTTTATCCAAAAAAACATTTTTATAAATAATTAAAGTGCAAATTCTTTTTTTTTTTTTGAGAAACAACCAAGGCATATCTTGAATTAAAAATAAGCAAACCACACCAAAACCAAAATACACGTGTTTGACAATACATCCATTAAAGGCAAGCAAAACGGGTAAATTACCAAAATATGTCGTTTTTTTCAAAATTTTCAGAAAAGGTCAAGTTTTCCAATTATTTACCAGAATGGGCCATTTCAGAAAACGTCAGCGCGATTTCAGGGGATGCAGCAGGAAAACGCGTCCCTGAGGGAGCGTTTTCTGCCACATCAGCAGAAATCGCGTCCTCGAGGGCGCGCTTTACTAATGTGGCAAAAACGCTCCCTCAGAGACGCGTTTTGTCCGCTTCCAACGGCCATATTTTTTTTACTGTTGGGCCTCCAACAGTAAAAAAAACTATAAACCCCCTTTCATTTTTTTCACACAAAGGTCCTTACTCAAATTTCTCTCAAATTCCTCTCAAATTCTTCTAATGTTCCTCTCAAATTTCAAAAAAGTTCTTTAATTTTTATAAAAAAGGCCCTGTTTAAAAGTTTTTTGAAATATTTTTATTTAATTTAAAAATATTCGATCGTATTAGCAATGACCGGAGAATTAATTCGTCTCAACAATAAACACATCTCCGTCGATCAAATGACAATGGTAAGTTATAATTTTAATTTTTCAATACTATTTAATATTTTTTAGGTTTATGCAATTTTAATTAATTTTAATTTTATAATTTTTTAAACAGTCTGTAGATCGGGTGTTGCAATGCTTTATTCGCAATATGTCTGGTCCACCATCACCGTTGATCGAGAATTACCTGCGGGAAGCGGGTATTTGGCACATGGCCATGATAGGCCAGGGGTGCAAGTTGGACCCGAAGCTAATCAGTGCATTGATAGAGAGGTGGAGACCCGAGATGCACACTTTCCATCTTCCATGCGGAGAGTGTACTATCACTTCGGAAGACGTGCAGTTGTAATTGGGATTGCCGGGGGATGGGTACGTAGTCACTGGGTCTGCAACTTCTGGTGATTGGGGAGCCGTATGCTACGAGCTTTTGGGTGCTATTCCGGATAACATTAACGGAGGTCAGATCAAGATGGGCTGATTACGAGACACATTCCCGGAGCCGGATAATGATTCGACCAAATTAGAAAGAATACGGTATGCTCGGGCATACATTCTTGAGATGATTGGAGGCTATCTGATGCCGGACTTGTCACGAAACCTCGTACAACTGAGATGGCTGCTGAAACTCGTTGATTTTAGAACAGTCGGTGAATTGAATTGGGGGTCTGCAGTGCTAGCAAAATTGTATCGGGAGATGTGCGGGGCGACGCGACCGAACGTCCTCGAGTGGACCACCCATATACATTTCCCACTCATAACGAGGTAAATTTAATATTAGATTTTACAATTATTACGTAGATTTAAAATATAATTGTATGCTAAAAAATTATTTAATTAGGTGAAACCATTCGGCGAGCTATGTTGGAATACCTACTTCGCTTGAAGATATACAACTTCTATTAGACCAACGGTCGGAAGCACAAGTAAGTATTAAATAAAATATATTTTCGTAATAAAATAGTCGTTTCTTATTTCGTATTTAGTATTTAGTATTTAGTATTTAGTATATAACTAATATTTTTATTATGTTAATATAGTTTCAATGGACACCATACGAGGATTCATCAATTCGGGCAGTAATTCCGGATGAGTTCTTTCAAAATCTGAACATTTGGCATGTGAAGGTCCCATTGGTCAACTATGCCACCGTGGAGATGCACCAGTCAGATCGGATTCTGCATCAATTTGGATTTCGACAACCGATTCCCGTGGCACCCGAGGTGATGGATGATGAGCACAAAATCAACTTACGGCAGTTGCATACAGATTGACCAAGATTTTGGTCAGCATATATCGAATTGTGGGAAAACCTGTATGATTATATACCTACTCGGGAACAGATCATCGTTCCTGAGTTAGTGTGCGTACCAGAATACATGCCATGGTTTAGGATCCATGGCAAGCCGTATTTATTGTCCGAAGATGAGAGGCGACGGCAACTTCGTATACAAAGAGAACGACGGGGCCCTTTAAATCCAAGGAGAAGGGATGATGGGACGGGCCCATCAACAGCGCCACACAGTCACCGAGCCCAACACTTCAGTCGACGACACCCACATCACAGCCTTTTCCGGTTATGCCAGGTGCGTATCCTAGCCCTTATATGTATCCTAACCCTTATATGTTTCCTTTTCCCAATCCTATGGCAGGTTGGAATGCACGGCTCGATTCGAGTCCGTTCCCGACTACTCCGAGTGGACCACCGATCTATAAGTCACCGTCGTATGAGGGGATCGCACGAGGCGCTGTTGAGGAGCTCTTCTTTTTACCAATCTCTGATGCCTTATAAGATTCAAACACCTCCGCCATGGGTGATGCAAACACCTCCGCATTCATTATTTTATCAAGATAGGTCATCCTCCCAACACCCACCACCAGACCCCTAGCCGGAGGAACTAGAATCCCCGCTGGAGCAACCACAACCCCCGCCGGAAGCTGGAACAAGGAGGAATCCAGCGCGTAACCGTCGACCACCCCCAGGTGGCACTGATTCCGATCGGCATAAACATTGATTTTTTTAATATATTTGTATAATTTTTTTTATATTGTTTCATTTAATAAAATACAAAATTGTTTTTAATATTTTTATTGTAATTTAATTTTTATATTTGTAATAAAACAAAAGTTATTTTTTTTTTTATTGTAATTTAATTTTTATATTTGTAATAAAATAAAAGTTGTTTTTTATTTTTTATTGTAATTTAATTTTTATATTTGTAATAAAATAAAAGTTGTTTTTAAAATATTTATTTTAATTTATTTTATTTTTAATAAAATAAAAGTTGTTTTTTATTTTTATTGTAATTTATTTTTATATTTTTAATAAAATCAATTTATTTTGAATAAGGAAAAATATTGCTAATATTTTTATATTTTTAATATATTTCTACAAAAAATTTTACATTGTTACATTTAATAAAATAAAAGTTGTTTTTTATTTTTTATTGTAATTTAATTTTTATATAATAAAAGTTGTTTTTATTTTTTTATTGTAATTTAATTTTTATTTGTAATAAAATAAAAGTTGTTTTGTATTTTTTATTGTAATTTAATTTTATTTGTAATAAAATAAAAGTTATTTTTAATATTTTTATTGTAATTTATTTTTTATATTTTTAATAAAATAAAGGTTGTTTTTAATATTTTTATTGTAATTTATTTTTTATATTTTTAATAAAATAAATGTTATTTTTAAGGGTGGAAGGATCTAGAAACTAAGAAGAAAAGGATGAATTAGGACTAAATTGAATAAGTGAAAAAGTATGAGGGGTTAATTTGTAATTCACCCGAATCCAACGACGAACTTGTACGGTCACGCCTTCTGTGTGGTAGTCCAGGAAACTCCAACGCATCGTCTTGAGATAGATCGGCATTATGCATGTGGGCTGGAGGTGAGTACGCCCTGAACCGCGGATCTTCTTCTTCTTCATCTGAACCCCCTTCAACATCTTCAGGTATGGTTGGAACAGGCTTCGGTTCAGAAAATAATGCAACTTTTGCACCATCGGGGCTGGGCTCTCAAGGTGGATCCATATCGGACTCATCATCCGACCCACCATCATCTGCAATGAACAAGGTCCCCTCGCCGGTGGATGTCGTGGGGAGTACATTATCCCTTCTTAAACAACTTTCGTAACGTCCCCAATCATATGTGGATTGCCAACCACTAGAATTTGATGACGTTCCCCAATATGTATTTCTAGCATCGAACGTTGACCCATCGATATGCATGTCCCATCCACCAACCGAGTGTCGTGTAGGGGTTGTGTTTTTCATACTACCACCAAACATGGGCACTTCCGTATTCTGCCTCCCACTAACAGAGTGTCGGCTTGGGGTCGTGTATTCCCCTCGAACAGCAGTAGATGTTGAAGTCGAAGGAAGATCACTTGGCGATGAAAATTGTACATATACCTCAAGATAGGGTGATCCACTGGCAAGATGAGTCTCCACCATTACCTCCAAGCTCCGAGGACCTTTGATGTCGAATGAGTCATATCTCACGGGATCAACCGAAGTACAAAATCTATACTTAATAGACTGAACTTTCATTGGCATTGTTCCGAAGATTTTACGCCTAATTCATTTGCGAAGTTCTGTCAAATCTATGTTCTGGTTAAAAACCAGTTGCGTTGTGTTCTCCGATAAAAACAACACAGTTTTCGGTGTCACGAACCTCACCATCATAGTAAATAACAGCACTAATACGTTCACTCATCTTCAGTTTCTATTATACTTTTGTCTCAATTTCTATTATGCAACCTGAGAATGAAATTTGACTCATTTATAGTCTAAGGACAAATAGGAACTACTGTAGCAAAAGAGCGTCCACGTAGGAGCTTTTTTCAGTATTCTTGCTGACAGTGCTTCCTGCTTGAAGCGTTTTGGTCACTATTTGTTCAGAAATATTTTCTCAAAATTATCTTTTCAGGAACTACTGTAGCAAAAGATTGTCCACGTGGGAGCTTTTTTCAGTACTCTTGCTGTCAGTGCATCCTACTTGAAGCATTTTGGTTACTATTTGTTCAGAAACGTCTTCTCAAAATTATCTTTTCAGGAACTACTGCAGCAAAAGAGCGTCCATGTGGGAGCTTTTTCCAGTACTATTGCTGACAGTGCATCCTGCTTGAACCGTTTTGGTCACTATTTGTTTAGAAACGTCTTCTCAAAATTATTTTACCAGATAGTACTGTAAAAAAAAAATTAATTTTACCAGATAATTTTTATATTGCTGATATAGTTTTTCCTAAACCCTAAACCTAAAATTATTTTAATTAATTAACCCTAAACTTTAGTTCATTAATTTTCCCCTAAAAATGCTAAAACCTAAGACCCTAAAAACCATAAAAAAAACCATATACCCTACCCCTTAAAACCCTTAAAACCCTAGCCCTAACCCTAAAAACAACTGAAAACCCTAACGGAGGGAGAGGGCAAAAACGCGTCCCTGGGGGAGCGTTTTTGCCACATCAGCAAAGCGCGTCCTCAAGGACGCGATTTCTGCTGATGTGGCAGAAAGTGCTCCCTCAGGGGCGCGTTTTCCTGCTGCATCCCTTGAAATAGCGCTGACGTGGACGCGTTTTCGGGAGAAATGACCCATTCCGGTAAATAATCGGAAAAATTGACTTTTTCCAAAAATTTTGAAAAAAAACGGCATATTTTGGTAATTTACCCAAGCAAAACTAAGAAAATAATAAATAAAGCAACCAAAAAAAAAAGAGAAAAAGAGAAGAAACATAAAAATTGCCTCGACGAGAGTAGAAAAAATGATCAAACCACAGAAAGAAGCCTTTCATCTTCTCATTTGTGTATCAATTATCCATAATCAAGACTCCGATCATCTTCCAAAAAAAAACTCAAGCAATGATAGAACTATCCTGGTCAAGCTGTTGCATCAACTGTCGATCCCTTTCAGTAACCACAACAGCATCAGGAGGTACTTCTTCAACCCAGTATTGAGAGTTCCTTATTTTGAAACCCATGCTTGCTATTATATGAGCAACTAAATTATATCCTCGATCTGCATGTTGAAAAAAAATAGAATCAAAATTAAGAGCCATCAATCTAATTTCTTCAACATAAACTCCAATCGCAGATCTGTCCAAAACCCCTTTTTGCGCCTTTACTATTATCATTCTAGAATCCCTTTCCACTACCACCTTCCAGAATCCCATACCCCTAGCAAAAGTAATGGCATGCAAACATGCCAAGGCCTCAGCCGCAAATTCTTTATTTTCAAATAACTTAAAATGATATTACAATATAATGTTTCCCTTTCCTTTTAAATGATTATATTTTTTTAGTATTTCTCAAAGAATCAAAATAAAAAATATTTAAATTCTTTTAGTTTTCACAAAACAGCTCAAACCTACTTATTTTCAATAAGTAAATACTTTCAAGCAATATTAATGTAACTTCATGTCAGCGTTTAGGTTAGGTTTGGAGTGTTACAAACAATTTGTTAATGAAGCAAGCACTTCAGTAGAAGATCTAGTTTTATCAACAGTAGCAAGGCTTGCAAAGTTAGGTGATTCTTCAAAGATCTTCAATTGAAAGTTAGTCTCTAGCCCTCCTTTTGCTAATGTATCTGCAACTTTATGCACATCTCTGCTTTCATATTTGTCCTGAACATCCCAAGTCTGACTAATAAGAGACCAAATCGATGGACCATGGGATCAACATTCACACCAGTAGTAGGGTTCTTAAGGACCTCAACCACAACTTTGTGATCACTCTTGACAATTATTTTTAGAATGCCTTTATTCCAAGCCAATCATAACCCATCATAAATAGCCCAAGTTTACGCTTGTTTGACTGAACAAAACCTCAGGTTCCTAGAGTAGCCTGTAATCCATTTTTAAGAACGCCTCTTACAACAGCATTGTTACTCTGTCTATTTATCGTGCCATCTATGTTCAGCTTTACCCACCATTCTGTGTCGCTTCCCAACCACTAATACACAAAAATAAAGATTGAATATGATAATTAGAAGGACTTTATTAATAAAAAAAACTAAATAAACATGTTATTATAATGATTTCATTATTAATTTTTTAGTATACTCCAACATCCACGTTTTATACTGCTCATAGTTCCACAAATTTAATAACTCGCCAAATTTCCTTAGAGGGCACGATGACCTCCTTCGCTGTATTCACTGCCAAACCAATTAATTTCTTAAACCTGAATCGAGATCAGGTTAAAATCAATATTGTATGTAATTTTATGTAATTTAATCTTTAAAATTTGTTCAATTTTATTAACTTAGTTGATATAAAAATAAATTTCCATTAAACAATATATTTTACAGTATATATATTAACTAAAATATATGTTATCATATATGATACCTTAAATATTAAACAGTACTTTTAAATTTTTTTACCATATATATATATATATATAGGGTACCATACTATTTTTAAACACTGTTTAAATTTAAAAAAGAAAACATACCGTCAAATTTTAAAAAGATTAAGGTATATATACGGTAACATATATGTGAAGTTAAAAATATATACAATAAAAAACTTTTATTTTTTTACAATATATATGGTAATCAAATTAAAAATTTGTTTAAAATTTTTATGGTATATACAGTAAATAATGCAGTTAACATAATTTAATATATGTTAACTTGATTACCATATATTCTTCAAAAATAATTTGCTTACCATGTATATATGGTATAACAGTGTGTACTTTACATATATGCCTAATTTAGTTACCATATACAGTATGGTTACCTTAAATATATGAAGTAATTTTATGTTTGACCCAAAATTTTAGAGTACTATTATACGGTAATAAAATTTCGACCCAATTAATATATGAAATCAATTGTATATTTGACTTAATTTTGTCAATATTTTGACGGTAAAAAATATTAAAGAATTTAATAGTAACATGTATAATTTGTGCCATTATTTCATAATATTAAAGAATTTGATTCTTTCGAGGCATTCATCATTAATGGTATGAAATAGAAATATTATCTTATTCCAATAGTTTTAGGTCATATTAATAATTTCAACCTAAGTTTTAGGATTTTAATTTGGATTTAAAAATTTTTAAGATGAAAATATTGATTTGACATAAAATTATTGGAAAGTGATAATATCCATATTTCTTGCAATTCATTCCCTTTGATATGGATAGACGTCATATTGCTTATTAGGAAAAAAAATACTCCTATTTAAGCAAATTTTCAAATATCCCACCTTATAACCTAATTTTCTATTATTTATAAAACTATTAACTAAGTTGATTTCATAAATTAAGCAGACACTAATTTAATTGGACAAATAAATTATTATAAGGTTATATATGACTTTCTAGCATACATATTTAAATTAAAAAAATACAATTTTGTTTTTAAATTTTCAAAATTGATGAATGATTAAGTTGGAAAATTTAAAATTTTCTAGGTGTGAGTTTGATCACTTCGGTTGATATTTATTTTATATAATTTTATGCAAATTTTCCCTTTCACTCACAATATCAAGCTACATAACTTAGTGTATAAATATTTAGTGTGACAAATCAATCAATTATGAAATAATTTTAAATTTTAAATTTTCAAATAAAAAAATGTTACTATAATAAAAAAATGGATACTTAGACAGCTCCGGAACTTGGAAATCCTCAAAAGCATTAAACGTAATGAATTTGGCACTCAAAATCAAATAAATTTTGGAGTTCCAACCCAAAACCCCTTCACATTTGTGGCAAGGTAACTACCAATACAATACATAAACCAAAATCCCATTTTGACGCAGTTTTTGGCTTGGCGGTAATTCAATTCAACCCGCTAAAAGCAAAAGCCACTCTGTATGTTACTGTGACAGACACAACACCCCGCCACATTCCACAATCGGCAATAAGGTTTGGAAGCTCCAATGAAACCCCCCAACCCTCATCCAACTCAGTCCTAACCAACCACTCCATTCTCCTTCCACCCAATCACATTGATTCCGCCTCTCACTCTCTTCCCTGCGTCACACCTTCCCACCTCTTCAGATTTTTTGTTTACGAGATTCCTCTCCACCCACCCACAGGTCTGTGTATGCTTGGAATTTTAAATACAAAAACTGGGTTTTACCCTCAATTCCGAAAACTACTTCTATGACATTCACGAAAATTTATACTTTTTCTGCTGGGTGAAGCAAGTTAAAATGGGTCAGATATGTTATAGGTTTAACATCAACTCACAGATTGTTTATTAAAATATATATTATATATCTGCAGCGAGAATCGACCTTCCAAGCATAGTTTCCCGTTTTTTAATTTTTCCTTTTCCTACTCGACCTTTGTTCTATCGGGTTTTCAGATAGAGAAATGGTGATTTCTTTTTGAGATTATAATTTCGATAAAACTGGGGTCTTCAGTGTGAAAAGCTGACCAGTTGGGGCTTTCAAAATGAGGAATTAGGGTTTCGAGCGGATAATTTCGCTAGGGTTTTGTTACAGGAAATTCAGCCAGGTTCAAATTCTGGTTTATTTGGGGTGGATATTTCTACTTGGCCTTTATGTGATTAAAGGTTGTTGGGTGGAATTCTAGGGTTTTTAAGTGTGGGGGTGGGTTCAATGGGGAGCACTGGTGAGGCTGACCGAAAACGGCGTCACTTTAGCTCCATATCGCCCACTGCTGTTGCCGCAAAGAAGCAATCCATCTTGCCAATTTCTGAGGAGAAGAAGGTATATTATTTGTTGATCATTCTGTTAAACCTTTTTTATTTGAACTGATGATATTTATGCTTGTCCTGTTACTTATGTTTTCTTAAATTTCAATTTGAAAAATAATCAAAATTGCGTAATCTCTGACTTGCAATTTTTTATTTATTTCTTATGAATCAAATTTGGCATTGGTATATTAGCATGGAGTATGCATTTTAATCTCTTTTATGGTATTAAATTGATGCATGGATTTATCATACATGGTTTCAATTGAATGTTTGAATTTGAAATATTGATATCAGGAATATGAAAAATTCTCCTCTTTTGACTTGTGAGGATTTTTTATGCTAGGTTCAATGTTTAGTTGCAGCTTTGTTCCCAAGTGACATGGATTTGATGCAGGTTTATTTGCTTTAATTGCCACTTAGTCTTTTGCAAATTTCATTTACCTCACTGTAGTAATTATATTATTTGTACCAATCTTCTCATTTTAGCTGTATGTTTTGGTTGAGCATTGCTGATTCATCGGTCTCTTGTGTGCTGAGTGAATATGGTGACTGTTGTTTTTTATGGGACAGGGTTTTGCTTGGGTAGGTTGACTGGTCTGTGGAAGTTTGGAAGTTGGACTTCATTTTCTTTAAAATATCTTCCTTTAGAATCGGAAATTGGAAGCTCGAATTTTGGCATTAGCTTTATGTTTGCTAAGGCGCATTATTGCTTCTCTGCAAAACTTATAAGTTTTATAAATTTTTTATCTATGCTTCTATATTTTCCTGCTTTCAATATTTTGAACTTTTTGTTTTGCCTTTTTGGGTTGTTGAATTTTGGATTATAGTGTTTTTGGGAAATAATTAATCTGTCTTGACAAGTAGGTTTCCAAGTTGAAAATATTTTCTTCCTATAACTCATATTTTTGAACCTTCTCTTTATGCCACCTTCTTTTTTGTTGGTATGGTGCAGCTTGATACTGCAATTCTGCAATTTCAGAATCAAAAGCTTCTACAAAAGTTAGAGGCTCAAAAGGTTGAGTATTCTGCTCTTGAGGACAAGTTCATTGAACTGAAGGAGAAACAAAAGTCATATGATTCCACATTGAAAGTGGTGAATAAATGTTGGGAAGCAGTAAGCCCCTATCCTAACTGTTAAGACAATTTTATGCATTTTCTGCTTATTAGAAAAGATGGAAGTTGTACTTATATCTTTTAGGTCTTTGTTTTATATGGAAATTGACATTAACCTTTTACAATAGCTAATTACTGACTTGGAATCACATTCCACCAACACAAGAGAGTCTATCAGACAAGTTGTTGGAAGTGCAGCCAATACGGGTGAGGATCTTCTGCCAAGTTTTGCTTTCTTTTATTGTTGTTATGGGCACTTGTAATGGACTGTTAACAGAATTCCAAGGACCATGCTTTCTTTCTTGTTATAACTTATAATTTATATGGTTGAGTTGGATTTTTTGTTTAATTCTTCTGGTGTCATATATATGTGTGTGTATGTATGTATATATATATATATATATATAGAGAGAGAGAGAGAGAGAGAGAATTGTTTTGCAATTATACTTGCTGAGAAGGCTTTTGTGGCACCATGTAGACGAGGCTCCTTCTCCTACTGAGGATGCTTTTCTTAGCCGACTTATGGAAACAGGTGCAACTGAAAGTTCCTCTTCAGATAATCTCGAGCAGATTAAAGAAGATCGAGAACAGGTTGCTTCTGAAAAGACTAGGAACATTTTACACAATATAGTAGCTTCCATTAATGATTTATGGTGCATGAAGGAAGGACTATATGCTGCAGTTCGGAAAGAGCATCCAGACTATGGTATGCGTTCAGGAAAGTGTATATTGTGTACTAAGTCTTCCTCCCCCCCCCCCCCCAAATTTTTAGTAAATTATTTTTAGCGGTTATTACTCAGTTAACCGTTTTAATGTATTGTTATGCTAGGTTCTTGCAGGCAGAAAACATCTATAGAACTAGAATCAGACGTTAAGAATCTGAGATTAGCAATAGGTGATATTCATTTGAAACATAGATCTATGGTGAGAGCATTGCAGAACCATAGCGATATCGATGCAAAGAATAAAGCTGAGCTTAAACGACTAAAAGGTAATCTTTTTTATGTAGTCAAAATTGGTATGTTTATACACAATTGAGACATCATCATCATCATTGGTTTTCTGGATGTTTACATTATTAGTTGCCACCTAAGCAGATGTAGCATGCTAGATATTTTCTTCACACATTTGTGACATAGAACTTGCATGTATATGGTGGCCTGGACAAAAATCAGTGTACGTAACTGCAATGTAATTATGTAAAATAGATTTATTACTGTGTGATGCATGGATGATGATTTATAATAATTTTTCGCAACTAAATTAACAATGTAAAAGAAAGTTCAAGAAAATTTAAGTTAAAGACATACACATCCTTGTTTGAAAAATCTTGGTAATTAAAGAATAATGGTTCTAATTAAAATTTATTAATATCATTGCTAATGCTAGAAAATAATTAGATTAATAGAAAATAAAAAACAATAAAATTTACTATCAGAGTATAACAATATTTCAAATGCAATATAAAGGTAAAATAAAATTCATGTACAAAATATCATGTGTAATTGGACATGATATATGAAAAAAGATTTCACCAAATACATGTGAAAGCAATTTTTTTTATTAGAGTTATTACTTTAATCATAATTATGATTGAAGTGAAAGAAGTACATCAAAACATAGTGTCAACCGAGCCTGTGGTGTTATGTAATGGTCATTGAACTGAAATTTTGGTTTGCATCAGGTTCTAAGTTCGATCCTTGGACACCCCTACCATATTCCTCGTATAAAAATACCCTATAATTATGATTTTAAAATTAGAGTATGAACTGAGATTATATTTTTTTTCTTTTCTTAAAATCATTTATCTTTGTTGAAGCAAATTAACTACTTAGTGCATTGAATTTTAAACAAATTCTGAGTACTACATTAAAATTTTTTACTAGAACTCGAACAATTGTTAAATGAATATACTAAATAGTATAATCCTAGGGATAGCCATAATAGAAATGATTCCATGCTTACTTATGTAGTACTTTGTCATCCTATCCGTTATAAAGTTTAGAATTTTTGAAATATATGTATAGTCTTAAATAATTGATAAAGAAAAGTATTGAGAAGGTTAAAAACACTAATCTAAACAAGGGGACAAAAGATAATATTCTAAATGCTAGAAAAACTACAAAATGCATTGAACATCATTAAGGTTTCAACAGTCTTCTATTTACGATAGTGAATAAAAGGAAAAATTAAAGATGTTTAAGTAAGGATATTTAGTGTATTTGATGGTAAAAGGAAAGATACTTGTAATATAGTTTTTGCACCAATTTTTATCAATTAATCAAAATATTTTATGTCCTTAACTATTGAAATTATTATTGTTTATTGTTTCTTGTTTGAACTTGACTAATGGTTCCAAATTAATCTTATAAATTCAATTTAGGGAGACTTCTGCTATTAAAAAAATACAATTAATTTGTCATAATCAAATCAAATCAAATTAATAATTAACAAAAAGAAAATTAATCTCATATTTGTTAAAATCCATGTAAAAGAAAATAAACATAATTTATTGACGAAATACTTCAAATTAAATCACCTCAAAATAATTGAATGGACGACACATGATGATTTTTAATACCCTTTTGCTCGTCAATGGTATAGGCTATCCACATTTGGCAATTGCCTTTTTTGCCGTTTATAGATTTATATCATATTTAGGCAATTCAGACATTTATTGCGCCTTACCAAACTGCTATATTCCTCTAATGCTGTGGACGGACTAATCAACGGGTGATAACCCTTCCGTTGCTGTTCAAATGCCAGTTATTTTTGTGTATATATATCAAAGGTATGAGATGTCATTCAAATATCTATGTGTGGACTGTCTTCTTTGCTTTTGTTTTTTGAAGGTGAATTGGAGAATGCAGCAGTGGAACTGAAGGAAACTAATTGCGAATTGGAAGCTCTTAAAGCAGAAAGAGATGCAACAAAAGGGGCCTTTTTTCCTGTCTTAAACCTCGGTAGTAAGCAGGTTGTTGGTGATAAAGCCAAAGATAAGCATAGAGATCTGCAAGAAATGGAATCTGTCCTCAAAGAGCTGATGGTAATACCTACTTTCCTTTGACTTATCTCGTGGAGTTTCTGAATTGAACGTTAGTCACGATGATCAATTTGATTCTTACAGGAACAAGCTTCTTCCCGACTAATCAAATTAAAAGAGCTTCATGTAGAAAGGATAGAGATATTGCAGAAGTTGTCAGATTTGCAGGTTTTCTTTTTCCCTTTTTAATTATTATTATTTTTTCATTTATTTCTGAAATGCAGTTCTATTTATTCAGTCATATAAATTGAATGGGGATTTCTGATTGACAGAACTCATTAAAGAGCATGAAGGGTATTTCTTCTTCCCCAGTTTACCTTTCGATGATAGATCAACTAGAAAAGTCAAAGTCAGAAGTTCTCCATTATCAAGATTTATTTGAGAAACTACAGGTTGTTACCGGTCGGTAGTTTCATTTATGCCTTTTGTTTGCCATTTTTTGAGCACATCCGATTCTAATGCTGACTATAACTTCCTAAAACTTCTAGGCTGAGAAAGATAACTTGGCTTGGAGAGAAAAGGAGTTGAGTATAAAAAATGATATAGCTGATGTTTTGCGGAGGTCATTGGCAATTGCTGATTCTAAAGCTTCTCATCTGGAGGCAGAGATACAACAGAAATTTGATGAAATAAAGGGAATTAAAGTTAAGCTCGAAGAGGCATCTAGAGAACCAGGTAGGAAGCTCTATGCTGTTTGCTCTGATGCTGAATCATCTGCAGTTGTTGTCTTATAGCTTTTCTTTTCCTGGAAATCTACTTAAAATACTTCACATTTCAGGAAGAAAGGAAATAGTTGCAGATTTTAAAAGCTTGCTTTCTTCGTTTCCCGAGGCAATGAGTTCGATGCAGAGTCAATTAGGTAATTACAAAGAGGCTGCTGTGGATATTCATTCTCTTCAGGCTGATGTGCAATCTCTTTCCAGTATTTCTGATAGGAAGGTTGGTACTTTTATAAGTTGTGTGGTTGTTCCTGGTTTTCTTTAAGGGCATAGACATCTTTTTTCTTTTTCTATATGGGCTTACAAAGAATTGGTAAATAATTATCTGTGATCAGATGAAAGAGTGTGAAAATTTATCCATCAGATCTGCCGACCAAGTTGCTGAGATACATAAGTTGCAAGCCATGGTATGATTGGTTAATATTACTCAATTATTTTGATTAAATCTTTGATCATGAAACCTGTGATACAAAGATTCTTGTTCAAGTTCAAGGAAAAGATGCCTAATTTTACCGATAAAATATGTTCTTCTCAGTCTTTATGCTTTTTCTTTTTTTTTCGCGCAGAAAGAGGAAACTCAATTTGTCAATATGTATTATTATTATTACAGGTGCAAGATTTGAAAAAAAGTGACGCAGAGTTGAAATTGATATTGGAGATGCATAGGCGTGAATTGACTGATTTGAGGTCGGATTATCTATGCTAGATACTTTTCTTTATTTTCTTCTGCAGTGAATACACACGTAACTTTGATACATTGAGTTTACTTTATTCTCCTTAGAATATGCTGGATATGTAAGCAATGTTTTGACAAATCTATTTCACAAAATTTCTTCTGTTCGAGTGTTGCTTGGAATTAAAATGAGCATCTGTTTCTTCTGTACCGTAACTTTTTTCTGGAAATTATTGTTGCCTAAGGTTCAAGAGAATGTTAGTATTAGTATATCTTATGTCATACTAGTTATGCTATGCTATTATAAGTTGATGAAGGAGAATATTCTCCATATTTTGGAAGAATGTCTATTCTAGACCTAAATTTAGGAAATAGGATTGAATTTATTAGTGGACTTGTTTTCATTGTTGGGTTAGCTGAGCTTTCTTGTCCCACTGCCTTAAAATCAGTATGAAGCTTATCAGTATGTTTTCTAATATCTGTGGAGGGGTGTGTGTGTGTTTTATATGTTGGGAGGTTTGATTTTGATTATTGACATCTTTGATGTTGAGAATTTGGAGTTTATATGATTGAGATTTCAGACAATTGATTGAACATTGTTGTTCTGGATTATTGGTCTGTATTACTTGAGGTGCATACTTTGATATGGTTCCATATTTTATATGTAGTTCTGGATTTTTATATTTTAATTTTCTATGATTGCAGAGATGTTCTGGAAGTGAGAGATTCAGAATACAAGGCATGGGCCCGTGTTCAAAGTATGAAATCCTGTCTCGATGAGCAAAATTTGGAGTTGCTTGTTAAGAAAGCTAATGAAGCTGAAGCGATGTCCCAGCAAAGGTTGGCTGCTGCAGAAGCTGAAATTGCTGACTTGCGACAGAAATTGGAGGCTTCCAAGAGGTTAAACTTGCTGCTGCTGCTGCTTTTTTTTTTTTTTTTCTTTTTGAGTTTTTCATTTATGTTTGGAAAGGGGATGTTGTCTAGACCTTTCAGGAAAACATAAAATTGTCATTTCTGCATTAGGCAAATGTTTATTTAATTAGGCAATTTCATCGCACTCTATTCTGTTGAAATTCTCATTAGCCAAGATGTAAATGTAGTGGAAATAATCTACTAGGTATTAGTGTAGTTGCTTCCCATATTTATCTTCTCATCTAGAATTTGTTTATCAAACCAAGGAGTATGAGAAGAGCATGAAGAGCATTAAGTTTATTGATGTTGCAGGAATAAGGCTAGGCTGTCTGATACTTTGAAATCCAAAAATGAGGAAAATGAAGCTTACTTATCTGAATTAGAGGTCAGTGTTTGGTCATTGTCTTGCCTCTATTTTACTATCATGATTGAGGCTTTACTTTGGTTTTTCTGTAGTCAATTGGACAAGCATATGATGACATGCAGACGCAAAACCAGCAGCTACTGCTGCAAATTACGGAGAGAGATGACTATAACATCAAGGTAATCGATTTGTTTGGTTTAGGATATTCTGCTCATTTAAAAGTTTGTGTATCATTTACTGCATTCATTTTGCTGCTTACTACCATAAAGTGATGAGTCCTGTTTACATTTTTTTCTTTTTAATATTCATGTCTTTATGCTGGCTAGGTATGGTTATTTGTTTGACTCTTTGTTTCAATTCCAACATCAAAGTGCCCAATTATAACTAGCTATTGACGTTGTATTTTGAACCGAAACAATTTCATAAGTTCATGGATGCTTGCATATAGGAAAAGACGTTTGACATGGAATAGAAGCTTTCACTTGCAAGCCAAACACGAATAACTAACAATTAGAAGGAATTGCATCATTTTCCATAAGTTTGGGGAGATGGAACATGGGAAATTGAATCCGGTGCTTGGTGTCTCTTTGGTTGTTAATTCATGGAATGAAGATTCATAGATGTTCTTCGTGCTGAGTTATCTGTTCTGATTGGACTTATGGTTACCTCCATGTTAGGATTTTATCAAAATGAGAATTCTGAATTAACCTTCAAAATATATCAGGGCTGTGGAAATTTTTGGCCTAATAGATGGATTTGCTTATTTTGAAATTTTTGGCCCAACAGGCTTTGGACTCTAGGTTCATCATGCTATTCTGTGACATTTACATTCATGTAGAGTGCTTGTATGTTTCTGTTGGTTTACTTGAATTTTTGCTCCTAAAACTTGATCTAGTCGCTTCAATGGTACCTTTCAGCTTGTTTTGGAACGTGCAAAGGCAAAGCAGCTGCAAGACGCTCTCCTCTTGGAGAAACATACCATGGAAAAGGAGATTCAACAATCCAGTGCATCCCTCAACTTCTATGAGATGAAAGCTGCAAAAATTGAGGATCAGGTATACTTGACTTATTTTGTATAAAATAATCTTCTGAAAGTAATATGACGTTTTTGATCCTTGAGCAACTGGTTTTGCAGCTGAGGCTCTGCTCAGACCAGGTTCAGAAACTTGAAGAAGAAAAATCTCAAAAGTCAGTTTGGTTAGAAAATACACAAAAACTATTGTCAGATGTGAGAAAATCATCTCATCAAGCAAGGGAGTCACTGGAGGAGTCTCAATCTAAAATTGAGAAAAGTCAAGTGGCATTGGCGGACTTGCAGATAGAATTAGAGAAGGAAAGGTAATGGAATTTGTTAATATTTTCTTTAAATTCCCTCTGCTGTAAGTGCATGGAGTGAATTCACGCCTTTCCTCACTTTATTCATCCATTAGGTTTAGCAAGAAAAGAATTGAGGAGGAATTGGAAGTGGCGAGTAGGAAGGTGTCACGGCTTCAAACTGAGATGGAAGGATCATCAACTGTGGAAAGGCTTCAACAAGAACTTAGAGAGTACAAGGAAATACTGAAGTGCAGTATCTGTCTTGACAGACCGAAAGAGGTAAATGTGCAAATTTTTTAATCATTATTTCCAAGTGGCAATTGTTCAACAAGGCCCTTCATTGTTTTAGCTCGAGTTTTTATTCTTTATTCAGCACTGACAATAGGATAAGGTGCTTTTGTTTCAAACAATGCTCTCATATTTTGACTTTTTTCTTTTTAGCTTCTCTCTCTGAAGTTAATTAAGAGATTATTTATTCCCTTATTCAGGTTGTTATTACAAAATGCTACCACCTCTTTTGCAACCCTTGTGTTCAAAAAAATATTACTGAAAGTCGTCAGCGCAAGTGTCCAGTGTGTGCTGCTAGCTTTGGTGCTAATGATGTTAAACCTATTTATATCTGAGATTGGAGCTCTCATCAATGCAATTTGGCAACACAAGGACACTCACAGGTTCCCATGTATTCTTCTTCTATTAGAGATTTGTTAGAAAAGAATCTTGACTTGAACTAGAGGGTTCCTGCTCATTTTGGTTAGTGCAAATCCCAACAGGTTTTCTTGTTTGGCTCCAAGTTGTTGATTTTACTTAGTAATTTTATTGTATTTGCGTTGTTTGCCTGTTCATTTAAGTGCTTGGAGCCAATATTTGCAGACTAGTCACTCAGAATCAATCAAATTCAATAATCCAAGGAATTTTTTTCCCCGCTGAAATAATATGGAGTTGTTATTTAAAATTTTGGCTGCTTGTTGAAAGAAAACATTTAGGTGTTCTCTTATTGTTTTATGCATACTGCAACAAAACAACCTTTGTAATTGCATGACAGCATTTTCTTTAAAGAGTAACGAGCTTCGATTTTGGGGAGTTCGTGATAAATTATTGAAATCTCGTGGCAAATTCTCTAGAGAATTCTCAGGAGTATTTTTTGGACTTTTTCTCGGATTTTCTTAGGGTGAATTAGAGTCTCGGCTATGATTGAGTTTTATTACTTTTCAAGTAAAAAACAATGATAAATATATAATTTTGAAGACTTTTTAGGTCAGAATTAAAAAGTTGAAAATTTGTCAAAAGTGAAACCATAATTTTACTTTTTGTTTATATTAATTATGAGTTTTAAATATTATTTACATATTCACATTAAAATCTACAAACAATTTATATTAATTACTTAAAAATATCTAAAATTTATTTTCATATGTAAAATAATATTAATGATGAATTACGTAAATTATTTTATCATAACTTAAGTCGAATGTTTGTTCAGGTCAAAATAATATGATATCGTGATCATGATAATACATAAAATAAAGATGCTTTATTTAAGTAAATTATATTTACTTAATAAGATATTTATAATTTAAATTTATATAATTTGAATATTATTTAAATATATATTTGTTACTTTATAATTTTATATCTAAAAAATATATTTTATTTTCTCAAAATACTTTTTAACAACAATTATAAATACCAAATTAATGAGCAATGGCAAATTATTGGTAGCAGAGGCGCCCATACTATTTAGTCAGAGTCCTTTATCCAAGCCTATTACATTTTGCAATACAAACCAACTTGCAAATGATAAATGCAGTATGCTGATGATTAAATTAAGAAATTATGAATGTCTACCTTTAGAACTAATCTATCTGTTTTCATAGGAACATGAGATGAGTATATACGATTAAAAGCATTAGTGAGTTGTCTCATTAATGGGCAAGATTGTCAATTTTCGCATCCACAGGTGCGGTAAATAATACAGTCCCGCTCTTTAGACAGAACTTTGACCATACGCATATTTGTAGACAGATTTCCTCACTTTTTTAAGGCTACAGAGTATTGTTCATTAGGAGTCAGTCCACCCCAAGTATTTGATAGGCTCAAAATTTTGCATCGCAATTCTATTAAAAACTCTAAGTACATACTATTGAAAACTTAAGTAATGACAGGGCTATTGTATCCTATGTGTTGGCTTGATGATCAAGATATTCATCGCCTCAAGTGTGGTTTAAATTCAAGTCACACTAATTGCATTGCAATTAAACCTTTGCTCTCCTCTTGTAATTCAAAGAAAAAAAAACAGATTTACAAAGTGGAAACATCTCACCCACAAAAGAAATCTCGTAAGTGGTACCATATTCACCCATAAAATGATTTGTCATGGGTGCAATCCTACTAGGTTGGGATTTCTTTGGTGGATGAAGCACTCCGACTTCATGAACCTGCCGCCACTCTAACAGAGTTACTCTATGAACTTAATCGGGCTCTGACAAAGGACGAACACCCCAAGAATACAACACCATATGTCTTGGGGGTCCTTCGGCACTTCGCAGACTTCTTCCCAAAGAGTTGGAAATCCCTCAAAAAACGATGTCCTAGTTAATCTAGTAATAACCATAGAGTAGCCTTGCTAATTCACAATCGCAAATTAAGTTTGCCACGTACAATCAGCTCTTTGATACGAAACAATATTTGTGGCATGAAAATTTTCCAAATAAAAAAGTCAAGAATAAAGTTCCAGTCTGATAACAGAGACAGCATATTTACAAGTGTGGTGGCCCTGAGTAGGGTATGAACTAACGAACGAAGCAAACACCGTGGGAACTCAGTAATTCAGTCAAGCAATGAATACAAGGAAGGGTGATTATCATGCACGGGATATGCATTTACAAGCAGTTGCAGGTAAACCCGATATGATCCATCAATAAATTGTCAAGCCATAGCTGTAGATTACAAAAATAGGGTCCAAGTTTGTCAAGTAGCATTAAATGGAGAACATACATAGGTAAAGGCATGAATATACTTTATAAAGATATTTTTGGGGGTTACGAGTCTTATGAACCCACATGTACTGCTGGACGTTCAAAATTTCGACCATTGCAGAATTATGTCTGTGGGATCATAAAACTGAAAAAGAAAGAAATGAAGTTATTGTAACTGCTTATGATACTGCTGATTGGATGAATAATTGGATCTTAAGCCAAGAAAGCCTTCATTTATTGATAGTTTACCTCTAATTAAGTGCTGGTGCTGCCAAGATCAAAGTCCATGGTGTAGTCATACTCAATTGTCGGAATTACAGAGGCTACAAATTTCAAGAACAAGAAAAGATACCTGCAATAGTTCAAATGAAATAACAATTCATGAGGAAAAAGTCACACCATGTAAAATCTAATCTATTGGAGAATTGCTACAGTAACAATCTAAGTAATTGCAGTAGAGTACCCAAAAGTAAATGTATACTGCATCTTTAAGAGGGTAAGAGAAGAATATTATGATTGTAATTGTAAAGGAAAATTGTGCCCAAAAGTTATCACACCGCACACATGTTTTCTCAAAGGTGAAAGGGTCAATTCCAAGCAATTTAGCAGTGAGGGGTCAAAAGTTTTACTTATCAACTTCAGGTTCTACTCCACGTGACATAAGCACATCAATGATCTTTTTCATGACAGCCCCATGTCTGCATGGATGTACGGATGCATGCTTCCCAGGTAAGTGAGGATGGTCCTCAATAGTAACCTATACCAGTAAATTAGCATAGAGTAAAAAACATCTTCCAAATTCCTAATGAGCAATCTAAAATCTTATACTCCTACCACTTAAGGAAGAAGAGAGATATAATTTGAATTAGTAAATACAGCCTACCGTTTTGTGTGCATGATCCTGACTAACATCCTCCAGAACAAGCTCTGGTTGTAAGAGCATCCTTGACTATAAACAAATTCAGATGAGGACAACATTTGCAGCCATATCAATTAGTTCAATATTTGAATACACAGCTGTAAAAACAAGGATTCTCAAATACGTACCTCATCATACCCAGTAAGCCACACACGAGGAGTCTGATAGTATTTATCATACCTACAAATTTGATAATGTTTGTCAAGTTTGAGATTTCATAAGAAAATACATAGCCTGAAAATGAATCCTAAGCATGTTGGCAGGCACCAGAATTGTCTTACGTGATGCTGACATCATAGGTTCGGGTCCGTAAAATATTGTCATCATCAGGCTCTTGAGCAACAAGATATGTCGGTTGTAAAGTAGCCTGCATTGATCAGAGACATATCAGATAAGTACACAGACATTTGAACCTCTAATCTATATCCTTGAGGAGAGGTTTGCTAAGCATAAACCTATATCCTTGCACCTTACCACAACATAATCCCCCCCCCCTCTCAAAGGTATTAACCAAGATATGTAATATTAAGATAATACAGGACATTGGTTGTTAAGCTTAAAACTCTGATAAAAGGCTAATCTAAATCAACTGGTTACAAAAAGAAAAAGTTACTCGGCTAGTTTTTGAATCTTAGAAATCATATAAGTTTCTCAGCACTTACTGCATCAGTCTCAACATGATTGTCAGCTTCTTCATAATCAGCCATGTCCGGTATATCTTCTTCGTCTTCACCAACCCCAAAATAAGAAGGTATTGATCTTACAGCATTCTGCCTTATTTCTAGAGTCTCCATTGAAGGCAGGTTTTCCTCCACATCACTTTTATCTGTCAGGAAGATTAGCTGTGTGAAGTCCATAATTTCATCCTAGAATCAAAACAAGCACAACCTCAAGGAAGAAGATAATACCTTTGGGTTTACCATGAGTTGCCAACCAACCATCATTTTCTTCATTATCAAGAAGAACCTCTCCTCCTGCAGCTTCATATTCTTCTTCCACTGACGCAGCCCTCCTTAGGCAGGGCACTAACCACAAAATCACCAAATAAAAATTACTAGTACAAATCAGATATGCAATTCAAAGGAAAATCAATTGAAACAACAAGAATAGAAAATTAAGTGAGATGGTGGTCAATTTACCATTTCTAGTAATCAAGTATTGCTTTTCGGGCGGTAAATAGGACTTCCTCTTGCTTGGCTCTCCAGATTCCCTAGTATTCATAACAATTCACTGAGTTAAATTGTTATACCATGAATTATGAAGCTATACTACAAATTTTCCTCAAAAATATTAGTCCATTAATATCGATGTACAATATGAAAATATAAAAGGATTCATATAATTCCAAAACTACTAAAGCAAGTTACAAACAAAGAAATAAAGATACATATGTTGATAGTATGGTGAAGATACCAAGACCAGGTAGGGCATTTGGATACGAGATTATCACCGGCCAGGATAAACTCGGAGACGCTTAAAACTCCTTTCTCTTTAAAAGCAGAGACGGTTCGAGGCCCTGTTATTCTTTCCACAGTTCCTTTGAATGCCTCATGAATCCTCTGAGAAAGTACCATATTTTTTCCGAATTTCTTGATTCAATTTAATGTACGATCAAAGGAGAGAGGATATAATCAAAACCCCAGCGATTCAATCGAAGTCGAAGGTTGAAACCCTAGAGATCCCGTACGGACGAGGTAGAGAGAGAAAGGGATCGTCGAATGCGCTTGCGTTGTGGTGTTGTGTTGCGTAGGAGAAAATAATAGCGTGTGGCGTATGAGTTCTACCATCCGCGAGCCCGTTGGACATCGCAAACCCGATGGTCTGGCACGACGGCTGTGATTGATTAGTCGCATGTGTAGGTTACGCCTCTCAATTAATATTTGGGTAAATTTCACATTTAATCAGCTAACTTTTGTAAATTTTCATTTGGTCACTGAAAATAAGAAAAATTCAAATCTAGCACTGCCTTATATGGTTGGTTTTAGCCACTCACCCTTAATTTGGCTAACGGGGATGTTTCTATACTTTAGTTTCTCAATTTTAATAAATTTCTATTTTGGTCAATAATATTTCGATTTAGAATTAAAATATTTCATTTTGGTGAGTAATATTCTTTGCAAAAATCCAAGTTTTCTCTCATAAAAATGAAAGTAATTTCTCGTAAAAATGTAAGTTTTTCTTTTTTTACTAGACTAAACTAAACTTAAATTTAAAAATGGAAAAAAATAAAAGAAATTAAAATGAAAAAAATTGGTTTTTCCTATAAAACCCTAAACTTTTCTCAATAAAAATCCAAATTTTCTTTTTACTACAGAAAAATTAAAATTAATTCAAAAAATAAAAAATAAAGAAAATTAAAAAGATAAAATGGTTTTTACCTATAAAAAATCAATTTTTCTTTTTTTGTAAAAATCCAAGTTTTCTCTTATGAAAACTCAATAATTCAAGAAATTATTTTATGGATTCTTCCCACCACATTATTCATGGTCCATTTTCAATTATTTAATGACATTTCAACACTTTTTTCATGTCATTAACACATAATTTTGGTAAAATTTTTAATCTAAATCCCAAACCCCGAACCTTGAACCTGAAATCCTGACTTTTTACCTATATGTTATAAAAAATAAAAATTTTGAAAATGGTATTCCCAACCCATTAATTACGAGAATGGGTTGTTTTAGGTGGTGGAGGGTAGTACAGAGGCGGCCCTACCCATTTTTTTGACACCGACAAATTTTTGTTAATTTTTTTTAAAAAACAATTTTATATTAGGTGGTACCTTGTTGATTGGAGGCACCAAAAGGCATATTTTATACGGGTCATATAGGGTGTCGGTTTGGTGGTGCCCATGTCAAAGGCGACACTCATTTTGAATATTGCTAGACATTAGGCAACAGGGAACACATCTCGAGCATTAACAAGAAACTTAATAAAAAAAAAACCCAAACATTGAACTGATGTACGCACAAGCACACCTTGTGTATGGTCTAATATGCATCAAAAGTTTTATGTTTGGTCGGTATCTAGTAAGTTCATTACAGCAAATAGGAGAATCATTAAGTTTTAATGGACAAGCAATGTATAGGCACCATTTGGTGCTACCTATGACATGGGCACTACTAGTGCCGCCTGTCAATATGGCACCACTAAACTGACATCGTATATATCCGTATAAAACATACCTTTTGGTGCTGCCAATTAGTAAGGCACCACCCAATATAAAATTGTTTTTTAATTTTTTTATAACAGAAATCTGTGGGAGTCAGAAAAAATGGGTGGTGCCGCCTCTGCACCACCCTCCACCACCTAAAACAACCCATTCCCGTATTTAATGGTTTTGGGATACCATTTTCAAAAATTTTATTTTATTTTATAATATATAGGTAAAAAAGCCTCAAACCTTGAATCTTGAACCTTGTTTAGGGTTCAGGGGTTTGGGTAAAAAAATTACCAAAATTATATGTCAATGACATGAAAAAAATTATTGAAATGTCATTAAATAATTGGAAAAGGACCATCGATGATGTGGTGGGAAGGGTCCATATAATAATTTCTCGAATTATTGGGTTGTAATTATAAAACTGTACCGTGACTTGACAATAGATTCATTTTCCAAATAACATTTCACTATGTACGTATTAAGGTAGGTAGTATTGTACTAGTGAACATATCATTTTCTTACTAGTACTGGAACATATTGGTACTGGTCTGTTTTGATGTTGTAACACCCCAAAATAGGGCCTAAGAGTTTTAGGGGTATTTTAGGAATTTTAGCCTTGGAGTGTTCAAAATTTTGTGACATGGTATATCGATAATATTTTTGATTATGGTTTTTAGAAAATCAAATCAATTTAGGAAAAAATGTTTAGAAACATATAATTTTAGAAAAATGACTGATTTGTAACAGGGTCAAAATTTAGAGCGTTTATGTTACAGTTTGAGCAAATTTTAAAATGCAACCTAATATCACCCCATCTACAATTTTTTTTTTCCACATATTAGTTTTCTTCCCATTGCTCTATTTGACGTTCCTTGTTCTCCTTTACTCTCCCAATTGATTTTTTATTTCCAAACTATATTACTTTGATTCTCATACTTCCTAAAGTATTAAATCTTCATAAATCTTCAAGAAAACATCCTAAAATTTCATAGATTTCATTATCTTCCTCACGTGTGGGTGTTCTCGAATTCGCGTCAAAAGTCTATTTTTCTTCCATCAAAGGTAATCATTCATCTACCCATTATTTTTTAATGTTAATTAGTCTTTGAAACTAAATTTTTAACCGTTAAATCACATCTTTTGATTAAAAGCCGAAAATTGGGTCGTTAATGGTGGATTTCAAGATTTTGGATAAAAACGTGGTTTTAAAGTGTTTTTCAATTAGTTTTTATGAGATTAAAATGTTTCTAAACTTACTTTAAAGTTTCATTAAGAATTTCTAAGGATTTAATGAATTTTCAAAAAAAATGCCATAAGCATGTTGAAAAAGTCAATACCATGAATTGAGTAGTTTAGCGTAGATTGAAGGCTGAGAATTGGTCATAGATGAATAACTAGATGAATAGAATTCGTTTTAGGTAAAAAGGTTAAGTGTAGATCAAGATATTTGGATTTCAAGTTGGATATGTTAAAGGTTTCAGTTCAATGAGAACATAGCTTAGGCTTTTTTTTTTAATTTCTTGTAGTGAGTCCTTAGCTGATTTTTGAATGTATTGTTGTGTGAATTGTTGTGTTGAAGTTCCGAATTCACTAGGACCATCTACGAGCTAGGAAAGGATAGTTTGAGCTTTCTACATTTCGGCGAAAGCATATTGGTGAGTGTTTGGAATAATTACTTAGTGGACACGATTCAATGTGTTAATTGGGAATTTAGTAATAGCCTAAACCCCTACTTTAAATTCTGAGTGTAAACTTCCTTGTACTCATGTGTATATTGTGAAATATGTGCGTGTGTTAATGTGAAAGTGTGAACTGAAATGAGATGTTATATATGTGTTATTAGTTTATGATTAGTGTTGTGAAAGAGTATATGTAAGCATGTCATACATGCTAAGTGGAAGTGATAATATTGTGCAAATGATGCAAATGTGCTATGAGAGTAAATGGAAATCGGTAAGTAATATGTGTGTTTAAATAGGAAAATTTTGGCTTTATGATTCTTAAGATCGTTGGATATAGTTGGTATGCCATAGGATTGTGAGTACTGATCACCTATATGTATATGTGATTTGGGCGTTGAGGCCTTAAGACATGTTTGGAGAGATAAGGGAATATGAGCTAAGCTCCATTCAATAGGACATGTTTAGTGTGTTGGAGAATGTTAGCTTTATGCTTCACTCTTAGGACATGTTTAACTTTATGATTCTATGTGGTGTGTTGGATATCCGTGTATCCGATGAGTGGTGATAGTGTCCACTTTTACATTTCAAAGCTCAAGTGCCAAATTATCTATAAATATGTTGTATGTATTGAAATGTCTGCATGAAAGTGTATATAATGACTTAGTAAATAAATTGTTAAACATGCATGAGTAAGTGAAATATGACAATAAAGTTGAGACTAGCCTAATTGTGATATGTTGGGAAATGTGCCCATATTGTAGTAAACATGTAATTGTTTTCTATTTATTTGAATGAAGAATAAATAAATAAAATTAATTTCACATTTCACTATTATGTATTTTGTATTTATGTCTTTTATATTTTGCATGCATAGCGAAATTGTGACAAGCAAATATTAGCTCATTGATTGTCTAAGCTCAAACTGAAGATAAGTAGCATTATAAGAACGTTTACATTGCAAGAAAGATAACTTACTTCAATAGATAATCTAAATAAGTCCGTAATCCCGTAAAGGAATCGAAGTGAGCATTTTATTCAAATACTGAGAAGGATTATTATGTCGTCTACAATTCCAATTGGGGAGATGACTAGTCTTGGCTATTGAAGCAGTTGACTCCACGAGTAGAGACATAGATGTATTCATTGGTAGAATGATACATTGGACTGGACCCAAGATGAATTAATTCTGAATCTGTTTGTGAATTAATTCACTTGTGACGTTCATGGTGTGATTTACCTAAATCCTGAGTTAGTCATTGACCATACGTATGCAACTCAAGTGCTTTGATATAAGTGGAGGCTTATGCTCTAAAGATGATCAAGCCCATAGCCGGTATGTTGGGTAAATGACTTGTATATGGCATAGCTTTACTAGCAATAGTGGAATTCATAACTCAATTAAAGAGTTAATGATATCCTTTCATTGGCATAGTGTGGATTGATAAATATGGAGCATACCACGAGTTGCTTGTTCTCGAACGAGTAATTTATCACAGTTATTTGTTGACGGTGATCATATTAATCATTAAGAAGACATAATGGTGACAATGAGATAAAATAGGATTGTATTGAGCCAACGTATTTAACTCAAAGGAATCAAGGATATTATATGAGGGTAACACACACATGACAAGGACAAAGCAGTTGGATGAATTGCTTTCGTAAAGAGTATACAATAAGGAGTTTTCAATCATGATACTTCTTGTGGACTGGCTCCATAATTAAGTAGCGGCGAATTATCGAAACGATGCTTCTGGACATAATTGTAATACTAGAGTCTAATTGTATATGTCAGATTGGTCCGTCCTTTAGCTCAACAAAAGCTCGATCAAACTACATTTGAATCAGAAGAAAATTCTATGACTTTGGGAATAATTTAATTGAGTCGATTTATTCGATGTGGAATTAAATTAGGTGGTCGTAAGAATTGTTCAACTAGAAAATTTTGATTAAAGAATTTTCTCAAAAAATTAATTTGGAAAATCTAAGTGATTTTTGAAAAAAATTAATTTTAATCAAGTAAAATTAAATTAATCAAATTAATATGATATTTTTGAAAATTCATTTTTAAATCAAACAATTGGCCCAATGGGTAATTGAACTTGAAAATTGGATCTGAGATCATAAATTGGGCCCGGGAGCCCAAAACTAAGATCAAGACCTAAAAATTGGTCGAATCGAGCCCGATATGTGAAACTGGGCTGACAGTCCAATCGGTGGCTAGATCAGATCGGTCGGGTCATCATTGACCTGGACCGAACCGGCTGGGGGTGTGTAAGGGTGTCGCACCTACATCACCAGACACGACAGTGCCAGTGGCTGCGATGACGGCATCCCAATGGTGGTGGCGGTTGGTCATCGGTGGTTGAGCAGTAGAAGAGTTATATTCCTACTAGGACTCTACCAGAGAATTTGATTTCAGATTAATTATTCTAAAAAATAATATTACTTTAATAGTTTAATATTAAAATAAATTTAATACTTATCTTAATATTATTTTATTAATTTAATATTAAAGTGATTATCTTAATATTAAATTAAATTTAATGTTTATCTTGTAGATAAACATTTTATTATTTTAATAAGATTTAATATTAAATTTAATCTAATATTTATCAAGATAAATTTCTAGAGATATTTTTTTCGATTTTGTAACGCCCCAATTTTCTTAATTCCGGATTTTGTAAATTTGTTACACAAATCTGTATCTGCTTCAGTGGTTAAGTGTTCTGGGAGTGTCTGAGAAGTCTTGGGTTCAAGCCTTGGCTTGGGAAAAATTTAATGTTTCTGAATGAATAAAGCCTTACTCTTGTCCAATAGGCTTAAGTTTTATTGTGTGTAGTATGCTATCAGAATGGGCCTGCTGGTCTGGTTGTTAAGTGAAGTGTGGGTGAGTTAGAGGTCTTGTGTTCGACTGTTTATGATGGAAAAGGGTAGTATTTTTGTCCTAAATTTCGGCTAGAGTTTGTGTTATAACGGGATTCTGAGTAGTGGGATAGTGGAGAGAATTAAGGGGAAAAGATTGGGGGTTAACAATTTCTGTTCAGTACTGCTTCCTCTGTTTGAAAATTCGGCTAGCCTTTCCTTTTCCTTCATTTTTCCTACCGATTTATCTTCATCTATTTCCCTCTCTTCTTTTGTGCCGAAATCCACCTTTTCTCTTTTTTGTTCCTCGTTCAATCGGTTTCTGTCATGCAACGATTGCTTCCCTTGTTCGGTAAGTGGGTTTTCTTTAGTTCTAGCGTTATTTTGATTAAGCGAATAACGGAGGAATCGTTTTACTCACGTTTAGGCACTGCTTGAAGGCTTTAATCGGGTTCTCGGGTTACAAAAATGCTACTTCTTGCTCGAAGGTAAGTTTGGTCGCTCGTTGGATGGCCATTCCGTTTCGGGTTTAGTTTAATTCGATCGTTTAAGAGATTAACTGAGTAAACATTGTTCAATTATATGTGCTGGTGATCTCGGGATTGTGTAAAGAGTAAAAACGAACCAGGTGTGTACCCGAAAACACAGAAAATGAGGTTTCGGCGAAAGCCGAAAACCTCACTGTCGACGCTACACGGGCGTGTGGTCGCCCGTGTGGTAGGCCGTGTGCAAGGCTGTGAGCCACAACAGGCCGTGTGATCGACGAGCCAGGCCATGCACAGGCGACACAGCCGTGTGATGGCCGAACGAGGCCGTGTGCAAGACACAGGCTTGACCAATTAGGCCATGTGGGCCCACATGGGTGAACCACATGGGCGTGTGGGACTCTGGGCCAGGCCGTGTGGATAAGGCCAATTTGGGCTGTGTGGGGCCACACGGCAGGCCACATGGGCGTGTAAGCCTATTTTTCTGAAAAGTTCTGTAAGGTTGCACGAGTTGTAACACCCCTTACCCGTATTCATCGCTGGAATCGGGTACGAGGCATTACCGGGCTTAAGTTGCTTGAACATACAGCTTTGGGCTATAAAATTTCGTTTCAACTTAAAATTTCTTATTCACATTTATACTGTCCTTATTAAGGGTCTACGAGGCCTTAAACATGCAAACGGAGGGTCTTGGAATCAAACCGGGAACTTTTATACACTTAGAAAATTTTTGCCTAAACAGGGCCACACGCCTGTATGAAATGGGACATGCCCGTGTGGGCAGGCCGTGTGGTCACACACACCTATGTCCTTAGCCCCTGTGGAATTTATTTTTTTCATTTTGAACCTACAGGGATTTTCACACGGCCGGGCACACGCCCGTGTCTCTGGCCCATGTCCTTCACACGGCCTAGACACACCTGTGTCCTCACCCGTGTGTGAAAACCTGGGTATTCTGTTTATGACGTCAGTAACCTCATAAGGGGTACACAGCCTAGGCACACGCCCGTGTGTCTAGCTCGTGGTCGACACTGACTTGCATCATTAATATGCAGGGGACACACGGCCCAGCCACACACCCATGGGACTGACCTTGTGTCACACACGGCCTAGACACACACCCGTGTGTCTACCTGTGTGGACCAATTCAAGGCTATTTTCCAAGCCATTTAGCCACCTTCACTTGCATACATTCACAGATCATCACATACCATTCTCAAATCATCACTTGTAATACTTAAATTCTCACATTTAAACCATGGAAACCAACTATCTTTCCATATACAAGAGAGTACTATCACTAGCACAAATACAATCGACATAAGCCATCATTCATGGCTATACACCATCGAACAGTAAACTATTTTAGGCCAATTCATTTGGCTACATTAACTATGACTTAATTAAACAAAAGATAAGATCTCTATACATGCCATATCTCAAGAAGACTTGAAAACTTATACCCAAGTGACTGTTTGATAGTGTGAAAGCATCTCCGGTGGTCTCCAACTCAAGCTAGTTAAGTTAGCCTATAAGAGATAGGAAAGGAAGAAGAGTGAGCAATAACGCTTGGTAAGTTCATATGCAAATATAAACCAACTATTAACATTCATTTATTTTACTCCACCATAAATGTATTATAATTAGATTTACAGTTGAGCTCATGGTTACCCAATCAATCATTCATAATGCTTACTAATTCATGTCTTACCACATTTCAACCATATAACAAATATAATACTCACATTTACTTAGTCAAGTTTCTCAATAACACTTCGGAATAATAATAATTACTCAGTGGTTTCGCACACAACCCACCATTCGTACCAATCACGATGGTATCGCACACAGCCCATCGATAAAAAATAATAAGGTGGTATCACACACAGCTCACCATTGATAATAAATACGATGGTATTGTACACATCCTATCGATAATAAATAATAAGGTGGTATTGCACACAGCCCACCAAAAAGGATAATTACGGTGGTATCGCACACAGCCCACCAAATAATTATTACGGATATTTTTTCACACTTACATATCTATTCTGGGGTTCATACGAGAATTAATCACTATCTACCAATATCAATCAATCCCACTCATAATTGATCTCATTCATACAATGCATCAATAAGTAACAACATACGTATTAAAGATGTATCATTTACATATAAACTTACTATGGATTCATCATATACCGAAATCACTTCACATGAATTCTGGGCACATACATGTACCACTCATGTCATGTCCACATACTTCCTTATTTTCAACATACCTGTTGAATCATTCACGATGCTACAAAACACTCTTGAGTCTTATACATATAAAATTGTATCAACGTCATATCCCCAATAGGGTCTTACATGAAATATAATATTGATGCCATGTCCCTAACATGGTCTTATACAAAATCTCACACCGAGGCCATATTCCAAATATTGTCTTACACGAAACCTTAATAATATTAATAACTTAGTATTTGCATTCTATTCATTCTAAAAGTTCGATTGAAGACTTTCACTCCTTGACATCTCGTCAAAATCATAAATAATATATTTCATAAAGAAAATTTACAATTCATACAATGTCAAAATATCAAATACCTCACGTAGGATTGCATTATTTACACACGAACTTACCTCGATACCAAAAGGGTAAAAAGGGACCTATTTGCCCATATCTCTCTTTTCTTCTAGGTCCAAATCTCGTTTGCTTTGATCTATAACAATAAAATTTACCCATTTAATCATCACACTAATCAATACATTTTAAAATTTCTACTTTGGAAAAATTACCATTTTGCCCTTAAACTTTGGCAAAATTATAATTTTTCCCCTAGGCTCGTATATCGATTTTTATCCAATTTCTTTGTTAATCAAGCCTAGCTGATTCATATTACCTCCTATAGAAACTCAAGATTTCAACATTTACCACTTGTTTCACAACTTTTACAAAAAGGTTCTCTTAGGTGTTTTCATGGTAACACATTTCACAAAAGTTGTTCATCTAACAACTAAGACTCATTTCCTTTCATAAAAATGCAACAAAAAACTTAATTTCTCTCATGGAAAAGCCCTAGACTCTTAACCATTTTGCAAAATAGTCCCATCATTAGCTAGCTTAAGCTTTAGGGGTTCCAAAAGTACAATTTTTATTAAGAAATGATCATTAGAACACTTACTTGTAAGGAGAAAAGTGTGCTGAAATTTTCAAGCTTCCATGGCTGCTTTTCTTGAGAAAATTCAGTGGAGAGGAGGGAAAGAAAAGATATCTTTTCTTCTCTTTATTTTATTATAAAAATCAATTTTTATCACCAAATTTCACCTAACCAAATGACAAAGTCTATTCTTTTATTCTTTGTCCCCTATGGCCGGCCATCACTTCTCCCATGGCCTATTTGCACTTTAAGGACCTCCAATTTAATATTCTATGGCTATTTGGCACCTCTAGCAAATAAAATAGAACTTTCGCACTTTATGCGATTTTGTCCTTTTTCGCGATTAAGCATGAAATCGCTAAAATTAAAGCACCAAAATTTTCATGCACCCTTATAATCATGCTATAGCCTACAAAATAAAATTAAAATAATTTTCTCCGACCCCGAATTAGTGGTTCCGATACCACTGTTCTGACTAGCCCCTAAATCAGGCTATTACACCAGTCGCCCGAGTTGACTGTGGATATACCGTGGGGTCAGTAAGCAATACTTAGACCCCTATATGAGTGATCTGTCTGTCTGATTTCTATACCAAGCATGAATTATGATGTTGGAATGTATGTACTTTTAATTGCTTAATAGCATGACATTCTTCGTATGTTGCATTGCATCAGGGTGGATTGATGATATTTGGAGGAAGTATCTGAAAGGCTCTTAAGCCTGTTATCTGGCAGCTCAGCTGCGATTATCTGATTATATGTCGCATTTCGATACAGCATGGTGTGTAGGGATGGGTGGGTTGATTTTATCCCCACATGGTGTGTAGGGTTGGACAGAGTTGGTGTGTAGAGGCTGGTGGGTAGGACTCTATTATTCTGTTCTGTTCTGCATATTATATCTGAGATGGGCTAAAGCCCTAGAATGTATTTGATTCTGTATCTGAGTGGGCTAAGGTCCACACCTATTCTGTAATGGGTTCAGGCCCGAACTGTGAATATGTGACTGTTTTCTGATGTTATACTGTGTGCATGTTTTCTGTAGGGATTACACACTGAGTTGCGAAAACTCACCCTTTTTTGTTTAATCTGTTCAGGTAATCCCCAGCTTTAGACGGATTGGTGCAGCGGAGGACTCAACGGTGCCCACTGCTTCTGCCTCGCATTTTTTATACTTATTTTATGGCTTTGCTTATATCTGGGAAAGTTTTACATAATATGGCCTTCACGTTTTTTGTTTAAATTTGGGATTTGCAACATTTATGGTGTTACCGTTAGCAATAGGACAACTCGAGTTTTCAAAATAAACAAATGTTTACCAAAACACCACGATTACGCAAACTGATTTAAATTCTTCTGCGAAATATAAATATTTTGGAAAATGGACAACGTTTTGCAAATGGATAATGATTGAAACAAATGACACGTTATTGGAGGTAGCATAAAATAATGAGAAATGGTTTTATCGTAACTATGTTTTCTAAAGCACTATCATGTGACATCGCCAGATACGGCCATAGCGTTTAGGCCGGGTTTGGGGTGTTACAGATTTACAATTTGATCCAAAAGTTTAGAGAAATTGCAAAATTACCCCATTGGTAATTTTTGTGAAAAAATTTCTGATTCGAAGCGAGCCCACACTCGGTAGACGTGAGCTTGAGGATAGCGGAGAAGACTACTCGGTCGAAGTGCTCTCCTAGACGAATCGAAAAAGTACAATTTTGATTAAGGGTTTATTATTTTAGATATCACAACCAAGATCATGTTTTGAAAAAAAAATAATACTCTGGTTTTTCCCTAAATTTATTTTTCATTGCATTTTCCAAACCCGTTTTTCCAACATGCTATGTGTGTGTTCAACTAATGCTTGATGACATGTTTGCATGGTAGTTTTTCTAGACATTTACTAAGCTTGTTAAGCTCACTCACTTTTTTTAAAATCATTGCAGATTAGTTGTGTGCTGGTGTGAATGGTGTGGTTTCGAGGGGTGATCCAAGCAAGTCCATTTTCACTTTTTCGTAGGTGTTTATTATTTATTCGCTTATGTTTCAGGAATAAGGCAATGTGGTAGACTTTATACTAGAATTTGATATGATAATTGGGACGTTTCCATGATTTAATTGGTCTTAGGATTTTGAGTTTTGATTTGTATTATGTTGATTACTTCTTGGACTTAATTACTATGCTTAAAGCTGTTATTATGGACGATTTGATGTTTAGTTGATATAGTAAAGCATGTATGTTGAATGGACTTGTGTTAGGATGGTTGGAAGGCTTATATGTGCTATATTTTTGAGGTCTGAAGTAGATGTATCGATATTTGGGTTGTAAAAATGATACCTCTTTGATTTTTAAATGTGTAGGGAGTAAAAATTGTAATTTGGTATTGATACCATACCACGAGTATCGATACTCGGGGCAGAATTACCAATACTTTTTGAAATGTACTGACATTTTCTGGTGTTTTTTATTTTAGGTGGAAAATAGTATGTTGAATTGGTACCGATTTTCCACACAATGTCAATACTGTGCAAGGAAAATATGAATACCCATGTTCCAGTATCGATACCAACATACTGGTTTTGGAAATTTTGCTTAATGGACCCTATTCATGTTTAACTATTATTTCAAGACCATTTGATGTATGTTCAGTATGTATTAATGGTTATTAAGAATATGTTCGGACAAAATGTAACACCCCAAAATAGGGCCTAAGAGTTTTAGGGGTATTTTAGGAATTTTGGCCTATATGAGCTTAGAATTTCATAAGGTTGGTACTAGGTAATTTTTTGACCATGGCATCTTAGCTGTCAAATCAATTTTTGAAAAAGTGTTCTAGAAACCCCTAATTTTAGAGAAAGAACTGATTTGTAACATAGTCAAATCAATGAGCATTATGTGGCAATTTAACCAGTTTATAAAATTGAACCTATTCCTTCCCCATCAACATGTTTTCACGTCAGTTTCTTTTCCCCTTCATTATGCTTGTCGCCCCTTGCTTTTACCTTGCTATTTCTTTCTATTTTTTATTCCCAAATCAGAATATCTTGATTTCCTATCATTCTTAAGTCATTTATCACCATAAATCTTCAAGAAAAACACCCAAAACTTCATAAATTTCATAATCTTCTCCTAATGTGGATTTTTCGAGTTTATGTCAAAACTCATTCATTCTCTCAAAAAAAAGGTATTCATTCATTTCACCATTGGTTTTTAATGTTAGAACTCAAAACTGAATTATTAGACTTCAAATCGCATGTTCTCAATAAAAGTTAAAAATCGAGCCATTAATGGTGGATTTCGGGATTGTGAGTCAAAACTTGGTTTCAAAGTGTTTTTAACTTGTTTTAGCATGATTAGAAGGTTTTTAAACTTACTTTGAAGTTTCGTTAATGATTTATCATGTTCTAATGAATTTTATGAAATTTGCGTAAAAGATGTCAAAAAATGTCGATACCATGAATTGAGTAGATTTGCCTAGTTTAAAGGTTGTGAATTAGGCGTAGATGAGTATTTAGATGAATGGAACTGATTTTAGGCAAAAAGATTGAGTATGGACCAATGAATTAGAATTTAAAGTTTTTTATGTTAATAGTTTAAGCTACATAAGAGCTTAGCTTAAAGCTTGTGTTTTAGTTGGTTTGAGTGAATTTTTGGTTGTTACTTGACTGGGTTATTGTATGATTTTTTTGTGTAAAGCCTCAAATTTGTTAGAGGTTGCTACGAGCTAGGGAAGAGTTAGTTGAGCTTTCGACTTTTTGTCGAAAGCACAAAGTGGTGAGTGTATGGAATTGCTACTTGTAAACATGAGTTATGTGTTATTTGGGAATTTAGATGTAGCCTAAACCCCTACTCTAAGTTCCAAGCGTAAGTTTTCTTGAATCTATAATTATCTTGCGGTTATGTATTGTGCATGAAAGGTGATAAGTTAGTATGTTGATTATTGTGTAAAGTGCAACTATATATACATGAAATAAATGTGTGATATATATAAATGTTATATGACTATGCCGGTGTTTTGCAAAAGATGCTAATATGCAGTGTTAGTGCACGGATAATCTGTAAGTAATATGTGTTATTTTTCGAATATTTTGGCCTTGTGATCTTGGAACCATTGGATATAGTTAGCATGCCATAGGATTGTGAGTACTCACTAATATGTATAGTGGTTTTAGGCGTTGAGGCCCTGGGACATGTTTAGAGGGATAAGGGAATGAGAGCTAAGCTCCATTCAATGGGACATGTGAGGGGAAATAAGGAGGGTGTCAGCTAAATGCTTCACTTTCGGGACACGTTTGACTCTATGAGTCTATGTGGTGTAACGGAGATCTGTGTATTCGATGTGTGATGATAGAGCTCACTATATGTTTCATATCCCAAGTGTCATATTATTATAATTTATGTAATCGTGTGGAATATGTTCTATACTTGAATGAGTATGTATGCGTTGTGAGGATGAACTATTAGATGATGCATGATTTATTATTATATTATGTTGGACTTAAGAATAAGGTTCTTGTGTGTAAGTGATTGGTTGTTTGCGTGATGTTATGTTAGCGTTGTGAAATTCTTTACATTTACTGAACTTGTTGAAGCTCACCCACTCATTTCAACATATGCAGATTAGTGATGTCACGGTGTGGGCGGTGTGGTTTTCGATGGAGTGATCCAAGGAAGACTGGTTATTCATCGTAGGTGCTTTATTATTTTATTCGTATTGGGAAGACGTGCAATGTGGTAGAATTATTATGGCTATGTTGAGCTCTAAACATTTTGGTTTGGTTTATAAGGTATTCATGTTATTATTATGCTAGAATAATAGACATTGATGTTGGCATGACGATTCTTGTTTGGATGATTTGACGTTCTGGACTGATAAATTTAGCCGTCGAATGATAAAACGAATAAAGTACTTGAATCATGTTGCTTAGGGACTATAACAATTGAATTATTTGCTCTTTTATACTGCATTTTTAGCTTCAGTAGCAGAGGTATCGATAGCTGGCTTTAAAAATCGGTACCTCTGTGAATTAAAATGAATAGGAAAACAGAATAGGGAACTGGTATTGATACCTTATCTCGAGTACCGATACTTGGGACTAAAGTAACGTTAAATTTTAGCAAGTACCAATAATTTTCGACAAACGAGAAATTTGCCGAGAAACAGTATGCTCGTTTGGTATCGTTATTCTAAGTGGTATCGATACCATTTAAAGAAAATATCGATACCTTAATGTCAGTATCGATACCTACGGACATTTTTATGAAAGTTTGCTAATTAGCCCTTATGCATGATTTTAACTGTATGTAAGACCGATTAATGAATGTTTTGCATGTAATAATGGTAATTAACTAATTGAATAACTTAAAACTTATACAATTTGCTTGGATCTAGTTCCTATTTGATGTACATGAGACGAGACGGTGGTGTGGCATCCCATATTTGGGCTTGGCGACCAGGCCGGGTATAGGGTGTTACACAAAAACTATGCAAATGTCAAAATAAAAGACACTCCCTTCTTAAAGTGACAAGATATATTGTGTACGATGTGAGACGGTGGTGTGACATCTTGATATTCGGGTTCGGCGACCGGGCCAGGTATAGGGTGTTATAGATGTACCTTTTCGGATTTATTGTTATTTTAAAAAAAAATTGATATATGTATATAAAAAGTATGTACACATATCAAATAATAAGATTAATTAAATATTAATCAATTATTTAACATATTCTTTAATAAGCTTCACACATACAATTTATCATTAAACAAACTAAAAATAAATAAGAAAAAAGTATTGCACAAATAAACAATAAGAGCATCTCATCCCATGCATATAACAATCCATAATCCAATAACTTTAAAATAAATAACAAAAAATTATTTTTTTTTTGTATCAGCCGATACACCATATTTTGTCTGGTACCATAATTTGGCCAGCATGGGTGAAATCAACCAATACACATTGGTACGGTTAGTACCAATCGAAACCTAAAGTTTATTGTTTCAATTTACTACCAGAGCGAAACGTTCTAGTTGATACGGATGAAACTTGAACGAAATTAACCACCTTGATACCTACTTTACCAAACATTGTAAATAACTCTAGTGTTTATATGCTTGTGTTCTTTACTTGTTAACAAATTGCTCTAATAATTTTAGGAATAATATTTGATGCACTACTAGAGCATAATCTCATGCACCATTTGTGAATATGAACTTGTCAGTAAATAGTAATAATTTTATTTAAACACAATTAAACATTAATTGTAACTATTATAAATAAATATTAATAACTCTCATATTTAGGATCTTAAATTTATAGTCAAAGGTTTTAACATTTATTTATAATTAATTATTATTTTATCATATTTGAATAAAATTATTAACATTTATTTATAAGTCCTCCACTATTTCTTAGTTTATTTATTAATAAAGTGGTTATCATATTATTTATTCAACAATGATGTATAAAAGCACACCTAACAGCTATCCGTATTCATTACCCTAATCGTTGAAATAAGTTGTTGATTTTCATCATTCAATTGGTACGTTATCACTGTCATTTTCTCTCAAGCTTCCATGTTTCATTAATTTTGTCATTCACAGCAACCTAATTAATTTAATGGCAGATAACGCCTTATAAATTATATAATAATCTTATATACATGATTCAATAGCTTGATGTATCAACCTTAAAGATCTCAAAGATGACGATGGTTTTTTTTTTTTTCCTCATGCATGGCAATGGCAGCTAGGAGATTTTAAAGAATTGATTTTGTAGAGATCAGTACGTTTTCTAGGCCATCTGGTATATAATAGGATATTGCAAAATGTAGAGGTGGCCTTGATTTGATCAACAATACCATGAGCTACCCACCACCATGGTGCCAAATAAATTATAATAAAGTGAAGGGAAGACAATGCTCAAACTTGTGAGATGAGAAAGGTTGTCATTCACTTCATTTCTCATTTTGCTACGTATTAAATACAGTAGCAGGTGGGCAGTACATTTGATAACCCAATTCAAGATGATATCGAAGCATTTAAAGTTGAAATCTTAAAAAATGCAACCTTTTTAATATTTCTTCATCCAGTATATTTGTATTATTAGGCTATACAATACTAATTTTTGAGCCGGAATTAGGGGCGGCAAGGCCTCAATTTTTTGTAAATTTGCTTTTTAACCCTTGAATAGTTGTTTTAAAGTACAATAAATTAAGTTTGATTCTTTCAAACCTTTTTAATTTTTAATTTAGTACAATATTTAATCTAAATTAATTAATTTGTAAGTTTAACATCTCTATTACATTTTCAATCAATTAAATGGCTACATTTAAATTAATTATAGAATTAACAATTTCGTTGATATTATGGAAAAGAAATTTAAATAATTATAATATCTAATACTATACTTTACTTTTCTAATGATTAATGAATGTAATCTTATGTTTTTCCTTTATATAATATAAATTAATTTAAGTCTATTTTAATTATTTTACTTAATACTTGATTTTTTTTAATAATAGAATTGTAATTCTTATTTAATTTTATGCATACAGTTTTATTCATGATATTTAAAAATTAAAATCAATATAAATTGTTTCCAATATAATTATCATATATAGTATTTAAGTTTAGTATTTCTGTACTTAAGTTGATTAGCTTGTATCAAGCAACGCTTGGATAACAAAAAAGGTAAATCATTATTTCGCATTTAAAATATACCCGTTTTTTTCATTCTGATATCTAAATTTTTTTGCCTAAATTGGTACTTGAAGTATATTCACTTTCTAATTTGATACCTAAAATATGCATTCATTATATTTTTTAGTCCATTTTCTAATAGGCATTAAAAAAAATCTTATAGCCAACCACAAAGTGCCATGTAGCATCTTTATGCCAAAAAATGAAATATTTCCTTTTATTAAATGTATACACATTAAAAAAGGGGAAAATATTTGGTGCCAATGAAGTTTTTAGAGTCCATAACAGAGTCAGGGGGTTAACAAGTGTTTTATAGAGTTATAGTAAAATATTTAAAAAATAGATATTTTGAAAAAAGAAACATATGTCAATTTTTTAAGGCTGATTGTGAAATAAAAAAAATACATTGCTAGTGTATAAAATATTAACCTTTAAACAATGAAAAAATGGAGATAAATATATAAAAAAATTCATTAAAAATATATAAATTCTAGAAAAAGCATATAAGTTATAAAAATAAAATTTACAAAAAATACGATAATTGAAAAGAAATTAGTTAAAAATAATAATCTTATTACAAAAATTGTAAAAATTATAAAATTGTAAAAAAATAATTTAAAAAAATTAAATTTTAAAAACAATATTAATATTATTTTTTATTATATATACTTTTATTAAATATTTATAATTTTTGTAATTTATACAAACTATTAAATGTTTTTATATTTTTAATGAATTTTATAATTTAAATTTTTTTTCAATTTTTCTACATTTTGTATAATATTATTATTAATTTCAACTAAATTCTTTTCAATTATCATATTTTTTTGTAATTTTTATTTTTATAATTTATTTGTTGTTTTTTCTAGATTATATATATTTATGAATTTTTTTAATGTGTATATACATTTAATAAAAGAAAATATTTTTTTACATAAAGACTCCATGTGGCGCTTTGTGATTGGCTATAAGCTTTTTTTTTTTTTAACATCTGTTAAAAATGGGCTAAAATATATAACAGAAGCATGCTTTAGGTACCAAATCGGGTAGTGAGTGTACTTTAGGTATCAATTTGGGCTAAAAAAAAGTTTAGATACCAAAGTGAGAAAATGAGTATACTTCAAAGGCCAAATCATGAATTAAGCTAACAAAAAAATCAAATTACTCACCCAAAACTGAATTTAGCTTGTTTTAAAATATATTTTATAATTAAACAAAATAAAATATATCATATTAACTTTTAGAATAATTAGTTTTATTTTAATGAATAATATTTGGTACATTGCCAATGAAGTTTTTAGACTTCACAAGTAAGGTGAGGGGTTGACAAGTGTCCTACAAGAGTATAATAAATTAAAAAATAAAGATTAAAAAAATACATGATAATTTTTTAAAGCTGCTTGTGGAATAAAAAAAAGAGTACATTGTCAATGTACAAAATATTAATCTTTATCTTAAATAAACTTATATATTGTATTTTTGACTCCTTAAAACAATTTCTCGGTTCAGGTAATTTGATCTTTCTTTAGCTTGTAGTATTCTACATATCTGGATTTGTTTCATTGTGAAACGAGACATGTTAAAATTTAAATATTATTTTGAAATAAAGAGAATGAAGAATAAAGAAATTGGAGAGCAAAAGAGAATACATATTTTATTTATCAATGAGATTTTTTTACAAAGTATTTTTAAAGTTTATATTTATAAACATAAAAGTTTCATTAAAGTTTATATTTATAAACATAAGAAGTATACATGATATAAAACTATACTTCTAATGGACATTAGAGTCCTAAATACATCAAACTTATCTTAATCTTGATGGACATCCACTTAATAATAAAAATATTTATAACACTCTCCCTTAGATGTCCATTGGTAGATAATATATCTTGTTAAAATCTTACTAAGATGAAAAACTAGTGGGAAAAAAATCTTAGTGAAGGAAAATGAGTACACATGTCTATAATACACATAACATGTTGTCTCATTAAAAACCTTACTAGGAAAATCTAAGGAGATAACATCGGTTAAGGGAAAAATAGTATAAGCGCGTATTTAGTCCCCCTCATGACAACATAACATGATATCTCAAATTCTATGTATTCAATCTTGAATGCTAGCTTTTCAAATGATCACTTGAACGTATTTTCTAAGCATTTATAGCACCAATCTTTTGAAAGTCACGAGTGAGGAAAAAAATTAGGGAATATTTTGATCTCTTCAAGAGTTCCAATAATAATAATAGAAAATTTTGATCATGATCATTCTATAAAAATACAAATAGATATTTTGAATCATTTTATAATCTTCCTTTAACTACTATTTACTAAGTCAAATTTACCACATATGCTCAAATCATTTCGATTCATATAAATATTTACGCAAACATATTGAACAAGTTCTCGAGAATTTCTATATGCTTCTAGCATTCTAAATCCTTTAAGGATTTTAATATAAACTTTCACTATATAGTAATTGATATAAATGTTGTAACAACAACCATTAGACGCATGTCAAATCTTTCATAAACTGTCAAACCGATAAGGTATTTAAAAGTTATTACATCCACCACAAAAGAATATTATAATCAATGTCAGGACTTAGCAAAAAACTTCATTTATTCCATTTTCACAAAACTACTTTTTTGTATCTCACTAGATTTATATATTTAGACATTTGAACTACTGGTCCAACAACTGCACAAATTTAATACTACTTGAATTGTGTCTTTCCATTTTGGCTAATCTATTACATGTAAATATTTCTCAACAAATTTATTCAAGATCCTCATTTTCTTTCATTATTTCAATAATAATATCGTATGCAAAACCATTGTCGAAATTTTTCTATTTTCCATGATTCCATATTTTCTCGTATTGACATAAATTATAAGGATCTCTTTATTTTCATTATTTCCATATTTAAGTATTTGAATCTCTTCTATAGTTCTAATAATTAGTTATGTCTTGGGTCTCTTTGGGAGCACTTGCCTCCACTATATGACCATCCATATTTATTTTTCTTTTCTTTTACAATAATTTTTATCTTTTGAACCAATCGAATCACCATGTTTTTGGTAGGCATTACTTTTCTAACACCCTTATCCCATTTTCGTTGCCGAAATAGGATACAAGATGTTACTAGTCAAGTAGGAACAGTTAATAATAATTTATATTCAACAATCAATTCAATTCCATAACCACAAGTATTATTCAATATGAAAGAGACCATTCAGTTCAGGCCTTAAATCGGGCTTTCGAAGATCTAAAAATAAATTATGGACATTTAGGGACCAATTCAGAACAAATAAGAACATTTAGGAAAAGAATAAAAATTTTCAAGTCAGGGGTTACACGGCCGTGTGTCCAGGCCGTGTGACAGAGCTCAGCCTGTGTGGCTCTAACATGGCCATGTGACTATCCCACACGCCCGTGTGCATAGACTGTGTAACTCTCTAAATTGAATCACACGGTCGTGTTATAGGCCGTGTGTTAGCCCGTGTAACAATCAAAATACATTCACACGGTCGTGTCGTAGGCTGTGTGCTTGCCCGTGTGAAAACTGCACCTATACTACTTTTACACACTCTTTGGGCACACACCCGTATGGGTTTCCCTTGTGCTTCACATGGCCATGTGACAGCCCCTGTATCAGGCCGTGTGTGCCCTAAAATGTCCAATTCCAAGTTCAATTTTCACCCATATGCTTAAGTTCCTAAAACACATTCAATCACACAATTACATTGACCAATACCAACTTTAATCACACTCAAACATGTCAATAAACTCAACCAATATGTCAATTAAAGTGTTATCATTAACATTTCAATACATTTCATCTCATTTCACTTACAATTTGCAACTCAAGTACATTATATATATACATACCATAACAACCATTGCATTGCAACTTTGAGTTATCACATGACGTAGCATTTCATACCTTTAACTATTAGTCCCATTTAGTAACATGTAGATTCTCACAAGTCATTCAAACACATCATAGCATAACATCTTACTCATACTAAGTAATTGACATAAGTTATACATAGGGTCCTAATACATGTCATATACCAAAATCGAGGATCAAAATCTACTAAGGTTCCTAGATAGTGTGATCTTTGACGTTGACCCAATCTTCGTAGTCTTCAAAAAGTAATCTAAAAAATGAACCAAATACAGGTAAGCTTGAATGAAGCTTAGTAAGTTCGTTTTATAATTTAATAAAACTTTCCGATCGAACATAGCATCAACCAATATTAACATAAAGGTTCCCATTATACGCCACTTATAACAGTCATTACAACAAATTCAATAGTTCAGTATGCTCAGTGGACTTTGTTTGATTGAGTTTTATTTCAGTATATCTGTAGATTTTACTCGTTTGAGCTCCATTCGGTGTAACAGTAGAATTTGCTCATTTGAACTTCACTCAGTATAACAATGAAATTTGCTTGCTTGAGCTATTATCAGTAGAACCAGTAGGTATGGCTCGATAGAGCATACTTTCAGTATATAAAGTAACATTCAATAAAGTATATTAACAGAGAGTATAAATATTATTAGAAGAATAAATAAACGTACGAATTTACTGGACTGATTTGTAGGAAATTCCAGAGTACAAGGACTACTCCGCAGTTTTCCTTTTTCCACAATTATCAGCACGTTCTTGATCTAAAAATAATAATTTCATTCCATCAATTAGAATAACAACACAATTTGATCCTTTCATGCAATTATGTATTTTTTGGAAAATTACCTATTTGCCCATTAACTTTTTATTTTTATTCAATTTAACCCTTAGGCCCTAATCATGCAATTTACCTATTTTTCCTAAACACCCATGATAGCCAATTGTTCTATAACTTCATATCAATCCCTATTTGCAATAATTTCACCTCAAGTACAAGTAATTTATCATTTAATCAATTTAGTCCCTAAACATTAAAATAATCAAAAATCACTTTTCAAAATAATCAAATCTATCAACAAAGCTTCATATTTCATCATAAGCTTTAAGAAATAACTTCATTCATCAAATGAAAACTTTTATAATATTTAACAGTTTCACAAATTGGTCCTCGATTTAACTAGACCAAGCTGATACGAACTCAAGAACATAAAAATTACTAAAAACGTGCATCAATACACTTACCAAATCAAAACTTCAAATTAAAAGTATGAAAGTCCTAATATTTCCTTTCTATTTTCGTGGAGAAGATGAGAAGAAATTTAGGTTTAATTTATTATATATACTATGACATTTTTGTAAATATTTCAACTGTCTTAATTAAGCTTTAATAAATCATTAATTAAGCCTATTTAAACCACTTAATTAAGCATAACCTCATTAAATTCCACTAACTAATTTCCCATGAGTTAAATTATCAATTTAGACCATTTAATTTAACTACTCAACCTTTGCAGTTTTTACAATTCAGTCATTTTAGCTTATTAAACTATTTAAATGATAAAATTTCCTAAACGAAATTTAATAGGACGTTATAGTCATCGAATTATTTCATCAGAATCATGGTCTCGAAACCATTGAAAATCGGGATGTTACAACTTTCATTTATACAAACAAGTTGTCTTACTGGAACTTCAGTTCTACTCAAAACTTTAACTGTTATATAACATTTGGTTATTTTTATCAGGTCAGTAAATACATCTGGTAGATAACTTGTAATAAAGTGAATTATCTTTTTGAAATTGTAGTTCAAATTACTTTCTATGAGGATCTAGATAATAATAATTCATTCTAACTAATTTATTTCATCCAAATATTATTTTTCTCCCCCTCGATGTTGGGAAAACTATCAAATCAAAGTCGTAATTACCAAATCATGTCATAATGGAATCTCTAATTCATTCAAAACATTTAATAATATAATGAGATTCATAATTAATATATATTCAAAACTTTCTTTAAATACCCATTTTGTGCATTGTGGTGGATCAACTTAAAGATATACTACACATTAAAAAAAAATCTAAAATGGATTCTATTTAACTCCTGACCAAAAACCAATTGTAATGAGGATAATTTATCATAACTTGTTGGCATGATGTGTACAAGTGTCGATTCATGTAAAATATCATATCCTTATACATATATACAAAAAATTTTGTTCTTAAAAGATATGGTTTAGCTACTAATTGGAGGCCTTTACTTCGTAAATTCTTCTAAACTTGCAATAAGTTTTGCGATAGTTATTCCCACTAACAATCTAGCATAAAACAATATTTTAAAGCCTAAGAAATAAAGTCACCAACATTAGCAAGAATTGTCTTGATTGCATAATCTGAAAGTTTTGTTCTTACACTAATCATTAAACAAGTAATCTCGCAAACTATAGGTTGCGATTTGGTAACTCACATGTGATTACCTTGTAAATGCATCAACCAAAATAATATCAAAATATACACTATTTGGATAAATGAGCCCATATATCTTTCAGAAATGTAAGAGATTCAATCTCAACTTTTGCTAGTGAGGTTTAATCTTCTTTGAGAACAAACAACACTTGATAAATGAAGAATCTTCAGGTTCTTTAATAAATATTCATGTAAATTCTTATCTTATCACATCATTATTGATCGGGATGGTCTAAATGATCATGTCAACTAATTAGTATATTTGGACTAGTAAACTTCTGGTGTACTATGCATATGATTCAAAGATACTACTGTAAATTTCTAGTTTACCATCTCATATGATTTAATCATACTAGTATATACATAATATCAACTAGAGGAAAATGGGATAGTTTTTCAATTCAAGATTCTTACCAAATATAATATATTAAATTAATCATCTCCCTATCCACAGTCTCAATATAATATTCATTACAATGTATATCATTTTAAAACAAAATAATTTCTTTGAGATTGAATAGAATATAGTGCATTAATTATCATCGCATTGTTTCTTTGGATAACAATGTATTAACTATTGTGGAGCCTTGAATTAATTTTGTACTATAAAATATTAGCATGTTTCATTACCACATTGAAGATAGGTTAACAATATGTTAGCTCTTTTGAACCCTTAAATTAATTTTGTACCACCAAAGATTGGTTCATTCATTACCAAACAAGAAAAATGCTTCTTATCCCTAAGGATAATATACATTGTTCTATTGTCTACGAGGTGTACGATAGGTGCATAACCAATGAATTTTCATAAATTGTCTCTCTTCTTTAAAGGGTTATATTGAGAACTCTTGTTCCTCTATTATTTATCTTTACATCTCCACTTCTAGTGGTGAAAAGAGTTATTACTAGTAAGAAATCCAATAATTAAGTAGTTAGTGTCATAATCCAAAAAAAAAAAAAGAAGAAAGGATGCAATTCATACTTAATGTTTAGGCATACGATAGGTATGTAACCAATGGCCTTTCATACCATATCGGTAACATAAATAATAATCACTCCTTAAAGGGTTCTCTTGGAAATTCTTGTTATTCTCTTATTTATCTTCATTTTTCTAGTTCTGGTGGTGAGAATAATTAATATGACTATCTCTTTTATGATTATTATATAGCCACTTACTACATACACGTCAAAGATTTTTTATATACTGCCACATTCACTTCAGGGAATAGAGCAAATTTAATACAACGAGCTTTATAGTTTTTCATTTAATAGCTCATTATTTAAAAACACATTTGAAGCATTGATCTGCCGTAATTCAGTGTAGTAGATTAAACTAATTTTCGCACTTTAGGAGCTTGAAAACAAGCATTATCATTAATTTTTAATTATGTTTTAGTAAGTTTTCTTAAAATTAATAAAATGTGAAAATGAGTATTTTATTGATCTTAGGGGCTGAATGAGGCCTAAGGGTGAGCTAACGAACTTTGTAAGTGTGCAGGAGACCATTAGAAGGTGTACTAAACCAATACTGGTCTATGTCACAACACGAAATAATCAATGTCGCAACATAGGGAGCAAAATGGAGAAATCACGATACTGCCTTTGATGTCACGACACAGCCTAAGGGTGTCACAACATACCCCTAAAGACATCCCAAGAGGAGTATATTGACTCTTATGTCACGACACAAGTTCTGATGTGTAGCGACATCGAGTCTGGACGGGAATTAACACGAGCTAGGGGGTGTTTTGGTTCGCATAATCAAACTTAGAGCTTGGGAATGTCAGCTAACCTAGGGTTAAGGACGACGACCACTTGAAATCTATAAATAGGCTCATTTTTCACACATTATGAACACCAATTACTTAGTTTAGAATTCTACTTTTAATTTCAATTTAGTTTTTCTCTTTTCTTAGGTTTTAGATTTACTTTCAGTTTGTTCTTTGTTTTTATCTCGAGGGATCTAATTTGTGGAGACAATCAAACTTTGTGGATTCACTTTCATTCTTAATACAAATTAGGCTTTTCTTTAAACTCTATAGTTTTGATTCATTTATCATGTTTACTCTTTATATAGATTATATATTGTTTATGAAAACCATGAGAAACTAATCCCTATATGGGGGATTAGAGAGTGGAGGTATGATTTATTAACTGTTTTGTACGGTTACTCAATGGATCAGTTGTTTAGGAGAGGAAGAACCTAAACCCTAAACCTAACAACCCTAAGAAGTCATCAAGGTGGAAGTTAACCCAAAATTGGCATGGCTTATCCGTGAACACCTTCACCCCAAACTGGTCTGAACTGTGAGGTAAGAAGATAAGTAGTCATTGCTGACTTGTTATTATAATAGAAGATCAGAAGATCCTACTAGAATAGCGACTAGTTGATTGACGAGGAATCCAAAACAACAGTTGATGAAGATTACCAAAATGAGCTAATCACCCATAACCAGATTTGATCAATTCTACTTTCTAATCCCTTGGTAGTTATTTCTTTTGTAATATCCTAAAATAGGGGCTGTGTGTTTGAAGCATATCTTAAGTGTTAATAGGCCTTAAGATTTGTTTTGGTGTGTTTTTGGAGTTAATGGGTTTTTATTTTCGAGTTTTTAGCGCTATGGTAAGAGGAAGCTAACGGAGAAAGGCCTAAAAGAAATTCATGATGCGTCTATGTCATGAAATTCGAAGTGGCCGAGTGGCCAAGGACATTGCGTGAGAGCTAAGGCTAGAAGGACTCGTGTTCGAGTCCTGAGGATCGCGCATAAGGCGCTTTATTTTTCTTTTAGCGCTAGAGCATAAGGCGCCAGCGAAATAAGGTTTAAAAGAATTTCTGCGCGACTAATTGCATGAAATGCGCAAAGGGCCGAGTGGCTGGGGCATGGAGAGCTTTTCTCCAGGTCTCGGGTTCGAGGCCTGGAAGCAGCAAAGCATGGTTCTCCTTTTTGCCAGCGTGGGAAGGGTTGCATGCAGCAATCAATGCATGCAGCATGCACGCATGCAGCTTAAATTGCTGCTTGTTTGCCTTATTTTAAAACATAGGGCATTATTCTTTTATTTTTCTATTATGGGCTAGTTATATTTTTTTTATTCTATTGTTTTATTATTATTATGAGAGATGGGCAAGGTGATGGAATAAAGAATAAATAATGTGTTATTATTTTATTAAAGGATGAATATTGGTTTTGGGAAGGATACATGTATGGCCGGCCTTGGTTTGGTAAAAAAAGAAACATGGCCATTAACCCTTTTATATTATTCAAGGATTGATAGGGTGTTGGACTACATTTTATATTTTATTTTTTTTGGGGGTTAGAAATCAACAAAAGTGGGAAGCATGCCGTTGGGAACATGGGTATTTTTTTTTTTGAATAATTATTTTAATTGTTTTGGAAGTATGGAATAGTTTTGTTTACTTGTGAATTATTATTATTATTTTTATTATTATTATTAGTTTATGCAAGTATGGGTCTTGGCTTTGGGGAAGAGAATTTGTGCGGCATTAGAGTGCAAATGTATGGCCGTTTGAGGTATGAAAATTTGTTTGGTTTTTATTTATTATTGATGGTGATGAGCTTGCTAATAAACAATGTTCTTGGTAATTGGTAATGAAGCATGGGGAAAAGAGGGGAGGCATGGCCGGCCATTAGTTTAGCAAACTTGGCCAAAATTCATTTCCTTCCCTCCATTTTTGGATGATGGCCGAATGTAGGATACCATAGGAAGCATGGCCGATTTTTCTTTGTTGTAACTTGGGGAAGAGCATGGCCGGTCTTGTGATGCAAAAAGGTGACCATTGCTTGGTTTTGTTTTCTCTTCTTTCCTTCTTGTTCTTGACCGAAAAAGAAGAGAGAGACCTAAGGCTTGAGCTTCGGTTTTGGAAGGAATTAGAGAGTATTTCAGCTAGCATATGTTGCTTGCATGGCTTACTTACATTGTTGCTAGCCGAATCCTTCAGTCACTACACCGTATTGAAGTTTCTTTTCTCTTCCTCTTGTGGTGCTTTGGCCGAATATAAGACTTCCTAGGGTGGTATATTCTCGGCTTTGGAGCCGAAAGTTGGAGATAGCGCTCTACCTCTTGGATGTGGCCGAACCTAGGAAAGTGATTCATGGAGTATTCTTGTGTGCTAAGCAACGTGGGCAGTGGGAGCATTAAAGGAGTCCTTCGAGTTTTACAGAGATTAAGGTGAGGAGGTGTGACTTTCGGCCTTAAGACTATGTTTTAAGTTTTGATGATAAACAAATGATTGACCTTGGTTTTAGGGGGTGGCCGAAAGTGTATAAGGACATGATGATGTGCTCTTTTTGTGTGTACATAGTATTAAGAAGCACAAAGGAGTCTTTCGGAAGTTGAACTGCTCAAGAGACCTTGTCGAGCAAGGTAATGGTAAGTGTAACATGCGGCCAAAGGCTTTTATTCGTAGATTTGTGTATGAGCCAATTCTGACAATATTTTAGTAGGATTTTCGATGACTTCGAGAGCTAATCGATAAGAACAAGTGGTGTTTCGGGATCGAAATAAGCTAGGTAAATGACTCATGGTATTCGGCCTAAGGCCATATTATTGATTTAAGTGTGACCGATTTCGGTTATGTGTTCTAGGGACAAATCGATAGAAGTAACAGAAGCTTTCGGAACTTTAGTTGATATTAGAGTCGATAGATCAGGATCTCGCTAAAATCAGGTGCGTAGTTATCGCACTGTTCTCTTGCTTGTTTATATATGTTATATGTAAATGTATATGTTGTGCATGTTAGCCGAAATAAGGGCTAAGATGTTGGATTCCCAAGGTGGGTGATTGTTTAATCAGGTGTGTAAGCTCTTACACACTTTATTAGTATAAATTGTTATTATGATGATATTTTATAACCTCTCATGTAGTAATTTTGCCTTGTGGGCATAAGCTTGGTTTTCGGGTAAGTCCCCTATTACTCGATCTATGATATATGTTGTGTATGCCATCATATGCTGTTAAATGCTATGCTATATACAAATGCATGATATATGGGATCATGATACTTGTTATGTGAGCATGATGATGGTGGGATTGATGAGAGGGAGTAATAATCGTGTCGACGGACACCAGTGGTTTGGTACCACATTTCGTGACTACGGTCACCAGAGGTTTGGCACCTCCAGAGGTTTGGCACCTCATAGCGTCTCGTCCCTGTGGATTAATTCCACCGTGGGTTGGCCCCACATTTGAGATACGGGATCGACGCCAGTGATTTGGTATCACACGATGGGTTGGCCCCATCATTTGATTGTGACTTCGGGTCACCAGTGGTTTGGCACCACCAGTGGTTTGGCACCACAAGTATTGACGGATATCGTGACTTTAAGTCACCAGTGGTTTGGCACCACAAGTATTGACGGATATCGTGACTTTAAGTCACCAGTGGTTTGGCACCACAAGTATTGACGGATATCGTGACTTTAAGTCACCAGTGGTTTGGCACCACAAGTATTGACGGATATCGTGACTTTAAGTCACCAGTGGTTTGGCACCACCAGTGGTTTGGTACCACACGGGGTAGAAAAAGGAGTATGGATGGCTAGGTTGGGCTTCATAATTGCATATTCATGTGTATGAACTGTGTGGATATGGGCCAAGCCCGTATGTGGGGACATGTGTATTATCTATGCACTGATTCTTGGTGACTCACCCCTTTCCCTATCTTTTTCAGGTGAGTAGATCGCGGAGACGGCGCCGGAGAGGACTCGAGGTGGCCATGCTTGTTCCTCGGTTTTGAAGTTTTGTTTCGTACCATTAAAGTTTACTATTTGCTAAATTCGATTGGGTTGTAATATGGCCGCTTATTATTGTTATTATTCGTATGATTAAGTAGTAGTTTTTACCTTATTTCTAACGAGCTTATGAACTGTTAAGCAAATCGGTAAAGGCAATGTTTTTAAAATTTGTGCTCGTACGCGTTTTCAAAGACGTTACCATCGGGTAGCAAATTTTACCAAGTTATCAATAACCCCGACATTTCTAAAAATCTAAATGATCAAATGGTTTCAAAGGAAAAGAAAAAGTTTTCAACTCCATCGTGTTTATCAAACCCACCAATCTTAGTTTTAGCAAACATCGTTTTACAAATTCAACAATATTTTCAGATTTCCAATGTTAACCCGAATCTTTCAAAATGTTTTTACTCCGTGACATACCAGATCCGGTCAAGGCTCGTAGGCCGGGTTTGGGGTGTTAGATCTTTCTTCATTATATTTTATCAGTATAAAAATATTAAAAAACTCCTTTTATTTATGTTAGCATAATATAAACTATTTCAAGTACTAATTATATCTTTTGGTGTTTAGGTTAAAATTGATCTAGCACTAGCCTCCCTTGGGTACGATCCTCAGAGTAAATGATGTAACTATATTACAACTGGACTCGTATACTTGCAGATACTGCCTCATTTATTTGTCTTTTACTGCAGTATTCACAATCTGGACGGTAGTACGTCCAGAGGCAGTCAAGTTGTTGACGTTGTTGCCGGGGAGGCAATGTCACTAGTTAATTTTAAATTTTACACTTCATTAAGAATAATTAGGAAATTTCTAAGTTATAAATATGATTTTAATTGTCATTGTAACACCCTGAAATTTGGGGTTAGAAGTTTTGAGATTTGTGTTTAGGGTCAGTGAGTAGGTTGAGCAATTGGGTTGATTTTCGCGTTTTAATGTTAGAATGAGCTTGCGAGTTCAGTGGTTGGATGTGTTTTAGTTTATCTCTGGGTTCGGGTTTGAATCCTCATGTGTGTTTGAGGAATTAATTTTATTTGAGTTTTGTTTTTAAGTTATATATATATTTATGTTATTTATTTTATTGTATTTTTATTTTTGGAAAAAAAAGTTGTTTCTAAAATTCTTTTGCATGTTCTCTTTCCTCATTTTTTTTAGTTTCCTCTATTTTTCCACATTCTTGCTATTCTTTTTGGTTCTTCTACCTTTCTCTCTTTCGTTGTTGGAAAATTAATTACCACCGTATTTTTGTTCTCCAAATGAATTCTGGGTTTTAGTATCGACATTGCTAGCTAATTGTCCTTGTGTGTTACGTTTGATTGGGTGTGAAATTGGGTAAATTTTGTCTTTGGAATTAAAGGAAGAATTGCTTCGATTTCGTTTATGTTGTTGGATTGAATACTAATAGTTTAGTTGCGTATATAATTGAGGTTTCTGAATGGTTTGGTGGAGCGAATCGAGCAGTTCTCGGTGCTTGTTATCGCATTCTAAGGTATGTGTTCTGAAAGTGTTCAATTTCAGTATCAAATTGCTGTTGGATTCTATGGAATTTGACAACTTCTTGTATGTTCCTGAAACTGTTGATTTTAGGTATTGGATTGCATGCGATTCTATAAATTCTGGTATAGTTTTGAGTTACCAAGTGTTAGAGGCAATTTTGATGTCAAAACCACGATTTTAGCTTGTTTCGGTGTGGTTTCATGACCACATGGGTGGCCACACGGACGTGTTTCGAACACGGGCGATCCACACAGTAGTGTGAAATTGGGAATTACGGTTTTTAGGTAATTTTTGGTGCCATACGGCCGTGTGGGTATAATTTGGGATTTTGTCGATTTTCACACGGGCGTATGAGATTTCCACAGGGTCGTGTCTACTCTGCACTTAATTTTAGCAGTTTTGGACAGTGAGTTACACAGGCTGCTCACATGGGCATGTGTGGCCTTCACATGGGCGCGTAGACCCCCCAAGCCTTATTTCACCAATTTTTGTATTGTGTTTATTTTTGTTTTGACTATGATTCTGTATGTTCCAACCTTTGGCTAGGTCTTAGTAAGGGTGGTCGGGACTTTGTTTTGGCTTGGACTTGTGCGTTATTCGCAATCATAGCTTTAATGAAGCGATTCGATTGAGTGTTAATTGATGTTATATTGTATCTGATTCTAATTCCAGGCATTTGAATGTGTGCATTTCTGATTTTGTATTCTATTTCTATAAGTCTGTATACGAATGGTGTGCATTTTGCATTTGCATTAATCTTTTTGGGTTGGGTTGTGAAGAGAAGGAAGACTGATTCTGATCTAACAGTTTAACTACAACTTATCGATACAGTGGTTTACCGCAATGGACTGTACTGCATATACGCCATCCTTTTTGCGTATTACTATCTGAGTGGCTTTGTCCACATACATGGTGTGTAGGGTTGGATGGGCCTTTCGAGGTCCTTTATGGTGTGTTTGGTTGGATGAGCTTAAACAACTCTTTTGGGGTGTGATCAAGGGACGGAAAGGTGTTTTGGCTGGACGGGTGAGTTTTTTTTTATTACTTGTTGCATTCATTCCACATTCTGTCTATCTGTTTGATTGCGAGGCTAACTTTTTATAGATTGAGGTATTTCAGTACTGATACATTTGATTTGTTTGTGAAGACTATTCGTATATCGAATTGCCATTGAGATTTTTTTTATTGTGACACTTTGGTGTTCGTTTTTCTATCGTTTTCGAACTCACATTGAGATTGTGTAGCTCACCCCCTTAGTTTATCCCTTTGCAGGTACCCTCGTTTTCTGTAGTTAGAGTTGGCATGTTGGAGGTCTCGGAGTGATATGTTTTACACAGACTAATAAAATGACTTTTCAGACTTTTTAAATTTGTGAACTGTTTAAGACTGTAAACATATATAAAGACTGTGGTACAATCAAATTTTGGATTTTCGTAAATAATTTTGTTTTGAATTCTAAAAACTTGAAACTTTACTTCTGAACGCCTTCAGCGTGACTTGAATTCTCAGTTTTGAATCCTAAAAGGGCTAAATGGTTTAGTTCTATTTTAATAACTGTGTTCGTAAAAGATTTTAACAACTCATTTGTAAAATTGTTTCAGATCACTTCGGTGATCAATGTAACCTCCGGGATTCGGTCTAAACTTCTAGGCCGGGTTTTGGGTCGTTATAGTCATTACTAATCTTTTCTTTTTGGGTCTAGTGTATGGATCATTGTAGGGGAACACCTATAGAGCTGGTTACAGATCCGGAGAGAATAATTCACAAAAATCGTTGACAACAACAGCAGTAGCAACAACAGATGCAAAATCCACCACCACTTGCGGTAGGCAACGTACCATATAAGAACTCGTTTTTTAACGAAGCTAACGATAACGTTTTAGGAGATCCACCGGCACCACTACAGCTACCCACAAATCTACATATGGCTCGTAAAAAAGAACCCTAAGAGATTACGTATTACCAAGTGTGGACACGGTTCAGGAAAGTATAACGAGGCCGACTATTACAGCTAATAATTTTGAGATAAATCCGACAATGATTCAGATTATCCAAAATAATCTACAATTTAGGGGCACAATGACAGAGGATCCGAATTAACATTTAAAATGGTTTTCTCCAACTTAGTGATACTTTCAAGTCAATGGGGTCACTGATGATGCTATTCGTCTTTGTTTGTTCCCCCTTTTTTTTATTGATAATGCCTTTTGTTGTTTAGACCGCAGGCACCGGGTTCTATCACAACATGGGATGAGCTCGCTGGAAAATTTTTACAGAAGTTTTTCCTTATTAGCAAAGCGGTTCAACTAGGAAGAGAAATTGTTGTTATTAGACAAATGGAAGGGGAAAGTTTTCACGAGGCTTGTGAACGCTCTAAAACGTTATCCAAAAATGCCCATACTACAGATTTCTTGAGTGGATGTGATTATAAGTGTTTTACAATAAGTTGGAGGCAAATGGAAAATCCAGATTAGATGGAGAGCAAGAGGAGCTCAAATGAATAGAACGTACGAGAATGCATACGAATTGATAGAAAACTTGGCTTTGAACTCCTATCATTGGCCTATTGAATGATTCACATATGGCCAGAAACCAACTACGGTAAAAGCTATCCAGGAAGATGATAAATACCAGCAGTTAATGGACATACTTAACTGTATTGAATTCGCAAATAATGCATCGTCTGTGTATGGAGGAGACATACAACTCTTCTATTACATCAAAAATCCTATTGAGAACATGAATTACATCTAGAATAGGGGTGGAAATCCTTACTCAAATACTTACAACCCCGGTTGGAGAGATCACCCAAACTTGAGATGGAGAGGAAATCAAGGAGGAGGTAATAATAATTCAAATCAAGCTAAAACCACCAATTATCAATCTCCTTATTTGTAGAAACCTTAAGACAGGGTCAACCTAAATGACCATACTGTATGTGGTCAACACCTGGATCGAATCGAAGGGGAGATGCAGTCAATGAGAAGAGAAGTAAAACATGTGCAATTTGAGTGCACTAATTCATCGAGAACATTGACTAAACTAGAGGACCAAATGAGCCAATTAATGAGCATGATGGGAGATATTAAATAGAAAATTGACACAATTATACCCAGCAACACAAAGAATAATCCTTCGAAAGTAGAAAAGGAGTAAGTAAAAGGAGTCGCTCTCCGTTAAAATCTTGAGTACCTCGACAAACTTGATACCAAAGGATGCAAGAGTGGATGCAGAAGGCTCTTCAGAAAAACCCCAAGAAGCTGATTAGGAACCAGAATCAGAGGAGGTCATCGAACCAGTAATTCAACCATAGAAGAGAGTAAAAGACACGGCCAATAACACATATGTACTGTAATAGCCCGATTTTAGGCCTAGTTGAAACAGTGGTTTTAGGACCACAAATTTGACTCAGTAAAAATTATTTTTATTATATTTTTATGGTATACATTTTTATGGAATGATTTCGTGAAAATTTTGTTCGAAAATTTTGACGTTTGGGTACTCAATTTAGCTAAAAGGACTAAATTGCAAAAGGTGCAAAATGTGTGTTCTAGAAGCTAGAGGTGTCTAATTGCTATGAAATTTCAAATTAGAGGTCCTTATATGGAAATTAGACCATTATACTTTAAGTTGGACAAAAATGGACATGGCTAGGTGAAATTTCAAAGTTTGGCATTAAGGGCATTTTGGTCATTTGGTAAATAAAGACAAATAAAACTAATAAAAGGATGTCATCTTCATAAATTTAGTCCCCAATGGCCGAAATTCACAAGAGGAGTCCATAGCTAGGGTTTTTTCATCTTCCAAGCTCGATTGTAAGTCTGTTCTTGCCCCATTTTTCATTATTTTTATGTTTTTGAAGTTGTTTCAACCTAATCTAGCTATTTCAAGGACTAATTTGAAAGAAAATCAAAGTATTAAATTTTACCCATGTTAGATATTTATGTATTTTGATGTCTAGTGGTAGATTATGTATGTTTGATTTTAGATAAACAACATTTACCAAGTAATTTTTGATGAGGTTCGGACCTAGATTGGGGGAAAATAAGGTGTTTGACGATTAGGTCTATTTCTACTATTTTTGTACCGAGGTAAGTTCGTATGTAAATAATGCATTATTATATTTATGTTTTAAATGCTTTAATATTGTATGAAGTGTGATCGGCTCTTTGGACGTATTCGACAAAGTTTCGACAAGTGAGAAATCCCGGTTGAACTTTAGGATTAGAATAGGATACGAGTAACATGTCACTAGGAACCCATGTGTTTATGTAATCTGGGCGCTGGTCTTGTACGTCCTACCAGTGGTTGGGTATTTTGGCATATGTTGTAGATACCTGACAGCTTGTGTGAGCAGCACTGTGTAGCTACGTCCGGACTGACAGCTTGTATGAGCAGGCCCGTGAATTGCTCGAAAGCGAGCATATATGTATTGTGAGATATGAGGTAGCTTTGGCTACATATAAGGCCCTTATGTGCAAGATTTTCGAGTATTCGTTAATATTCCAAGTGTTCAACAAGAATGTCAAAGTTGTGAAATGATATGGTTATGTTGCGAGTTGGTACAAGTATGTACGTAAAATTCATAAGTAATGAACTCGATATGTGATGAACCCTTGGTAAGGTTGTGATTGAGCAAAGTTATGATTATGAGATTTTAATAGCATTTATGTTAACTTACATTATGTTAATTATGAGTTAAATGTGTGGCTATGATGCTTATTATTTGCATAGGAACTTACTAAGCTTTATAGCTTACTCCCCTTTCTTTCCCTTATCTTATAGTGTCACTAAGCTAGCTCAGGGATCAGAGACTGTCGGAGATCCATTCACACTATCAACAATTATTTGGTATCAATGAATTCAACATTTTGAGTTATGACATGTATAAGGGACTTGGTCATTTTGTTATGTGTCATAATTGATTTGGTCAAATATGTTTTCTTATATTGGTTGAAAGTTTATTTTGTATAAAGCCATTTGAAATTGGCTAATATTGGTATAAGTATATTCATGTGACGATGCCTTTCATAAACGTGGAAACTTGTATGATTTGAGTTGATAAGTATGTGATGTTTATGCATGATAGATGTAGCATGTGAATGATGTGTGGATGTCTTGGTTATGGGTGTTTTGGTTGCCTAAGTATGTCATGAATTGTGCCATTGAATTGGTGTAAGTGTAGGTGTAAATAAGGGTGACAAATGGCTTGGTAAATAGCCTTATTTTTGTCCACATGGGTAGACACACGGGCGTGTGTCTAGGCTGTGTGCAGCACATGGCTTGCCCCACAGGCGTGGGTAATGGCCGTGTGTCTCCTGCACCTTAATTTTGAAATAAAAAATAGAATGTCCAGAATATAGCACACGGACAGAGACACGGGCGTGTGTCTTGGCTGTGTGTGCTACACAGCCTTGAACACGGGTATGTGCCCCGGCCGTGCGAAGTCTGCACCTATTTTATGAAAAATTATGAAAATTAAATTGACCACATGGCCTAGCACACAGACGTGTGGTACGGTTGTGTGGCACAAGTTAGAGAGCACCCTAAATTGAACACGGCCAGTAGCACGGGCATGTCTCAGGGTCACATGGGCGTGTCCCTTGAACCACACAGGCGTATGACCCCTGTAACATGATTTTTTTTAAGTTTTTTTAAATTTTCTAAAGTTCTCAGTTTAGTCCCGATCCACTTTCAAAACATGTTTTGGGCCTCGTAGGCTCGTATAAAGAACTTTATGAGTGAATATGAATGGTTTTAATTTGGACGTAAATTTATGACTCGAAATTGTGTGAATGCTTGTGTTATAAGTCTGATAATGCCTCGAGCCCTGTTTCGGCATTGAATACGGGTAAAGAATGTTACATATAGTGGTATCAGATCCTCGATTTAGTTGATTCTCGGACTAACGTAGCGTGTGTAAGAGCCTAGCTATACATGCCATAAATAAACCGTGATTGTGTGATGACTCCTGACAACTTTAAATTGTGTTTTTATATAGTAAATGGATCCCAATCGAGCTGAAGTTGATAACGTAGAAAGTAATGTGCCGACTCCCGCCCAAGGGTCCGCATCATTCGAAAGTAGACCAGTGACAATTGGTCAAGGAGAAGGGGCTAGGGAAGCCTTCCTCCACATGATGAATGAGTGGTATACGGAGTTTGTTCGAACAAATCTGAATGCTCAACATCCTCCACCCCCTCCTTATCCCCAACCGAATCTTGTAGCTCTTCAATGTATGGATTTGGTAAGACAGAATAAGCCTCCGGTTGATAAGATTCGAAAGCAAGGGGTTGAGGAATTCGGGGCTAATGTAGATGATGACCCCTAGAGAGCCGAGTTCTGGCTTGAGAATACTATCAGGGTGTTTGATGAGTTATCATGTGCACCTGAAGAATGCTTGAAATGTGCTATATCATTATTGAGGGACACAACATATCACTGGTAGAAGACACTAGTATCTGTGGTACCGAGAAAGAGGGTTACATGGGAATTCTTTCAAGAGGAATTTCGAAAGAAATATACCAGTCAGCGGTTCATCGATCAAATACGTAAGGAATTTCTTGAACTGAAACAGGGCCGAATGTCAGTGAGAGAGTATGAGTGAGAATTTGTCAGGCTCAGTAAGTATGCTCGAGAGTGTGTTCCTCCGAGGCTATTATGTGTAAAAGGTTCGAAGATAGGCTGAATGAGGACATTCGACTGTTAATTGGAATCTTGGAACTAAAAGAATTTTTTGTATTGGTTGAACGACCTTGCAAAGCCAAAAAGCTAAGCAAAGAGAAAAGAAAGGTTGAGAGTGAGACTAGAGGTGCAAGAAAAAGGCCGATGAGTAAGTCATTTCAATCTCAGTCAAAGAAATCTAGAGAAATGAATTCTCATTCGAATGTATCAGCTTGGTATTCTCACAAAGACTACGGGAAGCAATATTCGATTTTTAAATTTCAAGCTACTTCAATGGCAAGTGTGGGTAATGTTAGGTCTAACAGACCCGAATGTCAGCATTGTGGAAGAAGACATCCTAACGAGTGTAGGATGAATGATCGAGCTTGTTTCAAGTATGGTTCTCAAGAGCATTTCATCCGAGATTTCCCTGAGATGGTTGAGAAAGAACAATTTCAGAGTGCAAGGCCGAGTAATACTACCAATAAGGGTAGGCCACTGAGAAATACCGAGAACGGAACTAGCAGTAAAGGTGTGATGAAAGATATAGCCGTGAGATTTGAGGCCAAAGCACCTGTTAGAGCTTATGCCATTCGTGCTCGTGAGGAGGCGTCATCTCGCGATGTGATTACTGGTACATTTTCTCTTTATGATACTAATGTTATTGCATTAATTGATCCTAGGTCAACTCATTCTTATGTTTGTGTGAATATCCAGATGTGTTCCTAGAAGAGTTGCCAGGATTACCACCGGTCAGAGAGGTGGAGTTTGCTATTGATTTCGTACCGGGGACTACATTGATATCGATAGCTCCGTATAGAATTGCTCCAATCGAGTTAAAGGAATTAAAAGCTTAGTTGCAAGAGTTGACAGATAAGGGTTTTGCGAGACCGAGTTTTTCTCCCTGGGGTGCTCCAATGTTATTTGTAAAGAAGAAAGACGGATCTATGAGACTTTGTATCGATTATCGACAACTCAACAAGGTGACTATAAAGAACAAGTATCCTTTGCCGAGGATTGATGACTTGTTTGATTAGTTGAAAGGAGCAACAGTATTCTTGAAGATTGATTTGAAATCTAGCTACTATCAGTTGAGAGTTAAAGGGTCGGATGTGCTGAAAACTGATTTCAGGACAAGGTACGGGCATTATGAATTTCTTGTTATGCCTTTTGGATTAACTAATGCTCATGCTGTTTTTATGGACTTGATGAACCGAATCTTCTGACCATATTTAGACAAATTCGTGGTTGTGTTTATTGACGATATCCTGATTTATTCTCGAGATGAGACTGACCATCCGAGCACTTAAGAACTGTATTACAGACTTTGAGAGTTAAGAAATTATTTGCTAAATTCAGTAAAAATGAATTTTGGCTCCGAGAAGTCAGATTTTTGGGACATATTGTTTCAGGAGATGGTATTCGGGTTGATCCGAGTAAGGCTTCGACAATTGTTGATTGGAAGCTACCGAGAAATGTATCGAAGTTAGAAGATTTTTGGGCTTAGTCGGCTATTATCGGCAATTTTTTAAGGGTTTTTCGATGATTGCTACTCCTATGACTAAGTTGTTGCAAAAAGATGCTAAGTTTGAATGGTCCAAAAAATGTCAGCAAAGTTTTGAGAAGTTGAAAGCATTATTGACTGAGGCGCCGGTTTTAGTGCAACTTGCACCGGGAAAGGAGTTTGTGATTTATAGCGATGCGCCACTGAATGGATTAGGATGTATATTGATGCAAGGGGGCAAGGTGATAGCCTATGCCTCGAGACAGTTAAAACTGCATGAGAAGAATTATCTGACCCACGATCTAGAATTGGCTGCCATAATGTTTGCTTTGATGATTTGGAGACATCATTTGTAAGGTGAGAAGTGACGTATCTTTACCGATCATAAGAGCTTAAAATATTTGATGACTTAGAAAGATTTGAATTTACGACAACGAAAATGGCTCGAGCTACTAAAAGATTATGAGCTAGTGATTACCATCCCCGAAAGGCGAACGTAGTCGCAGATGCTTTGAGTAGAAAGTCCTTGTTTTCCTTAAGAGCTATGAATACAAGGTTGACTTTATCTGAGGATAGTTCGATTCTAGTTGAGTTGAGAGCTAGACCAGTATTTCTTCAACAAATTTGTGAAGCTTAGAAAAGTCATAGTGAATTGCAAACCAAAAGAGCTCAGTGTGAATCGGGTAGTGATTCAGGCTTTTGGATCGGTTCTGATGATTGCTTAATGCTCCGAGATAGAGTTTGTGTACCAAAAAATGATGAAATTATTCAGAAAATTCTTCATGAGGCACATAATGGCTGTTTATATGTTCATCCGGGCAGTACGAAAATGTATAATGATTTGAAGAAATTATATTGGTGGTCGGAGCGAGATATTTCAGAGTTTGTTTTGAGATGTTTGATTTGTCAACAAGTAAAAGCCAAATACCAAGTATCTTTGGGTTTACTTCAGCTAGTAATGGTACCCAAGTGGAAATGGAACAGAATTACGACGGATTTCATAACGGGTTTGCCTCTGACTCCAAAAAAGAAAGATGTCGTTTGGGTCGTTGTTGATAGATTGACGAAATCAGCTCATTTTATTCCGGTACGTACCGACTATCCACTTGATAAGCTAGCCGAATTGTACATTACTAAGATTGTTAGATTGTACAGGGTGTCTAATTCTATTGTTTCGAATAGAGAACCGAGATTTACTTCGAGATTTTGGAAGAAATTACGAGAAGCTTTGGGTACGAAGTTAAATTTTAGTACCGCGTTTCATCTGCAAACCGACGGTCAATCTGAAAGAGTAATTCAAATTCTTGAAGATCTGTTCCGATGTTGTGTTCTAGAATTCGAAGGTAGTTGGGAGAAATATCTACCATTGGTCGAATTTGCTTATAACAATAGTTTTTAGTCGAGTATAAAGATGGCACCGTATGAGGCATTATATGGCCACAAGTGTCGAACTCCGTTGCATTGGACAGAGCTTAGTGAGAAACAGATTCATGGGATTGACTTGGTTAGAGAAACCGAAGAAAAGGTGAAAGTAATTTGTGATTGTTTGAAAGCCACTTTAGATCGATAAAAGTCGTACGTAGATTTGAAAAGAAAAGAGATCGAATTTCAGATTGGTGATAAAGTATTTCTGAAAGTATCTCCGTGGAAGAAAATTTTGAGATTTGGTCGCAAAGGCAAGTTGAGTCCACGTTTCATTGGGCCGTATGAGATAGTTGAAAGAATAGTGCCAGTGGCATATCGATTAGCTTTGCCGACAGTGTTTCATGTGTCCATGTTGCGCTGTTATCGATCAAATCCTTTGCAAATAATTTCACCGACAGAGGTTGAGATTCAATCTGATATGACTTATGGTGAATAACCGATCAAGATTTTGGCTCGGGGAGTCAAACAGTTGAGAAATAAAAGTATAGCCCTAGTTAAAGTTTTATGGCAACGACATGGGGTCGAAGAGGCTATGTTGGAACCTGAGGAAGCTATGAGGAAACAGTACCCAAACCTCTTTTCTGGTAAGATTTTCGGGGACGAAAATGCTTAAAGGGGGAGAGTTGTAACAGCTCGATTTTGGGCCTAGTCGGAACAGTGGTTTCGAGACCACAAATCCGACGCAGTAAAATTTACTTTTATTATATTTTTATGGTCTATGGTTTTATGGAATGACTTCGTGAAAATTTCGTGAGATATGAGAGAGCTTTGGCTACATATAAGGCACTTATGTGCAAGATTTCTGAGTATTCGTTAATATTCCGAGTTTCAACAGGAATGTCAAAGTTGTGAAAGGATATGGTTATGTTGCGAGTTGGTACATGCATGTACGTAAAATTCATAAGTAATGAGCTCGATATGTGATGAACCCTTGGTAAGGTTGTGATTGAGCAAAGTTATGATTAGGAGATTTTAATAGCATTTATGTTAACTTACATTATGTTAATTGTGAGTTAAATGTGTGGCTATGATGCTTATTATTTGCATAGGAACTTACTAAGCTTTATAGCTTTATGATGCTTATTATTTGCGTAGGAACTTACTAAGCTTTATAGCTTACTCCCCTTTCTTTCCCTTATCTTATAGTGTCACCAAGCTAGCTCGAGGATTGGAGACCATCGGAGATCCATTCATACTATCAACAATTATTTGGTATCAATGAATTCAACATTTTGAGTTATGGCATGTATAGGGGACTTGGTCATTTTGTTATGTGTCATAACTGATTTGGCCAAATATGTTCGCTTATATTGGTTGACAGTTCATTTTGTATAAGGCCATTTGAAATTGGCTAATATTGGTATAAGTATATTCATGTGATGATGCCTTTCATGAATACGGAAACTTGCATGATTTGAGTTGATAAGTATGCGATGTTTATGTATGATAGATGTAGCATGTGAATGATATGTGGATGTCTTGGTTGTGGGTGTTTTGGTTGCCTAAGTATGTCATGAATTGTGCCATTGAATTGGTGTAAGTGTAGGTGTAAATGAGGGTGGCAAATGGCTTGGTAAATAGCCTTATTTTAGTCCACAAAGGTAGACTCACGGGTGTGTGTCTAGGCCGTGTGCGACACATGGCTTGCCCCACAGGCGTGTGTAATGGCTGTGTGTCCCCTGCGCCTTAATTTTGAAAAAAAAAGAATGTCCAGAATATAGCACACAGACAGAGACACGGGCGTGTATCTCGGCCATGTGTGCTACACGGCCTTGAACACAGGTATGTGCCCCGGCCGTGTGAAGTTTGCACCTATTTTACGAAAAATTATGAAAATTAAATTGACCACACGGCCTAGCACATAGGCGTGTGGCACGGCTGTGTGGTACAAGTCAGAGAGCACCCTAAATTGGACACAAACTGTAGCACAGACGTGTCTCAAGGTTACACGGGCGTGTCCCTTGAACCACATAGGTATGTGACCCCTGTAACATGAAAAATTTTCTAAGTTTTGTAAAATTTTCTAGAGTTCTTAGTTTAGTCCCGATCCACTTCCAAAACATGTTTTTGGCCTCGTAGGCTCGTATAAAGGACTTTATGATTGAATATGAATGGTTTTAATTTGGACGCAAATTTATGACTCAAAATTGTGTGAATGCTTGTGTTATAAGTCCGGTAATGCCTCGACCCCTGTTCCGGCGTTGAATACGGGTAAGGGGTGTTACATGTACCATTTCCTTCCAAATTAGAAGAGAAGCAGAAACGAAATGAGGACGAGTTTGTAAGTTTTCTAAACTTGTTCAAAACATTGAATGTTAACTTGCCATTAATTGAATTAATTGAGAAAGTTTCAAAGTACGCCAAATTTTTGAAAGAAATCATGTCTAGGCATAGGAAAGTTAGGGTAGGAAGGCAAGTCAATATCAATGCGTCCTGTAGTGCTATTATTTCCAAATAAGTACCCCAGAAACTGAAAGATTCGGGAAGCTTTATGATTCCAATAAAGATAGGGAGAATTTGTTTTAAGAAGGATCTATGCGATTTAGGAGCTAGTATAAACTTAATACTCTTATCTATTTATGAAAAACTCAGGGTAAGGGACCTCAAAACACTCAAATCACTTTATAATTAGCTGAAAGATCTGATGTCCAACTGAAAGGAGTGTTAGAGGATGTGTTACTTAAGGTGCGTAGTTTTATTATCTCGATAGGTTTTTCATCTTAGATTTTAAAAAGGATAGAGATACCCATTTTGTTAGGAAGACCCTTTTTAACCACCTCCAGAGCTGATACGGCTAAGTCCCAAGGGGCTCCTAGAGCTGACATGGATCCACTCGAGTTGCCTTTAGGTTTGATCACCCGAGCTCGGGCTAAGAGGTTCAAATTGTTGCTGGTCTTCTCGAAAGTTCATGGACCAGCAAGCTGAGCGCGCCATATAACCTCTTTCAAGCTCAACCAGTTCAACTTTAGCTCAATGAGCTCGTTTCTAGCTCAATGAGCTTGTTTTTAAATTACTCTAGCTTGCATTTAATTTGCTAGAATAAGATATTAATTTGTCGTTAGTTAAATTAGTTATTTAGTTTAAATAATTAATTTGTCATAATCTGGTCAATATAATTAATTTAAGTGTTTAATTATGTTTTTAATTAATTGTGTGTGTTTAATATGTCTTAAACTATTACATAGATTAAATATGTTAGCTGAAATTTATGTGTAGATTTTATTTGTTTTTTCTGCCGAATTTAATGTGTCCAAAAGGGGATTTAATTTTCTGATTTAATTTTGTGTAGGTACTCTTCCTTTGGACGTCCTAGGTGCATGGATGACTTAACTTAATTGTGCTGATCATTGGTGTTACCCAAGTGACTTTTCAGCCACGCTTTTCAGCTCTCCAATATGGCCAATTGGCTGTTTAAGGCAATGTAATGCCTTTCACACCAGCCAAATATTCTTTTCACACCAAGGGCTGTTCGGTTTTGGTTGTTCACACTTACATGGCCATTCAAGTCAGCATGTTCACACACAATGCCCCATGGAGTGCCCAAAGCAGCTCATTTAACTCCCATGTATGTTTGGCTGAACCAAGCAGCTCAATTAAAGAAGATTCAAGCACATGGCTGAACCAACTTAATGTATTCAGCTCCCAAAACATTCCCTTTAATTTTTCAGCTAGATTAAGGCATCTAGAAGCTGCCATTGACGTTCTCCATGCCCAAGAAGCTTCAAGGAACCTTCCTACAAAATTCTGGAATTTTCAGCTAACTATTCAGCTACTTTTAGGGCCTATTCGGCTACCCCTTGTAATTCCTATAAATTTCATCTCATTTCACTTTGTTAAGGACTTTTTGACATTTTTATGATTAAACGTAAGTATTTAGTGAGATTACTTCTCTCAAATTTCGTCTAAAGACTCTGTTGACTTATCTACTCAGCTAGTGACTTCAACCTAGTTCTTTTGAAACCGAACTCATCACGACCATCGTGTGGCGTTCGAACCATTATACCAAGGTTCCTATCTACCGTAGATAGTGGGTCGAGGTCCCTATTTTCATTCACCAAACCACCTTAAGAACGTATAAGTTTCGGGTTAGCACTTTCGCATAGTGTTGGTTCACTCTCGTTTCTTAAGCCCATTATTCCATTTTCCATTTTAATCCGAAATGTTATTAACCTAAACTTAATCTTCTTGTTAGCCGAACCTAAAATATTAATCCAACCCTTTTTGAACCCAATTGAATATCAGTTCCTATTCCTTGCCAAATAGCTTCTTTCTTTCACAAGACGAATGAAACTTCATCGTTAGATGATCAGGCAATTAAAGCGAATCAACTCACTAAACCAAGGCTAGATCGAATCAAGATTCCACTACCAGAGCCACCATTGATTTAGAGAAAAATGAGTTAACTATGAAAATTAATGGTGAAACTGAAAATTTCAGATGTGGGTCTCATCAAAGTGAGGAAAAATGAAAGAAATCGATGGAGAAGTGTCATTCCATATTTACCTTTTAATCCAACTACTCTTAATCCAAGGATACGCCTAATATGATTAATGCATGGTTAAAGAGTAGGTATAAAGAAAGATACAGGTGGAATAGAATGAAAGGACATGGCGGCTGGTGGACAAATGCGGAAAGAGATGTAAGTGGGAACACGACGGTGGAACTGCTGGACAAATCTGGCAGTAAAACATGATGATATTTAATATTCATTTTTCCTGTATATTGTTGTCTAATTAACTAAGCATATAGTTTATATTCTAACTTTTATTTGATGTATGTTTATTTTTAAACCGAGACATCTTCAAGATGGAAATTTGGGTTGAAACAGAGTTGATGTTGCAACACCCCGCACAGAATGCTAGAATTGGAAAAAGCACCTCGATGTCGAGACATGGCCCTTCTGCGTCGCGACATAGAAGATAGTTTCACTTTCCAATCTGCAGGATGTGTCACGACGTCGGTACACTAGGAGGATGTCACCACATGGAACCCCTCTGTTGCGACGTCACTGTAATTTTCTGTAGGTGACCCAACCTGACAGTGCAACCCGACGACTTTAAAACCTGTTTTGGCCAATTTTTAACCATCTAATCACATACTTTTTAACCTAAAAACTCATTACTCACCTACTTAAACACTTTTTCACCCCTTAATCTTCCCAACCTTCTCAAATCTCTTAAACCCAAAAAACCTAATTTTCACTTCTTCTTGTTTACAAACTCCATCTCTCAATCATATTTAGTGCAACAGAAAACGGTAATACTCAATGGAACAATAGACGCTGCACAAAACGAGTTCAACAAACTTTTTGAGGTTAAGGGTTCTTAAATTAGATTTTTACTGTCCCATCAAATTTCTTTGCTTGATATTTCGATTTAGCTCTTAGTTTAACGATAATGCCTCCTAGAAAAGTTAGATGAACTAATGAACTTGAGCCATCGACGGTTAAAAATCCCTCTAGTTTTGCAAACCCGAGCGTTGAAAAATATTTTAATGAACTTCAAGAGAAAATATTTATTCAAGAGAGGGGATTTGGTCTGTTGATGATCATTTGTAGGGAGATATGACCTTTAGTTTGGTACCATAGGTGGGAACGTTTTTGGGCAATCCCGAAAGATATTACTGTGGTTCTGATAGTTTAAGAATTCTATGCATATTTGTGGGATCATGAGTCTAGAAATTTTGATGGCCATATATGGGATATTGCATCTGTGTGGGGGATAAAAGTTAAAGTAACCCCTCGAATTATTTGTGATTTTTACAATGCTCCATTCTATGACCAATTTGATGAAACCGATGTGGAATAATTTAGGGATATAGATATGGAAAATATTATAAATTACTTAATAGAGAGAATGGGCGAATGGAAATACCGCCCAGGTACTAGTATCCCAACCTCCTTCAATCAAGCTATCATGTTGCCAGAGGCCAAAATCTAGATTCAATTTGTGTGCAACCAAATAGTTCCTACTTTAAATGTATCTAATGTTAATACCTTTCGAGCATTTTTACTTTATGCTATTTTGCAGAAAAAAGCAGGTGTGTATTGAAAAATGGATCCACAAATACATGAAGAGATGTATTAGTAGCCAGAAAGTGGGTGTAACATCCCCAAACCCGGCCCATTCACTACGACCGAATCTGGTTATGTCACTGCGGAAAGACGGTAAAAAAAACTTTTTATCTTAGAATAAAACATGATAGTTTGTTGACTTTTGAAAAACATATCCATTTAAACTTATGAATAAAACTTTATTATTAAAAACATGTTCATTTTAAAACTTTAATACATATAAACTAATTTGAATAAGTAGGGTGCAAACCATAAAATCCTCCACTTAGTAGCTTAAAACATGCCACCATTTAAAATAATACCAAATATAATAAAATGGCCTTTATTACAACCCAATACTTAATATGAAATACTTATCAAAGTCATGCATAGAATAATTAAACATGATCCTCGGCATGGGCCACCTTGTCCTCTCCGAACCCGGTCCAGCTCTACGCATCACCTGAAAAAGTTAAAGGAAAAAGGTGAGTCACCAAGACTCAGTGTGCAACCCTTTTTCCCCAGATTAGTAAAACATCGTACACAATCATAACGAGTTTATCATGCATCCAATTAACATGCACCCAACCTAGCCATCCACAACACCTTTTTCCACCCCGTGTGGTACCAAACCACTGGTGGTGCCAAACCACTGGTGACCCAAGGTCACAATAATCGTCAATGTGGTGCCAAACCACTGGTGTCCCAAAGACACAATATCCGTCGATGTGGTGCCAAACCACTAGTGTCCCAAAGACACGAATGTGATACCAAATCACTGGTGACCGAAGTCGCGAATCAAATGATGGGGCCAACCCATCGTGTGATACCAAATCACTGGCGTCAATCCCTCAATACCGCCTTGTGGGGCCAACCCACTGTGGTGCGAAACCACGGGGACGAGACGCTGAGGTGCCAAACCTCTGGAGGTACCAAACCTCTGGTGACCCAAAGTCACAAGTTGTGTTACCAAAACACTGGTGCCCGTCGGCACGAATATCACTGCCCCCTCCACTCGTACAACCCACATCAATCATCAATGATATGCATTTTTAACAGACAAATACCAACATGCTTGTTTACAACATACATAAGATTTATCATCAACCAATCAATATAGCATATATCAGATCCATCATGCTTACCAAAAGCATCTGAAAGAAAGCTCATAACAGGGACTTACCTGACCCCTTGCCTAATACCTTAATGGTATTAATCCACCCTTTACATGGATCCAAACCACACACAATATATATATATATATATATTAACGAGGAAGTGTGTATATGTACACACCATATAGTAAGCACATGTATCAATAGAAAAGTGTGTGCATGAACACACCTGCAAGCCTTAATCGAAGAACCAATCTAAGACCCTTGATAACCTCGATAACCTTCGCTCCTTGCAAATGGGTTGGTTTCCTACCAAACCCCGAACCAAACGGTGGTTCTTCTAACAATCGGCCTTCCTCTAAAACACAAATAATCAGTCTCACAAGGCTATGACTAAAAGAATAAACCAACATCTAACTTCTTACCACCACTTACCAAACGGCCAAACAAAGGTGACTGCTTCACTTGATTGCCACCAAAATCCAAAGGCCCTAATAAGAAATCGGTTACCAAAATAAGAGATTAACATCTTCTCAAACAAAAGCCAAAACCAACTCTTACCCATGCAGAAGTCAACAGAGAACAGAGGATAGTCCAAAAGCATTCGCCCTTACCTATTTACCTTCTTCAACACTTGAAAAAAAAACCCAAAAGCGATCCACACCACACCTACTATTCGGCCAAAGTGCAAACTAAAAGGGAAGGGAAGATTCGGACGACACTTTAATCAAAAGGAAGAGAATTCGGCTTTAGGTGTTTAACATACCTATGTCCGGCTAGGACCTTTAAAGGGTTGAAACAAAAGGAAAAAGTGATCTAAGGAGGAAGAAGAATATGGCAATGGAGATTAGAAATGAGAGGGAAGGTTCGGCTAAGGCAATAAAGTAAGTTTCGGCTCAACTGAAATGAAGGGAAACAAAAATATGAGAAGAAGGAGATGGGAGAAGGGAAGGTTCGGCCAAATGACATACAGGAGAACAAAAGGCAAAACCAAAAGACCAAGAGAGCATTCGGCTACCAAAAGAAATGATGGAAGCACACAAAGCAACTTTGGCAAGTAAAGGTTTTGGTTTCAATAAGTACAAAAAAATGAGAGAGAGAGTTGCTATGAAAATTCGGCTTTGGTACCTAAACACAAGCTGGCCGAAAATACCAAAAATGCTAGACAAAAAAACGGCACTCTCCCCAAAAAATCGGCCACTCACCCTCTTGAAGACTCCCACAATCGGCCACCACCAACAAGCACTCCAAGCCACTAATTCAAACACATTTGAATTAGTCAAATCCCACCATTCACTCCTTGCCATCCATTTGAACTATTGACTTGGTCCAAGACAGAGTTTGAACTGCCTACAACCTCTTCTCTCCTTGGCGTCAAAAAGAAAGACAAAAGGTGGCCACTCCGTAGCTTGAACACAAGACCTCCCCCCTGCAAGTGGCGTCACACTCTCAAGCCCTTAGTGGCGCCTAACCTGCCACTCCACCAGCTCCTTTCTTGTACTAAAATCCACCAAATAATTCTCTTAAGACCCCCAAAAGCCAAGCTCCCTTTTTACCCACTGAAAATCAAAAATTTCCTAAGGCCTTTCCTACCTTCCAGGGTTCTCCAAACCCCCCCAAAACTTGCCTAAACACACAAGAAGCCTACCAACACTTGAGATATGCACTAGATGCATAACCCCTAAAACCAGGGTGTTACAGTGGGAGTGTTCTTTCCCCACTTAGTGACAACCTTATGCAAAAGAGCAGGCATGCCCATGTCATCCACCGAGCGGTCACTAAAACAATTTTGACATATTATCGGCGATACTTTGTTCCAATAGTACATAGAGCTACAAGGCAAACAAATAAAAGATTGGAACAAATGACAACAAGAAGCAATGACTACACCAACTTCATAACAAGGGTTGATATAAGCTCAATAGGAAGTTGGTGAGAGTAGTCATCCTAAGCTTTATTGGATGATACAGTGGATGCAAGAATTAGGGCCAATATTTTGAGAATTTGCAAGGAAAAACAATATCAGAGTCCCTAATTATACACCAGACATGTTTGGGCCTCCACCATTCGGACAGGAGGAAGGAGAGCCTAAAAGTGAAGAAGAATGAGAAGGAGATGTAAGCGATGAGATGGATGATGAGGAGGATGATTAGAACTTAATTTTTTTTTGGGTTGTATTAAACTTAAAGACGACTTCAATTTTTTTTAGGAACAGGATAGAAATAAATTTTTAATTGCTTTGTTTTGTGGTTGGTTTTGATTTTCTATGTAGGAATCCCACATGAAGGAAACATAACAAATTTGAACTATCAATGAGCAAAGGAGGAAGCACCCACCAATAGCAAATAGCACGACCACGATGAATAGGGTAACTTCTTTCCTTGTTCTTTTCTGAACTACACATTGAGGGCAATGTGTTAGCTAAAGTGTGGGGGGTAACATAAAAAAATTGTCTCAATTTTTATGCTTTCTTTTTTATTTTTCTTGTTAATTATGTGCTTGAGCTTGTAGAAACACAAGTGTTTGATTAGGAGCATGTATATAGATTGCTTGTGTTTATAGATAAATTTGGCATAATGATAGGTGATTTTAAATTTTTGATTATTAGACTACTAAGTTCTATACGTTACACTATAAATAGGCATTAAGTAATCAATTGTACCAAATGATATAGAAAATACAAGGAAACGACCATGCTAGTATGAATGATAAATGGTTGAATTTGAGTTTGTCTGGCTAATTAAATTTGTGCATATTGAGATATTTAAGGGATGAACTAAGGCATTGTTTGGAACATATCCAAAGCCAAAAAACTAACCTATATTCATTCACCCCTAGTACCAATTTTTTAGCCTGAAAAACCTTCTTGATGAACCTCATTACAAAACACGAGCCTGAAACATTAATTTGTATTTGCCCTTTTCCTTTGGTTAGGAACTGCACGACTATAGACGTCTGGCCATATATATTGAGGGTTAAGTAGATACATCACGGCAGATTTTGTAAAAACAGAGTGAAATAGGATAGATTGGTGTGATATAGAAACTATAGGTTAGCCTAAAGTGTAGAACAAAAGAAAATTTCAAAAAAAAATCAATACAAGTAGAAAAAGTTATTGGAAAGCAAAAATCATTTCTGAGTGAGATGAATTGAAAAAGAAAGTGAAAAAGTCACAAGAATAAGAAAAACTCGTTCATTAGTGCACAGAAACTCGTAGTTGGCCGTAGTTAATATGTTATGCTATGATTTCCTATGTGGAGAAACAATGAAGGTGGGAGAATGGGAAATAAGGCAGTGAACGGGTAAGGGTCGCTAAGGGGGAAGAATAGGGACCGATACAATGTGCCAAACTATTTTCGTGTTTGTAGCCCTTTTGAGGCTTATTATTTTTAAATTTCATACCTGTCCTAAGCCTCAGAATGTTACAAGCCAAAAATTCCTATGTGACCTAAATATCCTTATGCATAAATGGACATTATATTAAATAATTACATAAATTGCTATTTATATTCTGCTAGGATAATCAAATTACTTGTATGATTTTTTTATGGATTCCTACAGGTGAGCCCCTTAATGTTTGTATACTTTGTAATGCACTGAACTTAGATGTTTGAGGCCAGAAGTAGTAAATCAATTATTTGTCATGTCAAAATTATTCGTAAGTATGAAATGCTTAGTCATGTGCTCCAAAGTCAATACTTGTATCATATTTTCTCAAGTGTCGTCTTTTCTATTTCTTATTTTTGTTTGTGTTTCTTGAGGGCAGACAATAACTTAAGTGTGGGGGAGTTTGATCTGTCGTAATTTAGGGTAGTACATTAAACTAATTTTCACACTTTAGGAGCTTGAAAAAAAAACATTATCATTAGGTTTTAATTATATTTTAGTAAGTTTTTTTAAAATTAATAAAATGTGAAAATTGAGTCTTTTATTGACCTTAGGGGCCGAATGAGGCCTAAGGGTGAGCTAATGAACTTTGTAAGTTTGAAGGAGACCATTAGAAGACGTACTAAACCGATACTGGTCACTATGTCGCAACTCAGAATAATCAATGTCGTAACATAGGGAGCAGGATGAAGAAATCACGAGACTGCCTTTGATGTTGCGACACAGCCTAAGGGTATCACGAGATACCCCTGAAGACATACTAAGAAGAGTATACTTACTCCTATGTCACGAAATAGGTCCTGTTGTTGCAACATTGACTTGGATGAGAATTAACATGAGCTAGGAGGCATTTTGGTCTGCACAATCAAACTTAAAACTCAGGAACGTTAGCTAACCTAGGGTTAAGGATGACGGCCACCTAAAATCTATAAATAAGCTCATTTTTCACACATTATGAACACCAATTACTTAGTTTAGAATTCTGCTTTTAATTTCTGTTTATTTTTTTCTCTTTTATTAGGTTTTAGATTTACTTTCAGTTTGTTCTTTGTTTTTATCTCGAGAGATCTGATTTTTGGAGACAACCAAACTTTGTGGATTCACGTTCATTCTTAATACAAATCAGGATTTTCCTTAAACTCTACAGTTTCGATTTATTTATCATGTTTACTATTTATATTGATTCTATATTGTTTATGAAAACCATGAGGAACTAATCCCTCTATGGGGGATTAGTGAGTGGAAGTATGATCTATTAACTATTTTTGTAGGGTTACTCAACGGATCAGCTATTTGGGAGATGAAGAACCTAAACGCTAGGCCTGAAAACCCTAGTAAGTCATTAAGGTGAGAATTAACCCAAAATTGGTATGGCCTATTCGTGAACACCTTCACCCTAAGCAGGTTTGGACTGTGAGGTCAGAAGATAAGTAGTCATTGCCTACTCATTATTTTAGTGGAGGATCATATGATCCTGCTGGGATAGCGACTAGTTGATTGATGAGGAACCCGAAGCAATAGTTGATGAAGATTACCAAAGCGAGCTAATCACTCATAACCAGATTTGATCAATTCTACTTTCCAATCTTTTGATAGTTGTTTCTTTTTTTATTATATTTTATCAATATAAAAATCTTAAAAACTCTTTTTATTTATATTAGCGTAATATAACCTATTTCAAGTACTAATTAGATCTTTTGGTGTTTAAGTTAAAATTCATCTAGCACTAGCCTCCCTTGGTATGATCCTCGGAGTACTCACTTACTCCATTGTAACTATATTACAACTGAACCTGTATATTTGTGGATACCACCTCATTTATTTTTCTTTTACTGCAATATTCACACTCTGGACGTTAGTACTTCCGGAGGCGGTCAAGCATGAAAATTTGAAATTTTTTTCTCTAATTTGTACAACCAAATATTGCAATAATATTGGTTTGTTTCAGTACTAAATAAGATAAATACTTTCTAAAGGATAGTATTCATTACTACATTATCAGGAAGGCATATATATATATTCTTAAATAATATTAATATAGTCGAACAAAATATTTGGACGTACGATAGGTACATGCTTGATGATCTTTCATATCATATTGGTAAGATAAGTTATATCTAACCTTTGAAGAGTTATCTTGATTCATTATTTTCTCAATAAAAAAAATATTAAATAAAAACTTTATGCAAATTCCTGCATCTTATGTCTAAACTCGAATGAATAAATATTAGATGCTGTGGGTTCAAATCCTTCTTGTAGTGGTTGTCTTCCTTTTCTTCTCTGTGACACTGATTATCTTGCATATTTCTTTGCGCGTTTAGATAATAAAATCTTGGAGGAGTAGAACAGTTGAAGAGAATACCTCCCTTCTAGAAGGCACAGGTTTGAGCCAATCTATTGGCGTTGGTTTTTGTTTTCTTCTTAAAGCAATATGAGATTAGATTTATAAGGTTCTTCACTTATACTGTTAGAATTTTCTATTTAGGTGAGCGGTAAGGAAAGAATGGCATAGTTGTTTTTTGAGTGTAGATGTTGGTTCGATCCCAAGGGTTGGTTTAAGGGGGATTTTTTTTCTTTAGAAATGTAACACCCCTTACCCATATTCGATGCCGGAATCGGGTGCGAAGCATTACTAGACTTAACATACTTAATCACACAAAATCGGCTATCAATTTTCATTCCAACTTAAAACTTTTCATTAATAATCGTATTGTCCCTATTACGGGCCCGCGAGACTCGAAACATACATATAGAGTGGTTCAGGACTAAACCGGAAGCTAATGAATACTTAGAAAATTTTTGCTCAAAATAGGGCCACACGCCCCTGTGGGCAGGCTGTGTAGTCATACACGCCCATGTCCCTAGTCCGTGTGGATTTTATTTTTCATTTCGAACCTACAAGAGTTTTCACATGGCTTGGCACACGCCCGTGTCTATGGCCCGTGTCCTTCACACGGCCGTGACACGCCCTTGTCTTAGCCCGTGGGTGAAAACCTTGACATTCTATTTATGACGTCAGCAGACATTTAGGGTCACACAGCCATGTCACACGCCTGTGTGCTAGGTCGTGTCCTCCACACGGCTGGGACACACGGCGTGTCTTTGCCTGTGTGGTCAAGAAGTTGGCTATTTTCCAAGCCAATTTTTACCCTACCATGACCATATTTGAGTATAACTTGAATGACACATTTTATGACATATTAAAGCTACCAAAACATCCACCACACACATGTAACAAATCATAGCATACAATTTACTCAACCATGGAATGCATCATCATGAGTTTATAGCATAATATTGGCCAAATTAAATGGCCTTATACAACAATGAACTCTGAATATCATAGGTCATTATTGTAGGACAAATCATAGTAACATAAACACATGACCAAGTTCCCTATACATGCCATAACCCTAAGTATAAAATCATCGATACCTAAATTGTAAGCTTGATAGTGTGATAGGTTCTCCAGCAACTTCCAACCCAAGCTAACCTAAGTACATTATAAACACAGAAAACAATGGAGTAAGCTATAAAGCTTAGTAAGTACATATGTAAATGATAAACAATTGATTACCATGCTTTTAACAATCCTAATTATTGCATAAAATTTCACAATTCATTTATATTCATCTTGAGCTGTTTACTCAAGTTACAGTCACTAAATTATTTTTATTCGGAGCTACGGAACTCCAAATTAAGATCTGCTAATTTTTCCTGAAACTAGACTCACATATATTCTTACCATAAAATTTATGGAATTTTTGGTTCAACCAATCAGTACAGTTTATTCTTTAAATTCTCCCTTGTTTTGTTGTCTAACAGTTCCAACCCCTCTTCATTAAAAATTAATTATCTCATTGTACAGAACCCTAATGATGTTCTCGTTTATTTCTATTGAAAATATAATCATTACTAAATTAAATAATATAAAATTTATCCCATGATTTTTTTTTATAATTTTTAATGAATTTTCCAAGTCGGAACAGGGAATTTCGAAATCAATCTAACCCTATCTTATAAAAATTCAAATATCTCATAATATGAAATTTTTTTTGCTTACACCATTTCTTTTTTACGAAAATAGACTCAATAAGCTTTAATTTAATATCTTATTCAACTTCTAATTCGATTTCCACCATTTTTGGTGATTTTTCAAAGTGATACAACTGCTTCTGTCCAAACTGTTTTATTGCTAATTTTACTCTATCATGTTTTCTCTGTATAAATTCTCATTTGCACACATATAACACTAAAAGTATATCCATAGTTAGCCATGCCAATAGCTAGTCATCATCAAATATTTACAAGCCATTCATTGGCCAATTTAGCCTATACATCAATAACAAAGACTTGAACATTTCATTTCTCAATTTAATTTGGCCTAAAAGTCTCACACGTGGTCATCAATCACATTTACCACATATTCATACATCATAAGCATGGACTTATAATCACAAGGTCATTCTCATAGGTATAACTTACTCGTTTACATTCTTACCAAAATTCGATCACATACCGAGCACATTGCTCATGAGTGTATACATACATATACCTACACTTAATCGCCACATAATCACATTCATTTACACTTTAGTCATTTTCCTGTCTTTAACATAAACTTTAATTCTTTACCCCGTTGAACCACTTGGAATATTGAAGGATACGCGGGAATTGTCATACACGTAGTAAGATGCCAAAGCCATATCCCAGATATGGTCTTACATGGGATCACATGTCGATGCCGATGCCATATCCCATATATGGTATTATACGGGATCTCATATCGATGTCGACGCCATATCCTAGATATGGTCTTACACGAGATCGTATGTCAATGCCATGTCCCAGACATGGTCTTACACGATTTCATACCGAAGCCAGGTCCCAGACGTGGTCTTACACGGAATAACTATTCAATGTCGATGCTATATCACAGATATGGTCTTACATGGGTTCTCAATTCGATGCCGAGGCTATATCCCAGATATGGTCTTATAGGGGACCTTATTAGTCTAAAGCCGTGACAAGGGTATCCTTTCTATTTCTAAGGTTCAACCGGGACTTCGATATAGTAAAACTTCATTATTTTTTTCATCGAGACCTCATTAACCAATTTCATAAAAATAATATACATTTCATGTAATATCAAGCATTTAAATACATAATAACATAATGTTAATTTATTACACAGAAACTTACCTCGACTTAAAATGGCGAAAGGGACCGAGTCGTTCAATATTCGTCTTTCCCCCGTTCTAATTCTGAAACTCATTTTTCTTTATTAAAATATCACATTTGACTTATTAAGTTATTATACTATTCAATTCAGTCCAAAAATCATATTATGGCAAAAGTACATTTTTGCCCCTAAACTTTATCATATTTACACTTTTTCCCCTAGGCTCGTAAAATGATTATCATTCAATTTCCTTGAATTTTAGGTCTAGCCGAACCATTTTCATAACTATATCAGTCCACAATTTGCATTCATTCACATATTTTCATACATTTTTCAACTTTTTTACAAACTAGTCCTTTAATGCGATTTCATCCAAAATCACTTAGTAAAAGTCGTTTATTACACACCAAGCATTCATATTCTACCATTAGAAATCAAAACACATGCATCCATGGGTAAATTTTTAAACACAAAGCCTATCTCAAAATAATGGTAGAAATAGCTAAACCGAGTTACGGGGATCTCAAAAATGTAAAAACATTAAAAACGAGGCTTGGATGCACTTACTATTGAGCTTGAAAGCTTGAAAACCCTATCCATCGCTTCCCCCATGCTAAATTCGGCCAAGAAAGAAGATGGACAAGGGTTTTTGGCTTTATTTTGTCTTTTAGTCCATTTAATTACCAAATTACTAAAATGCCCCTAACTTAAAAATATCCTATTTCACTTATCTCATGTCCACTTTTGTCCAAAAATTTAACCAATGGTCTAATTACCATTTAATGACCTCCAATTTAAAATTTCATAGAAATTGGACACTTCTAACATGTGGAACTCAACTTTTGCACTATTTACAATTTAGTCCTTTTGACTAAATTGAGTGCCCAAATGTCGAAATTTTCACCAAATCTTTCCGTGAAATCATAGATCATAAAAATATAATAAAAATAAGATTTTTCTCGTCGGATTTGTGGCCCCAAAACCACTGTTTCGACTAGGCCTAAAATCGGCCTGTTACAAGAAATGTAACAACCCGTTTTCAGTGGTGTCAAAAATAATGGTTTCGAGACCAAAAATCCAATGATTGAGTCCATAAATATTATTATTTAATATTTACGAATCAAATGTAATAGTATTTTTAATTTTGATTTGATAAAATTTGTTAATTGGACGAATAGTTAAGTTCAGGTGGTTTGTCCCTAAAATCAATTGGTTTTGGAAAATGAGGTTTCAGGACTTTGTTTCATTAAATTGAGCTCATAAATACTTTTATTAAATATCTATGAATTTATTATGTATGTGTGCTGAAATTTGGTTCAAAAATTTTGGCGTTTGGATAATTAATTAAGGAAAAATGACTAAATCATAAAAGTTGCAAAAGTTAATCGCTATTAGTTTATTTATGCTTAATAGTCATAAAATCATGATTGGAAGGCCTTATGTTGCAATTAGACCATATTGGGTTATTTTTAAGTGTTTTATATGTTAAGTTATATTTATTTTATAATATATGTTAAAATAATAAAAGTAAAACAAATAATAAAACAAAAAGACAACCATTTTATTTTTTTTCCCCACTTTCTTCAACCTCATGACAGAAATTCCATGGTTGAGCAAGGAAGAATTTGACCAAGTTTTAGGTCCTTTGCATGGTATGTGTTTTGAGCCCATTTTTAGTAATTTTTATGTTTTTGAGATCTTTGTAGCTTAATCTAGTTAACCCATAGACTAATTCGTAAACTTTTTAAACGTTTTGAATTATTCTATTGATGGATTGGTGATTTTTTAAAGTTTTATGATAGATTTATAAGCTCGATAGTTAAATAGGGCAATTTTGTAAAGTGATTTTGGTTAATTTTTATGTTAAAGGACTAAATTGATAAAATAATAAACTTGGCATAAAATTGTTGTGATATTTTAGTAATTAGGGGCTTTAATGGCATAAGGGAAAATTTGGCTAGCATGAAATTTGTGAAATTGTGATAGATTTGAAAGTTTCGGATTTATGGGCTAAATTGAATAAAAAGTAAAAATTTAGGGTAAAAGTGTAAAATATTGATTAAAGGTCAAATATGTGAATTTAAGTTTTTAAAGTATTTGAATTGGTTAATTGAATGAAATTATTATATTTAGATCAAGAAATGAATCAAACGGACAGTAATCGTTGGAAAAGGAAAGTTGGCGGAGCAAATATCGGTGTCGTGCTCGTAGGCATTTTTGATTAGGTAAGTTCATAACTTGGTTAAATTAATTAGTTGTTGTTTTGGTAATATAATATCTATTTATGTATATGGGGATTGAGTTCATTGGCTTGAAAAATGAATAAGACCATAGTTGAAAGACACTATGGCACTATACTGGGAGTGAATTAGGCCATAGTTGAAAGACACTATGACACTATTCTGGAAATGAGTTAGACCATAGTTGAAAGATGCTATGGCATCATGATTCAAACAAGTAAGACCATAGCTGAAAGACGCTATGGCATCACGATTCAACGTGTAAGACCATAGTTGAAAGACATTATGGCAACATGACGAAAATGAATATGACCATAGTTGAAAGACACTATGGGATCATGTTGGAAATAAATAAGACCATAGTTGAAAAACACTATGGCATCATATCAGAAGTGTGTAAGACTGTAGCTGACAGACGCTATGGGATCAGGTAATATGTAGTGGATGTTAAATACGTTATATAATATATATGAGATGGATGTTTTGAATTTCATAGGTTATTGATGAATGTTAAATGTATAAAATGAAATGGGTATATAAAAAAATTATATGGAATAAGATATTGTATAGAGAAATTGATATGAATTATTGAAACGAAATGTGATTTACAAAATGATTATGTGTTAAATGTGCAATATAAAATGGTTACATGAGATAGCTATTTGAAATGGTTATATATAAAAAGAATATATGAAATGATTATATGAATCGGTTATATGGAAATAATTGTATAAAGTGTTTATACGAAATGTTTATATGGATAGATATATAAAATGGGACATTTGAAATGAATGTTTGAAATGGGAAATGTGAAATGTGAAATGTTAAATTAATAGATGTTGAATGAATGGTATATCTAATGTGTTTACTTGTATATGTTTTATAACATGTGAAATGTTAAATGAATAGATGTTGAATAAATGGTATATCTAATTTGTTTACTTGCATATGCTTTATAACATGAAAAGGTTATAAGTTTCTTATATGTGAACTCACTGACCTTGTGAAACTTGTGATATGTATAGGTAATGAATGAACTCATTACCATGATATTGAATTATCTTGTAAAATTTTTAAATTACATCCTTTTCAATAAGTTAAAGTTAAAGTTTATTACAAACTTACTAAGCTTTACGTAAGCTTACCTCATGTTGTTTTTTCTTCCTTGTAGGTCGTCGGATACGAGCTGCCGATTGGATTGCTTTTGGAGATCACACTATCTGACAACTTAATCGATAACTAATTTTTCACTTTGGTCTGGTTATAAGTGGCATGTAAATAAGATTTTCGTGTATATATATGTTATAAGCGTTATGGATATGTTTTGTATCAATTGAAGTATGAGTTGTATTTATTGATGTGAATCTTACTTAGTATTTTGGTTGATTATGGTGTGTGATGGCAATGGTATGTCTATATAAGTGTTTTTGATTGTTTACTATATGCCTTATGGTAGTAGTTTGATGTTTGGTTCATTGGATGTGTATGCAATAGATGTATAGATATGTTTGATTGGTTTATAAGGTAGGAACATGTGTATATTGAATGTGTTTTGAAGGTATGAGAATAGTTGATATTTGTTTAGCTTGGTACCTAAGGAATGGGCAATGTTTTGGCTTGTTTTAAAAGTCAATTTAGGTGCACAAGGCTTGGGACACCTCCCCACATTACCCTGTGTCTTAGTGATTTTTAAGTGCAAAATTTTTCACACAGGCTGGTCACTGTCACACGGCCATGTGACCCATGTTCACACTTTTTACTCAAGATTTTGTAGAATTTCAATTTAATCCAGATTTGATCCTAGTTTGTTTTAAATGTTTCATAAGCTTGAATTAGTTCTAAAATTGATTGAAAAGCATGTACATGATTTAATATGAACTATTTGGCTGAGTTTGATTGAAATTATGAAAAATTTTTAAAGATTATTGTCCTAATGCCTTATATCTCGGGTCAGGTGATTGAACCGGGTATAGGGTGTTACATTTAGTGGTATCAAAACTATGGTTTAGTTGACTTTAGGACTGAATGTAGTATGTATTGAGTCTAGAAATACATGTCATGTAACACCCTTATCTCGTCTCTGTTATCAGATTGGGGTTATAGAGTGTTATTGAGCAAAACTAAACATTTAACTTTATAACAGAAGCAGTTTTACAATTAAATTCTAAAATATAAAAATAAATCAATTCATGGAATAATTACACATGTAAGCATTAAATCGAGCCTATAGGGCCCTAAATACAGTTTGGAAACAATCTGGGATCAAATAGAAATAAATCAGAAAATTTTAGTAAAACTTGTAAATTTGAAAAAATAAAAGGTCACACGACTGTGTGGCTAAGCTGTGTGACATAGCCCAGATCGTGCGAACATTCGAATTCAAGACACAAGACCATGGCCCAGCCCATGTGTCTGCCTGTGTGATATTCGAAATAGAGCCAAGTCGTGTGTGTATTCAAAGTTGGGTCACACGGCCATGTCACAGACCGTGTACTAGACTGTGCCACATACTGTTTTGGGACACACGGCCGTGTTGCAAGCCGTGTCTCAGACCGTGTGAAACCTACACCTAAAACAATAAATACACACGGTCATATGAGGTGACCGTGTGTGGCACATGACCATTTAATAGCTCATGTCCCATGCCGTGTGTTCTATTTTTAACCCTAAATCAAGTCAATTTAAGCACCATTTCTTGCACAACAAGAAATATCATATCTAGCTCATTTCCATGGTTCAAAAGCACAATCAAATCACCAATTACATGCTAAAACTTCATCCATCCTATGCCTAACCAATATGCCATTCAAAGGCACCACAATTAATGATCTTTCATTCAAATAGCCCAACTAAGAAGGCACTTAACATTGGCCATCTAAGATGCTGAAACCACCAACCAAATTGTCCAAAATATAAACATACACAACAAATTTACCATTCTAAAGCATCATCACCTAATTGTTGACATTGAGGATTAACCTAATTAAAACCAACTCAAAAACACATCCAAAACCAACCACTTAACTAGAAATACCATTATAACATAACATTTTACATATCAACAACAAAACACCTATATACATGTCACATCCCAAAATGAAAAACAAAAGATATCGAGATGGCTGGATAGTGTGAGCTCCAACTCGATCCATCCGGTCAGTTCGCAAAATGACAACTACAAAAGAACCACATATGAAACAAATAAGTTTAAGAAGCTTAATAAGTTCATAGTTTAAACATCATTTAACTTACCTTCACCAAGAAAACAAACAAGAAGATAATTCTAATTCCTGATAACCAAATAAAAGTTCACACCATATTAGTATTCATTCATGTATAACATAATAACCTTTCCAAGAGTTTACCAATTGCATCAATCAAAACATCTCAATGTAACCATCTATATACATAAGCAAGAATTTTAATGCAACATTTATTACTTAATAACATCATAAATATACAAAAGCATTAAGTAAGTAATTAAGCTATAAATCAATTAACACTTAGCCCGATGAACTATAGTAGCTTAACTCGGATACTCGGGTAAGTAAACCACACCAGAGGCATCATAGATGTGTAACAGAGGCACCAAAGTGCAGATAGAGGCACCAAAGTGCAAATAGAGACACCAAAGTGTAACAGAGGCACCAAAGTGCAAATAGAGGCACCGAAGTGTAATAGAGGCACCAAAGTGCAAACTCGTACAAGAGTACGTTCGAACTGTAACACCCCAAACCCGGTCAACGCACCACGACCGAATCTGGCATGTCACAGAGGAAAACGTTTTGAAGAAAATCGAGTTACCGATTAAATTTTGTGGGAAAACTCTTTGTTATTCTATGATTGTTGAAAACAGGTGCATGTTTAGTTAAAAACTGATAGTTTACTTTGAAATCCCAGAAATTAAACTTTAAAACTTAGTTTTCGATCCATAGGTTAGAAAACCTTTATGTAATTTTAAAAGAAACCCAAATGATTAATTTGAAAACCATTTCTATTTAAGTGTGGGAAGTTTAAATTTGGAAACCATTTAAGTTGTCGAAAACATTTGAGTTGTCATTTATTATCAAGTGATTTGTATTACCCGATGGTAAAGTTTTGAAAACCTTTGCGTTTTGTAGTTTAGAAAACGTTGCGTACATATTATAAAATTAATCAAGTAATTTACTTAACCATGTTCGAAGTCTAATCCAAAGCATATGAATAATTCAAAACATAATTTAAAAGGCCTTATTACAAATCCAAATAAATATGAAAACCGAATTTAAATAAAATAAAGTACCCAAACCAAAGTCCTTGTGAAACCGAATTTATTTAATGCGTGGGCCACCTCGAGTCCACCCGGCTCCTTATCCGTGATCTATGAATCACCTGAAAAGATAAGGGAGAAGGTGAGTCACCAAGACTCAGTGCATAATCCTCCTCCCGGTTAATGCCACATACTTACACAAATCATAACCAAGCAATATATGTAATGCACCCAAACCTAGCCATCCATAACTCCGTTTCTACCCCGTGTGGTACCAAACCACTGGTGGTGCCAAACCACTGGTGACCCAAAGTCACGAATAATCCGATTGTGGGGCCAACCCACGTTGTGATACCAAATCACTGGCGACAATCCCGTCATATCAAATGTGGGGCCAACCCACTGTGGTACTAAGCCACTGGGACGAGTCGCTATGAGGTGCCAAACCTCTGGTGACCCAAAGTCACAAACTATCAATAATCCAAGTGTGGGGCCAACCCACGTGTGATACCAAATCACTGGCGACGATCCCGATATGTCAACTATGGGGCCAACCCACTGTGGTACTAAGCCACTGGGACGAGTCGCTATGAGGTGCCAAACCTCTGGTGACCCAAAGTCACAAATAATCTGTGGTACCAAACCACTGGTGGTGCCAAACCACTGGTGTCCCAAAGACACGGATATCAAATCCTTCCCCCACCTCTCATATCACCCATAACAGTGCAATTATTATGCAAATCATGCCATCATGCTTTATTATGAATCATAAAGTAAATATATCACATTTCATGGTATTAAGCATCATATAACAAATGATATCGAAACGGACTTACCCGAATCCTTGCTCATACCCTTACGGTATCATATTGAGATCTCACAGTTTTTGACTTTTCACATTTTTAAGTTATTAATATATATATATATTTACTAAGTTATAAAGTGTGTAAGTTATACACCTGTTACTAACGCAAGTTCTAAATCCCGAAGACCCGATCTACCGCACTAGATCTCCTTGTCCTACATTCGGCCAACACTTAGATCAATAACATAGGCCATTCGGCCAACAACAAACCTTAGTCTCAAAAGCCTTCGGCTTTTCAACCACTTAAAGAATGATGAACCAACATAGATCCTTACCACTTGACTTACCAAAATCGATTGTCAGAGAATTGAGGCTTAGATCGATTGCTTCCAAAGTCCCAAAGAGCCTAAAAGAAATCGATTCCTATAGATGATTAGAAATCTATCAACAAGTGCCGGATTTAGACTTTTGTCTAAACACGTCGACATAGAAAAGAGAAAATAGGAATAAAATTTCGGCTAAGAACACTTACCCTTCTTCAAAACTGAATAGAAAAGAGCCCAAAGAAAATCTACCCTTGATGATATTCGGCCAAAATAACTAGAAGAAAGAAAGAAGATTCGGCTATGGTTGATAGAAGACAACCAAATAGGATTCGGCTAGAGTGGAAAAAGAAAAAGGAAAAGAGAAAAGAAAGAAATTGCAATGGGAGAGGGAGAACTCGACAAATAGAAGGAAAAAGAAGATGATATGGTCCTTGAGCAATTATGAAAAGAAAGAAAAGAGAGATGGGAGAAAGAGATTCGGCCAAACACCTTGTTTGCCGAAAAAGAGAAGAGCACAAAGTGCTAAGTGTGGTTTCGGTTTCAAAGGAGAAATGAGAGAAAGCAATTAGAATTTGGTTCAAGGATGAAAGCCAAAACAAAAACAAAATTGCACCTAATGTCCAAGACACATTCGGCTAAGGAGGAAGATTTTGGAGAGGAAAAGAAAAAAAAATGCAAAAGATGCACAAAATGCTAAGAATTGACCAACTAATCCCTCCCAAATTCCTATCAACATTCGGCCAACCCCCCTAGCCACCCATGCCATCCACATTCATGGTCAAACTTTCCACACAAAACTTTTCATAGCAAAACACCTTACATCATGCCTTATGTCCTCTTATCCTTCCATAACACCTTGATTCCATACCTTAACTAATAACTTGCCTTTTTCCCTTAGTCTACTATCCAAAAATGAAAGAGAATCCATCCATACCAAATATAGAGTTTGACCAACACACTAGGAAAGAAAACAAAATAAAAGTCCATTCCAATTGCTAACCAAAGGATTCGAACCTAAGCCCCCTCACAAAGCTTGTGGCGTCACCTCTTAAGACCCTAAGTGGCGCCTCCCTTGCCACTTTGCCAAGTGAATTCTTGTGTTTAAATCTCCACATTAATTCCCTTAAGGCCTAGCTCCCTTAGCTCCTTATAACTAACACTCAAAACAAAAATTTTCCTACAGCTCGAGCCTACCCTTGGCTTATTCCTAAGCCCTAGAACATCTCACTTAACAACACGACAATCCGAACTCATGCAAAACAATACAATCACAAATAACCCCTAATTCAGGATATTATACGAACCCTATTGGCATGCAAATCGTATCCTAAGCGTTTACTACGTTCAATCGGGCACTATACATAAATTCATTATATTCATACATATCCATCATTCAGAGGCACTTCATTATTTCTGTACACATACTATAAAAACTGTTACATCCATTTCAAAAATGTGCAATCACAAGAATTGCCACCACCAATTATTAATTTTCATATTGATAAACCGTAATATATACATATTTTAATCCCACATTTAGCATACTTTTGGATGATTTATTCCCTGAATTGTGGAAGTTGGTGCTCCCAATCCTTTAATTTCATGTTTTATACTTAGAAGAGCATCGGAAGGTGAAAAGAACGAGAAACGGGCCAAAAATGGAGAGAATGGGCCAAAGCACGAAATGCACACGGCCTGGGCCCAAGCCACACGGCCGTGCCTCTTTAGCAGATCCGACCACGACCTGGATTCGATTCACATGGGCGTGCCAAACGGGCTTGTCCCTGCCGTGACCTGTTTTAATTCTATTCGGAATAGGGTACTTAGAGGCAAAGAAAGACATTCCAAAAGCCTATACAAACACCCTAGAGGCCAACCTTCATGGGGGCGTCCAGGTAGGCTTAGAAACCAAGCCAGAAAGGTCAGAATTGTGGGATTTACTCGAAGAAAGCTAGTTGATTCATCTCAAGAAGTCGAAGTCATACTCAAGGCGGAGGATCTTCCCTTCAATTTCCTTCAGGGGGTTTTAGGGTTTTTCTCATTTTTTGTTTTATATTTTCTTCTGAGATGTATTCTTTTATGATTATCAACTAAACCCTCAAATACCTGAGGGGGATGAAACCTAGGACGGATCTTGTTATTGTTTTCTGAACTATATGATAAATACTTGATTTGTTCTTAATTATGTGTTCTTAATTCTTTCTTTGATATTTCAGGATATTGATTCAAGTATTGATGTGCTTAGGCAGTGGAGCAAAAGTACCTGTTTAAGCTTAGATCTAGCATAGTTAAGCGGAGTTGATCGCAACCCTAGAAATAGGATGACGAAAATCTGCCGGATTAGGGTCAAACCTAATATGGGAGTCCATAGATCGAGTTAATGCAATTCTAGGGGTTTTAATTAGAAAGAGATTTCAATTAATCAACCTAGGGTTAGACATTAGTTGCTTCGAAAGAGGTATTAATATAAATTAGGAAATCCTATGGATCAAGTCAAGTGAATAAATCGTCTGGTTCAGAGTTAAATAACAAGCGAAGTCTAGGTGGATTCTTCCTCGGGTATTGTCCTAATCAATTGTTTTTTCCCAAATGTATTTTCCCCCAATTCATTCTCTGTGTCTTAGCATCCTTAGCTTAGTAGTTAGTTAATTTTAGATTAAACAAAAATTCCCTTAATTCTTAGGCTAAATAATAAAAAGAAAGTTAGTATTAGTACTTTTGGTTCTCTTGGGTTCGACATTCCGGTCTTGCCACTAAACTATACTACTGTTCGATAGGTACGATTGCCTCAATCGTGGTGATAGTTAGTTTCTAGGCTCGATAATTCATTATATAAATTTTAAGACTTTCCCACCACCGATCAAGTTTTTGGCGCCGTTTCCGGGGAACTGAAATATTAAGAACACTCAATTTTTATTACTTTAGCCATATTTTATTTTTGCAATTAAATTTTATTTTTACTTTTCTAAATTTTCTTCTTTGCTTCTGGAAGGTATTCTAGTTTATGACTAGAAGAAGCCCGTCAGGACCTCTACTTTACAATAGTGAAATTGAAAGCACAGTTCGCAGAAATCGAAGAGAAATAAGGAGAAGCCTACAATACATACAAGAAGAGCAAGAAAGAGAAATTATTACTACCGAAGAGATGGCTAAGAATAATCCGCTACCTCCAGAGGTGGCCGAAAATCATTCTCCTCGAACTATGTATGATTATGCTAAACCTAATTTAACAGGAACTGAGTCAAGTATTGTTAGACCTGCTATTGCTGCAAATAATTTTGAACTGAAACCTAACACAATTCAGATGATACAACAATTTGTTCAGTTTGATGGTTTGCATGATGAAGATCAAATAATCACTTGGCGAATTTCCTAGAATTTTGCGATACTTTCAAAATAAATGACGTTTCTGATGATGCCATTCGGCTTCTGTTGTTTCCCTTTTCTTCGAGGAATAAAGCTAAACAGTGGTTGAATTCTCTTTCGCGAGGATCAATCACTACATGGGAACAAATGACCGAAAAATTTTTATTGAAATATTTTCCACCGGCTAAAACGGCCAAGTTGAGGAATGATATCTCTTCTTTTGTGCAGATGGGTTTATAGACACTTTACGATGCATGGGAGTGATACAAAGATCTATTGAGAAGGTGCCCACACCATGGATTACCCTTGTGGCTACAGGTCCAAACCTTTTACAACGGTGTGAACCCCTCAACCAGGCAGTTAATTGATTCAGCCACCGGCGGAACCCTGAATAACAAAACACCTGAGGCTACCTACGAATTTATTGAAGAGATGTCACTGAATAATTATCAGTGGCAAGTCACGAGGACAAGGCCAATGAAAGCCGCCAGTGTTTTTAACCTCGACGCAGTAACCATGCAGTGCGATACGAATGGAGGAGGGATGAGTAACACAGAATATCCGCCTTACAACCCGAACGTTGAAAACGAGCAAGCTCACTATATGGGTAACAATTTTAGACCTCAAAATAACCTTTATAGTAATACTTATAATCCAGGTTGGAGGAACCACCCCAATTTCTCATGGGGTGGTCAAGGAAACCAAAGACAACAACCCCCTCCAAACTTCCAACAACAGCCCTACCCATAGGAAAATAAGCCAAACCTTGAGGATATGCTAGAAAAATTCATTTCAGCGTCAGAAACTCATTTTAAAAATACTGAAACGAAATTGAATAATCAGCAAACATTAATTCAAGAGCTTAAAAATCAACTAGGACAACTGACCAAGTTAGTTTCCGAAAGGCAACCAGGTCATTTACCTAATAATACCGAACCTAAACCACAAGAGCAAGTAAAGGCAGTAACATTAAGGACTGGGAAGGAATTGGTTGAAGCAGAAAAGAAGATGCCACAAGAAATTAATAAGGAGAAAAGTGAGGAAATCGAGAATGTAACACCGGTGCATGAAGAATTTAAGCCACCCATCCCATATCCGGCAAAGTTGAAGAAAGATTGCTTAGACGCGCAATACGGTAAATTTCTTGAACTTTTTAAACAATTACATATTAACTTACCTTTTGCTGAAGCTATTTCACAGATGCCAACGTACGTAAAATTCCTAAAAGAGCTTCTAACAAATAAAAGGAATTTTGAAGAGATATCAACAGTGGAACTTAATGAAGAATGTTCAGCCATCCTCCAAAATAAGCTACCAACCAAATTGAAAGATCCAGGAAGTTTCACTATTCCCTGTTTAATTGGTAGTTTAAACATTGAGAAAGCACTAGCTGATCTAGGCGCCAGTATTAATTTAATGCCTTATAAAATGTTTAAGCAGCTTGGTCTTGGGGAACCAAAACCCACTGGGATGATTATTCAGTTAGCTGACAGATCTATTTAATATCCTAGGGGAGTTATCAAAGATATTCTGGTAAAAGTTGATAAATTTATATTCCCTGTTGATTTTGTTGTGCTTGACATGGATGAGGACGTTGAGGTACCTTTAATTTTGGGGCGCCCCTTTTTAGCTACTGCTAGGGCTGTTATTGATATAGGTGATGGTAAACTTGCACTAAGGGTAGGCGATGAGGAAATTATTTTTCGAATTTACGATGCTATGCGATATTCTAGAGAACAAGATGATTCCTGTTATTTTTATTGATGCCATTGATCATTTTATTCAAGATTCTTTGCAGGAAATCATACATGATGACACGATGGATCAATGTTCATAAACCGTAATAGTAACATATTTTAGGCCCACATTTATCATGCTTTTGGGTGATTTAAGCCTTGAATTGTGTAATTTGGTACTCTTAATCCTTTGTTTTCATGTTTTATAACTAGGGGAGCACCAAAGGATGAAAAGAATGAGAAACGGGCCCAAAACAGAGCAAATGGGCCATATCACGAAATCCACACAGTCGTGCCTCATTCAACAGTCTCGAACACGGCCTGGCCACGATTCACACAGGCGTGTGCCATGGGCGTGTCCCTGCCATGACAAGGAGAAGTTTTACTCGGAATAAGATACTTGGAGGTAAAGAAACACATTCCAAAGCCTATTTAAACACCCTAGGAGGAATTCTACTGGAATTAGAATACTTAGGGGCCAAGTAAGGCATCTCAAAGCTTATATAAACACCCTAGGGGGCAACTTAAGCGGGGAGTTCGGCAGAAGCCTTCTGCCAAGGCTTTTTTCGGGGGAACCTAAGGCTTTAGTCAGAGGGCATCAGGCTAGGCCAAAGAGGGCAGAGTTGTGGGAATTTACGCGAAGATAGCCAGTTGATTCATCTCAAGAAGCCGAAATTATACTCAATACGGAGGATCTCTCCTTCAATTCCTTCAGGGGGTTTTAGGGATTTCTTATGTTTTGTTTTATCTTTTCTTCTGAGATGTTTTCTTTTATTGTTATGAACTAAACCCTCAGATACCTTAGGGGGATGAAACTTAAGATGAATCTTGTTATCGTTTGCTGAACTATATGATAAATATTTGACTTGTTCTTAATTATGTGTTCTTAATTCTTGTGTTGATATTTCCGGGATATTAATTCAAGTGTGATGTGCTTAGGTGGAGGAGCAAAAGTCCCTGCCTAAGAGTAGATCTAGCATAATTAAGCGGAGTTGATCGCATGCCTAAAGATAGGGTGACGAGATTTTGTCGGATTAGGGTGAAACCTAATATGGGAGTCCATAGATCAAGTTAATGCAATTCTAGGGGTTTTAATTAGAAAGAGATTTTAATTAATCAACCTAGGGTTAGACGGTAGTCGCCTCGAGAGAGGGATTAATATACCTTAGGGAATCCTACGAATCAATTCAAATGAATAAATCGTCTGGTTCAGAGTTAGGTAACAAGTGAAGTCTAGGTGGATCCTTCCTTGGGTATCGTCTTAATCAATTGGTTTTTCCTAAAGTTATTTTCCCCAATTCATTCTCTTTGTCTTTGCACCTTTAGATTAGTTGATTAGTTAATTTTAGATTAGATAAACAATTCTCTTAATTCTGAGCCTAGATAATAAAAAGAGAGTTAGTATTAGTACTTTTAGTTCCTTTGGGTTTGACAATCCGGTCTTGCCTTAACTATACTATTGTTCGATAGGTGCGCTTGCCTCACATCGTTGTCATAGTTAGTGTCCAGGTTCGATCATTCTTTATATAAATTTTAAGACTTTGACATCGCATAAAGCAACGATCAAGTGTCTTACCCAAGGTGATGGGGTACATGATGATAACGATGAGTTGAATTCTAATACATCTTCCTTTAGACAAAAGAAAGAAGAGAGCATTGAAATAAACAACGAACTAAAATAAAAACCCTCTATTAATGAGCCACCAAAATTGGAATTAAAACAGTTGCCAAATCACTTAGAATATGCATTCCTCGGGGATAATTCTACACCACCAGTAATTATCTCTTCAGAACTGGAACCCGAAGAGAAAGATGAGTTGATACAGGTACTAAGGGAACATAAAAGAGCCATAGCTTGGAAAGTTTCTGACATCAAAGGAACAAGCCCATCGTTTTGCACCCACAAAATTTTAATGGAAGATGAGTTTAAACCATGCGTGCAACCTCAAAGACAATTGAATCCCAACGTAAAAGAAGTTGTTAAAGTTGAGGTAATTAAACTTCTAGATGCTGGAATAATTTATCCTATTTCTGACAGTACTTAGGTAGGTCCTGTACAGGTTGTTCCAAAGAAAGGAGGCATGACTGTTGTAGCCAACGAAAAAAATGAATTGATTCCTACAAAAAACAGTCACAGGTTGGAAAGTTTGTATTGACTATAGAAAGTTGAACGATGCCACCAGAAAAGATCACTTCCCTTTTCCCTTTATTGATCAGATGTTAGAAAGATTATCTGGGCATATGTACTACTGCTTCCTGAACGGATTCTTCGGCTACTTCCATACGATACGTTTGCTTATCGTAGAATGCCTTTTGGATTATGTAATGCTCCTGCTACTTTTCAGCACTGCATGCTGGCCATCTTTGATGAACTTGTGGAAGACATTATGGAGGTATTTATGGATGATTTTTCGGTATTTGGTAATTTTTTCCATCTTTACCTTAAAAATCTAAAACGAGTTCTAATGAGATGTGAGGAAACGAACCTTGTTTTAAATTGGGAAAAGTGTCACTTTATGGTTCGAGAGGGGATTGTGTTAGGACATAAAATTTCTAGTAAACGGATTGAGGTTGATAAAGCAAAAGTTGAAACCATAGAAAAATTACCTCATCCTAGTTCAGTTAAGGCTATTCGAAGCTTTTTAGGACATGCTGGATTTTATCGAAAATTTATTAAGGATTTTTCTAAAATAGCTAAGCCTTTAACAAAACTACTAGAAAAGGATATGCCTTTCAATTTTGATCAGGAATGTTTAGATGCATTTATCACCCTTAAAAATAAATTAATAAATGCCCCAATTATAATTGCACCTGATTGGAACTTACCCTTTGAGCTAATGTGTGATGTGAGTGATTTTGCAGTAGGTGCAGTTTTGGGACAGCGGAGAGAGAAGCATTTTTAGCCAATTTATTAAGCTAGCAAAGCATTGACGGCCGCACAAGAAAACTACACCACCACAGAAAAAGAATTGCTAGCTGTGGTTTTTGTATTTGACAAATTTAGACCGTATTTGATATTATCTAAAGTTGTCGTTTACACTGACCATTCAGCTCTTCGTTATCTTTTAACTAAATCTGATGCAAAACCTCGACTCATAAGATGGATTTTACTTTTATAGGAATTTGATTTAGAAATTCAGGATAAGAAATGAGCTGAAAATCTTGCAGTAGATCATCTTTCTAGGCTTGAAAATCCACATATCGAAGAACTAGATGAGAGTGAGATAAATGACTCATTTCCTGAAGAACAACTATTAGTTATATCTAACTCTGAGGTACCCTGGTTCACAGATATTGCAAATTACTTAGCTGCTAACATCCTACCAAAAAGGTTAACACATCATCAAAAGAAGCGATTCTTTGCTGATGCGAAAAACTATTTTTGGTAGGATCCTTTTCTTTTTCGTATATGTGCAGATCAAGTAATTCGGAGATGTGTTACAAAAGCAGAAGCAAGCAAAATCTTAGAACATTGCCATTCAGGAGCTTCAGGAGATTACAGCGGGGTCAGGACAGCACACAAAATGCTCGAATCAAGTTTTTATTGTCCTACCTTGTTCAAAGACGCTAACAGGTATGTTGCTTCATGTGATAGATGTCAAAGAACATGTAATATCTCTAAACGCGATGAAATGCCTCAAACATACATGCTATCATGCAAAATTTTTAATATATGGGGTATTGATTTTATGGGCCCATTCCCTAGCTCATTTGGGAAGAAATACATCTTAATAGCAGTGGACTATATGTCAAAATGGGTGGAAGCTCAAGCTTTACCTACTAATGATGCCAGAATGGTAGTGAGATTTCTTAAGAAACTCTTCTCTCGATTTGGAACACCCAAAGCAATTATTAGTGATAAGGGTACTCATTTTTGTAATACTCAATTTGACAAGGTCTTAAAGAAATATGGAGTACACCACAGAACAACTACCCCTTATCACCCTCAAACAGTGGACAAGTAGAAGTAACAAACCGAGAGCTCAAGTGTATTCTAGAGAAAATAGTTGCATCAAATAGGAAAGATTGGGCATTAAAAGTAGACGATGCTTTATGGGCCTATAGAACAGCGTTTAAAACTCCCATAGGAACATCCCCATACAGACTTGTCTACGGGAAAAGTTGTCACCTACCATTTGAATTAGAACATAAAGCTTTTGGGGCTATAAAATTTTTGAATTATAATCTTAATCTTGCAGGTGAGAAAAGAATGATGCAGTTGAACAAGCTAGATGAGTGGCGAGCTAATGCCTACGAAAACTCACGTTTATACAAGGAAGCAACAAAACGACGTCATGATGATCACTTAAAGCAACCAAAACAATTCAAAGTAGGAGATCTAGTTCTATTATAAAATTTAAGGCTCAAATTGTTCCCTGGAAAGCTAAAATCAAGATGGTCAGGCCCTTCAGTAATCAAAACAATCTTTCCCTATGGCACAGTCGAGGTAACTCATCCGAATTATGGCACATTCAAGGTAAACGGACAACGATTGAAAATTTATAATGGATAGGATTTTAGGGATGTGAGAGAGGAGCTTCAGCTCCGTAAACCTTCATTTAGAAACAAAAATAGGGAAAGTCTAGCTTAAGACTTTAAACGAGCGCTTCTTGGGAGACAACCCGAGCACTAACCTCATTTACATTCATATTTTTTATCAGCATTTAATGAAGAACTAACTATTCATAAGCGCATGATTTCTTTCCCACACGGCCTAGAACACGGGCGTGTCCGTGGCCATGTGGACCCCACGGGAGAGACACAGGCGTGGTGGTAGCCGTGCGAGACAAGGATGAAAAATTTTCCCAACACGGGCCGCGATAAAAGGGCCACGGCCGTGCGATGTAGCTGTGGTCGACACTGAGTAAATAACACGGGCGTTAGACACGCCCGTGCCTCCAAACTATGGTCGATTCTAAGTAAACGACACGGGTGTGAGCCACGCCCGTGCCTCAAGGCTATGGTCGACACTGATTACTGAACACAGGCGTAGGACCCTCTACACGGCTGTGGGAGAAGCGAACAAGATAGCACATGGCCGTGTGTCTCAACACAACCAAGGAACACAGCCGTGGGCTACAACTCAAACGCGCCTAAATTTAAAAATCTCGAAAAAGACGGGCTGAATAAAGGGAACACGGGCGTGGCCCCTGACCGTGTTCCCTACCCCCTATTTAAAGCAGCCCACGCCCATCTCCACCCCCAAAAAAAAATTTCCCCCCAAACCCTAGCCGTTTGTCTTAAACAAGAAACCACCACTCACCTTCCCCATTCCGGCCACCGGCACTCTTTTCCTCTCCTCCCTTCACTCCCTTCTATCCCTTCTCTCCTTTCTCTCTCTTTCTCTTCTTCATCCACACGCAGTCCACGCCCGTGCGATGTTACCACACCCGCGCATCCTTCCACGACCGTGCGCCTTCTCCCCAACTCCATCTGTTCACGCACAACAGGAAAACAGACTTTTAGCGGCGTTTATAAGCGCCACTAATAGTATTTACGGCGCTTTTAGAAACGTCGCAAAAAATGTCGCTAAAACAAACACTGCAAATTTTAGCGGCGTTTATGAGGAAAAAAGCCGCTAAAGGTCATGACTTTTAGCGGCGCTTTCCCCACAAACGCCGCTAAAGGTCATGACTTTTAGCGGCGCTTTCCCCACAAATGCCGCTAAAAGTCATTACTTTTAGCGACGCTTTCACCACAAACACCGCTAATTTTATTTAATCAATGTTTATTCTCTGTTAGAACTTCGATTTATTCCTTTAATTCATTAGTGTTCGTTTTGGATTATTAATTTTGATATTCATTTTTACTTAAGTGTTATAGATAATATTATTCTAAATTTTGCACCTCTAGTATTAGGAGAATACTTAGGAAAAATCTTCCTTGTTAATATTATGAGACAATAATATTGGACTCATAAGTTCTATCATAGCAAAAATTTGGATGATGTTCTTCAAATTCTCTTACAGGAACATAATGTTGTCTTCCCGCGACAAGAAAATCGCAGTCCCTGTTTCAAAAAAATGAAAGGGACCCGGCTCATCATCTGCAAGCGCATCGGCCGAAGTGAGACACCCATTCTTACGGTTTCCTCCTGGAGCTCAAGAGGAACTTTTTCAGATCCTACGAGCACGACCTCTCAGTCAAGGCAGATGTATCGACTAGGCCACCCTGGAAAACGTTCAACTTGCTGATGATATTCGGGCATTACTGATGACTGACCCTTGGGAGCACTTTTTCGGTATTGTCGAGCCCACTTACCTCGAACTAACATTAGAGCTTTGCTCTACTTTCCATTTGCAGGTAGTAATGACAAACCACAATGACTCGGGCACTATTCAGTTTCGTCTAGGAGGTTTAGTTCGGGAAATGAGTGTCCCGGAATTTGGAGTTGGTCTGGGACTCTACACGGAAGAGTTCATGAGAGAATATGCTCTTGCGAAACTCCATCGCCACTTCCATAACTCTCCTGTGAGATGTTGGTATAATATAGCCAACACCTCGGCCACTTATGACCCTAGTCGCTCCAAGGCAATAGCTCTCGTCCCATCATTGAGGTACTTACATGCCATTTTAGCTCACACATTGACAGGAAGGCGACAGAGCACCGGGGTAGTTAACACTCATGACGCCTACTTCCTATGGTGCATGGCGAACGGGCACATCTTCGACCTTGCCTACTTCATCGCTCTGGCTATCCAGCATCAGACAGAGCGACATCGTAAGGGGGTCATTTCCATGGGGCCTTATGTAACACGGCTCGCGAGGCACTTTGGTCTCCTCAACATCGCAGCACAATCAGCCTCGTTCACCTTCATAGGCCAGATGTCTCCACAGGGCATCTCGATGATGATCAACATGCGGATGATCAAGCATCGGCGCGGGACCGATCCTCTCCAATATCGGTTAGCCCATAGCACCGAGGAGGAGGACCCTGAGGACATTATTGACGATGTCCCACACCAACATGAGGAGCCAACACCGAGCCATCGCCCAATTCATGCGGTAGCTTCTCTTTTGGACATATCTGAGCGCCTCACGCGATTTGAGTAGCAATGCTTCCAACGTTTCGACAACATCGACGCCACCCTCCACCAGATATGGCAGCACCTTCACATTACATTGCCGCCCCCACCACGCGATCCATCTGGCGATGAGGACTTCTGAGTCCTTTTTCTTTTACCTTACATTATTTTCATGTTTAAAATGTTAATTTTCATTTTATCTTTTACCTTTGACTAATGTTTATTTTAGTTATTTTTCAGTTCATAATCTCTATTATCCAATTTGCATTTCCTGGCAATATTTGAGTAATCCTTACAATGATAACAAATCGACTACTTTTATCACAGTTAAAGAAGCATAAAATAGCACCATGGAATACCCAACTTTAAGAGGAAAATCACCACACCATGACACTCCCAACTCAAGGAATCCATCCAAAATTCAGGAAGTTTCACTTCTCCCTATCTCTTATGATTTCTTATATGTCTTTGTACATTGACGGCAATGTAAATCTTAAGTGTGGGGGGTGAATTTTATTTTGAAAAGCTCCTAACTTTTTGCATTATTCTCAAATCCTTAAATTATGTCTTATCCATAAGTAATTTCCTCATATTACTATTAGAATGAAATTTCCTTTGACTCATGATTTTTATTGATATGTTTTGGATTAAGTCATTGATAATTGTGCAGTAATGATTTAAACTTTAAGGGACTAGAGAATCAAGCATGATGAGTCTATTTTCAAAAATTAAAATTTTGCTAGGTTGTCTACCTGAATCTAATTATTACCTTGAAATTTGAAATTTACAAAGTTGATATCAAAAACCCATAATTCTTGTGAGATTTTGAGCCTTTTAGAGCATACATTCTTTTCTTACTCACTTTATTGATTATGAGTGTGTCAACATTGATTTGTTATTCTAGAACTTGCTTTGATTATACATGTTAAGACCACATTATTGATTTGATATATTCAGATGATAAAGGCACTTAGGATTTAACCCATTCACTCCACTAAAAAGCCTACCCTCACAATTAACCCCTAGTGAACCCCTTTGATCTTAACAAACCATTTATTAACTCACCCACTAATAAATAATAACCCAAAACCCATCTTGTATTTTTTATCACCATTTCTTGATTCCCTTTTTTGTCGAGATTTGATTTTGAGCAGTTGCCTAATTATGTTCTATATTTCAGTTGTTAATGTTCTGTCTTATTATTATAAATACTTGATTTGTTCTTTAAAAAAAATCGAAGTCTATTCATTATTAGTTCTATAATTAAGTGAGCTTATACGTTTAAATTCCACATCTTGAAGAAGAAGCTCGTATTATTAGTTTCAAGTTTTCAATTGATGTTCATTTTTCTAGTTAGGTAAATTATCAATTCAATCTCGATTCTAACCCTTTAATTTAGCCTTTATCCACACCTTTAACCCGAGCCCCATTACAACCCTTTTTAAAGACCTTTTGATTTGTGTATCATCTCATTTTACAGTGGTGGAGATTTTATTTTCATGCAAGCTTATGGGATTAACTTTTCATGTTCGACTTTTGAGTGCTTAATTTTGAACCTTAAACACTTTTGAGTGATTTGAGTGAACCTTTAGTGAGGATGTCAACCCTTGTCGATTTTGAATCAAAGGTGATTATTTAGGTAAGGGGCTATATTTTCATGCTACAAAAACTATGACTTTGATTGTTTGAATTTTTAGGACCCTTCTACTTAAATTATCTATGTATAAATTATCTATGAATTATGATGAAACACTATTGATGAATATTATGAATTGAGAAAGTTCATTTTAATTGTGAGTTGAGAATTTTGCTTGAGGACAAGAAAATGCTTAAGTGTGGGGGTATTTGATAAATCGTAATATATACATATTTTAATCCCACATTTAGCATACTTTTGGATGATTTATTCCCTGAATTGTGGAAGTTGGTGCTCCCAATCCTTTAATTTCATGTTTTATGCTTAGAAGAGCATCGGAAGGTGAAAAGAACGAGAAACGGGCCAAAAATGGAGAGAATGGGCCAAAGCACGAAATGCACACGGCCTGGGCCCAAGCCACACGGCCGTGCCTCTTTAGTAGATCCGACCACGACCTGGATTCGATTCACATGGGCGTGCCAAACGGGCTTGTCCCTACCGTGACCTCTTTTAATTCTATTCGGAATAGGGTACTTAGAGGCAAAGAAAGACATTCCAAAAGCCTATATAAACACCCTAGAGGCCAACCTTCAAGGGGGCGTCCAGGTAGGCTTAGTAACCAAGCCAGAGAGGTCAGAATTGTGGGATTTACTCGAAGAAAGCTAGTTGATTCATCTCAAGAAGTCAGAGTCATACTCAAGGCGGAGGATCTTCCCTTCAATTTCCTTCAGGGGGTTTTAGGGTTTTTCTTATTTTTTGTTTTATATTTTCTTCTGAGATGTATTCTTTTATGATTATCAACTAAACCCCTCAAATACCTAAGGGGGATGAAACCTGGGACGGATCTTGTTATTGTTTTCTGAACTATATGATAAATACTTGATTTGTTCTTAATTATGTGTTCTTAATTCTTTCTTTGATATTTCAGGATATTGATTCAAGTATTGATGTGCTTAGGCAGTGGAGCAAAAGTACCTGTTTAAGCGTAGGTCTAGCATAGTTAAGCGGAGTTGATCGCAACCCTAGAAATAGGATGACGAAAATCTGCCGGATTAGGGTCAAACCTAATATGGGAGTCCATAGATCGAGTTAATGCAATTCTAGAGGTTTTAATTAGAAAGAGATTTCAATTAATCAACCTAGGGTTAGACATTAGTTGCTTCGAAAGAGGTATTAATATAATTTAGGGAATCCTATGGATCAAGTCAAGTGAATAAATCGTCTGGTTCAGAGTTAAATAACAAGCGAAGTCTAGGTGGATTCTTCCTCGGGTATTGTCCTAATCAATTGTTTTTACCCAAATGTATTTTCCCCAATTCATTCTCTGTGTCTTAGCATCCTTAGCTTAGTAGTTAGTTAATTTTAGATTAAACAACAATTCCCTTAATTCTTAGGCTAAATAATAAAAAGAAAGTTAGTATTAGTACTTTTGGTTCTCTTGGGTTCGACATTCCGGTCTTGCCACTAAACTATACTACTGTTCAATAGGTGCGCTTGCCTCAATCATGGTGATAGTTAGTTTCTAGGCTCGATCATTCATTATATAAATATTAAGACTTTCCCACCACCGATCACATATGTACTTATTTGCAACATTTAATAGTATATAGGTAACTAATGAAATTTCACACACACACACACACACATAATATATATATATATATATATATATATATATATAATTTACTAGTAAAACATTATATAATCATAAAGGATCTTGTATCTACATATCATTACACTATGAACTTGCCTACGATCCACTTCTGGTTAAAACGTAGGGACGACTCAGTATTTTTTCCATTTCCTCGATTATTGTCTTTTTTACTTGGTTCTTGATCTATATAGTAATTAAATTCAATTTATTAAGTTCACATACATTTCAAACTCAATTCAATGCATGAGACCCTTATATTTTTCCTTATTTACACTTTTCCATAAACTTTTACATTTCTCACAATTTAGTCCCTAAACTTGAAATTCCAAATTTAATAAATTTTTGCAACTTCTCATGCTAATTGAATTTTCACCCATAAATCTACAGTCCACAATTATTCTAAATTCTCAAGAATTCCTTATCAATTTTAATATTCAATCAATTTAGTCCTTTAACAAAAAACTAACAAAATTACTTCACAAACTAGTCATAATCAACAACCAATACTTCAAATACATCATTTAACATCATGAAAAACAAGAATTCATCAATAGAAAAATCCAAAATCCTTAAGAGTTTCAAAAACGAAGGTACGGGTTAGCTGGACCTAGTTGCAACGATATCAAAAACATAAAATTACTAAAAACGGGTAACCAATTCTTACCATGCAAGTGTTACAAGCTATCCGAACCTCCAAACCCTTCAATGGTGTTTTAAATTTCAATTTTCGATGGAAAAATCCACTAAGGAAGAAGATGAATATTTTATTTTTTCTTAAGTTAAAATTGTTAAATTATATAATTAACCCTTAAATAAATATATATCTTAACTAAATTCTATCCTTAAACCATCCGTATTAAATAAGAATGGTATAATTTCCAATTAAACCATTCCACCTATGTGATTTACACCATTTAATCACTATAATTCAATTACAACTAGATTTTACGACTTTCACAGTTTAGTCCTTTTTCTTTAAGTAACTAATTAAAAATAAAATCAACTAACCAAATCTTAATACAACAATCACATAACCCTAAAAATATTAAATACCTACAAATTACAAACTCATTAGCCAAAATTATGGTCCCAAAACCACTTTTTCCTTCACCATTGAAAAATGGGATATTACATGCCACTTTATAACCTATGATAGTATGATGACTCCCAATTAGTTTGAATGGTTTTCTTATAGATCAAAGATGTTAATTGAATCCAATTGAACTGATTCTGATGAAATATTGAGTTATGTTCCAACCACCGATCAAGGGGCTAGTTATAAGGTTCTCGAGTTTCAAAGGTCTAGAGAAAAGGTTCAGAATACCTTTCTTAATATGATGAGTGATATGTTTAAAGTTTATATAAGATTCAATTTCACGGCTCAATGACCTTCATCCCTTCGTCCTCAAAGTCATATACTGCAGAATATTCCCAAACTTTTTATTGATAAAGTTCAAAAATGTGAGGCTGAAGAGTTTAGCGGTAAAGTGGGTGATGATTCAGCCAGAGCCGAGTACTGGTTTGAAAACACCCAGAGAGTTTTGGATGAAATGTTGTGTCCTTTTGAGGATTATTTGAGATGCACAACATCATTGTTAAAAGAGGAATTTTTTCACTGGTGGTCAACTTTAACTACTGTGGTATCGAAAGAACAGGTTAACTGGGGTTTATTCCAAATTGAATTCTGAATGAAATATGTCAGCAAACAATATTTAGACAAGAAGAAAAAAAGAATTTATTGATTTGAAGTCGGGAAACAGATCAATTATGAAATACGAACGAGAGTTTGTTCAGTTCAGCAAATATGCTCATAAGACTGTGGCGATTGAAGAGGAATTGTGTATTCATTTCAAAGATAGATTGAATAATGAGATTAAAATGCTTGTAAGTGCAAAGGAATTGTGTGAGTCCATAATTTTATTTGATCGGGCTCAAAAAGTGGAAGAAATTTGTTATCACAAGAAGCAGAGTGAGACAAGAGTTTGAGACTTCAATAAGTGAAATGTATCTAGAACATTTTCTACTTCTCTTCCAAAGAAAAATAAAAGAATCAAGTAGTCATTTTTAGTGCCATCAGGTTTTCTGGCAGAGATAGAATGAAATAGAGTAATGTGAGATCACAGATGACTTTAGTAGCCAGTACGGGTAGCGTCAAAAATGTAAATAGACTTGAATGTAGCCTTTGTGGATAGAATTATTCTGGAATATGTAGATTGAAATACATGTCCTATTTCGTTTGCAGATCTCTAGGTTATTATAAGAAAGACTGTCGTATTGAGCTGATTTGAACAGAAATTGGAATGTAAGACCTATTGTTACTTCTACAAGAAGCAAACGACTAGGAATTTGAGACATAACTAGAGCTAATAAAACTGGAACAAAAAACACAGTGGTTCAACCTGAAGCTTGAGATGCCACTAGAGTTTATGTGATCCGAGTGCGCAAGGAGGCCTCAGCTCCTGATGTTATTGCTGGTACCTTTTCTATCTTTGATGTTACAGTATATGTATTAATTGAATCTAGATTGAGACATTTGTACCTATGCACTATGTTAGTAACAGAAAAGAGTTTACCGGTTGTTGAAACCTTTTTTTTTTGAAAAAAATGGGGATCGACTTTAAAAACGAAAATGGAGTCGCCACCAATCTTTTTTCGAGGTGTGATCGGGTCACCTTGAAATTGATCATTTTAATAAAAAAACATTTTGATTTATTAAAACAATGATTTTGGTCTACGAAATTCGAGAAAACAGGTTCAGGAGTCGGTTACGCACGAGGAAGGATTAGCACCCTCGTAACGTCCAAAACTGGTACCTAATAGATTAATTAATGTCTTAATGTCAAAATTTTCAGAAGATTTTAAAATACGATCCTTTTTAAAAAATAATGTTTGAATAAATTGAAATGGATGTTAAGACCCTTTTGTCCCGAAGTAATAAAATATCACATCCAGTACGTTAGGACACGACATTTTAAATCCTTGAAACTAAGCTTGTCTTTTGATTTTCAGAACTCATGCATTTAAATTTTAGAAGGATATTCGATTATTTGGGTCAAGTGAAAAAATCGAAACCCAGTAAGTTAGGGCACAATTTCTCAAAATTCCAAACATAGAATATTGTCTATACTTTTTTAGAAATCCTTACCTCAAGATAACAAGACATCATATCCAATGAGTTAGGACACAACACCTCGAATTCCCGAGAATAAGCTTTTATTTGAAACTCATATGTTTTGATTTGAAATGGGTGCTCGATTACTTAGATTCAACAAGGAAATTGGAACCCAGTAAGTTAGGGCACAATCTTCTCGAAGCTCCCAAATACGAGCATTTGGGGGAAAATTATTGCAATATTAAAACAATGTATAAATAAAAACTTTGATAAAAAAAACGACAATATTAAAATACAAATAAACAATTTATAAAACACATAATGGCAATTATTTAAATACTAACATCAATAATCAAAGACCAAATAAGTTATACACAAAACATCTTAAAAATAAATGGTATATAAAATAGATAGTAATATATAAAAATTTGCAATTGATAATATATGGAAAAAAAATTAAAGCAAATAATCGAACAATTTAAAATGGATGATTTATAAAACGAGTTTTTTTTAAATAAACATGTGTGACATAAAAACAAATAAAGTATTTAATTAATGGAAGAAAATAAAAGAATGATAAGAATGGTTAAATGAATGAACAATATGTAAATAAGAAAGTTGACGAATAAATAAATGAATAAAAATAAAAAGAATAATTAATGATTAAGCAGTTAAATGGATAAATAAATAAAAAAGTTAAAAAAAAGGCCTAAGTCAACCTAATTCTCACAATATGAGGATTCAGCGAAATTCCACCACCTAAATCCAACTCAAATGAGAGCAACTCAAAAAGAAATGAAGATGAACGAATAAAAAAAATAAAAACAAGCCCCAGAAAATAAGAACGCAAGAGAGAGAGAGAGATTTGTGTGAATGCTCTCAAGAATTTTTATTGCTCAAAACTCAAGAAGGGAGAGGCCTCTGTTTATAGTTGAGCCTCCCCAAATCCAACGATACATATCAATTACATCAACGGCTAAGATTAAAAGGTATCTACAAATTAAATCTCTAATATTACAAAATCATATCTTCTAAGATTGCATATCATATCTTCTAGGATTGCATATCATATCTAAGATTTTCATATCATATCTAAGATTGCATATACTTGAAGATTATGTTTCCATATACGTCAAGATTGTAGATGGACCTTCAATCTTTTCAAGTAATGGGCCATTCCGATTGGACTAAATGATATATTTTGGACTGGACTTGGACTTTGTTTTATTATTTTGGGTTTATTATTTTTTTGTATAGGCCCGGGCTAAATTGGCCTATTACAGCTGCCCCTCTTTGCTCATTGTCGTGTAACGAGAATGGAGCAAAGACTATAAAAGGACCAATTTTGCCCGATTTTGCCGAGCCTTAACTTCTTGATCCTCATCTTCTTCAAGTAGCCTCTAACCCAACTGTAACTTCAATGAGATTGAATCTGTAGCTTTAATCTTATTCTACTGCAACTTCAGGGAGATAAGACCTGCTCTTGTAGATTTAATCCATCCTACTGTAGCTTCAAGAAAGTGAGACTAGTATCTTTGATCTTGCTTCACTGTAATATTCAGGAAGACAAGATCTGCTATTTTCAGTCTGCTCCGCTGCAAACTCAGGGAGGCAAGCTAATATCTTTGATCTGCTTCCTGCAACTTCAGGAAGATAAGATCTGTTGTCTTCAGTCTGCTTCGTTGTAACTTCAGGGAGGCAGGCTAATATCTTCGATCTGCTTCTTGTAACTCCAGGAAGATACGATTTGCTGTCTTCAGTCTGCTCCGCTGCAAACTCAGTGAGGCAGGCTAATATCTTCAATCTGCTTCCTGCAACTTCAGTAAGAAAAGATCTACTGTCTTTAGTCTGCTCCACTGCAACTTTAAGGAGGCGGGCTAATATCTTTGATCTGCTTCCTGCAACTTCAGGAAGATAAAATCTGCTGTCTTCAGTCTGTTCCACCGCAACTTCAGGGAGGTAGGCTAATATCTTCGATCTACTTCCTGCAACTTCAGGAAGATAAGATCTGCTGTCTTCAGTCTGCACCGCTGCAACTTCAGGGAGGTAGGCTAATATCTTCGATTTGCTTCCTGCAACTTCAGGAAGATAAGATCTTCTATCTTCAGTCTGCTCCGTTGCAACTTTAGGGAGGCAGGCTAATATCTTCGATCTGCTTCTTGCAACTTCAGGAAGATAAGATCTACTGTCTTCAGCCTACTACGCTACAAACTTAGGGAGGCAGGCGAAAAGCTTCAATCTGCCCTACTACATTGTCCTACAGAGGACATAACCTATAGAATGGGTATATGCTTATGTCGAATGATTAAGATGCCCTGATCGAAATGAATCAAATGCTCCTAATTAGACGCGCTATGATATATGAATGCAGAAATGTTATGAGCATGATTCCTACTTAAGGTGTCATCACTCATTTGTTCTTCATCCTCGTTCCTCTTGAAGTATCTATGATATTCTGCTCAAATAATTTACCCAATGGTAATTTTGAGTCCACTCCACTTGAACCTTGGGACATATAATTTGTACCTCCCACTGCAACTACAGGGGAATAACATTTGGTTTCTTCCATCCATCCTGTTACTACTCAGAGGTATAGAATTTGTATCATCTTCAATCAATTTGATCTGTTACACCATTCCCTGGGTGTAATGATCAGATGTATGTGCCTGAAATTTGCATGAATGCAAGGTATCATTTTTCTTTTCCCGAGAATAATCCCCTTTTACACTTGGGTTGACATTGCTCGTCATTTGTCGGGATGGTATCACCGACGAAATGTCTTATCCAATAAAAATCTAAAAAGATAATCATATTTCAATATTTCCAACCCTTAGGCTTGGTGAGTTCTAAACAATAGTCCTGTTTTAGATTCTCGTATTATTTAGAAACTTCCAGAGTAATATGCCAAACTCCTTTTATAAAAGTATTATTAGTCCATTAATCATTATTTCAATATAAAAAGCTTGAAAAAGATCACAACAATGGACAAGAAGGAAATTAATCAGGAGCATAGCTCGAAACAATTAATCAAAGATAGCCAAGAATAAGGTAATCAAAGATAGCAAATTCAAAAATGGGTAAAATGGGAAACTAGATGCCCCAGATACCGTAGCCTGAGCTTCTCTGTACGAACTTCTTAAGGACCATTTTGAGCTCAATATGTGTACTTTGTCAATGCCCCAAAATGTAGCATACTTCCTCATTGTTAATTTAGGCATAACAAGTGTAACAGTCCGAATTTGACCCTAATTGGAAATGTGATTTCGGGATCACGACTCCGAGTCCGAGAAATATTTTAATATTATAATTCGAGTCAGTTATATGCGAATTAAGGTGTGTGGAAGTTTCGTATAAAAATTTAACTGTTTGGGTGCTCAATTAGTTAAAAAGGACTAAATCGCTTAACTAGTAAAGGTGACCTTTTATTTGATTTATGGTTAGATTGATGTGGCTTTATTTTAGTGAAGCCCTTAAAGGGTAATATAACTATTTTAAGTTATAGTGGACGGCTATGTGGTCTTATAATATGTTTTTAAGTATTATTTTATATGTTAAAGATTATATTATAATTGTTTTATGATTTAATACTAAATTATAATAAAATCCCACTTGAGAACAACTCGATTTTAACCTGATCAGAAATGTGATTTCGGGACCACGAATCCGAGCCTAAGAGGTATTATAAGATTATGTTTTGTGTTTGTTATGTGTGTGTTTTAGTAAGTGTGAAAATTTCGTGGAAAATTTTAGCTATCTGAGTGTTTAATTTATTAAAAAGGTCTAAATTGCAAGAAAGACCATTGTAGTGGGCATTAATAAAAAGGGGAGCTAAGTGAATTGTCCATTAAACATGGGGATTTGCATGTCAAATTCCCCATAATTAAACAAGTGGACGGCAAGCATGCAAGAATATTATGCTTTCTATGTATTCTTTTTATCTTAAGTATTATTATATGATAAGCATGCAAAAGGGGTGAATATGAATTTAAAACAAAAAGAAAAAATCTCTTTCTTCTTCCATTATTCATGATCTACCCGAAACACCATGAAGGAAGGGGGAAGAACCTTCATCTTCTTCATTCGGCCATTGCATGTGGTACTAAGGTAAGTAGTTGAGTTTTATTTTAGTAAATTCCTATTAAATTGAGTTGGTTATCTTAATTTTTATCAAAACCATATTAAAATTTCTAAGATTTGGTACACCTAGATTCGGCCATGAAGGTGAAATTGTTGTTGTTGTGTTAGTAAATACATGATAAGTTGAGAAAGGGATTTGGAGGAAATAGAGAATAGTGGTTTTTAATTGTTTGAAATGTCATGGAAATTATTGCAAATTGAGCATAGAAATGCCCCTTTTCATTCGGCTAAGGTTTGGGTAAATGTTTATGATGTTGAGGTAAGCTTTTAAGCAATTCATATTGCATAAGAATTCGTCTAATTGATGACCTTGAAGCTTGGAATGATTTGTCTTTGAGCATGTGTATATTCGGTTATGAATATATATATATATATATATATATATATATAAGGTTTTGTATTGATTGTTTTAATTCAATTGTAAAGGAAATGTGTACACTTATAACATGCTTGAATGATTTGCAAATTAGGAGTGGTTGGCGAATGCAAATTAATGAATAAGTTATATAATTATTTTTGGTTCGATTATGCACATGCAAGCGAATTAAGGGTACATTGGTTCCATTGAGTGTTTGGATCTATTTGGAATTTGGTATGAGCAATGTACATGTGATACCATATATGATGAATTAAATGCCATGATTGTTATTTAGTATAAGAACAAATTATGAGCATGTGTATATTCGGTTATGAATATATATATATACATATGTGCTCTTGTTGGATTATTATATGATTATTTATTGTGAAAATTTGTTATGTCTAGATATGTGTTCGGTTATATAAATAAGATGATTTGAATTGATCACATGAGTGCATTATAAGCATGTTTTTATATGGATAATATTAGTACTTGAGTAGTGCATGAAAGCAATAAAATTGGATATAGTGATTTGCTAGCCGAATAAGGCATGGAAAGGATGGCAAAATGTATTCATGATCATACTTGAATGGTTCTTTTTGATGTAGTCAAATGCGCATAAGATTTTTATGTTAATGAGATATGCTTGTTCATAATACGAAATTGTTAATGTCGTAATTGTTTACGGATGTTAAGTTGTGTATAAGTATGTAAAGACTTATGAAGTAAAGTATTTAAATTTTGATGAGTATTCGAATATTATTAAGGTGACATGCATGTGATTAGAGTTATGTGGCTTGTAAAGTATGTATACATTGTATAACTTACGGCATGTTTAATTGTTGGAAATTGATGATATACTTGGTATGATTTCAATTGAATTTTTAGGTAGGATCCATATGTATAATGTGAGGTATAAATACATGCAAATGATACACCCGATTAAATTATAAATCGTGTAATGAACACTGTACTATATCTGTACCTATGTGGTGGAGGTTTAAGCTTTATGAATATATATATATATATATGAATGTGAATAAGTAACAAGCTTGAGTAACGTGCAATTTTGTGACACCGAACACTAAGTGTACGAATTTAATGTCTGAATCCTATGTGTGCGAAATCGGCTAAAGAGCAGTATCTGTGCGATCAATTGAGACCTCAAGGATTGAATTCAGTATGTTGATATTATGAGATCTTATCATCCGAAATTTGGTATACATGTTAAAGGGTGGTTTGGGTGGATCGTTATTTTAGAAGTATAAATTAATATAGCTTTCAGGCTTTGATGCCTAGCAAGCCTTGTACTGGTGAAAGTGTTCAGGCTTTACGCCTAGCAGGCGCTACGCCGGGGAATTATTATAAGTATATGCTTAAAGAGGTTTTGATGATGTGGAATTTAAACCTGGTAAATGAGCTCGATGTTCAGGTATGTGTGAGTCTATTTGTTAAATGAAAGATAAGGTAAGTGAAGTTCTTAACAAGGAACATGGATTATACGAGAAAGGTGATAATATGTGTGTATGTGATTAACTAAATTTAGTTTTTTTTTTTAATTGAATTAATATGTTTCTATGGTGAATTATTTGCTTATGACTTACTAAGCTTTCAAAGCTTACTTTGTGAAATTTTCCTATGTCTATAGAGTTTCCAAGGCTTGCTCGGGTTGGAAGTCAAAGGAGATCGCATCACACTATCCAATTGTGGTTTCGGTTAATAAATGCTTGGAGATTTAGTTACATGGCATGTATAGTCTAGTTTTACTATTGTTGGTTTGAAGTTGTGTATGTACTTGTATAAGCCATGCGAAAATGGCTATACTTTATGTATAAGTATGATTAACGTTTGGAGTTTAAATGAAACAGTTTTTAGTTAACGCCAGTAATGTGATTTTGAGAAATCACCAAAAATAGGAGAAATGGAATTAGAGAGTGAATAAGATATAGAATTAAACCTTAGTGTGTCTATTTTATTACGAAAGAAACAGAATAGGCAAAAGATTTATATATTATAAGATAATTAAGTTTAAACGAGACTTGCTCTGAATGAATCCTTGAGTCACTGTCCGGTTTTGGAAAAATTGTAAAAAATTGTACAAAAATAATTTTGGAGCATGGTTCATATGCCTAGAATCCTTATTGAGTCTATTTTTCATTGGTATAAACAAGAACACCATTGGAAAATTGTGCAATTAGATAACTGCAGTTTTATAGAGACAAGTCAGAACTGTCCAGCAGTGTAATAAGGGTAACTTTGAAGAATAAACTGTACTAATTGGCCATATGAAAAATTCTAGAAAAATTATGGTGAATAGATATAAGAGTCTAGTTTCAAGGAAAATTTACGGATCTGAATTTTGAATTTTGTAACTCAAGTTATAACCAAATTAGTCGGCACGACACAGTTTGACAGCTTTAAGATTTTTAGGTTTTGAACTTGTAGTCAAGTCTAGTAATGCCTCTCACTGGATTCCGGCGATGGTCTCGAGTAAGGGGTGTTACAACAAGACTACCACATGCCCTACTTTCTATCAAAATTTGAGCCGCCCTTTTCAGGTTTTCAACTCAAAACCCCTTTGGTCTCAAAGCGCCCTTTGCGGGTTTTCGCCTTAGCATCTCCTTTTTTTTTGAATTTGATCTCAAGGCGCCCTTTACGGGTTTTCACCTTGGCCTTTCCCCTTTCAGGTAAAATACTTCTTGACTGAACCTGAATTCACCGAATTGGGCAAGTCTTCGCCATCCGTCTCGGTCAATATCAATACTCCTATAGAACAGGCTCTTTTTTACTACATAAGGTCCTTCCCAATTTGGCATTTGCTTTCCTCTAAAATCTTTTTTATAAGAAAGATCTTTTTCAACATCAGGTTCCCCTCGTGGAATTCTCTAGGATGAACCTCTTTGTCGTAAGCTTGCATCATCTGACAGTGATGGATAACTTTTAACCTTTTCTTCGATTAGGTTCAATTGGCAAAAACGCTTCCATTCCATAAACCAATGGGTAAGATGTTGCCCCGGCAAAGGTCTTGGCCAACGTTTGATAATCATAGAGGATAAATGGTAACTCCTTTATGCCAATCTTTACAAGTCTCGGTCATCTTTCCTGCAATCATTGTTTTGTTTTTTGTTTTTTTTCTTTTTGGCTGCCTTTTTTGCTCTATGATATGGCGTCTGATCTTTGAACAGACTACAAACTTTTGACATTATCCTTTTTGGCATTCTTTGTCGGCGTCTGATCTCTTTTTTTTTATTGTCGACCTTGTAAAATTAACATGTGAAGCTACTTTCTCTTTCTTAGTGAAGTAATCGAAGGCCACCAAAATAAATCAATGTATACTAGAAATTTTGCTGAGATTGGCCTGCCCCACATAGAGAAATTCTGTGAAGAAATTAATGAGGCACATGAATCTCGTCTCCTTAAATACGGCATAACTGATGCCATCCCCTTCTATGTAGATTAGCAGTACCCAAACCTCATGATTATCTTGGCTATTGTAAAACCATTAGCATGCGTCCTTCTGACATCCTTATGGACCTCTTTTAAGATTTCAACGTACCCGCGTCTTAGTAGCCCAGGCGTGTCCTGATATTATCGTGAAAAAACATCTTTAAATTCTTGAAAATAACTCAATGATGTCTCGCCTTATTTCTGTGGTGAGCTAGGCTATAATCTTCACCTCTTTTCTAGGCTCATAATATCCACTGACTCTTTGTAGAGTAGGGTCTACTTTTCATCTTGTTCTACCATTCTTAACAAATCAGAAGATAGGTTACAATTTCTGTCATCTTCAAAGTTTTGAGATCCCTCTAGACACATATCTTACTCGAAAGGAGACTCTGAGTCAGTAGCAACGTTGCTCACATCGTTGATATTTGGAGAGCTATTGTAGGTTTGAAGGATGATTCCAAAGAATAAATGATTCAAAGAATGATTATTTGTATGGTCATGAATGAAGAATGAAAGAATACTTGAAAGAAAGTCCAAAGAACAAACAAAAGAAAAAAACTAAGAACAATTGTTTGTACAGTATGAAATGGAAAAAATAAAAGAATATTTGATCAAAAAGATGCATTTTATTGAAATAAAAATTCTGGACACAAGCCTATTTCACAAAAGGGTTCTTATTGCCTCTAGGCTTAAGGCAACAAGCGTGTTTTGAATATTACTCTAGATTAGCTTTAAAAATACAAGGATCTCTTCAACAGTCCCATTATTCAAAACACTCCCAAGTATGCAAGGACTTGGAAACTTCGTTCCCCGGTTCCCTCTTCGCTTTTGACTTCTTCAAGGAGTCGCAACTTTCTTGTCTCCTCCTTCAATTATCGCATTTACTGCCTCGTCAAAGTGATCAGGTTCTGATGAAACGTCGAACTTCACAATTCCCAATTTAATGAACCTTTTGACCAATTTTTTAAACGTAGTACAGTTTTCAATTGAGTGACCCGTTACGGCATGGTACTCGCATTGGGCATTCTCGTTATACCATTTTGGGAACGGAGGTTGCACGGGTTTCGAGTAGGACGGAGACACCACATGCACATCAAAAAGATTACAGCTCCTTATATGTTATCGGGATGGGTATGAACTGGAGCTTTTCTGTATTTGGCCTTGGATTCCTGCCTTGAAGATCCTTGATAGCTAGTGGTTACTTTTGGTTGACTGACAATAATTGACTTCGAGTACCCTTTGTTATATGTACTCGTATTATTCACCTCGTTCTCCTTTTTCCTTAGAGCTGACCTTTTGGTATTTTCCCCTGTTTCTATCTTGCCACCCCTTATGGCATTTTCAATCATTTATCCCGCCATTACTATATCCGCAAAGATCTTTGTGGTACTTCCTATCATGTGAGTAATGAATGGGGCCTTTAAAGTATTGATAAAAAGCATTGTAGTTTCCTTTTCTAGGAGCGGTGGCTGAACTTGCATGGCAACTTCCCTCAATCCTTGCGCATACTGCCTGAAGTTTTCATTTAATTTCTTCTCCATGTTTTGCAAGGTGATTCTGTCAGGCGTCATGTTTGTCACCTGATTGTATTATTTCATAAATGCTTGTGCTAGGTCTCTCCAGGAATTAATCCTAGCACGGCTCAATTAGATGTACCACCTGGACGCTGCCCCCACCAAGCTATCTTGGAAACAATGGATCAACAGTTGATCATTATTAACATACCCAGTCATCCGTCTACAGAATATGGTAATATGGGCTTCAGGATAGCTAGTCCCATTGTACTTCTCAAATTCTGGCATTTTGAACTTGTGAGGAAGCACCAAATCTAGAACCAAGCTCAAGTCTTTAGCATCAATTCCATGGTGATTATCAGCGTTTTCCAATGCCTTGAACTTTTCTTCCAACCATTTACAACGGTCCTCTAATTACCTTGGCAATTCAGTTCTTGCCCCTTCTCTCTCTGCTATATCCAAATCAGGAATAACAGGATTAGCTGGGTTATCTCCTGGGTTAGATCCTGAGCCAGCTTGGAAGTTCATGGGCATTGTAGTTCCAGCTTGACCTTGTTGAGGCCTAATTATGACAGATGGCCTTCGAGGGTACTCCTCAGGTTGTGTCTGTACATGCGTTGGAGTGAAACCTGGAGGATAGTCCTCATTATCCTCACCAGTATTAGTCATGGGGCCTGTTCCCTTGTCCATCACCCATTTAGTAGTTGGGTCATCTGAGACATCATATTTCTTTAGGCTTCCATCATTTGGTCCCTCATATCTTGTTGGATCTTTGCCAATTGCTCTTGCAGTTGTATTTATAGTTGGTCTTGCATATCTCTTTGAAATTGTTCAAATCTTTTATCTATATCTTTCGTCTTAGCGCAAGTACCATAACGATGTTTAGTTTCCAGATTAACTTTCTCTCTTTCTCTCTTTTTCTGAAATAACTTCAACTAATTAGGGTCCTTCTATGGATTTTAATGCATGTGATGCGATGTAATGCAAATGCATGAAATGAATGCAAAAAGAAAGAAAGGCGTTGATTCTGAATTCAATTCCATTAGAACAACTTTTCTAGAAAATAAATTCCTTTACATAAAACGGATATTTATACGGCCTTTCCCTCATATTCCAAGCGAATACATTGATCCCTTTCTTCTTATCTGGATATTAAAGTCCAATCTCGCGAACTTTCTAATAAATGTCTCTACTAGCTCTTTTTACTTGATCTGGGCCGCGACTGACTACTCACTAATTTCCACAATGCTCGTTAGCCTCTTTAAGAAAGCCGAGACGTGGTGATTCTCAAATAGTCTTTGTCAGCTTGATTCCTTGGGCAATAAATTCTTGTATTCCTTCACGGACTATCAGCCTTCTCTCGTTGTCTTTACTTGGACCATATTCAAACGACCGTATTATAATCCACTTTATCAAGAAATCCATTTTCTCATGACAAACTACTCTATTCAGCAATCGAATTTGAATCAACACCTCTTTTCTATGATGTGAATGCAATGCAATCAAAACAAAAGAGAACACGTTAGCACAAGAGAAATAAATAACAAAATAGGGCACCTATCTGGGTGACCACTAGGGTTTGGCATAGTTCTACCTAGGGTAAGCCCTTAGGTTTCCTACATGTGGTTTAGCTCTAAAGTTGAGGTACCCGAACCAGCAGATTCCTCGATCCTCACCCATTATGGGCTCATACGGATCGAGTTCAGTTCAGGGGAATACATTTCCCTATGACTGCACGGAGATGAAAATCTCACGAAGACATAGGTACGGATGTATCCCGAAAGCGATCCACTATCCTGCACGAAGGTGAAAACCTCACGAAGGAGTAGCTTCTCGCTCCCACTTAAAAGGGTGCGACCACAACGGTCATGCCATGCAATATATATGGATAAAAACTCGAAAATAAAAAAAAATTTGGAAAAATGGATGAGATGCTGTGAAAGGATCGTATATTAAAACCAAATTTTTAATTTTCGATAAAAAGACAAAAAATAATCAATTTACGGCCTGACTCTCTTTATATCCCTAGTGGAGTCGCCAAGCTATCGAAACCATTTTTTTTGAAAAAAACGGGGATCGACTTTAAAAACGAAAATGGAGTTGCCACCAATCTTTTTTCGAGGTGTGATCGGGTCACCTTAAAATTGATCATTTTAATAAAAAAAACATTTTTATTTATTAAAACAATGATTTTGGTCTACGAAATTCGAGAAAATGGGTTCGGGAGTCGGTTACGCACGAGGAAGGATTAGCACCCTCGTAATGCCTAAAATTGGTACCTAATTGATTAATTAATGTCTTAATGTCAAAATTTTGAGAAGATTTTGAAATACAATCTTTTTTAAAAAAAATGTTTGAATAAATTGAAATGGATGTTAAGACCCTTTTGTCCCGAAGAAATAAAATATCACATCCAGTACGTTAGGACACGACATTTTAAATCCTCGAAACTAAGCTTGTCTTTCGATTTTCAAAACTCATGCGTTTAAATTTTAGAAGAATATTCAGTTATTTGGGTCAAGTGAAAAAATCGGAACCCAGTAAGTTAGGGCACAATTTCTCAAAATTCCAAACATAGAATATTGTCTATACTTTTTTAGAAATCCTTACCTCAAGATAACAAGACGTCATATCCAATGAGTTAGGACACAACACCTCGAATTTCCGAGAATAAGCTTTTATTTGAAACTCATATGTTTTGATTTGAAATGGGTGCTCGATTACTTAGATTCAACAAGAAAATTGGAACCCAGTAAATTAGGGCACAATCTTCTCGAAGCTCCCAAATACGAGCATTTGGCGGAAAATTATTGCAATATTAAAACAATGTATAAATAAAAACTTTGACAAAAAACGACAATATTAAAATAAAAATAAACAATTTATAAAACACATAATGGCAATATTTAAATACTAACATCAATAATCAAAGACCAAATAAGTTATACACAAAACATCTTAAAAATAAATGGTATATAAAATAGATAGTAATATATAAAAATTTGCAATTGATAATATATGGAAAAAATTTTAAAGCAAATAATCAAACAATTTAAAATGGATGATTTATAAAACGAGTTTTTTTTTTAAATAAACAACATGTGTGACATTAAAAACAAATAAAGTATATAATTAATGGAAGAAAATAAAAGAATGATAAGAATGGTTAAATGAATGAACAATATATAAATAAGAAAGTTAACGAATAAATAAATGAATAAAAATAAAAAGAATAATTAATGATTAATGATTAAGCAATTAAATGGATAAATAAAAAAAAGTTAAAAAAATGCCTAAGTCAACCTAATTCTCACAATATGAGGATTCAACAAAATTCCACCACCTAAATCCAACTCAAACGAGAGCAACTCAAAAAGAAACGAAGATGAACGAATAACAAAATAAAAACAAGCCCCAGAAAATAAAAACACAAGAGAGAGAGAGAGATTTGTGTGAATGCTCTCAAGAATTTTTATTGCTCAAAACTCAAGTCCTCTACAATGAAGGGAGAGGCCTCTATTTATAGTTGAGCCTCCCCAAATCCAACCGTACAGATCAATTACATCAACGGCTAAGATTAAAAGGTATCTACTAATTAAATCTCTAATATTACAAAATCATATCTTCTAAGATTGCATATCATATCTTCTAGGATTGCATATCATATCTAAGATTGCATATCCTTGAAGATTATGTTTCCATATACGTCAAGCTTGTAGATGGACCTTCAATCTTTTCAAGTAATGGGTCATTCCGGTCGGGCCAAATGATATATTTTGCACTGGACCGGGACTTTGTTTTATTATTTTGGGTTTATTATTTTTTTGTATGGGCTCGGGCTAAATTGGCCTATTACACCGGTTAAGTCAACTGATATTCGACTTGACCTGCAAATTGTGTCCACTAAAAATTTAAGTTTATGACTTCCTGTTGATTTGATGTTACTGCCTTCTAATGAATTTGACGTTATTCTGGGAATGGATTGGTTAACTATTCATGATGCTATAGTGAAATATCGACAGAAAAAAAATTGATTTGAGATGTCAGAGCGATGAATTGATTTTTGTTGAATCTGTTAAGATTGATTATGTTTCGAACATGATTTCAACAATATTCGCATTGAAATTGATCCAATAAGGCTGTAATGCATTTTTAGCTTATATCCTGGATTCGAAAATATCTAAAATGAAAATTGATCAGGTAACGACAGTTTGCGAGTTTACAGATGTTTTTCTCGAGGAATTATCGGCTTTACCGCCAGAGTGAGAAGTTGAGTTTGCTATAGAATTAATGCCAGAGACTTCTTCGATTTTGATCGCTCTGTACAAAATGGCTTCAACTGAATTAAAAGAATTAAAAGCTTAGTTGCAAGAATTAATTGATAGAAGTTTTATCCGACCGAGTGTATCACCTTGAGACACACCTATTTTGTTTTTGAAAAAGAAAGACGAGTTAAGGAGATTGTATATAGATTTTCAGCAGTTTAATAAGTCATGGAAAAAATAAATATTTGTTGTCTTTTATTGATGATTTGTTTGATTAGTTGAAAAGTGCTACAGTATTCTCGAAGATAGATCTTCGATCTGGCTATTGTCAACTGTGAGATAAAGACATGGATGTATCAGAAATAGTGTTCAGAACCAGTTATGGACACTACGAGTTTTTCGTGATTCCTTTTGGATTGTTAAATACTTCCGTGACATTTATGGATATGATGAATCAGGTTTTTCAATCATACCTTGACAGAGAAATTATTAAGAATTTCTTGATAATTGTATTACCAATGACGAAGCTATTTTAGGAATGTTGAAGTTGTTTGATAAGATAAGTGCCAGTAGAGTTTTAATTAGCTAAAAACTTTATTGATAGAAGCTCCGATAAAGATTCAGCCTAAGTCTAGGAATGAGTTAATTGTTTACAGCAATGCTTCACTCAGATGACCTTGAATCATGCTGGTTCGATTATTATAGAGTTGAGAGTTAAACCATTAGTTCTTCAGAGAATTTGTGAGATGCAAAGAAAATATTCAATTTTGTTAGCTAAACGGGAACAAATTCAGAATTATCAAATCACTAATTTCAGTATGGATTATGGTGATAGTTTATATTTTTGAAATCGAATATGTGGGTTGGACAATTTTGAGATTTTACAAGACATCTTACATGAGGTTCCTAGCAGCGTTTATTTGATTTAAACCTGGCAGCAACAAATGTGTAATGACTTGTGACAGAGTTACTGATGGCCGGGAATAAAACGTGAAATTTCAGAGTTTGTACTGAAATGTTTGGTATGTTAACAGGTCAAAGCTAGATATAAAGTTTTTTTTGGGTTATTACAGTTTGTTTTGATTTCCAATTGGATATGAAGACGAATCACGATGGATTCTGTATATGGACTATCTTTGACACTGGGAAAGGGAGAATCAATTTGGATTATTATTGTTAGACTAATAAAATCAGCTTATTTTATTCCCGTTAGAACAGGTTACTCGCTTGAAAAGCTAGTTGAATTGTATGTATCCTAAATTAATGAAACTATGGTGCAAATAGACAGACAGTTAGAACGGGTAATTCAAATTTAGGAGAACATAAAATAGAGAATTATCGTGTTGATAATGTGTTAGGAAATAAAGATAAAAGAGAATAAATAATAAAGAAATTTGAGAGCAAAAGAGAATACTTATTTTATTTATCAATTGGAATGTTTATAAAGTTTCTCCAAAGTCTATATTTATAGATATAAAAAGTTTACATCAAACTTATCTTAATATTGATGGACATCTATTTAATAATAAAATATTTAAGGGTGTGTTTGGATGAGAGATTTGACGGAGGGATTTCCTTTGTATCAAAGTTTTCAAAATTATAAAAATAAAAGTACTTGTTTAGGCGAAAATAGAGAAAAATTTCAAAATTTGTGAGTAATTTCAAGAAGGAATTTTAGGCTCCGTTAGGTTTCAAAAAGTATTTTCTATTTCCATTTTCCATGTTCTTTTTTAGAAAATAGTTTTTATTTTTTAAAAAAAAATTGAAAAACTTTAGTAAATAGAACTAAAAATTCATGTTGATAATTATTTTTCTATAATAAAAAATAAAATAAAATAATTACATTTATATGGATTCGAACTAAGATGCCAAATTTAATATTTGAGACGCTGTTAAAAATAATATTTTTGAATTTATATGGGTTTGGACCAGAGTCAATCTATTTAATGTTAAAAACCATTATTTTCATCATTTTCACTTTTACAAAACATTTTAAGTGAAAATAATGAAAATTGTTTTATTCTTTTCTAATTTTCACATATATTCATTTTCTTTTTCTTTTTCAAAAAAATCATTTTTAGAATTTTCTACCAAATACATTTTCTTTAATGCTTTCTATTTTCAAAGAAATTGAAAACGAAAATGGCTTTTATTTCCTAAAACCAAACAAAGGCTTAGTAGTTCAATTTTCTCTTTCAAATTTCACCTAAAAAGGTAGTTTTTCAAAATTTCTCATAATTTTATTTCATTTAATACACATAGTCTCATTATAAGATAAAAAAAATAAACTTGAAAAATCATTTTTATTTAATCTACTATATATTTTTAAAAATATTTATAATTGTTTACAAATCTAATGGTATCCATTTTTAATGTATTTAATTTTTAGTTTGTGAAATTCTTATAACCTATTTATTAAAAAGTTATATATCCAAATATGAAATTTAAAACTCTCATTCAAAGGCAGTCAAAAAATAATTGTTAACCTAATTTAAACACTTGTTTGATATTTAATTATGAGTCTTTTATTTAATACCATTTTGTTAAAAGGTAGTGTAGCACTGAGTTTTGTATTAATTTAGATGAAGATGAAAATGATTAGCTGTTGAATTGAAAGCATATAGTGAAAAGATGTTAAAAAATTAATCAAACCGTAACGCCCAAATTGTCCCTACATGTGCATGCCACTTAAAGAGGTGAAAATAGGAGCATTTACTGGATCATAACTGTCACTGAGGAAGCTTTTTGTTTTTTTTCCTATTCCCAACAACTCAATAAAAATTAGAAACTTACCTCCAATTATTGTGTTTAAGATTCTCATCAACAACATTTTCAGTGTCGCTTTCGAATCATTAATTTACACTAATTACAAAGCAAAACATTTGCTAAAATCATCCTTACGTTTCCATTCTTATATTTATTTATTTATTATTTTTTGGGATGACATAACATGACTGAATTTAAAAGTTGAAGTTGGATGTTTGAGAATTTTATAAGAAGAGTTTTTGCTCTAAAACACTCTCCTGTGAGTAGCTAAAAAAAAAAAATTAAAAATGAAGAATGAAGAATAAGATGAAAATAGAGGAATAAACTAAAGTTGAGTTGTCCTTTGGTTCGTTAGGGATTAGCTATTTTTTTTTTATTATCTTTGATCGGGATATTCAAGTCATGTTATGGTGATCTTATATGTTTATGAATGTTAGAGAAGTTGTAACATATTCTGTAGAACTCTTTGATGGCCAAACAATAGAAGCAAGATTAAAAGGGTGGTGTCTTTCATTTTTTTTTATATATTTAATTTTTATCTTTTTATTATATCTACACGTCTTCCTTTCAACTCTAAAAATGTTAAAATATGCTTTAAGTCATTATAATTTTTGTATATGTTAAATTTAGTCTATTAACTTTTATTTTCAAGAAATTAACTCTTTTTTTTAATTTTAAAAATCGAGTTTAATTATTAACATCATTGGCATTTTATGTTAAATTTGATAGGGTAATATTTTTATTTAAAAAAATTAAATTCTAAGGCTAAATATCAAATATGAAAATATGAGATAATTAAACATTATCTTAATTCCATTAAAAAATGATTAATATTAAAAATTCTTCCTCGGTAGTCGTAAGATTCCTAGCAGATTAAACTTCTTTTTTGTTCATAACTGATTAACTTGTTTATTCTTGTCTTTTAGTTCCTTCCGTATTATTTTGTTTTGAAGGATTACAAGTTGTAGTGACATCTACAATTAAGGAAAATGGAAACCCAATTCCCAATAATTCTTCCTAAAGACAAAAAAATTAACCCAAATGATTAGGTACTTGGTGGGTCTATTAATTTATGACTTGGTTTACCATACACTTCGTCTGTTGTGAAACCCGTGGCCAATGGCAACGATAATTTTGTAATAATATATATAAAGGGCCGATGTCATTTTCCACTAAGCATATTATTGCCAAATTAATAAAATGGAGGGCTTTTTTTTTTGAACTTTAGTTAGATTAGATTATGCTGTCGAGTTAATCACAACTTGGGAATCTCTCCCTTTGGTTCCTTTTCCTGGACAAATAATGGTAACAAAACACTAATTCCCGATTAAATTCGAGGATAAAAAAAAAAAAAAAACTTTTATCTAAAGAGCATTCACCAACAATAAATGGTTTCAAAACTAGACTTTATAGTCAATTGAATCGAAAGTTCCATTGCAAAATAGAGGAGACAAAGCTGCATGGATTCTCATCCTAGCTAGCTTTAAAGTTGATTGCAGTAAAGTTCAAAAAAGTATAATTTCTCGTTTTTGCTAAACAAATAATACCAGAAAACAAAACAAAAGTGGCGTTGAAGAATTACACTCGCAATGAATAACTCGCACTTATATTAATATTTTACTGTGGAGATTTCATTTTTAATTCTCTCAATGGATTAAAGTGGAAAAGAAACCACGAGATTCACGATTCAAGAACCAGCTTTCCTTGTGATGAAGGAAATGCGTTGGAATATTATTTGTATGAGAGGAGATGAATAATTTTCAAAGTTAGAGGGTATTGACCATGAAAAAGATTACACGTAGTGAAATGATATGTGTGTTTGCTAGTAGTAATCCCAGGAGAATGGCTCCTCGATTCGGAACCCAGCATCGACTGCACATATTTGCCATGCGGATGAAGAATAAGAGCAGAATCCATCGTTTCGGTCCGCAGTATCGATCATTAGATCGGGCAGATCGAACAAGGTGTCGTCGTCATCAATGGAGGGTGAACTTGATGATTCTTGTGTATTGTGAAGTTCTTCATGGCTTACTCCAGCTTTCGTCTCGACGTTGCATTGCCTTGTGTCGAGGAATGTCGAGGCAGCCGCTTGAGAAGCCGCTGCTTGGATGTCTTTGGGAGACGTAGTCGCAGGGCGTGGGAGTTGCTTTGCGATTTCAGGGAAATTAAGGTAAGCCGAGGGACCTTTAATGGCAAGTGCCGCTACATCATGAGCTCGAGCAGCCATTTCAGCTGTGGGGTATGTTCCGAGCCATATTCTCGATTTCTTCCTCGGTTCTCGGATTTCAGACACCCATTTGCCCCAACTTCGCATACGCACTCCTCGGAACGTCCCATGCTTACTATCGTTATTACCACAAGTACTCCTTTGTCTTTTCTTGTTCTCAATATCATCATTCTCCATATCTCCACCTTTCTTCAATCTTTTTTCAGCTACACCGTTTGGATGACAACCCGAAGTCGAGGAGGAAGAACAAGTGGAAGAGGTGGCAGTGGCGGTGTAAGAGACGATGGAATAAGAGCTAAGCAAGTTGTTATGACAATGAGAAGCATCATTCTCGATGTTGATATCTCTTCCAAATTCCATGACAGATTATAGGCCTAGTTGCAAGTAAAGAAAGAATATATCAAAATGAATGGCATATACATAGTGGTCTAGAGGGGATTATATGCTGCCTAATTCCATGAATTCTGGTCTTTAAAAAAAACATAATCATGTAAGGAAAGAAAGAAATAAAGAAGACTGGGGTCCATGGCATATATATATAAAAGCCATTACAGTTCATCTAATTTGTTTCCCATGTGGAAAATTAAATAAAATGTACTCCTGGAATTGGAGATGATCTTGGTCGTACTGTCAATTTCTACCTCTAGTAAAAATTCAGGCTTTGCATTTCGGGTATCTCTTCCTAATGGTATTTTGATTATAACAATTCTCTACTTTTTCCCATATGCAGAAAAACACTTTGAAAAACCAGTTTTGGTCTTTAACCGATCATTTATACACCCATACACTGTTTTTCACATGAACCTCGTTTCAAAGACCCCACTCACAGTCCTTTGAATTTCACATGCATGTTTTCTTCTCCTTTCTTTTTCCTGTTCTTTGATGGACCTGGTTCGATCAAAGAAAGGAAAAAACATAAATTAATTGTCATCTTCCAAGCTCTAATCATGTCGCATATAAACCTGATAGGATTCTCACCGGTTTCATACATCACCTATCAATTCATTTGTTTATTTTCAAAGGGCCACTTGTGTTTTCATCTCCGTTCATTGAACACCCTTAATTGGATTAATAAAATAAAATTAGCCAATGGAAAATCTTGCAATATATATACATAACAGCAATGAACAGATTGACCAACAGATTGCAAAGCAGCCATAGAAAGTAAACACGTGGGTTGTTTTTATAAAGGAATAGGACATCTGATCTGAAGCAAACTAACACATATGAAGAGTGCTTAACAAATCCCAAATTTTCTTTATTTATTTCTGTAATCTTTAATTAAACTCACTAATCATTATTTGAAGAAGGTATTAAGGGAGAGGGGATATGACAAAAGCAAGAACGGGGGATACGCTTTTTCATTGGTTACTGTTCATCACAATGGAACACATGAGGCCACATGCCTGTGGGGTCCTCCTTCTAAGCATGCCCTCTCTTAGTCCCAGATTTTCTTTTTAGCTAACTACTCTATTAAATTTTTCCCATTTTCTTTTTTAACTTTCTGTTGCGAGAGAAAAAGAACAATCTAGCAGAGAAGATGAAGAAAGGGAGAAAATACAGAGAGAATGACGGAAGAGAGACTGAGAAATTTGTTTTCCAATTTCATAACCATATTTCAGCCTTTGCTTCTGCTTTTTAGTGGGAGTAATGGCCTCAAAAAAACCACCTGGCAACTAACAGTCTAGGTGTCCCCGAAAAGAACCGTTTCATTAAATGACTAATAATATTAAAACGTCACATTTTAATGACGTTTTAATGTTTCACTCGGCCTTCCCAAATGACTCCGTCTTATTACAATTAAAACAAAGATAAAACACAACATTTTTACATAACAATTAAACTAACAAAAATAATAGAAATTCAAACATTTGCAGAGCTTGCTATTGCCTCAAACACCATTACTTTCTTCTTCCATAACAAGTACTTCCCCCGAATAGTTGATCTTTGTCCTCAAGGATTAAAAGTAGGGTACTATTGCTGGAAAGTACTCCAAGTTTCCTAGGTAGAGTCTTTTGGATATGTGTCTACCCATTCCACAAGCACCTTAGTAGTAGCTTGATTGCCCCTCTTAGCCATCCTTCTCTCAAAAGTTCTGACTGGCTCCTTCAAAATAGAACCATTTGAACCTATAAGAGGTAAGTCAGGATTACTGGTTGCGAAACCAATATGTTTCTTCAGCGGGGAAACATGAAAATTTGAGTGAATTTGTGCTCCCACAGGTAACTTCCATTTGTAGGGTACCTCTCCAACCTTGGCCTCCACAGGGTAAGGACCAAAATACTTTGGTGAAAGTTTTTGGTTCCTTAATTTTTGCAGAGAATGCTGTCTATAAAGCTAAAGCCTCAAATACACCAGATCTCCCACATTAAATTGTCGATCTGATCTCTTCCTATCTGCCATATACTTCATCCTCTCTTGTGCCCTTTTCAAATAAAACTTGAGCAACCTTCTCAATTCTTCTCAATATCTAAGGCTTCTGTCAATCTTTTCTACCTGCAAAGATCCAGCCAAATAAGGCAAATGAATAGGGGGTACCTGACTATACATGACCTCATATAACATGGAACTGATTGTTGAACGAAATGTGGTGTTATACCACCATTCTGCTAACGGCAACCAGTTGGCCCATTCAGAAGGTTTCTCTTCTGTCATGCATCTAAGTTACCCTTCTAAGCACTTGTTTAGAATTTCTGTTTGACCATTTGTCTGTGGATGGTATGCAGTTGACAAGTGTAGTTTAGTACCAAGATGTTTGAAGAGTTGTTGCCAAAAATAACTAAGGAAAACCTTGTCTCTATCTGAAACAATAGACTTAGAGGCCCCATGTAACTTATATTCCTGATCCAAATAAGCTTGAGCCATGGTGGCAACAGTGTGAGGATGTGTCAAAGCAATGAAGTGACCATATTTGGTCAAGCTGTCCACTATCACCAGAATGGTGGTTTTGCCTTTAAACAAAGGTAAACCCTCCACAAAATCCATGCTAATGGCAGCCCATGCCCTATTAAGAATAGGCAATGGTTGTAGTAAGCCAAGATAAGTAGCAATGTCACTTTTGCATTTTTGGCAGATGGGACACGCTTGTACCCATGTTTTGACATCTTTAGAAAGAACCTTCCAATAAGCGAACCCTGTTATTCATTGTCTAGTGGCATGTATTCCTGAATGGCCACCAGTTGCCTCTCCATAAAAAATATTAAAGATGGCCTTTCTCAGTTCTAATTGGTTTCCCACAACTATTTCCCCCTTCCTTCTAAGAACTCTACCGTCCCAAGAGTACTTAGAATGTGAGTGAGGTTGGTCTTGTAAGTCCTTACAAAATTACTGTAATTTATGGTCTTACCAACCAACATCTAAGATTTTTTTCCAACAAGTTAGACCAAGATAAGTTACTGTTACTCGCACACTGAAATAACTGACCCGCATCAACATAAGGCCTTCTAGATAGAACATTAACAACAATGTTTTAAGATCCTCTTCGATAAAAAAAATGGAGTAGTCATACTCCAACATCTTGGCAACCTGCTTTTGCTGAAAAAGGGGTGATTGCATGATGTTCTTAGAGAAACTTTAGGCTCTGGTGATCTGTCTTAATCAGGAAGTGACTTCCCACCAAGTATCGATGACACTTTTTTATAGCTAGGAGAACTGCTAGCATCTCCTTGTCATAGATAGATAGGGCTTGATGTTTGATACCTAAAGCCTTACTGAAAAAGGCTACTAGCCTCCCTTATTGCTGAAGCACTGCCCCAACTTCGAAGCCACTAGCATCAGTCTCCACATAGAAGGCTTTCTAGATATCAGGTAAGGTCAGTACTGGTGCTTGACAAATAATTTCCTTAAGCAATTGGAAGGCCCTTTGCACCTCATCAGTCCACTACCAAACAATATTTTTCTTCCGTAGGCCAGTGAGTGTCCTAGCTAAAACTCCATATCCCTTTATGAACCTCCTATAATATCCTGACAACCTCAAAAACCCTCTCAACTCCTTGATAGATTATGGTGAGGGCCAGGTAAGAACCCTTTTCACCTTTGTAGGATCCATACTAACTGTTCCAGCAGAAATAACATGGCCTAAATACTCAACTTGGTTGGTACTAAATTGACATTTGCTTCTTTTAGCAAATAACTGGTTTCTTCTTAACACTTGCAGCACTTCTCTCAAATGCTTCAGGTGAACTAACCAATCCCTTAAATACACTAATATGTCATAAAAAAAACACCAAGACTGATTTTCTAAGCAATGTCTTTAAAACAACATCCATTAAAGATTGAAAACTTGATGGTGCATTTGTTAACCCAAAGGGTATTACCATAAATTCATAATGCCCTTCATGAGTTCTAAAATTTGTTTTGTGTATGTCTTTATCTCATATTCAAATTTGATGGTAACCTAATCTTAAGTTTAGTTTGGAAAAAATATGTGTCTGGCCTAGTTCATCCAGAAGCTCCTCAATCACAAGTATGGGAAACTTATCTTTGATGGTGAGTTGGTTGAGTTGTCTATAGTCAATGCACAACCTCCAACTACCATATTTCTTTTTCACCATGACTACAGGTGAAGCAAAAGGACTATTGCTATCTTGAATTACCCCACATTGCTTTATTCCTTGGATGAGTTTCTCTATTTCAACCTTTTGGACTACTAGATATATGTAAGGCCTCACCTTCACAACTTTGCCCTCATCAATCAATGGAATTATGTGATCTTGAAGTTGATTAGGTGGTAGTCCAGTGGGCGTTTGGAACACATCTTTGAATTCTGCCAAAAGTGCCTGTATATTTGGCTGCATCTGAGAATCTAGAATGGTGAGGGATGTGTATTAGCCAGTAGTCAGCAAAATTGGACAAGCTCCATGTTCAACCATGTTAAAACATTTGGATAACTAACTATTTGATATCAAGTGCATACTTCCTAGAATAATGTATTGAAGAATTTGATGTTTCCCTAAGTACTCGAACTACATAGTCAAAGAGGAAAATTTTCATATGATGGAACCAAGAAACAACAACCATTGAACTCCCAACACAAGGTTCCAACCCTTAACTGGCAGCACCAAAAAATCAGTAAGGAAGCAAAAACCTTATACCTCCCATTGGACAGATCGACATACCCCTTGAATAGAAAGTCTGACCCCATTTTCCACCATCACCTTCAATGAAGTGGTTTACTCAACTGATAGATTTAGCCTCCGTACTAGCTTGGCATCTAGGAAGCTATGTGTACTTCTAGAGTTCACTAAAATAATCACCTCCAATTGGTTAATGTAACATGAAATCCTCATGGTATTATGCCCTTGAGAACTATTTAAGGCATGCAAAGACAATACTGATGGGTTGATATCAGGTTCCTAGTCCACTACCTCCAGTTGTTCATTGCAATCTAGGAACTCATCAGAAGTTGGACTCTTAGAGTCACCCTCCTGCTTAGGATTGGATTATATAAAGAGTTGATACAATTAAGACTTAGCGCATTTATGCCCTAGTGTGTATTTAGTAGCACACCAAAAGTAAAGGCCCTTTTTTCCTTCTATCTTCTATTTTAGCTTGAAACAAAGTTTTGACAAGAGTCTTCTGCTGCACACAACTATTGGAATACCCTAGGACTATTGGTAAGCTACTACAGATCGACAGAGTCTTAGATCCAGGCAAAAATGAATTAAAGTGGCTGACTCCACCCCTTGTAATGAAACTTCTCTTTAAAGGCCCCAATAAGATACCCTCTACCTGCCTAGCCAACAAGAAACCATCTACTAGAGTTTGGGGTTTAAATAGTCTCAAATACTAGCCTACTTCAAGTTTCAACTGGTTTAGGAGACTTAGAAAATGGTTGTGGTATTAATCAATAGACCTTAACTGCTTGAGTGAGACCAACTCTGACATAGGGTCTAGGTATGTGCCAGACCCAAAACGTTCCTTCAACCCCCTAGCATACACCTCCCAAGATAGTTAAGCTAACCTTCCCTGCCTCTGCACAAAAAAGTGATGCCAATCCAGTGCCTTGCCATCCAAATGTAACATGACCACTCTGACTTTGGCTTGCTCACTCACTCCCCCAGCTTCAAAAAATTGGTCCAACTTTTCCCACCAACCCCTGAAGTCCGTTCCATCAACTAGGAATTTTAGTCTGTAATTTTTTTAATCAGATCCATGAAGGTAACACGAGTTGGCATTCCCATATATGGTAGATCTAGTAGAGTTGAAATCGCGAAATGATCCCTTGAAGGAACCCAAATAGAGGGCTTCTCAAGATACCCTTGCCCTTGTCTAGACTTGTCCCAACAACTATTGAAGAAGAGTTTTGAGCAAAATATTACTCGAAAAGATAATGAAGTTCAGTACGGATCTCACCTTTAATAGTCTCATGGAAATTATTAAGATGTGAGTCAATCTTAGAGTCAATCTCTACATGTAGCTGAAACAGTTCTTGCTGCAACATACTCGTTTCCTTTTGTAACCTGATAGTGACCCCATCGTTGGCCATGAGAATCGAGAGGCTCTGATACCTTTGTTACGAGAGAAAAAGTAAGATCTAGTAGAGAAGAGGAAGAAAGGTAGAAAATACAGAGAGAAAGGAGAAAGAAAATGAGAAATTTGTTTTCCAATTTCATAACCATCATTTCAACCTTTGCTTCTACTTTTTAGTGTGAGTAACGGCCTCAAAAAACCACTTGACAACTAACAGTCCACGTGTCCCCAAAATGAACCGTTTCATTAAGCAACTAATAACATTAAAACATTGCGTTTTAATGTTTCAATCAACCTTCCCAAATGACCCCATATTATTACAATTAAAATAAAGAGAAAGCACAACGTTTTTACATAACAATTAAACTAACTAAAATAACAAAACTTCAAACATTTGCAACAGCTTGCTATTGCCTCGAACACCATTAATTTCTTCTTCCATAACACTTTCCTTTAGATTACAACCAGCTGTATTGAAATAGAAATATAGAGACCAGATGCTTCAAATTCTACTCGTATTTTTCCCTATTGTAATAGGCCCTTTTAACTATTTGGAGCTACGTTGCTCTCACACGCAATGGCTGAATTTCTAAAGGAAAAAAATGAATACACTCATGTGGGACGCATACTCATCTGAGTAACATAAGTACAAAAACAGGATGAATCAAGGGATTTAGCATTTAAGGCTGTTACTTTCATTGTTGATTAAACTTTAAATGTTAAAGGTTTAGAGTTATGTTTTAATGGGTTTAATTTAGAAGTTTTTTAGGAGAACGAAAGGTCAAGAGTCATTGGTTTATGGCTATTATTAGATTTTAATATTTTCAGTTTTTTTTAAGGGCAAACTATAGCCTATAAATAGTTTGTAAGCATTTGATATATAATAGAGAAGAAAAGAATATTTAGAAGTTAAAATAAAAAGTTTGTTTAGAAGTTGTTTTTCTCCACAAAGCCCTCACGGCATAGCTAATAAATAGTTGTTCGTTTTTGGTTCTGTCTTGAGCTATTTCACAAATTGGTATCCGAGCCATGGAGAGTGTGACCAATAATGTGCCGCTGCCTCGACTAATGAAGGCGAACTACAAAAATCGGAGCATCCAAATGAAAGCTCTTCTCAGGTCTCAAGATGGTTGGGAGGTGGTCCAAGAAGGTTTCGTAAAACTGACAACTACCGCGAGATATACGGCGGCTCAAAACAAGGTGTTGAAAAAGATGCGATCAAAAGATAATGTGACATTGTACATGTTGTTCCAAGTTGTTGACGAGTCAGGCTTTGAGAAGATTGCGAGTGCGACAACTTCAAAAGAAGCGTGGGACATTTTGGCGAAGATGTACAAAGGAGCCGACCGAGTTAAACAAGTGTACCTTCAAACTCTTCGCAGCGAGTTGGAAGGCATGAAGATGAAGGAATCGAAAGGTGTCTCCGACTACATCACGCGTGTTCAAACCGTGGTGAACCAACTCAATCGAAATAGAGAAGCGTTAATCGATGCACGAGTTGTGGAGAAGATTTTAAAGTCGTTAACTGACAGTTTCAAGAATGTCGTATGTGCCATAGAAGAGTCAAAGGATTTAGCAACGCTCACAATCGACGAGCTTGCCAGTTCTCTCGAGGCACATAAATAACATAAGAAGAAGAAGAAAGAGGAGACACTCGAGCAAGCACTTCAAACCAAGGCATCAATCAAAGACGAAAAGGTTCTCTATTCTCAAAACTTTCGAGGTAGAGGTCGTGGCAGTGGAGTTCGAGGAAATGGTCGCGGCGGAAGAGGCCATGGTCAAGAATGGCATTATGAGGAGAAGGAGCAATCAAGCCAACAAAATTGGCGTGGAAGAGGACGCGGTCATAGAAGAGGCGGTCGATTGAATTATTCCAACGTTGAGTGCTATAAGTGTGGCAAATATGGTCACTATGCGAAGGATTGCAACTCTAATAAGTATTACAATTGTGGCAAGGTGGGGCATTTCGCGAAAGAATATCGCATCTTGAAAAAGGTGGAAGAGACAACCAACCTTACCACGGAAGATGATGAGGCGAAAGAAGGTTTTCTCTTGATGGCACACAACGAAGTCAACATCAACAACAACATGGTGTGGTACCTTGACATGGGTGCAAGTAACCATATGTGCGGGCACAAGCACCTATTCAAAGAGATGCGAAAGGTTGAAACGGGACATGTGTTGCTTGGAGATGCGTCGAAAATTGAGGTAAAAGGCCAAGGTATCATTTGTTATTTACAAAAAGATGGGTTAGTTAGGTCAATCCAAGATGTGTATTATGTACCAGACCTCAAGAGCAACATTTTGAGTATGGGGCAACTCATGGAAAAAGGTTATTCGGCACTTATGAAAGACCGGGTGTTAAACTTGAAAGATAAGTAAGGGCGTTTGGTCGCTCGAGTTGAAATGGGGAGAAATCGCATGTATAAGTTGAATTTGAGAAGCGTTCGAGAAAAATGTTTGCGAGTCGAAATAGAAAACAAGGCGTCGCTGTGGCATCTCCATTTTGGTCACCTACATTATGGTGGTCTAAATGAGTTGGCGAAGAAGAACATAGTGCACGGGCTACCGGACATGGACTACGAGGGAAAATTTTGTGAAGAATGTGTGCTTGGCAAGCATGCAAGAACTTCGTTTCAAAAGAAGGCAGAATATCAGGCTAAGCAACCTCTCGAATTGATTCATACCGACATATGTAGACCAATCACCCCCGAATCTTTTAGCGGTAAAAGGTATTTCATTTCCTTTATTGATGATTTCTCACGAAAAACTTGGGTTTATTTTTGAAAGAAAAAACCGAGGCGTTTGAGGTGTTCAAAAAGTTCAAAGTGATGGTAGAAAAGGCAACCAGTAGACACATCAAATCTATACGATCCGGTAGAGGTGGCGAGTATACTTCGACGACTTTCATGGAGTATTGTGAGGAGCAAGGCATAAGACGATTCCTAACTGCACCGTACTCTCCCCAACAAAACGGTGTGGCCAAGAGGAAGAACTGAACTATTCTCGACATGGTTCGGTCAATGCTCAAGAACAAGAAGATGCTGAAGGAATTTTGGGCGGAAGCCGTGCAATGTGCCATTTATGTGCAAAATCGGTGTCCACATGTGAAGTTGGATGATCAAACACCATAAGAGGCATGGAGCGTACAAAAACCGACCGTTTCTCATCTCAAAGTATTTGGTAGTGAGGCCCATACACACGTGCCGGATCAACGAAGAACGAAGCTCGAAGATAAATGCAAAATGTTTATTTTTATTGGGTATGATGAGAAAACAAAAGGATACAAGCTACTCGACCCCATAAGCAAGAAGGTTGTGGTGAGTCGTGATGTACGATAATGAAGCAAGCGAGTGGGATTGGAATAACTCGACGGAGGTTATCATCGAAGATGGAGGATCATCAATCGCTACACCAACAATCATACCGACAAATCCTGAAACTACCGATGATGAAGATGAACCGCAACAACCCAAAATGCGAAGTTTGCAAGATTTGTATGATTCAACAAATGAGGTACACATTGTATGTCTTTTGGCAGATTTTGAGAATATAAGTTTTGAAGAGGCGGTGTGAGACAAGAAGTGGCAAACTGCCATGGACGATGAGATTAAAGCAATTGATCGCAACAACACATGAGAGTTAACGGAGTTGCCGAAAGGAAGTAAGCCCATTAGTGTGAAGTGGGTGTTCAAGAGAAAGATGAATGCTCAAGGCGAGATAGAACGGTACAAGGCGTGACTTGTTGCAAAGGGATACAAGCAAAAGGAGGGAATCGATTATGACGAGGTGTTTGCTCCCGTTGCAAGAATGGAGACAATCCGATTGCTTTTTTCACGAGCGGCTCAATTCAAATGGCCGATATTTCAAATGGATGTCAAGTCGACATTGAACAACCACCCGGGTACATGAAAGGTGGAGAAGAGAAGAAGGTGCTGAAATTGAAAAAGGTACTTTACGGGTTGAAGCAAGCACCGCGGGCATGGAATACTCGTATCAATACATACTTCAAGGAGAACAGGTTCAAACAATGTCCCTATGAACATGCCCTTTACGTGAAGAAGAATGGAGGTAATATGTTATTTTTTGCTCTTTATGTTGATGACCTCATTTTTATGGGGAACAATGGTGAGATGATACAAGATTTTAAGAGCACAATGACACAGGAATTCGAGATGATAGATTTGGGTTTGATGAAGTTTTTCCTTGGTTTGGAGGTAAGATAAGAAGAGGCAGGTATTTTTATGTCACGGGAGGTATATGCAAAGGAAATTTTGAAGAAGTACAAGATGGCATATTGCAAACCGGTATCAACACCAATGAAATCAGGTGTAAAACTCTTGAAATTCGATGGAGGAGAACGAGTCGATCCAAGCAAATACCGGAGTTTGGTGGGAAGCCTTCGCTATCTCACTTGCACAAGGCTTGACCTTTCGCTAAGTGTTGGCATTGTAAGTCGATTCATGGAGGAGTCAGTTTATTCACATTAGAAGGCATTTAAGCGAATCCTACGGTACATCCAAGGAATGGTGTCACTCGGGTTATTCTGTTCAAATATGGAATATTACAAGTTGATTGGGTACTCCGACAGTGATTAGTGCGGAGACTTAGACGATCGAAAAAGTACATCGGGATACGTGTTCTTTATGGTTAACACGCGTTTACTTGGCTTTCAAAGAAGCAACCAATCGTGACGCTATCGACATGTGAAGCTGAATATGCGGCAGCGTCTTGGTGTGTATGTCATGCTATATGGCTCAGAAACTTGTTGGTTGAGTTGGAGCAACAACAACTCGGTGCGACTGAGATACGAGTTGACAATAAATCAGCAATTGAGTTGGCAAAGAACCCAGTGAATCATAAGAGAAACAAACACATTGATATTCGCTTTCACTTCATCCTATATCACGTAAAAGAATGAAGTGTGAAATTAGTACACGTGGCAAGCCGGGACCAAGTCGCGGATATCTTCACGAAACCGCTACCGATGGTACTTCTTGACAACTGCAAGAAATTAAACGGCATGAAGGATGACAGAAACATTTAATTTTACGGGGGAGTTTTATTGATTAAACGTTAAATGTTAAAGGTCAAGAGTTATGTTTTAATGGGTTTAATTTAGAAGTTTTTTAGGAGAATGAAAGGTCAAGAGTCATGTTTTAGTGGTTTAATTTAGAAGTTTTTTAGGAGAATGAAAGGTCAAGAGTCATGTTTTAATGGTTTAATTTAGAAGTTTTTTAGGAGAATGAAATGTCAAGAGTCATTGGTTTATGGCTATTATTAGATTTTAATATTTTCAGTTTTTTTAAAGGGCAAACTATAGCCTATAAATAGTTTGTAAGCATTTGATTTATAATAGAGAAGACAAGAAGGTTTAGAAGTTAAAATAAAAAGTTCGTTTAGAAGTTGTTTTTCTCCACAAAGCTCTCACGGCATAACTAATAAATAGTTGTCCGTTTTTGGTTCTGTTTTGAGTGATTTCGCATTCATCCCACTTTATTATCTCAAGGCTGTAATTCTTGAAATATTTGAATAATGATGCAGATAAATTTTGTAGGGGAGCATTCAAGGCTGTTGCTTTCATCCCGTATCAATTATATGCAAGAGCTACCCCTAACTAAAAGGCACACACATGTACCACCTATGAAAAAACCTTACAAGAACTTGGACTTCATTCAATAATTGCTTAAGGAGTCCAGAGGCTTACCCCATCAATCTAATTTCATCACTCCTTCAGTCGTGGGTATGCCAATTACTGTTGTAGGTTTCATGTTTCCCTTCCCATATATCCCTAATGTGAGTGAATCCATTACTTGTCCCATTGCACCATCAATAATGAAACAAAATTATATCAATATTTAAAGAAAATGATTCTATAAAAACCTTCGTAAACAGATTAAAAGTATCACATGTGTGTTCTATAAGATATAGTAACAAATATATAAGCAAATAAAACACTTATCATATTTTCAACTATACTTATAGAATCGAACAAACTTTACTAGTTATGTATAAAACAATTATCCAATATTTGATATATATGGCATGACATGTTTATATGATTTTGTATGGTTTAAACCATTCACATATTTTGAGTACTATGAAACAAACACCTGGGCCAACCTCATATGTAACCATCCACTGAATTTTCGGCAAAACTTAATTCCTAATTCTGCAAATTAAAGAAGTGGTATTTCTGGAACAAGAGGAGAGATTTGCATGATGTTGCATTAGATTTAAGTAAAAGGACAAATTATGCTTCTATAATTGGAGATTGTGGGTATTATCATATAAGTACCTGTCCATCTTTGTCTAATAAAAAACAACCCTAATTCATTTATTTTTCATATATCATGTGCATTAATAAACATGTCAGGTTACTATTGCTAACATGATCTTTCAGTTGATTCTTCTTAATTTATAATAAACAAATTTCCCTTTTTGTTGCTTTTTCTTCTTTTGGTTACTTGGTAGAAAAGAAATTCACAACTTCTGCAATTAGTTCTTAAAATATTTGATTTAATATAACCTTTTTTTTCTTGTTGGTCTTTAAAAAGATATAGTCTCACTCATATTACCAATACAATTATAACTACTCCATTATTTAAAGATAAAGTTGTATATAAATCCCTATACTATGAATATTTCGCAGATTTAATCCCTTATTTTTCGAAATGTGAACTTTTAATTTTGAAGGTAACTATTTTCCTTTAATTCTGTAAAATAATATGACATGACATAATTTTATTAAATATGTGATAAAAAATATATAAATTTATAATAGACTAGGAATGTGAAATTTATGATATTGCATATCAGGGGCGAAGCCAGGGGCTGGCATGGGCCTCGACCCCCTAAAATATAAAATTATTATTTAAGTTCTTAAAATTTTTAAAAGTTTTAAATTAACAAAGGTAAAATTACACTTTGACCCTCCCTAAAATTATAAAAATTTGATTTAATCCTTTACAAATTATAAAAACATAAATTATAAAAAATTAAAATTTTATCTGATCCTATAAAAAAATTGTTATGATTTCGCCCATGCTTGAGATGTAGTTTGAAAATTGCATATGGGCGGCCCGGGGTTATTCAACCTTTCATAATTAAAGAGGGATGCGGAAAGTAAAGCCAAAGTCCAGTGTTGGGATGCATATATAGAATTTTTATAGACACAAAAATGAGGCACCTGACAACAGAAGGAATACATTTCTTTTTTATCTTTATCTATTTATGTATTTTTCAACTGAAAAGCAAGGGACGTATCAATATAATAAAATTAAAATCTGAATAATGGCTCATTATTAGCAAAATCTTTAAAGATAGTTTTGCCTTTACAGATTCCACTCAAGATACAATCAATCACGTGTTTCAGAATATGTACATGCATCCGTATATACATGATACCTTTCGTTGAACTTGGAACAGTAAAAGCTCAAAACCCTAAAATGATAGAGTATATAGCTAAGAGATGGACTACAAAAACAGATCTCTGAGTTTGACCAACTTTTTTATTGGAAATATTGTTCCTGATAAAAGAAAGATTTTGTTCGATGATGTAATTAAACATCTTTAAATGTCAATTCTTAATGATGTAATTAGATATCCATTAACAGCATGTCATAGCTATCCTTTCAATTTTATTTCATCAGTTGACAAAATAAACATCAGACATTTTTAAAATTATTTTACTATTATTGGAGTGAATTTAGATACTTCAAATGTAACATCTTTAAAATCATTATATTTTAAAAGTAAAAATAAATCGAAATAATTTACAATTGATTTCTCTATAAAATAAAATAAAAAATAAAAGTGATAAAAGAGAAAATTAAGGAGTATCAAATAAACTTAAATTGAGAAGTATGTCGTAACACTTGTAGTATACTAAATTAAAATAAGGATTAAATCATAAAGATGTAAAAAAAATTTGAGGTTTAAGTAAAATTATTCAAAACTTGAGCGGTAAAAGATATGAAAAAATTGAAGGATCAAAAATGGAAATAACCCAAATTCTTAAGAAATGAAATTGGGGTGCAAGGACTAAATTGCGTAAGTGGAGAAATACGAGGAACTAAATCGTAATTTTACCAAAAGAAAGTAGTAATTAAAGGATTGAAATTTGAAGAAACATGAATGGTAAACTGGTCATTTCTTAAATGAGATAATTATGAGAAAATATCATGATTGTTAGCAAAATATAAGCCATTGGATGAGATTGAAAAATAAAATGAAATCCTAGCATTTGATTAAAATGATTAAAGTTCAATTTTTACATATTAAATAATAATATTTTATTATTAAATTAGTTGAGATATTTGATAGAAAAATGAAAAAACTTCTTCATCTTTTTTATAAGTGGTTCATGCCACTTTCATGAGGGGAGAAAAAAAACTTTACATTTTATACAATTTAGTCCTTTGTCATGAAATCCCATTATTTCACCCAAAATTTTTGGAAATTCCTATAGGCACCAAAGAAGAAAGATGAAATAGAGATCCTAAAAAGTATATTCATCAACTTAGAAGCAAGGAATTGGTAGGTGGAAGTGAAGAAAAATAAAAGAAAAGAGAAGGATGGTGATGAATATGAGAAAGAAATAGAAGAAAAGCAAAAGAGGTGAAATTCGTGTAAAAAAAGGTAAGTGTTAATTTTAATTTCATTAAGATTCAAAGTATTAAGTTAAAGTATGTAATAACTTGATTGTTTAATATGTGAATTTTATTTAAGTAGTAGTGATGGAAAGTATATTACAAATTGTAATTCAAAGATAGTGGTATAATTTATGCTATGAGAACTTATGATTAAACTATATGTTAATGATATGTGAGCTTTGAGGATTAAATTGAATAATAATCTAAGTATGATGATATACATAATCAAGTGACCTTGTATAGCATTTTAATAGTTGATAAGTAAAATAAAGTTAAATGTTGGTATAAATGATATAAATCTTAATAAGTAAATATATTTATTAGAACAATTTTGGACAACAGGAATAGTTCAACATTGAAAATTCACTAAAATTATAGAAATTGATTTAGAGGTTGAATTAGATATGGATTTAAATATTATTGAGTCTAGTTTTACATAAAAGAAATGGTGTAAGCAATTGAATTGTAGATTATGATATATATGAACGTTTGTGAAACAATGTCAAAATGATTTTGGGTTCCCCTGTTATGATTTTGAAAAAAATATTAAAAATTGTAAAACAAAATATTTAGGAGCTGAAATTTATATTCTTAAATTATTGATGAGTCTAGTTTCAAGGTAAACAAATGGAAACATAATATGAATTTTGTACTGAAAGAAAATTATTTTTTTGTGGAGAAGGGTCAAAGTTTCCTAGCAGAAGAATAGGGGAAATTTTAAATAAAATACTGAATTAATTGGCTTAAGTAAAAATTATGAAATTTTTATGGTAAAAATTTCATTGAGTTTAGTTTTAAAAAAACAAACGGATCTTAATTTGGAACACCATAGACCAAGATATAAATAATTTAGTAACTGCTACTCAAGTGGACAACCTTGCTAAAAATATGTAATTAGAAAAATCATAATTGATGTTTCATATAAGCATACATTACTCAAAATCAATGTGTAACACCCCAATACCCGACCTGATCACCAGATTCGAGTTACGAGATGTCACATTCATTATCAAAACAACTACGATTAAAGCACTGACAATTCATAGCAGTCAATAATTAAAATTCAATTAAAACATTCATTCGACATGAAGTAAAGTCAATTTTGAGTCTTACACAAGCTCATGTAAGCTCTAAAGCTAACCTGAGCTTGAAATCAGACATAATTGTAAAGAATTAAAAATGCAGGATCGGCGTCGTGACGATGACAAATAGTTTGTAACGTCACAACATCAGACCACTCGACGTCGCAACGTCACTTACTGTAATGGCCTCGTCAAGACGACGGGTCTCTCGCTGTACCATGGTCCCATAGGCCATTCCTTGTCACGACGACGTTCACATACTATTTTGGCCAAAATGTACCAATTGGTACCTATTTCTAACTCATTCACAACCTTCTATTCTTTGTACTTAAATGAACTTTCTTTACATGCATTAAACATACCAAAATATAAACAAATAACCACATTCATCACAACACCAACTTCAACATTTAACCATTCATGCCACACCCGGAAATGTTAAAGGTTAAGTATCACGATAATTATGGGTACTAATTTAGAAAAAAAGTTTGTTTAAGCATGGTTCTAGTATGATTATGAGAATCTTGAAAACTGATTGGTAAATAGTTAGAATTCAAGTTTAGTCTCGTTACATTAGAACCAATATTTTTTTTTAGTGGGAAACATTATGATTAAGGGTATTAATAGTACTGACTGACTTAGGATTAAGGGAAATGGTAGTGGATAGATTATATATGGGAGGATTCTTTCATTTTGGTATTCATTTTCTTCCATCTTCTTCTCTGGTTTGTTCTGTAAGAGAGAAAAGTTAAGAACCAATCTGCATGAAGGGAGAAAATAATGTATCAACTTAAGTGATTGAGGATTTAGTAAATTGGTAATCTTTCTAAGCTTTTTTGTATGTTTTGATTGAAGAAAATGGAAGGAAAATTGAAGATTTCAGTTTAATTCATCGAACTTGTATTGAGACATTTAATGTTGCAACTAACCTTTAAAACCTCTCTGCATGCAAATGAATTATGGTTTTCTTACAAATGAACGTTATCATTTTGATATTGATATGTTTATTATGTTTAGTTAACCGAGAAGGATGAGGTTCAGGTGATAAGAAAAGCTAAACAAGTGTAATCAGTATCAGCTTTCAGGTATTTTGCTGGTGAGTTTCTAAACTCAAACTCTCTACGGTTGTTTTATATATATATATATATATATATATATATATATACCAGTACTATGTTATTGAGTTGTGTTTGACTTCATGTTCTGCTGATGATGAGATGAATTATTGTGGATTGTTTACTGTACGATTATTGTATCCAAAGTGATGATTTATAGATGCATGTTTGATTGTATGTTTCAGTTCGTTGTTTTGATAAACTTTCACTGGTAAAATAATTACTGAAGAAATTATCACTGAAATGGCCTGATAGGTGATATGTTTGGTAGGATCTATGTTGTATTATTAACAGTATGATCAGTTGAATGCTTGTTATATGTCAGTCATAAATATGAACAATATATGGAGTATGGAGGGATGTTTTGGCGGATGAAAGATGAAGAAATGACATGTTGTGCATTTTGTGCTACATGATATTGGTTTTACGGAGGTTCAGACGAATTGTATGGGGAATGTATACGCATGATATTTGGCTTTGCGGAGGTTCGGGCGAATTGTATGAAGAATATATACACATGATATTTGGTTTTGTGGAGGTTCGGTTGAATTGTACAGGGATATTTACGCACATGTAAATGATAACCTTACGTGGGTTCTTTCAAGTATGAGACTCTGCAGAGTCTAAGGCTTAAAGCCTCATATGTGTAAGCAGGTCCATGGCCATGACATATGTAAGTTATGAAAGTTCGTCGAGCTTGTTCTTTAAGTTTTATGTTGATAAACCGTAATAGTAACATATTTTAATCCCACATTTAGTATGCTTTTGGATGATTTAAGCCTCGATTCATATAAAAAGGTGCTCTTAATCTTTTCTTTTCATGTCTTATACCCAGGAAAGGACCCAAGGATGAAAAGAACATAAAACGGGCCCAAAACGGAGTAAATGGGCCATATCACGAAATCGACACGGCCTGACCCAAAGACCACACGGTCGTGCCTTGTCAAGCATCTAGAACACGACCCTACCCCCGAGTCACACGGCCGTGCCTCATTAAAGAAGTCCGAACACGGCTTAAAGACTAGTCACACTGGCGTGTGACATGGCTGTGTCCCTGTCGTGGCAAAGAGCAATTTCAAGAAACACATTCCAAGAGCCTATATAAACCCCCTAAGTACCACTTTGAAGGGGGTGGTCAAGCTAGGCTAAAGAGCCAAGCCGAAAAGGTCAAAGTTGTAGGAATCGCTCGAAGTTAGCCAGTTGATCCATCCCAAGAAGTCGAAATTCTACTCAAGACGACGAACTTCTCCTTCAATTCCTTCAGGGAGTTTTAGGGTTTTCTTATGTTTTGTTTTATCTTTTCTCTTGAGATGTTTTATTTATTTGTTATGAACTAAACCCTTCAGATACTTGAAGGGGATGAAACCTAGATGAATCTTGTTATTGATTTCTGAATTATATGATAAATACTTAGTTTGTTCTTAATTATGTGTGCTTAATTCAAATTTGATGTGCTTAGGTGGAGGAGGAATAGACCCTGCCTAAGAGTAGATCTAGCGTAATTAAGCAGAGTTTATCGCACGCCTAGAGATAGGGTGACAAGATTTTGCCAGATTAAGGTGAAACCTAATATGGGAATCCATAGATCAATTTACTGCTATTCTAGGGTGTTATTATTCGAGAAAGAGATTTCCGTTAATTAACTTAGGGTTAGACGTTATTCGCCTCGAGAGAGGGTTTAATATACGTTAGGGAGTCCTACGGATCAAACTAAGTGAATAAATCGTATGGTTCAGTGTTAGATAACAAGAGAAGTCTAGGTAGATTCTTCCTGAGGGTATCGTCGTGATCAACTGAGTTTTCCTTCAAGTTATTTCTCAATTCGTTCTTTTTGTCTTCGCGTCTTTAGCTTAGTAGTCATTAATTTAGATTAAAGAAACTCCACTTTATTTTAGGCTAAATAATAAAAAGAAAGTTAGTATTAGTACTTTTAGTTCCTTTGGGTTCGACAATCCGGTCTTGCCTAAGCTATACTACTGTTCGATAGGTACACTTGCCTTTAATTGTTGTCAGAGTTAGTTTCCAGTTTCGATCTCATTCATTATAAATTTAAAACTCTGATTTCAGTGATCAAGTTTTTGGCGCCGTTGCCGGGGAACTAAAATATTAAGAAAGCTCTATTTTTATTACTTTAGCCATTATTTTTATTTTTTCGCAATTTACTTTTATTTTTATTTTTTTTAGGTTAAATTTTGATTTCGCTAAATTTTCTTTCTTCTCCTAGCAGGTACCTCTAGTTTATGACTAGAAGGAACCCGAGAGGACCTTTGGTATACGATAGTGAAATTGAAGCTACCGTTCGTAGGACTTGCAGAGAAATCAAGCGAACCCTAAATTACACAAAGGAAGATCAAGAAGGCAGGTCCAATCTTACTGAAGGGATGGACGAGAATAACCCACAACCACATGATGTGGGGGAAAACAATGCTCCACATACTATGTTTGATTATGCTAAACCACATTTAACAGGAGCAGAATCGAGTATTGTTAGGCCTGGTGTAGCTGCTAATAATTTTGAATTAGAGCCTAACACAATACAAATGATTCAACAGTTTGTTCAATTTGATGGTTTGCAGGACGAAGATCCAAACACTCATATAGCTAACTTTTTAGAGTTATGCGATACCTTCAAAATAAATGGCGTTTCTGATGATGCCATACGTATTCGATTATTCCCTTTTTCATTAAGGAATAAAGCCAAACAGTGGTTAAACTCGTTACCACGAGGATCAATCACTACATGGGAGCAAATGACCGAAAACATTTTATTGAAATATTTCCCACCGGCTAAAATGACCAAATTACGGAATGATATCTCTTCTTTTGTGCAGATGGATTTAGAGACATTATACGACGCATGGGAGAGATACAAGGATCTCTTGAGAAGGTGTCCGCACCACGGTTTACCCTTATGGCTACAAGTCCAAACATTCTATACCGGTGTAAACCCCTCAACGAGACAACTAATCGATTCAGCCGCCGGTGGAACCCTTAACAACAGAACTCATAAAGCAGCCTACGAGTTCATTGAAGAGATGTCACTAAATAACTATCAGTGGCAAGTGACAAGGACAAAACCGACAAAATCAGTCGAGGTTTACAACCTCGATGCAGTGACCACACTATCAACACAGATAGAGGTGATAAATAAAAAGCTTGATAGTTTGTGTTCTTCGCAGGTACACCCAGTCATGCAGTGCGACGCAAGTGAAATTATGGCGAATCCTGAGTACCCACCCTACCAACCGGGAGCAGAGAGCGAACAGATGAACTATATAGGTAATAATTTCAGATCCAATAATAATCCTTATAGTAATACTTACAATCCAGGTTGGAGGAACCACCCAAATTTTTTGTGGGGAGGTCAAGGAAATCAATGAAATCAAAGGCAACAACCTCCTCAAAATTTCCAAAATCAGCCCTATCCGCAAGAGAAGAAGCCAAACCTCGAAGAGATGCTAACAAAATTTATGGCAAACACGGAAAGTCGTTTCCAAGAAAATGAGAAAACACTTAAAGATTGACAAGCGTCGATGGAAAAACTTTCTAATTCAGTCAAAGAAGTCACTAATACAGTCAGTCAACTTGCAAAGTTAATGGCAGAACGACCGCAAGGACGTCTACCAAGTAACACCGAGATTAACCCAAAGGAGCAAATTCACGCCATCACAGCTCATGATAACAAAGGATTAAACAAACCAAACAAAGAGATAGACAAAGATAAAATAGAGGTAGCACAAGAATAGCCGAAACCGGCAATCAAAGAGTACCAACCTCGCATACCTTATCTCAAAGCAATGAAAAGAGACAATTCAGAAGAACAGTTCAATAAGTTTCTTAAACTTTTAAAGAAATTACATATTAATTTACCTCTTCTTGAAGCTCTTTTTCAAATGCCAGACTCAAGGAAATTTTTAAGACAGCTCTTGACAAACAAACGCAAATTAGACGAAGAGCACCATGTGGAATTAGACGCAGCATGCTCAGCAATGTTACAGAATAAACTACCGCGAAAGCTAAAAGATCCAGGGAGTTTTACAATTCCATGTGTAATTGGTAGTTTAACTGTTGATAATGCGTTAGCTGATTTAGGGGCAAGTATAAATGTCATGCCTTATACATTGTTCAAACGACTAGGTCTAGGGAAGCCCAAACAAACTAGGATGAGTATTCAATTAGCTGATAAAACTGTTAGAATTCCTAGGGGCATTATCGAAGATGTTCTTGTCAAAATTGATAAATTTGTTTTCCCAGTAGATTTTGTTGTCTTAGACATGGATGAGGATAATCAATCCCCTTAATTTTAGGAAGACCATTCCTAGCAACTACCAGGACTAAAATTGATGTTGGTACAGGAGAACTCATTCTTCGTGTAGGTTACGAATCAATTAGTCTTCAAGCTCTTGACTCGACCAGGACAACAGCCGATGAAGGTAAGAAAGTCATTTCAACTGATAATCAAATTGCTCAACTTTCATCACAGGAAACACTACAAGAACACAACCCTGAGCCGAATCATAAACCCGAATCAAAATCCCACATTTAGTATGCTTTTGGATGATTTAAGCCTCGATTTATATCAAAAGGTTCTCTTAATCCTTTCTTTTCATGTCTTATACCCAGGAAAGCACCCGAGGATGAAAAGAACATAAAATGGCCCAAAACAGAGTAAATGGGTCATATCACGAAATCGACACGGCCTGGCCCAAATACTACACGGCTGTGCCTTGTCAAGCATCTAGAACACGGCCTTACCCCCCGAGTCACACGGCCGTGCCTCATTAAAGAAGTCCGAACACGGCTTAAAGACTAGTCACATGGGCGTATGACATGGCCGTGTCCCTGTCGTGGCAAAGAGCAATTTCATTCGGATTTGGATACTTTGGGGCGAACATTCCAAGAGCCTATATAAACCCCCTAAGTACCACTTTGAAGAGGGCGGTCAAGCTAGGCTAAAGAGCCAAGCCGAAAAGGTCAGAGTTGTGCGAATCGCTCGAAGTTAGCCAGTTGATCCATCCCAAGAAGCCGGAATTCTACTCAAGACGGTGGATTTCTCCTTCAATTCCTTCAAGGAGTTTTAGGGATTTCTTATGTTTTGTTTTATCTTTTCTCTTGAGATGTTTTATTTATTTGTTATGAACTAAACCCTTCAGATACCTGAAGGGGATGAAACCTAGATAAATCTTGTTATTGATTTCTGAATTATATGATAAATACTTATTTTGTTCTTAATTATGTGTGCTTAATTCAAATTTGATGTGCTTAGGTGGAGGAGGAATAGACCCTGCCTAAGAGTAGATCTAGCGTAATTAAGCAGAGTTTATCGCACGCCTAGAGATAGGGTGACAAGATTTTGCCAGATTAAGGTGAAACCTAATATGGGAATCCATAGATCAATTTACTGCTATTCTAGGGTGTTATTATTCGAGAAAGAGATTTCCGTTAATTAACTTAGGGTTAGACGTTATTCGCCTCGAGAGAGGGTTTAATATACGTTAGGGAGTCCTACGGATCAAACTAAGTGAATAAATCGTATGGTTCAGTGTTAGATAACAAGAGAAGTCTAGGTAGATTCTTCCTGAGGGTATCGTCGTGATCAACTGAGTTTTCCTTCAAGTTATTTCTCAATTCGTTCTTTTTGTCTTCGCGTCTTTAGCTTAGTAGTCATTAATTTAGATTAAAGAAACTCCACTTTATTTTAGGCTAAATAATAAAAAGAAAGTTAGTATTAGTACTTTTAGTTCCTTTGGGTTCGACAATCCGGTCTTGCCTAAGCTATACTACTGTTCGATAGGTACACTTGCCTTTAATTGTTGTCAGAGTTAGTTTCCAGGTTCGATCTCATTCATTATAAATTTAAAACTTTGATTTCAGCGATCATATTATATGTGATATTTTTGTTGGAAAAACAGGTTTAGAAAATGCAACGGAAAATAAGTTTAAGAGAAAAACCAGAGTTTTAAATCTTTTTTTCCAAAAGATTTCTAGAAACCTTCTGAAATAATTTCTTCAGAGAATTTTCTCTTTATAACTTTCTCTTGAATTCAAGTGTGTGAAAAATAATAACGCATGACTCTTTTTATATAGAGAGAGTTTAGAGAGTTCAACTATGATTAAATTTAATCAATTTAATATTAAATTAATATAATACTTATCATGACAAATATTAGATTAAATTTAATATTAAATCTATTAAATTAATAGAATATTGATCTTCAAGATAAGTATTAAATTAAAATTAAAATAATCACATTAATATTAAATTAATAAAATACTATCAAGATAAGTATCAAATTAAATTTAATATTAAATTTATTAAAATAATATTATTTTTGGAATACTTAATTTGAAATCAAATTATTTGGTAGAGTCTCAGTAGGAGTGTGATTCCTCCACTGCTCAACCATCGAAGGATCATCCGTCAGCCACTGGAATGCCGTCATTGCTGCCTTCGGCACTATCGTGTCCAGTGGTGCCATCGCATGTGCGACACCCTCACGGCACCTAAAACTGGTCTGATTGTTTCCAATCCAATCCAGGCCAATGACAGCCTGACTTATTCGGTCTAGTCCAGCCACTAGTTGGACTATAACACCCTATACCCACACTAATCCACAGGTTCAGGTACCGAATGTCACAAACCACATATATCTTAACAAACTCTTTGCGTCCTATTTACAAATTTTGGTTTCTACATTTTACAAAATGTAACTTCATTCGTAAACTACTTCAAACAAACATTAAAATTCTTAAAATTTTACTATGTTGGTAATTTCTGACATTTGCCATTCTGATTTAAGTTTACTACAGTAATACATCCAATTTAATTCTCAAGGCATAGCCACTACGGAATGCCTCTCAATACACATTGACAACTCCTCCAACTAGTGATGTCTGGCTTGGTCCCACCATTCGATTTTCGAGACAAACTTTATCCTACGAATAAGAAATAAGTTTATGAGTCCCAAGTGAACTTAGTGAGAATCTGCAGGACAACATTATAGTAATAATTCAAAAACTTTAAGGAATAAATTTTTAAGAGGGGATTTCAACTCCCTGATCATCCTTGGCCTTCCACAGAATTCACCGGTGAGGTTGATGCCTCCCTCATTTTTCCACATATAACCGCTGGTGACCTTATTCTCTATTCGAGACATATGCGTATTATTTTGTGGTAACAATCCTTTGGTGGTACAAGCCCGATTATGCCGTATCCCAAATATCTTTGCACCTTAACTAGCTTGCCTCGCATAATTGGTTGCAACTTCATCTGCTTACCTTTGACTGTCTTCTATCAATAATGTCCTAGGTCTCGGGTCCTTACCTTTATAGTTGGACCTTAAGCTTTTAGTTCATCTCTACCCATCTTCTAGATAACAAAAATTAACTTCTAGTTTCTTAACGAACTGTAACCCGCCACTTTCTAGCAAATAATCTGTTTCAAGTAGCCCTTGGTGGACTCTTTCTTCTATTAGCCTAAGTGATTGAATCTCCGATTAGATCTCGGCGGACTTGACTTCCTCTGGCTACCTTTTACCCCCGAACCCTTTTAGTATTAGGCTCATCTCAGTCAACTATTACAACTTCCTTTTCAGGGTTATTCACCATAGACCTGTACTTGCCTTTATTATCATCTTAATTTAGCTGATCCTTGGCCATCCCATTTACTTGCATTCTCCGAAAAACCATACTTGCCCTATCATGTTACTTTCCATATAGATCATGTAACACTCTTCACCTATATTCAACGGTGGAATAGGGTTACAGAGCATTACCGGACTTACAACACATTAGAACATACATTTCAAATACAATTTAATTATAACCAATCATTATGTCCCTAATACGAGCCAATGAGGCCCAAAACATGCATTTAGAGAGGTTCGGGACTAAACCGATAACTTTAAAAAATTTTAGAATACTTAGAAAATTTTCCAAACTGCAGGGGTCACACGCCCATGTACCCCAGCTGTGTCTCTCACACGGCCAAGAGACATGCCCGTGTCTCAGGCCGTGTGGACATTCGAAATAGGATCACATGGCCGTGTCCCAGCCTGTGTCTGAACCCTTGTAACTCTCTGACTTGGGTCACACGGCCAACACACACGCCCATGTTGTTAGCCCGTGTGCCCTAAAAATGGCCATACACGCCCGTGTACCAGACCGTGTGCTAGGCCATGCTGATCCTGTAGGGTATACTGACTTATGCCACACGGCCAAGTCACATGCTCGTATGTAAGGCCGTGTGGAGCATACTGACTTGGTTTCTAATTCAACACTAGATGACACACCACCATGTAACATAACTGTGTGTTACACACGGCTGAGACACACGCCCGTGTCTCTGCCCGTGTGAAGAAAAATGACAAAAATAGGCTATTTACCAAGCCATTTTGCCACCCCAAATTGGCACACACCTACATCAAAACAAATGCACAATTCATAGCATTTATAAACAACCAAAACAACCACAACCAAGAGTAAAATATATATACCATTTCAATACCAACATTTATCATGCTTATAATACCATATTATTGCCTATTCAAATTATACCAATTCACATTTCCAAAGCATTCATATGTACCATTTCAACTAAGCATTTCTTAGTTGCATCACTAAAAAATCACAAACTCTTTCCCCGACTCAGGTTGAACCAAAACTGGTGCCTCAGTTAATAACGCTTTCAACTACTCGAAACTCTATTGACATTTCTCAGACCACTCGAATTTCACATCTTTCTGTAAAAATCTGGTCATCGTGTAGCAATCATCGAGAACCCTTTTACAAAATGTCGGTAATAACCAGCTAATCCCAGAAAACTTCAGACTTCAAACACATTTCTAGGTGGTTTCCAATCAAAAACCACTGAAATCTTGCTCGGATCAACTCGTATGCCTTCAGTTGAAACAATATGTCCTAAAAATCCAATCTTTCGGAGCCAAAACTCACATTTGCTAAATATAGCAAATAATTGCTTCTCTCAAGGTTTGCAACACTATTCCCAAATGCTCGGTATACTCAGACTCATCTCGAGAATAGAACAGAATGTCATCAATGAACACAACAATGAATCTGTCTAAATACGATCGAAAAATTCGATTCATCAAATCCATAAAAATGGCAGGAGCATTAGTTAAACCAAAAGGAAATTCATAATGTTCGTACCTCATTCTAAATGCAGTTCTCAGCACATCTGAGTCTTTAACTCGCAACTGATAATAACCAAATCTTAAATTAATCTTCGAAAGTACTGTTGCCCTTTCAATTGATCAAACAAATCATCTATTCTCGATAACGGATACTTTTTCTTTATTGTAACCTTGTTGAGGTGACGGTAATCAATACACATTCTCATCGATCCGTCTTTCTTCTTTACAGACAATACTGGCGCACCCTAGGGTGAAAAACTAGGTCATGCAAAACCTCTATCTGTTAATTCTTGTAACTGAGCTTTCAACTCTTTCAACTCTATTGGAGCCATTTTGTACGGAGCTATCGATATCGACGATGTTCTCGATACTAAATCAATAGCAAATTCAACCTCTCTGATCGGTGGTAATCCTGGTAACTCTTCTGGAAACACATCCGGATACTCACAAACTACAGGCACTGATTCAATCTTTGATTCAGACACTTTTGTTTCTAAAACGTACGTAAGATAAGCTTCACAACCTTTTCTTACATATCTTTTAGCTGACATCGACGAAATCACTATAGGGAATCCACTCGATTCATCTGATTCAATTCGAATAACTATTCTGACATTTCAATTCAGTAGTTTTTCTTTTACAATTTACAACTGCATCATGCTGAGTCAACCAATCCATACCCAGAATCACATCAAACTCATCAAATGGTAAAAGCATCAAATCAGCTGGAAAACAGTAACCCCGAGTCATCAAAGGGCAATCATTGCAAACTTTATCAACTAAAACATGCTTGCCTAAGGGGTTCGATACTTTAATTACAAATTTTGTAGACTCAATAGACAAATTTTTACTGGACACTAAATTCATACAGATATACGAATAAGTTGATCCAGGATTTATCAAAGCAACTACATCAGTGCTATAAAGAGAAAATGTACCGGTGATAACATCTGGTGATGACGCATCTTCACGAGCGCGAATACCGTAAGCTCTGGCTGGCACTCTAGCCTCGGATCTCACAGCAAAATCTCTAGTCACACTTTTGGCACTAGACACATTCCCCGTATTTCTTGGGGGTCTCCATCTCGTAGTCGTATTACTCGGTCTTGCATTCTGAAATTTATCTTTCTTAGATAATTCTAGGCAATCTCGAATAAAATGATCTGGTGAGCCACATTTGAAACAAGCTTTATTACTCTTATTCCAGTACTCTCCAAAATGTCTTCTCCTGCACTATTGACACTCGAGTTTGTTCTTTCTCACACTGGCAACAGTCGAGATGGAAGTAGCTTGAGTTTTAGGACTCACATATTGATTGTAACATCCCGAAATAAGGCCTAAAAGGAACAGTGGTTTCGGGACCACAAATCTGATATTGAGAAATTTATTTTATTTATATTTTTATGGTCTACAATTTCACGGAATGATTTCGTGAAAATCTCATTCGAAAATTTTGACGTTTGGGCATACAATTCGAAAATTTTCGAATGAGATTTTCACGAAATCATTCCGTGAAATTTTAGACCATAAAAATATAAATAAAATAAATTTCTCAACATTGGATTTGTGGTCCCGAAACCACTGTTCCGTTTAGGCCTTATTTCGGGATGTTACATTGATTTTCTTAATCTCTATTCTGGTATCCCGCTAAAACATTCGATCGGCTATACGAATCTCGGTATTTCTTTGATGAAGGATGATAAGGTTTATTCATCGACCTCTTTCTCAAATCTCTAGTCTCTGAATCAAATTTCTTCTTTTCTTTACTAAGTTCTTCGGCTTTGCAAGCTCTATCAACCAGGACAACAAACTCTTTCAAGTCTAAAATTCTGACCAGAAGTTTAATGTCTTCATTCAAACCGTTAACAAACCGCTTACACATGATTTCTTCGGTAGAAACATACTCTCGAGCATATTTACTCAACCGCACAAATTCTCTCTCGTACTCGGTTACGATCATACAACTCTGTTTTAATTCTAAAAACTCTTTGTGCTTTTGATCTAGAAACCTTTGGCTTATAAATTTCTTCTTAAAATCGGTCTGAAAGAAATCCCAGGTGACCCATTCTCTAGGTACTACAAATACTAGAGTATTCCACCACTGGTATGCGGTGTCCCTCAGAAGTGATAAAGCGCATTTTAAACACTCAGCCGGTGTACAAGAAAGCTCATCAAGCACTCGAATCGTATTTTTAAGCCAAAATTCAGCTCGCTTAGGATCATTATCAACAGTAGCTCTGAACTCTTCATCCCCGTACTTCCTAATTCTATCAACAAGTGGCTTGTTCAATCGCAAAGGTTCCAAACCTTGTGGAGCTACGGGAACCGGTTGGGGATTAGAAGGGGGTGGAGGTTGTTGAGCAGCCAGATTCATTTGGACATACTCAGTGAACCATTCGTTTATCACATGAAAGAAGGCTTCTTTAGCCTCTCCTTCCTGGCTAGCCGATATGGGTCTAGATCCAGATGGCTCTGTCCCTTGAGCGGGAGCTGGCGTATTACTTTCAACCCTATCAGCTACAACTCGATTAGGATCCATTTACTATATGAAAACACATTTCAAATGTCAGGAGTCATCACACTATCACAGTTTATTTATGGCATGTATAGCTAGACTCTCATACACGCTACGTTAGTCTGAGAATCGACTAAACCGTAGCTCTGATACAAATAAATGTAACACCCCTCACTCGTATTCAACGCCGGAATAGGGTTACAAAGCATTACCGAACTAAAACACATTTGAACATACATTTCAAATACAATTTATCAATTCAAATACAGTTCAATTATAACCAATCATTATGTCCTTAATACGAGCCAACGAGGCCCAAAACATGCACTTGGAGAGGTTCAAGACTAAACCGATAACTTTAAAAACTTTTAGAATACTTAGAAAATTTTCCAAACTGTAGGGGTCACACGCTTGTGTGCCCCAGCCGTGTCTCTCACACTGCCAAGAGACATGCTCGTGTCCCAGGCCGTATAGACATTCAAAATGGGATCACATGGTTGTGTCTCAACTCGTGTTCGACCCCGTGTAACTCTCTGACTTGGGTCACACGGCCAACACACAAGCCCGTGTGGCTAGCCCGTGTGCCTTAAAAATGGCCATACACGCCCGTGTGCCAGACCGTGTGCTAGGTCATGCCGATCTTGTAGGGTATACTGACTTATGCCACACAGCCAAGTCACACGCCCGTGTGTGAGGTCGTGTGGATCATACTGAGTTGGTATCTAATTCAACAACAAGGAACACATGGCCATGTAACATAATCGTGTGTCACACATGACTGAAACACACGCCCTTGTTTTTGCCCGCGTGGACAAAAATGACAAAAATAGGCTATTTACCAAGCCGTTTTTCCACCCCAACTTGGCACACACCTACATCAAACCAAATGCACAATTCATAGCATTTATAAACAGCCAAAACAACCACAACCAAGAATAAAATATATATCATTTCAATACAACATCTATCATGCTTATAATACCATATTCTTGCCTATTCAAATTATACCAATTCACATTTCCAAAGCATTCATATGTACCATTTCAACTAAGCATTTTTTTAGCCTAAAACCACAAACGCAACCCTTCTCAATTCATCAACCATTAGCTACCTTGAAGGTTGCATTCAACAATCCATTCTCAAACAATCATGAACCACATCACTAAGAGGCATTAATAGATATATATACACCACATAATTGCCAAAATAAACCAACTTACATGGCTAGCACAAACCAAACACTAAATATTTACAAGCCAACACAAATGGCTAAAATCACGCTACATATACCAAAATGACTCAAAGTCCTTATACATGCCATATACCTAAAATACCAAAGTTCATAGGTACCAAGTGATAGGTGCATAGTGTGAAGCGATCTCCGATGATCCCCAAATCCGAGCTAGCTTGATAACACTATAAAACACGGGAAAAATAAACAGTAAGCTATAAAGCTTAGTAAGCTCGTATACAATAAACTTAATTCAATCTCAAAATTATAGATCAACAATTTGAATATATCAACCTTTAGCATATATAGATAACAAACCTTTCATATACACAATTATGATATTAATCACATTCTTCACAAGTTTCTTCGAACCAAAGCTTATACATGTCACGTACGTACCTGTTGTAATAGCCGGATTTAGGGGCTAGTCAAAATAATGGTTCGAAACCACTAATCCGAGGTTAGATAAAATTATTTTCATGATATTTTATGAGTTAGAGTATGATTGTATAAGTACATGAAAATTTTGGTGCTTTAATTTTAGCGATTTCATGCTAAATTGCGAAAAAGGACTAAATCGCATAAAGTGTGAAAGTTTAAAGTTTCAAGCTAAAGGTACCTAATAGCCATAGAATATTAATTGGAGGTCTTTAAAGGGCAATTATCCCCTTAAATAAAGTTTGGCCAGCCATAGGGGACAAAAGAGGTCAAAATTTGGTCAAGTAGGTGTGTTAGGTGGACTAAATTGGGATTTTATATTAAAAGAAAGAAAGAAAAGATATCATCTTCCCTCCTTCATCCCTCCACCAAAAATTAGCAGCAAATAGTGGTTGGAAAACTTCAAAAATTTCAGCACACTTTTTTCTTTACAAGTAAGTGTTCTAGAGATCATTTCTTGATAAAAATTGTACTTTTAGAACCCCTAAAGCTTAAGCTTTCTAAAGAGGGGACTATTTTGTTAAATGGTGAAGAGTTTAGAGTTTTTCCATGAAATCTTTTAAGTTTTTTTCTGCATTTTTATGGGAGAAAATGGGTCTTAGTTGTTAGATGATCAACTTTTGTGAAAGGTGTTACCAAGAAAACACCAAAAATGACATTTTTGTAAATGTTGTAAAATATGTAGTAAATGTGTGAAATGTTGAGTTTTGATGGTAGCCATAAAAGAAGTAAATGTTCAACTGGGCTCGTTAAAGAGAGAAATTTGATTAGAATTGATTTTCGAGCCTAGGGGTAAAATGGTCATTTTGCAAAAGTCTAAGGGAAAAATAGTAATTTTTTGCCAAAGCATGATTATTGAAATGCATTTATTAATGTGATAATTAAATGAACTAAATTGCTATTGTAGATCCAGAAGAACCAAGAATTTACCTCGACCGGGGAAAGAACAAAGTATCGGACTAGATCGACGATCTAGCTTATTTTAAAATCGAGATAAATTTGTATGTGATAAATTCAACATTTATGCTAGCATATTTGAGAATGTTTTATATTTATATTATAATGATGCATGATATTCTATGAAATTGAGTATTGGTATTGAATGAGAACGATGATAAAAGTTGAGATGTTGAGGTCCCAATGGAACTATAATAAATGTGAAATTACTATCACCGAGACATGAGATGGATAATGATAAGGTCCCGTGTAAGACCATGTCGGGGACATGGCCTCGGCATTGAGTATAGATCCCATATAAGACCATATCTGGGATATGGCTTCGGTATTGAATATGAGAATCGTATAAGACCATATCTGGGATATGGCATCGATACTTGTTGTGAGATTCCGTATAAGACCATATCCGGGATATGGCATCGACACTCAGAAGTGACCCCATATAAGACCATATCTGGGATGTGGCATTGGTTTCGTGTTTATGTGATGACGATGAATATGCATCTTTGAATGCCCCTAGTGATTTAGCAGGATAAATAGACAAGCTAGGAGATAGAAATGAGATTTAGTACTAAAGCCATGTGATTGAGTGAATACAGGTACCCGTGAGTAATTCACGAGGAATGTTTACGATATGTGGCATGGTATGTTCTAGATAAGAACAAGTATCGCAAAGTGCTTATGACTTTGTGTGGTTATCTAATGCCATGGATTGATGTCATTATGAGCTTATTGTTGCTATTTCTTCTCATGCAAACTTACTAATTTTTAAGCTTACCCCTCTCATTTCCCTTTTCCTTGTAGTATTGACAAGATAACTCGAGGATCACGAGACGTCAGATTTCGGAAATCACACTATCGGCATCTCTTTAGTATAACAAAGTTAGATTTATTTTGAGTATGGCATGTACAAGACTTGGGTTTTTTGTTATGTCATATTTGTTAGCCAAAGTGTTGGCCATTTGTGTTAGCAAATGTATTTTGTAAGTGGTCATTGGAATTGGGCCAATACTTGATAAGTAATTATATATTCAATGATGTTGAAATTATGAAGTTTATGCTTGTCTGGGTGCTTTGATTTGAGTTCTTATAAGTGCCTTAAGGTCATGAGTTATGATGAATTGAGTTGGTATAAGTATGGTTGCTATGTAGGGTGGCATTTGGCTTGGAATATAACCTTTTTAATGTCCACACTAGTAGACACACGGTTAGCCCCATGGGCGTGTTAATCGGTCGTGTGTTCCCTGCATGCTAGGTTTACAAAGTTAGAATGCTCAGTAGTAAACACACGGGCAGAGACACGGCCATGTGTCTCAGCCGTGTGAGAGGCACGGCCATGGACATGGGCGTGTGCCCAGGCCATGTGAAGTCTGCACTTAAAATTTGGAATTTAATTCGACACACGGCCTAAGGACACGGGCGTGTGCCTTGGCCTTGTGACCATAGTGAATGGATGACGTCATAAATAGAATGCCATGGTTTTAGCATACGGGCTAAGACACGGGAGTGTCGAGGCCGTGTGAGGAACACGGGCCAAGGAAACGGGCGTGTGTCAGGCCGTGTGAAAACCCCTGTAAGTTTGAATTAGAAAATAAATTCCACACGGGCTAGGGACATGGGTGTGTGTGACCACACGGACTGCCCATGCGGGTGTGTTCTATTTCACATGGGTGTGTGGCCCCTGTTTAGGAAAAATTTTTCTAAGAGTGTAAAAGTTTCTGATTTAATTCCGAGACCTTCCGAATATATGTTTAAGGCCTCATAGGCCAATGATAAGGATGTTATTCATTTGAATGAGAAGTTTTAAGTTGGGGATGGATTTTTAGAGCCCAAAGTTGTATGTACAAGCAAGTTAAGTCCGGTAATGCTTCGTACCCGGTTCCGAAGTGGAATACGGGTAAGGGGTGTTACACCTGTACCATCTTATATCATTCTCATAGTCAATCACATCTTTCGTTTACCTGTTGAACCATTCGGAATAGAAGTCGGATACTCAAGATTCTCGCATAATAAATACCTATACCATGGCCCGAAGCCACATCAAGGTAGCTTATATTCGAAGTACTAATATCATGGCTCGAAGCCAAATCAGCCGATATTCATGGCTCGAAGCCAAATCGATATAACTCGCACCCGAAGTGCAAATATAGGCCAGAAGCCAACTCAATGAATCCCCTAATGACATGTCACTAGTATCCTAAACTATTCCTAAGGTTCAACCAGGGTTTCAAATTTCGAATCGTCGTCTAATCACTATCGATCATATCCATAGTCTCGTATTCACAATTATACAATATCAAAGATATGAAATATATTTGTATTAAAACTTATAATATACGAACTTACCTCGGGTTCAAAAACGATGAAATAGACCGATTAATCTGAAACTTTGTTTTTCCCTCGATCTAATTCCAAATTCTACTTTTCTTGCTCTATATAATATCAAATTCAGCTAATTTAATTATCCCTCTTATAACGCCCCAAAAGTTAGGAGTTTTAATTTGCTCAGCTGGTTAATTGAGGGTAGTTGAGGGTTCTAAGGAGGCCTGGGTTCAAGTCTGAGCCTTGGGAAAATTTTGGTTTTTGACCCTAAAGTGAAGAGGGTTGGCAGTGGTAGGGCTTAAGTAAATTTGTGTGTGTTTTAGTAACACAAGTTGAGCATGTGGCTTAGTGGTGTGGTGTCGAGGGGAGTGCAAGGAAGGGAGGGGTTCGAATCCCACAGATTGCAAATTAAAGGCTTTTATTTTGTGTCAAGTGAGTGGAGGAAGCAGAGTTCAGATCAAACTCTTCAAGGGGAGTTGGAGACTTGGTCAAATAATTCAAATGGATGGAGGGGAGCAATAGTAGGAAAAAAAAGGGAGAAAATCAAGGAAGTGATGTGTGTGGAAGTGTTGGCCGAAAGTGGGAGTGTGGCTAAGTGGAAATTTCGGCTGGAGAGGGGTCATTTGGAAGTGCATATTCAGTTTTTGAGAGGAGAGTGTGCCGAATTTTCTCTAAATTTTCCTTTGAGAGTTTTTGGCACTTTGGGACTTTCTTTAGCATTTCGGGTCATTTTCTTTCATCTTTGACCTCTACCAATTTCACTTTGCTCTTATTTTTCTTTCTCCTTCATTTTTCCTGATTAAGTGCCAAATTGGTAAGCCTTTACTCTCATCTTCTTTCCTTCCTTCTTCTCATTTCTCTTTTTCCTAATCGTTCATCTCTTTTCTTTACCTCTAAGTCGTAGCCACACTTCTCACTCTTTGATTTCTCCCTAGGCCGAATACTTTCTTCTTGAAGTGTGGGTTCTCCTTTTGCTGGCCGAACCTTGTAAGCCGAACTTATATACCCTCTTCATTCTGAATCTTTTGTCTTGGTGGTTGTGCCGAATCCTGTTGTTAGAAAACTGTCGATTGTTGTCGTTCGTTGGTGTTGGTAAGAGTGGAGTAATGAACTCTCTTAATTCGTTGTTAGTTAGAATTCTTGTGACTGCAGGAGTAGACTTCAATCTCTCTCCTCTGTGGGGGGACGAATGTTGGATGATTACTAACACTTTTTTTTTTGTGTTCATCAAATATTGTTAGGGACTTGGTTTCTGTAGCCAAGGGATAGAGCCGATTACTGTTGCACAGCAAGAGATCGCGGTTCGTGGTAAGTGAAGTTAGTCTAGTAGGGTGTTTCAATATTAAGGGTTATCAAAGGTTGAGACTAACTAATGGCCAATCGTTATCATAGGTGTCTTGGAAGCGGTTGAAACTACAACTCGTAATCAAGGTGTGTAATCGCACACCACTGTTTATTCCGTTATGCGATGTTCTATGAATCGGCAAAAAGTCGAAATGTTGAAAAGCCAGAGTATCGGCAATTGAGAGCTCTAGAGTGTACGAGCGCTCGTGGAGTTAAACTGAGTCAATAATGTTGGCGATAGACTATTGGGAGTGACTCGAACTATCTCGCGAAACTGAGGCTGTAATGGGCATTGTTGAGCCCAAGTGGGCTAAGTGGGCCTAGTGGGTTAATGGGCCCACAGGGGCAAAATCTGTGGTAAGTGCAGGACAATTGTTGCGGCTGCGAAGTCTAAAGATCCGAGACTGAAAATGGGTTGTTTGGGCCACACGAGCGTGTGGGCCCGCCTGGGCTGAAATTGGATTTAAGGCCTAATTGCACCGTTTTGACCCAAAATGGAACCTGTGTCGCCCGAGGTGACAGTTGGCCTCCGAAAAGGCCGTATATGAGTAAATTACTGAAATACCCTTGGTGGGTAAAATTATCGAAATACCCCCGAGAGGCGAAATTACCGTTTTACCCCCAAATGATCGTTTTACCCTTAGTGGTAGGATTATCGATGTATGAGTAGTAACTGTATGATTGATGTTGATGATGATGCACTGCTTACATGATTTAGCTATGGCATGGCATACTGCATGGGTTGGGTTATGGATTTGGAGGAAGCATTGTACTGGTGGCTCTGCCACGTTATACTGATTTAGTGGCTTTTGCCACGTTATACTAATTTAGTGGCTCAGCTACGTATACTGTTATTAGCAGCTAGTCTGCGTTATTGGTGTCCTGGTTGGGTGGGTTGACTTGGTCCCCACAGGTGTGTTGGTTGGTACGGGTGGTGTGTTGGTTGGACTGGGTTGGGTACATATTTATTTTGCATATCATAGGGCTTCAGCCCAGACTGTTATTGAGTAGGGCTTCAGCCCAGACTGTTATTGAATAGGGCTTCGGCCCAGACCGTTACTGAATAGGGGTTAGGCCCAGATTGTTACTGAATACGGCTTAGGCCCAGATTGTTACTATATAGGCTTGGGCCCAAACTGTGGATGTAATAAGGGGATTACACACTGAGTTCTCGTAACTCACCCTTTCTCTTTAACTATGCAGGTAATCCCCAGCCTTAGAGGATTTGGAGCTGCGAGGGACTCGGAGGTGGCCACACGTCCTGTATGTTCTTGGGGTTAATTTAGCTACTTTATTTTAGTTTACTTTACTTTAGTTTTTGGGTTAATAATTTTTGTAATAAGGCCATTGGAATTGTTTTGAACTTTTATTTGGTATTTCTTTACAAATTGTTAATTTATTAAACACGGGTTTTAAAACAATAACTACTGCTTTTAAAATATCATGTTTTCGCAACTATTTAAACCAAACTTCCGTAACAGACAAGGTTTTAAAAACAAAATAATAGATGCATAATAATATTTTTGAAAAGGAATGATTTCGAGTAAAACTTGTTTTGTTAATAAGCAACGAGAATCAGGATTTTTAAACGATAGAAAGTTTTGATTTGTAGATGCGTTTTCCAACGAACATAAAGTTTTCCAGCAACACCTGATGTGGCACGCTAGATACGGTCATAACGTCTAGTCCGGGTGTGGGGTGTTACACCTCTATTCAATTTAGTCCAAAACACACTTTAAAACACATTTGCGCTTTTGCCCTTAATATTTCACATTTTTCACAATTTAGTCCTTATTTCATAAAATAATGAAATTCAATATTAACCCATGCTAGCTGAATTACTATTATACCCCTAGCAGCCCATATTTTTCATTTATTTCACATTTTAACCACAAAGTTCCAACATTTCTCAATTTAATCCTTATTTTGCATTTTTTTCACAAAAATCAGTTAACAAAACTCGTATATCTATTAACAAACATTCATAATCTATCAAGAAACTTCAAAATACATGCTTATTCATCAATGGCAACATTCAAAATCTTTAACAGTTTTGCAAATTAGTCCCTGGGCTAGCTAGACCTAGCTGCAACGATCTCAAAAACATAGAAATCATTAAAAACCGAACAAAAATAGACGTACATGCTCAAGAAGACAAGGCCGAATGTATCAAGCTATTACCATGGCTTTTCTTCTTCTAATTTTCGGCTATATGATGAAGATGACACCAAAATATAATTTTTGTTTTATTTATTATAACATTATTAATTAATTACTAATTTAACCTTATTTATATAACATTAAAATTCACCTAACACGTGTCCAAAAGTGTCCATTCAAATTCTAAATGGTCTATTTGCCATTTAAGGCCACCATAATTAAAAACCATAGCAATTTAACACCTCTTTACTACTAGCATGCAAATTTTTGCACTTATTACAGTTTAGCCCCTTTCATCAAATTAAACATTCAAACAATAAAATTTCTTAACAAAATCTTCACACAATCATTCAATCATGCTATAAACATTAAACTAATAATAAAATAATTATTTTGACTTCAGATTTGTGGTCCCGAAACCACTGTTCCAATTTGACTAAAATTGGGCTGTTACAGATCATACTTCAATCTCTTTATTCCTTGCATTGTCTTTTTCTTAACCCAATCTTTTTGGAAAACTTTGCCTGATGCCATAGTCAAGCTACGATCTTACCTAGTCTGAACCGATGTTTAATGTCATGGTGAACTTCCCCGTGTTTACAGTTCCGGTGGATTACCCTATGTTTATTGTCCCAACGGACTACCCAGTCTTACTGTCCCTACGGACTCTCTATGTTGCTATAGTCGAGCTATGGTCTTACTGAAACACCCCTAACTCCTCTCCGTCGTCGGGGTTAGGGTCACAAGCATTACTAACGAATCAAATAATTAATTCAATCATAATCAACATATAAAACTAACTAACAACGTTATAATATGCAGGGGTAGGTCACAACAATCTAATACTTCCATGCTAGATTCTTATACATTCGAATAATAAATCATGCTATGCATTTCTAAACTTGGTCTTCCACTATTTACACTCTTATCACTATTTATCCCTTCTAGAATGTCAGGATTCAGATACATATAAGATTATTCCAATTATTAGCATCAGAGTATTAGTCCATACTCCGTCTATGATTATCTTTTTAATTTATCTTCGATGATGTTAGTGGAATGCACTTAATTTAGGTTTACTAATCCACCCCAACTCAGAGTAAAAGTTACTCTAACAGCCTCTATTATGAGTCTACGGGACCCTAAAATAGTTTAAAAATAGGTAGGGACTAATTTGATACAATTTTCAAACTTTAGGAAATAATTAAAAAAATTTAACTGCAGAGGTCACACGGTCGTGTGGGCATTCGAAGTAGGGACACACGGCTGTGTCCCAGCCTGTGTCCGTGGCCGTGTAACTCACTGACTTGGGTCACACGGCCAAGCCACACGCCCATGTGCCAAGCCGTGTACCCTTCTAAATGGCCTCGCACGCCCATGTGCTAGCCGTGTGTCTCACACGGTTAAGTCACATGCCCGTGTGTCTGTCTGTGTGGACCTAAATTGTGCCTTAAACCTATGTACCCTCATTGGTACCACATTTGCATCATCAAAACATATCGTTAATGCATCATTCAAATCCAAATTATAAACATAACAAAATCACTCCATTTAGCCTAGTTCATAACCACTTAAGCATCAACTAAAATTCACAAACACGTAACCTATCTTGGTTCAATTCAACATACCATTTTATGGCATCAAACACCAACACATGATTACATATACACCAACCAACATTACACCTATAGCTTTATTTACAATCCATCCACAAAATAACTATCAACAAAACATCCTAGGTACATGCCAACACAAAAGATCAACATCACCACATTTGAGATCCGGATCATTGCTAGATGCTGAATCGATGATTAAAAGTAAAGTACCTAACCTGCGCACGGACAACAAAACTGTACGCTGAGTAAAACTCAATGATATTTCTATAATCCAAACAATTAAGAATATAATGATGCAGAAATGCATAATTTGAATTATATGAACATAATATTTTCCAAGCTTATATTTGCCATATACCATTATTTCAATTTCACATGCTATCATATTTGTTTTGTTTAACAAATATCTCAATACACAATTCTAGCTATATAAATAGCTTTTCATATATCAATCCACATTTCATTTAAACAATAGCATTATTCATTCCATATTCAATTCATGAGTATATAACTCATATATTCCATGTATTTACAACATATTTCACATTTTATTTTCAATTCACTATATCACTTCCATTTCTCCTACCATGCCACTTCAATATCAATTATAGAACTTTATTATTTATTTACCCCTAATAGCACAACTTGGACTTGAACGGATATACGGATCCAACCAACACACTAGTTTGGCACCCAATGCCTCATCGGATAAATCTAAAGCAGTAGCTGCGCCCAATGCTATATAAATTGACACCTAGTGTCTTATCGGTTAAACCGAAGTAAATTGGCACCTAGTGTCTCATCGACTCGAAGTCGAAGAAATCCCTTAACTCTTCTTATCCTATGGCATGCCATCTATATCTGACTCAGCCCGATACAGTTAATAGGGTTTAATTTCACATTTCAAATACAACCAATATCCAATTCTCATATTTGTACATATATTCATTTCAATTTAAATATCAATACATTCCTAATGTATGTACCAATTCAATCCATTTCAATCAACTATCAAAATGCCAAATACTCACCTCACACACTTACCAAATGCATTAAATCGATTTGCAATAATTGACAACTAGGTTCGGATTTATAGAAATACAAACCGCGAGCTATTCGACGTTGATTTTATCCTTCCCCTTTTTAGTCGAGGATTTCGGTACGACGTTAGCTACGGAATTAAAACAATTAAAATACATCAATACAACACAATTCAATTTCACATTGACTATTTCCATTTTTACTCAATATTTGCTTAAATCCCAATTTAGCCCCTAAACCGAGACTAATTTTTATTCTTCATATTTAATCTTATATTTTTATACTAATTTCACTTTAAGCTAAATTTAGCTCCCTATTTTCAATTAAACCCCTAAATTTCAAATTTTTCACAATTTAGTCCCTATTACTCAAAATTTACAATTTGTTCTACAATTTAATCCTTTTCCATTTCTAGCTTAAAAATCTATCAATTTAATCCCTAATACTAAAACTATTTAATAATAAAAACATTTAAAATCTTAACCAATGCCAAAATTACAACATGGGTCGGGTAGCCCTAGGGATTGGGATTCCAAAAATATAAAGATTACAAGAAAATGGACTAAATTGACTAACCAATTGAAGTTTGAACCCTAAAAGCCCCAATGCCGTGCATAACTTTCTCTTGTTTTCTTTCTTTTTCTATCTTTCTTTTGCATGTCTTTCTCTTCCTTTTTCTACTTACTATACTATTATAATTTCATTTATTTTATAATATATATTATATAATACATATACATACTTTTAACTTTTAGTTTATTAATTATAATATAACTTATATATTAACTATTATAATATATATATCGTATCATTAATTGTTTTAACCCATTTACCGTCCACTTAAAGAAACAAAGGTAAAATTGCTTGTTTAGTCCCTTTAATAATTTTTAAATCATAATTCAACTTCTACACAATACGCGATTTAGTCCCTATACTATAATAACTTTTAATTCATGCAAATTTACTTAACTGAAACCTAATTAACTACACAACTAGCTTCGTAAATATTTTTAATAAATATTTACGAGTCCGATATAAAGGAACAGAGTCTCGGGAATGCACTTTTTGACACCCCTGACTATTGGGTCGTTACACTTACACCTTGTAACCACATGATTAATGTCCTGGCAAACTCTATTGGTCACTATAACTGAGTTATGGTCTTACACCTTAAACTTTTTTTCAGGTGTCGCCTCGAAGGACCTTACCACCATCGCAGTAACATCCCATAAAGCATACTAACTGTCATCGTGGTGTTGCTCTATGGAACCTAATTAACGTCGTCACTATGTCGCCTCGGTTAACCAATCGAGTTATTCAATTTCTTGTTTAACATTGATGCTCAAACACTAAAGAGTCCCCTCCGCAAGGCCTAGAGCTTTGCACATCACGGTTTGGACTCAGCAACTCCGTATAGAGGTATCTAACAGGAATTCCATTTTCCCTATTCCTCCGCCCATTCCTCCATTTCCCCATTCCTAACCTTTATGTTCGAACATCGCAGTGTCCCATCCACAAGGCTCAGAGCTTCGCACATCACGGTTTGCACTTAACAACTCCGTATGGCAATATTTAATAAAAATTCCTATTTCCCAAATCCTAACTTCATCTATCCCGTCAATGATTTCCCCTGCATTATGCATACATTACTCAAGCATATCACACAATTTATCATTAGACATACATCACGCCAGATTATCTATCATCAACTATATTAGACATACATCACGCCAGATTATCTATCATCAACTATCTACCATAAAACAACTAGCAGACAACTGGTAAGAGCTCACACGGTATTGTGCATACACACAACCGACGCTTTTTTCAAGCGCATACACCATAACTCAGGCACCTCCATACATCAACAACATGATACATGCAAGTCACATAAAATCATCTATCATCTAGAAGGCAAGATATAGAAACTCACCTAGATTCCTTTATCATTATCTGCTTAGCTTGTCCAAACGTCAGAGCCTTCTTTGTCCTAACAGTTAAGCATGAAAATCATTTATTGGTTAAACTAAAAGTGTTCAACCCATTAAAAACCCAGAATCCATAATTATGTAACAACTTTTAAGAGTACTACTTTACTCATTTCTTCAACCCACAAGTTGTAACACCTCAAACGGCCTAAAAGTCTAGACCGAATTCAGAACACTACATTAATCACCGAAGTGATTGTGAGAAAATTTTACAAATCATGTTGTTTAAAAATTTAATTCCGAAAACGTTTATCCTGAATCAATTCAAAAACGTTTAATCATTTAAATTCCCCAGTAAGTTCAACAGTATAACACTTGTGAATGAAAACTTAAAACAAAAGTTGTACGACAGTATTATGAAACTTTACATTTCAACTTAAACGAATAACAATTAAACCTGAAAATAAAAGCTTATAACTCATTTCCACCAAGACTGTCTGAGTCCTCCGCGTACTGAGTCTATCATCCAGAATCCAAAACTATACCTAAAAAGGGGAAACAGAAGAGGGGGCGAGCTACTCGTGCTCAGTGTGAGATCAAAATCAGTTAAACTACATAAACGAAAATAGGGAACTAGAAGCAGTTCAGAAGAAGAACACACTTACAGACAGATAACAATTAAGGGAGTTAGCCCAACGTCAAAGACACACCATAAATACCTTACAATCATATGGAACAAACAGACAGACCTAACCTCAAGTGCTATTCAAATACAATAGCAACAGTTCACCAGTCAGTCACACTATTACAATAACAATTCAGTCAGACATTTATAGAGAAAGCCTACATAATTTCATAAGCAAAAGTGTCTTCCAGTCGACCAGTAACACATTCAGTCATATTATCACATTCTGTCATAGTATCACATTCAGCCAAACTGATCAATCAGACATTTCAGTCGAATAGTACAGTCACATTCAGTCACATAGTTTCATTTAGATGCATATGAATGCAAATGAGTTATAAAATAACCCACCCATCCAGGCAACACACCATCTACGTCCAACCCTTCACTTACTATGGGGATTTAATCAACCCACCCATCCCTGCACTCTAAGTAGGACCTCGAAAAGTCCATCCAACCTTATACTCCATAGGATGTCATCCCGGGTTGCCCAGCAATGATGATCATCAGCATTGTCCTCGACCCTTAGGGAATTGGGACCGTCCTCGACCCTCTGGAATTGGGGCTAACAATGTGCAGATAAATTGCCAGTCTTATATGTTACGCAGCAATGTTAGCGTATAAGTTGTACTATGCCGTACGGTAAATCGCAGTACAGACATGCAATATGAACTGCCAGATCAGATAGTGGTACATAGCGTAGCTAACATACATGCGGTACAGTGTAATGCGGTAATCCGCTATACCGATGAGTTGCAGTAAAACTGCCATATCAGTCAATGATACGCAGCGATGCTGATGTATGCGCTGTACAGTGTAGTGTAAAAATCCGCAGTACAGTTAAATAGTCCACGACCCTCAGGGTATTGGGATTGCCCTCGACCCTCTAAGTATTAGGGGCTTCAGTATGCAGTTAAACTGCCAAATCGTCAATCTTCCTTCTCTTCCAAATCCCAACCCAAAATACTTTATATGCAGATGTATGTATGCAAATATATGTATGCAGATGTTTGAATCCAGATGCACCAATTCGTATAACCGAAGCTATGTCGAATCGCACACTAAGTGCCATATATAGCCGAATCATCGTCAAACATAACTTTAATCTCGTATACACAACTTATGCAATATCAAAGCATTTAAAGCATAATTATAATAATGCTTGTTACATACGAACTTACCTCGGATGTGAAAACGACAGAATAGGTCGATTAGTCGAAAACTTTAGTTTTCCCCCGATCAAGATCCGAATTCCACTTTTCTTGACCTAATTGCCAAGATTGAAGTTGCCGAATCTCTAACCCTATTTTCACAAGAAGAATCAGTTGAAGATGATAAAAGATGATAGAAATTGGCTTTGTTTTAATTTAATTAACCATTAATAATAATTTACTTATTTAACCTTTAAAATATTTAATAATTCACCAAATTCCATGCCACTATCATCCACTATCAAACTAATGGTCTATTTACCACTTAAGGACCTTAACTTTATTTTTCTATAGCTATTAGACACCTTTAGCTAATAGAACAATATTTTTGCATTTTACGCGATTTAGTCCTTTTTTATCAAATTGACCATTCAAACGTTAAAATTTCTTAACGACACTTTCACACAATCTTCAATCATGCTGTAAACATTTAAATAATAGCAAAATAAATATTTTGACCTTGACTTTGTGGTCCTGAAACCAGTGTTCTGATTTGACTAAAAACAGGGTGTTACAACTCTCCCCCTTAAGGATTTTCATCCTCGAAAATCTTACCAGTGAATAGGTTAGGGTACTATTTTCTCATAGCTTCCTCGGTCTCCCACGTAGCCTCTTCAATTCCGTGACGTTGCCACAAGACTTTCACTAAAGCTATGCATTTATTTCTCATTTCTTTGATCTCTCGAGCCAAAATTCTGATCAGTTCTTCGTTGTATGTCATATCAGCCTAAATCTCAATCTCTGACGGAGAAATCACATGTGAGGGATCCGATCTATATTGACGCAACATTGATACGTGAAACACATTATGGATCTTTTCTAACTCTGATGGAAAGGCTAGTCGATATACCACTGGCCCTATTCTTTCAATAATCTCGTACGGCTCGATGAAATGCGGACTCAACTTGCCTTTCCGACCAAATCTAAGGATTTTCTTCCACGGAGATACTTTCAAAAACACTTTGTCACCGATTTGAAATTCAATATCTTTTCGTTTCAAATCCGCGTACGATTTCTGACGATCTGAAGCTGCTTCCAAACAGTCGAGAATTGCTTTCACTTTCTCTTCGGTTTCTCTAATCAAAGCAACCCTGTGAATCTGTTTCTCACTAAGTTCAGTCCAGTACAATGGAGTTTGGAATTTATGACCATACAATGCTTTATACGGTGCCATCTTTATGCTCGATTGAAAGCTATTATTATACGTAAATTCAACTAACGACAAATATTTCTCCTAATTGCCTTCGAACTCTAAAACACAACATCTGAGCATATCTTCAAGAATTTGAATTACTCTCTCGGACTGACCGTCAGTTTATGGATGAAAAGCTATACTGAATTTCAATTTTGTACCCAGAGCCTCTTACAATTTCTTCCAAAATTGCGATGTAAACCTCGGATCTCTATCTGAAATAATCGAAATTGGCACCCCGTGCAGTTTAACGATCTCAGCAATGTACAATTCAGCTAATCTATTGAGTGAATAGTCAGTACATACCGAAATGAAATGTGTGGATTTCGTCAATCGATCAACGACAGCCCAAATTGTATCTTTCTTTTTTGGAGATAGGGGTCATCCCGATACAAAATCCATAGTCACTCTATCCCATTTCTACTCCGGTATCATCACAGGCTGAAGCAAACCTAAAGGCACTTGATGCTCGTCTTTCACTTGCTGACAAATTAAACACTTTGATACAAACTCAAAAATGTCTCGTTTCATTCCCGACCACCAATACAGTTGTTTCAAATCATTATACATTTTTGTATTTCCAGGATGAAAGGATAAGCAACCACTATGTGCCTCGTGTAAAATTTTCTGAATCAACTCTGGATTTTTCGGTACACACATTCTATCTCGGAACATCAAACAATCATCGGATCCGATTTGGTATTCTGAATCACTAGTCGATTCGTATTGCACCCTTTTAGCTTGCAATTCACTATCACATTTTTGAGCTTCGCAAATTTGATGAATAAATACTGGTTTTGCTTTAACTCAGCTAAGATTGAACCATCTTTGGATAATGTCAACTGTGTATTCATTGCTCTCAAAGCAAATAACAATTTTCTACTCAAAGCATCCATGACTACATTCACTTTCCCCGGGTGATAATCAATCACTAACTCGTAATCTTTCAATAACTCGAGCCATCTCTGCTGCCGCAAATTCAAATCTTTTTGAGTCATAAAATATTTTAAGCTTTTATGATCAGTAAAGATGTGACATTTTTCACCGTACAAATGATTACGCCAAATTTTGAGTGCAAAAACTATAGCAGCCAACTCTAAATCATGCATTAGATAATTCTTTTCGTGCGATTTCAACTGTCTAGAAGCATATGCTATCACTTTTCCCTCTTGCATTAATACGCAACCCAAACTGTTCAATGACGCGTCACTGTAAATCACAAATTCTTTACCTGATTCAGGTTGAACCAACACTGATGCCTCAGTTAACAATGCTTTCAATTGATCGAAGCTTTGTTGACATTTTTTAGACCATTCAAACCTAACATCTTTCTGTAGTACTGGTCACCGGTGTAGCAATTATCGAGAGCCCCTTAACGAAACGTCGATAGTAACTAGCCAATCCTAGAAAACTTCTGAACTCAGATACATTTTTAGGTGGTTTCCAGTCAACAACTGTAGAAATCTTGCTCGGATCAACTCGAATGCCATTCGCTGACACTATATGTCCCAAAAATCCAACTTCTCAGAGCTGGAACTCACATTTGCTGAATTTAGCATACAGTTGCATATCTCTCAAGGTCTGTAACACAATCCTCAAATGCTTGGCATGCTCAGACTCATCTCAAGAATAGATTAGAATGTTGTTAATAAACACAACAACAAATCTGTCTAAATACGGTCTAAGGATCCGATTCATCAAATCCATAAAAATGGCACTAGCACTAGTTAGTCCAAAAGGCATAACAAGGAATTCATAATGTTCGTACCTCGTTCTGAATGTAATTTTTGGTACATCTGAGTTTTTAACTCGCAACTGATAATAACCAGATCTGAAACCAATCTTTGAAAACACTGTTACACCTTTCAACTGATCAAACAAATCTTCTATTCTCGGCAACGGATACTTATTCTTTATCATAACCTTGTTGAGCTGACAATAATCAATACACATTCTTATTGATCCATCTTTCTTCTTAACAAAAAATATTGGCGCACCCGAGGGCGAAAAACTCGGTCGTGCAAAACCTTTATCTATCAACTCTTGCAACTGAGCTTTCAACTCTTTCAACTCTATCAGAGTCATTTTATATGGAGCTATAGATTTTGGTGAAGTTCCTGGTTTCTTCAGGAAACACATCTGGATAGTCACAGGCAATTGGCACTGATTCAATCTTTGATTTAGACACTTTTGTATCCAAAACATAAGCAAGATAAGCTTCACAACCATTTCTCACACATCTCTGAGCTAACATAGATGTAATCACAACAGGCAATTCATTCGATTCATTTAATTCAATCCGAAGGATTTCTTTATTCTGACACTTCAATTCTATAATCTTTCATCTGCAGTTTACAACAGTATCATGCAAAGTCAACCAATCCATTCCCAGAATTACATCGAACTCATCAAATGGCAAAAGCATCAAGTCAGCCAGAAAATAGTAACCCCGAGTCATTAAAGGACAATTCTTGCAAACTTTATAAACTAGAACATACTTGCCTAAGGGGTTCGATACTTTAATTACAAACTCAGTAGACTCAACAGGCAAACTCTTAATAGACACCAGATTCATACATATATACGAATGGGTCGATCCAGGATCAATCAATACAATAACATTAGTGTCGTAAAGAGAAAATGTACCGGTAATGACATCTGGTGATGACGCATCTTCGCGTAAGCTCTAGCAGGTACTCTGGCCTCAGATCTCACTGTATAATCTCTTGTTGTACTACAATTACCACTTGCATTTTCGGCATTTCTTGGCGGCCTTCCTCGAGTAGCTGTATTGCTTGATCTTGTATTCTGAGATTTATTTTTTTTCATTTAGCTCAGGACAACCTCTGATAAAATGATCTCGTGAACCACAACTGTAACAAGCTCTATTATTATTTTTCACCCAGCAATCTCCAAAATGTTGTCTTCCACACTATTGACACTCGGGTTTAACGTCTTTCACATTGTCAACACTCGATACTGATGTGGCTTGAGCTTTAGGGATGGTGTATAGCTTTACATAATCTCTATTGGAATATCCCATGAAGCTGTCGATCGGTAAAAATAGTCTCTGGATTTCTTCGATGAGGATTGATAAGGTTTACTCATCGATATCTTCCTCGAGTCTCTTGCCTCTGAATCAGCCTTTCTCTTTTCTCGGCTAAACTCTTCGGCTTTGCAAGCCCTGTCAACTAACACAACAAATTCTTTTAAATTTAAAATCCCGACCAAAAGTTTAATATCTTCGTTCATCCTATCAACAAACTGTTTGCACATTACCTCTTCAGTAGAAACATACTCTTGAGCATACTTGCTTAACCGTACGAATCCTCTTTCATATTCGGTTACAGTCATGCGGCCTTGTTTCAATTCTAAAAACTCTTTATGCTTTTGATCCAAAAATCATTGACTGATGTATTTCTTTCAGAATTCAGTCTGAAAGAATTCCCAGGTAACTCTCTCCCTCGGCACCATGGATACTAACGTATTCCACCACTGATATGCGGTATCTCTCGAAGGGAAATAGCACACTTTAAATATTCAGCTGGTGTACAAGAAAGTTTATCAAACACTCGGATTGTATTTTCAAGCCAAAACTCGGCTCTCCCAGAGTCATCCTCAACATTAGCTCTGAACTCTTCAGCCTCGTGTTTACGGATCTTATCAACTGGAAGCTTATTCAATCTTAAAAGCTCGACTCCTTAAGGAGCTACAGGAACCGTTTGTGGATTAGGAGGGGGTGGAAGTTGTTGAGCAGCCGGGTTCGTTCGAATGTATTGAGTGAACCACTCGTTCATCATTTGGAAGAAGACTTCTTTAGCCTCTCCTCCCTGACTACCCTTACGGGTCTAGAATCAAACGGCGCTGTCCCTTGAGAAGGAGTAGGCGCAATACTCTCAACCTCATCAGTTGTAGCTCGATTGGGATCCATTTACTATATGAAAACACATTTTAAAATGTCAGAAGCCATCACACTATCACAATTTATATATGGCATGTATAGCTAGACTCTCACACACGCTACGTTAGTCCTAGAATCGACTAAATCGTAGCTTTGATACCAATAAATGTAACACCCCTCACCCGTATTCAACGCCAAAATAGGGTTACGGAGCATTACCAGACTTACAACACTTTTAAACATACATTTCATATACAATTTATCGATTCAAATACAATTCAATCATAAACAATCATAGTGTCCCTTAAATGAGCCTACGAGGCCTTAAACACGCATTGAGATGGTTCGGGACTAAACCGAATACTCGGGAAATTTTTCAACACTTAGTAATTTTTTTCTGAAAACAGGGGACACACATCCGTGTGGTCAGCCGTGTGTCTCACACGGCCACCAGACACGCCCTGTCACAGACTGTGTGAACATTCGAAATGAAAGCACATGGCCGTGTTCCAACCCGTGTCCTACCCCGTGTCCAAACAAGAGAGCTTACTGATTTGGGTCACACGGCCAACCGCACACCCGTGTGTCTAGCCCGTGTGCCCTTCGAAGTGGCCACACATGCCCGTGTGCCAGGCCGTGTGCTAGGCCGTGCCAAACCTGTAGGGTATACTGACTTGTGTAACACAACCAAGTCACACGCCCATGTGCTAGGCCGTGTACAAATTAAGGGGTGTACTGACTTATGCCACATTGTCGATCACACGCCCGTGTGTGAGACCGTGTGGAGCATACTGACTTCATTTCAATTTCAACACCAGGGGACACACTGCCGTGTGTCACACACGGCTGAGATACACGCCCGTGTCTCTTCTCGTGTAGACAAAAATAGGCTATTTACCAAGCCATTTTGCCACCCCATTTGATACACACCTTCACCTACACATATGGCACCAAAACAAAGCATAATAGGCAACCCAAAACAACCAAATCAAACATTATTCCTACCATTTCATCTAAGCATTTCTTAGCCTAAACCTCAATCACAAACATCATCAATTCATCAACCATTTCTGATAAACATTAAACACATCACAAAATAACATTAGCACATCTATAAATATTTACCAAACATATATCATTTTGTACCAATTCACAAGCATGATACTAATTCCACAAACCTCATAATATAGGTCATATATTTATATGTACATACACTAGACTCAAACATACCATAACAAGCCAACTTTCATGGCTATATACACAAACCAAAACTTATACATTTCCAAGCCATCTCAAATGGCAAAACTCACTACCAAAACATAACCAACATGACCATAGTTCCTATACATGCCATATGACCAAACCATAATCTCAAAAGTACCAAAGTGATGGTTGGATAGTGTGACATAGCCTCCGACGATCCCCGAATCCGAGCTAGCTTTAAAGTCACTATAAGACATAGAAAATAAACAGTAAACTTTGTAGCTTAGTAAGCTCGTATGATATAAACTTAACTAATCACAAATATACCATTCATCAATTTAAACATATTAACATGTAAGTTATGATTACTAACAAACCTTTCACATGCTTATTCATATGCTTATATGCAAACTTCATAACTTCTTAGATTTAAAGCTCATATTATGCATGTACATACCTGTACAAATCCGTAACAAGCTCGTGCATATTCAGAATACTGTTGAATACTCGATATCTCGCACACTAAGTGTCGTACATAACCGAAGCTATCTCAAATCGTACACTAAGTGCCATATATAGCCGAAGCTATCTCAAATCACACACTAAGTGCCATACATAGCTTAAGGTATCTCGATCTTGCACACTAAGTGCCATATATAACCAAAGATATGCCGAATTGCACACTAAGTGCCATATATAGCTGAATCATCGTCAAACATAACTTTAATCTCGTATACACAATTTATGCAATATCAAAGCATTTAAAGCATAATTATAATAATGCTTGTTGCATACGAACTTACCTCGGATGTGAAAATGACGGAATAGGTCGATTAGTCGATAACTTTAGTTTTCCCCCGATCAAGATCCGAATTTCGCTTTTCTTGATCTAATTACCAAGATTGAAGTTATCGAATCTCTGACCCTATTTTCACAAGAAGAATCGGTTGAAGATGATAAATGATGATAGAAATTGGCTTTGTTTTAATTTAATTAACCATTAATAATCAATTTAATTATTTAACCTTTAAAACATTTAATAATTACACCAAATGCCATGCCACTATCATCCACTATCAAACTAATAGTATATTTACCAATTAAGGACCTTAACTTTATTGTTCTATAGCTATTAGACACCTTTAGCTAATAGAACGACACTTTTGAATTTTACGCGATTTAGTCCTTTTTATCAAATTGACCATTCAAAAGATAAAATTTCTTAACGAAACTTTTACACAATCATTCAATCATGCTGTAAACATTAACATAATAATAAAATAAATATTTTGACCTCGACTTTGTGGTCCCAAAACCATTGTTCTGATTTGACTAAAATCGGGCTGTTGCAAAATCACTCATGAATATGTGTTAAAATCGTATCCTTGTCAAGGTGATAGAAAGTAAGAAATGAGTGAAAAACGAATGGTGCAGCTTGATGAATTATGTAATATCCTAAATATGGGCCTGTGCATTTATGTGGTGCTTGATTAATTGGTAATTTAAGAATTTGAGGTTTGGGCTGAGGCCTTGATTAAATATTTGGATTAGTCACCCTAGGGTTTAAAAAAAATAGTGTTTTGGGTAATTTAATTGATGTATTGGGCTTGTGGCCCAGTAGCTAGGGGCACAGTAGAGGGGAGCCTAAGGTGGCGTCACAAGCACTTGGGAAGGGCCCAAATTTGGCCACTTGGAGCCCAAAAGATTGGGTCAAAAATTCGGCAGCCCAGGGGAGTTAGGTGGGACGGCACACTTGCTACAATTTAGGGGTTTTAATTCTTTTATTTTTTTGATAAATGGAAGATAATGAAGAGAAAGATTAGGGTTATTTTTTAGGAGCTAAGGGATTAAGATAATAGGTGGGATAAAAGCTATCAGATGACAGCAGAGTTGGCCAAAAATCCAACTCTGGGAGGGGGATTGATTTGCTGAAATTTATTGGCCAGTGATCATCTTTTTCATTCTATTTTTTCTTCTTTCTTTCTCACCTATTCTCTGCTAGCCGAAATTTCTTTTCTCTTATGAGCTTCTCTCCTTTTCTTTGCCGCAACTTCCTAGCTCTCCTCTCCTCAATATTTTCTTCCTAAAAGCCGAATTCTCCTTGCTCATATCTCTTCCTTCCATAGCCGAATCTTCAAGGTTGGTCTCTCTTTCCCGAAGGTGCACCATAGCCGATTACACCTTCCTAGTTTGGTAAGTTTTTGTGATGTATTTCTACCAAATTTCTTTCTTTCTCATATTGTTCTTAAACCGAATTACCCCTCTAACATCTCGATTGATGATCACTCTCTGATCTTAGAAGTCGAATTCTTTCTTGCTGAGATCTGTAGTGCCGATTTGTGAAAAGCCGAAGGTAGGAAGGTGACGTTTTCTTAAAGGACTTTTGGGATTTGACAAATTAGGTAAGAGATCTATTAGTTTTAATGTGTAGGTTGAGATTTATTAACCTTGGCCGAATATTGAAGGGCTAAATCTTCGTGTAATTTTCTGGCTTTTGAGCAAGGCTTTACACTGAGGGAAGTAGATTTGGATATCGACTAAGGATAGTAGATTTCGCGATATCAAGTGTGTAATACTTCCCCACCATCTAGATCTGATTATTAATGTATGTTCATAGGTTTTATATGTTATGATAAATGCCGAAGTCTCGGTTTAATGATGGAAGCCAAAGAGGGTAAAAGCAAACCACTAGGTTAGTGAGTAATCTGATTAAATGCTATAAGTAAATTGCTTGTATGTGATTGCATGGGTTGGGTTGATGGCAGGAGGAAGTTATACGTTATACGTGTAGAGGTTTTTACCATGATCTGTTATAAGGGCTTCGGCCATGATATGTTGATGAGCAGCATGAATGCCATTTTGGCGTGTAGCGGTGTGGGTTGATTGTAGAAATCCCCAATGGTGTGAACGGTTGGTACGGGGGCGTGTAGCGGATGGAAACCTAGGCAAACGGGTTGGGCCTTGCATATTATTTGTTATTTATATGAATGAAATTATTAATCTATTTTATGGGCCTAAGGCCCAAAATATAGTGGTGCATGAGGGTTGCACACTGAGTCTCGCGACTCACCCTTTTAATTAACATTTCAGGTGATACCTAGTGCTTCGGACTGGGCTGGAGAGGAACGCAAGGTGGCCATGCAGAAGAATATGTGGATTTGGCAAAAAGACCCAAGTTAATTATTTTATATAGTATTTTGATTAATGGAATTTAAACTCCAATGTAATAAGGCCATGGGCCACTAGTTTTATTTCCTTTTCTTATGGGTTTTATTTACAAAGGCATGTTTTATGTAATCTATATTTGGGTTTTATTTAAACCAAGGCATGTAATTAAGATTGGGTTTTATTTACAAAGGCATGTTTTATGTAATCTATATTTGGACTTTTTCCGAAAATACAATATGTTTTACAAAATTTTTCTTAGTGACATACCAGATCCGGTTGTAGCGTTTGGGCCGGGTTTGGGGTGTTATAAAACTCGGCTCTGGGGGTTTTTGGGCTCAAAATGTTTTCTAAAGTAGGGTTTTCAAAACATGCATATTTAAAAATGATACAGGTCTGTTAGCTCGGCATGGCACCTGCGTCTCCGGCCCAAGTCCGCTAGGTAAGTACTCTGAACCATTGTGTGATATTTATATATGTGGGCTTAATGGGCCTAGTGGGACGTAGATTAAGTTAGAATTAGAACTTGATGGACTCTAGGTTTAGTACAAACTACTTCTTAAAAATTCATAAAACTTAATTCCACTGAACAAACCCGTTAACGAGCCGCAAGGCTAGGGTGTGGTAACCGTCATACGCATGTCTAGGAAGGAGCCGGAAGAGCCTGGTATTTAAGCAGTCCTAGTGACTCACCTCCTCTTCGCTGGAATCCTACCAGGTGCGTAGTGACTGTTCACCTTAGTCGAGTTAGGGTGTGGCAATGGGCATAGGCATGTCTAGGAGTGGATTCAGGGAGAGCTTGGTATTTAAGCAGTCCTAGCGACTCACCTCCTCTTCACTAGAATCCTACCTGGTGCGTAGTGACTATTCACCCTAGCTACGAGGATTTATTAATGGGCTAAACCTTATAATTAAAACTCGAAAGGGACCAACCACCCTATTTTGAAAAAAAATCCCAAGGTTTTGTAAAATTTTCAAAACGTATTTGATTTGTGAGAATTTCCGATCAACCATGAACTTATAAAATACCTGTGTTTTGAAAATTTACCCGAAAATCTCACATTTACAAGAATAACCCGGACAGTGGAACTAGATTTTACTAAAAAAACCCCGTTTAAAAAAAATTTACCCAACTACCCTTGTTTTGAAAATGACCACAATACCCCTAGTTTGTAAAATTACCGAAATACCCCCGAATTTTCAAATTACCAAAATACCTCCAAATTTTAAAATTTTCGAAATACCCCCGGATTTCCAAAATTACCGAAATACCCCCGGGACTGTAAAATTACCAAGATACCCTTACTCCACAAAATCATCAAGAACATTATAAAAAATTACGAAAATAACCCTGTAGGATAAAATTACAAAAATACCCCTGGGTAGTGAAAACAACAACAGCAGCAACAACAACAACACTTTTCTGTAATGAACGCGAGTTCATGAATGTTAATGATTGGATGAATGAACTTGAGACTGTATTGTGTATGAATTCGAAAGAACTACTTTTTAAAACTATTAATCATAAGACTGTTCGCGATAAATCGGTGGAAAGAAATAATGATTCATAAAATTCTTAATCAGATAAACGCAAATCGGAAGAAGGAGTACAAGGGGTCGAGGACGTCCGCCGCGTGGACGCGGTAGGGGTAAGAAGACCTTGTCTAAGCCAGTAGGGTCTGGCCATGGGTCAGGAAACGAACCGCCGGATCCTCCAGCTGTGGAGGGAGAGTTACGGGATCAGGCGACCGGAGATGATGCTGTGTCCCAGGCGATGTTGCGAGTCCTTGAGAGAGTTACTGGAGTAGGCATGGGCACAGGAGCCCGGAAATCTGTGCCAGAACGGCTTAAGGCCAATGGAGCAGAAGTGTTTAGGGGAGTTTCTGGTGTAGCTCCTAACACAGCTGAGTATTGGATGGAAGCGACTGAGCGTATAATGGATGACTTAGATTTTACGGTGGAGGAGAAGTTGAAAGGGGTCGTGTCACTTCTTCGAGACGAGGCTTACCAGTGGTGGCTCACGGTGAAAGAAGGTACTACTGCAGATCTGATTGACTGGGATTTCTTTAAGGAGTCATTCCAGGGAAAGTATGTTGGGGCCAGTTATATTGATACACAAAGGAAGGCATTCTTGAACCTGGTACAGGGAAGTAAGACTGTGACTGAATATGAGGCAGAGTTCCTGCGTTTGAGCCGCTACGCTCGGGGAATGGTAGCAACGGAGTATGAACGTTGTGTTCGGTTTGAGGATGGGCTGCAAAATGAGTTAAGGGTTCTGATAGCACCGCAACGAGAGAGTTTTTGCTGTTTTGGTGGATAAGGTTAAAATAGCTGAGGAAGTGAAACGGGTTGAGAGACAAGAAAGGGATAAGGATCGGGGTAAGAGTAAGAGGAGTTTTGGGTCATCAAGAGCATCTGGGAATTTTCAGAAGAGGCCTAGGACTGATGGGCCAGTTCGTGCTCCGACAAGTCAGAATCAAGCATGTTCTACATGTGGGAGGACGCATTATGGGGAGTGCAGAATGAAAATAGGTGGATGCTTTAGGTGTGGATCCACAGAACATCTGATTAAGGACTATCCCTAGATGGATCGGGTACAACCGGCAGGCCGAGGTTCTGATCAGGCTAGAAGAGGTGGTCAGCCAGTACCAAGGGGTCGTGGCCCAAGTAGAGGAGGAAATGGGGCCGGTCGAGGTAGTGGAGCACTTGGTAGAGGTGCCGGTAATGTAGATGCAAGGCAGCCGGGTCTAGTTTATGCAGTTCGTCGACAGGAGGATGGCGACGCATCGGATGTCATAATCGGTACGTTTCTTATAGCTGACAGCCCTTTTCTTGCTTTGATTGATATTGGGTCAACCCACTCCTATGTTGCATGTTCGATATCTGAGACCTTAAGTATAGATTCTGAGACAACTACTAGGAAGATGACCGTGGTTAGTCCCCTAGGACAATCCAGGGTAGTGGATAAGCTATTTAAGGATGTACCGTTAGAGACTCAAGGGATAGTGTTTCCTGCAGACTTAATGGAATTTCCATTTGGAGAGTTCGATCTTATCCTAGGAATGGACTGGTTGACAAAGCATCGTGCTAAGTTGGATTGTGGGTCTAAGCGCATGGTGTTAAGTACCCCAGAAGGCGGGGAGGTGGTTGTGTTAGGAGAAAGAATGAACTATTTGTCCAACGTAGTGTCAGCCTTGAAAGCTGTTAAGATGATTCGGAAGGAATGCAACGCCTTTCTAGCTTTTATTAGTGCTTTGGATGTTAAGGAGGTGACAGTCGATGGGGTTCGAACAGTCAAGGATTTCGCGGATGTCTTTCAGGAGGAGTTGCCAGGATTACCCCCGGATCGCGAAGTGGAGTTTGGAATAGAACTACTCCCGGGTATGGCTCCGGTATCTATTGCCCCTTATCGAATGGAGCCGAAGGAGCTGATGGAGCTCAAAGCTCAGATTCAAGAGCTATTGGATCGAGGATTCATCCGACCAAGTGTGTCTCCATGGGGAGCGCCGGTCCTATTCGTGAAGAAGAAGGACGGATCCATGCGTATGTGTGTGGACTATCGTCAACTGAATAAGTTGACGATTAAGAATAAGTACCCGTTATAGAGAATCGATGATTTGTTCGACCAGCTCAAAGGAGCTTCGGTCATTTCTAAGATTGATCTAAGGTCGGGATATCATCAGTTAAAGGTGAAGGAATGAGACATTCATAAGACGGCATTTCAAACACGCTACGGTCATTATGAGTTTTTGGTAATGCCGTTCGGTTTAACGAACGCGCCAGCAGCATTTATAGATATGATGAACCGAGTGTTTCAGCCATACCTTGATCGGTTCGTCGTAGTATTTATCGGTGATATATTGGTTTATTCCAAGTCTGAGGAGGAGCATGATGCACATCTTCGAGTGGTGTTGCAAATTCTGAGGGAAAAGCAGCTGTACGCAAAGTTCAGTAAGTGTGAGTTCTGGCTGAAGGAGGTGACTTTTCTAGGGTATGTAGTTTTCGCAGAGGGGATTAGGGTAGACCCTCGGAAAGTCGAAGCTGTGTTAAATTGGAAATCGCCGAAGTCTGTGGCGGAAATTCGAAGTTTCTTAGGATTAGTAGGATATTATCGAAGGTTCGTTAAGGGGTTCTCTTCAATAGCGGCACCATTAACTAAGTTGTTGAGGAAGGGAGTATCTTTTGTGTGGACTGACAAACAACAGGAGAGCTTTGAGAAGCTGAAGAGAATTTTGACGGAAGCACCGGTGTTAATTCAGCCAGAGGCGGGAAAAGAATTTACCATCTATTGTGATGCGTCACACACAGGGTTAGGGTGTGTGCTGATACAAGATGGGAAAGTTGTGGCATACGTGTCTCGACAGTTGAGACCGCATGAGTTGAACTACCCTACGCATGATTTGGAATTGGCGGCGGTAGTGTTTGCCCTGAAGATTTGGAGGCACTACCTGTACGGGGAAAAGTCTGTAATTTACACCGACCATAAAAGTTTGAAGTATCTCCTTACTCGGAAAGAGTTAAATTTATGACAACGTAGGTGGATCGAACTCTTGAAGGACTATGATTGCTCGATTGAATACCATCCCGACAAGGCGAATGTGGTGGCAGATGCGTTGAGTAGGAAGGTGATAGCAGACCTAAGGGCGATGTTCGCTCATCTTAGTTTGTATGAGGATGGTAGTTTGGTAGCTGAACTACAAGTAAGACCTATGTGGACAAGTCTAATCAAGGAGAAGCAACTTTTGGATGATGTCTTAAGTACTCGAATCCGACAAGTGCAGGAGGGTAAAGTAGAGGACTATAGTCTGAACAATGATGGAGTTTTGTGTTTCCGTGGGAAGGTTTGTATGCCAAAAGATGAGGAGCTAAGGCAGATGATTCTTCGGGAATCGCATAATAGCCCCTATGCTATGCATCCTGGAGGAGTTAAGATGTATCGAGATTTGTGAGACCAGTTCTGGTGGTCAGGTTTGAAGCGATAAGTTACGGAATATGTGGGGAAGTGTTTGACGTGTCAGCAGGTCAAAGCTGAACACCAGTTGCCTTCGAGATTGTTGCAGCCGGTAAAGATTCCCCAATGGAAATGGGAGAGAATCACAATGGATTTTGTTAGTGGGTTACCCCTTACGCCCACTAAAAAAGATTCAATTTGGGTAATTGTGGATCGGCTGACGAAGTCTGCTCACTTCATACCGATTCGAGTGGACTTTTCTCTACAAAAGTTGGCTAAGTTGTACGTGGCTGAGGTTGTAAGATTACATGGTGTACCGGTGTCGATCATATTGGATAGGGACCTTAGGTTCACGTCACGATTTTGGAAGGCTCTTCATCAAGCAATGGGAACAAGGTTAGACTTTAGTACCGCTTTCCACCCACAGACTGATGGTCAGTCTGAGAGGGTAATTCAGATTTTGGAAGATATGCTAAGGGGTTGCATCATTGATTTTAGGGGTAGTTGGGAGGAGTATTTACCCTTGGCTGAATTCGCGTACAATAATAACTATCAAGCTAGTATTCAAATGGCGCCGTATGAAGCATTATATGGAAGGAGATGTCGTACTCCAACTTGTTAGACGAAGTTGGGTGAACGTCAGGTATTGGGTCCAGAACTAGTTTCGAAAACGGAGGAAAAAGTTAAGTTAATACGGGCTCGATTGAAGGAAGCGTCTGATCGGCAGAAATCTTATGCGGATCTAAAGCGAAAGGAGGTGGAATTCGCAGTAGGAGACTAAGTCTTCTTGAAGGTATCTTCGTGGAAAAAAGTAATGAGGTTTGGACGAAAGGGTAAGCTAAGTCCTCGGTTTATTGGGCCTTATCGGGTGTTAGAACGTGTGGGCCCAGTGGCTTATCGTTTGGAGTTGCCTTCGGAGTTGGAGCAGATACATGACGTATTCCATGTCTCGATGCTGAGACGTTATCGATCTGATCCTTCACATGTGGTGCCGGTAGAAGAGATTGAGGTACGGCCAGACTTATCCTTTGAGGAGGAACCAGTGCAAATCTTGGATCGAGATGTAAAAATGTTGAGAAGGAAGTCCGTCCCTTTGGTTAAGGTTTTATGGCGAAATCACGGCGCAGAAGAGGCGACGTGGGAGCCAGAGGATGTTATGCGACAACAGTATCCCCATCTCTTTTGATCAGGTAAATTTCGAGGCCGAAATTTTTTTTAAGGGGGGTAGAACTGTAATATCCTAAATATGGGCCTGTGCATTTTTATGTGGTACTTGATTAATTGGTAATTTAAGAATTTGAGGTTTGGGCTGAGGCCTTGATTAAATATTTGGATTAGTCACCCTAGGGTTTAAAAAAAATAGTGTTTTGGGTAATTTAATTGATGTATTGGGCTTGTGGCCCAGTAGCTAGGGGCACAGTAGAGGGGAGCTTAAGGTGGCGTCACAAGCACTTGGGAAGGGCCCAAATTTGGCTGCTTGGAGCCCAAAAGATTGGGTCAAAAATTCGGCAGCCCAGGGGAGTTAGGTGGGATGGCACACTTGCTACAATTTAGGGGTTTTAATTCTTTTATTTTTTTTTTGATAAATAGGAAGATAATGAAGAGAAAGATTAGGGCTATTTTTGAGGAGCTAAGGGATTAAGATAATAGATGGGATAAAAGCTATCAGACGACAGCAGAGTTGGCCAAATATCCAACTCTGGGAGGGGGATTGATTTGCCGAAATTTATTGGCCAGTGATCATCTTTTTCATTCTATTTTTTCTTCTTTCTTTTTCACCTATTCTCTGCTAGCCGAAATTTCTTTTCTCTTGTGAGCTTCTCTCCTTTTCTTTGAGGCAACTTCCTAGCTCTCCTCTCCTCAATATTTTCTTCCTAAAAGCCGAATTCTCCTTGCTCATATCTCTTCCTTCCATAGCCGAATCTTCAAGGTTGGTCTCTCTTTCCCGAAGGTGCACCATAGCCGATTACACCTTCCTAGTTTGGTAAGTTTTTGTGATGTATTTCTGCCATATTTCTTTCTTTCTCATATTGTTCTTAAACCGAATTACCCCTCTAACATCTCGATTGATGATCACTCTCTGATCTTAGAAGTCGAATTCTTTCTTGCTGAGATCTGTAGTGCCGATTTGTGAAAAGCCGAAGGTAGGAAGGTGACGTTTTCTTAAAGGACTTTCGGGATTCGACAAATTAGGTAAGAGATCTATTAGTTTTAATGTGTAGGTTGAGATTTATTAACCTTGGCCGAATATTGAAGGGCTAAATCTTCGTGTGATTTTCGGGCTTTTGAGCAAGGCTTTACACTGAGGGAAGTAGATTTGGATATCAACTAAGGATAGTAGATTTCGCGATATCAGGTGTGTAATACTTCCCCACCATCTAGATCTGATTATTAATGTATGTTCATAAGTTTTATATGTTATGATAAATGCCGAAGTCTCGGTTTAAGATGGAAGCCAAATAGGGTAAAAGCAAACCACCAAGTTAGTGAGTAATTTGATTAAATGCTATAAGTAAATTGCTTGTATGTGATTGCATGGGTTGGGTTGATGGCAGGAGGAAGTTATACGTTATACGTGTAGCGGTTTTTACCGTGATCTGTTGTAGCGGCTAATGTCGTGATCTGTTATAAGGGCTTCGGCCATGATATGTTGATGAGCAGCATGACTGCCATCTTGGCGTGTAGCGGTGTGGGTTGATTGTAGAAATCTCCAATGGTGTGAACAGTTGGTACGGGGCCGTGTAGCGGATGGAAACCTAGGCAAACGGGTTGGGCCTTGCATATTATTTGTTATTTATATAAATGAAATTATTAATCTGTTTTATGGGCCTAAGGCCCAAAATCTAGTGGTGCATGAGGGTTGCACACTGAGTCTCGCGACTCACCCTTTTAATTAACATTTCAGGTGATACCTAGTGCTTCGGACCGGGCTGGAGAGGAACGCAAGGTGGCCATGCAGAAGAATATGTGGATTTGGCAAAAAGACCCAAGTTAATTATTTTATATAGTATTTTGATTAATGGAATTTAAACTCCGATGTAATAAGGCCATGGGCCACTAGTTTTATTTCCTTTTCTTATGGGTTTAAATTATTTTTGTTTTTAGTTATTGGGATCATTTATTTTACTTAAACTAAGGCATGTAATTAAGATTGGGTTTTATTTACAAAGGCATGTTTTATGTAAACTATATTTGGGCTTTTTCCGAAAATACAATATGTTTTACAAAATTTTTCTTAATGACATACCAGATCCGGTTGTAGCGTTTGGGCCGGGTTTGGGGTGTTACAAATTAGATGAATGGCAAGCGATGTGTGAGCCCTACTTGTGCAAGCGATGTCAAACAATAGATCAAACCCATGAAGTTTTTACTTATAATTCATAAACGGTGTATTATATTGGAAACTCACTAAGTTCTTTTGAACTTACTTAGTTTTTGTTATGTTTTCCAGGTATAATGATTTATATAAGGAGCTAAAGAGGGATCAAGTTAGATTTCATTCAAGTTTAGGCAAACTTGTGTACTAAAATGTAACATACATGTAGTGGGGCGTCCTAGAGGCTGAGCCTCAGGGTCAGAATTCTCTTTTTGTAACTAAATCTGAATCGTAGTATTATAATTACAACATAGAGAAATCGATTCAAAATATTAAAATTAATATTGTAAGTTTTCCATAAGTCTGCCTGTTAAGATTTTTAAACTAGGAATTTGTAATTATAAGTTCATTTAGAAAACCAGCTAATTAGACATGTTAAGTTGTTACTGATGATAAGTGAACTAAGTTATGTATGATTATGAAAGTATATTTGTCTGATTTAATTGTGTTAGTTTTACAATTCAGTTGAAATTTGTTCGTAGTTTTGTTTCGAAGCTGAAACGACACTTTGTATTTGGACTGGCCGATTGAGTCGAGTATAAGGTGTTACAATTAATTTAACCAAGGACATGAACATAATTTATACCAAAATGACTTAACTAAGTATATGTCTTTCTTAACACAAAATAGACTGATACAAACTTTGTTGAGTCTGGGATTACCGATTTGGATGCTGAGCCGATATTCAAGATCACGAACAAAAACTAACCTACACACGAAAAATAAAATCGTACGCTGAGTAATAAACTCAATGGTATTTCTATAATCGATATAAATACCATTTAATAAAAATGTGAAATAACATGTTATAGTGTACCATTTTATCATATAAATCATTTTATTGACAATCAATTAACTAATATAGGAGCATCATATTGTAATTTCAACACGTCCCGAATCGATCAATTGTCTCAATTTCATACTAATTTTTTGAACTTATAATCTGATGTACATAATCATCCATCATCTCAATTCATTTCATGTACTATTATACATTTTACATTTTAATTCCCTACTAACATGATTCAGACTCGAACAGATACACAAATCCAACAAATCACACCAATTTGGCACCCATTGCCTAATCAGACAATTTCGAAGTAAATAATTTGCACCATGCACTCATTGGTATAACCGAAGTAAAAATGTGCCCAACACTCACTGACTCGTAGTCGAAGTAACCCGTACTCGATCTATCCTATGACATGCCAACTATATCTTACTCTACCCGAACAGTTAACAAAATAACAATTTATCCAATTCTGAATACAGCTCGATTTATAATTCATCACTTTCACTTCATCAACCAATTCATCAATACATATATAACATAACATGAGTAAATCCAATTCAAATCCAATTTTGCATTTTCATCAAATTACTAAATTTTCAATTCTATTCAATTTTGTTCTATATATCAATAATCAAACAAAATTGTATCAATTCAACTCGATTTATCAATTTTAGCTCACCTCAAAAATATTACCATGCAAGACAGAGTAAAAATGCAACAGCTGAAGTGGTTTGAATTATAGAAATACAAATCAGGAATTCTAAGTTATTCGTCGACGGCTTTAGCTTTTCCTTTCCCACTCGAGGAACCCGGGTCGACGTTAGCTATAGATTAACATAAACATACAATATCATCAATATTCAACCAAATTCAGAACAATTGTCAATTTATATGAATTTTTTATTTTATTCAATTTAGTCCCTAAAATCGGGACTAACATAACTTTCAATTTAAAACTCCTAATTAAACACTATAATTCATTAGGGACCTCCTATTTGTTATTTCTACAATCAATTTTACAATTTTTTCAGTTTGGTTCCTAGCATACAAAATTATCAATTAACTTCACAATTTAGTCCTTTTTCACCTCTAAGCTTAAAATCTATCAATTAAATACCTAGAACTTCAAGAAATCAACAATGGTAACTTTCTAAATCTTTAGCAGTTTTACAAACTAATACATGGGCTAACTGGATTAAGCTCTCATGATCCCAAAAACATAAAAATTACAAAAAAAAAAAAGACTAAATTGAACTAATTGATTAAAAGCTTGAAATTTAGAACCCTAGGCCGAAAGCTCTCAATTTTAGCAATGGTGGTTTCGATTGTAGGAAGAAGATGAGAAAAATGTTTTCTCTCCCTTTTCATTTGTTTGTTTTAATATACTTTATATTATTATATACTTTTAAATATTATAAAAACATTATACATAAAAAAGAATCTCCCACTATCGTCCACTATCATTTCTAAAGTGGCATAGTTATCATTTAATCATTGGCTTAATTTCTACTTAAGTCCTCAATTCATTTTCCAATTAAAAACCTATAACAATTAGACTTTACGATTTAGTCTCTAAACCTTAATTAATAATTAATTCAATAAAAATTACTTGTCCAAAAATTTAATTCACTAATATAATAGCTCGATTTACGAAAATGGGGTCTCAAAACTATATTTTTTGACAATGCTGACTTTTGGATCATTACAAAGGTTCATATATACATATATACACATGTACATAAAGGATGTGGAATGGAGAGGAGGAGGAAAATAAATAAATAGTAAAAGCGTGTGGTGCTAAAAGAGTGTTATAAGTGATAGATTTGTGAATACATTAAGTGAATAATTGTTATATGATGTATTAATGGACTTATTTGTAAAACTTTAATAGTTGTGTTAATCTTATAAATTTGATTGAGAATCATATGGTGTTGAAATTGAGAATAGATGCAAATGAATTATATGAATTGTGGTATATAAACTTGATTGTAGGTGATGAGAAATGATAGAATGGAAATTAAGTGGACACAGAATTGTCGTCGCGACGATCTCAAGTCAGTGGGTGATGTCGCAACGAGGAACCCCTAACATTGTGACGTCGAATTGAGGTTTTGAAAATTTTTTAATTTGGTCCCTATTCAATTATAAATTGTTGCAAGAGCTATCGGAAGCTCGTATTGAATTTAGATAAGTTTTTAAATTGTATTGTAATTGCAAATTGATCTTAGTAGTTCGGTTAAAATGATAAAATGAATTGAGTTTAACAGTAGTTGCTCTGGCAACAAAAGTAACAACTTGGTACAGTAACCTAGCGACCTGGTCTAGTATGAGGGTGTTACAAGAAAAAAGCACACTTTAATACTTTATTTCTCTCTTAGTATTTAAAGGTTTTTTTTCGGCTCACTTTAGTCCTTAATGTTATCAAATATTTAAGTTCAATCCATATGAACTCTAAAAATTAACTTGGGATATCCAACCAATCATACGTTACTAAGTGTCATACGATGATATCACAAAATGTCATCTTTTGAAAATACCTTACAAATATTTAAAAAATACAAAAAATACAAAAATATTAAATTTATAAAAAATACAAAAAATATATATATAAAAAATTTACTACAAATTATAAAATATATATTAGAAATTTTGATATTCTAAAATTTTATAAATCACATATACTATAGCTTAAACATGATATCTTCATCTCTTGGAAGGATATCACCTACAATAATTGTTTTATAATTCAATCAATTAGAATTTATAATTTTTTTTAGATAAATCAGATTGGGTTTAAATATAAGAAAGAAAACAAAAAGAAACATGACAAGCAACAAGTCCAGCAAAAAAACAAACTCAAACGTCTATGGCCAAGAACCTAGGCCCAAACCTACTTAGAAAAATAAAATAAATAAATAAATAAGGTACAAAAAAGTGTGCACCACCATTCCATTGTCCAATCAGAAACATTTTAGAAATTTGTCCCAACAACAATTAATCGTACCCCAGACTGTTCCATTCCTAGGAGAAAGCCTCTATCTTCCTCGAAACGAACAAAGTACAGCTTCCTCCCAAAACCTGCTAAACATTTTACCATTCTTAAATCCGGTTCCCTCACCCTCTCCACAAAACGGCACATCGCAAATGAAGGAACATTCTTCACCAGGTAAAACTCCTCACCACCTTTCAAAGTTTCTGTTGCAAAAATATAGGCTAAACCATTAGCCAATCTTGGAACATCTTGAAAGTCATTGCCTAAAATCTGCCCTTTAACTGTTGAATATTCTGAATATAAGTGTAATAGCCCATTTTTAGTGGTGTTGGAAATAGTGATTTCGAGACCACGACTCCGATAAGTGAGTTATCATTTTAATATTTATTTAATGTTTATAAGGTTAACTTAAAGTAGTATTAAATTTTCGTTAAGAACTTTTGAAGTTTAAATGGTTAATTAGGTAAAAATGATTAAATTAAAAAGGTGAAAAAGTTTATTTCTATTAGTTAAAGGGTTCAAATGGCTATGGAATATCAAGATAATGTACTTAGATGGTAATTATACCATATGTGCTGATAGTGGACAATTATGGACATGTTTATGTTAATTATTAAAGTTATAACATAAGGGTAAAAAGGTAAATAATTAAATAAGCATAAAATAAATTAAATAAGGGCTATCATCTTCTTTCTTTTTCTATTTTTCAATCGGAAAACCATTAAAAATGAAGCTTAAGGTTTCAGCTAGTTTCATCCAATTGCATAGTGTGTGTTTGAACTCCGTTTTTATTGATTTTTACGTTTTTGAGCTTGTTTTAGCTTAATTTACTTAGCCCGAGGGTTAATTTGTAAAATTGTTAAAGGTTTAAGGACTTGCCATGATTGATTTTGAATTTTTTTATGATAATTGATAGATTATTAAACTTGGTTGTTAAACAAGCTTGTTTTTTAAGTGATTTTTGATTAATTTAGGGTTAAGGATTAATTTGTTAAAAGTGTAAAATTCATTGATGTTAATGTGAAAGTTTAGTAAATATGGGTTGTTTAAGACCCCTAGTAAAACCGGCTAGCATGTTTTAGTTAGAAAAATGGTGAATTTTACAAGTTAAGAGTTTAGGGACTAAATTGTAAAAAAGTTAAAGTATTGGGGGTAAATTTGTAAATTGATGATGGAAGGGTCTAATTTCATAAAATTACTTGTTATAATGGTATAACTATAATAATTGAGTTAAATTATTATTTAGTTCAAGAAAAGAATCAACTGGACTTGACTTAGGGAAAGGTGAAAGTCTCGGAATAACTTTCGACTTGGCTGTAACAACCGTGGTGATTGAGGTAAGTTCGTATGAATTATAATCTTATTAATTATATTTTGATTTGATTATTTTTATAACATGTTGAATATAAATTGGACTCGAACATATCATGGTGTTTTGACTAGTTAATGGTTAAGTAATCCCGTTTAAACCATAAAAATTCTTAGGATACAAATTACATGTCATTAGGTTTATACAGTTTCGGGTGTTGTTCTTGAATGTCCTACTAATGGCTGAGGTCCTGCATTTGTTGTGAATACTCCACAGCTTGTGTTCCGACCCACAGCACGTGTGAGCAGGCCGAAATTCTCATCTCATGTGAGCATTATTAAAAGGAAAGGTTATGGTTACATGAAAAGGCGCACTATGTGTGAGCATCCCGAGTATCCGATGAAATTCTAGATGGTTCAACGGGTAAGTAAAATAAAATGAAAAGGTTTTTATATGAAATTATTAATGTTAATGACCAAATGTAATGGAAAAGTGAAATGTGCAAATGAATGGAAAAGGGCACTAATCAAACATGTAATGAAAGGTAATGAATGTAATTCATTATATGTTATATACAATGTTTCATACATGTTATGATTTTTAGTTATCTATTAACTATGTGAGTTGTTATGAATAAGAAAGAAAGATACCTACATAAATTATTGAGCATGGTTGAATGAATTAATGTTTGGGGTTTGGTAAGTTTGAGCTTATATTATATAAGCATACTAAGCACTAGTTGCTTACGTAATTATTTTCCTCTTTTGTAGATCATTAGAAGCTTGACTAGTTGGAATCTTGTTGGAGTTTTATCACATTATCCAGCAATCACTTGGTAGTTTTTGGTGGCTATAAATGGCATGTATAGGGTTTATTGTCATGTATACTTTTTTTATGTTTTGGTTACTTTTATAAATGATTATATGTACATATGGTGTAACACCCCAAACCCAACCTAGACGTTATGGCCGAATCTGGCGCTTCACATTGAAGTGTTTTTCGAAAACCATATTTTCATTGAAAACCCTTCTTGAAATTTCAAACTTCTTACCATTTAAAACTTGTACAAAATCTCAGTTTGCGTTTGTTTATTTTCAATCGAGGTTTATTAAAAAGTTATTACCTTCAAAACCTTATTGTGGCGGAAGCTTAATTTAAAGCAAATGACTTACGAAAACGTGATATTTAAAAAAAAATTGAGTTGTGGAAATGTAGTGTTAGAAAATAGTTATTGTTTTGGAAAATCGTGTTCTACTTCTAGCAGATATAAATCACAATAAAATCAAATCCCAAATTTAAAATCCAGAAATTATAAAGGCCTTCTTACAACCCGAACCAACAAGCTCATTCTTAAGTAAATGAGCTAAACAGAATGAAAATTGTGCAGTTGTGTGGCCCTCTCTGAGTCCCTCGCAGCTCCAAACCATTTAACACTGGGGATTACCTGAAAGGCTAAAAACGGGGTGAGTTTACGAAAACTCAGTGTGTAATCCCCTTATTAAAGAAACAGTCAGTATACAGAAACAGAATCATTCTGGGCCTGAGCCCTTTAACTGTAACAGTACAGTGTGGGCCTTAGCCCATTACAGTAACGATGGTAATTAGACCTTAGCCCCCATTAGCCTCGATTGGGCCTGAGCCCATATCAAATGTCACATATCACATCCATCTGGGCCTAAGCCCATCTCAGTATCAGAATCAGTATATGCAATGCATAAATACCCATACCAACCCTGCACTCCGTCTCCTGTCCAACCCTACACTCCTGTGGGGATTAAATCGACCCACCCATCCCTACACTCCTTATGTAGCATCGGTTGCGGCACTAACCAATATTGCAGCGTAGCTGCCAGTAACAGTATATGTGGCAAAGCCACCAGTAACAGTATTGCAGCAGAGCTGTCAGTATCAGTATCACAACAAAGTTGCCAATAACAGTATTTGTGGCAAAGCCACCAGTAACAGTACACTTCCTCCATAACAGTATCCCAACCCCATGTAGTATGTCGTCTATACAGTATGCCATGCTCAGAATCAATCATATCATTCACAGTTAAGTCAATCAAACCATAGTCATACAACCACGGTCAAATCTGTCAAATCGTAGCACAAGTTAGTCATTTACCCTGAGGGGCAAAATAGTCATTTACCCTACAAGGGCATTACGGTCATTTTATCCTACAAGGGCTTTACGGTCATTTTACCCTATAGGGGCATTAGGGTCATTTTACCCTACAGGGGTATTACAGTCATTTTACCCTACAGGGGTATTACGGTCATTACGGTGTAATGGGTCCAAAGCCTAATATTCGGCCCAAGTGGGCCCACACGCTCGTGTAGCCCATTTAGCCTAAATTCAGTCACGGCTATGCGAACTACATAGCCCAGTCTAGTATTTTACACTTAACATGGATTTTATCTGTGTGGGGCCCACGAGCCCATTGGGCCCACACGACCCATTTCAGCCAAACGAGGCCCAAGATCACGAGAACGCTCGTAGTGGCCTCTACAATCTATCACCCATGATTTGTGGGCTCGGTTTACCACACGAGCGATCGCACACTCGTGAGGCCTCGAATGCCAAAGTTTCTGCTTTTCGGCTTTTCTACTTTTGCCGACTCACAGAAACAATAATGTGATTACACACCTTTTTCACGAGAGCTAGCGAAACTCCTATTGGCACCAACCTATATTGATTTGAACTCTCAGTTAATCTCTTACTTAACAGTTCTCATAGTCATCTAATCCCCAAACAATACTCCTGCTTACCTTGACCGAATGGAGTATGGCCAAATATACTTAGATCGTGGCTAGAATCAACCACACGTATCCTGGCGCTTAACTGCACACACAACAGATAGATAGATAGAACCGATTATAATGTAGCCTAAAACCTTATACATAACACTTCCAGAAAGTATGAGTAATTGGCCTGTACCCAAAAACAAGGTGTCTAAAATACCTTAATCAAATATTGGGGGACAGGGTTTCGACAACTCGAGAACACTTGCACCTTTCACTCCTTGATAATACCTGGAATAATAGCGAACTAGAGAAGGAATGTACAAATGCCAACTGATTTCTCTGAAGTCTTGTAAAACCAAAACCAAAATACCAAGGAGTAGTCGGCTTAGAATTAAAGAGGGGAAAAGAGTTCAAGGAACAAGAGAGATGTTAAGTTCGGCCAATACCAGGAGATATTGAAAGGAGAAGAAAGGTGAATAAAGAGGGAAAGAATAATAGTGTAGTCGACTTTGATTGTGAGAGAAGAGGGACACGGGTTCGGCCAAATGAAGGATTAAGATCGAGAGTAGAGAGACAAGGTTCGGCTTAAAGAAATAAGCAAAGAAAATGCCCAAAAGCAATTTGATCACCAAGGTAGAGCACGAAATCGCGAAAGAGGAGAAAGTAGGAAAATTCGGCACTCAGGAACACCAAGTCTAGTTGTCACAACACCCAAAACTCGAAACTGGCACAACAATAATATCCCAAAATGCTCTCAAATTGTCGAAAATGCACATAAAGGAGACCCCTACCCGAATTTGCATACACAAGCTTCCCCAATCGGCTACAACTCTCCAAGTTTTGAATTCCTTGATTATCTCCACAAATCTCTTTATAATCCTCTCCATGATTTTTTCCTAAAATCCCTCCATGACCAATTCAAACTCCTCTCATCCATCAGACTTTCACTGCAACACAAACTCTAGCCGTCCTACCTACAAAATAAAAGCCCCCTATGCTGCGCCAACACTCCACACGCCACTTTCCACCTTTACCAGCAGACTCCTTGTGTCATGATTTCACCAAAAATATTTATAAAGCCTTCAAGCTAAGGCTAAGGTTCACTTAAGAGCAAAAATTAAAAATTTTGCTAAAGCCCAGGTTTGAACCCAGGACTTCTCCAACACTCTCAACTCTTCCTAAATCACTTAGCCACTAAAGCAAACAAGAAATTTGTGTCATTTTCTTGCACACATAAATATTTATGTGCAATCTCCTAGCTGATCCCACGCTCAAGGCCCATTCCTTCTAGGCCCAAATTCGAGGCGTTACATATGGCATAATTGGCTTGTATATGTTAAAAGCCATATGAAAATGGTCATTTTGGTATGTTTAATTTGAATGGTGAATGGTTTGACTATTGTTGTCATTAGATAGCTATTATAGCTTTGTTTTCATTAATATTATTTTGGTATAAATGAGGTGCCTTTAAATGGCATATAGGTTAGGGAAATTAGGTTGACTGAATTGGTATGTTTATGAGTGTTTGGAATGTGTTTAGGTCCATTTAATATATGCACAAATGAATTAGTTGGTTGGACAAGTTTTGATCTTGAAATGGCTTGTTTTATGAGCTAATTATGGAGCACAAGGCCTGGGACACGGGCTGTCACACGGCCGTGTGACACATACGGCCTAACTACACGACCGTGTGACACAAATGGTCTGACTACACAGTCGTGTGTCACTTTTTAATTTATATATAGGTTTCACATGGTCATGTGTACCAAGTCAGTGAGTTACACGGCTTGCGACATGGCCGTGTAACCCAAGTCAGTGAGTTACAGGGTTTGAGACACGGGTTGGGACACAGCCGTGTCACATTGTTCGAGTGCTCACACGGTCTAGGCTATGCCACACGGCCTGACAATACGTCCGTGTGACCATTGTTTTTAAAATTTTTAACTCTTTCCTAAACTTTCTAATTCATTTTAAATTTGTTCCAATTTGATCTCGAATTGTTTTTAGGGCCTCAAAGGCTCAATTTAAGGCCCAAATGTTTATGTTTGTTAGGTTTGTAATGGCTTTTAGGTAATTAATATTCTGTTTTGAAGTTAATTGTTCTGATTTGTATGGTAATGCTCCGTAAACCTAATCCGACGACAGAGATGTGTTAAGGGTGTTACAGTAAGCTCTCATTTTTTTATTTATCTAAATATTGTGATTGACTCTTATTTATAATGGATAATGCATCTCCCTCAACTATTACCTCCGGCCATCCTTCTTCTAACCCCATTTGCACTCCTCGGTCACAAGCGATGGCTTCGGCGGCAAAAACTGAAAGGACCCCCTCGTAGGCCTCTAATTTTGAAATCAACACTTCCCCCTCAGCATTTCTCGTAACAATACCAGAAGCCAGCCTAAATCTTCGTCCGTCATAAGCTCCATCAAAATTAATCTTGATGACCGTTCCCAAAGGTTTCTTCCACTCCACCACTTTTTTCATATTAGTAAGCGATCTCTCCTCAACTTCATTAACTTCAGAAATGTAACTGAAAACAAAACAAGCTATAGCTTTACCAGTAACAGTCTTTCTTTCAAGAACCCTAATGTTTTTGTCTCTCGAGATTGCCCAAAGCACACAACAAAGAAGGCGTCGTTGAGGAATTGAGCACTCACCAAAAACCCGGGTAAGCCACTGACCAAACCCCAGATCTGAATTATTGAGAATATGCATAAGCTTAAGTTCTGACCCGACTTCTACTAATACAGGACACCCACTAAACAAATAATCAACAGTTTCTTCCTCCTTTCCGCATTGAGTACAACAAACTATATTTACTAGATTCTTATGTTTCATATTTAGAAGAGTAGGTAGATAGTTTCATGAGAACCTCCAAATTGTAACATTAATTTTCCCAGGGAGGTTTAGGCCCCATAGCTTTTTGTAGAAATCACTAGAATCAATTTGTAAAGCATAAGCATTAGGCCCCATAGGACTCTTCTATAATAGTTTGTAAGTGTAGCAGACAGAGAACTCCCCCGAGGCTTCCCCACCCCACGCTAGCATATCCTCATATGCCTTTGTTGCTAGCAAGATACAAAGGATTCTTTTGGTGTCTACCGACGATAAGGTATTAAGAATCATTTCATGTTTCCATGTTCTTATATTTGCATCGACTAATTCTGACACCTTTAGATTTTACAAACTATGAACATTGCTAAATAATCTGTAATTATCACCCCCTAGTATCCATGCATCAGCAGTAATAAATATCCTATCCCCTGAACTGACCCTCCAACAACTTCCCTAATTTAAAACACCTTTCCCAACCCAAATACTTTTTCAAGTGTAAAAAGGGTTATTACCTAGTTGAGCATTAAGAAAGTCAGACCTAGGAAAGTATTTCGCTTTAAGAATACAAGCAAGTAACGAATCCAGATTTGTTAAAAGCCTCCATCCTTATTTAGCCAACAAAGCAATATTAAATTTGCCCATATCTCGAAAGCCCATACCCCCATCTTCTTTCAATTAACACATTTTACTCCTTGCGCACCAATGGATCCCCCTCTTCCCCTGTCCTTTCTGCCCCCAATATCTTGCCAATATACTCTCAATCTCTCCACAAAAAGATTTTGATAACAAAAAACATGACATGGCATACGTAGGGATAGCTTGTAGCACTGACTTGATAAAGATCTCCTTTCCCCCTTGCGACAACATCCTCGTACTCAACTCTTAATACGTACTTTAATCCTATCCTTGATATTTTGCTAGGATGCCTTCTTCCCTCTCCCCACCACGTTAGGAAATCCTAAATACTTGTCGAGATTATTCGAGAATCGCATACCTAAGATTTCTAAAACATTTTCCTTCTCCCCTTCACTTGTATTTGAGCTAAAAAAGACTGTAGATTTACTGAAATTCACACACTAACTAGAGCACCGTTTGTATTCCTTAAGTATTCCTTTCATCAATGTGGCTTCTCTAAAGGTTGCCTCGCCAAAAAGAATATTGTCAACCATAAACAATAAATGTGAAATTTGCAGACCTTGTCTACTAGCGTTCGCTCCCCACAGCAGACCCTCATTCATTTCCAATCGCATTAAAGCTGATAGGCCCTCGCTGCAAATGAGAAAAAGAAAAGGACTTAGGGGATCTCCTTGTCGAAGTCCCTTAGTGGGCTTAAACATCCTCTACACAGTAGATGTGTGCTTGAAATGGGTGACAAAAAGGCTTGGAAAATAGCCTTACAGTCGTCCACACAGGCTGAGGCATGGTAGTGTGTCTCAACAGTGTGGTTGACACGGCCATAGTAAAGGGGCATGTGCCCAGGCTATGTGAAGTCTGCACCTTTAATGCGAAATTAAATTCACCACATGGCCTAGCACACAGGCGTGTGGCTTGGCCGTGTGACCTTATTGGGTTGATGACGTTAGAAATAAAATGTCAAGGTTTTTGCACACGGGTTGAGACACGAGCGTGTCATGGTCGTATGTGGGACACGGGCGTGTGTCAGGCCGTGTGACATCCTGACTTCTTGCGAAGCACAAGTCAGGCTCGCGCATGGGCTAAGGACATGGCCATGCCAGCCACATGGTCGTGCCCCAAGTCCATAGGGGCTTGTGCCCCTATTTTCAATGAAATTTTCTAAATTTTTCTAAGGTTCCCGGTTTAGTCCTGATCTGCTTTTAATGTATGTTTTGGTCCTCGTAGGCTCATATTAGGGATTTTAAGACAAAGATGAAAAGTTCTAAATTTGAACAAACTTTTATGACCCGGAAATGTATGTTAGTATGTGTTTAAGTTGGTAACGCCTCGTACCCTGTTTCTGACGTCAAACACGGGTAAGGGGTGTTACATTTAGTGGTATCAGAGCTATGGTTTAGTCGATTCTCGGGCTAACCTAGCGTGTGTACGAGTCTAGCTATACATGCCATATATGAACTATGATAGTGTGACGACTCTTGACAATTTAAAATATGTTTTTATATAGTAAATGGATCCCAACGAAGCAGTGGCGGATGATGTCGAAAGTAATGCGTCGACTCCCACAAAAGGGATCGCACCAGTCGAAAGGGGGCTTGTGACACTGAGTCAAGGCGGAGGGGCTAGAGAAGCCTTCCTCCATATGATGAATGATAAATCATAAAAGTAACACATTGTAACCCCATGCTTAGCATTTTTTGGATGATTTATTATATAATTTAGTGAATTTGATGCTCCTAATCCTTTAATTTCTTATTTTTATACTTAAGAGAGTATAGGGAAGCAAAAGGAGCGGAAAATAGGCCAAAATCGAACAAAACGGGCTGCTTTAAGGGTCCACACGGCCATGCCATTTCCACACGGGTTAAGCACTTGCCTGTGTGAACCACACGAGCTGGGCACACGCCCGTGTGCCAACCCGTGTCGATTTCAAACCATATCAGTTTTGCACACGGCCTGGGTATTCTTACACAGACTGACCATAAGTCCGTGTCCCTGGCGCACCCTGTTTCATTTTCACACGGAATAAGCCAATTTTTAGGGTTCTTGAGCATTCAGAAGTCTATAAAAACACACGAGAAGAAGACCTAAAGGGAAACGCAGAGTAGAACGAAGAAATTACTTGAATGAAGCCGTCAGAATCATCTCGGAAGTAGATCCACTCCAAGATTGAAGATCTCCAGTTGAATTTCCTTCGAAGTTTTATTGGGTTTTTCATGTCTTGTTGTTTTCTTTATTTTGAGATGTTTTCCTCTATGAGTATGAACTAAACTCCCTAAATACCTAGGGAGAATGAAATCTACGATGGATTTTATTATTTAATTATCTGAATTACATGATAAATACTTGTTCTTGTTCTTAATTATGTGTTCTTAATTCTAGCTTTAATATTTTCAGGATATTAATTCAAGTTTGATGTACTTATTCAGTGGAGCAAAATTCCATGTTTAAGAGTAGATCTAGCATAATTAAGCGGAGTTGATTGCAACCCTAGAAATAGGACGACATAAATCTGTCAGATTAGAGTCAAATCTAATAAGGGAATCCATAAATCGAGTTAATACGACGATAGGGGTTTTAATTAAAAAGATTTTTCAATTAATCAACCTTGAGTTAATTGTTCTTAGTCTCGAAAGAGATATTAACATAACTTAGGGATTTCTACAGATTAAGACAAGTGAATAAATCGTTTAATTCAGAGTTAGAATAATAAGTGAAGTCTATGTGGATTCTTCCTTGGGTATTGTCTTTATCATTGGTTTATTCGATTATTTCCTTCACTCTCTGTCGTGTTCATAGATAATTAGTTAGTTTTAAATTAAAAACAAATCCCCTTAATTATTAGGCTAAATAATAGAAAGATAGTTATTACTAGTACTTTTAGTTCTTGTGGATACGATATTCCGGACTCACCATAACTATACTACTGTTCGATAGGTGCGCTTGCCTTTGTCGAATTTTTACTTAGTTTTGAGTCCATCAATAAATGTCTGGTATTCGGAATTTGTTCGTACAAACCCGAACGCTCCACCTCCTCCACCTCCTCCAATTCCCCAGTCTGTCCCTGTAGCTCATCAAGTGGTGGAGATGTTAAGAAGGGAAAAACCTCTGGTAGACAGAATTCGAAAGCAAAGGGCTAAGGAATTTAGAGCGAATATAGATGATGACCTAGAGAGAGCAGGATTCTGGCTGGAAAATACCATTAGGGTATTCGGTGAGTTGTCTTGCACACGTAAGTAGTGCATGAAGTGTGTTGTGTCACTCTTGTGAGACTCGGCTTACCAATTGTGGAACACTCTTATGTCGGTTGTACCAAGGGAAAGGGTAACCTGGGAGTTTTTCCAAGAGGAATTCCAGAAGAAGTATATTAGCCAGAGGTTTATAGACTAGAAGAGGGGGAATTTCTAGAATTGAAGCAAGGTCGAATGGCAGTAACAGAGTATGAGCGTGAGTTTGTAAGGCTCAGCAAATATGCTCAGGAGTGCATATCCACTGAAGCTATCATGTGTAAGAGATTTGAGGACAGATTGAATAAAGACAATCGACTTTTGGTTGGCATTTTAGAGCTCAAGGAATTTGTGGTGCTCGTTGAGAGAGCTTGCAAGGCTGAGGAATTGGCCAAAGAGAAAAGGAAAGTTGATATTGACTCTCGTGACTTAAAGAAAAGACAGTTGGGAAAATCATTTCAGTTCTCATCCAAGAAATCGAGAGAATTCACTACCCAATCAAATGCTTCAGCAGAATTCTCGAATAGAAATAGGAGTAAGCAATACTCGGCGTCTAAAGCTCAAACCACTTCTATTGTGAGTGTTGGTAGTGCTCAACCAAATAAACCGGAGTGTTCGCAGTGTGGTAGATGACGTTTCGGTAAGTGTTGAGGAAATGATAGAGGCTATTTCAAGTGCGATTCACTAGATCACTTCATCCAAAACTGCCTGAGATGGAGGAAAAAGACAAAAAGCAAGATGTGTGAGCGAGTAAAGCACCTTCGAGGGGTAGACCACCAAAGAACCCGGGAAGTGGGGCTAGCAGCAGAGGTGCGCCTAGAGATTCCACAGTGAGGTTCAAGGGTCCAGCGCCTGCAAGGACTTATGCCATTTGCGCTCGCGAAGAGGCATCGTCATCGGATGTGATTACGGGTACTTTTTCTCTTCACGATATTTCTGTTGTTGCTTTGATTGATCCGGGGTCTACCCATTCTTATGTTTGCATGAAATTTGTATTTAGTGTGAATATGCATGTTGAGTCTATTGAATTTGTGGTGAAAGTGTCAAACCCTTTAGGCAAGCATGTGCTAGTTGACCACGTGTGTAGAAATTGTCCTTTGACAATTAGAGGTCATTGTTTTCCGGCTAATCTTATGCTGATACCTTTTGATTAATTTGATGTTATTCTTGGTATGGACTAGCTAGCAGCTCATGATGTGGTAGTAAATTGTGGGAGAAAATTTATTGAACTGAAATGTGAAAATGGGGATATCCTTCAAGTTAAATCAAGTGAATCGGATAGCTTACCTGTAGTGATTTCTTCTTTGGCGGTTGAGAAATGTATAAGAAAATGTATGAGTCTTATCTCGTATTTGTGTTGAATACTCAAGAGTCGGAAGTAAAGATTGAGTCAGTGCCAGTGGTATGTGAGTATCCAGATGTGTTTCTGGAGGAGTTACCTGGATTGCCTCCAATTAGGGAAGTCGAGTTTGGTATTGAGTTAGTCCCTGGTACGACACCTATTTCGATTGCCCCGTATAGGATGGCACTATTGGAGTTAAACGAGTTGAAGGTTCAGTTACAAGAGTTAACGAATAAGGGTTTCGCAAGACCGAGCTATTCTCTGTAGGGTGCACCGGTACTTTTTGTGAAAAAGAAAGACTGGTCAATGAGATTATGTATAGACCACCGACAGCTCAACAAGGTTACAGTTGTAACAGCCCAATTTTAGGGCTATTCAGAATAGTGGTTTCGAGACCACTAACCCGAGGTTGAGGAAAATTATTTTCATATTATTTCATGTGTTGTAGCATGATTATATGGATGCATGAAAATTTTGGTGCTTTAATTTTAACAATTGTATGTGTAATTGTGAAAAATGACTAAATCGCATAAAGTGCGAAATTTCTATTTTACAAGGTAGAGGTACCTAATAGCTATAGAATGTTAAAATGGAGATCTTTAAAGTGAAATTAGGCCAATAGAGGAGTGTTGGCCGGCCATATGGTATAGGGAGACAAGAGCATTTAATTTTTGGTCAAAATTGGGTGAATTAGGTGAGAAAAGATGAATAAAATATGGTAAAAAGAAAAACTATCATCTTTCACTATTCACTTTTCGTCTCCACCGAAAATTTCATGCTTAGAGGGGTTTTGAAAGCTTGAAAATTTCAGCAACTCATCTTCTCTGCAAGTACGTGATTTTGGTGGTGATATTTGATAATTTTTGGACTTTTGGGGTCCTCAAAGCTTAATCTAGCTAATAAGAGGACTAATTTGTGATACGGTTGAAAGTCTAGGGACTTGCCATGAGAATAGTTTTGTTGTTAGCTGAGTTTTTATGGAAGAAAATGAATATTAGGGAGATGAGAAACAACTTTTGTGAAAGGTGTTAGCATGAAAACACCTAAATAAGACTTGAATGCAAAGAATGAATTTGTGTCATAAATGCATGAAATAGATGTAATTGTGAGTAGTTGTAAAAGAAATAAGTGTTCAGCTAGGCTTGTCTAATGAGAAAATGTGTTGAAAAATGATTTACGAGCCTAGGGGCAAAGTCGTAATTTTGTCATAATACAAGGGCAAAAATGGTCATTTTTGTCTAAGTGTAAATTTTGATGCATTATGATCATAGAATGATCTAAATGAGTAGATTTTATTGTTATAGATCGAGAAAAGCGCGAAATTAACCTTGACCGGGGAAAAGGCAAGGTTACGGATTAAACCGCAAATTGAGATGTTTTGCACCGTAAGTTTATATGTAAACGATGCATTTTATATATACATTGTTGTTGCTAATTAGTGCATGGCACAATTGAGAACATGTATGATTCAAGTGGATTGAATGTGGTAGTTATTGAATAGATTTCGTATGAATGATAAAATAGATATGTAAATGTGTAATATCAATACTTGACGGTGGGCTAAGTGCAATTCCACCTTAATACTTAATTACGATGGGCTGTGTGCGAAACCATCGTCTATTTATCATTTGGTGGGCTATGTGCGATACCACCGTAACTATCCTTTTGGTGGGCTATGTGCGATACCACCCTAATAAAAACTGAGGGTGGGCTAAGTGCGAAACCACCGAGTGATTGAATTATGAATGGTTGATTAAAAAATTGTGATGTGTTGTAATATGTGATATTGTGGTGCTAAGTGCAGGGAAGCATGTTAATGAATGTAAGCATTAAGCTTGTGATATGGTTGGAAGGTGGTAAGAGAAGAAATGAGTAAGCATGATTATGAATGTGGATTGTTCTTGTTTAGTATGTAATGCTACATATTGTTTAGCACATACTATAATGTTATTTGTTTACATGTAAACTTACTAAGCTCAAAGCTTATTCCCATTTTCTTTTCCCTTGTCTTATAGAGTTAAAGAGTCAGGTCGGGATACGAAGATAATTGGAAGATCGCCCACACTATCAGCTCACCTCGGTATATCTAGACTTAGTACATTTGAGTATGGCATGTATAGTGGATAGACTAGGTATATTATTTTGTTATTTTGGCCAAGAGTGTGTTGGCCCCTTTGTTGAGAAACTCTTATGTATATAGCCATAGTTGTTGGCTCTTTGTTATATATGAAAATATGAAGTTATTCATGGAAGTTTATATTGCAAAATATGAGTTGTTTAGTTATATGTTGGAGGGATTCATGTTTGTGAGCTAGAGGGACGAAAAGAAATTGGCAAATAGCCTTGTTCTTGTCCACACGGGTAGGCACACGGGCGTGTGTCTAGGCCGTGTGTGACACACGGTCAGTGCCATGGGTGTGTGACTTAGCCGTGTGTCCCCTGCATGTTGGTGTTGTAAGTTAGTGTTGACCATGGCTAGCCACATGGGCGTGTGCCTAGGCCGTGTGACCTTTATAATGTTGTTGACATCACAAACAGAATACCCTAGTTTTTACACACGGGCAAGGACACGAGCGTGTTTAGGCCATGTGGAGCACACGGGCCAAGCACACGGGCGTGTGTCTGGCCGTGTGAAAATCCCTATAGGTTCGAAATGAAAATAAATCCTACATGGGGTAGGGACATGGGCGTGTGTGACCACACGGCCTGCCCACACGGGCGTATCCCATTTCACATGGGCGTGTGGCCCCTGTTTAGGTGAAAATTTATTTAGATCGCAAAAGTTTCCAGTTGGGTTCCGAAACCCCTCATAAGTATGTTTAAGGCCTCGTAGGTCCTTAATGAGGTTGTTGTGATGACATTAGAGATATGCCAAGTTGGGATTGAAAGTTTATAGACTAAAGTTTTGATTAAGTACGGTAATGCCTCATGCCCAGTTCCGGCATAGGATACGAGTAAGGGGTGTTACAACAGTTAAGAACAAATATCCTTTGCCAAGAATTGACGATTTGTTTGACCAATTGAATGGAGTCACAGTGTTTTCTAAGATAGACCTAAGGTCTGGTTATTACCAGTTGAGAGTTATGGAGCAGAATGTACCGAAAACTACTTTTCAGACGAGGTATGGCCATTATGAGTTCCTTGCCATGCCCTTTGGCTTAACGAATAGTCCTGCAGTATTTATGGATTTAATGAACCGTATATGCCGACTGTACTTGGATAAGTTTGTAGTTGTTTTTATTGATGACATATTAATTTATTCTCGTGATGAGAGTAAGCATGTGGAGCATTTGAGAACTGTCTTACAAACTTTAAGAGATAAGTAGTTGTATACTAAGTTTAGCAAAAGTGAATTTTGACTTCAAGAAGTCAGATTCTTGGGCCACATCGTCTCGGGTGATGGAATTAGGGTTGACATGAGTAATATATCAGCTATCGTTGATTGGAAACCGCCGAGGAATGTGTCAGAGATTAGAAGCTTTTTGGGCTTAGCGGGTTACTACAGATGATTTGTTAAAGGATTCTCCATGATTGCTACACCGATGACGAGGTTGCTACAGAAAGATGTCAAGTTTGAATGGACAGAGAAATGCCAACAAAGTTTTGAGAAACTAAAAGCATTGTTGACTGAAGCCTCAATTTTAGTGCAACCGGAACCGGGAAAGGAATTTGTTGTGTATAGCGATGCATCTTTAAATGGATTGGGGTGTGTGCTTTTGCAAGAAGGCAAGGTAATAGCATATGCCTCGAGACAACTGAAGCCGCATGAGAAAAACTATCTGACTCACGACTTAGAGTTAGCTGCCATAGTGTTCGCACTGAAGATTTGGAGACACAATTTGTATGGCGAGAGATGTCGATTATTCACTGACCATAAAAGTTTAAAGTATTTGATGACTCAAAAGGAGCTAAACCTACGGCAGCGGAGGTGGTTAGAGTTGATAAAGGATTATGAGTTGATAATTGACTACCACTCTGGAAAGGCGAATGTGGTCGCCGATGCTTTGAGTAGGAAGTCATTGTTTTCCTTGAGGGCTATGAACACTCAGTTGTTAGTAACCGACGAAGGTTCGATTTTAGCCAAGTTGAGAGCGAAACCAATGTTTTTGCAAGAGATCTGCGAAGCTCAGAAAGGTGAGAAAGGATTGCAAGCTAAGATAACTCAGTGCGAGACGGGTATAGAATCAGACTTTCGAATTGGTTCAGATGGTTGTTTAATGTTTCGAGACAGAATTTGTGTACCCAGAGACGATGAGCTTATTCGAAAAATTTCGCATGAGGCACATAGCAGTTGTATGTCTATCCATCCGGGTAGTGTGAAAATGTACAATGACTTGAGGAAAATGTATTGGTGGTCGGGAATGAAAAGAGACATCTCAGAGTTTGTCTCTAAGTGTTTAATTTGTCAGCAAATGAAAGCCGAACACCAAGTACCTTTGGGTTTACTTCAGCCCGTGATGGTTCCCGAGTGGAAATAGGACCGTATTACCATGGGTTTTGTGTCCAGATTACCGTTGACGCCAAAGAAGAAAGATGTTGTATGGGTTGTGGTTGATAGGCTAACAAAGTCGGCTCATTTTATACCGGTGCGTACCAATTATCCACTTGAGAAATTAGCCGATTTGTATATTTTTGAAATTGTGAGACTTCACAGAGTGCCCTTGTCGATTATTTCGCATAAAGATTCGAGGTTTACCTTGCGGTTTTGGAAAAAGTTAAAAGAAGCTTTGGGGACAAAGTTGAATTTTAGCACGACTTTCCACCCGCAAACCGACGATGGTTCGATTTTAGCCAAGTTGAGAGCGAAACCAATGTTTTTGCAAGAGATCTGCGAAGCTCAGAAAGGTGAGAAAGGATTGCAAGCTAAGATAACTCAGTGCGAGACGGGTATAGAATCAGACTTTCGAATTGGTTCAGATGGTTGTTTAATGTATCGAGACAGAATTTGTGTACCTAGAAACGATAAGTTTATTCGAAAAATTTTGCATGAGGCACATAGCAGTTGTATGTCTATCCATCCGGGTAGTGTGAAAATGTACAATGACTTGAAGAAAATGTATTGGTGGTCGGGAATGAAAAGAGACATCTCAGAGTTTGTCTCTAAGTGTTTAATTTGTCAGCAAATGAAAGCCGAACACCAAGTACCTTCGGGTTTACTTCAGCCCGTAATGGCTCCCGAGTGGAAATGGGACCATATTACCATGGGTTTTGTGTCTAGATTACCGTTGACGCCAAAGAAGAAATATGTTGTATGGGTTGTGGTTGATAGGCTAACAAAGTCGGCTCATTTTATACTGGTGTGTACCGATTATCCACTTGAGAAATTAGCCGATTTGTATGTTTTTAAAATTGTGAGACTTCACAGAGTGCCCTTGTCGATTATTTCGGATAAAGATCCGAGGTTTACCTCGCGGTTTTAGAAAACGTTAAAAGAAGCTTTGGGGACAAAGTTGAATTTTAGCACGGTTTTCCACCCGCAAACCGACGATGGTTCGATTTTAGCCAAGTTGAGAGCGAAACCAATGTTTTTGCAAGAGATCTGCGAAGCTCAGAAAGGTGAGAAAGGATTGCAAGCTAAGATAACTCAGTGCGAGACGGTTATAGAATCAGACTTTCGAATTGGTTCAGATGGTTGTTTAATGTTTCGAGACAGAATTTGTGTACCCAGAAGTGATGAGCTTATTCGAAAAATTTTGCATGAGGCACATAGCAGTTGTATGTCTATCCATCCGGGTAGTGTGAAAATGTACAATGACTTGAAGAAAATGTATTGGTGGTCGGGGAATGAAAAGAGACATCTCAGAGTTTGTCTCTAAGTGTTTAATTTGTCAGCAAGTGAAAGCCGAACACCAAGTACCTTCGGGTTTACTTCAGCCCGTGATGGTTCCCGAGTGGAAATGGGACCGTATGACCATGGGTTTTATGTCTAGATTACCGTTGACGCCAAAGAAGAAAGATGTTGTATGGGTTGTGGTTGATAGGCTAACAAAGTCGGCTCATTTTATACCGATGTGTACTGATTATCCACTTGAGAAATTGGCCGACTTGTATGTTTTTGAAATTGTGAGACTTTACAAAGTGCCCTTGTCAACTATTTCGAATAAAGATCCGAGGTTTACCTCGCGGTTTTGGAAAAAGTTAAAAGAAGCTTTGGGGACAAAGTTGAATTTTAGCACGGCTTTCCACCCGCAAACCGACGATTGTTTAATTTTAGCCAAGTTGAGAGCGAAACCAATGTTTTTGCAAGAGATCTGCGAAGCTCAGAAAGGTGAGAAAGGATTGCAAGCTAAGATAACTCAGTGCGAGACGGGTATAGAATCAGACTTTCGAATTGGTTAGATGGTTGTTTAATGTTTCAAGACAGAATTTGTGTACCTAGAGACGATGAGCTTATTCGGAAAACTTTGCATAAGGCACATAGCAGTTGCATGTCTATCCATCCGGGTAGTGTGAAAATGTACAATGACTTGAAGAAAATGTATTGGTGGTCGAGAATGAAAAGAGACATCTTAGAGTTTGTCTCTAAGTGTTTAATTTGTCAGTAAGTGAAAGCCGAACACCAAGTACCTTCAGGTTTACTTCAGCCCATGATGGTTCCCGAGTGGAAATGGGACCGTATTACCATGGGTTTTATGTCTAGATTACCGTTGATGCCAAAGAAGAAAGATGTTGTGTGGGTTATGGTTGATAGGCTAACAAAGTCGGCTCATTTTATACCGGTGCGTACCGATTATCCACTTGAGAAATTGGTCGATTTGTATGTTTTTGAAATTGTGAGACTTCACAGAGTGCCCTTGTTGATTATTTTGGATAAAGATCCGAGGTTTACCTTGCGGTTTTGGAAAAAGTTAAAAGAAGCTTTGGGGACAAAGTTGAATTTTAGCACGGCTTTCCACCCGCAAACCGACGATTGTTCAATTTTAGCCAAGTTGAGAGCGAAACCAATGTTTTTGCAAGAGATCTACGAAGCTCAGAAAGGTGAGAAAGGATTGCAAGCTAAGATAACTCAGTGCGAGACGGGTATAGAATCAGACTTTCGAATTGGTTAGATGGTTTTTTAATGTTTCAAGACAGAATTTGTGTACCTAGAGACGATGAGCTTATTCGGAAAATTTTGCATGAGGCACAACGCAGTTGTATGTCTATCCATCCGGGTAGTGTGAAAATGTACAATGACTTGAAGAAAATGTTTTGGTGGTCGAGAATGAAAAGAGACATCTTAGAGTTTGTCTCTAAGTGTTTAATTTGTCAGTAAGTGAAAGCCAAACACCAAGTACCTTCGGGTTTACTTCAGCCCATGATGGTTCCCGAGTGGAAATGGGACCGTATTACCATGGGTTTTATGTCTAGATTACCGTTGATGCCAAAGAAGAAAGATGTTGTGTGGGTTGTGGTTGATAGGCTAACAAAGTCGGCTCATTTTATACCGGTGCGTACTGATTATCCACTTGAGAAATTGGCCGATTTGTATGTTTTTGAAATTGTGAGACTTCACAGAGTGCCCTTGTCGATTATTTCGGATAAAGATCCGAGGTTTACCTTGCGGTTTTGGAAAAAGTTAAAAGAAGCTTTGGGGACAAAGTTGAATTTTAGCACGGCTTTCCACCCGCAAACCGACGATTGTTTAATTTTAGCCAAGTTGAGAGCGAAACCAATGTTTTTGCAAGAGATCTGCGAAGCTCAGAAAGGTGAGAAAGGATTGCAAGCTAAGATAACTCAGTGCGAGACGGGTATAGAATCAGACTTTCGAATTGGTTAGATGGTTGTGTAATGTTTCAAGACAGAATTTGTGTACCTAGAGACGATGAGCTTATTCGGAAAATTTTGCATGAGGCACATAGCAGTTGTATGTCTATCCATCCGGGTAGTGTGAAAATGTACAATGACTTGAAGAAAATGTATTGGTGGTCGAGAATGAAAAGAGACATCTTAGAGTTTGTCTCTAAGTGTTTAATTTGTCAGTAAGTGAAAGCCGAACACCAAGTACCTTCGGGTTTACTTCAGCCCATGATGGTTCCCGAGTGGAAATGGGACCGTATTACCATGGGTTTTATGTCTAGATTACCGTTGATGCCAAAGAAGAAAGATGTTGTGTGGGTTGTGGTTGATAAGCTAACAAAGTCGGCTCATTTTATACCGGTGCGTACCGATTATCCACTTGAGAAATTGGCCGATTTGTATGTTTTTGAAATTGTGAGACTTCACAGAGTGCCCTTGTCGATTATTTCGGATAAAGATCCGAGGTTTACCTCGCGGTTTTGGAAAAAGTTAAAAGAAGCTTTGGGGACAGAGTTGAATTTTAGCACGACTTTCCACCCGCAAACCGACAGCCAATCAGAGAGGGTAATTCATATACTTGAAGACATGTTGCGGTGTTGTGTTCTTGAGTTCCTAGGTAGTTGGGAAAATTATTTACCGCTGGTAAAGTTTGCCTACAACAATAGCTATCAGTCAAGTTTGAAAATGGAGCCTTATGAGACTTTGTATGGGCGTAAGTGCTGGACGCCCTTGCATTGGACCGAACTCAGAGAAAATCAGATTCACAGGGTTAACTTAGTCAAAGAGACTGAAGAGAAAGTAAAGGTAATTCATGACTGTTTGAGAGCCGCTTCGGATAGACAGAAATCCTACGCAGACTTGAAACGAAAAGAAATTGAGTTTCAAGTCAGTGATAAGGTGTTTTTGAAAGTATCCCCGTGGATGAAAGTCCTCAGATTTGGTCAGAAAGGAAAATTAAGTCCATGTTTTATTGGACCTTATGAAGTGACTGAGAGAATTGGATCTGTAGCTTATCGTTTAGCCTTGTCATCCGAGTTAGAAAAGATCCACGATGTATTCCATGTGTCTATGTTACGCCGTTACCGTTCTGACCCATCACATGTGATTTCACCAACAAAGGTTAAGATTTGTTCAGACATGACCTATGATGAAGAGCCGGTTAAGATTTTAGATCGAGAGGTCAAGCAATTGAGAAATAAAAGTATAGCACTTGTGAAAGTACTATGGCATAGACATGGGGTTGAAGAAGCCACATGGGAGCCCGATGAGACTATGAGAGACCAATACCCAAACCTTTTTAACTGTAAGATTTTCGGGGACGAAAATCTCTAAAGAGGGAGAATTGTAACAACCCGATTTTGGGCCTAGTCGGAACAGTGGTTTCGGAACCACTAATCCGAGGTCGGAGAAATTATTTTTTTTATATATTGTTTTATGTGTTATAGCTTGATAATATGAGTGCATAAAAATTTTGGTGAATTAATTTTAGCGATCGCTTGCTTACTTTTGAAAAAAGACTGAATCGCACAAAAGGTAGAAGTTTTGCTTTAATAGCTAAGGGTGTTAATTAGCTATGAAACATTAAATTAGAAGTCCTTATTGAATAAATAGACCCCAAAGTGATTAGTGACTGAACATGGAGACAAAGAAATTGAAAAGTCAAAGGTTTGGTGGCTTTAGGTGACTTAATTGATAAAATAAAATAAAGTTTTCATCTTTTTCATTCTCTCTTTCTTCTCCACCGATTTTCACTCAAGAAAAGGGCCATGGAAGCTTGAAAATTTCAGCAACCTTTAATCCTTGCAAGCAAGTCATCTTGATGGTCATTTTTAATTATTTTTGTGTTTTTGACACCTTTATAGCTTAATCTAGCTAATGAGGGGACTATTTTGCAAAATAGTTGAAAATCTAGGATTTTGCCATGTGAGTCTTCATGTTGTTTGCTGAAATTTTATGGAAGAAATTAATCTTGGTTGTTAAATAAACAACTTTTGTTAAGTGATTTTCATGAAAACATCTAAAAATGACATTTTTGTAAAGGTTGTAAAATAGGTGGTAAATGTGTGAAATAACTGAAATTATGAGCTGTTATAAGAGTAATAAAGGTTTGGCTAGGCTTGTTATAGGAGGAAATTTGATTAAAATCGTTTTATGAGCCTAGGGGAAAAATCGTAATTATGTGAAAGCCTAAGGGCAAAACGATAATTTTGCCAAAGTAGGAATTTTGGAATGTCTTGATTAATGTGGTGATTAAATTAGTAAATTTTATCATTATAGATCAAGAAAAATGGAGTCCGGACTTAGATCGGGGGAAAACCAAGCAATTGGACTAAATCGAATTAGTCGCCCATATTTGTATACTGAGGTAAGTTGTACGTAAATAATACAACTCAATTATTATTATGCATTAAACAATTGATATTGTATAAAATGTTTGATTATTGTTATGAATATGCTTAATGAAATTTGATGTGGTATACTTCCGGTTGAACCTTAGGAATAGATTGGATATACACGCCATGACATTTGGGTGATATGTGTACTAGTGTAAGACCATGTCTGGGAAATGGCATCGGCCACATTATGAGAGCCAATGTAAGACCATGTCTGGGACATAGCATCGGCGTTAATATGTGTGCTAGTGTAAGACCATGTCTGGGACATGACATCGCCCACATTGTGAGAGCCAGTGTAAGGCCATGTCTTGGACATGGCGTCGGCATTGAGATGAGAGCTAGTGTAAGACCATGTCTAGGACATGGCATCGGCCTCGATATGTGAGCCAGTGTAAGACCATGTCTGGGACATGGCATCGGTATCGTACCCTTTCGTGTGAAGCTTGTCGGGTATCCTTTGGTATTCCAACTGGTTCAACAGGTAATTTAAAGCTTGTGTTAAAAGTGAGAACAGTTACGACTATGTTGTAAGTGATATAGGTACCTACACGAAATTCAAAAGAAATGAGCTTGATTTATGTTGTATGATTAGTAAGGATGAAAATGAGTAAGTTATGCCGTAAATCATTTGAGAATTATGTGCAAGTTTATAATGCGTTATGAGTATGATAATGCATGGTAATTGTTGTTGATTATTTATATGCGACTTACTAAGCTTTATGCTTACTCCCTCTCTTTTCCATTTTCTTATAGTGCCGCCAAGCTAGCTTAGGGATCAAAGGACGTCAGAGGCTCGATCACACTATCAATCTAAACATTTGGTATAGTTAGATTTACTATTTTGAGTATGGCATGTATAAGGACTTGGTCTTTGTCAAGTGTCATATTGTTTTGGCCAAATGTGTTGGCTTGTTTTGAAGAGTGATTCATTTTGTATAAGGCCATGGATGATGGCAAATACTTGTTGTTGATAAATGCAAATATTGGTGTTTCTATGAATGTGGTTAATACATAGTTTGGTTGATAAGTAAGAAATGTTGTAGGCGACAGAAAATAGCTTGGATTTTGAGGCAGGGATGCCTTAGTTGTGACTGATTTAGTCATGTGTTTGTGCTTGTAATGGTACTATATTATGTGAGTAGATGTGTGCTTGAAAGGGGTGACAAAAAGGCTTGGAAAATAGTCTTACAGCCGTCCACACGGGCTGAGGCACGACCGTGTGTCTCAACCGTGTGGATGACACGGCCATAGTACAGGGGTATGTGCCCAGGCCGTGTGAAGTCTGCACCTTAAATGCAGAATTAAATTCACCACACGACCTAGCACACGGGTGTGTGCCTTGGCCGTGTGACCTTATTGGGTTGATGACATCAGAAACAGAATGTCAAGGTTTTTGCACACGGGCTGAGACACGGGCGTGTCATAGTCGTATGTGGGACACGGGCGTGTGTCAGGCCGTGTGACATCCTGACTTCTTACGAAGCACAAGTCAGGCTCGCGCACGGGCTAAGGACATGGCCATGCCAGCCACACGGCCGTGCCCCAAGTCCACACGAGCGTGTGCCCCTATTTTCAATGAAATTTTCTAAAGTTTTCTAAGGTTCTCGGTTTAGTCCTGATCTGCTTTTAATGTATGTTTTGGGCCTCGTAGACTCATATTAGGGATTTTAAGACAAAGATTGAAAAGTTCTAAATTTGAACTAACTTTTATGACCCGGAAATGTATGTTAGTATGTGTTTAAGTTGGTAATGCCTCGTACCCTGTTTTCGACGTCAAACACGGGTAAGGGGTGTTACAATGCCAGTAACGCTGGAAGAACAAAGCCGAGAAATCGTCAAACCTTGACGCTTTGGTGGGCCCCATTTCTTTCAAAGCCATGTAAACCTCCTCCTCAGTATAATTGGACAAGAGAGTTCGATTTTCATCGGAGGAAATGTTAGCATCTATTCCCGATAATAAGTGCGTCAAATCCCCTACTCCACCTAATGAAAATAGAGATAGAAAGAAACCAATAGCCACTTCCCCTATTTCATCCTCATTACATGCCTTTATTCCATTCGCACGTTCCAACCTTTTTATCATATTAATTCGTCTACGAATAGAAATGTACCTATGAAAGAAAGTCGTATTCTTGTCCCCTAAACGCATTCAATTGGCATGTGCTCTCTGTTCCAGAAAACCTCCTCTTTATCGATCTCCAAATTGGAATTTATAATTTGTAGATCTTTTTAGGTGATAATTTTGGATAAGTTTTTTTAAATTATTCAAACAATGAAAAGTAATTTTATTTTACTTAAATAATATTTTTAATTATTCCAAAAAAAAATTTATTATCAAGACAAATTATTTGTCTCTATACACTATCTTAATTTGCAAATAAAAATTATGTAAAGTGGATATCTAAATACTAACATTTTCATCCATTGGCTTATAATATTTGAATCCAAATAGTTTTTGGATCCTTAATATTTATGACACAATTACAAATAAAACGACTACAATTATACATTTATACCATCGTTCTTTGTAAGTCCACCACTATTGTTGAGTGTCTGACCATTCTAAAGAATTTTTGTACGAAACAAAGAGTATGTGCACAATGATCGATAAGGAAGCTCATTCCATACATTAAATAGGGAGCTGAGTCAAATAAACATGTTGCCAATAACACTAGTAAAGTACTAAAAATTAATGTATTCTAAAATATTAAAATATTAATATAAAATTTACATAAAAATTTTTTTGAAAATTTTCATAAAAATTAATTGTACTTTTACTATATACAACTTTTATATCAAGTCTTTAATATTTAAATGTGATTGGCGAAGGTATATTTTATTCCAATATACAACAATTTTTACTATTGTTTAAATTTTTTTGTACAATCTTTTGCAATTTCTAATGATTTTTATATTTTTTAAAATACTTTAAGATTTCTAATAATTTCATTTTTTTATATTTTTTTGTAATAATTATTATTTTTACACTTTTTAAAAGTGCTAACATATTTTTGAATTTTTAAAAATTATACATTTTTATAATTTTATTTATATTTTTGGTAATTTTTTATAATGTTTATAATTTTTTTAGATGATTACATCATTATAATATTATCATATGGCATGTGACCGTTTATGATTAGTCGGAGATCTCAATCAATTTTATCTAACATTCAGAAAACTGAACCAAGAATGCCTAAAAACATTAAGGACAGAAGTGAGTAAAAAGAAATGAAAAAAAAATTCCAAGATCAAAGTAAATATATATATATATATATATATATATAAAATTTAGAGATTAAAGTATTCAAAAACAAATGATTGGAGTAGCTTAGCTGGTTAGAAGAATGGTGAGAACTCAAGGCCCAAGGCCACTAGGGAGGGTCATATGTACTAAAAGCAACGTGCTATTAATGGAAACTAAAACGCAACTGAACATAGAAAGAATAGTTTTTGAACAAACTGCGATAAGGCTTTTTGAATTTAATATGCTGGCTGATTTTTTAATTGCAGCCTGGCCATTGTAGCATAATCAGCTTCATCATAATGGTGCAGATGATGCTGCTGCCTTCCACCTCATTTCCTCCTCAATGTTGACATGATGCCAAGTAATCCATCACTGCCAAATGTTTTATAGCTATACTGAAAAAACCACCAGATTGTAGGAAACCAATATTGAAATGGATGAACACCCCGCCCTCCATGAGGGGTTTTTTTATGACGGCCTTGTATTGACCTACATTTTCAAGCGGAGGAGATAAATGATTTGATATGATGTCAACTTGGAACAGCAAGTTTAATGAGTAACATGCAGAGGAGCGTACCTGCCCTCAAGGTGAGTTCATTAGGGAAAAACTCAAACACACACATAAACCTCATCAATTTTTCCAATCAAATGATAAACAATGTCTCCCCTAACTGTATCCGGCAGCAAATGGAGAGCAAATATATGGGCAACCTTGAATTTATTTGGAGTAAGAATTGGATTTTGATCATGTCATTTTCTATTACTTTCTTTTATAGAGATTATAACAATTTTAGGAAAATTATTTCTAAATTTAACCCTCAAACCTTTCGATTAAACCCAAGATGAAAATGTGGACAAAAAAACACCCCAATTTGGATCATTGAATTCTTATAAAACAAGTCAGCATTAAAATATTAAACTAATTCTTGGCTCGTTTTAATTATTTATTTTTGGGTTAAATATCAAAATTATACTTTGATCCAATATATAATGTTATATATAAACATTAATTTTGTGCAATTTTATATTTTAAATTTTTATTTAATTCAATTTACTAACAACATTATCGAATTAGTACATTTTTTGGTTGATATATTGCATTAAAAAATAATTATATTAATCAAATATGAAAATAGATGAATGTATTAATTTTTTAAAATGTGTACAATTAAATTAAAATCAAAATTTCATGTATACATATGAATCACAAATTAAATTTCATGTGTATAATTACATCAAATTATAAATCTTTTTGGATAAGTGTTGAATTTTACTATACAAAAGAAGTATAATTCTACTAAAAAAACATAAAAAGAAAAAAAAGAAAACCAAAACAAATCAACAAATCAATATAATACCACCAAACATTACTATATAAGATCCCAATTGATTTCAACTTTACATGTTTCGAAGTAGGGATGTCAGTGGGGCGGGTTTCACAAGGTCTCGCCTCACTTCGCACCCAATTAGGCGAGGATGAATACAGGTTTTGCGGGTGGTGAGGCAGGGATGGGGACAAAAATTAGACTCGCCGTGGATGGTGGGGCTGGAGTGGGTATGCCACTGTACCCATCCCACCGCATCCTCGCCCGCCCCGCATAATATAATAAGCATATTTAAAAAATAAAAATTTAATTTAATAATTATCTTAATAGTATTTTATTAATTTAATAATATTTAATTTTTGTACTTGTGTTGCATTTAAAAACATTTATAATGTATAAATAATATTAGTTTGTTCTGTGGGAACAAAAAGCAAATTAGAAATCAATTAATCATATGAAGAACTCTCTGAAACCAAGAGTACTGTCCACAGAGTACTAGAGAGAGCAATCTTCTATTGCGGCTTGGGATGGAGGAGAGTGGTGGTGGAGAGAAAGATTCCGGCGAAGAGATCACGTTGCTAGCTGAAGAACTTGTCCAACTATCAATAAAGAGATCCATGGTAATACCAGCAGACAAACCCACGTTGATATGTTCGGTGTGGACCAAAAAGCAGTTTGATTTTGAAAGCTTTAAGGCACAATTGAAAAGCATCTGGAAAACAAAAAAGAAGTTTGAGATTAGATTTGAAGGGCAAAATTTATTCTTAGTAATTTTTGAACTAGAAGAGGATTTGGAGCAGATTCTAGAAGGGCGCCCCTGGTTATATCGTAAGTATCTTATTCTTTTTGATAAATTAGTTAGTCCAATTGATCGAGACTTAATCTGCCTTACTACATCACCTTATTGGATTAAAATCGGCCCTTGTTTACCTGAATTTGATAAAAAAGATTTAATGCATGCGATTGGGAGTACTTTTGATGGTGTTATCAGATCTGAGATTTTTGATGATTTTTGTCGACTGAAAGTTTTGTTGGACGTCCAGAAACCTTTAAGGAGAGGAATTTTTGCTTCTAGTGGTAATAGTGTTAATTCATGGATTCCATTCAAATATGAGAAATTACTTGTTTTCTGTTTGGGTGTGGGCATTTGGGTCATGGCCTTCAGGATTGTGAGTTACTGAGTCTAGAAGAAAAAAACAAAATTAAAGATGATCCCCCTTTTTCTGTTGCATTAAAAGCGGAATCTAGGGCAGTGGGGAGAGAAAGTATGAAATTCGCAGCGTTCTCAAAATCGAAAGTTTCTCAAAGTTCATACACAGGGTGTTCGCAGGAGGGAATAGTTGATTACGTTAGAAGAGCTAATCCTATGGCTAATTTCGAGAGTTTAATTAATGGAAGAAAATTATTAAAGTGGGAGGACGGTCTAAAGCTTAATGAAGATGTTGTAGAATTGGTGGATCAGGGACTGATTATCAAGCTGAAGGAGACAGAAAAAGAAAAACACAAAAAGAAGTGCTGGAGAAGAATGGAAATACGAAGTAAGGGAGATATAAGTATGAGTGAACAGGTGATGGGAAAAAGAAAAATTTTTTATAGTAGGGGTGATAAAAATGTTGAGGGAAGTGTCGAAACCGGATGTGCAAAAAGGAAAAAAGTAGATAACGATAAAGAACTGGTTCGGAGTGAAATTTTTGGAATCCAAGTGGATTATACAGATTCGGACTCTTTTAAATCGACAGCTGCCACTAGGCAAGCCGACCGAACACAATGAAAAGCCTATGCTGGAACGTCCTTGGATTGGGGAGTCCACGGGCAGTTCGAAGGTTGTGCTTCTTAGTCAAGCAGCACAATCCCCATTTGCTTTTCTTAATGGAGACAAAATTGGACAAGAAAAGGATGGAAAAAGTACGAAGAAAATGTGGTTTTGTACACGGAATCGAAGTTGAGGCAGAGGGCTCCAGGGGAGGTCTTTGTATGGCATGGAAAAATGATATAAGTGTTAGTTTGAGGAGTTTTTCCAGATGGCACATTGATGTTCTTATTGAGGATAATTTGGAAGAGGAATGGAGATATACTGGTTTCTACGGTTTTCCATATTTAAAAGACAAAAATCCAGTTTGGAATTTGCTTAGAAGACTTGCTAAAGAGAGTGATCTTCACTGGCTTGTTGAAGGTGATTTTAATGAAATTCTTTATTCTTTTGAGAAATGTGGGGGAATTCCAAGGGATGAAAAGCGAATGGAGGCTTTTAGGGAGACGTTAGTGGATTGCCAGCTATTCGATATCGGCTTTTCAGGGGTCCGTTTTACATGGGAAAGGGGAAACTTGCCAGAAACAAACATAAGAGAGAGGTTAGATAGGGGGTTGCAAATGAAAAATGGTTGAAGCTTTTTCAGTCGAATACTCTTCAGCGCCTTCATTATTCTACTTCAGATCATTGTCCCCTTCTTTTGAATACAAAAAAGTTGAAAGCTTTCACAAAGACCAGAAAATTCCATTTCGAAGCTTGGTGGACCATGGAAGAATCTCTAGAAACAGTCATTCGAGATTCTTGGGAAGCAAATGAAGGAACATTATTGGAGAAATTAGGAAAACTACAGTTTTGTTTGGAGGACTAGTCACGAAAAAATAATAGAAGCAAGGAAGGCCTAAAATAGAAGTTAATGAAAGAGTTGGAAGTCCTAGCAGAAGGTGAAAGGAATGATGATACAATGGCAAAACTCATAGACACCAAAATTCATCTGAACCTGGAAATTGACAAAGATGAGATGTATTGGGAACAGCGGGTGAGACAGAATTGGTTATAGCTAGGGGATAAAAACATGGCTTTCTTCCACAGATGCACTTTGGCTCGGAGGCAAACAAATACAATTTCAAAATTGGTAAGTGAGGAAGGCACAGAAATTGAGGAGGATTCAGAAATTTTTAATACGGCTTCTTCATTTTTTCAGAATCTTTTTAAGTCAAGAGGAGTGGCAGATCCCTGTAAAGTTTTAGATGGCATTGAAAGAATGATACAACAGAAAGATAATGAGTTCTTATTAGCTCCTTTTCGAGAAGAAGAGATTCAGGCAGCCTTGAAAGGAATGGGTCCCACAAAGGCTCTAGGAACAGATAGTTTTCCAGCATTGTTCTTTCAAAGGTACTAGCATATTGTAGGTAGAGATGTCATCGAATTTTTTTTAGGTATTTTGAATAATAATCAGGACTTTGGGGGTTTCAACAGCACATATATTGTTCTCATTCCAAAAGTCTCAAAACCTATGCATTTGGCCAAATTCAGACCCATCAGTTTGTGCACAGTTATTTATAAGGTGGTGGCTAAGACGATAGCTACTGGACTGCAAAAAATAATCGACAAATGTATTGACAAAGTGCAGAGTGCTTTTGTACCAGGGCGTCTCATCACAGACAATGTGCTTCTAGCATATGAAATTTTCCATACCATTAAGCAAAAGCGTACGGGAAAGAAAGGTGTTATGGCAGTGAAGCTGGATATGAGCAAGGCGTATGATAGGGTGGAATGGGGATTTATCGAGGAGGTTATGAAAAAAATGGGTTTTGATTGTGAATGGGTGGCACTTTTACGTAGGTGTGTTACTACAGTCAGTTATGCAGTCAACATTAATGGCAGGAGGGGGAATTTCTTTTTTCCATCCAGAGGGCTTAGGCAGAGCGACCCATTAAGTCCTTTTCTTTTTCTGATTTGTAGTGAGGGACTCTCTTCTCTCATGAGAACAACTCAAAAACGAGGCTTTATAAAAGGTGCAAAAGCCAGCAGACAGGGGCCAGCGATTTCGCATTTACTATTTGCTGATGATTGTATTATTTTTGGGGAGGCATCTCACAAAGGAGCAACAGTTCTGAAGGAAATTTTACAAGAATACGAGAGTTGTTCGGGTCAGTGTATGAACTTTACAAAGTCCATAGTCTTTTTTAGTCCGAATTCTACTAAAGAAGATAAGGCAATGGTGTCACAATTGCTAGGAGTCAAAATTGCTACAAATCCAGAGAAGTATTTGGGACTCCCAAACATGATTGAAAGACGGAAAAAAGAATCGTTTTAAAATCTCCTAGACAGAATTTGGATGCGTATTGAGGGATGGAGCAATAGAATGCTATCACAAGGGGGTAAGGAGATTTTTATCAAATCAGTCCTACAGGCTATCCCAATTTTTGCAATGTCATGTTTTCTTCTACCGAATTCTTTATGTAAAAAGATGGAAAGTATTTTCGCTATGTTCTGGTGGCAAAAAGGATACAACAGGAAAGGTATTCACTGGTGTCAATGGAGTCATTTATGCAGACCGAAAAACGAAGGGGGTCTGGGTTTTCATAATATGGCCCAATTTAATATAGCTATGTTGGCTAAACAGGGATGGCGTTTTCTAGAAAATCCAAACTCTTTAGTTTCGCAGGTGTTCAAGGCAAAATATTTTCCAAAATGTGAATTTCTTAATTTGCAGCTGGGAAATAAAAGTTCTTATGCTTGGCGCAGTATTTGGGCTGCACGGGATATCTTGGAAAAAGGGCTGATTTAGAAAGTTGGAACTGGTTCGAGTATATCTATTGTTAATGATGCGTGGGTTCTAGATCTTGTTAATTCCAGATTATTATCTTCTTATACAGGGTCAATTTATAATAAAGTCGATGAACTGATTAATTGCCAAACACGAGAATGGAATAGGGAGGTGGTAGAAGATACCTTCGGTGTGGATGAAGCGGACAAGATCCTTCGTATCCCTCTAGCAAAGCATCCGCATGACGATTTTGTGGCATGGAGAGGTGAACCAACTGGGGGTTTCTAGGTCAAAGGTACCTATAAACTATTACAGAGCTTTGATCCTAACGCTTATGCGGTACAATTTTGCTACTCTGATTTTTACAAAAAGTTATGGTGCCTTGATCTACCTACAAAGATTAAAATCTACGTGTGGAAAGCTTCCTGGAATTACATACCCACGAGGGTAAATTTATCATTGAAAAAGTTAACTTCAGATGTCTCTTGTCCTCGGTGTGGTTTGGGGTCAGAATCTTTGAATCACCTGTTTAGAGAATGCTCTATATCAGTTGAAATGTGGTCACATCTAACTGAACTAAAAGTGAAACAAGATTCTAATGCAGGTTTTACACAGTGGCTCACCTCGATAGTTGCTAGTCCTTTTGACTTGTGTAGACTTTTTTGTGTTGGTCTATGGGCCTCGTGGGGGGACAGGAATGCTCGGATTCATGAAAAGAGAAGTAAATCGGGTAAGGAAATAGCAGTTTTTATGAGAAATTATGTCAAAGAAATAGATGGTGCCAAAACCAAAGAAGCCAAAAGTGTTAAAGTTGTAAGCAGATGGAAGCACCCACCTTACCAGATTGTGAAAATCAATTTTGACAGAGCTTTCGACATGAAAGAGCATCTCTCAGCATCAGGAGTTGTGGCTAGAGATAATGAAGGTTCAGTTATCGCTTCAAGTTCCAGATTACAAGAGAAGGTGGCCTCTGCCTTTGCGGCTGAGGCTTTGGCTTGCCGAGATGCGGTCCAGTTAGGGATAGACATGCAAAAGAAAGAAGTCATTATTGAGGGCGATTCCCTTACAGTTATAAAGAAATGTAAAAATGTTTTGACAGATAGATCTCAGATCGGTTCGTATATTTTTGATATTCGTCAAAAGAAGTCTGATTTTAAAGCGATAAGTTTCGATTTCATTCCTAGATCTATTAATGTCCTATCACATCTGATAGCAAAAGAATCTTTGAAGCATAAAGAAGAAATTTACCTGGTTGGGGGAGTGCCTTTCTACTCTGAGACATAGGAGAGGAACGACAGTTTAAGGGAGCCAGACTAATCGTCAGAGAGTAAGGAAGCAGAAGGAGCGGAGGGTTTCAATCTTTTCTTTTTTGTTCCGCTCCAAAGAAGGGAGTTTTTTGACAGAGTTTTCTGTTTTCTAGCATAATGGAAATGAAAAGTCGGGGAAATGGGAAGGCTCAAAGGAATTGGCAGCAGATAGCAATTATCAAGCCTCGGTAAACTGCCTCCATTAATTGCTGGGTCAGTGGGATGTGACATTGTGCAGAGATATTGGTACCCAGCTGTCATTAGTCTTGACTGGATAAGATTTTTTGAATTTAGGCAATCGGTATTTTGTTTTATTAGTTGTTGCTTTTTGGGTCTGTTTTTGTAGGCCTGTTTTCTTTCTTTGTCCGGTTTTCTCATTCTGTTTTGTTTTTGGTCATAAGCCCATATTTTTTGTTTATGCTTAGCAATTAATGAACCCAGTCATGTTTACTTCAAAAAAAAAACATTTATAATGTATTTGAGACATTGTTTGTATTTAGATATTATGTAAGGATTTTATTTTCTGAATTTATTAAACTCATGTTGAAATTATATTTTATTTACCAATTAAAAGATCGCGACGACTTTTTTTTTTTAAATGGTGGCAATTGGAATAATGTCATATGTGGTGAGAGTCCGGAGGACAAGTATTTCATACTTTTTTCATACAAAATTTGGTTTATATTTATTTAACTGATACTTATAAATATATTATATGAAGTGGATTGCGAGATGGGTATAGCAGGAACTAAATGGGTTTAAGGACCCATATGGGTGGTGGGGCAACGATGGTTTATTTTGCAGGTCATAGGGCAAGGATGATTTTGGGATGGATATGAAAATTCTTAACAGGGATGGGTGCAATGGGAGCAGCTCGCACTTACCCCGCCCAATTGATATCCTAGTTCTAACAACTTAACATATGACCCATTAATAGATGTCAAAAAAGACTATTTATCTTAGAGAGATCTACTTAAAATTTTAGGAAAACATCAAAGATTGCTATCTTATTTATCAAAGATAAATAAAATATGTTAATTAATTGGTGAGTTGGATATTCGGAATCAAAAAAATCCTTAATTTGCAAATTTTGAATTAGTAGATTTATTATATTTTTGGACTTCACTAAGGATTGGCAGCAAATTGTGACCTTTAATTTTGGCACCCAACACTGGATATGCCTTTGACTATATACATAAGCACACGAATGAGAAATGAAGAACCAGCAGTCTTTACAGTGACAATATTCATCCTCTTAAGAAAGAAAAAAACAGAAATAGAAAGAAGAAAAATAAAGCCTCCTACTTATTGAAACAGCAATAATATACAAGAACAGAGTTAAAACCTTTAAACAAAAGTCAAGTTTCCTTAATCTTTGAATTTAGGTTGATGGATTTGGAAGCGGCTCCATTTGATCAAACATGTCTGCTGGGAAATCATCGAAGAAGGCATCAGGGATCATAGGGTTATCAGCTTCTTCCCTTGCACCGAACCCACCGCTTCTCACCGGTTCAAGAAATGGCTGCTGCTCCACGTTCCCACTGTCAAGTTCAGGAACATCCATAGGTGCAAACACTTGTGAAAAGTAAGGGTCCTCGAATTTAGCCAACAGGTCTTGGCTTTCCAGTGATAATGTGAGGTATGGTTGGGGGTGTGGGATCTGAGGGAAGAAAGCTTGCGGTTGGGCCTCAGCAGCAGCATACGGGTTGTTCCCTATCGACATTAGGTCCAGCTGCGCCATGTTCGCATCGGTGTACAACTTGGGATTTACTAGTTCTGGGAATTGCTCCACTTTAATAATAGTCTCGGAGTTATCAAGGTAGGATGATGATGAGCAAGATTGAGCCATGGTGTATGATATTTCCTCCATTAATGAACTCAACTTTGGAGACTTGAAAATTAACCCCCCCCCCAAAAAAAAAAAGAAACATAACTACATATCGCACCATAAGAAAACTATTGAACTTAAACCATCTAAAGACTACTCAAGAATTAATACAATACAAGCAATCAGCAACAGTTTAGCCACTTTTTATGCGAAGAACGGTGAAGTGAATTCTTTTTGAGTCAATTCATCAAACAAATGCATCCAATGGAATATTTTATTAGTCCCCAAACCACAAAAGTGATTAAAGTAATTCCAAAAAAGCACTTGGAAATTCGAAACAACCATCATGAAATTGGGGTTTACCTTAAAAACAGGAACATCGTGAAAGGCAGGGATTTCCCTTTTAAGTTTGAGTGATTTGGAAGAGGAAGAGGAGGAGGAGGAAGAGGGGGTCCCTGAATTCTGCAAAATCCTAGCCAGTCTCTTCTGCCTACTGCTCCAAAAATTCTTCACGTCGTTATCGGTCCTTCCAGGCAAATACGTTGCGATTTTAGCCCATTTGTTCCCAAACTGTGCCTGCAATTCTATCACCATCCTCTCTTCCTCTGCCGTAAACTTGCACCCACTTGGAAGATTCAAACAAACAAACAAAAAATAAATTATTTGTGAATTACAAACAAGTAGTAGAGGGGAGCAGCAGAGATTAATCTATCTATCTATCTATCTATCTATATATATATATATATATATATATATACACGCATGCTTACTTCTTCAAGTTGGGTCTAAGTTTGTTAACCCAACGAAGACGACAAGATTTGCCAGTTCTTTGCAAAAGGCCTTTGGATCGAATGGAGCTCCATTCTCGAGGGCCATATTTCTTAACATGGCTGATCAGCACTTCATCTTCCTCTGCCTTCCATGGCCCTTTCCGTATCTGACTTATCTCTACGCGCTTTCCTTCCATTTCCCCTAATTTAACCCTACTATCTTATACCAGGGAATGGCTATTCACGGATTTGGATAATAAATTTGGTCTTGTAATTTTCTCTTCTTTTTTTTTTTTCTGATTAATGTAGTAGTCTTATTATCTTTGTTTTAATGTTTCTTCTTTCGGTAATGACGGTTAAGACGGTTACTGCCACTATCCTCCGCCAATATCCCCACGTTCCCAATTTTTTCCCTCATTCAGAATTTGTAATTTACGTATCTATCCTTTACTCCTTCTCTCTCTCTCTCTCTCTTTGATAGTTTTATGAATCACTTTTCTTTTTAAGATTATATGTAGAATTACAATTAGTAAATATTTGAATGATTGTAATTACAACTAAACATTATAAAGTATAATAATAATAATATATTTAAAGTTAAATTAAAATAACTTTTAAAGGATTTAAATTTAAAAAATTGATTCAATAGTAGAATGTATAATCATTAAAGGTAATATCAGTTTAGTTGAATTTTTTAGTTTTTTTAACTATCCATTATAATTTGACCCAGTTCAATTTCCGTTTTCATATTATTTTTTATTTTGATTTTATAAACTTATTTTAATAAAATAAACTTTATTTTATGACTTTTTAATATTATTTGATAAATTTTCAAAGTCTTTTAGTAAATATTTCTAAAAAATAATAATTTTTCAAGAACCTTTAAATTATATTTATTATTTTAAATATAAAATAGTTATTTTCTATCATAAAATTTTTAAAAAAAAGTTATATATTAAATAAAAAATTAAATCGATTTTTAACTTATATTTTATAAACCGGATTGGTTTAGTTAATTCTTTTGCGTCCCACAACACATCAAACGGTGGTCCGCGTGTTCAGCATCCAACCAATCAACGTGCTCCTAACAAGACATCGTGTTGGGCGCATTTATGCAAAATGGGCCTGCCACACCCAATTCCATGCAATCTTTCATTTCAATCTCATGAGGTTTGTGTTTACCAACACTATCTTTTTAATTATTATTTGTATCTTTGATTTATTCAATTTTACAACAAATAAATACATGAATCTATTAAAAATAATGAAATAGAAAACAAAATTATACCTTGAAATTTAACCTGAAGTTTGGAATGAGTAATTACGAAATTACAAATTATCGTATACCCATATATGGGTCCAACTGCTATATCTAACCGTCCAAAAAATTCTTATTCAAGCCCTATTCAATCTGCGTCGGAGACAAGCCACCTGGAAATTAACAAAACACATTGGTATTCAACAACCTTGCTAATGTACATTTCTTTCCATCTGGCCGTTATTTGAAACCATATTTAACACAAAGAAACGATCTCCAGCATGATAACCTTGTAATACTCTGGTAGGAAATGTGTTCCATTGTCATTCTGAATGATGACCACACCTCCGATGAGGTTGTTGTTTAGGTAGCTACTTATGTGTAGGCATAAAACCCATGGTAAGTCGAAACCTCCTACCTCCAGGGATCTCTGTGGGCGATGACGATTTGAGCTTTTTGGAGGGTTAGCATCAAATGAGAGGTGAAGATCATTCATTTTGTTGATAGCACCTAAAGGGATATTGGATTAACTTTCTTGAAGATAAACTTATTTCTTGACTTCCTAATTATCCATAAAGTACAACTGAAGGTCATTAACCAGAAGCCATTGAAAGATCCAAGAGGGGATAGTAGTAAGATGGAAGGACTTTATGCGAAAGGAGAATGGAGATCTAAACCAAACAGCTCTACAAAAATCACAGTGAATGAATAGGTGTTCAAAGGATTTCAAGTAAGTCTGACATAAAGAACAGTAGCTATCCTTTGTAATGTTCCATTGCTGGAGAGTCACCTATTGTTGCATATATTCCATAAGAAGATTGTCGAAACTTTTTTTCCATAAAATAGCTTCATCATATTAGGAAAAAAACATGAAAATTTATTTTTTAAAATATAAATTTTTTATTAAAAAAATAAGAGTTGCCATCAACTTATTTTATTAGATATGATAGACTATTTATAGAATCACTTTTTACGAAAATAATTTTAAAATAGATTTCTTTTTAAATGACATTTTTGTGATCTACATTGAAACTTAGAAAAAAATTGGGCAAGAAAGATTATAGCACTCTCATTAATTACGGGTTATGAGTTCTCAAACTCAATATTTAAATATGACTCCTTAAATAAAACTGAGTTAAGTACCTACGATTAGGTTTTCTTTGTTTTCTCTGTCTGCCAAAGTAGCAGTTTTGGAGGCCTTTTTTCTCCGCTTTTACCTTAAATTAGGGTTTCAATAAAAAAAATAAAAGATTTAAGGCTATAAAGAATTGAAGCATGGAGGATGAACTAGCAAATCTGAACTTGGCCAACGAAGAAGAAGATCTAGTTAAGGGCCAAGAAGATTGCGAGGAAAGCGAGGAAGATTTCAATCTTTGTATGGTAGGAAGGGTTCTCACAGATAGTGCAGTCCACTTTTCGTCAATGGGGAATGTTCTTGCAGAGTTATGGCATCTTATAGAAGGGGTAACTATCTCAAAAATTGAGAATAGAATCTTCTTCCACTTTTATAACGAGATAGATCTAAAAAGGGTTTTAGACGGTATACCATGGCTCTTTAATAGACACCTGATTATTTTCCATATATTAAAGAAGGGGGAAGATCCAGTACAAGTTTCGCTTTTCCACACAAATTTTTGGGTACAAATTCAAGACTTACCGCTAGGTTCTATGTCGGAAGGCATGGCACGATAGATGAGAAATTTCATTGGTGATTTTATAGAGTATGATGCAAAAATTATAATGAAATGAGTAAGGAAGATCATGCGCATTAAGATTCGCCTGGATGTTCGAAACCCTCTAAAGAGGAAGAAGCACATCATCTTCGGCAAAGATAAATCTACTTATGCAATCTTTCAATATGAAAAGTTATCCCTATTTTACTTATATGTGGGAGATTAGGGTACGGTGAAAGTTTCTGCCCACTACGTTTAACTTTGGGACTACAAGAAGTGGAGTTTGGGTGGAATATCTCGTTGAAAACCCCACCAAGAAGGGAAGCACCAATTGTAAGCAGATGGCTGAGGGAGGATCCAAAGGATATGATCAAAAGTGGGATGGACATGGATGTACACAAGGGGAAGCAACAAATGTGAAGTTCACGCATAGATCCCAACAATATTTCAAGAGGGAAAGGCATTATGGGAGAATTGAGTAGGAGATTCCATAAGGTTAGCCAAGTAAGTGATGAGAGTAGATTTGGGGAACGCGACGATAGACCTTGTGGATGGGAAGAAAAGGCAAAAGTGCAACATTTAGAGGACAGCAACAACAATTACCTAATGAACACAGAACTTGACAATGATATATCGGTGGCCGCTAGCAAGCAGACTGGTCGGTTGTAATGAAAACCTTAAGTTGGAATGTCCGTGGCCTAGGGCAACCACAGATTGTTAGACGTCTCAAGCTATGAGTCAGCCTAAGCTTTTGTTTCTTTAAGAAACAAAAGTCAGTTAGAGAAGAATGGAAATAATAAAAAGGAGTGTGGGTTTACGAATGGAATATATGTTAGTGTTGATGGTTCAAAAGGAGGCCTTTTACTTGGGTGAAAAGAGGACATATCCATAAAATTAAGAAGTTTTTCTAATTCTCACATTGATGTTGAAGTAATGGAGGATAATGGAAAAGACTGTTGGAGGTTTACTGGTTTTTATATATCTCCAATAGAAAAACAGAGGAGGGTTTCGTGGAACATGCTTAGGCAATTAAACAATAACAGTCAAATGCCATGGCTAGTGGTGGGCGATTTTAACGAGGTAATGTTCTCGTTTGAAAAAAGAGAGGGACAAGTAAAGGATGAAAAGAAAATGATGGCATTTAGGGAAGTTTTAGAGGAATGTGATTTGAGTGATTTGGGATTTTCAAGACAGTGGTTCACTTGGGGGAGGGGTCGGTTACCGAACAACATAAGAGAAAGGCTTGATAGGGTGGCAAATTCTGCATGGTAGACCTAATTCTCAAGTTACTCGGTGCATCATCTAAGTCATAGTTTTTCAGATCATTGTCCAGTGGTAGGGGATACTATGGGAAATGGAGAGGGTTGAATTGCGCGTAGAGAATTCCCTTTTTGTTTTAACGCTAATTGGGTTTTGGAGAAAGAGTTTGAGGAGAATAAACAAGGGATGGGTTTTGGTGCAAAAGGAGCTACCAGAAAAGCTTGAAGTATTGGGAAAGAAGCTGAAGGAATGGGTAAAAATTAATAGAGGCTCTCGAACAAAAAAAAAAAAAGAGGAGATCTGAATTTGAATTAAATAAGTTGAATGAAGAGGATCCTGACTAGGTAAGTCTTGCCGAAATTACGGAAGTCAAACTAGCATTAAATATGGAAGTAGATAAAGAAGAACTGCGAATTGGCTTCGAATGGGGGACTGCAACACTGCTTTCTTCCACAATTTCTCATCATATCGCAAGAATAAAAATACAATAAAATGACTTGAAGATGGAAACGGTGGATAGGTAAAAGGGACAAGGATCTGACAAAGCTAGCAACTGATTATTTTAAAAACTTATTTTCATCGAACCCAACGCAGGGCTGTGAAAATTTAATGAGTGAAATTCAACCTTGTATCAATAGGATCTTAAATGATGCGTTATGTATGGAGTTCAAGAAGTAAGAAGTGGTGGAAGCTAGAGTAGAGTCCACACGAAAGGATAGCTAGCCCCTTTAGGGTCGAGATTAAAAATAAATTTTGATGCAGCTTTCAATAGACAAAGGAATGTATCATGCTCGGGGATAATAGTCAGAAATGGCAAAGCAGAAGTTGTCTGTTCAAAAGCTATTATTAACACAAACATACCGTCAGTTTTTGCAGCTGAGGCATTGGCGTGTTACCAGGCACTTGCTTTGGGTGTTCACCTTGGTATAAGTGATGTGGATGTAGAATGGGACTCGAGGGCGGTGATTCAAAAACTGCAAGGAGAAAGCATGGATCGGTCTGAGATTGCGGCGTATATAGCAGATTCAAAAAAGTTGTTATCTCATTTCAGATCTTGTGTTTTTATTTTTCAAAACAGAGAGGCAAATGATGCTGCACACAATATTGCTAGTGAAGGAATTATAAGAGGGGAGAATGCTTATCTTTCACATCGAGTGTCGGAGGGAGGTGTTGATCTGATGATGGCGGAGCGGAGATGATCGGAACTGCATAGGAGTCAAGGGAATGTAGGGAGTGAACGGAAAGAAGACAGATGGAGGGGCTTTTTGAGGTTTGAGATCTCTGATCAAGAAAGGGGGGAGGATTCGAAAGGTTCTAAGGGGATAAAAGAAATGGTTGGATAGAAATGCTGAATCAAGAGACTGATGCAGATGAAAGGAAAGAAGGAAGATGAAGGGGTTCGCTGGGAAGAGGGGTCTTTGCACAAGACATGACGGTTTTGAAAGGTTTTGGAGGATTGCAGTAAAGTTCTGATGGAAATGATGGACATTTAATGGAAATTATTTTGCCAGGGATTTTGTTTTTTCAAGACGGGAATTAATTGCAGTTACAGCTGGAGTGCAGGTCCTATAGCACGCCCGTCGGATGCTAAAGTTGGTTTTGTCTACTCTTGGGCCGATTTATTTTTCTTTATTTGTTTATGTTCTTTAATTGTTGGATCTTTTTGTTTGGGTTTTATTTTTCTTTATGTTCTGAACTTTATTTTGGCCTAAGTTAATACAAATTTCAGCTTTATATCAAAAAAAAAAAAAAAGAAGTGGTGGAAGCTGCGAAAGTAATGGCTCCTCTTAAAGCTTCTGGTAAGGACGACTATCCAACTTTCTTTTATCAAAAGTTCTGACATATTGTTGGAGATAATGTTATTAAATATTGCCTTGAGGTGTTGAATAGTCACAAGCTGAGGTCATCATGTGTCGGGCTGGGCTGGGCCCAAACAAAATTTTAGGCTTGTTTTCTAGGTCCAAGCCCGGCCCAGCCCGAAATATGGGCCTAAAAATTTGTCCAAGTCCGACCCGAAAGAAAATTGATAAACCCGAACCCGGGCCGGCCCATATTAATTTTTTTTAGTTTTTTTCGTTAAATAAAAAATTTTAAAATAAATATTAAAACAAAAAACAAATAAAAAATATGTAAAAATTTTTTTAGCTTTTTTCATTAAATAAAAAAATTTTAAAACAAATATTAAAACAAAAAAAATAAAAAAATATGTAAATTTAAAAAAGTATATTTGATTAAAAATAAAATATATATTTAATATATAATTCGGACCGGGCCGAGCTCGGGCCAAAAAAGTTTTACTCGAGCCCGGCCCGTTTTATAAACTGGCCTCGTTTTTTTTATCTAAACCCATGTTTCGGGCCTATATTTTTACCCGAACCCTCCCATTTTTCGGGCAGGCCGTCGGGCCGGGCCGAGTAGCCCAACCCATGATCACCTCTAGTCACAAGGATCTTGTGGAGATAAACAAAATTAATATTGTGCTCATTCTTAAAGTTCTATCACCAAAGAATTTGGGGCAATTCAGACCTATAAGCCTCTACAATGTCATCTATAAAATAATCTCGAAAGTAGTGGTAAATAGGTTTAGAAAGGTATTAAGCTTTTGTCCCAAGCAGGCAAATAACAGATAATATCCTTAGCGTATGAATTATTACACTCTTTTAAAAAGAGAAAAAAAAGTGATAGAGGATCTTTGATCTTTCGCATTGAAGTTAGATATGAGTAAAACTTACGATAGAGTGGAATGTGATTATATTGTAACCATGATGAGGCTATTAAGCTTTTGCAACGAATGGATAACTCTTATTATGAGATGTGTAAGGAGTGTTTCCTATTTGGTGGTGCTTAATAGGACTCAAGGAGCAGATTTTAAATCTTCTAAGAGGTTTAAGACAAGGGGACCCCTTGAGCCCATACTTATTTATTATATGCGCGGAAGGTTTCTCAAAATTGTCGAATATGGTGAAAAAGGAAGGGAAGATTGAAGTGGCAAAGGTGGGAAGAGGATGGTTATCAATAACTCACCTATATTTTGCTGATGATAGCATCCTGTTTGGGGAGGCTTCGACCAAATAAGTAATAGCGATAAAGGCAGTGGTAAATGAATATGAGAAGACTTCAGCTCAGATGCTGGACTTTGATAAATCCTTAATCTATTTAAGTAGGAATACCGTTGAAGGAATTAAAGTATAAATAGGCAGAGTCTTGGGGGTTTGAATATCACATAACCCAAAGAAATATCTTGGGTTACCAACAATGGTTGGGACGAGGAAAAAAATGTGTTTGTGGAGATAAAAGAAAAATACATGCAAAAAAATGAAGAGTTGTTCATAACCTTTCTATAGGTGGCAATGAGGTTTTTATTAAATCCATTTTTCAAGCGTTTTCAATTTATGCAATATAATGTTTTATGTTACTTATGTCATTATGTCATGAGTTAGAAATTTTAATGTGCAGATTTTGGTGGCGAAATTTGAAATCTAACAAAGGCATTCATTGGAGTAGCTAAACTTCTATGTGCAGCCTAAAAGTGCAAAAGGGAATGGGGTTTAAGGAGTTATCAAAGTTTAATATAGCCCTGTTGGCTAAACAGGGATGAAAACTAATCACCAATCCTAATAGCTTGCTTGATTAATGAAAATTAAGTATTACCCTCGAGTGGATTTTATGAGTGCGAGTTTAGGGTCTTACCCATATTTTACCTGGCATAGCATTTGGGGTGCCCGTAGTCTATTAGAAAAGGGCACGAGATGGAGAATAGGAAATGGCGAAGCGACGAACATATGGAATGATGCGTGGCTCCCTACCCCTAGAGACGGAAGAATAAAAGTTCAGAACATTAACCTAATTTTTTTTACATTGGTATATATAATCAATAGAGATTCGGTTACCTGACAACAATATGACATCTACAATTTATTCAACATAGAACAAGCCAAGGCAATTTTGTCGATTCTGTTGGTGAGTGGTACGCAGTCAGATGAGACAATATGGCGGGGGGACAGATCGGGTGAATACACAGTAAATAGTGGTTACAAATGGTTAATAACAGAGGAAATTCACCTACTGGGAAATAATGTTACAACCCATTCAAAATATGTAAGAAATTACTTTACAAGACTATGAAATCTTACAATACCCAGTAAAATAAAAATAAACCTATGGAAGATAACAAACATTTACTTATCGACCCTAAGTAATCTAAAATTATGAAGGCTTAGGGAAGATGCGCTTTGCCCAATGGAGGAAGATGAAACTGTGGCCCACCTCTTCCGAGACTGCAGGTTCACGAAAATGGTTCTTCAAGGGGTTGGTGTGGATATCTTGCAAACAGATATTGAACAAGAGTGGAAGCATTGGTTAGTACTCTTTTTCAAAAACAACATGCAAATATGTATAATAATGGCCATTTCACTCTGGGACATATGGTTTAATAGGAATAAATGCTATAACGAGGGGAAGAAGGAAAGGGTTCAGGATGTAGTAGATTTCATCAAAGCATATATAAGTCAAGAGAAGAACACTAGAGGCCCCTAGAGGCAACGCAGGTCAAAATAAATTTTAATGCAGCATGCCAACAGCAGGAAAATAGAGCAACAACGGGCATAATAATAAGAGTTAGCGAGGGGTTGGTAATGGATTCATGCGTTACCCGGTAGAAAATGCTCGAGACCCGACCACTGCGGAAGCTAGAGCCTATCTACAAGCTGTTAACTTTTGGGGAAGAAATGGGGTTCAGTGATGTTGTAGTGGAGGGGAACGCACTAACAGTGATAAAAAAAAAATACTAAAGTCAGCAGATATTGACAAATCGATGATCAGAAACATAGTAGATGAAATAAAAAATAGAAATTCCAGGTCCAAGAGGTTATCTTTCAAACACACACCTCGAACGTTGAAAGGAGCAACGCACTTTCTGGCAGCGAGCGGGCGAAGATATAACGTTCTGATCTACTGGATGGAAGAGGTGCCTCCAGAAGTGGAACCTCTCATTACGAACGGTAGAAGGGGTATATTGAATTAGTGATTGGATCTCTATAGAAGACATGTCACGATGGAGGCAAGTAAGAGCGACGAGCTCTTGCAAACGAGATGTACAAAAGAGAGATGCAGTTCGAGTTAAACGATGGCGGAGACATAACCCGAGACAAATGTTCTGAGGGGCGAAACTATCCGGCAAAGAGGACACAGAGACTAGTTAGAAATCAACTGAGGCATTAAAATAATTTTGAGACAAGTCAACCCGATGTCATTTTGAAGACGCGACAAAGGCGTTGCAAGAATGGATCGGGAGAATGTCATGAGCCGCAGATCAAAGCTCATGACAAATGCACATAGAACATCACATAGAGGTTGACTAAAGTGTGACTTATTTGATTCATTTGAACTAACTCGATTCATGAAACATATGAAAAAGTCTATCTACTTGATGACTTAATGAAACACTCCAATAAAATTAGAATTAGCGAGATAACTACTGTAAATTCTAATAGATAAAAATGTATATAGTTTAAATTCATTAGACTCTCAATTTGTAGATAGAGACTAATTTTAGTCATCGATGTAATCCGATATGTACTACTGAATCTTAAAGAACTCAACTATAAATAAAATCTTCCTCTTTCATTTGTAATAATCCCATTGTTTTTATTTAGAATTATAAAATACTTTGGGAGTATTTATTCAAACACTTAGTGTGCTATAATTTTCTTATAGCATTTCTGTTTGATTCAAATCCCTTTGTCTTTCTGAATTACTTTCGCTTTATTTGGATGTCGTAGAGAATTTTCCTTACGGATTTTTATTTTCAAGAGGTAGGCGAACTTAAGTGGACTTGAAGCAAAAGAATCACCTATAACCACGTGGCTTACCAAACTAAGATTATGTATGCATTGTAGAACAGTCAAACACCAAGAAGTCAATGATCCACAAATTAATCCTTATCTTAACAGTTGTAAAAACGACAGCTCGTGGAGAACCTACCTAGTTGGTAAGAAATTAATTACACTTTGTTTATTAGTCAGCAGAGATGCCAACATTTTTTAATAGAAATCTACATCTATGATCACTAATAATTTTATAAGCTGATTCTGCAATAATACGATGATAGACTACAAGTCCCACCAATAACCATTGGTGACTGTACATTAATGCTCAGTGTCTATCTTCTTCAGGCGCCATATGGTAAATAATTGTCTCATCTGAACGGGGATTAGCATGATACTGTCCATAAAATGCATAAATACCTACAGATACTATGCTGAGGATGATGAATCTGATCCATGCTTCATAGTGCAACTGGGCCAAAAAAAATAGGGTAATTAACACCAGCCGGCTTTGGTCTATAAATTCTTCAAATTTTAACTCCTTTATGAATTGGTTACACAAATTCAATGCACTAATTCCAAAGGACTGTAGTGAGGGCATTTTGCAAGCATACCTGAGCAAACAGGAAGATGTTGAAAAAGATGCAAACAGATGGCAAAATCGGAACCAATGGACAAGAAAACCCTGGAGGATCTGAATAACCCTGAGAAGAGTACATTAATGGGTTCAGAAAATCTTATTAAGAGGTTTACCAATTCAGCTGGTCATGTTAAACCAAGCAGAAAGCCAGCATGTGAGCTGTAAATAGCCAAAAGCACAATCAATCTTAACATTGAACACCATTAACACCTTATGTATATCAATAAAGGCTCCCTTTTTCCTGGCATTGGAAAGGAAAAGTAGAAAATCAAATTTATGTATAGATAAATTCGTTCACCTGACGGAAACAAAGAGCAGCACAAGCCATTATGGCTATAACCACCGCAACAATCATAAAAATAAAATGAGTGCCAAAACGATAAAGAACTCCAGCAGCAAAACCACAGCATGCCACTAGGAAAATACATAGGACACCTTCACACCAGGTTGAGATGCACTTTGAAGAAACTCGATTTCCAGTGTTATTTTTCCAGCGAAGCGTTACAACACAGGCTGCAACAACAGAATAGCCTGTCTGAAACAAATCAAAGTATAAAGTGAGGTGCATGTCATTCGCAATTATACACATCTAAATGCATTTTGTCCTTCAAAACATCAACTTAATTTATGTACTTTCCTTTGACCTCATGACCATCCAATACGTGCACTTCTACACATTACAGGATGTTGACAGAAGCCGGAGTATACACTCTATGGTTACAGGTTATTAGCAAATAAAAGTTCTGCAGATACTGATCTGCTTTCATCTGAAGCTGAAAATACAATACTTTGATGACCTACAGATGATACTAGGAAATGCACCAACTCTGAAGTAGGTTACACCTTGTAGATACTTGTTTTTGGTTACTAACTGTCCAATTTCCAGACCTAAAGCTGTGATAACTTAATAACCATATATGATTAAGCAAATATAGAGCAAAGACTTCACAGAAAAAGGAAAAGAAATGGCCTACCAGTGAGCCAACTGAAAGAATGTGTGATAGGATATGCACGTTAAACAGCCCTCCCAAAACAGCAGCAATGATACCAACCCAGATTTGAGAATGAATAGGTGTGTGGCGTATCGGATGCACTTTAGCAAATATTGAAGGCAGTAAACCGTCCCTTCCAAGCCCAAGATATAAGCGAGACTGCTCAGAGAAACACTCCATCATGTAAACTGGAAACATGTTACTCAATAAGGATGTAACAAATACATAGAAATTTGACATAAAGACCAACTACTGCTCAGACAAAGCATTTCATCACGTGCATTGGGAACATGCTACTCAATAAGGACATAACCACATAACAGAAACCATTGAAATTTCACCTGGACATATAGACCAACTAGAAGGGTTGTTGTAAGCCCAGCAACAGCTCCAATACTGATCAAAATAGAAACATATTTCAAACCCTTGGATGTAAACGCTTCAGATAAAGGAGCATCTTCGCCAAGGAGGTTGTATGGTACCATCCCGGTGATCACCAAGCAAACACCAACGTATAAAACAACACATACAAGCAGACTTCCCAAGATTCCTATTGGCAAATCGCGCTGAAATATCAAAATTAAAACAGGGAAGATATAAAGAATGAAACTACAAATAACATGCAGACACTATAAAACAATACAATACAAGATAAAGAATAGTAACATAAATTACAATAATTTGAATGACAAGACATTGAGTTGCTTTCAAAATAAGATTACCTGAGGTCTCTTTGATTCTTCAGCAGAATTAGCAACCGCGTCAAATCCAACATATGCAAAGAATACTACGGTTGCTCCCGTAAATATATGTTTAACACCATTGGGAGCAAAAGGAGACCAATTATCTACATCAACTTTGAAAGATCCAACAATAATGACAAAAATAACGATGACAACCTGCAACACAGTTAATGCGGAAATCAGTTACGATCACTCCCATTTCACTTTTTTCCTCCCCTTCAGTTTCTTCCCTTCACCAAAGGCCAAATGTTAACTTTAAATTATTCACAAATCTTGTTGATTTTGGTATCCGAGTACAATCTTTGTCCTTTTGTACTCTAAGAAAAAGGAAAAACGGGTATCATCAGAATATAGAAAACAAACGAAGTCCTGAAAGGAGGGTACCTTGGCTGCAGTCATGAAAGAATTAACAGCAGAAGATTCTCCAACACCAAGACAGAGGATAACAGTCAAAACGGCAAGAAGAATCGGAGCCAGGATATTGATAGACAAAGTTCCTCCAAAGAATTCTTGACCACCATGACCAACCCAGGGAGGTATGTTTCCTTTCAAAGCAGGGATGAGCTCGAAAATGGTAGCCACGTAGCTAGCTAAGCTACGGGCAATACTAGCTGCTCCGATATGATAATCCAACATTAATTGCATGAATACAAGGAAAGCCGTAATTTCATTGAATGCCGTGTACGCGTACAAGTACGCGCCTCCGACTACGGCGGGAAACCGTGACGCTAACTCCGCGTAGCACAACGCGTTCAACACACACGATGCTCCCGCGAGTATGAAACTAATAGTCACTCCTGCAAAAACAGATTCAGAAAATCGCAACAAAATCTAAAGCAGAAACGATATCTGCGATCCCATAGAACCAAAAAGGAAAGAATTGGAGCGGACCTGGACCGGCATCACGAGCGACGGTTCCGGTGACAACGAATATGCCGGCACCGATAGAGGCGCCGACGCCGAGTAGGATGAGATCGAAGACGCCGAGGCGGCGGATAAGGCCATCGCTAGAATTGTTAGCGGAGGAGGATGACTTGAGGGTCTTGGCTCTAAGAGCTGAAGAGCAAAAGTGAGAGAAACAAGTAGAAGAGGAGGTGGCGTCTTTGTGACGGCTATCATCCATGGTTGAGGCCATAAAGGTGCGAAAGAAGTATGGCAGTAGTTTGTGTCACGTTGGCATTCATCTTATTTATAGTGTCTGAAAATTCAACGGGGTTAGGTATGGATATAGCGGCTCGAAATTAGCCATACATTTTTGCTCATATATTTCTTATCGGAAAATAATCAAGATATTCTCCCTTTTTAAAAAAATCGGAATCTTTTTTCTTTCTTTTTCTTTCCATTTTCTTAATTAACAAAAAACGAAAATCACGGCAAGATATCGTTAAAAATAATTAGTTAATTTCATATATATATCAATCACATATTTTCGTTTCTTTAATTTACAAAATTAATTTATGAGAGAGAAAAAGAATAAGGGAGGTAATATTTTATTTAATTTTTTATAAACTGATTTGGCGTTATAAGTCATTGGGCATTAATTTGATTTGGAAATTTATAAAAATGTCATTCCATAATTAAAATATGTTATATTATTTAATAGTATTTTAATCTTTACATTATAATAAAAATCAATAAATATATGCATATGATAAGATTTGAATCCGTACCAATTGAATTAGTAAAATATTCAATTTATCATTCAATCAAAGCTACATTTTAATATATTTTATCTATTTTTATTTTAATATCCACAATTTATCATCTCCACCAATTTTATATATTAACAATAGGTGTTAAAAGTCAACTCGATACTAATTCATAATTGATAACAAAATCATGATAAATAATTGTAATGCATTTAGTAGTATGATTAAATTTTGTTTTCTACATTTATATGTTCAAATTTCGTTTTACTTATAATTTAATATAAATTTTTATTTTAATATCATATATTTTATGTATTATTATAATTAATCAATTTCAAACTATTTATTTTATTGTTTATTATATATAATTTTTAAATATACCTATATATTCTAAATCTGTTATTTTCACACATATTTATATGTGATAAAATTTCTAGTATTAAATATAAAGGAAAAAAAATGTTATAAGCATTTTAACGCCACTCATTTAATATGGTGATATTCTTTTTGACTATTAAGATAGGAATCCTACTCGTAAGATTTGTTTCCAGAAAACAAATATTATGAAACGGTTGAACCATGTAATCATTTATTAGGAATCAAATATAGTTTATATAATTTAAAACAAATAATAAATTATTTTTTATTAAAAATTTTATTCATTTTATCAATAAATGATAATGTAGTTAATGAAGCAATAAACATGTGACATGTCACATATCTTCATATTGATATAATATTTCTCCACGTCAATAAATATTTAAAATAATATATATATATATTATTAAAAAATTATTTGAAAACTCATGTCCATGTGATTTTAAAATAATTATAAAAAATATGAAGAATATATTAAAAATATTCAAAATAAATCTGACAAGTAGTTTCTTAAATAATTATAAAAATTATTATATTATTTTTAATAGTTTTAATAATTTATTGTATTATTAATAATTTTCTACACATTTTTTAATAATTTTTATATTTATTTGTCTAGTTTCATCATAAATATAGTTTTTTTAAACAATTATAAAAAGTTTGTTTACTTTTAGGATTTCTTGTCAATTTTTTTAAAATGTTGCTATGTCAACATTTAATTGTATAATTGGATAATTTTTTAATAAAATAATCAATTTATTGATTGATTTAACATGGAGAGACTAATTTACTTAAGTTTTACGTAAAAAGTACAAAATACATTAATCTCACTATAAATTTTTATCATATTTATTCTTTTTAATACAATACCTAAAACTACTTATAGTCCCTCCTAACCTCTAAATAGGAGGATAATGCATCAGCACACTCGAACCTTCGTCCTTCTGCATTGACAATAATATCAATGCCAACAGAGTTAAGACTCAATCGACAAATACAATTCAATTTTTAGTATAAATTAATGATACTTTTACCTAATTATATTGCGTATATATTTTCAATGGGTGATTTAAATTGAATAAGGGCATATGCCCTAGACAATGAAAATAAAGAGACCCTAAACGATAACATTGAGAAGAAAGGCTAACTTTATGACATCAGCCAGTAGCACTCTCAACTGAGGTCTTCCTCAGTAAGGATTCTGCTATTTGTATTTAGACTCCGTTTGACCATTCAGTATGCAACAATATAAACTCCAACGCCTTTCACGTTAGACTTTACTTAGTATTACTTAGTAGAGTGAAAAGAAAATTGAAATGGTACCAAAAATAAAAGATATACTTTTTTTTCATAGGTGTCTTTAATAGGAAAATGGAAAAAATAGAAAGAAAAAAGTAATTTTCTTTCCATATATTAGTTAGTATAGAAAAAAAATAAAACATTTAAAAAATATGTAATAGATTAAAATTAAAATTATTATATTTTAAAAAAATATTTATCATTATATTAATTATGGTTTATAAATTATAATTGATGATGCAATTACTATTCATGAATTATTATAATTAGGATTTATTAATTTATTTCAACATTAGCATCAAATATTTATATTTACTAGGTGTTAGGTCCCAAGTGAGGTGGAGACGTTTTTTTTTTTTTTTTATTACCCCATGGACTATCTAATTTATTCACATGTGGAATTCATTTTTTAGCATAAAATTAATATTTATTAAATAATGATAAAACAAACGTTGATTTTTACTAATTTCAAATTTTAAATTCATTATCAATTTTAAATTTAAAATAAAATAAATAAATTTAGAAGATAAATTTAAATCAAAATTGATAATGTGTTAAATTATATGGTATTGAAATGTAGGGTACTAAAGAATTGAAACGTACAGTTATAAAGAGCTTTTATATATATATATATATATATATATATATATATATATATATATCAAATTTTAAATTTAAACGACTTTATCTAAATGTAGATATAATTCAGTAAAACCAAGATTGATAAATTTAAATTTAAATTTTATCTTAATTTCTGATTTTAAGTAGTTAAGTAAAAATTGATTTAGAATTATTATTCAATTATAAACACTGATTTAACTAAACCCATATGTAATGTTTTACTAAAAATTTCATATTTTAGAGTATTTGTACCTTTTTTTATAAATTCTATTATATATATCTATTTTTTTTATTGAAGTATCATGGGTTATCTGAATCTCATCAAAGTAGACTTGAGTCAGTTTAGTATTATTTTTCAAAATTACTTTTGGGTAAAAAAAATACTTTCAAACAAAAGTTAATTTTTTTTTTTTTTTTTGCTTTTGGCCAAAAAGGTCGTTTTGCATTGCATTTTTTATTTCAAAATTACTTTTGAAAAGTTGAAACTCATTTGATTTAATAATGCTTTTATTTCAAAAATATCTTTGGGTCAAAAAGTATTTTTGAGCAAAAATTAAAGTTTTTTATTTTCTCCTTTTGGCTAAAAAAATGTTTTTACAAAGTACTTTTTTTCTCAAAAATACTTTTGAAAAAATTAAAAAATATCTTATTTAACAATATATCTCAAAAATATTTTTTAGAAACAATGTTAAACTCGTCATATGTACTGTTGTCCATTATGGAAAAGCTCTAACTCTTGGACATTGTGCACGACAAATTTCTTAAACTCGTCGGGAAGATACTGACAAGTCTTTTCGTTTGAGCCATTATTGTAGTTGGGCATCAAAGTGCATCCCTTTAATTTAATCCTCACAAGGGAGTCAATACCCTTAGACCTTCGCCAATTTGTCTTGACGGAGATCTTGCAGTCAATTTGAGGCCTCTTGAACTTCTTAACATATTTCTTTACAATTTTCTTCTACAGTAAAGGGACCGCCATTTTTTCCCTGACGGAAACCCTAGACTGGTATACGATTGGCATAAACCCAATAAGGGAGAAGAAGATGAAACTGATAAAAAGATATAAAAAACAATATTATGTTATATATATAAATATATATTATATCTCTAATTTCTAACTTCATAAATGAATTATTACCTTTATAAATCCTTTAACAATTTATTCCTTTATTTACCTAAATATAAATTAAATTAAATTGTTTTGTAATAATAACATTTTACATATTTATGGGTATTAAGTCTTAGTTCTATTGGTATGAGTTTTATTGTCAATACAAGAGGATGTGAGTTTGAATGAGTTGACACGCATTATCTGTTGAACGCCGGTACCCCATGGCGCAGCAAAATAAAATTAGATCCGGCGATCCAAATCATGGATCCATGTGTGAGGAACGAATCGGGGTGAAATAAAGGTTTCGAAATTACCAAAACTTCAATCTGAGTAGACAGCGACGCCTTGGCAACAAGAGTTTTGATCTACTGTCGAATCAAGCCTCAACCTTTTCCGATGTCAGCCTCTACGTAATCCACCCGGTTTAACTATGAACGGAAGAAATCTCCAAAAGTATTTTGGAGGCTTATTTGCTTGACGGCTGCTAGACCTAACAAGCAATCACTTAGGGTTTTCATATTTAGTTTTGTCTCATTTTAATACCTTTTATAATGGGTGCCTTTCTCATTGGGCCTTTTATAATAGGTATCCTCTTAATTGGGCCTTTTATAATTGGTATGTCTTGAATGTATTACAAGATTAAATAAATACAATAAAGTTTTTAACCGAAAATTATAATTACATTAATTATATCTGAAAATTACAATTACATTAATTATAATAAGGATTCCGGTAAACTATATTTATTTAAATTTATATATGAATCAAATTCCTATATTAATAAAATTATGTTATCATTATGTGTACAACATCCTTGTACATATAATATGTTCAATATTTGATTGCCCAATTAAATTAATTCTTTAATTAATTTAATTTATGTGACAACCAAGCACAATACCAACTATATTTTATTCCGTTCATTTCAACCATAGGGTGTGACCCTGTAGGTTCTTGCAACGTTAGCAGTAATACTAGAACGATTCTATTGTCACAGACAATGAGTGGCATCTAGCAATGCATCATTGCTACCTAAGTTACAAGAAGTCATGATTCGACATAACCTTTCGTGATTAACCTTTCATGCATTAATCCTTAAGTCCTTTATCTCTGGAACGGATACAAGTCATGGGATAGTCACACTTGCATAATCCATCCCATGTTTCTTGATATCTTGAGTAGACTATGATATACAAATTAGTATGACATCTCATATCAACTTATTTGAGCATGGCCATGCATTTCTAGTCTCACTCAATCAAGTGGCCTAAGATATTACTCCTATTATGTAGGAGGGACTTATCCTTTATTGATCAACCATATCCCTCTACATAGATTGTGGTATATCCAACATCAGCCTTTATAGAACAACCTGTTACGGTGTACGTTTGACTGTATCAAAATATACAACTCACGATGCTGGGATAATAATGATCTCAAGTCTGAGGATCATATACATATTAATCACTATGAGTAATGTTGTGACAATTACATAATAATCTAAGAAACATACTCATAGCGGGTCAATCCAATATGTTGTTCTCTAACACACATATTCATGCATTGATTTTGACACTCCATATCAATGACAACTCTTTATCATCAATCAACTACATGTTAGTCTTAATGCATTATTATTGTCCTAGTCAACAATAATACTCGACTAAGGATCTTTTAAGAATAATCATATTATTCTCAGGACATTATTATAAAATAGTTTATCTATACACACAGAAAGAAAAACTGAAATAATAATGACAACGCTTTATATTAATAAACATGGTAAATTAAGTATGTTATTACAACCATCTCATGATTGATCTTTGGGCATACTCTTACATTATCTTCTTAATTATGGGTTGGAGAGGGGCGCATAAATATGATTACAACCTATAATGAGATCATTCGAAAAAAATATTCTTAAAATTTTTTAACTATTTAAGATCTCAATAATACCTAAAAGGTGAACTTTTCTGAATTTGTATATGTACAAACAAATCTATTATATGACATTTAATATTTTTTAAATTTTAATTTATTTAAATATTATATTACAATTTAAAATACAATCACATCATATATATAATGAGATCGTCAAATAATATTAAATTTATATTTTTTTATATCATATATATATTTTTAAAACATTTTATGATATTTTCTCTAATAATTTAAATTATGTCGTACATATTTTTGCAAGTTCTTTTAAAAGGATAAAAAAATAAAAAATGCGAAACATGTTTAGTATATTAAGAGAAGTTTAATTAAAATTATATTATAGGACTTATTCATTCAAAATTTAGTAGGGAAAGCGTTTTTACATAGAAATAGGATAAGATTGAAAGATGCTTCTTTTATTAATTAAAGTTGTTTAGCTTTAATGGTTGGGTAGATGTTGTGGATATGTTTTAATGGTTTTTCGATTTTATTCACAAGTTACGAGATGGAACTTTAATTCTACTTATTTCTTTTCTTATCTAATAAACTCCGATTATTTATTTTGATGATATATAATTTTAAAAACCACCTTCTCATCTTTATAAATCAAATATAACCTAAAATAAAAGTTATTCAATACATTGTAATTTTTTAGTGTTACGAGGTTAGAATTTAAGTTTGGAAGAATGTGTGGGTTCAGATTATTTTCTTACTTTAAATTAAGTTAAGTTAGCCTAACACTCGAAAAGTGAAAATTCTTTTCAAAATTCTTTAAAGTATCGAAAATAAAGCAGAAATAAACTCAAAAATGAAAGGGTAACGAGAGAATTGAAAAAGCTGAGAGTTCGAAGGGATTTAAGCTTTATACAATCTTATCCTCTTAAGATTTATACTATTTACCCTGATAACTCTAGTTTTACTGAAGTGTTTTATTAGATCACTAAGATTTCAAGTAAATGAGTTTCTTTAATTGTTCCACGAATCGAGTTAGTTTAAATGGGTCGAATGAGCCCCACTTCATTAATTAACATTTATGAAATGCTTTTTGTACATTCATTACGGACTTCGATCCACAACCCATGACACAAAAATAAATTGACAAAAACTAGAAAGTGCTATAGGATCCAATTGTCTTCATTGTTATACCCAATACCTTTTCCAACTTTATCTCAAAATTAAATATGTACTTAATTAATATATCTTTTAAATACTTTTTTTGAAAAACATATATATTGCAATAATAAATTTAATTTAATAAATCAAAATAAAACGCTCATTAAGAAATCAATCACACATACAAACTTAATTAAAATGAGCAATTTCATTTACAAACAAATACATTTATTATACAATATGAGATTTAAAATTATAATCTATTACAAATTAACACTTATAATTATACAAGTCTCGAAAATTTTAAACCAAATTTCCTATATGGGTAAAAAAAAACTAGTATATATATATATATACTATAATAAAGTTTGGATTCAATTTTTTGGCTTAGATATTTTAATGACATTGGCAACACATTTATTTGCCACTAATAATCTATTACTGGTTCAAATTTCTCGATTATATTATCGTTTAGCCACTACATAGTATCCTATTTATTGAATATATTGGATTTATACTCTAGTCTTTTGTTTGTCAACTTCTCTCGTATATTATCTATTAATTTTGCATGTAGTAAAAGAATCTTGTGGAGTATGAATCACATTTCGGTCAAATTAAGACATAAATATAGAGCGATGATGCGATGAAGAAACAGGGGAAAAATAGAAATGATATTGTGATGTGACGACGTGTCATGCAATTTTTTTTAGTTTTGTTCTTCCAATCAAATTCTAATTATTTATCCCAACCGAACTCTGATTAGTGTAGATTATTTTAAAATTATTTGACCTGCGAATTTAGCCTATATATAGACTCTTTTCTACCCTAGAAAGATTAACTCATATCACATTTTAAGTATTAACTTTTACAAGCTTTCAGGGAATTTTGTGTTTAAGTTTTGAAGGTTCTTATTTTCGGGTTTCAGAGTTTAATTTTTATCTCCATTTTTGTACTCTTTGTTTTTGCCGATTTAGTAAAATTATCTTTACCCATGATTTTTTTATCATCTTCGAAGGGATTTGCCATGTAAAATTTGTGTGTTCGATCTTTTCAATTTCTTCATTTTATTTTACTTGTTCGTAGCTTACACGGGTTTATCCTTAACAAACTAGTATTAGAGTTTGGTTCGATTTCCGCATTCAACCTATTCAGATATAGAAGCAACAAGGTTCAATATTGAGAAGTTTGATGGCATCACAAATTTCAATCTGTGGCAAGTTCGGATGTTGACAATTCTAGTTCAGAACGATCTGAAAAAGGTCATTACCGAGAATAAATTTGATAATATAGATTAGTCATAATGGGAAAAGCTTGATGAGAAGACCTTATTTTCAATTCAGTTGTGCCTCATGAATCCTGTATTGCAGGAAATGTTGATGGAGAAAACGACATCCTCGTGGAGAAGGTTAGAAACCTTTTATGCGACAAAGTCTTTAGCTGTAACAACCTGATTTTGGGTCTAGTCGGAATAGTGGTTCTGGGACCACAAATCCGACGAAGAAAAAAATATTTTTATTATATTTTTATGGTCTGCAGTTTTATGGAATGATTTCGTGACAATTTCGTTCAAAAATTTTGACGTTTGGGCACTCAATTTAGTCAAAAAGACTAAATTGTGATAAGTGCAAAATGTGAGTTCTATAGGTTAAAGGTGTCTAATTGTTATGAAATTTTAAATTGGAGGTCTTTAAATGGTAACTAGACCATTGGTTAAGTTGGTGGGCAAAAATGGACATAGTTAAGTATGTTTCTAAAGTTTTTCATTAAGGGCATTTTAGTAATTTGGTAATTAAATGAATTAAAAAGCCAAAATTTGTCCATCTTCTTCCTCCCTTGGCCGAATATACCAAGAAGCCATAGCTAGGGTTTTGGCCAAGCTTCCAAGCTCGATTATAAGCCCGTTCTAGCCCCGTTTTTAATGATTTTTATATTTTTGAAATCCTTGTAACATGATCTACCTATTTCTAGTACTAATTTAAGATATGATCAAGGTATAGGGTTTTACCCATTTTGAATATGTGTGTATTTTGATGTTTGATGGTAGAAAATGCATGTTTGTTGTTTGTTAAACGACTTTTGCTAAGTGATTTTCGGTAAAAATGTCAAAAATTACTTATTTGTAAAAGTCTATAAAATGAGTAGAAAAATGTGAATAAATGAGAAATGTGGGTTGTTATGAGTATGAAAATAGTTTCGGCTAGACTTGGGTGTGAAGAAATTGAATGAAGTTCATTTTACGAGCCTAGGGACTAAAGTGTAAAATGTCAAAAGTTTAGGGGCATAAGTGTAATTTTACCAAAATGTGACTTTTGGGCTGAAATGAATAATGTGATGATTAAATGAGATGAATTTGGTATTATAAATCAAGAAAAATGAAGTTCGGGTCTAGACCGGAGGAAAACCAAAGTGTTTGACGATTAGGTCCATTTTCGTTATTTTTGTATCGAGGTAAGTTTGTATGCAAATAATGCATTGTTATACATATGTTTTAAATACTTTAATATTGTATGAATTGTGATTGACTATTAGGACGTACTCGACAAAGTTTCGACAAACGAGAAACCTCGATTGAACCTTAGGAATAAAATAGGATACGAGTGACATGTCACTAGGGACCCATGTGTATATGCGATTATGTGATCCGGGTGCTGGTCTTGTAAGTCCTACCAGTGGCTGGGTAGTTCGGCATGTGTTGCGGATACCTAACAGCTTGTGTGAGCAGTACTGTGTAGCTACGTCCTGATTGACAGCTTGTGTGAGCAGGCCCGTGAATAGCTTGAAAGCGAGCCTATATGTATTATGAGATATGAGGTAGCTTTAGCTACATATATGGTGCTTATGTGCAAGATTTTCGAGTATCCGTTAATATTCTGGGTGTTCAACGGGAATGTCAAAGTTGTGAAAGGATATGGCTATGATGTGAGTTGGTACAGGTATGTACGTAAAACTCATAAGTAATGAGCTTGATATGTGATGAACCCTTGGTAAGAATGTGATTGAGTAAGTTGTGCTTATGAAGCTTAAATGACATTTATGTTAATATATGTTAAGTTATTCATATGATGAACCATTAGTAAGAATGTGATTGAGTAAGTTATACTCATGAAGTTTAATGGCATTTATGTTGATATATGTTATGTTATTCATATGATGAGCTATTGGTAAGAATGTAATTGAGTAAGCTGTGTTTATAAAGTCTTAATGACATTTATGTTAATATATGTTAGGTTATTTATATGTCAAATGTATGAATAATGTTTTGTATTATTTGCATATGAACTTACTAAGCTATATAGCTTACTCCCCTTCCTTTCCCATATTTTATAGTGTCATTGAGCTAGCTCGGATTGGAGATCGCCGGAGATAATCACACTATCAAGCTATCACTTTGGGTATTGATGAATTCAAGTATTTTGAGTTTATGGCATGTATAGGGATTTGGTCTTTTGGTTATATGTGTCATTATTAATTTGGCCATATGTGTTGGCTTATAATGATTTATGGTTCATTTTTGTATATAGCCATGAAAGTTGGCTAATATTGGTTATGAGTATATTTATATATTTATGTCATTTGTGAATGTGGAATCTTGCATGATTTGGTGTGGAAAGGTTAATGTTCTAAGCATAGTAAATAATGACACGAGGATGACATGTTATTGTCTTGGTTGTGGTTGTTTGGTTGCTCTTATATGCTTGAATTTGTGCCATGTGATGTTGTATTGATGTGTGCAAGTGAGAGTGGCAAAATGGCTTGGTAAATAGCCTTATTTTTGTCCGCACGGGTAGACACACGGGCATGTGTTTAGACCGTGTGTGACACACGGTCTGCCCCACGTGCATGTGTTCTGGCCGTGTGTCCCCTGCACCTTAATTTTAAAAAAAATAGAATGTCCAGAATTAAGCACATAGGCAGAGACACAAGCGTGTGGCATGGCCGTGTGGTACAAGTTAGAGAGCACCCTAAATTGAACACGGTCTGAAGCACAAGCGTATCCTAGGGTCACACGGGCTTGTCCCTTGGACCACATGGACGTATGAGCCCTGTAGTTAGCAAAAATTTTCTAAGTTTTATAAAAATTCCTTGAGTTCTTGGTTTAGTTCCGAAACACTTCTGATGCATGTTTTGGGCCTCGTAGGCTCGTATTAGGGACTTTATAATTGAATATGAATGGTTGTAAATTGGACACAAATTTATGACTCGAAATTGTGTAAATAATTGTGTTGTAAGTCCGGTAATGCCTCGTACCCTGTTCCGTCATTAAATATGGGTAAGGGGTTACATTTGGTGGTATCAGAGCTACGGTTTAGTCGATTCTCGAACTAACGTAGCGTATGTGAGTCTAGCTATATATGATATATTACCACCTGTGATAGTGTGATATCTCCTAACTCTGATGAAATTGTTTTGTTGAGGTAGAGATGCTTTCCAACAGAGCTATTTTCGAAAATGCTGAAAGTGATACTAAGATATTTGAAAATGTATTTGTGATGAGTCGAAACTTAGAAAGGTATGAATAAGAGTTCATGATATGTATGTGATGATGTATAAAATGAAATAACCATAAGTTGATAAATATGGATAAAATGTCATTGTTCCAGTTGAACGTTGTATTTCAATGGATTATGGTGATTTTATTAAACGGATAAAATGTTTTAAATGCTGCAAAAATAATTTAGCCTGAAAGGGTAATCTTGAATTAAGCCCTCTCGAGCATATGTTATGAAATGGATTTAGCCTTGACGGGTAATCCAGAGTAAGCCCTTTAGAGCATACGTTACTAAAAGGATTTAGCTTGGACTGGCAATCCTGTTATGTCATATGTGGCTCGAGAGTGTGCTCTATGAATATGTGCCAAAAGGGCACTTTTGAATATGAATTGATAGATTGTTGACATGCATACCTTGAGTATACTACCTGAGTATCCATTGAAATTACAATAGTTCAATGGGAATTATTCTTGAAATATGGAAAGGTGAAATGGAATGAAAGTTTATATTGTGATAAGTTCATCCATGTTTGTTCGGCATTCATATGATGTTATGTGCCTAACTTGTTTGATTAAGTGAATGCAATAAGTAAACTTACTCAAAATTTAGGGAATGTATGTTTAAGTACACTTGTTTGAATAAAGATAATCAGAAAGTTTGTGTAACATAAATATGACTGTTAACTAGCTTGAAGTGAATTATATGATTGTGAAGATATTATGTTGATGGTGAATGCTAAGTTATATGTGTGTATTTATGAGAGTCGAGTTAGATGCTTTACGACCTCACCCCCTTACCAATGTGGTGTTTTATAACGAAATTTCATGAGATTTAAGTTGAATGAGCTCACAAGTAAGAGACTAAAGAGTTCAGTAGCGGAATAACTAATAATGTGGTCAGAGTTAAGAATAGTTTGGCAAGTGAATACAATTCTAGAAAAGATACCAGGTTATTCTAAAGATCATTAAGATTTTGCGATGTCACGGTTAAAGAAAAAGTTAATCTCGGCTAATCGACTCATTCAAGTATGATGTCTAAAGTATGTATTTGCTGAAATTTCTTCCGGATTGATTTTCGTTAGTGAATGGAATAATATGGGATTAGTGATGACAGAATTAGTCAAAGAAATGATATTTGAATCGTAAAGATGTCTGAGTGTAACAGTTGTAATTAAATAGATTATGATGATCTCTCCTGAGTATTTTATATGTTTATTATCCTCAGAGATATATGTGATTGTTTGTTTTCTGATGAAATTCTTATCGTATGAGTATACTAGCTGATTATAATATTAGATAAAAGCACTGTTGGCCTAGTTGGTTGATGAGCAGCATTTCTTATCTCTCTCTTTAGGATTCTATTCTATTATGTTTCGAATAAAAGTTGTTGGTGAAAATTTATGTGAGGTTATTCTTTTGTTTCTACTGGATGTTCTCTTGTTATATATATATATAATTGGAAAATATATTATCTCTATTACAATTAATTCCAGAGCGTATAAGCATTGTTTTTTCTTCTGGTTTTCTCTTAGGAATCATCAAGATCTTTATTTATTTTCTTATGAGTTATGTTTTCAGACTTCTAGTATGATATCGGATCTTGGATTTCTTTATCATGGTTTTCTTATCATCCTTATTTCGTAAATTATCAATCATGACTCATCTTTAAAGTGTGTTCTTTGGCTTGTGATAACTATGTCTATTATGGTTGTATTTCTTGTTCGATCATAGGAACGTGGTGATTCTGGTATTAGGATTTCTCTAATTTTCGTGAAAGGAATTGACATCGGCAAAGGTATAGATAGTGGAAGCTCAAGCTTAAGTTGTACGATGGTTTTTTTTTCTCCGGTAAGTTTGATTAAGGTCAATGAGTTCAATCAGGATATTTTGTTTCCTTGAGCTAATGCAGTTGTAAAGATCTTTGACTAACATGTGAGGAAATTTTGAAAGATTGTATGTTTGAGTTGTTTTAACAGCATGAAGAAGGGAGTATTTTGATATGATATTATTTGATAGTTGTGATCGACTCAGTCGTTTTTATCTGAGCGAGCTGGTTAGTTGAAAGGTAATTTGAGTTATATTCATTTAAGTTTATCCTCAGGTAAGAAGATAAAATCTTGTACATTCATGGGTAAATTGACGAACAGTCTGAATGAAGAATTTATATTCAAAAAGGGTGTGATACAAGGACCTACCTATTAGATCAGTTCTAATTAGATGATATTATTATGAGTTAAAGTTGTTTTGATTGATAAAGTTATCACATTTGTGAAAGTTTGAATGGTCTGTTGAGTGTTAACAAAGTTAAAAATAGTTGAAGGACCGAAGCACTGGTTCTGGGTTCAGTTCAAATTGAGTAAAGAATTTGTGATTTTTCAGCGATGCATTATCGAACGGATTGGAATGTGTTTTAATACAAGAATGTAAAGCGATAGTTTATGCTTTCAGACGGTTAAAGTCACATGAAAGGAACTGTCCGACAGGTGATCTAAAGTCGGCCACTTTTTATGTCTGTGTTGAGAATTTGATGACATCAGTTGTCCTATGAAAAATTTCATATGTTTCCTGATCCCAAGAGTTTAAAGTATCTAATGTCATAGAATGATCTGAATTTAAAATAGCATAGATGGCTTGAACTATTGAAAGATCGTGAGTAGTTATCGATTAACCTTTGGGAAAGCAGATATAGTTGCAAATGCTTGAATGGAAAACCTTTGATTATTTTGTGAGTATTGGATACATGATTAATCTTATTCGATGACGGTCTGAATTTAGCTAAATTAGAAGCTAAAGCGATGTTTTCTTTGCAAGATTGAGAACCTCAGGAATGTGATAGTGAATGGTAAACTAAACGAGTACAATGTGAGACGACTTTTGATTCTGAATTTTAGGTCAGACTTGATGACTGTTATCATTATTCCAAGATAGATTTTGCGTTCTGAGTAATTCATAGCTTATGCAAAAAAATTATTTTTGTACAAAGCTCAGTAGTAGCTCGTTTGTTCATTCAGGGAGTAATAAAATATACAGTAATTTGAAATAGATGTTCTGGTGATCGGGTATGTAACATGATAGATTAGTTGAGATATATGTTTTAGAGACTATCCGGTCAGAAATTGTACAGAAAGTAAAAGTGATTCGTGGCAGTTTAGAATCCATTTCAGATTGTCAGGCAACGTATGTGAATTTGAAACATGAGGATATGGAATTCCTGTTCAGCGATAGCATGCTTCTGAATGTATTACCTTGGAAAAAGATTCAAAATGTGTTTTATGTATCTATGTTGCGATGGTATCGATTGGAATCTTTGAGTATGAATTCTCCGATAGGGATTAAGATTCAGCCGATGTGTTGTATAATAAAGAATCGATCGGAATTTTGAAACGGGAGATTAAAAAGTTGGGAAATAAAAGCATAACCTTAGTGAGGGTTCTTTGGCAGTGTCACGAGACAGAGGAGTTTACGTGGAAATCGAATTTATATTTCGGTCAGATTTTCGGGGACGAAAATCCTTAAGTGGGGAGAGTTGTAACAGCCTGATTTTGGGTCTACTTGGAACAATGGTTTCGAGACCACAAATCCGACAAAAAAATATTTTTATTATATTTTTATGGTCTACAGTTTTATGGAATGATTTTGTGAAAATTTTGTTTAAAAATTTTGACCTTTGGACTCTCAATTTAGTCAAAAGGACTAAATGGTGATAAATGCAAAATGTGAGTTCTATAGGTTAAAGTGTCTAATTTTTATGAAATTTTAAATTGGAGGTCTTTAAATGGTAATTAGACCATTGGTTAAGTTGGTGGACAAAAATGGGCATGGTTAGGTATGTTTCTAAAGTTTTTCATTAAGGGCATTTTAGTAATTTGGTAATTAAATGAATTAAAAAGCCAAAATTTGTCCATCTTCTTCCTCGCTTGGCCAAATATCCCAAGAAGCCATAGCTAGGGTTTTGGCCAAGCTTCCAAGCTTGATTGTAAGTCCGCTCTAACCCCGTTTTTAATTATTTTTATATTTTTGAAACCCTTGTAACATGATCTACCTATTTCTAGTACTAACTTAAGATATGATCAAGGTTTAGGGTTTTACCCATGTTGAATATGTGTGTATTTTGATGTTTGATGGTGGAAAATGCATGTTTTTTGTTTGTTAAACGACTTTTGCTAAGTGATTTTCGGTAAAAATGTTAAAAAGGACTTATTTGTAAAAGTCTATAAAATGAGTAGAAAAATGTGAATAAATGAGAAATGTGGGCTGTTATGAGTATGAAAATAGTTTCGGCTAAACTTGGGTGTGAAGAAATTGAATGAAGTTCATTTTACGAGCCTAGGGACTAAAGTGTAAAATGTCAAAAGTTTAGGGGCATAAATGTAATTTTTCCAAAATGTGACTTTTGGGCTGAAATGAATAATGTGATGATTAAATGAGATGAATTTGGTATTATAGATAAAGAAAAACGAAGTTCGGGTCTAGATCGGGGGAAAACTAAAGTGTTTGAAGATTAGGTCCATTTTCGCTATTTTTGTATCGAGGTAAGTTCGTATGCAAATAATGCATTGTTATACTTATGTTTTAAATGCTTTAATATTGTATGAATTGTGATTGACTATTTGGACGTATTCGACAAAGTTTCGACAAACGAGAAATCCCGGTTGAACCTTAGGAATAGAATAGGATACGAGTGACATGTCACTGGGAACCCATGTGTATATGCGATTATGTGATCCGGGTGCTGGTCTTGTACGTCCTACCAGTGGCTGGGTAGTCCGGCATGTGTTACGAATACCTAACAGCTTGTGTGAGCAGCACTGTGTAGCTACGTCCTGACTGACAGCTTGTGTGAGCAGGCTCGTGAAAAGCTTGAAAGCGAGCATATATGTACTATGAGATATGAGGTAGCTTTAGCTACATGTATGGTGCTTATGTGCAAGATTTCTGCGTATCTGTTAATGTTCTGGGTGTTCAACAGGAATGTCAAAGTTGTGAAAGGATATGACTATGATGTGAGTTGGTACAGGTATGTACGTAAAATTAATAAGTAATGAGCTTGATATGTGATGAACCCTTGGTAAGAAGCTGATTGAGTAAGTTGTGCTTATGAAGCTTAAATGACATTTATGTTAATATATGTTAAGTTATTCATATGATGAACCATTAGTAAGAATGTGATTGAGTATGTTATACCCATGAAGTTTAATGACATTTATGTTGATATATGTTATGTTATTCATATGATGAGCTATTGGTAAGAATGTAATTGAGTAAGCTGTGTTTATGAAGTCTTAATGACATTTATGTTAATATATGTTAGGTTATTTATATGTCAAATGTACGAATAATGTTTTGTATTATTTGCATATGAACTTACTAAGCTATATAGCTTACTCCCCTTCGTTTCCCATGTTTTATAGTGTCATTGAGCTAGCTCGGATTGGAGATCTCCAGAGATAATGACACTATCAAGCTATCACTTTAGGTATTGATAAATTCAAGTATTTTGAGTTTATGGCATGTATAGGGATTTGGTCTTTTGGTTATATGTGTCATTATTAATTTGGCCATATGTGTTGGCTTATAATGATTTATGGTTCATTTTTGTATATAGCCATGGAAGTTGATTAATAATGGTTATGAGTATATTTATATATTTATGTCATTTGTGAATGTGGAATCTTGCATGATTTGGTGTGGAAAGGTTGATGTTTTAAGCATGATAAATAATGGCATGAGGATGACATTTTATTGTCTTGGTTGTGGTTGTTTGGTTGCTCTTATATGCTTGAATTTGTGCCATGTGATGTTGTGTTGATGTGTGCAAGTGAGGGTGGCAAAATGACTTCGCAAATAGCCTTGTTTTTTTCCACATGGGTAGACACACGAGCGTGTGCCTAGACCGTATGTGACACACGGTTTGCCTTACGGGCATGTGTTCTAGCCGTGTGTCCCCTGCACCTTAATTTTAAAAAAAATTGAATGTCCATAATTAAGCACATTGGCAGAGACACGGGCGTGTAGCATGGCCGTATGGCATGGCTGTGTGCCACAAGTCAGAGAGCACCCTAAATTGAACACGGTCTGAAGCACGGTCGTGTCCCAGGGTCACACGGGTTTGTCCCTTGGACCACATGGGCGTATAAGCCCTGCAGTTAGCAAAAATTTTCTAAGTTTTATAAAAATTCCCTGAGTTCTCGGTTTAGTCTAGAAGCACTTTCGATGCATGTTTTGGGCCTCGTAGGCTCGTATTAGGGACTTTATGATTGAATATGAATGGTTTTAAATTGCACGCAAATTTATGAATCGGAATTGTGTGAATGCTTGTGTTGTAAGTCCGTTAATGCCTCGTACCCTGTTCCGACATTGAATATGGGTAAGGGGAGTTACACTAGTTAATCGATTAAAAACTATACACATTTTGTATGGACGAATGTTAGCACCTTAAAGGTCACATAAGTCAATTTATTGCTCTTTTGAATTTTTTAAAGAACGTTGAGATTCAGATTGATGATGAAGATCAAGCTATGCTATTATTGTGCTATTTACCCCCTTCACATAAGTCTTTTAGGGAGACCCTGATTTATGAGAGAGATTAACTCTTGTTCAAGGATGTGAAGGGTCACTTATTGAGCAAAGACAAACTCGACAATAAGTTTGGTTCGAATAGCAAGTTAGATAGGAAAACCTCAGTTTTTGGTAATTTTAAGGAATTGAGACAAGAGATGTCGCTATTGCAAGAACTTAGGTTACATTAAGGTATATTATTACGAACTGTGAAATAAAAGGGCTGTTGAGAGCGAGAAAGAATTAGATGGTGCTAATTTGTCTGACGACAAGGGTGATGATTGGTTGTTGGTGTTTACGACCAAAAGGTCTAAGTTTACATCCGAATAGATCCTAGATTCGTGGTGTTCTTTCCACAATGTTTCTCAGTAAGGACTGATTATTCGCATACAATTCAATTGAAGGTGGAGTTGTGCGTATGGAAAATACTTCATCTAGTAAGACAATCAGTGTAGGTACCGTTCAGATCAAGATGTACGACGGGACAATCAGGACACTATCAGATGTCGAGCATGTACTTGATTTAAGGAAGAATATTATCTCCTTGAGTATGTTAGACTCAAAGGGTTGTCAATTAACATTGATTCAAGCGGCATTAAAGTGTTTCATGGAGTTTTCGTTCTTATGAAAGGTCAAAAGACTGACAATCTTTATGTTCTGCAAGGTTCAACGGTGACTGGTAAAACAACAAGTCCCTCGTCTGTTAATGAGTTGGAGTCGACTTGTTTGAATCAGAGGCAATTTGATCATAGGAGGGAAAAATGTATAACCATTTTGAATAAGATAAATTCTCTTTTGGGTGCAAGATTTGGAAAGATAGAGAACTGCATTCGTGGAAAGTAGACTTGAGTCAGTTTTGATATAATACACAAATCGAAGAATAGAAGTCTTTCGGTTTCAAAGTTCAAGCTCGGTTAATTTCTTGAAAAGTTCAAGATAGGCCCATGGCGAGCTCTACAAAGAAGGACACACACACACACACACACACACACATCAAAAACAGAACATAACAAATGCAAACAATAATCCTAGCCCCATCCTCTATACACCATCTCCGACCATCCCAACACACCATATAAGGTAATATAATACCCATCCAATCCTACACACCACATAGTGTTGGTAGATACTTTTCAAAAAAAAAAATTGTAATTGAGCTGCCAGTTTATTAGGCGATTTATTGCCGTTTAATTGCCGTTTACAAAAGTGTATACATATGTGGCTGAGCCACCAAATACGACAAGTTATTAAACTGCCCACACTTCCTCTATATAACAATTCCCAACCCACATGCATATGCAAAACTAACATATATAAGTTATGTTTATGAATTACATGCTTATCGTGGCAGATACAAAACGTACATAACAATTTTTAGTTTATACTTAATGTATTGTAGATTTTACTTACTTCATATTATTTCAAACATGCATACTTATCTAAATTCACAATAATAGATGGTTAAAATTCATGCTTTATAACTTAATTTATAACATACCGACCCTACGGAAAGTCTACGGACATTTACGACCCTAGAGAAAAATTCGGAAATTTAGGCCCACACGGCCCAAATAGCCCAGATCGTGTGACACATGGTCCAGCACATAGCCTATCACACAGTTGTGTATCGCACACGGTCAACCACACAATCATGTGGCGTTGACAGAGCAGTTTTTCGACTTTCGTTAGTCACTATTTTTTGTGTTTTCCGTTACATATTTAGTTCGATTTTAACGTGAATGCAACCACAAAATAGCAAGTACCTAAAATCGAAAATTAATTGCCCAAAATCAATCACATTTCCCCCAATTTTACCAAATAACTCACTCGACTACAACACAAAAATAAACAATTCCAACACTGAAATTGAACTCATCAATGTTTAAATACTTACGCAACATCCACAACAGTTTCCTAACAAAACTAAGTCGTAGGAGGGCAATCTCGAGTTTCTTGATTGTCACTTAACCACAAAAATCTAACAAGATTAAGCCTCGCTTTTAAGAAGATAGGAATCTAACATCACAAACTTAGCAAAAAAAAATTGACAGAACCACTTACTTTCAATTACCCAATACCTAAATTCGCAAGAGAACAGAAATTGAAACACTGCCACCGCAAAAAGATAATAGAATTAAAGGAACCAAAATCCAAAAGGCCGAACGAATAATAAACAAATATTAAAGAAAGGAAGAAAAACTAGAAACCCATTTGACTTTGGTTTACTGGCAGAAAATTATAACAAATGAATGGGCAAAGAGAAAGTGGGAAAACGTGGGGAATAGGGCAAATTTTGGCCAAAAAGAAAGAAATGAAATGAAAACACAAATTAAATTTAACTAAAGTTAAGAAAAGATAATAACAATACTGATAATATAGGGCAATTTACCAGAATATGCCAAAAATTACCGAATATTACCGAAAAGGGCCGGGTTGAAAAAAATTTACGGAAAAGGGCCATTTCCCCCAAAAACGCGTCCACGTCAGCGCGTTTTTGGGGGATACGGACCAAAGGCGCGCCCTGTAGGACGCGTTTTTGTCTATGTCTACAAAAACGCGCCTACGTGGACGCGTTTTGCTGACATGGACAAAAACGCGTCCTACAGGGCGCGCCTTTGGTCCGTATCCCCCAAAAACGCGCTGACGTGGACGCGTTTTTGGGCTGCACCCCCCTGTTGAAGTTTTTAGCCCAATAGTCTCCGGCAAAATAATTTTGAGGAGAGGTTTTTGAACAAACAGTAGCCAAAAACAGCATGCATACTGAAAAACGCTCCGACGTGGACGCGCTTTTGCTACAGTAGTCTCCGGCAAAATAATTTTGAGGAGACGTTTCTGAACAAACAGTGGCCAAAAACAGCATGCGGACTGAAAAACGCTCCGACGTGGACGCGCTTTTGCTACAGTAGTCTCCGGCAAAATAATTTTGAGGAGACGTTTCTGAACAAACAGTGGCCAAAAACGCTTCCAGCAGGGTGAACTGTCAGCATGCGTACTGAAAAGTGCTCCCAAGTGGACGCGCTTTTGCTACAGTAGCATCCGGCAAATTTAGGCTATAAATCAGTCAGATTTCATTCTCAGGTTGCATAAAGGAAATTGAGGCAAAAGGAAAAAAAATTGAAAATGAGTGAACGTATTAATGTTATTATTTACTACGACGGTGAAGTTCGTGACACCGAAAATGGCGTTGTTTTCTTATCGGAGAACACAGCGCGACTGAGTTTTAATCGGAACATCGATTTGGTAGAACTTCGCAAAAGAATTAGGCGTAAAATATTTGGAACAACGCCATGAAAGTTCAGTGTATTAAGTATAGATTTTGCGCTTCGGTTGATCCGGTGAGATATGAGTCGTTCGACATCAAAGGTGCTCGGGGCTTTGAGGCAATGGTGGAGACTCATCTTGCTAGTGGATCACCCTATATGGAGGTATATGTAGAATTTTCATCTCTAAGTGATCTTTCTGAGACCTCGACATCTACTGCCGTTCGAGTGGAATACACGACCCCAAGCCGACACTCTGTAAGTGGGAGGCAAAATACAGAAGTGCCCGTGTGCGATCGTAGTATGGAAAACATAACCCCTGCACGACACTCGGTTGGTGGATGGGACATGCATATCCGTCAGTCGACGTCCGATGATAGAAATACGTATTGGGGGACGTCGTCAACTTCTAGTGGTTGGCAATCCACATACGATTGGAATCTGTACGAAAGATGTTTAAGGAGGGATGATGTACTCCCGACGACATCCACCGGCGAGGGACCCTCGTTTGTTGCAGGTTATGGAGGGTCGGACGATGAATCCGATGTGGATCCACCTCGGAAGCCAGGGCCCGATGGTGCAGAAGTTGGATTATTTTCTGAACCGGAGCCCGTTCCAATTGTACCTGAAGACGTTGAGGGCGGTTCAGACGAAGAAGAAGAAGATCTGCTATTCAGGGCGTACTCGCCTCCAGCCCACATGCATAATATCGATCTATCTCAAGATGATGCATTGGAGTTTCCTGAACTAACACACCGGACGCGTGACCGTACAGATTCTTCGTTGGATTCCGACCAATTAGAAGTTGGTAACCAATTTTCCAACAAGAATACCTTTCTTGCTGCATTGAAACAGTACAACGTTAAGAACGGGGTTAACTACAAGGTGGTTAAATCGAAGCTCGATAAGTTCGAGGCGAAGTGTGCAGTGCAAGATGGCACATGTCCATGGAAAATCATGGCGTCGTTGAAGAAAAGGACAGGGTTGTGGGAGATAAAAAAGTACAAAGGTCGACATACATGTCTTGCCGGTACAGTACCACTATGTGTTCAGTGATTTCGAATGTTGCATTGTTTAACGTACTTCGTTGACAGGTGTAACACAAGATCATCTGAAGATGGATTCAGACATGTTGGCTGACATAATAATCCCGACGTTGAAGGCCGATCCAAAGACTACGGTGCCGGCCTTAATTGGCAGTATTCGTAGCCAATTGGGGTACACGGCCTCTTACAGAAAGGCTTGGATAGCCAAGTAGAAGGCGTTAGAAAAGTTACACGGTGGGTGGGACACTTCATATAATGAAGTGTGGCAGTGGTGTCAGGTACTGGAGAGATATGTCTCAGGCAGCATGACAGACCTTGAAACGGAACCTGCGTACTACAACGATCGTCTGCTCCGTGGATGCGCAGTGTTCAAGCGTCTGTTCTGGACATTTAAGCAATGCCGAGATGCCTTTAAATACTGCAAGCCATTGGTACAAATTGACGGTACCTTTATGTATGGTAGATATACGCATCGGCTATTGCTAGCTGTGGCACAAGACGGTTGTGGGAGAATCCTTCCGATTGCGTTCGCAATAACACCGGGGGAGTCAGCTGATGATTGGGACTTCTTCCTATCTAGGTTAAGGAGGCATGTTTGCCCCCAACCTGACATATGCATTATATCGGATCGGGGCCCTGGAATACTTGCGGCAATAGAACGCCAGGGAAGCATGTGGCATCTCACACACCATCGATATTGCCTGAGGCATGTCGCATCCAACTACAATGGGCAACATCGATCTAAAAGACAGAAACGGAAAGTGATCGATATGGGTATGAAATATCTATTAATACAATTTCTTTTGAAAAATTCAATTTATTCGTAATTGAAGAGTGTATGTAATATTCGCTATCAACGTATATTGGCAGGGTATGAGATCAATAAAGACCGTTTTCACGAGATGCTGGCCAGTTTGCGCTCAGATAACGCCGAAGGCGCAAGCTATCTGTGCAATATTCCTTTCGAACAGTGGACACAAGCCTATGACGGTGGCTTACGATATGGGCATATGACCACAAACCTTGCCGAATGCATAAATTCTGTTCTGAAAGGAACCCGTCATCTGCCGATTACAGCAGTTGTGCGAGAGACATATTTTCGGTTAGCGGCACTATTTCCGAAGAGAGCAGCGAGTTATAGAGGGCAGATGGAAGGAGGCCATGTATGGAGCCCGAAGGTCTTGCAAGAAATCAACCGTTCTAAGGCACGGGCGAACACCATGCACACAGTGTGTCACGATCGCGACAACCTATGGTTTCGTGTCACGAAGTTTGACAGACCGAACCAATGTATTGTTGGCAGCCATTATCGTGTACACTTGACAAATAGGACCTGTGACTGTGGGAAATTTGATGCACTTCGTTACCCATGCGCCCATGTACTTGCGGCTTGTCAGAATCTCCGTCTTGATCCAATGAGATATGTCGACGAAGTGTATAAATTAGAAAAGATGTACAACGTGTGGAGACACGTATTCCCACCAGTCCCAGATGAACGTAAGTGGCCATTGGTATCGCTTGCACCGTATAAGCTGTTGCCGGATAGACAATTGAGGCGCAAACCAAAAGGTCGACCTTGCTCGTCTAGAATACGCAACAATATAGATATCCGAGAAACAAGCAACCAAGGTCGACTGTGCGGATGGTGTAGGACCCCGGGCCATACATCTCGCTCGTGTCCAAATCAGAATAGTTGACCGTGTTCTTAGGTCTTTTGTCTCATGGCGGCTATGTAAGATCTATTTTTTTCGGAAAATAGTTAAACTCAATTTTTATTTATAAGGAAAATAGTTAAACTCAATTTTTATTAAATATATTAAAACTTAATTACAAAAAAAATAAACCTTAATTACAAATCAAATTAGGGGGTTTAGGGTTTAGTGCTGATGCCGGTGGGAACCAGTGCCACACGAGGGCGGTCGACGGTTACGCGCTGGATTCCTCCTTCTTCTGGCTTCCGGCGGGGGTCGTGGAACCTCGAGCGGGGAATCGGGTTCCTCCGGCAGTGGGTCTGGTTTTGGATGTTGCGATGGTGACCCACTCTGATAAAATATTGACGCCGGAGGTGTTTGCATAAACCACGACGGGGGTGACTGCATCCCGAACGGAGAAGGAGCCTGGCAGAAAGAAGTGCTTCCCGACGGCGCCTCCTCTGAACCCACATGTGACGTCGGCCTCACCATCGGCTGGCGAGCGGAAGTAGTCGGTAACGGACTCGAACCCGACCATGCACTCCAACTTAGGCTAGGAGTAGGAAACTGAAACATATATGGGTTAGGAGGATACATATAAGGGGAAGGGTACGCACCTGGCATGAACGGTAGATGCTGTGATATCGGTGTTGTCGGCTGAACTGATGGGCCCGGTGATTGTGTAGGCGCTGTTGCTGGGCCCGGTGACTGTGTCGGCGCTGATGATTGCCCCGCCTCATCACCCCTTCTCCTTGGATGTAAAGGGGCCTAACGTTCTCTTTGCTCTCGAAGTTGCCGTCGCCTCTCTTCTTCCGACAACAGATACGACTTGCCATGGATCCTAAACCATGGCATGTACTCCGGCACGCAAGCTAACTCCGGAACGACTATCGGTTCCAGGTCAGGTATATAGTCATATCGGTTCTCCCACGTCTCGATATGTTCTGACCAAAATCTTGGCCAATTCGTGTGTGCTTGCCGTAAGTCTACTTTGTGCTCATCATCGAGCACCTCCGGTGGCACGGGAATCGGTTGGCGAAATCCAAATTGCCGCAGAACCCGATCTGCCTGGTGCATCTCCACGGTCGCGTAGGTGATCAATGGGACCTTTACGTGCCAACCGTTCGGATTTTAGAGGAACTCCTCCGGAATTACTACACGAATTTCTGGCTCGTCGTACGGTGTCCATTCAAACTATATGAACATTATGAAAATTTTAGTTATATACCTAATATTAGACACTACATACGAAATACTAAATTATAATAACAAAATTTGAAACTTACTTGTGATTCCGACCTTTGGTCCAACAGGAGCCGTATATCTTCAAGCGAGTTAGGTATTCCAACATGACTCGCCGGATGGTTCCACCTAATTAAATAAACTTTTAGCATGCAATTATACTATAAATCTACGAAATAATTGTAAAATATAATATTAAATTTACCTCGTTATCAGTGGGAATGAATATGAGTGGTCGACTCGAAGGCGTAAAAATGGAAATCGAAACCATGCCCATGACTGCAGTAGTGATAGGCAACCTCCGATTTTTGCTTTACTCGGTAGCGTCGCCCCGCACATCTCCCGGTACAACCTCGACAGCACGGCAGACCCCCAACTCAATTCACCGACTGCTCTGAAATCAACAAGTTTCAGGAGCATCTCAGGTGGACGAGGTTTCTAGAGAGGTCCGGCATCAGATAGCCTCCAATTATTTGAAGAATGTATGCTCGAGCATACCGTATTCTTTCTACTTAGGTCGAACCCTCGTTCGGCTCCGGGAATGTGTCTCGTAACCACGCCATATCGATCCGAGCTCCTCGAATTCTATCCAAAACGGCACCCAGAAGCTCGTAGCATACGGCCATCCAATCGGTAGATGTTACGGACCCCGTGACTACCGACCCGTCCACCGGTAATTCCAACTGCAATTGTACATCTTCTAGAGTGATTGTACACTCTCCGCATGGCAGATGGAAAGTGTGGGTCTCGGGTCTCCACCTCTCAATCAACGCGCTGATCAAAGCCGGCTCCAACTTGAACCCTCGGCCTATCGTGGCCACGTGCCAAAAACCCGCTTCCCGCAGGTAATTCTCGATCAATGGCGATGGGGGACTGTAACACCCCAAACCCGGCCCAAACATTATGACCGAATTTGGAACATTACAGATGAAAACATTTTAAAAATCTCTTTTTGTCGATTCCAGTTATGATAAAAACATTCTTTTAAATAGGTTATTGTATTTAAGAAGGATAAATTTGAAGCGTACAAAGAAAACAAAATTTAGTTATTTAAAACTTTATTAAGTCGGGTTGTTATCAGGTTTTGTCAATGTACCCGATGGTACGGAAGAAAATCATTTACGTTTGAATTTAGGAAAAACGTGGGTAACCATTTTAAAGTCATTAAGTAGTTTAAACAAATTATCCAAACATGTAAAATATCAAAATAAAATCTTAGGAGGCCTTATTTCAACTTGAACAAATTAAACCAACAATAAAATAAAAATAGTTCGAAGTTCATTTAAATCCATATTTTCACTACATGGCCGCCTCGAGTCCATTCGGCTCCTCATCCGCAATCTACGAGTCACCTGAAAAAGTTAAAGGAGAAGGTGAGTCACCAAGACTCAATGTGTAACCCTTCCCCCGGTTTAGTGCAACATCATACACAAATCATAACTAATTTAACATGCACAAGTTTAATATGCACCCAACCTAGCCATCCATAACGTCTTTCTCTACCCCGTATGGTACCAAACCACTGGTGGTGCCAAACCACTGGTGACCAAAGTCACGATATCCATCAATATTGTGGTGCCAAACCACTGGTGACTCGAAGTCACAAATCATAAGTTGTGGGGCCAACCCACGTGTGATACCAAATCACTGGCATCAATCCCATATTATAATCTGTGGGGCCAACCCACTGTGGTGCTAAGCCACCGGGACGAGACGCTATGAGGTGCCAAACCTCTGGTGACCGTAGTCACGAAATGTGGTACCAAACCACTGGTGTCCGTCGACACGAATATCACTTCCCCCTCCACTCGTTTAATCCCACATCAATCAATGATATGCCTTTAACAAATATCATGCCAATATGTTTATTTAACAACATCCAACAGATTTATCATTAGCCATATATTATATGCCACATATATCTAATATGTCATGCTTCCATAATCATCAAATAGTAACCTCATATTGACAAGGACTTACCTGAAGCCTTGCTTATACCTTTATGGTATTAAATCCGAATCTACACAAATCCGATTTAGCATACACAAAATACTTAGCACATTATTTAGTTATGAAGTGTGTATGTACACACCTGTTTCTACCGAAATTCCTAGATCCCGAAGCCTTTATTAACCTTGGTCGAATAGTCCCCCACTTTCCGAAATCCTGAATTTATCACTTGAGTCGCCCTTTAGGAAAACGAACCCCGAAAGCTTCCTTCAATCGACTATGGCTTCCCAGAGAACTTTTGGAAGAATTTTGGCAAGAAAGGTTAGGGAGAATTCGGCAGCAGAAAGAAGAGAAAAGAAAATAGCCTTGAATGAGTTTAGAGGGACATTCGGCTATGCTTATGCTCTCAAAAATGATAGCTAACCTTGCCTACAATCCCACCTTCGGCCAACTCTATGTCCCTTACCTATTCCACTTTCTTCTCCCACTTATCCCCTTAATTAATAAAATAACAATACTCCATCCCATTATCTCTTATCCTCCCATTAACAAAAATAAAATAAGACCACATTTATCTTGTCATTACAAAAAATAACATAAACTAAACATCACTTAACTCTTACCTACTCCCAAGAGAATGCTTCATATTCGGCCAAGCATAAAAATTGAAAGAAAAGAAAGTCTAAGAAGCACTTTCGGCTATGCACAAATTGGAAGGAAAAGGAGAAGAAAAAGATGAACTTTGGTACCCTTTAGCTCTACTCAAAACCGGCCATCAAAGTCCCCAAAGCAAGCTTTATTCGGCCAAGAACACAATGAGAAAGGAAAGAAAACAATTTGGTGAATTTTGCCAAAACAAGCTGGGAAAGGAAGGAACAACAATGCATGAATTTTTTGGCTCCTCCAAGGTTTCAAAACCGACCAAGTAAATCCCCAAAATTGCTTCATAACTGGCCTTGCATCAAATGGAAGGAAAGGAAAAACAAAATGAAGCATTCGGCCATGCTTTGCTACCCTCAAGGCCGCCCATCCCATTGAAAAAGAAAAAAAAATAACATTGTTTACTAACCCCCATCACTAACCCATATTCTCATATAAAATAAATAATAATAATAATAATTAATATAACCCCATCATCCTATAATAAAATAAACTAACCCATATTCTCATATAATAATAATAATAATAATAATAATAATAATAATAATAATAATAATAATAATAATAATAATAATAATATATCCCTACCCCCCCATACCTTGCAGCCGAACTAGGAAACAAGGCAATATGCCTTCATGCATGCGCGCCCATGCAGACCCTGACCACGCCGACCCATATGTAAGTTCATTGATTTATTTTGTTTCTTTACATTTTCTTTTGTCAGGTATGAGTCACTGGCATGGTGACAAAGAAGCAGAAATTTTGCGTCTTCAATACTTGGAGAATGAAAAGTGATATGAAGAGTTGAAGAGATCCATCCTTGGTGAGGAGTCTGAGGATGAAAAGGGTTCAGATGCAGGTTCAAGTGATTTGCTAAAGTGATATGAAGAGTTGAAGAAATCTATCCTTGCTGCTTTTTTTAAAATTCTTGTATTGTTTGCTATCGATTTCCTTTTTTTGGTTTAAATGTTATGGGCTGAAAAGTGTTTAATTTTTATTATTTTTTCCTTAAATATTTTTATAATATTTTAATATTTTAATATTTTAATATTATTCTTTTTTATAAATATTTTAATTTTTTTTAATTTTTAGGACTTTTAGAGCGTTTTTACAAAAAGCGCCGCTAAAAGCCCCTACCTTTAGCGGCGTTTTCCTGGGAGTGCCGCTAAAAGCCCCTACCTTTAGCGGCGTTTTCTGGGGAAGCGTCGCTAAAAGCCCCTACCTTTAGCGGCGTTTTCTAGGGAAGCGCCGCTAAAAGCCCCTACCTTTAGCGGCGTTTTTTGGGGAAGCGCCGCTAAAAGCCCCTACCTTTAGCGGCGTTTTTCAGGAAAGCGCCGCTAAAAGCCCTTACCTTTAGCGGCGTTTTTTTGAGAAGCGCTGCTAAAAGCCCTTACTTTTAGCGGCGTTTTTATAATATTTTAATATTATTCTTTTTTATAAATATTTTAATTTTTTTTAATTTTTAGGACTTTTAGCGGCGTTTTTACAAAAAGTGCCGCTAAAAGCCCCTACCTTTAGCGGCGTTTTCCTGGGAAGTGCCGCTAAAAGCCCCTACCTTTAGCGGCGTTTTCTGGGGAAGCGTCGCTAAAAGCCCCTACCTTTAGCGGCGTTTTCTAGGGAAGCGCCGCTAAAAGCCCCTACTTTTAGCGGCGTTTTCTGGGGAAGCGCCGCTAAAAGCCCCTACCTTTAGCGGCGTTTTTCAGGAAAGCGCCGCTAAAAGCCCTTACCTTTAGCGGCGTTTTTTTGAGAAGCGCTGCTAAAAGCCCTTACTTTTAGCGGGGTTTTTATGAAAAGCGCCGCTAAAAGCCCCTACCTTTAGCGGCGTTTTCTTAAAAAGCGCCGCTAAAAGCCCCTAGCTATAGCGGCGTTTTTTCACAAAAAACGCCACTAATTTTTGCGGCGGTTTCCGTAGCGGCGTTTTTTGCGGCGCTTTCTGAAGCGCCACAAGTACTATTAGTGGCGCTTAAAAACACAGCTAAAGGCCCAAAAAAACGCCGCTAAAAGTTTGTTTTGGTGTAGTGCATGTTCTATTCGTATGGAGTGATTTCATCTATTCTTACATAAAAATCATCCACTTTCCTAAATCTTCACAGATAACTACCTTAGAATAAGTAGATGACTCTTGATTTGCATTTATATTTTCAGCCACATTTAAGGCATAAACAACTAGATCAGCCTCAATGAACCTCTTTGGAGGTTTAATTTCTCTTCTAGGTTTTCTTTGGCAATAGAATATTGTAGAGTTGACTGTGGTGAAAAAGTAACTCTACTCTGAGTTTCTATACTGACCTCAGGAGTAGGCTCTATTGTAGATCTTGGATCAATCTAAAGCTCCACCTGCTTCACATGTGTGTTTGAAATTTGTTGGTCCTTATTGAAAAGATCTTTAAGAGGTAAGTTATGCAGCATAACAGTCTCATAAAAAATAATATCTCTACTAATTACATATTTCTTAGTTTTAGGACACCATAACTTATATCCTTTAACACTAGCCTTAAACCCAAGAAAAATGCACTTAATAGATCTAGGTTCCAATTTACCATTATCAACATGAACATATGCAGGACACCCAAAAATCTTTAAATTAGAATAATCAGCGAGAGTACCAAACCATACCTCTTGTGGAGTCTTTTTCTCAATGGCAATGGACGGAAACCGGTTAATAAAAAAACAAGCAGTAGAGGTCGATTCATCCCAAAATGACTTCGGTAAACAAGCATTCGACAACATACATTGAACCTTTTCCATGAGTGTCCTATTCATTTGTTCTGAAACACCGTTTTGCTGTGGAGTATGACGAACTGTCAAATGCCTCACGATCTCTTCTGATTTGCATAATTCATTAAATTTATCAAAACAAAATTCCAAGCCATTATCTGTGCGAAGGTGTTTTATCTATTTTCCTGTCTGCTTCTCAATCATAGTCTTCCAATCCTTAAACGTGAGCAACACATTACTTTTCTACTTCAGGAAGAATGCTCAAACTTTTCAGGAAAAATCATCAATGATCGTTAACATATAGTTCGCATCACCCCTAGAAGGCACTTTAGATGGTCCCCAAAGATTAGAATGAATATAATTTAGTGTTCCATTCATGTTATGGATTCCTCTGGTAAATCGAACTCTCTTTTGCTTCCCAAAAACGTAGTGCTCACAAAACTTCAGTTTGCTAATACATTATCCATCAAGAAGTCCTCTTTTGCTTAATTCTACCATGTTGTGCTCACTCATATGCCCCAAGCGCGTATGCCAAAGTCTAGTAACATCATCATCTGACAAGGAAAAGGAAGCGACGTTTGCATCACCAATAATAGTTGAACCCTGAAAAACATATAACTTGACAGTCTTCCTTTGCCCTTTCATCACAATGAGGGAAACCTTACTAATCTTTAGAACCCCACCTTAAGCTATGTACTTGTAACCTTTTGAATCAAGAGTACTCAACGAAATCAGATTTCTCTTTAATTTTGGTACATTTCGAACGTCACTAAGTGTTCTGACGACTCCATCGTCAGATTTTTCTTCCTTTCGCCCCTACAGATCCCCTTATAAACCAAGAAACCAAGCCTTGCTGCCCCTAGGTCTCGAACCCGAGACCTGAAGCAGCCACTCCTCGTCCCATGCCACTCTGGCACAACGCGTTTCATGATATAAACGCATCACGCTTTCTTTTAAGCACTCACCCCTCGGCTCCCTCACGCATTTAATGCCAAAGGCCAAAAACAAAACACCCAACTACTGCTCAGGGGTTTCGAACATGGGACCTCACTGTCGAGCCTTCCTTTAGCGCCTTCAGCCACTCGGCCAAGGCGACTTGTGTGACATAAACCTGCCACAGAAATATTTAAAGTCTCCCGGACCTTGCTCCCTTTCCAGGCGCAAAAATAAAACCCCAGATGCGCCTCACGCTACTCGAACCCCTTCCTACGCAGGCCACCAAGGCCCTTATAGCAGCGCCCCAGCCACTTTACTAAGCCCAATTCCATGACCATTAACTCTCAAAATTTTTACTTAAGGACTCCATAGCCCAAATCCTCTTTTTAACCTAAAATCCAAATATTTTTCCAAAACTCTCATTTTAATCCTAGGGTTTTAAAAACCTCTAAAACATATCCAAAGAACCTTTAAAGCCTACTAACTCGCAATTTAGCACGAACGCATAACCCCTTAATCTAGGATGTTACAATTCTACCCCCCTTAAAATAATTTCGTCCTCGAAATTACCTGGATCAGAAGAGTTGAGGGTATTACTGCCGCATCACGTCCTCGGGTTCCCACGTAGCTTCTTCTACACCATGGTTCCGCCATAGCACTTTCACCAAAGGTACTGACTTCCTACGTAGAACCTTGACATCTCGATCCAAGATCTGAACTGGCTCCTCCTCGAAAGATAAGTCCGAGTTTACCTCAATCTCTGCCACTGGCACAACGTGTGATGGATCTGACCGATACCGTCTAAGCATCGACACATGAAAGACGTTATGAATCTGACTCAATTCTGCCGGTAGCTCGAGCTGATAAGCTACCGGTCCCACTCGCTTTACTACTGTATATGGGCAGATGAACCTTGGGCTTAGCTTCTCTTTTCGCCCAAATCTTAATACCTTTTTCTAAGGCGACACTTTCAGAAAAACTTTATCTCCTACTGCATACTCCATTTCCTTGCGCTTAAGATCAGCGTAGGACTTCTGCCTATTCGCCGCTTCCTTGAGACGAGCCCGAATCACCTTCACTTTCTCTTCAGTCTCTGTCACCAACTCTGGACCTAAAACTTGTCGTTCACCCAACTCTGTCCAACACGTAGGAGTACGGCATCTTCGTCCATACAGTGCTTCATATGGTGCCATTTGGATACTCGCTTGATAATTATTGTTATAAGCGAATTCTGCCAACGGTAGATACTCTTCCCAACTACCACTGAAATCCAAAACACAACCTCTTAGTATATCTTCTAAAATCTGTATGACCCTTTCCGACTGCCCGTCCGACTGTGGATGGAATGCTGTACTGAAATTCAATCGTGTACCCAAAGCCTGATGCAACGCTTTCCAGAACCTTGACGTAAACCTCGGATCCCTATCTGAGATGATTGATACTGGCACACCATGCAATCTTACTATCTCAGCCACATACAATTTTGCTAGCCTCTGAAGAGAATAATCCACCCTTACCGGTATGAAGTGAGCTGACTTGGTCAGACGGTCCACAATCACCCAAACTGCGTCCTTCTTGCTGGGCGTGAGGGGTAGCCCACTGACGAAGTCCATAGTGATCCTCTCCCATTTCCACTGAGGAATCTTCACTGGTTGAAGTAACCCTGATGGAAACTGATGTTCAGCCTTTACCTGCTGACACGTCAGACACCTTCCCACGAATTCAGTTACCTCACGCTTCAACCTCGGCCACCAGAACTGCTTCCGCAAATCTCCATACATCTTGCTACCTCCAGGATGCATAGCGTATGGGCTGCTATGTGCATCCTGAAGAATTCTTTGCCTCAATTCCACATCCTTCGGCATACAAGGCCGCCCTTGAAAACACAATATACCATCACCAGTCAAACTATACCCTTCCAAACTACCATCTTGAACTTGCAACCTCCGCGCATTTAAACTGTCATCCCCTAATTACTTTTCCTTAATCTCCTTGATCCAAGTTGGCTTAACTTGTAGCTCTGCCAAAAGACTTCCATCGTCGTATAGACTGAGATGAGCAAACATCGCCCTTAAATCTGTCACGACCTTCCGGCTCAACGCATCAGCCACCACGTTAACCTTGCCTGGATGGTACTCAATTGAACAGTCGTAGTCATTCAACAGTTCAATCAATCGGCGCTGCCTCAAATTTAAGTCCTTTTGAGTCAAGAGATACCTCAAACTTTTGTGATCCGTGTAGACTATCGACTTTTCCCCATACAAGTAGTGCCTCCATATTTTCAAAGCGAAGACTACTGCCGCTAACTCCAAGTCATGAGTCGGATAGTTAACCTCATGCGGTCTTAGCTGACGGGATGCATAGGCCACTACCTTCCCTTCCTGCATCAACACACATCCCAAACCAGTATGGGACGCATCACAATAAACCGTGAACAACTTCCCTGCCTCAGGTTGTACCAGAACTGGAGCTTCCGTCAGAATCTTCCTTAGCTTATCAAAACTTTCTTGCTGTTTTTCTGACCAAACAAATGGGACTCCTTTTCTTAATAACTTAGTCAACGGTGCTGTGATTAAAGAGAATCCTTCCACAAATCTTCGATAGTACCCTGCCAGACCCAGAAAACTTCAAATTTCCGCCACTGACCTAGGCGGTTTCCATTCCAACACCGCTTCAACCTTGCGAGGGTCCACTCTAATCCCTTCAGCTGATACTACGTGACCTAAGAAAGCCACCTCCCTTAGCCAAAATTCGCACTTACTGAATTTGGCATATAACTGCTTCTCCCTCAATACTTGTAGAACTATACGCAAATGCCTATCATGCTCCTCCTCCGTCTTTGAGTAAACCAATATGTCGTCTATAAACACCACGACAAATTGATCCAAGTACTGCTGAAACACTCTATTCATTAAGTCCATGAATGCTGCCGGCACGTTGGTCAACCCAAACAGCATCACTAGGAACTCGTAATGCCCATACCGAGTACGAAATGCCGTCTTGTGCACATCAGCCTCTTTCACCTTAAGTTGATGATAACCCGACCTAAGATCTATCTTCGAGAACACCGATGCACCCTTCAGTTGGTTAAACAGGTCATCAATCCGAGGCAACGAATACTTGTTTTTGATCGTTAACCTGTTTAGCTGACGGTAGTCGATACACATCCACATTGACCCGTCTTTCTTCTTGACAAACAGCACAGGTACTCCCCACGGAGATATACTTGGTCGAATAAACCCTCTGTCCAAGAGCTCCTGAATTTGAGCCTTCAGCTCCACAAACTCCTTTGGTGCCATTCGGTAGGGTGCTATAGACACAGGTGCCGTTCCGGGCAACAAGTCTATACCGAACTCAACTTCCCGATCTGGAGGCAGACCCAGGAGTTCTTCTGGAAACACATCAGCGAATTCCCCTACAGTTCGGACCTTCTCAACTGCTGACTCCTTAGCCTCCAAGGCACAGATTCGAACCAACAACGCCTCACAACCTTTTCTGACCATTTTCTCAGCCTTCAAGGCAGACACCACATTGGATAGATAATCTCTTCTATTACCTATCATGACCACTTCATCACCCTTAGCCGTCTTTAGAACCATGCGCTTAGCAGCGCAATCCAACCTTGCCTGATACTTAACCAGCCAGTCCATTCCAAGAATTAGATCGAACTCCCCAAACGACAGTTCCATCAGATCAGCCACAAACACTACCCCTTGGAGTTCTAGGGGTACATCTCTATATAGCTTGTTCACTACTACAGAGTGTCCTAGAGGGCTAATTACAGTCATCTCCCTAGAAGCAGTCTCAAAGTCTAAGTTCATAGTCTCTACCACACTACTAGCAACGTATGAATGCGTCGAACCCACATCAATTAATGCAACATATGGAAGACCAAAAATTAGGAACGTACCGGTTATGACGTCCGGTGCGTCACCCTCCTCGCGACGCCTCGCTGCGTAGACTAACCCAGGCTGCCTTGCCTCTGTGTTGCCTGTATCTCTGCCCGGAATTCCGCGACCTCGATTAGAACCATTATCTCCTCTACCATTACCACGACCCCTCTGCGGTGGTCCCACATTTCTAGCCTGAGTACGGTTCTGACCTTCTGGCTGATTCTTAGCTAGCTTCCGAGGACAATCCCTTACACGGTGATCCAAAGATCCACATTCAAAGCAACCCCTCTCACCGGTCCAACAACTTCCCCAATGTGACTTCCCACAACGATTACACTGAGCCGGTCTCTGATTAGTAGCCATGGGCCTTCCTGCCTGATTCGGCCCACTCTACCTAGCCCTTTTTTGTGCATTATTTCCCGATCCAGACGACCCAAAACCTCTTTTCTGCTTGTTTCTATCATAGTTCTGTCTCACAGACTCCTTGACCCCTTTGGCTACCTTAGCCTTCTCTACCAGAACAGCAAACTCACGCACCTGCTGTGGAGCAATCAACAACCTTAAATCATCCCTAAGTCCGTCTTCAAAGCGGACACAATGATCATGCTCAGTTGACACAATTCCCCGAGCATAGCGGCTCAGCCTCAAGAATTCTGCCTCATACTCAGATACCGACTTATTTCCTTGTACCAATCCCAGAAAAGCTTTCCTCTGAGCATCAGTGTAGCTGGTGCCCACATACTTCTTCTGATAAGCAGCTTTGAAGTACTCCCAAGTAAGGCCATCTGCCGTAGCACCATCTCGAACTGTGAGCCACCACTGGTATGACTCATCCTTTAGAAGCGACACTGCTCCTTTCAGCTTCTCCTCATTCGTTAAATCGAGATCGTCCATGATCCTCTCAGTCGATTCTAACCAATATTCCGCTGCACTGGGTGCCACGCCCGACACACCCCGGAATACCTCAGCTCCGTTGGATCGGAGTTGCTCGGGTACAGACTTCCGAGCTCCCATACCTCCACTTGCCCTAGCCACCATCTCAAGGACTCGCAATACAGCTTGCGATACTGCCTCACCTCTCATCTGATCCGGCTCCTCAGCTCCAAAAGTTGGGGGTGGTGGTGGCGATGGTATCTCATTATTAGACCCCTGACCCGACCTAACAGGTTCTGACACGATCATCCTGCCTCTACCGCGTCCTCGACGTCCACGTCCTCTAGAACTCATTTCTAGTGATTGAGTCTTAGTCTGATTAAGAAATTTTATGGATTAGTAACTGTTTCACTGATTATCCACGAAGAAATTTTATGAAGAAAGTTTAATAGAGATTCTTTCGAGCAATCAAGTTTTAAGTCCTCTATCCTAGTTCACAGAAAAGCACATCCATTCCCTAATACCTTTCATACACATTCACTCTTCAGGCATTTCTGTCCGTTCCTATCCCAGGGGTATTTTCGTCATTTTCCTACAGGGGTATTTTTGTAATAAACCGAGGAAATTTTGAAAACTTTAGTAAATCAAGACATTTTGAAATTCCTAAAACTGAAGAGTATTTTCGAAAACTTTTCCATTTAAAGGTATGGCAGAATTTTGGAAACCAGGGGTATTTTGGTAATTTTTTCATTCAGGGTAATTTGTAAATTTCCAAAATCAGAGTATTATTTTGAAATACAGGATTTTTTGGATACTTTTGCAAAGAAAAAGGTTTGGTTGAAATCAGGGCAATACGATAATTTTAGAAACCAAGGGCATTTTTGTAATTTTGCCACTAGGGGCATTTTGGTAATTTTGTAAATCGAAAATATTTTGAAAATTTTCCAAAAGTAATTTTTTTTGCTGTTATTAAAAAGGAGTATCGTAATGATTTTTAAAACTAGAGTTTCATCAAAACATGGCTAGTCCCTTTCGGGTTTTATTTACTGTGTTTAGCCTATGACCGAGTCCTCTTGGTTAGGGTGAACCGAAGCTACGCACCAGGTAGGATTCCTACGAAGAGGGGGTGAGTCACGAGGACTGCTTAAATACCAAGCTCTTCCGGATCCAATCCTAGACATGTGCACAGGGGTTACCACACCCTAACTCGGCGACTTAGTCATAGGTTTGTTTATTTAGGCAATTAAAAATCTTATGCGATTGTTGGGGTAAACTAGTCCTAGGGTTCACATACCTTTCATACTATCTACGTTCCATTTCTACCCCTTTACAGATAATCATTCACACATAGATTAGAGATACTTACACGAGCGGATTGGTGCCGGAGACTCGATGCCATGCTGTTTAAAATAAAACCATTTTCGTAATCTTTCACAGAGGCCTATCAAGAAAACATTTTTGGGCTTTGGGCCCCCACAGCCGAGTTTTGAACCTGGCTCTGATACCAATTTTGTAACACCCCAAACCCGGCCCAAACATTATGACCGAATTTGGAACATTACAGATGAAAACATTTTAAAAATCTCTTTTTGTCGATTCCAGTTATGATAAAAACATTCTTTTAAATAGGTTATTGTATTTAAGAAGGATAAATTTGAAGCGTACAAAGAAAACAAAATTTAGTTATTTAAAACTTTATTAAGTCGGGTTGTTATCAAGTTTTGTCAATGTACCCGATGGTACGGAAGAAAATCATTTATGTTTGAATTTAGGAAAAACGTGGGTAACCATTTTAAAGTCATTAAGTAGTTTAAACAAATTATCCAAACATGTAAAATATCAAAATAAAATCTTAGGAGGCCTTATTTCAACTTGAACAAATTAAACCAACAATAAAATAAAAATAGTTCGAAGTTCATTTAAATCCATATTTTCACTGCATGGCCGCCTCGAGTCCATTCGGCTCCTCATCCGCAATCTACGAGTCACCTGAAAAAGTTAAAGGAGAAGGTGAGTCACCAAGACTCAATGTGTAACCCTTCCCCCGGTTTAGTGCAACATCATACACAAATCATAACTAATTTAACATGCACAAGTTTAATATGCACCCAACCTAGCCATCCATAACGTCTTTCTCTACCCCGTATGGTACCAAACCACTGGTGGTGCCAAACCACTGGTGACCAAAGTCACGATATCCATCAATATTGTGGTGCCAAACCACTGGTGACTCGAAGTCACAAATCATAAGTTGTGGGGCCAACCCACGTGTGATACCAAATCACTGGCGTCAATCCCATATTATCATCTGTGGGGCCAACCCACTGTGGTGCTAAGCCACCGGGACGGGACGCTATGAGGTGCCAAACCTCTGGTGACCGTAGTCACGAAATGTGGTACCAAACCACTGGTGTCCGTCGACACGAATATCACTTCCCCCTCCACTCGTTTAATCCCACATCAATCAATGATATGCCTTTAACAGATATCATGCCAATATGTTTATTTAACAACATCCAACAGATTTATCATTAGCCATATATTATGCCACATATACCTAATATGTCATGCTTCCATAATCATCAAATAGTAACCTCATATTGACAAGGACTTACCTGAAGCCTTGCTTATACCTTTATGGTATTAAATCCGAATCTACACAAATCCGATTTAGTATACACAAAATACTTAGCACATTATTTAGTTATGAAGTGTGTATGTACACACCTGTTTCTACCGAAATTCCTAGATCCCGAAGCCTTTATTAACCTTGGCCGAATAGTCCCCCACTTACCGAAATCCCGAATTTATCACTTGAGTCGCCCTTTAGGAAAACGAACCCCGAAAGCTTCCTTCAATCGACTATGGCTTCCCAGAGAACTTTTGGAAGAATTTTGGCAAGAAAGGTTAGGGAGAATTCGGCAGCAGAAAGAAGAGAAAAGAAAATAGCCTTGAATGAGTTTAGAGGGACATTCGGCTATGCTTATGCTCTCAAAACTGATAGCTAACCTTGCCTACAATCCCACCTTCGGCCAACTCTATGTCCCTTACCTATTCCACTTTCTTCTCCCACTTATCCCCTTAATTAATAAAATAACAATACTCCATCCCATTATCTCTTATCCTCCCATTAACAAAAATAAAATAAGACCACATTTATCTTGTCATTACAAAAAATAACATACACTAAACATCACTTAACTCACTTAACTCTTACCTACTCCCAAGAGAATGCTTCATATTCGGCCAAGCATAAAAATGGAAAGAAAAGAAAGTCTAAGAAGCACTTTCGGCTATGCACAAATTGGAAGGAAAAGGAGAAGAAGAAGATGAACTTTGGTACCCTTTAGCTCTACTCAAAACCGGCCATCAAAGTCCCCAAAGCAAGCTTTATTCGGCCAAGAACACAATGAGAAAGGAAAGAAAACAATTTGGTGAATTTTGCCAAAACAAGCTGGGAAAGGAAGGAACAACAATGCATGAATTTTTTGGCTCCTCCAAGTTTCAAAACCGACCAAGTAAATCCCCAAAATTGCTTCATAACTGGCCTTGCATCAAATGGAGGGAAGGGAAAAACAAAATGAAGCATTCGGCCATGCTTTGCTACCCTCAAGGCCGCCCATCCCATTGAAAAAGAAAAAAAAATAACATTGTTTACTAACCCCCATCACTAACCCATATTCTCATATAAAATAAATAATAATAATAATTAATATAACCCCATCATCCTATAATAAAATAAACTAACCCATATTCTCATATATAATAATAATAATAATAATAATAATAATAATAATAATATATATCCCTACCCCCCCATACCTTGCAGCCGAACTAGGAAACAAGGCAATATGCCTTCATGCATGCGCGCCCATGCAGACCCTGACCACGCCGACCAAAAAAAAAGAAAGAAAGAAAAAAAGAAACCAAGCCTTGCTGCCCCCAGGTCTCGAACCCGAGACCTGAAGCAGCCACTCCTCGTCCCACGCCACTCTGCCACAACGCGTTTCATGATATAAACGCATCACGCTTTCTTTTAAGCACTCACCCCTCGGCTCCCTCACGCATTTAATGCCAAAGGCCAAAAATAAAACACCCAACTACTGCTCAGGGGTTTCGAACATGGGACCTCACTGCCGAGCCTTCCTTTAGTGCCCTCAGCCACTCGGCTAAGGCGACTTGTGTGACATAAGCCTGCCACAGAAATATTTAAAGTCTCCCGGACCTTGCTCCCTTTCCAGGCGCAAAAATAAAACCCCAGATGCGCCCCACACTACTCGAACCCCTTCCTACGCAGGCCACCAAGGCCCTTATAGCAGCGCCCCAGCCACTTTACTAAGCCCAATTCCGTGACCATTAACTCTCAAAATTTTTACTTAAGGACTCCATAGCCCAAATCCCCTTTTTAACCTAAAATCCAAATTTTTTTCCAAAACTCCCATTTTAATCCTAGGGTTTTAAAAACCTCTAAAACATATCCAAAGCACCTTTAAAGCCTACTAACTCGCAATTTAGCACGAACGCATAACCCCTTAATCTAGGATGTTACAGGGACCATGCATGTTGCGAATATAACATTCCAACACCCGATCTACAGACTGTTTAAAAAATAATAAAATTAATAATTAATTAAAATTACATAATTGGATAAAAAATTAAATAATATTGCAAAATTAAAATTAAAACTTACCATTTTCATTTTCTCGACGGAGATGTGTTTGTCATTTAGGCGAAGTAATTCCCCGGCCATTGTAATCCGCTTTAAAATTTTCTGATAAAAATATATTAAAAAAATTATAAAGGGCTTTTTTGTAAATAGTAAAGGACTATTTTGAAATTTGAGCGTAAATTTCAAGGACCTTGAGAGAAAATTGAGAGAAAATTGAGAGAAAATTGAGAGAAAATTGAGAGAATATTGAGAAAGGATTGAAATGTGAAGAAAATAAAGGGTGGGGGAGTTTTTATAGTTTTTTTTTCTGACCGTTGGGGAGCCAACGGTCAAAAAAATTTGACCGTTGGGACCATTTGACCGTTGGGACCAAAGGCGCGCCCTGTAGGACGCGTTTTTGTCCATGTCAGCAAAACGCGTCCACGTAGGCGCGTTTTTGCTGACATGGACAAAAACGCGTCCTACAGGGCGCGCCTTTGGTTCGTATCCCCCAAAAATGCACTGACGTGGACGCGTTTTTGAGGGAAATGGCCCTTTTTCGTAAATTTTTTTCAACCCGACCCTTTTCGATAATATTCGGTAATTTTTGGCATATTCTGGTAAATTGCCCGATAATATATATATTTAAAATATTCCAATCCTAACCAACTCAACAATCTGATAACTTATCATATTTTCCCCACATACAGAATTCGATTAAACCACAACCACTGCTTGGTCAACTCAACCAGATTTAGCAAAAAATTTACCCCTTTGCTCGCACAAAGATTTGATTACAAGACTAAAGGGTAAGCTAACAAACACCTTACCATCAAACCAACAAGCTTGTTATGACATGAGATGACCAAAAATAAAATTTAAATCCAAAGACTAGAGTTAGAGATAGAGACAAAAATATCAAAATTTTCTAAGAGTGAGAATTAAACCCATGATCTCATACACAAACTCAGAATCCTTAACCATTGAAGCAGATACCTAATTATGACATAATTTAACAAATTCAAAATTAAATTTTTGGGGCGTTACAATCATACCAAGGAGAAGCCGTGGTCGAAGTTACAAGATGGTTCAACGGTCAGATCTTTAGATCGGTGATAGAGAAGTTCAAAAGTCGAAGGCATTTTTGTGGCTTCTGGGAAATTTCCAAGAAATCTAATTAGATTGTTCAAAAGAGGGAATGGAAAGCAAAAATTAGGTGCCACTTTCAGGCCAAAAAAATGGCCAATCATAGTGGCGTAGGCTAGTGCTAATTAGGGTTCAGAGAGGAAGAAGGAGAAATGAGGGAAAGGAAAGGAAAGAAATTTAGGAAAGAAATGAGACAGGCAATATATTTTTTTGTATATATTTTTAAAATTTTTAATTTAATTTTTAAATAATGACATCATCATGATGTCACAAATAACACGTGTTGCTGTCTAGTACTGCCACCTATTCTAGACTTAACAGTGTTAAAAAATTATCAAACTAGTTGACAAAAAAAGTTTAGGTACCAATCTGGGAGAAGTCGACAAGTTCAGGTACTAAATTTATATTTAACCCTTTATTTTTCTTGTTCGTTGCTTACACGGGTTTCTCCCCAACAAATCTAAACAAGGAATATATTGTTCGAAGAGGGTCATTCATCGAGGAAAAATGTTTTAATTACTATATATTAGTAATTTACTTTTTCATGAAGGAAGATCTAATGGTTATCATGAGATGAAATAGGATCATATTGGATGAACGGATTTAACCTAAAAAGATAAATGATATCCTATGAAGGTAACACACATATGATAAGGTCATTGGACCAACATAAATTAAGTTGCTTTTGTAATGATATATAATGAGAGAGTTCAGTCATGGTACTTTTGGTGGATTGACTTCATAACTAAATAATGTTGTAATTAATAGACAAAGAGTCAAAACTTAATTACAAATTATTTGAGCTCTAATTATATATGTCCAACCGATCCTTCCACTAGCTTAAACAATCCTTTATGAATTATATATGAATTGATATAGTGAATGAATGAAAACAATGAACAGAGAAATATTTCACATGTATCACTATCCTAGTGAATACGTTTTTTCACCAAGAACAAAAGATGACTTAGAGATTAAATTAGTTTTTTCAAATTATTATTTAATTGACTATAAGTTAAATAATTGAAATTCAAAGTGAAAATTAAATTAATTAGTTATTGCAGTTTTATTGAATAAGACAATTAAATTTATTTACTTATAAATTCGATTATGGTAAAGTCGGTGATGATTTTAACGAAATTAGAGTTTTGTTGAAAAACTAATTTTATTGAGTGAATTAATTAAATTTATTTTAATTCATTAAATAAATAATTTTTAGAATAAAAAATAGTTATTGGGTTGGATAAATTTTATGAGTTGGTTTAAAAGCTAGATAATACATATAATTGTACCAAATACATGTAAGGCCCAATAAGCCCACTTAACAAGTGATGGGCGGCAACCCTAGTGTTCCCATAAGGGGTGTGCCACCCACCATATATAGTCCTAGTAGGACTCAGTTTTTCTATTAAAATATTATTATATCTTTTCTTGTTCAAGTAGATCTCTTGCCACTTTTCTCTATAAATAGAGACTTTGGGCTAAAGCAAAAGATAATATATTGAGAATTGTTACTCTGTCGAATTATAATGAGATTTATTTTATAAATAAATTCTACTTTTGGTGAGAGCTTAAGTTAAGTTTCTAATCCATAGAGAGAATTAATTTTTTCCATTGAAAAATTAATAAGTTTTTGTTGTGTGATTAGATCCCACTCTTTAAGCAAATTGAGGGTTTAAGAATAGCATGGAAGATCGTGTTGATAGAAAGTTAAGAAACGACTAGACTACTTAGCCTAAAACACATATACTAATTTGGTAAGGTTTATTGCTATAAATAACACAAAGACTCAATTTTAGGAAGAAATATTTAATTTTTCATTGTGCTACAAATTTGTTTTCTAAATCAAAGTTGGGTTGTGGTATGTTTATAGTATAAACTAGATTACCAAATTTATTTATCTCTTTTGATTGATTAAATAATGATAAGTGACATTCTTGACTTGTATGTATGTTTTTGATATTATATAAGTGAATGCATGTTTGACTATTATTTTATATTTGTTATAGAATAATTTTGTCAAAAATTGTGGTTGTTAGAATTTAGATCGATTGTATTTAGGTTTTTAAATTTTTTAAGTTTTGTAATTAGATCATGTTCCACATAGGTTTTTTAATTTTATTTTGTAAAATTAGAAAATCATGTGAACCGAAAACATACTAAGATTTTTTTTGTAACCCTACATGTTTTGGTGAAACCCAAAAAAGCGTGGCAGACTCATAACTCAAATCGAACAAAGATCAGACGATCAAATGAATGGTAGAGAATTGGAGCCATGAGCGGCGACCGAAGCTACACGGTGGCATTTGGGGCATCGCACCATATCACACGCAACCAACACGTGGTAGCACTGTTAGGATATAGTGCCTTAAATGTATTTTTTTTGTTCGTCATTTATACTTGTAATTTTTCAAACAGATTGGTTTCATAAAATTACATTATTCACATTGATATTATTTTTATTTGTCCTTGATGATTTTTGCACGCAAAGAAAAATGTAAGCAAATATTAGCTCACTGATTACCTAATGTTTTACTAATACTAAGTTTCATTATGCAATCAATCATAATGCAAGAAGACAACTTATATTAGTAGGTTATCTAAAAGGTCTATAGTTTGATGAATCAAAATTAAGCAAGTTGGTTAAAGGAATATTATGTCACCTATCAAGTCCAATTAATGAGATATATTGTATTATGTATCAGAGTGGTTGATCGCAGAAGATAGATACATAGATGTGATTATTTGGATTGATAATATATTGGACAAGACCCGATTTGACTTATTCCTAGATCCGTTTTTGGATTAATTCACTTGTGGAATTTATGTTATGACTTACATCAATCCTGAGTAAGTGATTGACTATGTGTGTGCGACTCATATACTTTAATATATTTAAAGCATGAGTTTAAATAACTAAAGAACTGAGAGCTAGTATGTTGGGTATGCGATTTTTGCATGACATAGATTCATTTACAATAGTGGAAAAGTAATGTGGACATGGTCCATTTGTTCAGAACAAATGATTTAATTACTATTTGTTAGTAATTAACTTTTTCATGAAGGAAGATGCAATGGTTATCATGAGATAAAATAGAATCATATTAGGTGAATGGATTTAACCTAAAGAGATACAGGATATCCTATGAGGGCAACACATATATGACAAAGTCATTGGATAAGCATCCATAAAATTACTTTCATAATGGTGTATAATAAGAGAGAGTTCAATTATGGTACTTTAGTGGAATGACTTCATGATTAAATAATCTTATAATTAATAAATGAAGAGTCACAATTTAATTACAAATTATTGAGTCCTAATTGTATATGTCCAATTAGTTCCTCCCCTAGTTCGATATAACTCAAAATGAATCACATGTAGAGCCAATACTTTAGAATGAATTAAAACGATGATTAAGAGAAATATATCACATGCATCACTATCCACAATGAATTCATTTTCTTGCTAACTACAAAAGATGACTTAAAGATTAAATTAATTTCTTCAAATTATTATGTAATTTATTGAAATTAAATAATTGTAATTTGAAGTGAAAGTTAATTAATTAATCATCACTATTTTTTTGAATGGGGCAATTAAATATATTTCCTCATATATATTCTAAAACAATAAAGTTGTCATAACTTTAACGAAATTATAATTGAGTTGAAAAAATAATTTAATTGGATCAATTAATTAATATTTTAGGAAATAGGAAAGTGATTGTTGGGTTCACTAAATTATATGAGTTGGTTAAAATTTTAGATAACATATATAATTGTACCCAATTCAAGCGATAGACCTAAGAGCCCATCTTATTTTATGAAGGGCGGCAAACCTTAGTCCCTATTAGGGTGTGTCGTTGCCCCTTACTATTCCCTATAAGGGAATATTGTCTATTTCTATTAAAATATTATTATTTAGTTACCCATTTTCAAGTAGAACTATTGTATCTTTTTCTTATAATTAGGAACTAGAGAATAAATTATATTTTCTTGAAAGTTTAAGTTTTTGGTTTTCCATAGAGAGAGAAATTAATTTTCTCATTAAAAATTAATTAAAATTTTCATTCTGTGCCATCGGTTCATGAAGTTAGAGCCCACACTCTAAGGAAACTGGGGATGCGAGGACAACAGAGAATATCGTTTGGTAGAAGCTAAAAAATGACTTAGACCGCCTCGCTCAAAGCATAAGTATTTATTTAGTTTAGGGTTTGTTAATATAAATATCACAAAACTCAGTTTTAACAAAAAAAAATTAAACTTCTGCTGTGCATCTGCCACTATTTTCTAAACCAATTTTCCCAAAAACACGTCGAGGTATTGCGCCCAGGGCAAGCATGCAAGGTGATAGCTGGCATCACGCCCAACTATTCGCGCATCAGGCTAATAGGGGTCGAAGCATCACACCCCAACCATGAGACTGCTGCATGGCAAGAGTCGCAAGAGCCTGGGCATCACACCCAACATGCGAAGTTGCAAGGCAGTAGCCCGCGTGAGCAGCACACACAAGCTAAGGGATGATTGAGCAATGCCAGTTACCTGTGCTTTGATGCGAGCAAGAGGCGCAATAATGGAAGTCGAGATCATGCGATGGTAGTGTCATCGTACATGGTTTTCCCAGGGATGGTTGGAGATGGTGTTTTTTTTTTTTTTGATTAGTTGGTTCAGTTCTTAGCGAATATGTTCTCTGTAGGTAAAACTCGAGATATTTGGTTTTTACCTAGAAGATCCAACGAATGCTTTGTGAAAAATTATTGTAATTTTGTTACTACTTTTCCTAGGATGGAGTGATGCAAAATTTTTGTTGGTCAGTATCAATTTATTTATTATTATTATTATGATATTTTGAATGTTATAATTGAATAATAATAAATCAAGAAGTATGTCCATGCATATATGATAAAGCGTGCCATATAGTTTAAGAAAAAATGTCATTTATACTTGTTCATGTTAAGAACCTAATTTCTTCATGTTTGACAGTAATGTTCTTAACATAGAGTTTGTCAAACAAGAAAATGCTACACCACTTACATATGGCGAAGCGATACAAAGTGTTGATTCCAAGCTTTAGGAAGTAGTTATGAATGCTGAAATGAATTTTACGAGATTTAATTCAAAGTGGGAACTTATAGACTTATTGGATGAGATAAAACCCATAAGATGTAAATGGATCTACAAGGTGAAGAGAAATGCGAAAGGAAAGGTCGAGACCTATACGGCCAACACTACAGGAAAATAGGGTTTTAGCGGCGTATTTAGTGGCGCTTGGACAAAAAACGCCACAAATATTAAGCAATAGCAGCGCTTTAGTGAAATCGCCACTAAAAATAGTGCAATAGCGGCGTTTTTATTACAAACATCGCTAAAAACAGTACAACAGCGGCGCTTTTGTGAAAACGCCGCTAAAAAACAGTGCAATAGCGGCGTTTTTGGTACAAACGCCACTAAAAACAGTGCAATAGCGGCGCTTTTAGGAAAATGCCGCTAAAAATAGAGCAATAGAGGTGTTTTTGGCACAAGCGCCGCTAAAAAACAGTGCAATAGCGGCGCTTTGGGGAAAACACCGCTAAAAATAGAGCAATAGTGGCATTTTTGGCTCAAACGCCGCTAAAAGTTGAGCAATAGTTATATTTTCATTTAGGGTAACCGACATTTGTTTCGATTTGATTCGATGTAATTTTCATTTTTTTTCTTAATTTTGTTTTGAATTAAATTTTATTTTGCTATTTGAAACTGACTTAATTATGAAAAGTTACAAATTGATAACTAAACTATTTAGAAGTTTTGCTTTATCGAAACCCCTAAACCTCTAACTAGTTATATTAATTAAAATACAATTTATTTTTAATTGAATATTTAAAATATAAATATTTTATCTTAATTAAAATATAAATTATATTAATTAAAATATAAATTATTTATAATAAAAAAATAATGACACTTAGAAAAAATTTGAAAGTAAAAACATAGAAAAATATTTGTTAAAAATGAAAAAAAATATTAAATAATTTATTATATAATCGTAAAATAGATAGTATTAATTTTAAATTATTGAATTAATTCTCATTATAGTTTAGGGTTTATGGTTTAATTTAGGGTATATAGTTTATGGTTTAAGCTTTATGGTTTTGGGTTTTGGGTTTAGGATTTAGGATTTAGGGTTTAGGGTTCATGGTTTAAGATTAATTAAGGGTTAGGTTAGGGTTTAGGGTGGGTTTATAGTTTAATTTTTAGTATTTTAGATTTATGGGGTTCAGGGTTTAGTGCTTAAATCATATTGAATAATAAAGTTAGAGTGTTAGTGTTTAGGGATTTAAGTGTTAGAGATTTTGGTAAAAGAGATAAAAATCAAATTATTTTAGGGTTTAGGGTTTGCAATAAGATTATTCCTTTAATTACTTCTGCACCTTGTAATATATATATATATATGAGTTGCAATTTAGGGTTTAAGGTGTATAATTTAGGGTTTATGGTGTATAATTTGGGGTTTAGAGTTTATGATACACTTTTTAGGTGTATAATTTAGGGTTTTATGATTTAGGTATGAGAAATTAAATTATAAAACTGTATAAAATAAATATACTGTTAGAAAAAACGCCGTAAAAAGCATATTAATAAACAAAACGACGCCGTTTACTTGGAGGCATTAGCGGCGCTAGCCACTAAAATGCCGCAATAGATTAGTATTAGCGGCGTTTTTTTTCTGAAACGCTGAAAAAAACTATTAATTTTAATTGAAACAGTGTCATTTTCTTTAGAGTGTTAGTGGCGCTTTCTATGAAACACCTGTAATATCTAGGATTTATGGCTTATGCATTATTGCTTAATTTTACGAAGTAGTATGCCTATGTGTGCTGTGAATGTCTTCTATGAATTTTGTGAACCTTAGTGTGTAGTCAAATGCCTTAGAAATTATTTGATTTTTAAGTTTAAAAGGGGAGCTAAGTCTGATAAGGCCTTAAGAAAATATGTAGGGGATTTATGAAAAAGAAATGGGCTTGTCTAAGTGGCTTAGAGGCGCCACTTAGGGCCTTAGTAAGTGACGCCACAATCAAGGGGGAAAGGGCCTAGGTTCGAATCACAAGGGGAGCAAATAAAAGAATTTTATTTTGCTGCAAGGAGCAAAGGAGTTGGACGGCACTAAGACACTAAAAGGATGAGCTTTAGTTGGGATTAAAATCTTTTAATAATTTCAGCTAAGATAAGAGATTAATGTTGGATTATTTTTATTAATTTGAATAAGGTGATAAAGAGAGAAAAGAGGAGAAAAATGATGAAGTTGATAAGGGGATGTGTGTGGCCGGCCTAGGGACTCTCTTAAGGTGAATTTCGGCCAAGCTTAGTAAAGGGAATAGCCGAATTTCATTAAGGCATTGTAGCCTCTCTTTCGTTTTCTTTTCCTCTCCAAAGTCATCATCTTTCTTCTTTTTCTTGTTCTAGCCGAAACCCCTCCCTAAAGATCACCATTGCCAAAACTCCTAAGCCTCATACTCCTCTCTTTTTGTTCTTGTGGAAGCCGAATACTCAAGTAACCCCTAGCCCCTAGCCGATTTCTCATTAAGCCTCAAAAGCCGAAATTGTTGATCCACATCTAGGCCATAGCCGAATAGCTTTGGGGGTTCAAGTGAAGGTGTTGCCGATTTCAGTATTAAGGGTAAGGATGCTATTGTCATCATTTTAGTTCTTTTCTTTTAGCCGAAATCAAGACTCTAATCCCATTAGTATTCTTTGGCCGAAACTATGAAGGAGTGTTTCGGGATTCTGCAATTGTCGACTACAAGGAAGGATATTTCGGGACTTATAAAGATCTAAGGTAAGTCATGTATTCGGCCAAGGGCCATTAATTATGATTAAATGTTAGAATTAGATCTAACATATGCCATAGTGATTTCGGCAGATACCCCAATCAAGTAGCACTTTTCGGGATTTAAAATCGCAAGGTAAGTACATATGTACATTCGGCCAAGGCCATACTTAAGGATTTCGATCTGTTTCTTAAATGTTCAAAAGCCGAAACTAATTAGTTAAGTGATATAGTATCTAGCCGATTGCAAGAAAGAGCGTCACAAGTCTTTGGGATTTGATTAGTAATCAAATCGGCAGCAAGGTAAGGATTAAGTTGCGATAAATCCTTCGGGATTTGATCTTATAGCCGAATAGGCTTTTTGCTAAAATATTAAGTGTTGGCCGAATGTAGGGATTAAGGATCTAAAGCATTAGATCGGGTTTCGGGATTTCAATAAAGCGTTAATACCAGGTGTGTAGCCCTACCCTTAGTCTTAATAGATTTATGGTATTATTGTAATGCATGTGTTAATAAGAATATGAAAGGTATGGTTAGAGTACCATGCAATGGTACAAAGTACTCAGGTACGTTTACCTACTCCTACTATGAGTATAATATGATCAGTTATGGCACACATGTGAAACTATAAGAATGTGAATAAGGAATATGACATGGTTTATGCATATTTGTATGACATGGGGCATATGGGTGAATTTGAAAAGGGGAAGTGATCTGGTGGTTTTATACCACAATATCTGAATGTGGTGACTTATGTCACGTAATCTGAATGTGGTGACTCATGTCACAAAATATTATCTGGTGGCTATGCCACAATATATATAAGGGCGATGAGCACGTCGTCTGCAGCGACTGCCTTCGATGGTGTGTAGCGGATGGAGGGTCGACTTAGTAGTCCCCACGGTGTGATGGTTGGTACGGGTGATGTATAGCGGATGGTTATCTAGGTTGGGTTCGGGATTGCATCATTAAATTTAATTGCTATGTGTATATGTATGATCTGTTATGCCTAAATCGTTGGGACTTAGTGTTGGTGGTTATACACACTGAGTCTGTTTGACTCACCCCGTTGTGGGATATTTTTCAGGTGACGCTCAGTGATGGACCGGGTCGGCAGGAGCTTAGTGGTGGCCATGCTCAGCTTCAAGTTATTTTTATTTGAGACTTTATTTACCTTAAGTTGGATTTTATCTCGGGTTTTCTTTGATGTAATAAGGCCATTAGTACTGAACTGTTTATGCATGCATTTTTATTTATTTTAGTATGATACAATTTTTATCAAAACAAAGTTTAAGTAACTTTTCTTAAAAATAAATCTTAAAATTTTTTGACACCTAAATGCAAATGATTTTCAATTTAAATAGTAAACTCTAAAGACTCGACTTTTACCAGTAACTTATAGTTTTGAAATATAACAATAAAGTTTTAACAAAACAAAATCTTTGAAAATAACGATGTTTCCAATTTGAACTCAAATCAAATTTTCCTCAAAAGCCCTCAAAGTTTTTCCAAGGAACAAAAACGAATTTGAACCGTTTTACTCAAGGAACATACCAGATCTGGTCGAGGCTTGTGGGCCGAGTTTGGGGTGTTTCAACACCGCAAATAACCCGATAATTTAATTGAAACGACGTCGTTTTATTTAGAGTGTTAGTGGAACCATTTAATTCAAACGTCGTCGTTTTTGTAGGGGATTTTAGTGGAGCTTTTTTAAAATGCCACAAAATGCCAAATTTATTTAACAAAACGGCGCCGTTTTTCTTTCTCAGCTTATACTTCTGCTTACCCGAGCCAACCCCCTCCCCCCAAAACAGAACCCTTAATCCCTAATTTCTCCCCAAAATCCCCTAGCGCTCTCACGCTGAAAACCCGACCAGACCGCCGCTGCCGGTGTCCTCTCTGCTCGTCGCCGTTGCCGTTGCCCTTCTCTGCTGTAACCCTACCGGTAAATATAGATTTCTGGTCGAATTTGTTTTAATTTTCTGCAAATTGGGTTCACCTTTTTCATTGCATCGTTAAATTTGTCCATTTAAATGTCATCAGATGCCATACTTTGATGCAATTTTTCTGACTTGTATTTCTCATTTCCATTAATCAGTTACTCAGAATCTAAGTACTTCAAACAAACCCTGCGCCAAGGTGGTACAGCAAAACCAAAGGAACCTCGAATTCCTCGCATGCCTCAATTGTAAGCCCTTTTCTGAAACTTATATTTTGTTAATTACTTTGCTTTGTTTGATATTGTAGCTAATGAAATATTTCAATTTCTCAGGCATGATTTCCAGTTTTTTAACACTCAGAGGCTAAGTGAGTTGTACGAGAAAGAAGTGCGCTATCTTTTAGTATGGATACATAGAGCAAATACAAATTTCCATATACTCCGTCTATCAATTCCTTCTTGGTCGTGATTCATTTTTAATTTTCTATACATTAAAATCAGCAAACCCATCAGAAGAATCAGATAAAGGATTCAATTGATGAGGCTGAACCTGAAGGTATTGTACTTTTCCTCAATGACAACTTGTGATGTTGAATGCCTACATCTAGGAAAGCTCCATATGTTGTAATGTCATTATCTTGATTTAGGGAAGATCTGTCAGATAGATGAACAAAGCCAAGAGTTAATGAATTTAATTTGTTTAGTTTGGGAGAAAATTGAAAAGGGGTTTGAGAATGTTTTTTCAAACCTGGATTGGTCACTGCACATTAAAACCACATATTTGTAATGGCCTTTGAATATTCTGAAATTGCTTGACATTCTGTGCATTATTGGATTATAATCCAAGGGAAAAAAAGAAATCTGACATGCATTATCCATTTTCAAAGATGAAATATAAATTGTTTCTTCACCGAGAAACCATGCCAACCTGGATTAAGCATTAGTGCTTGTCTTTTAGTCTAATAAGCTGGATAGAGATTCAATGCTAACTTTCTCTTATGATTTAGGTCGTATTTGATACCCAAACATTCTTCCTTAAATCTCATTGGTACATTCTTCCACTCATTTTTCCCAAAGCTTTATTACTACTTATATCAACCCTTTATTTAGTTTCAGTCATTTTTTGGTTTAATAGTATGTTACTTAATCTTAAAATACGAATCATTTTTCCTGAAATCTTGTTCGGCTGCTAGTTTCCATATTTCTCTGACTCTTGAAGTACCCTTGTCCGACACATAAATACAGGGATATGACCTATAAGGATCTTCTAAATACATGGAAAAACTTAAAAAATCTAACCCGAGACATTGTTCAATGATGTTGTTTGTTCTTTTGCCGTTTATCCAATATAAGCTTTCATTCTAATTCAACTGCCTCCTTTGCAGGTTTTATATAGTAACTGAAGCTTAAGTTCTAATGGATTGACAAAAAGCTGTAATTACCTGGTAAGTATCAAACACATTGAATTATTGAAAAATGATTTCACACCATTTTAGACCTTTTAATTTATCATTGTCCTATTCATGATTTATATTGTAAGTGAATTTTATTAATGGAGTCTATAAAAGCGAGTCTGTTCCCCGATTTAAGCTTATTGTCCTCGGTCGCATATAGAGTTTGGCTTGGATCCACGTCGTGTTTTTCGTTATTATTTATTTTAGAAATATATATATATATATATATACATATTTTTTCCTGATCCCTCATTTGTATTTTAGGCGTAAACTACTAGGCTGTCAAAGCACATTGTTTCAGTGATATTAAATTTCTTTTCATTGAATGGTGCATTTTCTTAATCTGTGGGGTTGAGGATTGAAATATTGTTCATCATTGTTTGATGTTAACCTTACTGGTTAATATACCAAACATTTTTCTTTTGGCTTAAATGCAAAAGTGGCCCTCAAATTATAAGTGAGATTTAAATTACTAATTTTATCTTATTTTATTTCGAAACACGAAACCAGCTAATAAAAATGTGACATGTGGCACATTCTTGTTGGATATGTACACTTTTTGGGTAAGTTATTTTTTTTATCGAAATATGAAGTTATCTAAATGGGTAAATTTTGTGTTAAATAGTTTCTTTATTTTGGTGGTATCAGTTTTTCTTATGATTTGGGGAAAATATTAAAAATATACTTTTATACTAATATTTATTTCTTTATAATTAAATTTAAATAAACACTTTTTAAATTATTCAATAAATGCAAAATACAGAGTTTACAAAAAAAAATTGTTGTTAGTAGTGTGTATTCATTAAACGATTGTTGAGGTGCTCAGTTTTGTAGTGTTGGTCAGTAAAAGTACTATAAAACTCATATTATATTTTGGATTGTATTTTAGTCTTATTATTGAAAAAATTGCTACCTAAGGGGATTGTCTTGATTTCTTGGAAGGATTTCGATATGAAAGTATATATTATGCCTTTCGTTTTCTCTATTGAGATATCATTGCTATTATGGAGGACTGTGGCTTAAATATTTTAAGAGTTTGTGGATGTTTTACATACATTGATGCAAGTTGTTGTTTTTCAAGCCTAATACATTAACTATCATACATGCATAAGCTAATAAGCACAAGTTTGTTTTCCCCCTTCCTATCACTATTAACAGTTATCTTAGATTAATGAAACATGTCCATCTTGACATTGCCAAAGCTGAAAGCAGTTAAGTGTGCTTTTTCTTAAAAAGCAGTAGTCAATTAATGTTGTTTGATATTATTTTTATTTTCTATTTTTATTTTTAATTTAAAGTATTACTGAGTTAATGTTGTCTGTATTTCAGTTATTGCTTCCTACTCCTCCTGCAACTGTTGGTTCAACTGAAGCTGCCATTTAATCTTCGAATTAATATTTGGTAGAGGTATTGATAAAGTTTTTATATTTGGTTCAACGAAATTAATATTTGGTGCTACTCTTATAATCTTACATCTGTTGTAGGTACTAACGACCACCTGAATTAAAATTTGGTGCAAATAATTACACCACAGCCATTGACATCTGGTCTGCTGGCTGTGTTTTGGTTGAAATACTGCTTGGGCAGGTACATGTTTCGTTGCTAATTATTTTAGCTTATTTATATTCATTTTCCCTTTAAATTACTTAACAAATACTATTTTTCTGACTGCAGCCTCTGTTTCTTGGTGAGAGTGGAGTAGACCTGCTTCGTGAAATTATTAAGGTACGTTTTAGTTCAAAATTCTGATCAATAACAGTTATATCATGATGATTTTGTCCAAATTGTTGTTTATTATATTGTTTGAACTGGTATATATGCTGTTTATTATATTGCTGTCCAAAAAAAAAAAGATTCAAAGTATATAGGCTGGAAACCTTATGGGTTGCCTTATATCAAATTGTAAGATATAATGGATCCTCCCTAGGTGTAACAATGCCACGTATGATGGATATTAAAAAATTGCTATCCAAATTGTTGTCCAAATTGTTGTTTATTATATTGTTTGAACTGCTATATATGTTGTTTATTATATTGCTATCCAAAAAAAAAAAATGATTCAAAGTATATAGGCTGGAAACCTTATGGGTTGCCTTATATCTCATTGTAAGATATAATGGATCCTCCTTAGGTGTAACAATGCCACGTATGATGAATCTTAAAAAATTGCTGTCCAAATTGTTGTTTATTATATTGTTTGAACTACTATATATGTTGTTTATTATATTGTTGTCCAAAAAAAAATGATTCAAAGTATATAGGCTGGAAACCTTATGGGTTGCCTTATATCTCATTGTAAGATATAATGGATCCTCCTTAGGTGTAACAATGTCACGTATGATGAATCTTAAAAAATTGCTGTCCAAATTGTTGTTTATTATATTGTTTGAACTGCTATATATGTTGTTTATTATATTGCTGTCCAAAAAAAAAGATTCAAAGTATATAGGCTGGAAACCTTATGGGTTGCCTTATATCTCATTGTAAGATATAATGGATCCTCCCTAGGTGTAACAATGCCACGTATGATGAATCTTAAAAAATTGCTGTCCAAATTGCTGTTTATTATATTGTTTGAACTGCTATATATGCTGTTTATTATATTGCTGTTTATTATATTGTTTCAACTGGTATAAAATGACATCTTTAATCGTTAGCTTAATGGATCTATTTTTCTGGTAGTTTGCGCTTTTTGTTGCCAGTTTTACTTGTAAGTGCAATATAGCTTGTGTTCTTTTCTATTTTTTAAACAGTGCTTTCATCAAATTTTTGTTTACCATCAAATCATTTTTTGTTTATCATCTAATTTGTACTGTATTGGGTTTTATTTTTGAGAAATTGTTCTACTGAAGGAACGCTAAAATTTCGGTTTAACTTTGCTGTATAAATGTTGTCTGATTTGATTTTTTTTAAACTTTAAAGTTGTTGGAATGAAATGTAAATTGGAACGTACAAATTAGAGTATAAATGCTTGTTGAATTGGAGTATAAATGGTGTCCAAAGCAGGGTAGGTTACTTAAGTTTTGTCGTACATAATTGTGCACAAAATAATATAATATTATGAAATTTAAATAAATTAAAAGTCTATTTTATTTTAATATGAAAATCAAATTCTTTTTTAAAAAAAATATTTAAAAGATTTTTAAAAGGAAAATTTATTTTTTCACTCATTAATTTATTTTGGTTTGGGTGTTAATTACCTTATCTTCATTATTTAAATATATTTAATATAAAAATCAAATTACTAATTTTTTATATTAATAATGTTTGATTTTAATATTTAATATTTTGATTGTTTTTCAAACTTATAAATATTTTGTTATCAATATAATAATAATATTGATCATTATTTAAATATGTTTTAATATAAAAATTAAATTCTTTTTTTTAAAAGTAATTTAAGAACTTTTTAAAATGAATTTTTTTTTGTTACTCATTAATTACTTTGTTAAGTTATTTCTTTTTTTTATGTTTTTTTATTATTTAAATATATTTAATATAAAAATCAAATTACTAATTTTTTATATTAATAATTTTTTATTTTAATATTTAATATTTTTAAATGTTTTTAAAACTTATAATTTTCTTTATCAATATAATAATAATAACGATCATTATTTAAATAGCTTACATAATTCACATAACTCGCATAACATACATAACTTACATAACTCACATAATATACATAACTTACATAACTTACATAACTCAGAAAACTTACATAACTTACATAATACATGTAGTTTTATGTAATAATTTCCTTAAAAGCATATAGGTTAAATATCAAATTTCATAGCTTTCATCAAATAATATAACTTACATAATACATACCTTACATAATTTTAAGATCAAATTTCATAACTTACGTAATTTTAAGATCAAACTTCATAACTTACATAATACATAACTTATATAATTTTAAGATCAAATTTCATAACTTACATAATTTTAAGATCAAACTTCATAACTTACATAATACATAACTTACATAATTTTAAGATCAAACTTCATAACTTACATAATACATAACTTACATAATTTTAAGACCAAATTTCATAACTTACATAATTTTAAGATCAAACTTCATAACTTACATAATTTACATAACTTACATAATACCTGTATAAATAAACAACTTACCCGTGTAATTTATTGTCAACTTTAGACTTCAACAACTATGAAATGGATAGAACTTGGATGAATTTGTTAAGGGTAAGCAACGGCTATCGAAATGGAGTAGAAACTTTTCTAAATTTTGCATTTCAAAATGCAAGCCAAGAAAATATGATTCTGTGCCAGTGTAAGAAGTGTTGCAATATCAATTGGCATTATCGTGAAGTTATCTAAGAACATCTAGTTGTTGATGGCTTTGTTCGGGGGTATAAAAAATGGATTTTCCATAGAGAGTGTACATCTAATGTACCCTCTTCATCGATCAATCTGGGTTATCATCATAGTCCTTACAATCAGAATGTTAGAGAAGATGACATGGAAGGCATGTTGCGAGATGCATTTAATATGCACAGTGATGGTTTGCAATCATTTCCACCTGACTTGGGTGCAACCGATGATTATAATTTTGGTGGAAATACTTTCACCGAAAGGGGAAGAAGTGTACCTGATGAACAGCCAAATGAAGAAGCGGCGAAGTTCTACACGTTACTTGGTGAAATGAATGAAAAACTGTATGAGGGATCAAAATTTTCAAAACTGTCTTTCTGTATTCGTCTTTTTCACTTAAAATGTTTAGGAGGGTGGACCGGAAACTCTTTGACAATGTTGTTAGTGTTTTTGAGAGAAATGTTCCCGTTTGCGAAAATCCCTCAATCTTCCAAAGACATGAAGAAACTGATCAAAGATTTGGGCCTTGGCTACAACAAAATTCATAGTTACCCAAATGACTGCATGTTGTATTGGGGCGACCGGAGAAACCAATAGTGCTGTCATGTATGCGGTCAATCCCGTTGGATGAATAGAAATACAGAAGATGGTAACGAGGATGAAAACGATGCACAGTCAAGGAAGACGCCAGTTAAGATTTTGCGGTATTTTTCGCTAATACCAAGGCTTCAAAGGCTTTTCATGTCATCGAAGACAGCCGAGTCAATGACGTGGCACCATGATGGACGAACCGATGATGGATTATTATGGCATCCTGCAGATTCTTTAGCTTGGAAATCATTTGACTCCAAATTTCCAAGCTTTGCAAGCGATCCTCGGAGTGTGAGGCTTGAGCTAGCATCTGATGGTTTTAACCCTTACAAAATCATGAGCACAGCGTATAGTACTTGGCCTGTGGTGCTTGTTCCTTACAATTTGCCTCCATGGGTTTGTATGAAACAATCATCCTTTATCTTATCTATGATTATCCCTGGAGAGAAAGGGCCCGGGAATGATATTGACATATATTTGCAGCCACTTATTGAAGAGTTAAAATAATTATGGGCTGGTGTTGAGACATATGATGTACTGAGAAAGGAGAACTTTAATTTACGTGCAGCTTTGATGTGGACTATTAATGACTTCCCGGCTTATGCCAATTTATATGGTTGGAGTACCAAGGGACGTTATGCTTGTCCTTGTTGTGCTGCGCAGACATGTTCGAAATGGTTATATAATGGGAAGAAGTTCTCTTACATGGGGCATCATCGGTGGTTACCGAAAAATCATAGATTTAGATTTCAGAGTACTCAATTTGACGGTACTAAAGAGTTCAGAGAAGCTCCTTCGCAGACTGGTGATCTGAAATCTTGTTCATGTTGAAAGATATGAATTTCTTTTATGGAAAGATGAATCAATCGTCCAACACGCAAATAAATAGAAGATCAAGAGATGAATCTGATGATGAATCTGATGAAGAGTGTAATAACCAAATTTGCCCGGCCCATTAAAGCCCAATAAACAAAATAATAAAGCCCAAACAAAGTCAAACAATATAAGCCCAAAAATAATAAAAAACAGTCCATTTGAATGTCCAATTACAAAACCAACACCAGACCTAAATTTAATACAAATTATAGGGCCCATTTACAAACCCTAACCCAAGCCAGCCCAAACCCGAATGACCCACTAAGCCCAATTCAAACCCCAAACCCAACAAGCCCAAATGCCCAGAAACCCTAGCCCCTTTAGCCCAAACATTTCACCCAACAAAGAACCCTAGTCTCTAACACAGCCGCCGCATGTCTGCCTCCTGACCTCCGCACTCCCACGCGCGCCCTTTCAGATCCGCGCGTCCCTCGCCCTCACGTTTCTGCCACCACGCGCCTCGACCTCCACGCGCGCCCCGCATCATTTCAGCAACCCACGCACGCCACTGTCAGCTACCACCATCGTCCGCGTCTCGATCGATACTCGCACGCCTCCACCATCGCCATACCCTGCAAAAGACAAACAAGCAGAGAAACAGAGGCAACCAGAAGCAAATACGGAGCAAATTGTAATAAAAAAAACATTGTGTATTTGGCTATAAAGCCATTCGAAAACTCAGTGTAAATGGGAGGTCCTTTTCTTCGTTCTTATAAATGCCGAAAATCAAAAGCAAGAATAAAAAGCAAAAAAAAGGGTTGATCCTGATTATTGTTTCTGCTGTCTTTTTCTACTTATTTATTTATCTTTTGTTTTTTAAAATCTGTACATATTATATATAAAAAAACAAAAAAGAAAGGAAAAAATGAACCTAAATCAGGGCCGTCGTTGGAGCCCTTTTCTCCGTCCTTGAAGCCGAACCAAAAGGGCTTGGGACGTCGAGGACTTGTCCTTGAAATAAGGGCTTCGAAGGGAGCATTGAATGCTTTCTTTGTGCATCGTCGGCCACTAGACACAGTGGTGGTGTGACGGAACAACGGAGGGAAGCCCAACCATCGAAAGACAATAGGGGGATTTGGTAAATCGGATAAGAACCGAAGGAAAACATTCTGTAAGAGGGGGGATCTATCTTGTAGATACGAATACAGAGAGATCAAAAATAGGGCACGAGCGACTTACCTGGCTCTGAGCACTGTTCGCGATGGCTCCACGGTGGCAATGGCGCGCTATTAGGCGCGGTTGGGAGCCCTACTATGGAGAGAGCAAAGAAGATGGGGAGAATGAAGTTTATTCCGGCGCCTGGGAGTTGGTAGATGGCCATTCGAAATTTTTAGGGTTTAATAACTTTCTAAACAAACGGCGTCGTTTATTCTTTGATTGCAGGCACTAATACTGCATCGTTTGGCGCTTAACTCGTCCGCCCGACCCGATCTGATCCAAAATCCTCCGGATCCGCGCGTTTATGTATTAAAGGGATATTTGTGCGTTTAAACCTTCCATTTTTGTGCCTCTATTCAATTAGATCCATCATGCATTTTCTCTGTTTTTAAATTAACCTCTGTATTTTGTGTGCTATTCCAATTTGGTCCATGCTTAAGGCGATGTGTGCAGGGATTTGGCTCAATTGCAATCTTTGACCCTCGCTCATTCTGGCGCATTTGATTTGGGTCCTAAATTTCATCTTATTTGTTTAATTAACCTTTTAATTTTATCTCCAATTCAATTGAGTTTTTCTATCCTTTGCTTTAAATTGTTTAAAATTAATTTATTAACTTTGATATGTTTTAAATTACTTATATATACTTTATTTATGTATATTTTATCTTTCATTCCTTTTTAATATTTGAATGATTCAAAATTGATATAATATTAAATACAAATATCTTACACCATTATATTATATAAGTATATATTATTTGGATCATATTGTATATATTATTTTTGCATCATTTTGGTTGTTTATTCTTTTAATTCTCCTTTATATGTATATACATATATTTTCTTCTAAATCTGTTTATATGTATTTATTATTTCCTTTTAAATCCTATTTTCTTCTAAATCTGTTTATATTTTGTTCATTCCAAGGCTTTTTATGTATTATTACTTTCTTATATAAATTATTCATATAAGTTTTCTTTACTTCATATATGCTGTTTATATAAATCAATATATATTATTCTATATACTTTGTTTCGATTTTCTCCTTGTGTAATATTTTATTTTTAAATTCATTTACCACATTATTACATATATTAATTATTTTCATCTTTGCATTTTTAATCTATGTTGAATTTTTGGTATACATTTATACATATAATTTGTAGCTTAGTATCTCTCTCTAAATTATCTTTTAGTCTTGAATGTTAATATTTGTATGATATGTCACCATTGTACGAACCTTAATTTGTTCTTTTGTGTTTTCATCATTGCCATATGTTATCATTTTACACGCACAATTATACTTTTTGTTTCATTATTGTATTGTGGATAAAATCTCCAACTTATTTATGAAAATTTGCTCATCCAAACAAACCAAACAAACACATTTTAAGCCAATTTTAAAATTGTTTATTTTAAAAGTTTTAAAAAAAATAAGGCATTATTTGTGTGTTTAGAAGTACGGAAAATTACATCCTAACGTGCTGGGTGTCGATTTTTTCGTTCAGCTGAATACCCAAATACCCTTTTTACATGTTTTTGAAAATCAAAGATGATCTCGGTGTCAGAGTATAAATGTGTTATACCCTAACGTGTTGGGTATGGTACTTTTATTCCTTTGAAACAAGTTAATCTTGAGATCCAATCCCAATTTAGGTAACCCATTCTCAATATTCTTTTTACCTAAAATATTTTCAAATTTTCAACATTGGGACAACATCAATCAATTTGGTACCAAGTTTGGGCGTTGCAAGGGTGCTAACCCTTCCTTGCACGTAACCGATTCCCAAACCCGTTTCCTCAGGTTTCATAGACCAAAATTATTGTTTAGTAAATCAAAATGTTTTATTAAAACAAAGATGATCCGATCACACCTAAGTAAAGATCGGTGGCGACTCCCTATTTTTAAAGTCGATTCCCGTTTTGTCCAAAAATGGTTACGACAAAGAGGATGATCCTAATGAGGCGGGTTTGTGGAAAAAAAGAAGTATTTTTTTTGAGTTGCCTTATTGGGAGCATCACATTTTACGACATAATCTTGATGTCATGCACATTGAGAAAAATGTCTGCGAGAACATCATTGGGACTATTTTGAATGTCGATTGAAAATCGAAAGACAATCTTCAAAGTCGACTTGATTTAGTCCACATGGGAATTCGGCGTGAGCTTCATCCCCAAGTACTTCCGAATATGAAATATCGGTTGCCGCTGCTATTTTTTCAATGTCGAAGACGGAGAAAGAAGTGTTCTGTATGGTGTTGAATGATATAAAGGTACCAGATGCGTATGCATCAAATATATCTCGATGTGTGAGTCTTAAAGATCGAAGACTATATGCCTTAAAATCACATGACTATCACATCTTGATGCAAGACTTACTGCCAGTTGCTATGCGGTGTTGCATGTCGAAAAAGGTGACGTCTTGTATAATTGAACTATCCAATATAATGAAAGGCGTTTGTGGCAAAATTTTGGATGTTCAAGAACTTGAGACACTACAAGATCGAGTCGCATTGACTTTATGCAATCTGGAGAAGATCTTCCCGCCTTCCTTCTTCACTATTATGGTGCACTTGTTAATTCATCTCCCTCGGGAAGCAATACTTGGTGGACCCGTTTTCTATCGATGGATGTATCCCATAGAAAGTCCATAATTTATTTGTAAATTATTCCTTCGTTCACCTCAATGCCTTTAGTTGCAACTTTTGATAATGTTGTATATCGTGTTTAGTTTCCTATCCAAATTGAAGTCCTACTGCCGCAATAAGCATTATCCAGAAGGATCAATTGCTGAAGGCTACTTGGCAGAGGAATGTATGACTTTCTGTTCAAGGTATTTGGAAGATGTTGAAACAAGAATGAACAGACCAAGTAGAAATGCTGGGCTCACAGATCATAACTTGGTCAAAACTTATTTATTTCAATGTTTCGGAGAACCAATCGGCAAAGTTGAAATTGCAGAATTAGATGATAGATCGTGGGTCCAAGCACATCGATATGTTCTTTTTCATCACGATTCAATGGAACCATTACGCAAGTAAGTTCTAGAATTTGATAAATATTCATCAATTATAATTTGTTTGTCTTCTAACAAAGTAAACCTTTTTGTAACATAGTGAGTACAAACAAATATTGAGAGCTCGTTCACGATCCCGAAGATTACAACAACGAGAAATTAATAAGTTGTTCACAGAATCATTTCATGAATGGTTAAGCCAAACGGTATGCAATTGAAGTTTTCATTGACAAGTAATAATGTTTTCTCATAACATTTATAATTACTCAATTTACTTTCAATTCAATAGGTTTGGAGTCGGAATGAAGTAAATGACGAAGTTAAATGGCTTTCCCAAGGTCCAAATAGAATAGTGAAAATATATAGTGCCTACCTCATCAATAGATTCAGATTTCATAAAAGTATCGCGAGAGATTGAGGAGAACCCAAAATTGTGGAATTGTTGTTAATTCTTCAATTACAAGTTATGCTAGTGCTAGGGACAGTAATCCTGTCGAGGGGAATGTGGAGTACTACGAACTTTTTACTGACATAATTGAGTTGGATTATTATGGCAAATGGAAACTTGTCTACTTCGAGGTGATTGGGCTGATGTGAATACGGCTCGCAGAATTAAAAACGATCAGTATGGTTTTACAATGATGAATTTCTCTCGATTGATTCACACTGGAGAACAATTGATGGACGAGCCGTATGTATTTTCTTCTCAAGTGAAACAAGTTTTTTACTCAAAAGATCCAACTGATGAGGGTTGGTACGTTGTACTCCGGAACACTCCTAGAGACTTGTTTGACATGGGTAATGGAAGTAGAGATGACATCGTCGAAAGATCAGAAACTTTGCCTTTTCCAGAACAAAACTTAAATGAAAATATCCTTAGTACTAGTACACAATTTCAATGGGTTCATCAGGATGTGGACGAAGATATTTACGAATTATGATGTAGTAAGATTTTACGATTTTTTATTTATATGTAATATTATAATTTTAATCTTGGTCATGTTATATAATTTAACTATTTTATATGTACTATTATTGTTGTTATTTGTTACTAAAATTTCAATTATTTTATGTGTATTGCAGGAAAAATGCGTAGAAGAAGATTACGAGATTTAAGTATTGTCTAGAATACTGTAAATTCGGAAGAAGGAAATAGTGAACAACAAACAGTTGTTGGATCTTCGAATGTGCCGGACATAGATGACGAGCCTGCATAATTTCAAAGTAATGTTAAGTTTATTTTACATGCATGTTGACTTTTATTATTGATTCATTTTTCAATTTTAATATAATAATATATCATTTTTCAGCTGAAAGTGGTGGGACGCGCAGAGGTCGGGGACGTACGCTGCTTAAAGATTTATACTACCTAAATCTTGTCGAGCGTGTCAAAATAAGGAGAAACAGTCATGGCCAGCCTGTTGGATCTGAAGCTCGACTTTTAGCAGGCTATTTGGGCATTATAGCACGAAATGCCAATATGTTGCCCATCAACTACGAATCATGGCATCACATGCCTGATGACAACAAAAATCAAGCTCTCGATAATGTTAAGGTAACAAAACATAAATGTAACTTATAATACTTTGGTTTAAGTTTCATTTATATTTACTTTCTAAACTGATATTTTTTTAGGAGAGATTTGCTTTAGAGGTCTCCGATGACTATATCAAGAAGACATTGGGTAAAAAATGGAGAGACCATAAAAGCACTTTGAAAAAGGAATATTTTAAGAAAGACATAAGCCTCGAAGAAAAATTGCGAAATGTCCCGCCATGAATGTTGAGGTACCAATGGGAAGATCAAGTTAGATTCTGGAATTCAAAGAAAGGAGAGGTATTACGTACTTCTAAACTCTTATAAATTTTTCGGTTTATAGTATTTACTATATACGTAATAATAATTTCATTATGTAGGACCGTGAGCGAGTTGGAATAAGCAGCAAGCAGAAACAAAAATTCACGCACACGGCAAGGTCGAGGAGTTTTGCTTGTGTAGCTGAGGCCGAGGTATTATAATTTATTAATTCTGTCAAATATTAATGACTTTATATTATTAAATTATATTTTTACTACTACACTATAGGAAGTCTCGTCTGGTCAAAAAGTTGGACGCCTTCAGCTTTTTGACATTACGCATAGGAAGAAAGATGGGTCTCCGATGACATCCGAAGCTGGAGAAATTATGGTATATTTACTTAATAAAATTTGATTTATTATAAATATTTATAATGTTTAATTATAATAGTTTAGTTCGTTGTTAGTAGTTTTAAATTAATAATGTTAAGTTATGTTGCATTCATTCTTATTATATATTTCGTTTCTGACTCTTTCATTGATTTATTAGGAGAAACTAAAGGAGAAGAAGGCAGAGTATGAAGTGGCTGCTTCGACTGATAGTTTTGTTAATCTTGAGGATATTGATAACAGAATTATTACTAATGTTTTGGGTCCTGAAAGGTATGGTTAGGTTCGATTTCAAGAATCCGGTGTTACCCCGACCCAATATTTTGGATCCGGCTCCCAGCAATACATGCCTTCCGAGAGTCAATCTCAAGCTGAAGTTCAGAGGTTAAAAGACCAGATAGCTCAGATGCAAGCGAGCACGATTGAGCAAATTTCTCAACTTAAAGCGGAGGCAGCAGCGAGGGAGGCAGAGTAGAATAGAAAGTATGATGAACTCCAGCAACAGCTTCAGACTATGATGAAGATGTTCCAGCAGTCGCAAAGGCCGCCATCTTAGACATTTATTTTCTCGTTGTAAGAATATTTTTAATATTGCTACATTTAACATTATTGTAAGAATATTTTCAGTTATACCTCATTTATTAATTTATATCACATATCTTTTAGTGAATTTGAAGTATCATTTAGAATTAATGCTTTTGGTGGGATTTTTATGCTACATTTGCTGTTTTGGGTTGGAATTATATGCTACATTTGCTGTTTTTGGTTGGGTTTAATGTAGGAAGGGTATGATATTGGAGAAATTGTCTATTGCAAATCTGTACAAATTAGCGGCGTTTGTGGGAAAAGCGCCGCTAAAAGTTATGACCTTTAGCGGCATTTTTTCTTATAAATGCCGCTAAAGTTTGCAGAGTTGTATTTAGCGGTGTTTTTTGCAGCGCTTTCAAAAGCGCCGCAAATACTATTAGTGGCGCTTATAAACGCCGCTAAAAGTCTAAAAAAATGCTGCTAAAAGTCTGTTTTGCTGTAGTGCAAACTTGTAGCAAGTAATTTCATACAAAAAGAATATATATATTACGAGGAAACCTTCTCTCCAATAGCGATGCTCAAATCAATACGTATTTTATTATCCATTGTGGTAGGTCTCAATTACGAGATCTAGTAAATGGATATCAAGACATCACTTTTGAACGACTATTTTGAAGAAAACATCTATATGTTGCAACCCCACGAATATATAACTAAAAGAAAAGAGCATAAAGGTTACAAATTGCTAACGTTCATATATGCATTTATGTAGGTATCACACTTATGGAATCAAATATTTAATCAAACAACATATTGTATTTATAAAAATGGTTGGAGATTAATTACATTTTTATAAAATCTTTAAAATTTGATTTAAGTAATTCCAAAAGATTCATAATCTTATTTCAATAATTTACATATGAAAATATTAAAAATTTTAAAGCAATCTGCATTCAATAAATTTAAAAATTATTCTTAAGATTCCAATTTAAAATAGTTGAGTAATTATATATATATTATGATGCATCATTTCATTTTCCCAACATACTTTAAAGTAATAATTTTGGATGTTAAAATTTAAAACTGTACTTATACGGAATCCACATTTCATAATTAATGCATATTATAATCATTATATAATATATTTCTATTATTGTTTTACATATGTTAAGAATTTGAATGGAATTTATATTTTTTCTGTAACTATCATTTTAGTAATAAAAAGAATTATGAGCAAAGTTTGTTACATGTCAATCAATCAATTACAACCAGTTAAAACTATGAAAATAGTTTAACAGGCAAAATTCCAAGTCCCTAGTTTCTCACCAACTGATCAGCTGAACTCATTACCCTGTTACTCATCACTTTATCTCTTATGGTACTCTTAATCTGGTTGAACAAAATCTGGACAACCCTTGATGTTCTATTCCTTTCTTGCCTTAGAATGTAAATGTATATCGATCTAATGATAGTGGGGAGAAGAGATTTCCTTTTACCATGCTTGAAAATCCAGTTGGTCATCTCTAGCCATGAATTATGCACAATCCGCAATCCGCAAAATTTTATCTCATAATAGCTTTGAAAATCAACATTTTATAAATAGATATGTCGGAACATTTTCAAATATTTATAGTGTTCTAATAACTATAAATGAATGGGTGTAATTAATCAAAAGAAAAATCTGTTGGTCATTGGTCAAGAGTTATATCACTTGATTTTTGAATAGTTATAATATTAGATGAATAATTATATGTCTTTTTAAAGATGTTATTATTCAGAAAAAATATCTATTAAAAGATGTCTCTATGAAGAGACATGAAAATTCATATAAATAAGAATGAGATTTCATTTGGAAATCACATCAAGTTCTAAAAATTCTTTCTATCCTTCTTCATTTTCTAATATTATTAGTTTGTTCTATAAAAAGTTATTGCAGAAATTCTTTATAGAAATTGAGTTTCTTGGTATACATTGCTTAGTACTTAGTGGACTATTCTCGTTAGTGCAAAATGCAAATAATCATTGGTTTCATTGTATCATCGAGGTTAATTTACTTGAAACTCTTTTGCACACCGTATATAGGTTAGGCGAATATAACCTTAAAGATAGCTTGATACACGCCTTGGAGCCTTGTCCTAGTTCTTCATTTTCTATTCAAGTTCTGTTCGTGTGTTCGAGATTTTCCTCACTGGAAATTTTTACTAACAAGACACTCCCTTGACTCTTCCCCTACCACTCAAACATCAAGAGGGGTCAATGTTGCATCTTCAAGAAATCATTTTGTTTGTTGTAGGTAATCGATATTGCAAGCCAAGTGATAAAGAAATATCTAGGGATTGTCATACCTCCCCAAAGAACCTCATGCCAAAGCACTTTTTCTAGCTTATGCATTATATTCTCCCATAGTTTCCTTACTTTATAAAGTTCCTATCCTTTTAGCTTGCAACATCATATCTCTAATCTTTAGTAATTTCATTTAAGCCCAACTATTCTATGAAAGAGCTTTAACTTGTCAAATGTTAGCTCCCTTCGAATTTACTTATGGGTAAACTACATCATTATTTATTAAATTATGAGTACGTTTTCGTTTTGATCATTTAACTAAAAAAGTTACAATTTGATCACTGAATTATTTGAAAGTTTTCATTTAAGTCATTGAACTATTCAAATTTTTTTATTTAAATCATTGGGTTGCAAAGTTTTTTCTAAAGTTCTGCCAACGCGCTCCAAGCGATAATTCTACGATTAGTACAGTGGATTAGTACCCATCGACAAGTAGAAAAACATACCTTAGATCCAATTCGATCTGATGGTCTATGTTGGAGATCGAAGAAAAAAGTTGTTTGAAATTTTAGTCCAAAGCTGTTTCATGAAAAATAAATTGAACTGTAGAAGAGAATGAGAGAGTTTTTTTGATTGGTGCAAGTAGTGCGAACAGAAAAAGCTATATAGCGTCGATTTTAATAGTCTGGTGACTTAAATGAAAACTTTTAAATAATTTAATGACCAAATTATAACTTTTTTTAGTTAAATGATCAAAACGAAAACTTATCGATAGTTTATTAACTAATGGCATAATTCACCTATAGTTATCAAACCGAGAAACCCATAAACCCAGCTTTCACAACCATCAACCGTGGACATCTTACTACACAAGCTTTATTCCATACTGCAAGGTCCTTGATCCCAAGTCATCCTTCAGCTTTAGGGTGACAAATCAGTTTCCAACTTACTTTGGCCCCTTTTGCATCTCATTCCTTAGCTTTTCATAAAAGAGCACTTTTTAATAACTTCGGATGGAAGAATAAAGATAGTACACCAAACATTTTGAAGGCTAAAAATGATTGATGGAAGAAGTTGTAGCCTCCCATCAAATGCTAAACTCTTAGATGCCCAACTATGCAATTTTTGAGCCATCTTTTTTACCAACAACTCACAATCATGACTCCCGAGACTTTCTAAATTTATATTTTAGTATGTTGTGTTTTTTTAAATAAATAAAAATTACAAGTACTTTTAAAATTAAAAATTACAACATAAATTAATATTTGAAATAAAAATTGAAACAGTACTATTTATAATATATATATATATATATTCTTAAATTAAAAGATTTATAAATTTATTAGAATACAGTTTTTAACTACATTAAATAAAAAAACAAATATTTAAATATTTAATCAATGTTAGGAGAAGAAAATGATAGAAGTTATTAGAAGTGGGTATGGGGGAAATGAGGAAGGAATAAATTCTTTAATATCCTGAGATAGATGTGAACCAGCTGCTGTCCACCATCTACATTTTAATGCTTTTATTCTCTAACCCTTGGTTTTTATTAAAAAAATATTTAAAATAATAGTTTTTCTCCTTTGAAATCATTGTTCTTTCACTTTGCATCTACTTTTTCAAAATAATACTGTTATTTTCAATATTTTCAAGTTAAAAATGCAATCAACAGAATTAATAGCTTTATTCTGATTTTAGTCCCTCAAGTTTCCAATTTTATGTTTAGGGTTTAATAGTTTTTTAATTGCTCCCCAACTTGTATGATTATTTCTCAAATATACAATAATCCCACGCATAACTCGAATAAGCTTTAATAGGGATTTTATCGACTCAACTATATTTAATTACATCAAATAAGGTGCCTACTTCAATTATTAAAAAACAATTAAATGTTTTTAATTGAAATATACATAATTAAATCCGGTGCATCGCCCCCCCCAAAAAAAAACTAATTAATATATAAAACAACAATTAACATAATTCAGGAAATTAAAACTAATTTTGTTTAAAAAAAACAAATTCTATAAGTATGAGAATTTAGTAAAATATGCTTTTATAAGTAATCTTATATTCTTCAACCAAGGATGAAATTAACTCAAAATAATGTATCATACCCAACATCACACTGAAGTAATCTTCTATTCCTTACAAATTCTCTGTGCCAGATTACTTCAATTTTTAGACTTTTAAATCATTTACTATGTTTCCTGCATTAATGCCTTAATCTACCTTAATATGTTTTGAATCAGCTTATTATTATTATTTTGATGGTACAAAAGACAAAATATACAACAGGCACTTGGTTCAATACGTGGTGTGCAGCAAAGGTTGATCTTCATTCAGGCCAATTACATCTTTAGTTAAGTACCAGAGTCTCCAAAGCCATTCATAAGATGAAGATTCTGTAGATGGTTGGTCCCCCAAGTATGGCACAATGTACTTCTTCATGTCGCTTTCCGAGATTTTCAGATGCGACCCCGAAACATTTATGAACTTAACTTTTCCAGCTTCATCTAAGGTTTTCAGACCGATCCAATCTTCCTTGTAAAGCTCAGTCTGCGGAGATATAAACACTTGTAGCTGTCAGTTCAATCTTAAACATTTCTGAAGGATTTGTGCTTTTGAAAATGTATTGATAGATCATTAAATACTTTCAAAAGATATATTACCTCTTGTGCAGGCAATATAGGATCAAAGGCCCCATCAGGATAATAACCAAACCAGGATGTTTCCTTGGGTACTAATACTGTATCATCCTCAAACTGATCCAAAACATGCAAAGAAAAGGTTAGCAGCAAATGGCATGAAAAACTTTACGGATTTCTCCTCCAAAAGTTGGCTGAAAGGACACTTCACTACCATTATAAGCACCAGGTTTTGTAAACTGGCAAACCGTTCCTTGTATGTAGAATTTCTCGCGCCCTTGATTTCATTGTTTAGTTTTGGGAGGAATCTACATCCTTTGATGTAGTCAGTTATGTCCTGGTGAAATGGAAGAAAAAATGGAGTAGCCATTGACGTCGGAAAGTTATACAAGCGTAAATCTACATGTCTTCTACCTTCAAAGGTGAAGGATGAGAATATAATCGATTTTACAGAGTTCCATGTCAATATTTGATTGCGGACTATTAACGAAACAACATGATAATTGACAAGAACCATATAAAGCCAAAGCTGTGAATAATACTCACTGTTGGAATTTTAAGATAACCACTGGGTGCCAAGTGTTCCTGCAAATATCAATGGCATGCATTCAAGATTGAATTGAACTCCTATTTAGATATATAAACAAGATAAGAATATGCTACAGTAGAGGATGTTTGAGATATGAAAGACTGGAAAGTAGTTCGAAAAGAATCTTATACCTGTACAAAGTTGCTATAAACTTCCGACTTGATTAAGCTATCGAGAAATATGCATATCACAGTAGACTGTCAAATAAAGCGCACATCAGACCAGAGTGAAATAATAGTCTGAAATAATCTGTGTTGTTATTTGTTAATGTGTTTTGCCTTAGTGCCAGAAAACAAAAGCGCTTTAGACCCTTTTGCGTAAAGCGCATTTGATCAGGTACCCCTAGGCATGCTCTATATCACTCTCATTCTCAATGTTTGAGAGTTAAATGATAGACACAGATCATAAGGAAATCATGCATATTGACCGACAAAAGAAAACGAAAATTGAGTGTAACAGCACTCACTTCACAAAATGGAATTGAAGCAATACCAGCATGGGGCCCTGCCAACGATATGAAATTCTTGACCTGACTCACACAAAGCATACAAATAAAACGCAATGTTAGATTTCAGTTACGAAGACAAAAGTAACCAGCAATGGTGCAAGAGAGAGAGAGAGAGAGAGAGAGAAAAGAAAGGGATGCGTAAAAGCATGCAAAAAAAGATGAAAAAGAAGAAAATACAGTAATATAGGAGTTCAGAAGATGAAGAGCCTTTGTAGCACATATGCTAGAGAAGGGGCATCCTATGGCCAGCTGAATCAGTGACATTCACTTTCCAATGGCCTATTCGCCTTGGGGGACAACTAGAGTGCTACATTTCGGTAAACAGAGAAGTAACTAAAGAGATCCAAATAAAAAAGCTCTTACAGGAGGTCCTCCATCACAAAATTCAATAATGCCTCGACCAATCAGGCTACCCTGTGTAAAAGAAAAGGATCATATGAAATCTTAATGCATGATGTAAAGAAATATGTGATCGTGAGCTTGTGAACGAACATATTTGGGCACCTAGACAAGTAGTAGAACAAGTATAAATTATAGAAATAAGCAAATTTCAACTTATATTAATTACCTGAGAGAGTCCAACCATGTTGTAACCTTGGCTAAGTTCAGTCATGTTTTTCACCTGTGGAATGAAGATTGATTCAGAAGTTGGAACTTCAGCTATAAAACATCAAAGTGATAAATGTATCAAACGGTTTTAAGACCTTTTCACAAGCAATTGATGTCTGCAAGAAAAAAGTAGGATAGATTATATTAATAAGATTATTATTACAAGGACTACAGATGGAGAGAAATCTCAGTTCAAAGTTTTACCTGTTCCAAAAGGGGCATAGTCCATGAATCCCATGAACCATCTCCAATTTCCCTACAGTCACGAAAATGTCAGATTATTAGTAAGAATTCATACAAAATTTTGATCCAGGGAATAGCATGGCCAAAAGAACAAATCTACACATGAAAACAGACATGTGCAGACTCATGCATACACACACATGCAGAAGAATGTCATGAACATACTGCAAAACATATGCATGTATACCTAGAATAGCTATACGATTTTTCTAAAATAAGATAAAATGGTGACCAGAGTGTGACAATAAGCTAAAACAAATTTCACTTCTTGACGCCTTCTTGTTAACTTATAAAGAATGCCACAGTCAGCATAAAATTCTGTAGACAAATAAATCAAACTTCTGATTTGAGAATATAACCAAATAAATTTTTTACATTTGTAGTCACTGAGAACTAAAAATGAAAAGAGACTCGTAAAAGAAACATGAAAGAAGATCGTACACGCAGTATCCTTGAGAATTAGACCAGTGGCTTAGAAGCTTAGTAAATCGAGTGACTCCATGGCCACTACATTTATCACTAATGCCTGCCACAAAACATGCCAGTAGTGAATCACATAGGTTTGTCAACCCATCCTGTTATTAAGAAGATAAAGAATTATGTAGGATAAATAAACTAAGTCCCTTATTCTACTTTAAAGATAGCGGAAAAACTGAAACCGGCCTGCTCTGCTATGGTATTATAGCAGAAATCATATAGCAAAACCTAGAGAGTAGTTTATCCAATGTTTATATGCATATATATTTTTTATAATAAATTCAAGCTCTCCAGTAAAGCCGACAGATTCGAATTTGTTTTCCACTCCATACACCGATGGCATTAAACTACCGTTGATTACATAATGTTCCAAAGTAAAATCAGTTACCAGTTCCATAGAGACCAACAGAACTGACCCTTCTTACCACTCTTGTAGTTTTAGTAAACGCCTAAAGGCATCCATCCAATAGAAGTAGAGTGAAAAAAAACAATAAAATTATTCAAATTTAGAAATTGTTTGTGCTATAATTACCTAAAACTAGTATTAACTTATAAGTAACTCCTCACAGATAGAGTAAGAAAGTCAATGATCCTACAGGAAAAAGTGCAAACTTAATGGATCACACAGAGAGCGCGCTGTGAATGAAAACATTACCGTGCAACACGATGAAAGGAACGGCATTTATGGTTGGGATGAGAACGAATGAAAACAAGATGAAGATGGTGGTGGGGAAGTTAGTTGACTGCGAAGGAGATGCCATTGGTGGTAAACATAAATGAAATAAAGTTGCTCCCTTTATCAGAGTTTTATACGATTTCACCAAGCATCCACCAGGGAGTTGTTAGGAAGGAACTGCGAATTCTGGGTTTGAGATTAGAAAGTGGACTGAGAATGAGAGATTAATAACAACACTGGAAGAAAAGACGAGAATAACAGTTTTAGACTTTACCAGTTTGACAGACCAGACACGTGTGCCAACTACCAGTCTTATCTTAATACAAGACACCATAAAAGATACGCTGCTAAGGGCCATTTATTGCGGGGGTTTTCATACGATAAATTTTTTTAGGGTGAGTGTTTAGTAATTTAGGGTCTGTTTGTTTCGCAGTAAAATATTTTTCGGAAAATAATTTTTGGAAAATGATTTACTTTTCTGGAAAATGATTTATCAGAAAATATTTTCTGGTGTTTGGATGAATCTGTGTAAAATATTTTCTGTTATTTGGCAGATTTCTTGAAAATGTTTTCCAGAAAAGTTGATTTTACATATATATTAATAAATTTATTTACATATTAATAATTTTTTATATTTTAAATTGTTTTTACATATATTGCAATGATTTATTTATTATAAATAAATTAGATTAAATATAATAATACTGAATTATTAAGTTACATTATTAACCGTCATATTGAAAACAACCAAAGTCAAATAAATTATTTGTAATTGTGTTAAAAAAATAAAAAAAAGGATTGAATAATTATAAATTAGTTTCCAAATCACAATTAAATACTAGAAATATTATCCAAATGCAAAATTAGTAGTACACCACATAATAACAACATTGTCACATTGTCCAAGTGCATAACTAAATATTACACTACATAAAAGTATCAATATCTTCAACCTTGAGCAAATTTTTGAAGGCAAATTTTTTTATGCTTCTTACTTTTAACTAGAAAAGCTTTGGCTTCGGATTCATGACTCACTAAATAATCAAACACAGAACACAGGAAGTCATCATCAAATCCTTCGTCCTCCATCGACATCACCTGTTCGTAAAGCTGTGGTGTCTTATCCGCAGTAAATTGTTCCAAAGCATTAGCAATTTTGCCAAGTTGTTCACCCACAAATTTAATTTGTTCATCAACGACACTTTCTTGAACATTTTTTCTTTTACGTTTGGATGTGCTAGATGAAGATACATTTGTTCTTACCTCTTCAGCCTCTTCATTGTCGTAGTCTACAGGAACTGAATCTTGATTACCATCATCCAAATCTATGTCAGCAAATGTTCTGGCAAAACTCCCTGTTGGCATATCTTTGCCAACAACCAAAGCCATTTCATCATAATGATCAATGCTTTTATTCAAAAATGGTTCATACTTCTTGTGTGCCTGTTGGATATTATACACAATTAGAATAACAAGTAAAAAACATATGAAATAAGCTTAACATATATATACATATATTACCATCACTGCTGCATCATATGTTGCTCTATCACATGTGATCATTTTCATGTTATCATCCCATCCGAAACCACTTTCACCTCGAATTTTGCATATAGTCTGCCACTGATTTTTTACAGTCCTCAAATGATTTTCCACATGTTTCGCATCGCATTGGACTTGAAATCTTTCAGAAATAGCTTCGACAACTCGATTAATAGAAACTGCTTTGAAAGCATTAGAAGGCTTATTTCCTTTCTGGGCCTCCTCTGCTAGAATTTCAAGAAAAACATGTTCCATCGGTTTTGTCCATCTGAATTGCTTGGAGGTCCCTTCTTTGTTTCCCTTACCCATTCTACATTAATAATTGTCATTGTCAATCATTTCAATATCCAACAACCTCAAAACATAATAAATTCAATATCTAACAAGCTTAAAACATAATAAATTCAATATCTAATAAGCTTAAAACATAATCAATATCTAACAAATTCAAGACATAATAATTTCAAAATCCAACAAACTAAAATTTTAATATCATTATCCAACCAACATTAACAAAAAAAAAAAACAATTTAAAACATACATAACATAGAAACAATAACCTTAAGCCCTAAACCTACCTAATATTTCTAGCCATATAATCAGTCCACATAGTTTGTGCAATTTTGTCTCTCTTAGCAGACCATTCTCTTGCTTCTTCTCTTTCTTCTCGCTCCGTAAGAGTTTGTATTATCAAATCAGACTCAGACTCCTCGTATAATCCTTGATTAAGTAAATCACTAGGATCAACTCCCATTATATGATTATGAATGATACAACAAGCCAAAACTATATCTACTTGAGTTTGAAAATTCCAAAATGGCTCAGCATCTAATACACGAAACCGTTTCTTTAAAATCCCAAAAACACGTTCAACAGTGATTCGTAATAATGAATGACGAAGATTAAAAAGTTCCTTTGCATTTTCAGGCCCTTGAGCACTAAACTCTTTTAAATGATATCGGACACCACGATATGGAGTAATATATCCATTTCGAATGCCATATCCAGCATCAGCAATATAATATTTACCTACAATTTTACAAAACACAATTAATACTAATAAATTATGAGCTTACTAGAACTATTTGGCATTTAATGATAATTATTACCTTCCGGAATTCTTAATCCTCCTGGGCGTGAAAGTGCATCACTTAAAATACGAGAATCATGTGCACTACCTTCCCAACCAGCTAGAACATAAGAAAATTTCAAATCAAATGTAATGGCAGCTAATACATTTTGTGTCGTCCCCCCTTTACGGCTACGAAATCTTCCTTGAATACTAAGTGGAACGGATGCACGAATATGAGTTCCATCTAATGCTCCAATACAATCTTTAAAATAAGGATAAAATCTTGGATTGTTTCTGATTTCACTAGGAGTTGACTCATCAGGTAATCTAATAACTAGTTTATACAATTTCAAAATAGCTCTCAATACAACCCTAAAGTAACGGTGAACTGTCTCAGTTGATCTATAATATCTAGATCCAACCACTCGAAACCTTACATTATGACCAATTATATGTAAAAATATAACTACTTGCTCCCTAATATTGACAGATCTAGATGATTCTAACAAATTATTCCTACTAAGAATATCACACAAATTAAAAAAAGCGATCGGTCTCATCCTTATCATATCAATACAATGTTGGTCACCACTATATAAAATACTATTAATATAATTTTCTCTTTCATAATCTCGATTCACACGAGGATGAGAAGCAATTTCTTTCCTACTTTTTAATTTTTTAATCCAAAGAGCCCCAAAAGCTAAAACTGAAGCTACGACTCCGACAATTGCATTTTGATCTTGATTACGATCCATATACACAAATATGCCACAAAAAAAAAACAATTTTAATACAAAAAAGATGCAACATTTTCATAAGATCACATATATGAAAAGTTATCATGACTAAAGTGCATACATACATATCAAGCTAATTATATATACATGCAAATTCATGTCAATTACATCTATATAAATATATTTATATGTAAATATAAGCTTTAAAATTATTAATTAGGTTCAATAATTTAATTTAGTAACCATTAATTTTAAATGTAATTATGAAAAATATTAAAATGATTAAGATAAAAAAATTAAAAGTTGATTTAAAATATCAAAATTTTGTATCAATTGATACGAGATTGAAATGGGTAAAAAACATAAAAATGATTAAAATACACCAAAATTTGAATCGAAACAACAGAACATAACCTACCTAATGCGGGTTTAAAACCAAAATGATATGTACCAACTACTATACTTGAAAACCATTCCCCATTTTTGCCCTTAACCATATATTTACGAAATCCAGACTCCATGCATATTTGAAAAGAGAGTAGGAAGAATCTGAACTTTCGGCACAACATTTTAGCCATTGGTTAGACTGTCATTTTACGTCCCCACTCTCATGACCTCAATGGGGGCCTTAATAATCTTCAAACATATTGAATGTTTTTACATCCAACTTTTGCACTCCAAAAACAAAACTTCTACTTTTATGTATGTTGATTGTGATTATTATTATTATTTTGGTTCTATTGTTGATTGTGATTTTGAATTTTTGACACACTACAAAAACACTACCAATATGGTACAGTTGTATTTGTAATTTTCCTTTTGGATTTTAGAAATTATTAATATTATAAAAAAATACAAATATATTAAATATTGATACAATATAAATACATGAATCGTTTGTGATTTTTTTAATTTTTTTTTTGAGATTTTATAATCCTCTCTCTAAAACACCTTTTGACATCTATTTTGTTTTACTTACTGTCAATCCTACTGGTGGAAAATACCAACCTCCAAATTCCTTTCTTCTTGAGCAAGCACCAAAAACAACAAAGCCCCCCACCGCCTAAGAAAAGCCTTCCATTACCTGATTAATATATCTATATATCTTTGTTAATTTTTTCAATAATATATATATGCACTCAAGTCATAGATTTGCTGATCATATGTATATTTATATCATACCTATAATAATAATAATAATAAAAGTAATATATATCGAAACTATGTTTAAGCAATCCTCCCCACTCCATTACCACTCCATTACCTATAATAATAATAATAATAATAAACATAGTATGTTTAAACTATGTTTAAGCTTTTTGTAAAGCTGGTATGAAGATACCAGTAAGTATATAAAAGTTTTTTTATTATTTTTAGGAGAAGTTAGGTAGGACTCTCATGATAAAAGAACTGCTTTAGGACTCTTAGAATAGCAGTTGTGTTTGGTAAAACCTTATTTAGTTCATATACTCTATTTAATTATTGTAATCTCTATTAAAAAGGGACCTATGCAATAATTAAAGGTAAGCAGAATTTTTATCAGAATTTTGATTGATGAGGTACCAAACTTGAGAAAACTTGCGCTCTTATAGACTACAGAACCACAGATTTAGACACACAAGCTCAATAAGATAACTAGTAGCTTATGTATTAAACTCTCAAATATTAGAATAACTTTTTTTTTGTAAAGGAATAAAAGCTGACTCTCTTACCCTGACCATCAATTGAGCAAGCGAATACAAATAACTAACCTAAAAGCATGGACCTTATTATCTAGACTACCAAACATGACCATTATCGACACAAGACAAGAGAAATCAAAATAAAGCATGCATACGCAGCAGCACAAAGTGACACAGAATATACAGAATTCAACTTTACCTCAAAAGATTTATCTTGAGCTTCAAGCCCCTCAGAGAATTGTTTTGCAGCCTGCATTCAGAACAAAATGCACACTATTAGCACTTGAAAATAATGTACACTGTAGCAGAGGACACACAAAAGAACTAAAACAGAGGACACACAAAAGAACTAAAACACCTGAACACGCTTGTTAGAAATTATACTAATTGTAAGAAGACCTATTCAACAGATTCAGAAAAGAAATAGAAATGACTGATGATGCTAGAATCACAAGCATACTGAATGCATGAATGGAGATTTGTGCACTTTGATTTTCCAACAACCCCAAATAGTTCAACACACCATCCATTGTAAAATATGCCCTATTTTCTTCTTCCCTTTTTGAAAAGTTTATGGTAATTGAATCTCAAGCGAAACTATGCAAAACACACAGCTGCAATTTGTGTATGACATACAATGCCGCCCAAACGAAAACAAACAGACAAATAAATAAAAGATAAAACCAAGAACCATTGTTTCCATTATCAACCAATTGACAATCAAACTGTGCTTAATTTACCTCACGATCCAAGACAGGACCAATTCATTTCTTGGGAAGCTAAAAAAAAAACCTTTGTTCATTGCTCAACATGCAAATCACATATATCTAACATTTCCATAAACGACCCAAAACAAATAATAACAAGACATCGAAACAATTCAATTATTCCCTCCCTTGTTCCATTTTTAGAGTTAGGAAAAGAGACAAAAGTAGAAACCCATCTTAAAACACTCCCAATTTGGAGTTCCCATCAATTAAAAACCATATTCCATAAAACGCATATGGAAACCGAAATCTAACGACCCAAAAAAAAATAACAAAAAGGAACAAAAGCAAAATAAAAATAGTAAAGACAAGAATTGAAAGAAAAAGTGACACCAAAAAAAAAAGAATGAAAAAAACAGAAGATGAGATCTGAAGAAAGAAAAATTACCTGTAAACTGTTTATTTGAGGTTTGGTAAGTTTGGGTAAGCGTTGTAGTAGCTAAGTGGGTTGCGTTGTGCTTTGCTTGGCTTGGTTGATTCCTGGCGTGGGAGACTTTAAAAGAAGGGTCCGTGCAAGTGCAAGTGCAAGTTCAAGTGCAAGTGGGTTAACATAATTTCAGCATCGGCTTCCCAACATCTTGAACTGCGATGGAAGGAAGGAAAAAGAATGAAGGAAGGAGGAAAAAAACCGAAATTAGATTTGTTGGATAAGAAAGAAAGAAGGAAGGAGAAGGAAAGAAGAAGGGAAGAAGGGAGAAAGACTTACCTGGATGAAGGGAAAGATCAGGAAAATGTCTTACGGAAAAGGAATCGGTAAGACGTTTTCCAAAAATAAGAAAGGATTTTACCCGTGTTTTGGAAAATATTTTCCTTGGGAATTCATTTTCCATTCAAACAAACACTGGAAAATGGGGAAAATGTTTTCCGGAAAACATTTTCCCCCTATCAAACAGACCCTTAATATTGTATTTTTTAAATATTTATTATACATTGATAGGGTATTTGTCAACTCTTGACTCTACTTGTAGAGTCTACAATTTTCATAAGTTTTCACTATTAGTATCCCAAATAATTATACTTTTTAAAGTCGGTGTGCTTATTATTATGAGATTAAAAATAATTGTAGCGGTGAGATTAGTTATTGTAATAGTAAGATTGATTGTTTTAATAGTAAGATTAAAATCAATGCTAAAACATGTGTTTAGATTCAATCGCAATACTGAAGATAAGATGAAAATATAAAATAACCATTAATAACATAGTTTAAAATGTGTTGATATTTAATAATTAAGATTATTAAAAAATTTATATAATTATTCACTTTTTGATAAATTAAATATATATGTACTTATTTATAGTTAATCCATATAAATTTTATAATAACCGAATTTATATATTTATTAAATTATTATATATCTTAAAATTATATATTTGTCTTGTATAATAAGATACCTACTTTTCATAAAAAAAAAGTAAATTATAAAAATAGTCACCCAACTATACTTTTAGTTCTTTTTGGTCATCAACTGTTAATATTTTCGATTTAATCAATCAACTTTTAAAATAAAATGTTTTAGTCACTCTCTCGTTAGTTGTTGCTAGATGAGTGAAAAAAGTTGATGTGTGCCTTTTTTTTATTGGCCTAATAACAAATTTAGCTCTCCAATATTTACACATTCTATCAATTTGATCCTAGATCTAAAAATTTAGCAAATTTAGCCCTCAATGTTTACAAAATTTTGTCATTTTAGTTCTAATTCTTAAAATTCAATAAATTTAGCCCTCAACATTAACAAAATTTGTCAATTTAATGCTAATTCTAAAATTTTAAAAAAAGAAAAATATTTAAAAAAATCATTTTTTTGGATAAAAATTATAAACATGATTTAAAAATATAGAAAACATAAATAAATTATAAATAAAAAACCAAATCATATGTATTATGTAATGACTTGGTTTCTAGTGGTAGCGGAAAATGCAGTTTTGGAACCTTGTTTTCGTAAATCAAGTCTGTAAATATTAAATAGGGATATTTATGGAATTAGCATATAGATCAATTGAACTTTGGATGAATAGTTTATCCAAAATTCTGATTAATCAAGGCCCAAAGACTAAATTGTAAAATCCAAATGCAATAGATTTTTAATTAGGAAATGGCTTGGGGACTTAAGTTATAATTACCCAAAGGGCCAAAATGGTTACTAAACCATTATAAACATATGTTAGTGGACAATTGATAATTGGTGATTAAATTAATTAATTTTAGTTAAAATAATAAGAAATGATTAATTAAAAGTTAAATTAGATTAAGTAAAGCTTAATTACTCATATAAAAGGGAACTTAGTGGAAAGAGAGATGATAATTCATCTTCTCCAACTGGCCATAAGAGAAAAAGGAAGAATAAAGATGGAGGTGCAGATAAAGCATCCTTATCAAGAAAAAATGTAACACTCATCGCCTATCACTGTCACCGAATTAGGGTTATTGGATGCTACAACAATTAACAGGACAACCACATGCTATTTCAATTCAAAATTTATCTTTAAACAATCATCAATATATAATTAGTCAATAATCATGCTATTCATACAAAAATGGGGCTTAAATTGAGGTTCTAAAACACTAAAATCAATTCAGAAACAAGCAAGGACTAATTTGAAATAAAATAGAAAAATAAAACAAGCAGAAAACATGGGTCACACGGCCGTGTGGCAAGTTTAAGCTGTGTGTTATAGGACATGGTCGTGTTGTTCAACCGTGTGTAAGGACTAAAATCATGTGGAAGGAGACACACGGTCGTGTCTTCCGACAGTGCAACTAACTGTGGTCGTGTGTGTAAATTAAAAACTAAATTACATAGACCACATGGCCGTGCCAAGAACCCGTGTATGGCACACTACCGTGTGACCTGAAATTTACCTTCAATAACAAGTCAAACATTTCATGCTTACTTAAGGTGCAAGTGTACCATTTTCCAATCTTTCAACCTGTTCAAATCATACCAAAAACATACCAAAACATGCCCTTTGCCTAGTTCCAACCAATATGCCATAGGGCACCATCACAAACAATAAACCAAACTAACATCCAATGTCATTTTCTAACCAAATCAAGCTTGCTTAACAATGTTATACAAAATGTCAAATGTTACCAATTATTTAACATCCAACAAACCTTATATCAAAGTATTTACATAGGCATGTATTCATCAACAACTATACCATTTCACTTAATCAACTAAAACATTCCAAATCAACAACCAAAGTATAATGTCATATCTATTAACCATTAAACAAGTAACTAAAGCCTAACTATGCATATATGGCAATCAATATTCCATCAACCATGCAATTAAACTTTCAAAACCATTTCAACTATTTTATCATCACATACCACATCAACCATAGTCAACCACATCATTATATTAACAAATTCACATGGCTAGGAAATCTCAAACATACTTTAAATACATCAAACACTTATGTACATAACTTCACTCCTATTACATGCCACATATCCCAAAATAAACGTTTTGAAAGTCTACCAAAAGATAGCTAGATAGTGTGATCATCAACTTGATCCGATTGCCAGGTTTTGCAAAACGATATCTATAAGAAAACAGGAAAAATAACACGAGTAAGCTTTAAGGAGCTTAGTAAGTTCTCAAGATGAAACGATATAACTTACCTTAAGAACATAGTTTAATAATTAACAAACTCTTTAACTAATATTAACCTTGTCAACCACAAGCTTTCAACAAGTGAGGTTTATATACGCAAGTCATTTAATCATTTCATTTGTACGGTATCAAACATTATCAAGTCACGATATAATATCGAAAATCTTAAAAATGTATACAAGTCATCAACAAGGCATCATAACCAAATATCAATTACATATCATCACCATGTCATTTAAGCATTGAAAATCTACCTAATGAACGATATATACGCGGTTATCGACCCAAGACACGCCAAAATGCTCAACCGCGCCAATCCAACCAAGAACACGCCTAGGCACCAATTGCCAAGCTCTTAGGCTTTACATCCGCCCCCAGAAACACACAAGAATCACTGTAAATATAACTCGATAATCCACAACAAATGTTGGACTCCGGTATATTCAGTGTATAACAACAAGTCAAGAATCATCTTCTCATCACAAGTCAATCACGTACAACATGCAAAATAACCTATTGGCATCCCAATTGTATTCCATCATATGTTCATCTAGGCTCGATACAGAAAATCATGTAATACTTTACAATTCAATTACATTTCTCACTTTGAATCAATTTGAGACAATTTAATTATATATACACATATTCAGCAAATTATAAATCATAAGTCAATATAGTATTATAAACTATACTAAATTAAATCATATGAACTTACTAGGACTACACTGTAGAGATAGTAATATCAAGGACTAGTCAATAAATTTATATTTTCCACAATTTTCTACCGGTTCTTAACTTTACAATGATTTAATTCAATTATTAGTCCCAAATACTTCACAACAATCCATTTAACATAAATGACTACTTTATTGACATTTTTCAAAATTTCCCTAAACATTTACATTGTATTCAATTTAGTCCCTAAAATTGAAACAAGCTTATTTTCACAAATAATCCCTATACCCATTGTGCCGAATTCATTTCCATCCCAAATCAACCCTATAATTCTGAAATTTTACAAGAAATCCATGATAAATTTAACATACTTTTAATTTAGTCCTTAAACTTAAAAGCTATACAAAATCACTTTACAAATTAGTCCAAACTCATCATCAAGCTTCAAACTAAATCATTAACAACTAAAAAGCTTTAAAAAATATCAATGGAAAGTTTTCAAAACTTTGACAGAATCACAAATTAGTCTCTGGGCTAGATAGATTAAGCTACAACGATCTCAAGAACATAAAATTCATGAAAAACGAGTGAACAATGAACTTACATGTATAAACCAATACAAGGTCGAAGATCCCAAGCTTTAAAAATGGTGTTTCAATTTGCAAAATAAAATAAAGAAGAAAATGAATGCTTTTTCCCTTTTTGTTTTATTATTAATAAACTTTTAACATTAGTTTAATATAAAATTCTAACTACAATAATGGATAAATTGTCATTTAAATCTATGAAATAATGTTTTCCCATCCATTTGGCCCAAATAAACTAATAGTGATTAACTTTTGCAGTCTCTACGATTTCCTCTTTTTTCCTAAATTAACCATCAAACCAATAAAATTTCCAGACCAAACTTTGATACGCCTATATAGTAGTTTATAGAAACGAGATCTCAATACCTCGTTTTTCAAAATCACTTGACTTTAGGGACAAACCACTTGTACTTAACTATTTGTTCAGTTAGTAAAAAAATATTAGATCAAAATTCAATATAAGTGTAACAGTCCGTTTTTCAGTGGTGCTGGAAACAGTGGTTTTGAGGCCACCAAATCCGACAAGTAAGTTTATAAATATTATATTTAATATTTACGAGTTAATTGTGATTTTAAAAAGGTTTTTGATATAGTGATTTTTGTTTTATAAATGATTTATTATGTTTAAGTGGTTTTAAAAAAATGAGGTTTCGGGACCTCGTTTCTATAAAACGAGCTGTAAATATTTTTATAAATATTTTCTGATGTCATTAAAGTGGTATTAAAGTTTTTTTTGGAAAATTTTATCGTTTCGTTAGTTAATTAATTAAAAAGAACTAAATCGTTTAAAATGCAAAAGTTGTGTTCTATTAGCTAAATGTATTATATAGCTATAGAATTTTAAAGTGGAAGTCCTTATATGGTAATTAGACCATAAAATGAGATAGTGGATGTGCATGGCTTGGCATTAGTGTAATTTTAAGGTTAGGTAAGGTTAATTTGGTAAATAGGTATTAAATTAATAAATAAAGAAAACATAAAGATTTCATCTTTATTTTTCCTTCCTCAACCGAAATTTCAAACAAAAAGAAGCCATGGATGAAGCTTCATTCGGCCATCCCTATTTTCACTTGCATGTGAGTATTTTTTGTCTCGTTTTTAATGATTTTTATGTTTTTGAGATCGTTGCAACTAGGTCCAATTAGCTCGTACCTTCGATTTTGAAATTGTTAAAGATTTTGAATGTTTCCATTGATGAATCTTGTGATTTTTTATGTTAGATGATGAATTTGGAATGTTTATTTATATTTAAAAGAATTTTGTTAAGTGATTTTGATGAATTTTTTTGATTAGGGGCTAATTTGTTCAATTAATAAAAGTACAAGGATTTAATGTGAAATTGTTGCATAAATGGGCTGTTTTGGATACGATGAACATTCGGATAAGCTCAATTCTAGGTAAAAATGGTTAATTTGCATGTTTTGGGCTCAGAGACTAAATTGAATAGAAGTAAAACTTTAGGGGCAATTTTGTAAAAATATAAAAAATGATCAAACTGTATGAAATGAATTTTTTTATTTTCTAAATTAATATGTTGAATGAAATTATTAATTTAGATCAAGATCGGGTGAAAAATAGAGGAAAATAGAAAAATACCAAAATGCCCCTAAACTTTGGTATTTATACAATTTAGCCAGGTAAGTTCGTATGAACTATACTATGTATATTGTTGATTGAATTGAATGTTATTATATGAAATTTTATTGAAAATGAATCGATATATATATGTTATTATACAATTTAACTTATAACAAAACGAGGAAAATTCAACGACGCACGGCGACTATCGAGTCCCGTTTGAACCTTAGGAATATTTAGGATACAAATTACATGTCATTAGGAGTTACCTTGTTTTGGGTGCTGGTCTCGTACGTCTTACCGGTGGCTAAGTTTTCGGCAATTTTTGCGGTTACTTAACAACTTGTGTGAGCAGCACCGTGTAGCTACGTCTTGATTAACAGCTTGTGTGACCAGAACCATTTATGGCTCGAGAGAGAGCAATTATATGAGATAGTAGTGGTTTCGACCACATGTTGGCACATAGTGTGCGAGATTCCCGTGTATCCAATATTATTCTAGTGGGTCAATAGGAGATGTTCTGTTACGAGACTATATGAGTTTGATACGAACTAATACATGTATATACATATGAAATACACGAAACTGATGGTACATGATAGATTGATATATTGAAATGGATGATATATATATATACGAAGAAATAGCAAGAGAATGATATGTATCATGACATGTACATATATGAATATATTTGATATGTTGATACATGGAAATTATGTAAGTGGAGACGAGTAATAAACTCAAGTATGACATGTTGAGAAAATAAGGTTATCAATGTTGAATTTATATGAAATATGTTCAAGTAAGCTAATATGTGTTGTTGTTTGATGCTTAGGCAAGTGTCAAGCTGTTGGTTGAATTGTATTCTGTTTACTTATAAGTTGAATTGAAATGGTAAGTGCTTAAATTAAAATATGCTTGAGTTCATGAAAAAGTGGTAAGGTCTAAATTATGCAATTTCTTATGAAATGGCTTATCATGCGATTAATTCGAAAATGGCTATGTTTAAATACACTAGCTTATGGCTATGGTTGAATGATATGCTTATGACTTGTGTGTTATGCATATGGAATCGGTGTGGATAGTAATGAAATGGAAATGAAAATAAAAATTTTTGGAAGAGTTTAAAGTTGTTTAAAATCCTACTATGCTATGGATAATATGTATAAGTGATGCTGTGGATTTATTCATTTTGTGAGTTGTTGAATTTGGTTTCATGAATCGTGTGGTATCGATATATGATTATTCTTGATATGTATAAATTTCATATTGGAAATGGATTGATCTGATTAAAGTTTATACGAGCTTACTAAGCATTCATTGCTTACGTAGTTATTTTTCTTTACTTTTTAGACTATCTGAAGCTCAATTGGGTTGGAAGCTCGTCAAAGATTTATCACACTATCCAGCGATTATATAGGTAGATTTTGATATCTTGGTTAAGGTTATAATGGCATGTATAGGTATTTTGGCTAATGTTAGCCTATGTGTTTTGGTTGTGGAAATGACCATTTGGTTAGTTTGTGTTTTGGCCTTGTATTGGTAAAATGATATAGATTATAAGGTGTATATAAGTAGCCTTGTAATGGTTGATATATGACTTGTTATGGTTGAATGATGGTAGATATAAAAGTAGTTGAATATGCATATTAGATATGACATATAACTTGTTGTGAATTGGTGTTTTGCCATAGTAAGCGTATATGTATTTTGATGCTAATGATTATGTGGTACAGTTGGTACCAAATGGTATGTTTTGGTAAGTGATTTACATGTTGTGTAATGATGCAAACTTAGTTAAAAGTTAATAAATTATTTTGGCCAAATTGAGTACATGGTTATACATGTTTTAATGTTGTCATTTGAGGGGCCTTTGGGCATATTGGTTGGATGTTATTATACCATATGTGTTTGGCTTGATTATGCATGCTTTTGGTGCCTTTTGAGGGCTTACGTATATGTGTAAAAGGGATTATAGGTACATGTTGAAAAGGGTGAGAAAAATGGCTTGTAAAATAACCTATTTTCGTCCACACGGACAGTGACACAAGCGTGTGTCTTAGCCGTGTGTCAGGTAGCATGACCATGTGTCCCCTATAGTTTTCAAATGGTCGCAAGTCAGGTTTTACACGGCCTGACACACGGGCGTGTGAGGTTATTTCGAAGCGTACACGGCCTGGCACATAGGTGTGTGGTTTTGTAACAGTCTGGTTTAGACCCTAGTCGGAATAGTGGTTTCGAGACCACAAATCCGAGTCAAAAAAATATTTTAATATTATTTTTCAAGTCTTCAGCATGTGAATTAGTATGTGTGAAATTTCTGTGATTTTAATTTGATCATATGTGTGTTCTTAATTTGAGAAAAATGATAAAATCGCATAAAATGTAAAAGTAGCTTTCTATTTGTTAAAGGGCTAAATTGACATGGCTTATTAAAAGTGAAGTCCTTATGATGTTATTATGCCATTTTTAAGCTAGTGGACCATTATATCCATAGATTAAATGTTTTGTGTTAATATGCCATTAAGGGTAAAAAGGTAATATGGTTATTAAACTAAATTAATATAACAAAAACATGGAAATAAAGCCATTATCATCATCTTTAGTGCCGAAAATACAAAGAAAATAAAGAAAGGAAGAACAACTAGGGTTCGACTAGCTTTGAGCTTAATTCAAGGTATGTTTTGCTTCAGTTTTTGATAATTTCTACGTTTTTGTAATCGTTGCTTTGTGCTCTTCAAAACCCATGCTTCAATTTTGTGAATTGGTGAAGATTTTGAAAAATGCCATTGATGAACTCATGAGTTTTGTGATGATTGTTGATGAAATATGAAAGATATGTGATAGATTAACATAGTTTGTCTTTGGATTTTTGATGATTTTGAGTAATTTGGACTAAATTGAGAAAATAATATTTTGAGGGACTAAAATGTGAAATAAATGAAATGTATGGACTTGTATGAAGCTAATGAGAATTCGGCTAGGCATAGGTAATATGAAATTTTGTGTATTTTGTGATTTTATGAAATAGGGACTAAAATGTTAAAATGTGAAAATGTGAGGCTAATTTGTAAATTGCCCTAAATGTGTGTTCTTGGATTGAATTGAATGAATTGGTGAATAAAAGAGTTAAATTTGAATATGTATAGATCAAGAACCGAAGAAAACGGATTTAGATCGCGGAAAGTCGAAAGTGATCGAATAGTCGAGTCCGTACGTTTATCCGAATCCGAGGTAAGTCTATATACAAATAAATGTATTTGTATTGATTTATGTATGTCCATATGAAATTTCAATGTGATGAATGCGTAGGAGATGATAAATGTATGAAATCCGAAGATGTATCGACAATGTATCAATGTCCGAGAAGTCCTGTATGAACATAGGAATAGATATGATTAAATATGTCATGACATAGGTTTCCGATAAGTGATATCGTGTAAGACCACGTCTGGGACGTTGGCGTCGATTTGAGTTTCACGTGTAAGACCATGTCTGGACATCGGTATCGTATTTGATTCGTGTAAGACCCTATCCGGGACAGTGGCATCGATATTTGGTTACATGTAAGACCCCGTCTGGCATTGTACGGTTATTCTGATTATTCCGAGTGTCCTATTTGATTCTGAACGGTTCAACGGGCAATTCCAAGAAAAAGAAAAGCTATGTGAAATGTATAACTGAATCAGGTACGTTTGATATGTACACTATGTAAGTGTATGAAAGGTAAGTATATATATGAACTTACCTAGATGAGATATGTATATAGATTTGATGAAGTAAAATGTGATATTGATAAACCGTAAAAGTAACATATTTTAAGCCTACATTTAGCATGCTTTTGGATGATTTAAGCCTTGAATTATGTAATTTCGTGCTCTTAATCCTTTGTTTTCATGTTTTATACTCAGAAGAGCACTGGATGATGAAAAGAACGAAAAACGGGCCCAAATCAGAGTAAAGGGCCATATCACGAAACCCACAGGGCCTGGCCACGACTTACACAGGCGTGTGCCATGGGCATGTCCCTGTCGTGGGAAATAAGAGTTTCACTCGGATTTGGATACTTAGGGGCAAAGAAACATATTCAGAAGCCTATATAAACACCCTAAGTATGACCAGAAAAGAGGGAACCCAACGTTTTAGTCAGGGGGCGTCCAGCTAGGCCAAAGAGGGCAGAATTGTGGGGATTTACTCGAAGATAGCCAGTTGATCCATCTCAAGAAGCCAGAATTCTATACAAGACGGGGGATCTCTCATTCAATTCCTTCAGGGGGTTTTATGGATTTCTTATGTTTTGTTTTATCTTTTCTTTTGAGATGTTTTCTTTTATTGTTATGAACTAAACCTTCAGATACCTGAGGGGATGAAACCTAAGATGAATCTTGTTATCGTTTGCTGAACTATATGATAAATATTTGACTTGTTCTTAATTATGTGTTCTTAATTCTGGTGTTGATATTTCCGGGATATAAATTCAAGTGTGATATGCTTAGGTGGAGGAGGAAAAGTCCCTGCTTAAGAGTAGATCTAGCATAATTAAGCGGAGTTGATCGCACGCCTAGAGATAGGGTGACGAGATTTTGCCGGATTAAGGTGAAACCTAATATGGGAGTCCATAGATCGAGTTAATGCAATTCTAGGGGTTTTAATTAGAAAGAGATTTCAATTAATCAACCTAGGGTTAGACGTTAGTCGCCTCGAGAGAGGGATTAATATAACTTAGGGAATCTTACGGATCAAGTCAAATGAATAAATCGTCTGGTTCAGAGTTAGATAACAAGTGAAGTCTAGGTGGATTCTTCCTTGGGTGTCGTCTTAATCAATTGGTTTTTCCTCAAAGTATTTTTCCCAATTTCATTCTTCTTTGTCTTAGAGTTTTTAGTTTAGTAGTTAGTTTATTTTAGATTAAATAAAAATCACTTTAATTCTTAGGCTAAATAATAAAGAGAGAGTTAGTATTAGTACTTTTGGTTCCTTTGGGTTTGACATTCCAGTCTTGCCTTAACTATACTACTGTTCGATAGGTGCGCTTGCCTCACATCGTTGTCATAGTTTGTTTCTAGGTTTGACCATTCTTTTTTATAAATTTTAAGACTTTGACATCGCGAAAAACAACGATCAAGTTTTTGGCGCCGTTGCCGGGGAACTAAAATATTAAGAATGCTTAATTTTTATTACTTTAGCCATATTTATTTTAATTTTGTAATTAAACTTTATCTTTAAATTTTCTAAATTTTCTTCTTTCACTCCTTTTAGGTACATCTAGTTTATGACTAAAAGGAACTCGACAGGACCCCTGCTTTACGATAGTGATATTGAAGGTACCGTTCGCAGAAATCACAGAGAAATAAGGAGAAGCTTAAACTACATAGGAGAAGAGTAAGAAGCCGAAATAAATACCACTGAAGAGATGGCAGAGAATAATCCGCCATCTCCAGAGATGGTCGAACATCATGCTCCACGTACTATGTATGATTATGCTAAACCTAGTTTAACAGGAACTGAGTCTAGTATTGTTAGGCCTACTATTGCTGCAAATAATTTTGAACTGAAACCTAACACTATACAGATGATACAACAGTTTGTTCAGTTTGATGGTTTGCAGGATGAGGATCCTAACACACACTTAGCGAATTTTCTAGAATTCTGTGATACCTTCAAGATAAATGACGTTTCTGATGATGCCATCCGTCTTCGGTTATTTCCCTTTTCTCTGAGGAATAAAGCCAAACAGTGGTTACATTCTCTTCCACAAGGGTCGATCACTACATGGGATCAAATGACCGAGAAATTTTTATTAAAGTATTTTCCACCCGGCCAAAACGGCCAAATTGAGGAATGATATCTCTTCTTTTGTGCAGATGGATTCAGAGACACTTTATGATGCATGGGAGAGATACAAAGATTTGTTAAGAAGGTGCCCACACCATGGATTGCCTTTGTGGCTACAGGTGCAGACTTTTTACAACAGGGTGAACCCTTCGACAAGGCAACTAATCGATTCAGCTGCCGGCGGAACCTTGAACAACAAAAATCCTGAAGCGACCTACGAGTTTATAGAGGAGATGTCATTGAATAACTATCAGTGGCAAGTTACAAGGACAAGGCCAGCCAAAGTAGCCGAAGTTTTCAACCTCGATACAGTAACCATATTATCAAATTAGGTAGAGTTGCTACATAAAAAATTTGATGGTTTATATGGTTCTTCGCAGGCACATCCAGTTATGCAGTGCGACGCAAGTGGAGGAGTGGCGAATCCTGAGTACCCACCTTACGGACAGGGCACGAAGAGCGAACAAATGAACTATATGGGTAATAATTTTCGATCTAACAATAACCCTTATAGTAATACTTATAATCCAGGTTGGAAGAATCACCCCAATTTCTGATGGGGCGGTCAAGGAAATCAAAGGCAACAACCATCCCAAAAATTCCAACAACAGCCCTACCCACAAGAAAAGAAGTCAAACCTCGAGGAGATGCTGAAAAAATTTATAGCAGCCTCAGAAGTACGTTTCCAAGACACAGAAACACGTTTCCAAAATATAGAAACAAAACTTGAGGCATTGACACAGGAGTTCAAGGATCAGATCGGGCAACTTACTAAGTTAGTTTTTGAAACACGATTAGAAAACTTACCTAGGGAAAAAGAGTAGGTACAAGTAGTGACGTTAAGAAGTGAAAAAGAGTTAGTTGAAATGAAGAAAGAGATACCACATGAAACCGATAAGACTAAGATAATGCCAACCTGTGAGGAAATTAAACCAACAATCCCATATTCAGCAAAATTGACGAAAGACCTCTTAGACGCACAATATGGTAAATTTCTTGAACTTTTCAAACAACTACATATTAACTTACCTTTTGTTGAAGCTATTTCGCAGATGCCAACTTATGCAAAATTTTTAAAGGAGCTTTTAACAAATAAGAGGAAGTTCGAGGAAATTTCAACAGTGGAACTTAATGAAGAATGCTCAGCTATCATCCAAAATAAGCTGCCACTATTCCTTATTTAATTGGTAGTTTGAGCATAGAGAAAGTATTAGCTGATTTAGGTGCCAGTATTAATCTAATGCCTTATAAAATGTTTAAGCAACTTGGTCCCGGGGAACCAAAACCCACTAGGATGAGTATTCAGTTAGCTGACAGATCTGTTAAGTACCCTAGGGGAATTATCGAAGATATTCTAGTAAAAGTAGATAAATTTATTTTTCCCGTTGACTTTGTTGTGCTTGACATGAATGAGGACGTAGAGGTACCTTTAATTTTGGGACGACTCTTTCTAGCTACTGCTAGGGCTATTATTGATGTTGGTGATGGTAAACTTGCACTGAGGGTAGGCGATGAGGAAATTGTATTCCAAATTTATGATGCCATGCGATATTCTAGAGAACAAGATGATTCTTGTTACTTTGTTGATGCCACTGATCAAATCTTTCAAGAATCTTTGCAGGAAATCATACACAATGACACGATGGAACTGTGTCATTCACAAGGAGAGGAGATAGATGACGATATCGATGAATCAATTCTTAATACATCATCCTTTAGACAGATGAAAATAGAGGATATTGAAATCAATGACAAACAAAAACAGAAATCCTTTGTTAATAAACCACCAAAATTAGAATTAAAACAGTTGCCAAAACATTTAGAATACGCTTTCCTAGGGGATAATTCTACGCTACCAGTAATCATCTCTTCAGAACTAGGACCCAAAGAAAAAGAAGACTTGCTAAGGGTACTAAGGAAACATAAAAGAGCCATAGCATGGAAAATGTCTGATATTAAAGAAATAAGCCCATCATTCTGCACCCACAAAATTTTAATGGAAGATGAGTATAAACCGTGTGTGCAACCTCAGAGACGTTTGAACCCTAATATGAAAGAAGTTGTCAAAGCTGAGGTAATTAAACTTCTAGATGCAGGAATAATTTATCCTATTTCTGACAGTACTTGGGTAAGTCCTGTGCAGGTAGTTCCAAAGAAAGGAGGCATGACTGTTGTAGCCAACGAAAAGAATGAATTGATTCTTACAAGAACAGGCACAGGTTGGAGAGTTTGTATTGACTACAGGAAGCTGAATGACGCCACCAGAAAAGACCACTTCCCTTTGCCCTTCATTAATAAGATGTTAGAAAGATTATCTGGGCATATGTACTACTATTTTTTGGACGGACTCTCCAGCTATTTCCAAATTCCAATAGCTCCTAAAGATCAAGAAAAGACAACATTTACATGTCCATACGGTACATTTGCTTATCGTAGAATGCCTTTTGGATTATGTAATGCTCCTGCTACTTTTCAGTGCTGTATGCTGGCCATCTTTGATGAACTTGTGGAAGACATTATGGAGGTATTTATGGACGGCTTCTCTATATTTGATAATTCTTTCCACCTTTGCCTTAAAAATTTAAAACGAGTTTTAATAAGATGTGAGGAAACGAATCTTGTCTTGAATTGGGAAAAATGTTACTTTATGGTTAGAGAAGGGATTATGTTAGGTCATAAGATTTTTAGTAAAGGGATTGAGGTGGATAAAGCAAAGATTGAAACCATAGAAGAATTACCTCCCCCTAGTTCAGTTAAGGCTATTAGAAGATTTTTAGGACATGCTGGATTTTATAGAAGATTCATTAAAGATTTTTCTAAAATAGCTAAGCCTTTAACAAAATTACTAGAAAAAGATATTCCTTTCAATTTTGATCAGGAGTGTTTAGATGCATTTAATATCCTCAAAGATAAACTAATAAATACTCCGATTATAATTGCACCTGATTGGAATTTACCCTTTGAACTAATGTGTGATGCTAGTGATTTTGCAGTAGGTGCAGTTTTGGGATAGCGAAGAGACAAGCATTTTCAGCCAATCTATTATGCTAGTAAAACATTGACACCGACACAAGAAAACTACACCACCACAGAGAAAGAATTACTAGCTGTAGCTTTTGCATTTGACAAATTTAGACAGCATTTAATATTATCTAAAGTTGTCGTTTACACTGACCATTCAGCTCTTGGTTATTTCCTTACTAAATCTGATGCAAAACCTCGATCATTCGATGGATCTTACTCGTACAAGAATTTGATTTGGAAATCTAGGATAAGAAGGGAGCTGGAAATTTTGCAGCAGATCACCTCTCTAGAATTGAGAACCCACATATCGAAGAGCTCGACGAAAGTGAGATAAATGATTCGTTCCTCGAGGAACAACTCTTTTCTATAACCAATTCTGAGGTACCGTGGTTTGCAGATATTGCGAATTATTTAGCTGCTAACATCTTACCAAAAAAGTTAACACATCATCAAAAGAAGCGATTCTTTGCCGATGCAAAAAACTATTTCTAGGAGGATCCCTTTCTTTTCTGCATATGTGCAGATCAAATAATTCGAAGATGCGTTACAAAGATGGAAGCGAGTAAAATCCTAGAACATTGCCATTCAGGACCTTCAGGATGACATTACAGTGGGATTAAGACAGCACACAAAACGCTCGAATCAGGATTTTATTGGCCAACTCTTTTTAAAGATGCCAACAGGTATGCCGCTTCGTGTGATAAATGCCAAAGAACATGTGATATTTCTAAACATGATGAAATGCCTCAAACATATGTTATCATGTGAAATATTTGATGTATGGGGTATTGACTTTATGGGTTCGTTCCCTAATTCATTCAGAAATAAAAACATCTTAGTAGCAGTAGATTATATGTCAAAATGGGTGGAAGCCCAAGCTTTACCTACTAACGATGCTAGAGCCGTAGTAAAGTTTCTTAAGAAACTTTTTTCTCATTTTGGAACACCCAGAGCAATCATCAGTGATAGGGACACTCACTTTTGCAATACTCAATTTGATAAAGTCTTAAGAAAATATGGAGCACACCACAGAACAGCTGCCCCTTATCATCCTCAAACTAGTGGGCAAGTGGAAGTGGCAAATCGAGAGCTTAAGTGAATCTTAGAAAAAACAGTTGAATCAAACAGAAAAGATTGGGCAGTAAAAGTAGATGATGCTTTATGGGCCTATAGAACAGCATTTAAAACCCCTTTAGGAACATCCCCATACAAACTTGTCTACGGGAAAAGTTGTCATCTACCATTTGAGTTAAAGCACAAAGCATACTGGGCTATAAAATTCTTGAATTACGATCTTAAAACTGCAGGTGAAAAGAGAATGATGCAAATGAACGAGCTAGATAAATGGCGAGCTGAGGCCTACGAGAACTCACGACTATATAAGGAGGCAACAAAACGACGCCATGATGCTCGTTTAAAACAATCAAAGCAATTAAAAGTAGGAGACTTGGTCCTGCTGTACAATTCAAGACTCAAACTATTTCCTGGAAAGCTGAAATCAAGGTGGTCAGGCCCATTCATGATAAAAACTATTTTTCCTTACGGCATAGTCGAGGTAACCCATCCAACCCAAGGAACATTCAAGGTAAATGGTCAACGATTGAAACTTTATAATGGTGAAGATTTCAAGGAATTAAGAGAGGAGCTTCAGCTTCGTGAACCTTCTTTTAGAAATGAAAACAGGGTGAGTCTAGCTTAAGACTTTAAACAAGAGCTTCTCGGGAGGCAACCCGAGCACTGACTTCACTAACTCCATTAATCTTTACATTTTTATTTTATTTTTCCTTTTTAGCATCCAAACCAAACTAAACAATATAGTGAAGCGCAGGTTTCACTGCCACACAGCCTTACACATGGGCGTGCCCGTGGCCGTGTGGACACCACGGGATGAAAAACGGGCTACGATAATAAGGCCACGGCCGTGCGATACAACCGTGGTCTATTCTGAATAAACCAACACGGGTATAAGCCACACCCTTGCTTACCAACCGTGTACAACACTGACGATATGAACACGGGTGTGGCAATCATAGCACGGGCGTGGGAGAAGCGAACACAATAGAACATGGACCCAAATTCAAAGATCATGAAAAACACGGGCTAAACAAAAGAGACACGGGCGTGGCATATGCCCGTGTCCCCTTCCCTATTTAAAGAACATTACCACCGTCTCCCACAAAAATTTCCCCCAAAACTTCAACCCTAGCCGTTCCCCTAAAATATTGCTGCTCCCACTCCGACCACCATCAAGAAATCCCCCACCATTGACTTCCCCTAGCCTTTATCTCCCCCCTCTTTCAATTACCCATCAAAAAACCTGTCCACGCCCGTGGCTTGCACCCACACGCCCGACCCAAAGCTCTCCCACCGCCGTGTTTCCCTAATGAGTTGCAGCACACGCCCGTAGTTGGATGCTACACGCCCGTGCTTCGCCCAACCAAGTCGTCACCACCACTACTGGTCACCTCTTATTGTTACATTTACTGCCATTTTACTTTCTCATATTTAGAATTTTATTCATCTAATTAAGCTTAATAGTAGAATAGGTTAATTAGTTTCTAATTATGAGATTGATTTAAACATTTAATTCTTGTTTCAATAACAATGATTAGCATTAGATTGAACCACTCGTTCTTACATGCGAAATACGATTGAGTTATCTTGTTATGAATTGATCTTCCTTATATTTTGGATATTAATGGAACCGCTTGATAAATGTCTTGGTTGGAAATATACTCGAATCATTGCTTTTCGATTCTTTTCAGGCCAATAATGTCATCATCACGAGGAAAGAAAACCACAGTCCCTAGTTTCAAAAAACGAAAGGGACCCGGTTTCTCATTAGCTAGCGCAACCTCGAAAGTGCGCCATCCATTTTTATTATTCCCTCCGGGTGTCCAAGAGGATCGTTATAAGATACTTCGGACGCAACCACTAGGAACAGGGAGATGTATTGATTGGGCCGCCTTGGAGCAGGTCCAATTAGCTGATGACGTACGGACCCTACTAACCACCGACCCATGGAATCAGTTCTTCAACATCATCGAGCCTACCTATTTGGAGCTCACTCTGGAGCTATGTTCAACATTTCACCTCCAGATAGTAATGTCACAACATAATGACCCCGGTACAATCCAATTCCGACTAGGGGCATTATACGAGAACTTAATATACCACAATTCGGGGTCGCGTTGGGACTATATACCGACAAATTCGTGGAGGAACATGATCTTTCAGAGCTTTGTCGCCATATCCACAAAGCCCCTGCGAGATGTTGGTACAACATAGCTCCTAACAACAACGAGCATGATCCTAACCGCTCCAAAGCAACGACCCTTGCCCAATCCCTAAGGTACATCCATGCGCTCTTAGCCCCTACATTGATAGGTTGGCGAGAGAGCACTGGCGTCGTCAACGCTCACGACGCCTATTTCCTGTGGTGCATGGTGAACAGGTATGTTTTCGACTTGGCTTATTTCTTAGCTCGCACAATTCAACACCAGATGGAGCAGCATAGGAGAGGAGTCATATCCATAGGGCCTTACATTACACGTCTAGCTCGATATTTCGGTCTCCTCAACACCGACGCTCAAACCTCATCCCTTACACTGATAGGTCAGATGACCCCACAGGGCATCCAGACATTGTTACATATGAGGATGATTCAACACCGGCGTGGGACAGACCCCCCAATATCGGTTAGCACCCATCACCGACGGGGAAGAGCCTGAGGACATTACTGAGGATGTTCCTCCACCACAGGAAGCACTACAACAGATCCATCGGACAGCTCATTCGGCTGTTTCACTCTCAGACATTTCTACACGTCTCACTTAGTTCGAGCATTACTGTACGCAACAATTCAATAACACCCCTCGAAGATTCGACAGCATTGATGCGACGCTTTAGCAGATCTGTCATCACCTTCATATCTCATAGCCACCACCTCAAGATCCAGCCAATGCAGATGACTTCTGAGTCATTTTCTTTTTGCTTTTATGTTTATTTTCATTTTTATTATTTTTAATTTCTTTTCCTCTATCTTTATTTATACTTTTATTTATGTTGATTCTATCTTAGTTTACTGTCTAAAAAGACTTGAAAGTTTCATTACTACTACTAATCTCACTTTATCACCGGCTATCTAACCCTAAGTCTCCATAATGACATCCATTCACTAAACTTAATTGATGACTTCGTAGATTAAATAGATTTAATGCAACACTCAAGGAACGAAAATACCACTTATACCTAGTCATCACATTCGTCATGGAATATCCCTCAAGGATTTCATCAATAATTCAGGAAGTTTCACTTCTCTCCCTATCTTTTGATTACTCTGTTACTATCATACATCTTTGTACATTGAGGGCAATGTACATCTTAAGTGTGGGGGGGTGAATATTTATTTCGAGAAAGTTCCTAACTTTCTGCATTATTCTCAAATCCCTGAATTATGCCTTGTTCTAAAGTAAGTTTTTCATATTATGATTAGAATGAAATTTCCTTTGATTTATGATTTTTATTGATATGTTTTAGATTAAGCCATTGATAATTGTGCATTGATGATTAAATTTGAAGAATACTAGAGAATCAAGCATGATAAATCTATTTTTCAAAAATTAAAAAGTTTGTTAGGTTGTCTACCTGAATCTGAATGTTACCTTGAAATTTGAAATTTACGAGGTTGACATCAAATACCCATAATTTTTGTGAGATTTTGAGCCTTATAGAGCATATTTTCTTTTCCTTGCTCACTTTTTGGTTATGAGTGTGTCAACATTAATTTGTTATTCTAGAACTTGCTTCGACTATACATGTCGAGACCACACCTTTGATTTGATATACAGAGATGATAAAGGCACCTAGGTTTTAACCCACTTACTCCACTAAAAGCCGACCTTCATAATTAACCCCTAGTGAACCCCGTTGATCCTAACAACCCATTTATTGACTCACGCACTAATATTAATCCAAAAACCCTTTGTATTTGTTATCACCATTCCTTGACTACCTTTTTGTTGAGATTTGATTTTAAACAATTTTTTAACTATGTTCTATATTTCAGTTGTTAAAGTTCTTTATTATTATGTACTTGATTTGTTCTTAAAAAACGAAGTATATTCAGTATTTGTTCTATGTAATCGAGCTTATACGTTTAAAACTCCACATCTTGAAGAAAAAGCTCGTATTATTAGTAATGAACTTTTCAATTGATGTAAGTAATTAGGATTAGTTCATTTTTTCTAGTTAGGTAAATTGTCAAATTCAATCTCGATTCTAACCCTCTGATTCAGCGTTTGTCCACACCTTTTACCCAAGCCCCGTTACAACCCTGTTAAAGACCTTTTGATTTGTGTATTATCTCATATTATAGTGGTGGAGATTTGATTTTCATGCAAGCCTATGAGATTAACTCTTCATGTTTGACTTTTGAGTGCTTAATTCTGAACCTTAAACACTTCGAGTTATTTGAGTAAATCTTCTGTGAGGATGTCAACTCTTGTCGATTTTGAATCAGAGGTAATTATTTAGGTAAGGGGAAACACCTAACGTTTTCATACTATAAAACCTATGACTTTGATTGTTTGAATCTTTAGGACTCTTTGAGTTGAATTATCCATGTATGAATTATCTTTGAATTATGACGAAACATTATTAATGAATATTATGAATCGGGGAAGTTTGTTTTATTTGTAGGTTGAGAATTTTGCTTGAGAACAAGCAAAAGCTTAATTGTGGGGGTATTTGATAAACCGTAAAAGTAACATATTTTAAGCCCACATTTAGCATGCTTTTGGATGATTTAAGCCTTGAATTATGTAATTTGGTGATCTTAATCCTTTGTTTTCATGTTTTATACTCAGAAGAGCACCGAATGATAAAAAGAATGGAAAACGGGCCCAAAACGGAGTAAAGGGGCCATATCATGAAATCCACACGGCCTGGGCCCAAGATCACACGATCATGCCCCATTCAACAGCCTCAAACACGGCCTGGCCACGACTTACACAGGTGTGTGCCATGGGCGTGTCCCTGTCGTGGGAAAGAAGAGTTTCACTCGGATTTGGATACTTAGGGGCAAAGAAACATATTCAAAAGCCTATATAAACACCCTAAGTATGACCAGAAAAGGGGGAACCGAAGGCTTTAGTCAGGGGCGTCCAGCTAGGCCAAAGATGGCAGAATTGTGGGGATTTACTCGAAGATAGCCAGTTGATCCATCTCAAGAAGCCGAAATTCTACACAAGATGGGGGATCTCTCCTTCAATTCCTTCAGAGGGTTTTAGGGATTTCTTATGTTTTGTTTTATCTTTTTTTTTGAGATGTTTTCTTTTATTGTTATGAACTAAACCTTCAGATACCCGAGGGGATGAAACCTAAGATGAATCTTGTTATCGTTTGCTGAACTATATGATAAATATTTGACTTGTTCTTAATTATGTGTTCTTAATTCTTGTGTTGATATTTCTGGGATATTAATTCAAGTGTGATGTGCTTAGGTGGAGGAGGAAAAGTCCCTGCTTAAGAGTAGATCTAGCATAATTAAGCGGAGTTGATTGCACGCCTAGAGATAGGGTGACGAGATTTTGCAGATTAGGGTGAAACCTAATATGGGAGTCCATAGATCGAGTTAATGCAATTCTAGAGGTTTTAATTAGAAAGAGATTTCAATTAATCAATCTAGGGTTAGACGTTAGTTACCTCGAGAGAGGGATTAATATAACTTAGGGAATCTTACATATCAAGTCAAATGAATAAATCGCCTGGTTCAAAGTTAGATAACAAGTGAAGTCTAGGTGGATTCTTCCTTGGGTGTCATCTTAATCAATTGGTTTTTCCTCAAAGTATTTTTCCCAATTTCATTCTTCTTTGTCTCTGATTTTTTAGTTTAGTAGTTAATTAATTTTAGATTAAATAAAAATCACTTTAATTCTTAGGCTAAATAATAAAGAGAGAGTTAGTATTAGTACTTTTGGTTCCTTTGGGTTCGACATTTCGGTCTTGCCTTAACTATACTACTGTTCGATAGGTACGCTTGCCTCACATCGTTGTCATAGATAGTTTCCAGGTTTGATCATTCTTTTTATAAATTTTAAGACTTTGACATTGTGAAAAACAACGATCAGATATGTGAATGAATGATCTATGATCTAATAAAGTACATGGTGATATATATGTTGGAAAGCAAATGGCTAAATAAAAGAGCGAAGAAGAACTATGATTATGCAAATGAGTTATTTGTAATCTCATATTTGATATGAATAATGAATACTTATATGTTAAGTTTATTTGTATATGGCTTACTAAGCTTTTGAAAGCTTACTTTGTGTGTGTTTGCTTTGTTTTATAGATTGTTGAAGCTACGAAAGGCTTAGGAATCGTATAGGATTGTCATCACACTACTCAAATCACATTTTGGTACCCTTTGAATATGTATATATTAAGTATGGCATGTATAGTCTAGTTGATATGATTATGTTTTGAAAGGGTGTATAGTTAGCCATGTGATATGGCTAGATAATGACATTATATGAATGAGTAGTCATGTTATATAATGTTTGTTTGGTATGGTTTAATGACTAATGAAATGGTCATAGTAATGGTAAGCTTATCGATGCAAATTTTGGTATATCAATGATGAGAAGATGTCTTATTAATGTGGTAATTTGTGAATGATACATGTTTGAATACTTGAGGATTAGTTGGGCAAATTGGCATATAAGATGTTGTGATGAAATGTTATTGGATGAGTAAAATAGATGGTCAATTTGGTATGTTTTTGGTTGCTATAAGTGTTGGAATGATGCATGTATGTGCTTGTAGGGATGAGCCAAAGTGTGGGTGGCATTTTGGCCTTGCAAATGACCTATAATTGCCCACACGGTTGAGCACACGGGCGTATGGCTCGACCGTGTCCTTCGTGGTTGTGTTTCAAAACAAGTCAGACTCGACCACGGGCTGAACACACGGGCATGTGACTGGCCGTGTGGTGCAAGTCGGTAGCGACCACGGGTGAGGCACACAGGCGTGTCCACGGCCGTGTGGACAAGTCAGTATGTATTCCGTGTTTTGACACGGCTTAGACACACGGGCGTGTCTGAGGCCGTGGGAGGCACACGGCCTGCCTACACGGGCGTGTGACCTCTGTAACTTTGAAAAAAATTTTAAATTTTTGAGAATTTCCATATGTATTCAGTTCAGTCCCGGTCCTATTCTAAAGCATGTAATAGGTCTTGTAGACCTATTCCAGGGACACTTGGATTTGATTCGTTGAATTATGATATGAAATGTTCGTAAAATATCTGAATTATCCGGTAATGCCTTTAACCCTAAATTGGCGATGGTTACGGGTTAGGGGTGTTACAGGTTTGGCTGTGTGACTCAAGTCAGTGAGTTACACGGGTACCTACACGGGATGGGACACGACCGTGTGTACCTATTTCGAATGCCTACACTACTTAAGACACGGGCGTGTCTCTTGGCCGTGTGACCCCTGCGGTTTGTAAATTTTAATCTTTTCCTAAAAATTTTTATATGTTCCTGATTTAGTCCCGATTTGTTTATAATGTGTTTTTAAAGCCTCGAAGGCTCGTATAAGGGACAATATGTATGCTATTGATTGGTTTTACTGTGATTGATGATATGAATTAAATGTACTAAAATTTCTGATAGTTCTGAAATGTAAACTCCGGTAATGCTCCGTAACCCTATTTCGACGATGGATACGGGTTAAGGGTGTTACAATAATACTATATTTGACTCATAAATATTAAATAATAATATTTTCAGATTCACTTTTCAGATTTGTGATCCCGAAACCACTATTTTCGACACCGCTAAAAATGGGTTGTTACAATAAACACCAATAAAGACGGTAGTTGATTTGAACAACCAAAAATGCACATCTTTTTACGGTAAAGTTAGAAAATCGATCCATTTCCCTACTGGTTTCTTGTCTAATAATATTGACTTTCACAAAAGAAAGTTGCATGACCATCTTATTAAAAACTTGAAGGATTGGCTTTAATCTCCATCTTCGATCTTGACTATTCTTCTTAATATCTGAAGCAATAATCTGGGAGTTAGTCTTGATTGCCACATTGGTCCATTTGTTCTTCACAACTGATTCAATCCCTCCAACCATAGCTTTATCCTCGACAACCTTAGATGAATCAATTGTAACACCCCTAACCCATAACCATCGCCGGAATAGGGTTAAGAGGCATTACCGAACATACCAGAACTTTTACGATCATTTCACAACACAAGATACATCATCATCATATCATAGCAAATTATATACATAGAGTCCCTTTAAAAGGTCGACGATACCTTAAACATGCATTGGGAAGGGGTCAGAACTAAACCGAGCTCATACAAAATTTTTCCAAAAATCATACATTTTTCAAAGTTACAAAGGTCACACGCCCGTGTGGGTAGGCTGTGTGCATCACACGGCATTAGACACACCCGTGTGTCTAGGGCATGGCAAAACAGCGCATACATACTGACTTGTCTACACGACCACAAGACACACCCATGTGCTTGACCCGTGGGCAACACTGACTTAATTCACACGGCCTGTCACACGCCCGTGTGTCTGGCCCGTGTGCGAGTCTGACTTGTTTCAAATTACAAACTTAAGAGACACAGTCGAGACACACGCCCGTGTGCTCAATCGTGTGGGCAAATATAGGCCATTTGCAAGGCCAATTTGCCACTCAAATTTTGGGTCAATCCTACAAGCATTCAACATGTCCTAATTCATAATCTAATAACAACCAAGAACATACCAAATCATGCACAAATTGACCGTTAACTACATCATTCATTTGCATATAAAATTCTTTCTCAAATATACCAATTCAAAGCATCAACTTTTCATAAAAAACATATAACTAATACTTCATCTAAACCACTTCAATTCATATCAATTTCTCACCATTTAAATATCTAAAATCAACAATGAAACTTGCCAGTATTTGATCATTCCATTAATCCAACCATAAGAACATAAAACCAAACCAAATTATGCAACTTATAGCATGAACTACTCATCATAAACACATTCATTGTCAAACCATATCACATGGCTATATTACACATTTCAAACATAATCAAAACTCTCTAGACTATACATGCCATACTTTAGTAATTACATTTTCAAAAGGGTGCCAAAATATAGTTCGATAGTGTGGTGATGATCCTCAACGATTCCCGAGCTTCACATAGCTTTGTTAATCTATAAAACAATCAAACAAACATACACACACAAGTAAGCTTTCATAGCTTAGTAAGTCATAAGCAAATAATGAACAAATAAACATTTGCATTAAATCAATTAACCAAATCAAACAAACCTAAACCAATTATACATTTAATATGCTTGCAAAATCAAATATTACCACAATTACAATAGCAATATAACATCAATGTTCAAATTCACATATACTCATGATCACATATAAATATATCTTTTACCATGTGTAATTCATGTATTCATCACTAACATATACTTACCTTGCTTTCATATACATATCACAAAGTTCATACCTGAATCTTTTTATTCGTTTTCACATTTGGTCTCATCTCGATAATGTCCGTTGAACCATTCAGAATTAATAAGGATACTCGGATAGTCAAAAAGCTCGTACAATGCCAACGTCCCAGACGTGGTCTTACATGTAATCACATATCGATGCCATTATCCCAGACAGGGTCTTACACGAATCAAATACGATGCCAATGTCCTAGACATGGTCTTACACGTAAACACAAGTTGATGCCAACGTCCCAGACGTGGTCTTACATGAAATCACATATCGGAATCCTATGTCATGACATATGTATCCTAACTATTCCTAAGGTTCGTACGGGACTTTCGGATGTCGAAACTCAATCATTTCAGGCTCGTGAATATTGCTCCGATGCTCAATTCATTTCAGTATATTATATACACAAGTAATAATTCAATTCGACACTATTAAAATGAACACAATAGAATTTATCGATATTTATTTACTTATGAACTTACCTCGTACAGATATGAACAGATGGAAACGATTACTCGACAACTTTCGACTTCCCCTGATCTAAATCTAATTTCTTTCATTCTTGATCTAAATAAATTCAAATTTAACTAATTTAATCACACATTCATTCAATTTAATCCATTAGCACATAATTAGACCTTTTTACACTTTAGCCCTTATAATTTCACACTTTTACATTTTAGTCTTTATTTCATAAAACACAAAATATACAAAATTTCAATATTCCATGCTTAGGCCAAATCTTCCTCATGTTCATACAAGTTCATACATTTCATTTATTTTACATTTTAGTCCCTCAATTTATTATTTTCACAATTTAGCCAAATTACTCAAATTCATCAAAAATCCTAAGACAAAATATATTAATCTATCACATATCTATTATTTTCCATCATCAAACAACAAAAATCACAAGCTATTTTTAACAGCCCGATTTAGGGCCTAGTCAAAATAGTGGTTGTGAGACCACAAACCCGAAGTGGAAATATGTGTTTTATGATATTTATGAGGATTATGATGTGTTTGTATGATTGTGTGAAAATTTCTTGAGGAAATTTTATTAATTAGTGATCAATTTATCAATTAGGACTAAATTGCAAAGATTAGAAAATATGAGATTCTAAAAGATTTAAGTATGAAATAGCATTATAAAAATTATTAAAAGTCCTTATTTATCAATTAGACCAATATATGTCAAGATGGACAAAAATAGACATGGGAAGGAAAAATCTTAAGAAAGGGCCTTAAGGGCATTTTTGTCATTTGGTAAATAAAAGAATTAAAAGGGAAAAAGAAGTCAAAATTTTGTCCATCTTCTTCCCCTAAGTGCCGAAATTTTCAAGCTCTCCATAGCTAGGGATTCTTCATCTTTCAAGCTTGATTGTAAGTACCTTCTAGCCCCGTTTTTAATGTTCTTCGTATTTTTGAGATCCTCGTAGCTCGATTTAGCTATTTCTAACTATATTTTGAGCTAGGGTTTATGTTAAAAAATTTACCCATGTATGAAATGCATGTATTTTGATGTTTATGGAAGAATATGAAAGTTTGATGTATGATAAACATCTTTTTCTAAGTGATTTTCATGAAAAATGCATAAAAGGACCAAATTGTAAAAGTCATGAAAATGGTCATACATGAGTAAATTAGTGGAAATTGGGACCTGTTGTAGTTATTAAAATGATTCGTCTAGGCTTAAAACACAAAGAAATTGAATGAAAATCATTTTACGATCCTGGGGGCAAAAATGTAAATATGTAAAATTTAAGGGCAAAATCATAATTTTCCAAAGTATGATTCATGGGTTCATTTAGTCAATGTGAATATCAAACAAATGAAATTGTTATTATAGATCAAGAAACACGAAGCCTGGACTGAAACAGAGGCAAGAACAAGGTTGTGGACTAAATCGAAAAACTACACACATTTTGAGTACCGAGGTAAGTTTGTGTGAAATTAAAGCTACACAATGTTATTACATTTTTAATTACTTTATATTATGAGAAATGTATATTATTTCCATGAAGTTGATTAATGATGCCTTAAAGAAATTATAATGAGATCATATTGAGTTGAAGTCCCGGTTGAACATTCGGAATAACAAGGATACCTATGTCACAACATGAGATAAGGAAGGTCCCGTATAAGACCATGTCTAGGACATGGCCTCAGCCCCAAAAGAAGATCTCGTGTAAGACCATGTCTGGGACATGGCATCGACATCCATAAACGATCTCGTATAAGACCATGTCTGGGACATGGCATCGACATCGAAATATGAGATCCCATGTAAGACCATATCTGGGATATGACATCGACATCGAGATGTGATCCCATGTAAGACCATATCTGGGATATGGCATTGGCATCGTGATATATGCATGATGAGATTGAGTATCTTCCGATATTCCGAGTAGTTCAACGGGCAAAGAGCTATGTTTTTGTATCGATGATAAAGAGTTAAGTCTATGTTTAAAGAGTATAAAGGTGCTAAAGTTATGTGATGAAGTGATACAGGTACCCATGAGTAACTTACGAGAAATGAATTCAAAATGTGATATGTAAATTGGTAAGAGTATGCATGAGTAAGTTATGTTGATGTGCTTGGCAAAGAGCTATGTTTTTGTACCAATGATAAAGAGTTAAGTCTATGTTTAAAGAGTATAAAGGTGCTAAAGTTATGTGATGAAGTGATACAAGTACCCATGAGTAACTTATGAGAAATGAATTCAAAATGTGATATGTAAATTGGTAAGAGTATGCATGAGTAAGTTATGTTGATGTGCTTGAGAAATTGTGTATTATTCAATGAGATGAATGTATGCTATTATAAGTCTTAATGTTGCTATTTATTTCATGCAAACTTACTAAGCTTATTGCTTACCCCTTTCATTCCCCTTTTCCTTGTAGTATCACCAAGCTAGCTCGGGGATCGTAGGATGTCAGAGTTCGGATCACACTATCAACCATTCTTTTGGTGTAGTAAAGTTGATTTATTTTGGGTATGGCATGTATAGGAACTTGGTCATTTTGTTATGTCATATTTGTTAGCCTAAGTGTTGGCTATTAATGTTACTCATCCATTTTGTAAATGGCCATTGTGAATTGGCCAATACTTGTTAAGTTTCATATATTTAATGATGATGAATTGTATGAAGTGAAGGTTCATGCAATTGATTGAGTAAAATGCGAAATGTATGCATGATGGATTAATGATCTTTCATAGTGTAATATTGTTATGCTAAGTGTTGCATGAGGTGGTATAAGTGTGTTTACTTTTCAGGGTGGCAATTGGCAATAGCCTTATAATTGTCCACACGGGTAGGCACACAGGCATGTGTCTAGACCGTGTGTGACACACGGTCAGCCCCATGGGTGTGTTGATAGGCCGTGTGTCCCCTGCAACAAATTTGCGAAAATTCAATTCGTAACACGGGCCAGCACACGGACGTGTGACTAGGCCGTGTGCCCCTAAGAGTTTGCTGACGTCATAAACATAATACCAAGGTTTTCACACATGGGTGAGGACATGGGCTTGTCTAGGCCGTGTGAGGGACACGGGCCATAGACACGGGCACGTGTCAGGCCGTGTGAAAACCTCTGTAGGTTCGAAATGAAAAATAAAATCCATACGGGCTAGGAACATGGGCGTGTGTGACCACACAGCCTGCCCACACGGGCATGTTCCATTTCACATGGGCGTGTGGCCCTGTTTTAAGCAATAATTTTCTAAGTGCGCAAAAGTTTTCGGTTTAATCCCAAATCATCTTATATGTATGTTTAGGGTCTCGTAGACCCATAATAAGGATGTTATGAATATGAATTAAAAAGTTTTAAGATAGAATGAAATTTTATGGCCCGATGCTGTATGTTTGAACAACTTAAGTTTGGTAATGCCTTGTATCAGGTTCCGACGTTGAATACGGGTAAGGGGCGTTACACTATCATCAATAGCAAAACACAAAATCATCAGCAAATTCAAAAATTAAAACATGGGCTTAATAGATTTCATAGCAACGATCTCAAAAACATAAAAATTATCAAAAACCAAACAAAAACGAACCTTTAATTAAGCTAGGTGTTGGCCAAATGCTTCAAAGCTCATGAAGTTTTCTTTCAATCGGTTAAAACAAAGATGAATGCATGTATTTTTCATTTGGTTTTATTAAATTAATCTTTTGTTTACTAAATTACTACTTTAGCCTTATTATTCACATTTAAAATCCACTAACTATGTACATATATGTCCATTCATCAATCCAAGGGTCCAATTACATCATAAGGACTCCACATTAAAAGAACAAGACAATTTAACACTTTAACAATTAATATGCCACTTTTACATTTTACGCGATTAAGTCCTTTTTGCAAATTAAGCACACAAATAATCAAATTAAAACACGAAAATTTCACACATGTCAATTCACATACAATAAACATAGAAAATAATAATAAAATATTTTTTGACTCGGATTTCTGGTCCCAAAATCACTATTCTGACTAGGGTCTTAACCGGACTATTACATCAATCCACTATAATCCTTTTACCAATCCCATCCACTATCTTCCTACTTAAATTCTTGCCTATTATTCCAATACCAACACAAGCTGTTGAGGTGTCAAATGCCCCATCACAATTAAATTTAACTCAGCCTTCTGGTGATTTCTGCCAAACATCAACAGTCGACTTTCGAGTTCGACTAGATTTATTGTTTTAACAGAAGATCCTTTAAGCATATAAGAATCTATTCATTGAGCAATTAATCCTTTGAATAATTATCTCTAAATCAAGTTTCTTACCTCCAATTGTAACCTCACACCTAGCTTTCTAAATGTGCCAGCAAGTGAAAACAATTCTAACTTTGACATTTTCCCTCATACTAGGCATTTGTAACAACTTTGAGAAACATCTGTGAAATGATTGAATCCAATACTTTAGCACTTGTAGACCAAAACAAGCCTCATACCATATTTTCCTAACCCAATCAAAACTAAGAATAATATGTTCAACAATCTCATCTTCAATACCACATAAACAACAAATTAGGTTCGAAACACACTTTCTTTTCAACAGATTAAAATGAGATGGAATAGCATTATGACATAGTTTTCACAATTAAATTTTAATTTTGTTTGGTACCTGTAAGCTCCAAACAGCTTTCGAAGTGCTCCCATCAACTGAGTGAGAGCTGGTAGCTTGTAAAGAAGACTCATTTCAAGAGTGCTTTCTCAACTCATTATATCCTGACTTCACTAAATATTTACCAGTAGATATAAACGACCACAACAACCTATCTTGTTTATCTATTTCATGAATGAGAACTTTCAAACTTTCTATAATTCCAGTATTTTCTAACCATATTGTGATGTTGGATAAGTCTCATTTATATAGCACTCAATTTCCCATAAACTCGAAATTTAGAATGAATACGAGATTAAATTGAAAGAGATCACAAGCTGACGACCTATATTGGAAGAAACGAGAAGGCTAGAAATTGAATTGGACATGGCTGAGATCCAATTATGGTAGCCGGTTCCTTAGTAGGAGACATAATAATTAGTAATGCACGGTTCTCATAAGGTTGGAAGTAGCACCAGAAGGGTTATAAATAGCTGGCAAATGGCTTCCCAGGTTTGATTTTCTTCTCGACCTTGTCCATTTCTCCCATTCTTCATCTTCTTCAATAGCTCGAAGGAGAAGTTATGGAAGGCTCTATATGGAGCAAACTTCATGAGGATAGAGATGAAAAAGTAAGGGAAACAACAAGCGAGTAAGGTTCTTAACCTTCTATGTATGTAGGATGAAGTTATGCAACTTCAGAATTGTTTTAAGGGTTTCTGCATGTCATAAAAGTTTAATCTTTTAAAATGTAGCGTAAGTTTAACTAATGAGTTTTTGGTTGCAAGCTACTGCCTAGAGAATAGAAGCTCCAGTGTTCGAAAGAAGGATAAGGATTTAGGTGAGTTCTAGGCTCCAAACCCATTGTTGTGGTTGACTCTATGGCATCATAAAATAGTACGCTAGGATGACAGACAGGTGTAAGATCATGGATGAAAGACTCCTTGGCATCCACAAAGATGAAGCTCATCGAAACAGTAAACACAGAATAGAGAAAGTCTCGCAGGATAGTAAACATGAGTTAATCCATCAAGATTGTAACACAGGGTAAGTCTGATGGGACAAGGGAACGAGGAAAAAGGGTATAAGAGCATAGCCCGGCTACGACAAACCATAATGTCTGTCATTGAACATATGCGAAAAGTACGCTAGGAACTCAAGTGAGGAGTATACAACTAGTGCACCAAGTACGAGAAACCATGGTGGTGGAAGAAAAGTTAAAAGAAAGTGCAAGTAGTGGTAAACAGATCTAAAGGAATTTTCCAAAATGATGGAAGTGATAAGGAACAAGGCATTGGCATGTGCCCAACAAGAATTTGAAGAAGATAGACCGTGTGAGAACTAACTTAACTATGGAAAAGTATTCGTGGATCGCAAGAAAGGATCCATCATGAAAAGCCACCAAAGGTTGCTCAAAGAAGTAGTATGTGAGAGGCAATCTCATGAATGGGATGGAAGTTTCACTTCCAGGATAAGTATTCTGACATAGGGACGGAATGTCTTTCAAGACTATTTTATCTTGAGGATAGTTCTTTATGGAAACGTGCCATGAAGCTAACTTCAAAGGAGAACTTACATAAGAATACCAGGATAATAAGTCAACTATTCATCATATGGGACATGAGAGGTCCCAGGTTTGTCTTATGTATAAGGCAGATTACTGGAAGTAATCTTTCCACTATTATCAGTAGGATGGAACAAGAATGGGTTCGCTAGAGTGGTGGCTCATACTAAAGGTCTATATGGTAAGGAAATGTCAACAAGTTTTTCGGGACCATGGTATGTAGAGGAGGGACCACGCCAGATGGAATGGTGAGATTGGGGTTCGCAGGTAATTCAAGTCATACACATAGAATGGGGTACTATGGGAGGCTTCGCCTTAGGATCAATATCCATGAAACTAGAGAGTACGCCCAAAATCTGAATTTTATGACAAACAGTCTTTAGTTAAGATTTAAGGGTTACATTGTAAATAAATAGTTTGATTAGAGATAGAAATAGGAAAGATTAAGTATTTGGTGGCTTAAGGCCTTGGTTGTTATAATTGTTTTTTTAAATTTCATTATTAGATTGGTTTTATTAATAGTCTGCTTTATAGTAGTTAAGTTAGCAAAATTTAAGTATAGGTCCATTTGTGACGTCCCACACCCAAATTCGGTGGACGAGTCGGGCATGGGGTGTTACAATTTAAGTTCTTGTAAACAATGGTCTCAACAACTCTTATTGGTAAGGATCATTCAATATTTCCAAGATGCTTTAGGTTCCCCTCTTTAACTCCCAACATCCATCTATCTTTCCAAATGTTGATGCTTTCTCCATTTAGCACCTTCCAAATCAAAGTCTCCTTTAAAAACTCCTTCCCTTCAAGAATGCTATTGACTATACCTCGATATACGTGCATCAATGCTAAAAAGCAACACTAAAATAATCAATAATAATGTGGTGTAACACCCTTAACCTGCAACCATCGTCGGTCTAGGGTTAAGAAGCATTACTAGACATAACGGAACTTTTACGATCACTTCTCAAACATAAATACATCATTATCATATCATAACAAATCATATACATAGAGTCCCTTTAAAAGGTCTACGAGACCTTAAAATGTATTAGGAAGGGGTTGGGAGTAAACCGAGCACATACAAAATTTTTCCAAGACTCAAACATTTTTCAAAGTTACAGAGGTCACACGCCCGTGTGGGTAGGCCGTGTGCCTCACACGGCATCAGACACACTCGTGTGTCCAAGCTATGGCAAAACAGGGCATACATACTGACTTGTCCATACGGCTGAAGACATGCCCGTGTGCTTTACCCGTGGGCAACAATGACTTAATTCACACGGCTTGTCACACGCCCATGTGTCTAGCCCGTATGCGAGTCTAACTTATTTCGAAATGCAACCTTAAGAGACACGGTCGAGACACACGCCCGTGTGCTCAACCGTGTGGGCAAATATAGGCCATTTGCCACCCAAATTTTGGGTCACACCTACAAGCATCAAGCCATTCTAATTTCATGCCTCAAATGCATCCAAAACATACATTTTAACTAGCATTCCCATCAACCAATTCAAGCATGAAACATACCACTTATATATATCACCAAAACATATCAATATGATCATTCACACATCATCACATATATACCTTATAACCATCATTTTCTCATAATCAAAACACATACTAAATTCATTCAACTATCAAGCCATATCACATGGCAAGAACTATACATCTCAAAACATTCCATAATCACTAGCCTATACATGCCATATACCAAATATACAACTTCCAAAAGTACCAAAATAGATGGCCGATAGTGTGATTGAGTCGCTGACGATCCCCTGATCCGAGCTAGCTTTAATGACACTGTAAAATAGAGAAGAACTTCACATAGTAAGCTTTAAAGCTTAGTAAGTTTGTAATATAACACATTTAGCTTAACAATTCAAATTCAATAAGCAAAATTACTAACACTTAGTTCAATTCACATCATTACTCAATCTCAACCATAACTATTACACACTTTCATACCATAACTATCACATGGATCAATTCACATTAATACTCAATCTCTCCCATAGATAATACTCATTTAAACATCCATTTATCCCATATACAAAATCATCAACCACATAGGTTCCGTGCATACCTGTACCATCAGGTAATTATCAATCACATTTACCATTCAATGCTCAATTCCCTAATTCGTTCGGTCCTCTTTCAACATTCGATGAATTCGCACACTCAGTGCCATTTAATTAGCCGAAGTCATAATATTATCGCACACTTAGTGCCACCACATTAAATAGAAGATGTCTCAATATCGCACACACAATGCCAACTAATATAGTCGATGCTTTCTTTATCTCGCACACTTAGTGCCGATCATTGTTGTATCGATTCTGTTTACGCACACTTAGTGCCATATAACTTCAAAATCACATCTCACATTTCTGAATTCCAAACTCACATTTCCATTCATTTCAACACATAAGAACATCGTTTCAACAACATGTATTATACACAAACATACCTCGGACGTAGAAACACTATACAAGTCGATCAATCGAGCACCTTATTCTTGCCTCGATCTAAGTCCGAATTTCTCTTTTCTTGATCTATACATATTCAAATTTAAATCATTCATTCACCAAATCATTCAATTCAATCCACAACACATAGTTAAAGTAATTTTACATTTTAGCCCTCAAATTTGCACATTTTGGCATTTTAGTCCCTATTTCATAAAATCACAAAATACTCATAATTTCATTACACACATGCCTAGCTGAATTTTCTCCTAGCTCATTCAAGCCCACATATTTCATTTATTTCATATTTTAGTCCTTTAATTTCTCATTTTCACAATTTAGCCCATAATACTCAAATTCATCAAAAATTCAAAGACAAAATATGTTAATCTATCACATATCTTTCATATTTCATCATCAACTATCACAAAGCTCAAGAATTCATCAATTGAATTTTACAAAATCACCAACAAACTCAAAAATTAGGACATGAGCTAACTAAAACATGAAGCAACGATCACAAAAACGTAAAAATCACTAAAAACCGAGCTCAAAACATACCTCAATCAAGCAATACAAGTGCCGAAACTTCCAAAGCTCAAGAACCCTGTTATCTTTTCTAATTTTCAGTGAGAAGATGATGAATAATGGCTTTTATTTCTTTTGTTTTTAATTAATAAACATTAATAATCAAATTACTATTTTATCCATTAATAAATTAACATGAAAACCATTTAATACAAGCCCATTTATCTCAAATTCCACTATCAATGATCTAATATCAACATAAGGACCTTTCATCTAATAAGCCATGGCAATTAAGCACTTTTAACAACTAGCACATAGCTTTTGCATTTTATGCGATTAAGTCCTTTTTCACAATTCGGCACACAATCGAAAAAATTTTCACACAGAATTTTCACACATGCTTAATTATATATTGTAAACACGAAAAATAATATTAAAATATTTTTTTGACCTCGAATTTGTGGTTCTGAAACCACTATTGTAACACCCCTAACCCGTATCCGTCGCCGGACTAGGGTTACGGGCACTACCAAATAAATCTCAACCTTTTTTCAATAAATCAAATCATAATTAAACATACTTATATAATGTTACAATATAAGCAACCAATCACATACAGAAATCATGCTTAATTTACTTAACTAAGTTGTATGACACAAACATAAACTACTCAAATCAAACATGTAATATACATTTTACTAATACCATACTACAATTCAAATACCATAAGTTTCGTTCATCTTATCTTTATTATTATAAAATTTAAATAAACAAACCAAATATAACTATTTGAATAAAGAGACATGATCCAATTTCACCTTACTATATTACACCTGTAAGGCCGAATATACATGGTAAGTAATTCTTTTCATTGTGGTCGAATAAACCATCACATTACATAATATCATGTGTCCCAATTTAAATGCTCAATAAACAATTATATGCATATACTTATTTGGCTAATATACAAGAGTACACATATGAAATAACATGAACATAACTAATACTATATTCAAATAGATCCAATGCCCAAGTAAATCAAGATTCACACAGTTTCGTTTATAAGTACATAATTGAACCAAAATATACCAATAAGTTTTCAAAGCGTTCCATATGTATATATAACATTTATAACCGTGTACAACTTGAATGGTTTCTAAATTCATGCTTATTTCACCGTTTTCACAATGAAGATTCATAGACACAAGGTTCGTTAAATAACATACCAAACATATACTATATAACTAGTTCAAAATACATAGTACTACTCATTCACTTTCTTATATTCGGTTTTCAATTCGTATCTTTAATAATCAACCCAAAATAATTATAACATTTTTCCTTATTCAAAACCGAACCCTATTATCATGATGAGGAAACATGCATCAATTCATATGCATCTTTCAAGCATATTGTCCACGCATATCACAACAAGGATAGATTCATACCATCAAACATTAACATTAAAATTAGCCACTTTCGCATGACCTTAATACATTATTATAGCATCATTTGAAAACTTTGCTATCCTATACATGCCTTAAGCACAAAAGTCTAACATTATAGGTACCATCAAGAGCCGATAGTGTGAATGACTTCAGTGACGATCCCCGGAGCTCGTAGCTTGACCAAAATCTATAAAACAGATCATTAAACACACAGAGTAAGCTTACTAGCTTAGTAAGTCTTAAGCAGAAACATTATCACATACAATTAATTAAGCATTTTTTTAAACAACCAACTCATAACATTAAATAAGCATAGCTTAACTTATATATATACATTATGGCCGAATATGTATATATAATATTCACATATATAACACCAACTTGTACACATCCGTATACCTTTACAAATACCTTTAACTACTTATACTTTCATTTAACCAAATTTTCTTATAGCATAGTCCATATTTTTTTCGTCTATCACTTGTATATCAAATTCTTCTTATCATTTCATTTACTCAATGACATCACATACATACATATATATATATATATATATATATATGTATATTCGTATAACACTTGAGTAGGAATAACACATACCTTGTAGCCGAATTAACAAATTCACCTCCACATGCTTAGGCATACTTAATTCATTTCATAAATTCATTAGCACATAATCAAATCTTAGAATAGCAACTCACTAGTTAGAACCTGCTAAACATTACCCCGAATCTCACACACCGACACTAAGCCTGCTGAACTCAAGGTCCAAAGTCAAAACACCGGCATTAAGCCTGCTAGGCAATAAGCCTGAAATATGTCATCGGCACGAGGCCTGCTAGGCATAAAGCCCGATACAGATCACCGGCACAGGGCCTGCTAGGCTCGAAGCTCGATTATCAATATGATTAATCCTTCAATTCACATTTCATAATGCTAACTTCATAACAACCCATATATCACATATTACATTCACATATCAAACCAAATGCATTTATTCACATCACATTAAATAAAATTACAATCAATCCAATTTAGTACCCTTGCATTCGGCTAATTCATGGATTCATGCTAAAAATATTCGAATTTCATCATTCACTAGATTCATAAATAATTCTTTAACATATATTCGCTTAAGGACTTACCTCGACTGTCGACGGACCGCGTAAATCGGCTATTCGATAACCTTCGCCTTTCCCCGATCCACATCCGTTTTTCTTTGTTCTTGATCTAAACACATTAAAATTCAGCTCATTCAAGTACATTTCATCTCAATTTAGTCCCTAAGCATATAAATAGGTAAATCACCATTTTACCCCTACTATTTCACATTTTTACAATTTAGTCCTAATTGCACAAAACACAAAATACACAAAATTTCAATATGGTACCTTAGGGCCGAATATTCATAGGGACCATACTAGTCCATATCTTTCATTTATTTTGCAAATAAGCCTGTCTAAAAATTTATTTTTACAAATTAGCCCCAAATACTCAATTTCACCAAAATTTCTAATTCAAAACTTGTTAATCTTTAACATAATTTTAATATAAAATCATCAAACATCAAAAACCACATGAACATGTCAATGGCTGAATCTCAAATACATACTAATCTCAAAAATTCTAGCATGGGTCGGGTAATTTACGAAGCAACGATCTCAAAAACGTAAAAATTATAAAAACTGAGCTAAAATCCATACCTAATTTGGCTTGAACAAGGCCGAAAATACCAAAGCCTATTCTTTCTTTCTTCCTTGCTAACTTTCGGCTATTCCCAAGCTAAAAAGATGAGTGTTTCTGCTTTATTATTTTATTAACATTAACATATATACTTTAATTACCTATTTACCAATTTAGCCATTATTAAAACATAACCAAAATATAAATATTAAGGTTAGTTTTGTCCATGGCCGGCCACTAACTCTTAAAATGGGATAATTGCCCTTTCAATGCCTCACTTTAAAAAGCCACACTCAATTTAGTGCATTTCACTATAGTTTGCAACTTTTACCTTTTACGCGATTAAGTCCTTTTTCTAAATTGAACACACAAACGATTAAATTTTTCTACGAAACTTTCACACACATTAATTCACATATAATAAACACAAAATATAATATTTAAAATAATTCTCGGACTCGGATTCATGGTCCAAAAACCACCGTTCCGATTAGGGTCAAATTCGGTCTGTTACAACTCTCCCCCCTTAAGGATTTTCGTCCCCGAAAATCTTACCGTTAAACAAAGTCGGATGTTGTTGCCTCATTGAATCCTCAGGTTCCCACGTAGCCTCCTCAACTCTGTGCCGATTCCATAATATTTTCACTAATGGAATTCTCTTGTTTCTTAACTCTTTCATTTCCCGAGCTAAAATACGGATCGGTTTCTCCTCGTACGTCATATCAGATCGGATTTCAATCTCAGACGGAGCGATCACATGTGATGAATCTGATCTATATTTATGAAGCATCGAAATGTGGAACACATTGTGTATCTTTTCTAATTCAGAGGGCAACCTCAGTCTATAAGCAACAGGCCCTATTCGTTCGATGATTTCATATGGTCTGATGAATCTCAGACTTAGTTTGCCTTTTCTACCAAATCGAAGTACTTTCTTCCACGGAGAAACTTTCAAAAACACTTGATCTCCGACTTGAAACTCAATGTCTTTACGTTTCAAATCAGCGTAAGACTTTTGACGATCCAAAGCAGCTTTCAAAGTATCCCTGATCACAGCCACTTTCTGTGCAGTCTCTTTAATCAGATCAACCCCGTGTATCTTGTTTTCATTGAGCTCAGTCCAATACAACGGTGTACGAAACTTGCGACCATAAAGAGCCTCGTATGGTGCCATTTTGATACTAGATTGAAAACTGTTATTATAAGCAAAATCAATCAGAGGTAAGTATTTTTCCCACGTACTTTCAAACTCAAGAACGCAACATCTCAACATGTCCTCAAGTATCTAAATAGTTCGTTCAGATTGACCGTCTGTCTGCGGATGAAAGGCTGTACTAAAATGAAGTTTAGTACCTAAAGCATCTTGCAACTTCTTCCAAAACCACGATGTGAATCTCGGGTCTCTGTCTGAAACAATGGAACTCGACACACCATGTAACCTCACAATTTGTGATACATACAATTCAGCAAGTTTATCGAGTGAATAATCTGTACGAACTGGCACAAAATGAGCTGATTTAGTCAGTCTATCTACTATAACCCAGACTGCATCTTTCTTGCTCGGTGTCGTAGGCAAACCGGATACAAAATCAATTGAAATTTATCCCATTTCCATTCATGTATCATGATTGGCTGAAGTAATCCAGAAGGTACTTGATGTTCGGCTTTGACTTGCTGACATATTAAACACTTTGAAAAAAATTCAGATATATCCCTTTTCATGCCAGGCCACCAGTAAAACTGTTTCAAATCATTATACATCTTCGTGCTACCTGGATGTATCGACATTTGACTATTATGAGCCTCATTCAAAATCATCTGAATTAAATCTGCATTCCTCGGTACACACATTCGGCCTTTGTAGTGCAAACAGTCATTTTTATCAATTCGAAACTCTGACTCTGTATCATTTTCACATTGAGCTCGTCTAGCAGCCATATCTTTGTCAATTTTCTGTGCATCACTAATTTGCTGAATAAACAACGGTCTAGTTTTCAACTCGGCTAGGATCGAACCATCACCAGTCACAACCATATGTGCGTTCAACGCACGAAGAACAAACAATGATTTTCGACTTAAGGTATCTGCAACAACGTTAGCTTTCCCCGGATGGTAGTCAATCACCAATTCGTAGTCTTTTAACAATTCCAACCATCTGCGTTGTCTTAAGTTCAGGTCTTTCTGAGTCATCAAATATTTCAGACTTTTGTGATCTGAGTAAACATGACATTTCTCGCCGAATAAGTAATGACGCCAAATTTTCCATGCGAAAACAATGGCTGCTAATTCTAGATCATGAGTCAGATAATTTCTTTCATGAGGCTTCAACTGTCTCGAAGCATAAGCTACTACCTTTCCTTCCTTCATTAAAACACAACCCAAACCATTTAAAGAAGCATCACTATACACAACAAATTCTTTACCCGATTCAGGCTGAATTAACACTGGGGCTTCGATCAAAAGGGCTTTCAACTGATCAAAACTTTTCTGACACTTTTCTATCCACTCGAACCTGACATCTTTCTGTAGTAACTTTGTCAAAGGTGTAGCTATCATGGAAAAACCTTTCAAGAATCGTCTATAATATCCCGCAAGTCCCAGAAAGCTTCGAATCTCAGAAACATTCTTTGGTGGCTTCCAATCAAGTATGGCTGATATTTTGTTTGGATCAACCCGAATACCTGACGCTGAAACAACATGTCCCAAAAAGCTGACCTCTTTCATCCAAAATTCACACTTACTAAACTTTGCATACAACTGTTGATCTCGCAAAGTTTGTAGCACCAATCTCAAATGTTCGGCATGCTCGGTTTCGTCTTTGGAGTAGATCAAGATATCATCAATAAACGCTACCACAAATCGATCCAAATACTGTTTGAAAACCCGATTCATCAAATCCATAAAAACAGCATGTGCATTAGTAAGCCCAAAAGGCATAACCAGAAACTCAAAATGTCTGTACCTCGTTCGGAATGCAGTCTTAGGCACATCGAAATCTTTGACTCGCAACTGGTAATAACCTGATCTCAGATCTATCTTTGAAAACACTGAAGCCCCTTTCAACTGGTCAAACAAATCATCAATTAGAGGCAATGAGTATTTATTCTTTATTGTCGCTTTATTTAACTGCCGATAATCAATACACATTCGCATAGTCCCATCTTTCTTTTTCACAAATAGAACAGGTGCACCCCAAGGAGAAAAACTCGATCGTGCAAAGCCCCTATCTGTCAACTCTCGCAACTGTGCTTTCAACTCTTTCAACTCAGTAGGTGCCATCCGATACGGAGCTATCGAAATTGGAGTCGTCCCCGGTACTAATTCAATGCCAAATTCAATCTCTTGTACAGGTGGTAAACCCGATAATTCTTCAGGAAACACATCTGAGTATTCACACACAACCGGTACAGATTCAATCTGCTTTTCGGACACTTTATTATCCAACACATAAGCCAAATAAGCTTCACATCCTTTTCTCACATACTTTCGAGCTAGCATCGAGGATATTATTGTAGGCAATCCGTTCAGATCATTTGATTCGACCTGAATAATCTCACCGTTCTGACATCTCAAATCAATAATCTTTCTTTTGAATTCACCACTGCATCATGCAAAGTTAACCAGTCCATTCCCAAAATTATGTCAAACTCGTCGAAAGGTAACAACATTAAGTCAGCTGGAAAACAGGAATCTCGAATCATCAACGGGCAACCTTTACACACTTTATCAACAAGTACACAGCGACCCAAAGGATTGGACACACGAATCACAAACTCAGTAGACTCAACAGGTAGAGTCTTACTGGATACTAGAGTTTCACACACATATGAATGAGTTGAACCAAGATCGATCAATGCAATCACAGGAGTATCATAAAGAGTAAAAGTACCAGTGATAACATCTGGGGAAGAAGCATCCTCTCGGGCACGAATAGCATATGCTCTAGCTGGTGCACAAGCCTCTGATCTAACTGCAGTGTCTTTAGTTCCCTTTTGACTGCCACTAATATTTCCTGAATGCCTAGGTGGTCTGCCTCGCACTGACACATTGCTCGGTCTGATATTCTGGATTGTATTCTGCTCGGCTAACATCGGGCACTCTCTAATAAAATGATCTGACGATCCACATTTAAAGCAAGACCTATCACGGAATCTACAACTCCCGGAATGCCATTTACTACAGTGCTTGCATTCAACTCGATTCTACAGAACATTACTAACACTAGCCATCGAGGTAGCTCAGGAACCCACTGGGGTTCGATCTCGTCTAGACGTATCTGAAGTAGCTTTATGTCAGCCAAAGTCATCCCTGAACTTCTTAGATACAGATTGAAAAGTCCTACTCGATGATCTTTTACGAGTGTCTCTAGCTTCTATCTCAACTTTTCTTTTCTCTTTACCAAGTTCTTCAGCTTTGCAAGCTCGTTCGACAAGTACTACGAACTCTTTGATTTCAAGAATGCCAACAAGCAACTTTATGTCTTCATTCAAGTCTTCTTCAAATCTTTTACACATGATGGCTTCAGTTGATGCACACTCTTAGGCATATCGGCTCAATCTGATAAATTTTCGCTCATATTCAGTCACAGTCATGCGGCCCTGTTTTAGCTCCAGAAATTCTTTCCTTTTCTGATCGATGAACCTTTGGCTAATATATTTCTTACGGAACTTGATCCGAAAGAAATCCCACGTCACTTTTTCTTTAGGAACCACTGATACTAGTGTATTCCACCAGTGATATGCAGTGTCCTGTAGTAGAGATATAGCACATTTCAGGCATTCATTTGGAGTACAAGATAGCTCATCAAGTACCCGAATAGTATTGTCAAGCCACATCTCAGCCCGCTCCGCATCATCATCATCATTAGCTTTGAATTATTTGGCGCCATATTTTCTGATTTTATCAACAAGAGGCCTACTAGATCTCATCGGATCTATCATCGGAGGTGCTGAAGGAAACAGAGTTGGATTATTCGGGGGTGGAGGTTGTTGTACAGCCGGGTTAGTCTGAATAAACTGGGTAAACCACTCGTTCATCATCTGGTAGAATGCTTGTTTAGCCTCCCCCTTGTGGCTACCCGAAACTGGTCGAGAGTCTGCTGGCGCTGATCCGCGTGCGCGATCAGGTGCTACGCTCTCTACGTCATCCGCTACGGCTCTGTCGGGATCAGGATCCATTTACTGTAATAAACACAGTTTGAAATGTCAGAAGTCACCACACTATCAAATATATAGTTAAGGCATGTATACCTACACTCTCACACGCTACGGTAGTCCTAGAATCGACTAAAATTTAAGTTCTGATACCAATCAAATGTGACACCCATAACCCGTATCCGTCGCCGGACTAGGGTTACGGGCATTACCAAATAAATCTCAACCTTTGTTCAATAAATCAAATCATAATTAAACATACTTATTTAATGTTACAATATAAGCAACCAATCACATACAGAAATCATGCTTAATTTACTTAACTAAGTTATATGACACAAACATAAACTACTCAAATCAAACATGTAATATACATTTTACTAATACCATACTACAATTCAAATACCATAAGTTTCGTTCATCTTATCTTTATTATTATAAAATTTAAATAAACAAACCAAATATAACTATTTGAATAAAGAGACATGATCCAATTTCACCTTACTATATTACACTTGTAAGGCCGAAAATACATGGTAAGTAATTCTTTTCATTGTGGTCGAATAAACCATCACATTACATAATATCATGTGTCCCAATTTAAATGCTCAATAAACAATTATATGCATATACTTATTTGGCTAATATACAAGAGTACACATATGAAATAACATGAACATAACTAATACTATATTCAAATAGATCCAATGCCCAAGTAAATCAAGATTCACACAGTTTCGTTTATAAGTACATAATTGAACCAAAATATACCAATAAGTTTTCAAAGCGTTCCATATGTATATATAACATTTATAACCGTGTACAACTTGAATGGTTTCTAAATTCATGCTTATTTCACCGTTTTCACAATGAAGATTCATAGACACAAGGTTCGTTAAATAACATACCAAACATATACTATATAACTAGTTCGAAATACATAGTACTACTCATTCACTTTCTTATATTCGGTTTTCAATTCGTATCTTTAATAATCAACCCAAAATAATTATAACATTTTTCCTTATTCAAAACCGAACCCTATTATCATGATGAGGAAACATGCATCAATTCATATACATCTTTCAAGCATATTATCCACGCATATCACAACAAGGATAGATTCATACCATCAAACATTAACATTAAAATTAGCCACTTTCGCATGGCCTTAATACATTATTATAGCATCATTCGAAAACTTTGCTAGCCTATACATGCCTTAAGCACAAAAGTCTAACATTATAGGTACCATCAAGAGCCGATAGTGTGAATGACTTCAGTGACGATCCCCGGAGCTCGTAGCTTGACCAAAATCTATAAAACAGATCATTAAACACACAGAGTAAGCTTACTAGCTTAGTAAGTCTTAAGCAGAAACATTATCACATACAATTAATTAAGCATTTTTTTAAACAACCAACTCATAACATTAAATAAGCATAGCTTAACTTATATATATACATTATGGCCGAATATGTATATATAATATTCACATATATATAACACCAACTTGTACACATCCGTATATCTTTACAAATACCTTTAACTACTTATACTTTCATTTAACCAAATTTTCTTATAGCATAGTCCATATTTTTTTTCGTCTATCACTTGTATATCAAATTCTTCTTATCATTTCATTTACTCAATGACATCACATACATACATATATATATATATATATATATATGTATGTATATTCGTATAACACTTGAGTAGGAATAACACATACCTTGTAGCCGAATTAACAAATTCACCTCCACATGCTTAGGCATACTTAATTCATTTCATAAATTCATTAGCACATAATCAAATCTTAGAATAGCAACTCACTAGTTAGAACCTGCTAAACATTACCCCGAATCTCACACACCGGCACTAAGCCTGCTGAACTCAAGGTCCGAAGTCAAAACACCGGCATTAAGCCTGCTAGGCAATAAGCCTGAAATATGTCACCGGCACGAGGCCTGCTAGGCATAAAGCCCGATACAGATCACCAGCACAGGGCCTGCTAGGCTCGAAGCCCGATTATCAATATGATTAATCCTTCAATTCACATTTCATAATGCTAACTTCATAACAACCCATATATCACATATTACATTCACATATCAAACCAAATGCATTTATTCACATCACATTAAATAAAATTACAATCAATCAATTTAGTACCCTTGCATTCGGCTAATTCATGGATTCATGCTAAAAATATTCGAATTTCATCATTCACTAGATTCATAAATAATTCTTTAACATATATTTGCTTAAGGACTTACCTCGACTGTCGATGTAACACCCCAAACCCGGTCAACACGCCACGACCGAATCTGGCATATTACAGAGGAAAACGTTTTGAAGAAAATCTAATTACCGATTAAATTTTAGAAGGCAGGGGCATGATTAGTTAAAAACCGGTGGTTTACCTTGAAATCCCGTTATTAAATCTTTCACATTTAGTTGTTGATCCGTAAGTTAGAAAACATTCATGTCATTTTAAGAAAACCCGAATGATTACTAAGAAAACCGTTTGCATTCAAGTGTAGAAACTTAAATTTGGAAATCATTTAAGTTGTCGAAAACATTTAAGTTGTAATTTTACTTTCGAATGATTTATATTATCCGATGGTAAGATTTTGAAAACCATTGCGTTTTTATAGTTTAGAAAACCTTGGGCTCAATTATTAAATCAACCATGATATTTATTTAGCCATGTTTAAAACAAATCCAAAGCATATAAATAATCCAAGAACATAATTTAAAAAGGCCTTATTACAAATCCAAATAAAGATGAAAACCGAATTAAAATAGAGTATAGTACCCAAACCAAAGTTCATGTAAAACCAAATTTTTATTACATGGCCACCACGGGTTCATCCGGCTCCTTATCCACGACCTACGAATCACCTGAAAAGATAAGGGAGAAGGTGAGTCACCAAGACTCAGTGCATAATCCTTTCCCCGATTAATGCAACATACTTACACAATTCATAACCGAGTAATGTAAATAATGCACCCAACCTAGCCTTCCATACTCCTTTTCTACCCCGTGTGGTACCAAACCACTGGTGGTGCCAAACCACTGGTGACCCAAAGTCACGATATCCAATAATAATGTGGTGCCAAACCACTGGTGACCCAAAGTCACGTATAATCCATCTGTGGGGCCAACCCACGTGTGATACCAAATCACTGGCGACGGTACCGTAATATCAAATGTGGGGCCAACCCACTGTGGTGCTAAGCCACTGGGACGAGTCGCTATGAGGTGCCAAACCTCTGGTGTCCCAAAGACACGAAATAAAACTGTGGTACCAAACCACTGGAGGTGCCAAACCTTTGGTGTCCCAAAGACACGGATATCAAATCCTTCCCCCTCCTCTCATATCACCCATAACAGTGCAATTATTATGCAAATCGTGCCATCATGCTTTATTATGAATCATATAGAAATATATACCACATATCATGGTAATAAGTATCATATAGCAAAACATATTGAAACGGACTTACCCGAATCCTTGCTCATACCCTTACGGTATCATATCGAGAATCTCATAATTTTCGGCTTTTAATCAAGATTAAGTTATTAACAAAATACCAAGTTATAAAGTGTGTAAGTTACACACCTGTCACTAACGCAAGTTCTAAATCCTGAAGACCCGATCTACCGCACTAGATCTCCTTGCCCTACATTCGGCCAACAACAACCTTAGTCTCAAAAGCCTTCGGCTTTACATCCACTTAAAGAATAATGAAACAACATAAGTCCTTACCACTTGACTTACCAACTTCAATTGCTAGAGAAATAGGGCTTAAATCGATTGCTTCCAAAGTCCCGAAGAGCCTAGAAGAAATCGGTTCCTAAGAATGGTTAGAACCTTGCTAACAAATGCCCAAAAATTCGGCCTTTGCCCTCATGAAAAACGACAGAGAGAAGAGAAAAGGAATAAGGAAATTCGGCCAAGACACTTACCTATCTTCAAAACCGATTAGAAAAGAACCCAAAGAGAATCTACCCTTGTTGATATTCAACCAAGGCAAAACAAAAAGGAAATGAAAATTTCGGCAATATGGTTGAGTGATGAAGGGAATTTCGGCTATGGTTGATTAGAGACAACAAATAGGATTCGGCTAGAGTGGAGAAAGAGAAAAGAAAAGAAAAGTGAAAATAGGAGAGTGAGAATTCGGCAATAGAAGAAAGAAGAGAATGGAGAGAAGAAAATAGAATGGGAGAGGGATGCTTTCGGCTTTGAGCAAAAGTGGAAGAAAGAAAAGAGAGTTGGGGAGGAGGAAGATTCGGCCAACCACTAGAGAAGAAGAAAAAGATGAAGGGGAGAGGGTTAGTTTTCGGCTACAAAGAAAATAAAAGGTGAGAAAGGCTCAAATGGAGATTCGGCCAAATGCCTAAGAGAAAATTTGGCAAACATCTATGGTCTTTTCGACTTTGACACAAAACAAGGAATAATGCCAAAACTAAAACAAAATTTCACCTTATTGCCAAGAACACATTCGGCTAGAGAAAGTGTTTTTGGAGAGAAAAGAAAATGATGCTCAAAAGCTAAGGAAATTTTTACCAACTAGCTACCAACCTACCAAACCTTTAACAAAATCGGTCACCCCCCAGGCCATAATGCCGTCCACATACATGGACAATTAACCATTAAAAAGCTTCCAAAAACCTCATCCTTAATCCAAGCCTTATGTCCCCTTATCCTTCCTTAATCAATATGATTCCTATCCCAAAGTTCAAGCTTTCCTAATCTATTATTCAACTTGCCATAAAAAAATTTAAAGTCCAACTTACCAAATGTAAAGCTTGGCCGACACTTAATGTAAGGATGCATAAAAATATAGTCTTCAAAATGCATTCCATACTATTCGAACCACTTCCCTCAAGCAACCCTTCATGCGCCATATCCACTATGCCACTAACTCCTCATGTGCTAAATTTAGACACTTAAATTAACTTAAGTGTCAGGATCACCTAATCCACTTCACTAAATTCTCAATACCAAGAATTATTCTAGCTTATCTAATAATTCCAAGCCTTCACAAAACTATACTAAGCACACAATAAAATCATACCCGAGCTAACACAAGTACTCAAATTTTTAGGATGTTACAGTCGACGGACCGCGTAAATCGGCTATTCGATAACCTTCGTCTTTCCCCGATCCAAATCCATTTTTCTTTGTTCTTGATCTAAACACATTAAAATTCAGCTCATTCAAGTACTTTCATCTCAATTTAGTCCCTAAGCATATAAATAGGTAAATCACCATTTTACCCTACTATTTCACATTTTTACAATTTAGTCCTAATTGCACAAAACACAAAATACACAAAATTTCAATATGGTACCTTAGGGCCGAATATTCATAGGGACCATACTAGTCCATATCTTTCATTTATTTTGCAAATAAGCCCTTCTAAAAATTTATTTTTACAAATTAGCCCTAAATACTCAATTTCACCAAAATTTCCAATTCAAAACTTGTTAATCTTTAACATAACTTTAATATAAAATCATCAAACATCAAAAACCACATGAACATGTCAATGGCCGAATCTCACGTACATACTAATCTCAAAAATTCTAGCTTGGGTCGGGTAATTTACGAAGCAACGATCTCAAAAACATAAAAATTATCAAAAATCGAGCTAAAATCCATACCTAATTTGGCTTGAACAAGGCCGAAAATACCAAAGCTTATTCTTTCTTTTTTCCTTGCTAACTTTCGGCTATTCCCAAGCTAAAAAGATGAGTGTTTTTGCTTTATTATTTTATTAACATTAACATATATACTTTAATTACCTATTTACCAATTTAGCCATTATTAAAACATAACCAAAATATAAATATTAAGGTTAGTTTTGTCCATGGCCAGCCACTAACTCTTAAAATGGGCTAATTGCCCTTTTAATGCCTCACTTTAAAAAGCCACACTCAATTTAGTACATTTCACTATAGTTTGCAACTTTTACCTTTTACGCGATTAAGTCCTTTTTTCTAAATTGAACACACAAACGATTAAATTTTTCTACGAAACTTTCACACACATTAATTCACATATAATAAACACAAAATATAATATTTAAAATAATTCTCAGACTCGGATTCGTGGTCCCAAAACCACCATTTCGATTAGGGTCAAATTCGGTCTGTTACAACTATTCCGACTAGGGTCTAAACCGGGCTGTTACATGTAGTATGCTATGATTTCTAAACGGTAAGCATGCAAACACGAAGTCTAGCTAAATACTTACTAAGCACCATATTACGAAAATTCATGAATAAGGGTAATTACATTAAGTAACTAATTAACACTAATAAGGACTAAATTGTAAAACAAGTAAAATCACACAATTAACAATTCAAGAAAAATAAGTGGTTGGTTGACTTCTCTGTTGCTGGTTAGTCATTGGATTAGGGATCTAAAAGGCTTAAACTTTTAATTGGCTCAATTTTACCTCTATTTCACCATTTTACCAAATTAGATGATTTAGTTCGGTTTATCTCTCAACCTCACCAAACTAACTCGGGATAAATGAATTAATGCTCAATAAGATCTCCTCTCGGTCTCACCTATCTATGTGTTCCCCTAGGGGCGTCAATTGTAAGTTTTGAAGTTCATTCAATTTAGTCCAATTTTTACAATTTAGTCCCTGTACCCAAAGACTAACTAAGCAACATTTCCATCAACCAACCATCATGGATTTGGTTACTCATTCTCATTCTAAGACAAACAACAACCCAACATACAAGCAAGGCATTCATCAAAATAGGCACAGGAAGGGGTTTAAGAAAGCTTAGAGTTTTCTTAGAAATTGTTTGAAGAAAATAAAGATGGCAACAATGGTGATGACAAATAACACAAAAGATCAATTTTTTATGCTAGAAAGAAAATGAAGTTGAGATATATTAAGAGCTTGGGATGAAAATGAAAATACAATAAAGTTTTAAGCACTAAAGAGTAAATAAGACCAATGTACAATAAACTCAACTAACTAACTAACAACCTAACTAAAAATAAAAAAGTGATAAAAATAAAAACCCTAAAAGATGAAGACAAAAAAAACTTAAGCTAAAAAGATGATAACCAAAAGTCTTATATGATTTTTTTAAAGGGGGTTCCTTTAAAGTTATCATCTAACAGCTAAATACAACCCAAAATATCAGACCAAAATACCCTTAAACGTCTAATTTTGATTGGGGTTGGTGTTTGACAATAGCTGCCCCTACAGTCATTTTTTATCTCCGCTCGAAAGTAGTATCACAATACCCAAGGCTTTATCGCGATATCTCAAGAAGTCTTATACTTGAGAGTCTTGGGGGATCTCAATATCGCGATGCCTATCCTTGGCATCACGATATCATTGAAGTTGGCCACACTTCTCTTCGCTTTAGCACTGTCTTGGGTATCACAACCTCCATGGCTCGATATAGCGACACCGCCTTTCTAGATGTGATTTCTTCAATTTCGGGCTATCCTTGAATTCTTACACCACTCAATCATCTCATTAGCTCTTTATGGCACGTTTGGCTAATTTGGCTTTTAAAAACAACATAAAACTAATAAAAATAATTTATTGATGATAAAACTAAAAATTGACAAAGCATATAAAAGACACCTAAATTACTCGAGAATAAGCTCTTGAAAGTGTCATGGAGAGCCTAATTTGACATATCAAATTATGACAGATCAAACTTTTTGATGATGATTCACTTAACTAACTAAAATCACGACAAAGGCAAGCGCACCTATCAAATAGTAGTATAGCTATGGTGAGTCGGGAATATCATACCCACGAGGACTAACTGTACTAGTAGTTACTGTACTTTTATTATCTAGCCTATAAATTGAAGGAATTGTTTTTAATCTAAAATTAATTAAACTAACTATTAAAACGCAACAGAGAATTTGTAAGAAAATATTCGAATGAACCAATAAGAGAGACAATACCCAGGAAAGAATCCACCTAGACTTCACTTATTATTCTGAATCTGAATTAAACGATTTATTTACTTGCCTTGATCCATAGAAATCCATAAATTATATTAATATCTCTTTTGAGAGTAAAAATAACTGGCTCTAGGTTGATTAATTGAAATCTCATTCTAATTAAAACCCTTATTGTCTCATCAACTCGATCTATGGATTCCCCTATTAGATTTGAATCTAATCCGGTAGATTTATGTCGTCATATTTCTAGGATTGCATGCAACTCCACTCAATTATGCCAGATCTACTCTTAAATAGGGACTTTTGCTCCATTGAAATAAGCACATCAATCATGAATTAATATCCTGAAAACATTAAAACATGGAATAAGTACACATAATTGAGATTAAGAAATCAAGTATTTATCATGTAATTTAGAAATTAAATAACAAGATCCATCATAGGTTTCATCTTCCCTATGTATCTAGAATTTAGTTCATACTTTGGGAGGAAAACATCTCAAAATTAGGAAAACAACAAAACATAAAGAAACCCAAAAACTTCTAGAGAAATTGAATGGAGATCTTTAATCTTGAAAGAGATCCTGCTTCTGAGTTGAATATGTTGGCGTTCTTTGAGTAAATTCTTTGTTCTTCTCTACGTACTCCTTTAGGTCTTCTTCTAGTGTGTATTTATAAACTTTAGAATGCTTAGAAACCCTAAAAATTGGCTTTTTTTGTGTATTAGGGAAATAGGGTTCGAAATCGACACGGGCTGGCACACGGGCGTGTGCTCAGCCCGTGTGGGAACGTCCAGGCCGTGTGGTTCCTGAAAGTAGCTCATTTTGGCCGTTTTCTGCTGCTTTTTCTTCCCTATGTTCTCCTAAGTATAGAAACATGAAATTAAAGGATTAGGAGCATCAAATTCACTAAATTATATAATAAATCATCCAAAAACATGCCAAGCATGGGATTAAAACATGTTACTTTTATGGTTTATCAAATATCTCCACACTTAAGCGTTTGCTTGTCCTCAAGCGAAATCCTCAACTCACAATTAAAATTAAACTTTCTCAATTCATAATTCTAATCAATAATGGTTTATCATAATTCACAATTAATCACACATTGGTAAGTCAACTAAAAGAGCACTAAAGATTCAAACAATCCAAGTCACACATTTTTTAAAGCATGAAAACATAGGTATTTCCCCTTATCTATGTAATTACTTGTAATTCAAAACAGACAAGAATTGACATTCTCACTAAGGATTCACTCAAAGCACTCAAAGTGTTTAAGGTTCAAAAATTAAGCACTCAAAAGTGAAACATGAAAAGTCATTACCATAAGCTTGCATGGAAATCAAATCTCCACCACTATAAAATGAGATGATACACAAATCAAAAGGTCTTTAAAGGGTTGTAATGGGCTTGGGTTAAAGGTGTGGATAAAGGCTGAAAAAGAAGGTTAGAATCGAGATCGAATTGATAAATTACCAAACTAGAAAAATAAACAACTGTTGATTTACATCAATTGAAATTATTTAAGAATAACATGAGCTTCTTCTCAAAATATGAATATAACTATTCAAGCTCAATCAACATGGAACACATAATAATCAATAATTATAAACGTACATGTATAAAAAAATTTTGTATTATTTTTTTGAGAACAATAAGAAATAACTCATCAAATAAAGCAAAAGAACATAGCTAGGCAACTAATCAAATTAAATCTCGACAAAAAGGGAGTCAATAAAATGGAAAGAATTCTCAATGAATAAAAATTGGGTTATGGGTTAACATTAATGGGTAAATCAAGAATGGTGTTTTAGGCTCAAAGGGGTTCACTAAGGGTTAATTATGAAGGTAGGTTTTTTATGGGATAAGTGGGTTAAAACCTAAGTGCCTTTATCATCTCAATATATCAAATCAAAGGTGTGGTCTCGACATGCATAATCAAAGTAAGTTCTGGAATAGCAAATCAATATTGACACACTCATAACCAATAATAAAATGAGCAGGAAAAGTGAATGCTCTAAAGGCTCAAAATCTCACAAAAAATTATGGTTTTTGATATCAATCTTGCAAATTTCAAACTTCAAAGTAATATTTAAATTTAAGGAAACAACCTAAGAAATTTTAATTCTGAAAATAGAGTTATCATGCTTGATTCTCTCATGTCTTAAAGTTTAAACAATCAATGCACGATTACCTATGAATTTAATCTAAAACACATCAATGATAATCACAAATCGATAAGAATTCATTCTAATAGTAATATGAGACAATTACTTAAACACAAGACATAATTCAGGGATTTCTAATAATCATATAAATAACCTCCCCACACTTAAGATGTACATTGTCCTCAATGTACAAACAAAAATAACATAGTAGAAACAAAATATCATAAGAGAGGGAGATAATTGAAATTGCCCTGTTAGTGGATAAAATTCGCAGAATAGTGAAAAGCGAAATTGTAGGTAAATGTAGATGTAGTGCATGATTCTGAGCAACTGATAAGAAAATAAACACAATGCTGAAGAAGATTAAAGGGTTACTCGATTAGAAACAACCATAATAAATAAAATATAGTTCAAAATATAAAAGCAAAAAAGTCTAGGATAATACAAATAAAAAGAAAAATAAAAGTAAAAATAAAAACTAATAATAAAAATAAAAATAAAAGAAAATAAAATAAATGGACTCAATGATCCTCATCATCAGACGCATGAGCATCGCGAGTCGTCGGTGCTAGGGGAGAAATATGGAAATGCTGAGAAATCTGCTGCAATGTCGCATCAATACTGTCGAACCTCTGAACGCAATACTGACGGAAGCTAGAGAACTCCTTGGTGGATACTCCTCGAAAGCTAGCAGTAGAAGGAACAGGTTGGTGACTCGAAGGTAGAGGCTGTGGTGGGTCCTCGTGATAGGGAGGAACATCATCAGCAAAGTCCTCGGGTTCATTTTGAGCGTCAGAATGAAACAATCTGTACTGAGGAGGATCCACTCCACGACGCCGCTCGATCATCCTCATGTGTATCATGTTCAAGATGCCCTGCCAGGATATCTAGCTGACAAGTGTGAGTGTGGATGACTACTCCGGTGTGTCTAGGAGACCGAAGTGTCGAGTGAGGTGAGTCACGTAAGGGCTAAACAAATGGGGCCCTTCCTGTAGCGGTCAGTCTGATGGCAGAAGGCTAGAGCGATGAAGTATGCCAAATCAAATATATGCCCGTGCGCCATGTTCCATAGAAAGTAAGGGTCGTGAGTGCCAACGACTCTGGTGCTCTCTCTCCGACCCACCAAGGTGTGAACTAAGAGTGTGTGAATGTAGCGTAAGGCTGGAGAGAGAGAAGTTGCCTTCGAGTGACTCACGTCATATGGTATCTGGCTCACTGTAAGATCTGTCCAACAATGCGATGGAGAGTGATGGATGTGCCTATGAAGTCTAAGGAAGTCCTCGGTGCTCATAAATTCCTCCGTATAGATTCTCATAGCCGTACCAAACTCGGGGACGCTCATATGTCGCACTAAACAACCAAGTCGAAAACTGATGGTACGTGGCTCGTCATGAACTGTCATGACCTGCTGTACCAAAAATGTCACGCAAAACTCAAAGGTAAGCTCCATGTATGTGGGCTCAATAATGAAAAAGAATCTGTCCCACAGAACTGTGGCGACAATGGCATGCATGTCATCAGCGAGTCAGACCTGCTCCAAGGTGACCCAATCAATGCAGCTGCCGAGACCGAGTGGACATACGTGAAAGAGCTGAAATAAATCCTCTTGGGGGCCCGCTGAAAATCAGAGGTAGGGGTGGCAGGCCTCGGTGGATGCGCTCGAGGAGGAAGTCCCACCAGGGTACTTCCGCTTTTTTGAAGCGGGGACAGTGGTCTTGGATTTGCCACGAGTATTTGTCATGGTGTGCCTGAAAAAGGTAAAGAATTCATTAGTAAACAAGGCAGTACCAAACATGCAAACTAAGTCTTTAAGAAAGTAGAATCCAAGTAAGCTAAATAGTTGACAAAATGTACGAACACCCAAGCATGAAAAATTCATATAGTAACACTAGCATGAAGGAACTTGAAAAATTAAGAAAGAACAACAACAAATCATGACATAATAAAAATAATAAATAATAATAATAAAAAGTAGCCTAAATAGACTAAGCATATTAGAAATAAAAGCAATAAACAAAAATTCAGAAATAAACAAATCTAATGGAAAGAACAAATAGTAATAGAAACAGGAAATAATGAATATAGCAATACTATTATATCAATTGAAAGTAGTAACAGATAGAATCAGAAAATAACTAATAATATTCCTAAGAGTAATAAATAATAAAACAATAAAACAATCAATCTAATAGTAATAACAAAAGTTAATAAATAATAAGGAAATACAGAAAAATGGAAGGGCAAAAGGGGACAAGGGATAACCGACAGCGAGAGGACGGTGGTAGGAGGATCGCGCGGGGGTGATAGTTGGACGGCAGCCAAACAATGGGGGGTTTGTGCGTGGTGATGTGAAACAAGAAGGAGAAGAAGGGACGGGATGAGGGGGGTCGGTTTGGTGAAGGGGATGGACGAAGAATAGGGAAATGGGTAAGGGTAATGGTAAGGGCCCGGGGGTGTGAGGTCGTGGTGGAAGGGCTGTGCGTGGGGGTCGGGATTGAGAGGGGAAGGGAAAGGATGAAGGGAGGGCAGTTGGGGATGGGATAAGGAAAGGGGAAAAGGGGTTGAGGGAGGGGCGACGTTCGGTGCGACGAGGGAAACAAGTGGGGAGATCCGAAGAGGGGGCGCAAGGTGGGTCAAATGGCGACAGAATAGGGCGATGGTGGCCAAAATGAGGGGGCAGAATAAGAGCGAAAGCTAGGGTTTGGGGGCTTTGAGAAGAAGGAAGACAAACATAAAATAAAAATTGGGGTTAGGGATTTTAATAGGGAGACGGTCGTGTGAGGTCCATGTTGGGCCACACGGTCGTGTCACATGCCCGTGTGGTATCTTATTAAGCTCGTGTGGGATTAAAAATGAAAGCCCAATCTTCAAATGGCCTCAGACATGCCCGTGTGTCCAGACCGCGTGGCTTACATGGCCAAGTGGCACGGCCATGTGCAATCACTTTCGCTTCTCCCACGCCCGTGTGCCTTGCCCTTGTAACTCTCTGACTTGTTTTAAAATTGAAAATTTTAGCTCTAGGTTTCACACGGCCTAGGACACGCCCGTGTGTCCAGGCCGTGTGGTTCACATGGCCGTGTGATTGTTTTAGGCCATGTCTCTGTCGATTTTTGGAAAAATTAAGTTTCAGGCTCCACACGGCCAAGGACACGACCGTGTGTCCAAGCCGTGTGGGTCACACGGCCGTGTCACTCAGTCATGTAACTCACTGTCGATTTTTCAAATTTTCAAAACTAAGTCAAAAGATCCACACAGCCAAGGACACGCTCGTGTGTCCAAGCCGTGTGGGTTTTAAAAACCTTTTTTTTTTAAATAAATACTTTTAAAATATCATGAGATAAAATTAGCAAATTAGGAATGTTAACTAATAAACCGTAAAAGTAACATATTTTAGACCCACATTTAGTATGCTTTTGGATGATTTATCCCTTGTTTTATATAAAAAAGGTGCTTTTAATCCTTTCTTTTCATGTCTTATACCCAGAAAAGCACCCAAGGATGAAAAGAACACAAAACGGGCCTAAAACGGAGTAAATGGGCCTTAACACGAAATCAACATGGCCTGGCCCAAAGTACACATGGTCGTGCCTTGACGAACACCTAGAGCATGGCCTCAACTCAGTCACACACGGCCGTGCCTCAAGAGAAATCCAAGCACGGTCAGGTCTCGATTAACACGGGCGTGTGACATGGCCATGCCTCTGACACTGGAAAGAGCAATTTTAGTCAGAAAAGGATACTTAAGGAGAAAGAATCGCGTTTCAAGAGCCTATAAATAACCCCCAAGTATCACCTGTTAAGGGGAGCGAAAGCGAGGCAAAGGAGCCAAGCCAAGAAGGTCAGAGTTAAGGAATAACGCGAGGATAGCCAGTTGATCCATCTCAAGAAGCCGGAGTTATACTCACGACGACGGATTTCTCCTTCGATTCCTTCAGGGGGTTTTAGGATTTTTCCTATGTTTTGTTTTATCTTTTCTCTTACGATGTTTTCTTTATTCAGTCTGAACTAAACCCTTCAGATACTTGAAGGGGATGAAACCTAGATGGATTTTATTATTTGATTTTTAAGTTATATGATAAATTACTTAGTTTGTTCTTAATTATGTTGCTTAATCCAAATCTAATGTGCTTAGGTGGAGGAGGAATAGACCCTGCCTAAGAGAAGATCTAACATAATTAAGCGGAGTTGATCGGGCGCCTAGAGATAGGGTTATGAGATTTTGCCGGATTAGGGTGAAACCTAATATGGGAGTCCATTGATCGATTTACTGCTATCCTAGGGGGTTATTATAAGTGAACGAGAGTTCCATTAATTAACCTAGGGTTAGACGTTATTCGCCTCGAGAGACGGTTTAACATAGGTTGGGGAGTCTTACGGATCAAGCTAAGTAAAAGAAATCATATAATTTAGGGTTAATTAATAAGTGAAGTCTAGGTGGATTCTTCCTCAGGGTATCCTCGTAATCAATTGAGTTTTCCCTCAAAGTTATTTTCCTATTCGTCCTTCTTGTCTTTGTGTCCTTAGTTTAGCTGTCGTCGATTTAGTTTAAAAGGTAATCTTCGCTCTGACTTTAAGGCTAAATAATAAAAAGAAAGTGAGTATTAATACTTTTAGTTCCTTTAGGTTCGATAACCGGTCTTGCCTAAGCTATACTACTGTTCGATAGGTACACTTGCCTTAATATCGTTGTCAGAGTTAGTCTCCAGGTTTGATCATTCTTTTATAAATATTTAAAGCTCTGATTTTACAGCGATCAAGTTTTTGGCGCCGTTGCCGGGGAACTAAAATATTAAAAAAGCTTAATTTTTATTACTTTAGCCATTTTTTTATTTTTTTATTTGTTTTATTTTTACTTTGCTAATTTTTCTTTGCTTTGACAGGTAATTTTAGTTTAGAGGAGATGGCACTAAATAACTATCAGTGGCAAGTTATGAGGACAACGCCAACAAAAGCCTCCAGTGTCTCCAACCTCGATTGGTCACCATGTTATCTACCCAGCTAGAGATGATGAATAAAAAGATTGATGGTTTGCATAGTCTCTCGCAGGTACACCCAATAATGCAATATGACTCGAATCCAAGAGGCGTGGCGAATCCTGAGTACCCACCCTACGGATATGGCATGGAAAACGAGCAAGCTCACTATATAGGTAACTATTCTAGACCTCAAAATAATTTTTATAATGACACTTATAATATAGGTTGGAGGTACCATCCCAATTTCACATGGGATGATCAAAGTAGCCAAAGATCGGAACTTCTTCCAGATCTTCACCAACCACCTCACCAATAGGAAAAGGAATTAGACACTGAAGAAATGCCGACAAAATACATGGCAGCCACAAAAAACTGTTTCAAAGACACTGAAACAAACCAACGAACATCGATTGAAGAGATCCAGAGCCAAGTAAGGGAAGCCACTAAGGCAGTCAAACAACTTGCAAAATTAATGTCCGAACGATCGCAAGGGCGTCTACCAAGCGATACTGAAACTAACCCGAGAGAGCAAATTCAAGCCGTCACAGCTCATAATAGCACAGGGGTAGACAAACCTAATCCGATAAAAGGAAACAAGGTAGAAGAAGGTAAAGTTGAGGCAACACAGGAAAAGCCAAAACCGGTAATCGAAGAGTACCAACCTCGCATACCTTATCCCGAAGCAATGAAAAGGGACGATTCAGAAGAACAATTCGGTAAGTTTCTTAAACTTTTAAAGAAATTACATATTAACTTACCTCTTCTTGAAGCTCTTTTTCAGACGCCAGATTCGAGGAAATTTTTAAGACAACTCTTGACAAACAAACGCAAATTAGACGAGGAGTACCACGTGGAATTAAACGCAGCATGCTCAGCAATGTTACAGAACAGACTACCGTAGAAGCAAAAAGACACAGGGAGTTTTACAATTCCATGTTTAATTGGTAGTTTATCTATTGATAATGCTTTAGCTGATTTAGGGACAAGCATCAATGTTATGCCTTATAAAATGTTTAAACAACTAGGTCTAGGGAAACCCAGACAAACTAGGATGAGCATTCAGTTAACTGATAAAACTATCAGAATTCCTAGGGGTATAATAGAAAATATTCTAATCAAAATTGATAAATTCATATTCCCAGTAGATTTTGTTGTCTTACACATGAATGAGGACAATTCGATTCCTTTAATTTTAGGAAAACCCTTTCTAGCAACTGCCAGGACTAAAATTGATGTTGGTACAGGAGAACTCATTCTTTGTGTAGGTGACGAATCAATCAGTTTACAAGCTTTTGACTCGACCAGGACATTAGGTGATGAAGGTGAGAAAGTAAATTCAGTTGATAAACAAATTGTTCAACTTTCACCACATGAAACACCACAAGGCTACAAACTTGAGCTGAACCATGGGCCCCAAGCCGTACAAACTCATAATAGTGAATTATTAGTGGAATCTGACCCAAGGCAAGAAACTATGGTAAGTGAAAGTAAGGTTGAGGTAAGCCATGGTTTACCAAACTCGATAAATACAGAGTACCAAGCTCGTGTGCCATATCCCGATGCAATAAAGAAAGACCACACAGAGGAAGAATTCAGTGAACTCACACTTTGTGTAGACGATGAAACAATTACTCTTCAAGCTCTTGACTCAGCTAGGACATCGAGTAATAAAGGTACGAACATTAATTCTATTGATAATCATTTGGTTCAACCTTCTTTATAAGAAGCATCACGAAATGACTTAGCTGAGCTAGATCTTAGACCTCGTGCCAACAAAGAAGAAACACATAAGGAACAAAGCCTTAGGGTTGACAAACTAAAAGAGCAGGAAACACAAATCAGAGAGGAACAGGAGCCGCACGAAGTGAAACTGAAGGAGACCCTAGACAAGCTGATAGGAACAACGAATCACTTCAAATTAGGGGATCAGGTATTGTTGAATAAGGAAGACCCCCGAAGCACCAATTCAGACCTCAAGACAAACGAAGAAATCACTTTTGAGGTACTTAATGTCTTCCTATACGGCACAGTCGAGGTAAGCAATCCTAAATTCGACACTATTGAGGTAAACATTACTCGACTTAAACTATATATCCATAACCAAAGTGATCGCATGAGAAAGGATTTTCACCTCCTCAAACCACCATGACCATACGAATGATAGGTAAAGTCTAGCTTAAGACTATAAACGAGTGCTTCTCAGGAGGCAACCTGAGCACTAACATACTAACATAGTTTTTATTTTTCTAACATAGCACTAAAATAGTCTAACAAGAAAATACAGAAATTTCAACACGGCCTTGACACGGGCGTGTACATAGTCGTGCATAGCCAGGAAATAGACCATGTGCGTGCCAAAACACCGTGCCTAAACAAGGTAAAATTTTTTCGGTGACATGGGCTGCAACACCAGACCACGCCCTTGCTAGATAACCGTGTAAAATTTCTGACGTTACTGACTTATAATATACGGGCACAACACGGCCGTGCCTCACAACCGTGTGAAATTACTGAGGTTACTGACTTGTAAAACACGGGGGAGACACGCCCGTGCATAATGACCATGCCAAAAGAAATAATTCACAAGCACGGGCATGGAAGGACCAAGCACAGGCAAAAGGGTGACAACACCCCCATAACACGACCGTGTGAGGTGACCGTGTAATTCGACACACCCTGTGACCACGACCGTGGGGGAGTACAAAATCTGAAATTCTATTTAAACCCCTCACTTCTTCTCCTTCACTCCATCTAATATTTTTCTCTCCTTTTCACTCTCTTCAGTCTCAGACCCTTCAAGACACTAGATCATTGAGCAAATCAACACCATACCGAAGAAACGGAAGAAGCTACGCATAGACTCCTTAACAAAGAACGATCAACATGAGTTCATGCCGGCAGCTTCGTCTCAACACCAAGCCAAGGGTCTTTGGGACCAATTAGTTTTTATTTTTGCTTTCTCTTTTGTTTCAATTTCCTGCTCTTCTTCTTTATTTTCCTCATCTAAGCTTCTCTACTTCTATTTTCATTTAATTTTCTTTTAGTTTCTTAATGTCAGGTTCGCCAGGCTGCTTGGGAATCACGCCGACCACCACGAGAACCTCTTCACTTCTGACACCACCACCACATCCCCAATCTGAGCATTGATTCCCACCTTGCAAACCATCCTTCAATAAGGGCTCCATAGTCTATTAGTATTTTCTTGTCATTTCAGTTTTCTTCTTAGTCTCCTTCACTTTAGCTTGTTTTTCTTTAGTTTCATCTTTAGTTTATTTATATTATGTCTTAATAACCCCAGGCTAATCCTTTACGAGTTCCCCAATTTCTTCATCTAGCGCAGAGCTCGAGAACCACCATCACCACCATACCAACGCCTTCGCCGTATCCCTCACGACCCCTACTTTCCTCTAAGGAAACAACCCACACCTCATGGAGTATTCTCTCCCCTCCCTTTTGATTTTAAATGCATCATCTATCTTTGTACATTGAGGACAATGTACATCTTAAGTGTGGGGGGGTAAAAAGACCTAACCATTTTCATTATTCTCAAATCCCTAAGGGTAAAAGTGGAATAAAAGAACCTAACTTTTTTCATTATTCTCAAATCCCTGATTTAGTCTTGTTTTTATCCAAAGTTGTCATATTACTAATTAGGATGAAATTTCTGATGATTTGTGATGATTATTGACATGTTTTAGAATAAGTAGTTAATTGTACATTGATGATTAAATTTAATGAATAATATAGAATCAAGCATGATAAGTCTATTTTTCAGGAATTAAAATTTTTGCTAGGTTGTTGATCCAATTTTGAATTTCACCTTGAAATTCGAATTTTATAAGGATGATGTCAAAACACCCATAATTTTTGTGAGTATTTGAACCTTATAGAGCATACATTCTTTTTCATGCTCATTTTTTGATTATGAGTGTGTCAACTATGAACTGTTATTCTAGAGCTTGCCTTGATTATACATGTCGAGACCACAGTTATGATTTGATATACCGAGATGATAAAGGCACTTAGGTTTTAACCCACTTACTCCACTTAAAAGCCTACCTTCATAATTAACCCCTAGTGAACCCCGTTGAGCCTAACAACCCTATTTATTAACTCACCTACTAATTGTAACCAAAAACCCTTTGTATTTGTTATCACCAACTTTTTTAATTACCCTTTTTGTCGAGATTTGATTTTGAACAAGTTTCCTAACTATGTTCTATATTTCAGTTGTAAAAATTCTTCCTTATTATTATGATAGTTTGTTCTTAAAAAAAACGAAGTATATTCATTATTAGTTCTATGATTAAGTGATCTTGCATGTTCAAATTCCAATTCTCAAGGAAAAAGCTCGTATTATTAGTTTTTAATTAATGTAAGATTAAGTTTATTTTTTTTCTAGTTAGGAAATTTATCAAGACAATCTCGATTCTAACCTTCTAATTCAGCCTTTATCCACACCTTTAACCCTAGCCTCGTTACAACCCTGGCAAAGACCTTTTGATCTGTTTGTCATCTTATATTACAGTGGTGGAGATTTGATTTTCAGGCAAGCCTATGGGATTAACTTTTCATGTTCCACTTATGAGTGCTTAATGTTGACCCTTAAACACTTTTTGAGTGATTGGAGTGAATCTTTTGTGAGGATGTCAATCCTTGTCGGTTCTGAATTGAAATGGTAGTTATTTAAAAGAGGGGAGACACCTATGTTTTCAAGGTACAAAATTATGACTTATCCCGTTTGAATCTTTAGGTCGCTTTGAATCAAACTATCCATGTATGAATTTTCTATGAATTAGGATAAGACATTGTTGATAAGAATTATAGATCATGGAAAGTTCATTTTAATTGTAAGTTCATTTTAATTGTAAGTTGAGAATTTTACTTGAGGACAAGCAAAAGCTTAAGTGTGGGGGTATTTGATAAACCGTAAAAGTAACATATTTTAGACCCACATTTAGTATGCTTTTGGATGATTTATCCCTTGTTTTATATAAAAAGGTGCTTTTAATCCTTTCTTTTCATGTCTTATACCCAGGAAAGCACCCAAAGATGAAAAGAAGATAAAACGGGCCTAAAACGAAGTAAATGGCCCTTAACACGAAATCGACACGGCCTGGCCCAAAGTACACACGGTCGTGCCTTGACGAACACCTAGAGCACGACCTCAACTCAATCACACACGGCTGTGCCTCAAGAGAAATCTGAGCACGGTCAGGTCTCGATTCACACGGGCGTGTGATATGGCCGTGCCTTTGATGCTGGAAAGAGCAATTTTAGTCGGAAAAGGATACTTAGTGAGAAAGAATCGCGTTTCAAGAGCCTATAAGTAACCCCCAAGTATCACCTGTTGAGGGGAGCGAAAGCGAGGCCAAGGAGCCAAGCCGAGAAGGTCAGAGTTAGGGAATAACGCGAGGATAGCCAGTTGATCCATCTCAAGAAGCCGGAGTTATATTCAAGACGGCGGATTTATCCTTCGATTCCTTCAGGGGGTTTTAGGATTTTTCCTATGTTTTGTTTTATCTTTTCTCTTGCGATGTTTTCTTTATTCAGTATGAACTAAACCCTTCAGATACTTGAAGGGGATGAAACCTAGATGGAATTTATTATTTGATTTTTAAGTTATATGATAAATTACTTAGTTTGTTCTTAATTATGTTGCTTAATCCAAATCTAATGTGCTTAAGAGAAGATCTAACATAATTAAGCGGAGTTGATCGGGCGCCTAGAGATAGGGTTACGAGATTTTGCTGGATTAGGGTGAAACCTAATATGGGAGTCCATTGATCAATTTACTGCTATCCTAGGGGGTTATTATAAGCGAACGAGAGTTCCATTAATTAACCTAGGGTTAGACGTTATTCGCCTCGAGAGAGGGTTTAATATAGGTTAGGGGGTCTTACGGATCAAGCTAAGTAAAAGAAATCATATAATTTAGGGTTAATTAATAAGTGAAGTCTAGGTGGATTCTTCCTCAGGGTATCGTTGTAATCAACTGAGTTTTCCCTCAAAGTTATTTTCCTATTCGTCCTTCTTGTCTTTGTGTCCTTAGTTTAGCTGTCGTCGATTTAGTTTAAAAGGTAATCTTCGCTCTGACTTTAAGGCTAAATAATAAAAAGAAAGTGAGTATTAATACTTTTAGTTCCTTTGGGTTCGATAACCGATCTTGCCTAAGCTATACTATTGTTCGATAGGTACATTTGCCTTAATATCGTCGTCAGAGTTAGTCTCCAGGTTTGATCATTCTTTTATAAATATTTAAAGCTCTGATTTTTCAGCGATCATTAATGCTCGAGTTGCCTCTCGAGAAGCACTTATTTAAAGCCTAAGCTCGACTTACCTCATATTCGTATGGTTATGGTGGTTCGTGGAGTCGAGACTCTTCTTTCTCGCTATCATTTCTATTATCAACATATGGTTTGAGACTAGTAATATTTAATTTAAAAGTGCCAAATTTAGAATGATTTACCTCGACTGTACCGTATGGAAAGACATTAAGTACCGTAAGAGGAATTGCTCCATTCTCATTAAGCTCTAAAGTTTTAATTCGAGGGTCCGTTTCATCTAACAGTACCTGGTCCCTAACCTTGAAGTGGTTTGTTCCATCCTTAAAACTAACTATGATCACAATAAAGGCAAGTGCACCTATCGTTTATAGTATAGTTATGGTAAGACCGGTAATATCGTATCCACAAGCACCAAGAGTACTAGTAATTACTATTTTTCTATTATTTAGCCTAAGAATTGGGGTGATTTCTTTTAAACTAAAACTTAATTAAAAACACGACAAAGAAAGAATTAAGAAAAATACTTTTAGACAACTTATATAAGATAGGCAATACCTAAGGAATAATCCACCTAGACTTCACTTATTACTTATGATTCATATGATTTATTCACTTGACTTAATCCGTAGAAATCCCTGATTTATGTTTATATCTATTTCAAGACTAAAAACAACTGACTCTAGGTTGATTAATTGAATTCTCTTTATAATTAAAACCTCTAGTGTCGCATTAACTCGATCTATGGATCCCTTTATTAGAATTGACTCTAATCCGATAGATTTATGTCACCCTATTTCTAGGGTTACAATCAACTCCGCTTAATTGTGTTGATCTACTCTTAAACCGGGACTTTTGCTCCACTGAATAAGCACATTCAACTTGAATCAATAACCTGAATTATCAAAACAAGAATAAGAACTCACAATTAAGGATAAGAACAAGTATTTATCTTATAAATCAAATAATAATAAGATCTGTCTTAGGTTTCATCCCCTCAAGTATTTGAGGGATTTAGTTCATAATGATAGAGGGAAACATCTTAAAATAGGAAAACAACAAAACATAAGAAAACCTAAAAACTTCTAAAGAACTTGATGGGAGATCTTTAGTCTTGATGGAGATTCTTCTCCTAAGCTGCTCCCGACGGCTGTCTTTGAGTATTTTCTACCTTCTACTTGGCGTCTACTCGAGTCCCTTTTATGTTGCCCCTAGGGTGTTTATATAGGCTTTGGAACGCATTTCTTAGCCCACAAGTAACCCGTGTTGGACTCCTTTGATTCTGCTCGTCCCGCATGGCCGTGTGATCTGTCCGTGTGTGACGTTCTAGGCCGTGTTTGATCCTGCTCGTAACACACAGCCGTGTTCGATGGTCCAGGCCGTGTTCATTTCCTTGGTAGGCTTATTTTGTCCCTTTTTGGCCCGTTTCTCGTTCTTTTTGGCTCCCTAAGCTCTCCTGAATGTAAAACATGAAATTAAAGGATTAGGAGCATCGAATCCATCAAATCTAATGAAAACTCATCCAAAAATAAGCTAAGAATGGGGTTAAAATATGTGTAAATTATGGTTTATCAAATATCCCCACACTTAAGCCTTTACTTGTCCTCAAGCAAAATTCTCACTCATAATTAAAATTAACTCCCTTGATTCATAATTCTTATCAATAATATTTCATCATAATTCATAGATAATTCATACATTGATAATTTAATTTTAAAAAGTCCTAAAGATTCTGATCGCTGGAATCAGAGTCTTAAAATTTATAAAGAGAATGATCGAACCTGCAAACTAACTCTAACAACGATTAAAGGCTAATGTACCTATCGAACAGTAGTATAGCTTAGGCAAGACCGGATTATCGAACCCAAAGGAACTAAAAGTACTAATACTAACCTTCTTTTTATTATCTAGCCTAAAATAAGTGAAGTTGTTTAGATCTAACGACTACTAAGCTAAAGACGCAAAAACAAAAAGAATGAATTAGGAAATAACTTGAAGGAAGTCTCAGTTGACTTAAGGCAATACCCTTAGGAAGAATCCACCTAGACTCCACTTGTTATTTAACCCTGAACCATATGATTTATTCACTTGACTTGATCCATAGGATTCCCTAATTTATATTAAACCCTCTCTCGAGGCGAATAACGTCTAACCCTAGGTTAATTAACAGAAATCTCTTTCTCACTTAATAACCCCTTAGAATAGCAGTAAATGATCTATGGACTCCCATATTAGATTTCACCCTAATCCAGTAAAATCTTGCCACCCTATCTCTAGCCGCGCGAACGACTCCGCTTTAATTATGCTAGATCTATGAATAGGCAGGGACATTTGCTCCACCACCTAAACACATCATACTTGAATCAATATCCCAGAAATATTAACACAAGAATTAAGCGCACATAATTAAGAACAGATCAAGTATTTATCTTATAGTTCAGAAAATAATAACAAGATTCATCTAGGTTTCATCCCCTTCAGGTATCTGAGGGGTTTAGTTCATATCAAATAAAGAAAACATCTCAGAAGAAAAGATAAAACAAAAAATAAGAAATCCCTAAAACTCCCTGAAGGAATTGATGGAGAGATCCGCCGTCTTGAGTAGAATTCCGGCTTCTTGAGATGGATCAACTGGCTATCTTCGAGTGATTCCCACAACTCTTACCTTTTCGTCTTGGCTCCTTGGCCTAGCTAACCGCCCCCCTTTCAGGTAACACTTAGGGGGTTTATATAGGCTCTTGGAATGTGTTTCTTCGCCCCAAAGTATCCAAATCCGAATGAAATTGCTCTTTTCCACGATAGGGACACGGCCATGTCACATGCCCGTGTGACTAGTCTTCAAGCCGTGTTCGAACTTCTTTAATGAGCCATGGCCGTGTTAATCGGGGGTAAGGCCGTGTTCTAGATGATCAATGTGGCACAGCCGTGTGGGCTTAAGTCCAGGCCGTGTGGATTTCGTGATATGGCCCATTTACTCCATTTTGGGCCTGTTTTATGTTCTTTTCGTCCTCGGGTGCTTTCCTGGGTATAAGACATGAAAATAAAGGATTAAGAGCACCTTTTTACATAAATCGAGGCCTAAATTATCCAAAAGCATACTAAATGTGGGATTAAAATATGTTACATTTGCGGTTTATTAAATACCCCCACACTTAAGCTTTTGCTTGTCCTCAAGCAAAATTCTCAACTTACAATTAAGACAAATTTTCCATGATTCATAATTCCTATCAACAATGTCTCATCATAATTCATAGATAATTTATACATAGATGATTTAACTCGAAGAGTCCTAAAGATTCAAACAGTTGAAGTCATACATTTGTAGAAAAAAAAAACTTAGGTGTCTCCCCTTATCTAAATAATTACCTTTGATTCAAAATTGACAAGGATTGACATCCTCATTAAAGATTCACTCAAATCACTCGAGGAGTTTAAGGTTCAAAATTAAGCTCTCGTAAGTCGAACCTGAAAAGTTAATCCAATAGGCTTGCCTGAAAATCAAATCTCCACCACTGTAAAATGAGATGATACACGAATCAAAAGGTCTTTAACAGAGTTGTAAGGGGGCTAGGGTTAAAGGTGTGGATAAAGGCTGAAATTAGAAGGTTAGAATCGAGACTGACCTAACAAATTTCCTAACAAAAAAAAATGAACTAATCCTAAATAATAACATCAATTGAAAACTAATAATACGAGCTTTTTCCTCAAGATGTGGAATTTCAACATGTAAGCTCACTCAATAGAACTAATACTGAATATACTTCATTTTTTTAAGAACAAATCAAGTTTACATAAGATGAATTCAACTACTGAACTAATTTAATTGGGTAACTTAATCAAATCATATCTCGATATAAAGGTAGTCAAAAGGAATGGTGATAACAAATACAAAGGGGTTTTGGGTTAATATTAGCTGGTGAGTCAATAAAAAAGGTTGTTAGGATCAACGGGGTTCACTAGGGGTTAATTATGAAGTAAGCTTTTTAGTGGTGTGAGTGGGTTAAAACCTAAGCGCCTTTATCATCTCGGTATATCAAATCATAGGTGTGGTCTCAACATGTATAATCGAGACAAGTTCTAAAATAACAGTTCATAGTTGACACACTCATAATGTAACACCCCTTACCCGAAACCCTCGCCGGAATCGAGTACGTGGCGTTACTAGACGTGACCATTAACTCGGGGAGTAAAATTTTTAAAGCTGTCCAACTGCGTCACGCTGACTAAATCGGCCATAACTCGAGTTACAGAACTCGAAATTTGAATCCGTAAATTTTCCTTGAAACTAGACTCATATAACTATTCACCATAATTTTTCCAGAATTTTTCATGTGGCCAATTAGTACAGTTTATTCTTAAAAGTTACCCTTATTACACTGCTGGACAATTCTGACCTGACCCTATAAAACTGCGGTTATCTGGTTGCACAAATTTTCTATGATGTTCTTGTTTATACCAATGAAAAATAGACTCATTTAGGATTCTACACATATAAACCATGATTCCTAATTATTTTTGTACCATTTTTAGCAAATTTTCCAAAACAGAACAGTAGCTCACGAATTCATTTAGAGCAGGTCTCGTTAAAACTTAATTATTTCATAATATACAAATCTTTTACCTACTCTGTTTCTTTCATGTAAAAATAGACACACTAAGGTTCAATTTCATAACTCACTCACCTCCAAATTCATTATACCCTATTTTTGGTGATTTTTCTAAGTCACGTCACTGCTGCTACTACAAGCTGTTTTATTGCATTCTTAAAATAAACTAGCTTCTACCCGGACCTCCCTTACTTCTCAAATACAAGGATTCAATTCATATACAAACATTTCCTTAATAAAACGATTAACTTGATTAGGAATGCATAGGCGTTGCCACCATGAACCAACTTACATCAAATCACACCAACGTACTTAACAAAAATTTAGCCATTTTCGCATGGCTATTCTTTTTAGTGTGTAATGAACCTTAAAATTTCATCAAACAAAACCAAGCCTATCCTATACATGCCTTCGCTTAACACCAAAATGAAAGAGTACCCAAAATGTAGATTGATAGTGTGAGCAACTTTCCGGCAATCCCGATGAGCTTGTGGCTTGCTCCTAATCTATAAAACAGAGGGAAACATCTCACATAATTAAGCTTACTAGCTTAGTAAGTCCTTTCTCATGATAATAGAACATTTAATTATTTACGAAAAGAAAACAATCAACATATGGCAAGTAAGTAAATAGTTTACACAAGTCAAATAATAGTAATTCGGTAACCTCGGTAAATTAGGGATCATTTCCTAGACCTACATTTCGTCGTAGTTCATATAAGCATATCGCATGAAAATCTACTTTCTTAACGTCTATACATGAAAACCAATCGTTCCATAATAGCACGTTCTAAGCTCAACTTCCGTCAAATTACATCCATTGATATTAATTTGACCCAAGTAATATTAAACATAGCAAACCTTACATACTTACCTGAACCGTATCATTAACAAGTTAGCTCTAAAATTTGTCTTGAACAGGGATTCAGTTTCTCTTTGGTAAAATACATCACCGGCATCGAGCCTGCTAGGCGTAAAAGCCTGAATAGTAACACCGGCACAAGGCCTGCTAGGCGTAAAACCCGATAAAAAACACCGGCACGAGGCCTGCTAGGCGTAAAGCCCAATAAAAAACACCGGCACGAGGCCTGCTAGGCGTAAAGCCCGAATATGTCACTGGCGCGAAGCCTGCTAGGCATAAAGCCCGATTATGTCACCGGCACGAGGCCTGCTAGGCATAAAGCCCGAATGTCAAAAATAGCTTTACATACTTGTCGTATTTCATTGTCACATATCGAACCATATACACCTATTCACATTTAGTTAAATACATTTGAAATCAACCCAATCCATCATCATCACATTCGGCCAACTCATGGTTTTACACCAACTCATACAATTTCCATCATTCATTAGATTTTGTAAACAACCTCAAAACATAAGATTGCTCAAGAACTCACTTATTCATTTGCATTTGCCAAATAAATTCTCTTCAATACTATACTTTTACACTCGGCTAGGTCATGAATTTATACTATAAATTTCTACAGTTTATCATTCACCTACTCCGTAATTAACTCATGGACATATTGTAAATAAAGGACTTACCTTAAAAGTAGATAGATTCAAAATCTCCACTATTCGTTTAGTTTAGCTTTTCATCGCTCCAACTTCTTCTCCTTTTGATCTTGATCTAATTTGGTTCAATTAAACCCATTTAAACCACACTTCCATTCAATTCGAAAGCAAAATTATAAAATAAATAAATTTCAAGACATAAACATTTGCATTCGGCATTCATGCACTACTTTGTTCAAGTGCATTCAAAATATTTGGGAACACTTTGATAATAATCTCATCAATGTGCTTTAACTTAAAACTTATCTTGCTGTCTATGGCCATATATTAACTTGATAAAAGTGTACCTATGTACCCGAATTCATTAACTCAATTTCATGCTCTCCTATGGCCGAATATGCCAATTCAATGTACCCATGCATTTTCTTCAACATACGACCAAGAAACAAGCTAGATAACCACAACTTATTCATCCTAATTCCAGCCGAATATTAGCTTGTTTAAACCCAAAATTTAACATGATTTTTATTAGCATCCTAAGCAAACAATTACTATTTCATAAGACTTATTAAATCAAGCTAAGGTATCCACCATTTTTTTTTCTATCTATCAAACAATGTAACCAACCATAGCCAACATGCTTTCATCAAACATGAAAAGGCCATAGAACTAGGTCATGGCCGAATCTAAGGACAGCTTAAATCTCAAATTTTTGCACAAGAACTCGATAATATATAAGGCTACCAACACAACCATGCAAAACCATCAAAGAAATGGAGCTTGATACCTCACCTTAGGGACACATGCACAGCCGAATGAAGAAGATAAGTTTCTTCTCTTCTTGAAGGTAAGTTTCGGGTAGGAGATGAGTGAGGGAAGAAGAAAGAAATTTTCTTTTTGTTTAAAATCAATTCTCATCCATTTAGCATGCTTATCATATAATAATACTTAAAATTTAATATACATAGAAAGCATAATATTCTTGCATGCTTGCCGTCCACCTTGTTTAAATATGGGGAATTTGACATGCAAATCCCCATGTTTAATGGACAATCCACCTAGCCCCCTTTTTATTAATGCCCACTACTTTGGTTCTTCTTGCAATTTAGACCTTTAGCAAATTAAACACTTAGATGGCTAAGATTTTCCACAAAATTTTCACACTTATTAAATCACACATAACAGACACAAAACATAATATTTAAAATATCTCTCAGGCTCGGATTCGTGGTTCCGAAACCACCATTCCGATTAGGGTCAAAATTGGTCTGTTACAACTCTCCCCTCCTTAAGGATTTTCGTCCCCGAAAATCTTACCGTTAAATAGGTTCGGATATTGTTGCTTCATTGATTCTTCAGGCTCCCACGTGGCCTCTTCAACTCCGTGACGATTCCATAGAATCTTTACTAATGGAACCCTTTTATTTCTTAGCTCTTTAGTTTCCCGAGCTAAGATACGGATCGGTTCCTCATCATAGGTCAAATCAGATCGAATTTCAATCTCTGATGGAGTGATCAATGGGACGGATCCGATCTGTATCTGCGAAGCATCGAAACGTGGAATACATTGTGTATCTTTTCTAAGTCAAGGGGCAGTTTCAATCGATAAGCCACAGGCCCTATACGCTCGATGATTTCATACGGTCCGATAAATCTCGGACTCAATTTGCCTTTCTGACCGAATCGGAGTATTTTCTTCCACGGAGAAACTTTCAAGAACACCCGATCTCCGACCTGAAATTCAATGTCCTTGCGTTTTAAATCGGCATAGGACTTTTGACGATCCGAAGCAGCTTTCAAATTTCTTCTAATTACAACCACCTTCTGTTCAGTTTCTTTAATCCAATCAACACCGTATATCTTATTCTCACTGAGTTCAGTCCAATACAGTGGTGTGCGACATTTCCGACCATATAAGGCTTCATAAGGTGCCATTTTTATGCTAGATTGAAAGCTATTATTGTAAGCAAACTCAATCAAAGGTAGGTATCGTTCCCACGTACCTTCGAACTCGAGAACGCAACACCTCAACATGTCCTCAAGTATCAAAATAGTTCGCTCAGACTGACGTCTGTTTGCGGATGGAAGGCTGTACTAAAATGAAGTTTAGTACCTAATGCATCTTGCAATTTCTTCCAGAATCGCGATGTAAATCTTGGGTCTCTATCTGAAACAATGGAACTCGGTACACCGTGCAATCTTACAATCTGCGACACATACAATTCGGCGAGTTTGTCAAGGAATAGTCGGTACGTACCGGCACAAAATGAGCTGATTTAGTTAGTCTATCAACGATAACCCATACGGCATCTTTCTTACTAGGTGTCATAGGGAGACCAGATACAAAATCCATGGTGATTCTATCCCATTTCCATTCGGGTATCATGATTGGCTGAAGCAATCCGGATGGAACCTGATGCTCAGCTTTCACCTGTTGACAGATTAAGCACGTGGAGACAAATTCGGATATATCTCGTTTCATGCCAGGCCACCAATAGAACTGTTTCAAATCATTATACATTTTCGTGCTACCCGGGTGTATCGACATTCGGCCATTATGGGCCTCACTCAGAATCATCTGTATCAAATCTGAGTTCATCGGAATACACAATCGACTTTTATAATTCAAACAGTCGTTTGCATCTATCTGGAAATCTGATTCTGTAGCGTTTTCACACTGGATCGAATAGCAACTAACTTTTCATCAACTTTCTGTGCATCGCAAATTTGTTGAATAAACATCGGTCTTGCTTGTAACTCGGCTATGATCGAACCATCCTCGGACATAGTCACCCGTGCGTTTAATGCACGAAGAGCAAATAATGATTTTCGACTCAACGCATCCGCAACAACATTAGCTTTCCCCGGATGGTAGTCAATCACTAATTCATAGTCTTTCAGCAATTCTAACCATCGGCGTTGTCTCAAATTTAGATCTTTCTGAGTCATTAAATATTTTAGACTTTTATGATCTGAATAAACATGACATTTTTCGCCAAATAAATAGTGACGCCAAATTTTCAATGCGAACACAATGGCTGCCAACTCCAGATCGTGAGTTGGGTAATTTTTTTCATGTGGCTTCAACTGTCTTGAAGCGTAGGCTATCACCTTGCCTTCTTGCATTAGGACGCAACCCAACCCATTCAAAGATGCATCACTAAACATAGTAAATTCTTTACCCGATTCAGGCTGAGTCAACACTGGAGCCCCGGTTAAAAGGGCTTTCAACTGCTCGAAACTCTTCTGGCATTTTTCTGACCACTCAAATTTGACATCTTTCTGTAGTAGCCTCGTCAAGGGTGCAGCTATTACGGAAAAACCTTTTACAAATCGTCTATAATATCCCGCGAGGCCTAGGAAACTTCGGATCTCGGAAACATTCTTTGGTGGTTTCCACTCGAGTATAGCTGCTATCTTGTTTGGATCCACCCGAACACCTGACACTGAAACAACATGACCCAAGAAGCTGACTTCATTCATCCAGAACTCACACTTACTGAACTTTGCATATAACCGTTGATCTCTCAAAGTTTGTAGTACTACTCTCAAATGCTTAGCGTGTTCCGCTTCATTTTTGGAGTAGATCAATATATCATCAATAAACACTACTACAAACCGATCCAAGAACCGTCTGAAGACCCGGTTCATTAGATCCATAAAAACAGCAGGCGCATTAGTAAGTCCAAAAGGCATAACCAAAAACTCATAATGTCCGTACCTCGTTCGAAATGCCGTCTTTGGCACATCTGAATCTCTGACTCTTAATTGATAATAGCCCGATCTCAGATCTATTTTTGAAAACACTGAAGCCCCCTTCAACTGATCAAATAAATCATCAATCCGAGGTAACGGGTACTTATTCTTTATAGTTACCTTATTTAGTTGCCGGTAGTCGATACACATTCGCATTGTCCCATCTTTCTTTTTCACCAATAAGACTGGTGCACCCCACGGAGAAAAACTCGGTCGTGCGAAACCCCTCTCTGTCAATTCTTGCAACTGTGCTTTCAATTCTTTCAATTCAGTAGGCGCCATTCGGTACGGGGCTATCGAAATTGGGGTCGCATTCGGCACTAATTCAATGCCGAACTCAATCTCTCGTACTGGGGGTAGGCCCGGCAGCTCTTCAGGAAATACATCGGTGTATTCACATACAACTGGTACCGATTTCATTAGTTTCTCGGACACTTTATTATCCAGTACATAAGCCAAATAGGCCTCACACCCTTTTCTCACATACTTTTGGGCTACCATTGAAGATATTACTGTAGGCAACTCATTTACATCACAGGATTTTATTCTGATTGTCTCACCGTTTCGGCATTTCAAATCAATAAACTTTCTTTTGCAATCCACCACTGCCTCATGTGAGGTTAACCAATCCACACCCAAGATTATATCAAATTCATCGAAGGGCAACAACATCAAGTCAGCTGGAAAGCAATAGTCTCGTACCATCAACGGGCAACCCCTACACACTTTATTAACAAGCACACATCTACCCAAAGGGTTGGATACACGAATTACAAACTCGGTAGACTCAACTAGCAGAGTCTTACCAAATTTTAAAGTTTCACACACATAAGAATGAGTCGAACCAGGATCAATTAGTGCAATCACAGTAGTATCAAAAAGAGTGAAAGTATCGGTAATGACGTCGGGGGAGGAAGCATCCTCTCTAGCTCGCGCAGCATATGCTCTAGCCGGAGCTCTAGCCTCAGATCGATCTGTAGCGTTCTTCGTTCCTTTCTGGCTACCACCTACATTGCCTGAATGTCTGGGTGGTCTACCTCGCATTGGCACGCTGCTCGGTGTAGTGTTCTGAACTGCATTCTGCTCAGCTAACTTCGGACACTCTCTGATAAAATGATCTAACGATCCACACTTATAGCAAGACCGGTCATGGAATCTACAACTCCCTGAGTGCCATTTCCCACAGTGCTTGCATTCAACTCTATTTTGTGGAATGTTACCAACACTGGCTATCGAGGTAGCTCGGGAGCTCATAGGAGGTCGATCCCGTCTAGGCGGATCTGTAGTAGCTTTCTGTCGGCAGTAGTCATCTCTGGGCTTCTTGCTCGTGGAATGAAAGACTTTACCCGAAGACCTTTTTCGGATGTCTCTGGCTTCTGTATCAGCCTTTCTTTTTTCTTTCCCGAGCTCTTCGGCTTTGCAGGCTCTCTCAACTAAAGTTACAAACTCTTGGATTTCAAGGACGCCAACAAACATCTTTATATCTTCATTTAGGCCGTCTTCGAATCTTTTACACATAATGGCTTCAGTAGAGACACACTCTCTAGCATAACGGCTGAGCCTGACAAATTTTCTTTCATACTCCGTTACCGTCATTCGTCCTTGTTTCAGCTCAAGGAACTTTTCGTTTTTGATCAATAAATCTTTGGCTAATATACTTTTTGCGAAATTCAGTTTGGAAGAAATCCCATGTCACTTTTTCTTTCGGAACCACTGATACTAGTGTATTCCACCAGTGATATGCAGTGTCCCGTAGTAAGGATATAGTACACTTCAAGCATTCATCCGGAGTACAAGACAACTCATCAAGTACCCGAATAGTGTTATCAAGCCACATTTCGGCTCTCTCAGCATCATCATCGTCATTGGCTTTAAATTCTTCGGCCCCATATTTTCGAATTTTGTCAACCGGAGGCCTACTAGATCTCATTGGACCCATCATTGGGGGAGCTAGAGGATCCGGGGTTGGATTATTCGGGGGCGGAGGTTGGGGGACAGCCGGATTATTTTGAATAAATTGGGCAAACCATTCGTTCATCATCCGATAAAAGGCTTGTTTAGTTTCTCCTTCGTGGCTACCCGAAACAGGTCGAGAGTCTATCGGCGCTGATCCATGGGTACGGTCAGGCGCCACGCTCTCCACATCATCAGCCACAGCTCTTTCTGGTTCAGAATCCATTTACTATACAAAACAAAATTCAGGCTGTCAGAAGTCACCACACTATCAACATATAACCACAGGCATGTATAGCTAGACTCACACGCGCCACGGTAGTCCTAGAATCGACTAAACCGTAAGCTCTGATACCAATCAAATGTAACACCCCTTACCCGAAACCCTCGCCGGAATCGAGTACGTGGCGTTACTAGACGTGACCATTAACTCGGGGAGTAAAATTTTTAAAGCTGTCCAACTGCGTCACGCTGACTAAATCGGCCATAACTCGAGTTACAGAACTCGAAATTTGAATCCGTAAATTTTCCTTGAAACTAGACTCATATAACTATTCACCATAATTTTTACAGAATTTTTCATGTGGCCAATTAGTACAGTTTATTCTTAAAAGTTACCCTTATTACACTGCTGGACAATTCTGACCTGACCCTATAAAACTGCGGTTATCTGGTTGCACAAATTTTCTATGATGTTTTTGTTTATACCAATGAAAAATAGACTCATTTAGGATTCTACACATATAAACCATGATTCCTAATTATTTTTGTACCATTTTTAGCAAATTTTCCAAAACAGAACAGTAGCTCACGAATTCATTTAGAGCAGGTCTCGTTAAAACTTAATTATTTCATAATATACAAATCTTTTACTACTCTGTTTCTTTCATGTAAAAATAGACACACTAAGGTTCAATTTCATAACTCACTCACCTCCAAATTCATTATACCCTATTTTTGGTGATTTTTCTAAGTCACGTCACTGCTGCTACTACAAGCTGTTTTATTGCATTCTTAAAATAAACTAGCTTCTACCCGGACCTCCCTTACTTCTCAAATACAAGGATTCAATTCATATACAAACATTTCCTTAATAAAACGATTAACTTGATTAGGAATGCATAGGCGTTGCCACCATGAACCAACTTACATCAAATCACACCAACGTACTTAACAAAAATTTAGCCATTTTCGCATGGCTATTCTTTTTAGTGTTTACACATGAACCTTAAAATTTCATCAAACAAAACCAAGCCTATCCTATACATGCCTTCGCTTAACACCAAAATGAAAGAGTACCCAAAATGTAGATTGATAGTGTGAGCAACTTTCCGGCAATCCCGATGAGCTTGTGGCTTGCTCCTAATCTATAAAACAGAGGGAAACATCTCACATAATTAAGCTTACTAGCTTAGTAAGTCCTTTCTCATGATAATAGAACATTTAATTATTTACGAAAAGAAAACAATCAACATATGGCAAGTAAGTAAATAGTTTACACAAGTCAAATAATAGTAATTCGGTAACCTCGGTAAATTAGGGATCATTTCCTAGACCTACATTTCGTCGTAGTTCATATAAGCATATCGCATGAAAATCTACTTTCTTAACGTCTATACATGAAAACCAATCGTTCCATAATAGCACGTTCTAAGCTCAACTTCCGTCAAATTACATCCATTGATATTAATTTGACCCAAGTAATATTAAACATAGCAAACCTTACATACTTACCTGAACCGTATCATTAACAAGTTAGCTCTAAAATTTGTCTTGAACAGGATTCAGTTTCTCTTTGGTAAAATACATCACCGGCATCGAGCCTGCTAGGCGTAAAAGCCTGAATAGTAACACCGGCACAAGGCCTGCTAGGCGTAAAACCCGATAAAAAACACCGGCACGAGGCCTGCTAGGCGTAAAGCCCGATAAAAAACACCGGCACGAGGCCTGCTAGGCGTAAAGCCCGAATATGTCACTGGCGCGAAGCCTGCTAGGCATAAAGCCCGATTATGTCACCGGCACGAGGCCTGCTAGGCATAAAGCCCGAATGTCAAAAATAGCTTTACATACTTTTCGTATTTCATTGTCACATATCGAACCATATACACCTATTCACATTTAGTTAAATACATTTGAAATCAACCCAATCCATCATCATCACATTCGGCCAACTCATGGTTTTACACCAACTCATACAATTTCCATCATTCATTAGATTTTGTAAACAACCTCAAAACATAAGATTGCTCAAGAACTCACTTATTCATTTGCATTTGCCAAATAAATTCTCTTCAATACTATACTTTTACACTCGGCTAGGTCATGAATTTATACTATAAATTTCTACAGTTTATCATTCACCTACTCCGTAATTAACTCATGGACATATTGTAAATAAAGGACTTACCTTAAAAGTAGATAGATTCAAAATCTCCACTATTCGTTTAGTTTAGCTTTTCATCGCTCCAACTTCTTCTCCTTTTGATCTTGATCTAATTTGGTTCAATTAAACCCATTTAAACCACACTTCTATTCAATTCGAAAGCAAAATTATAAAATAAATAAATTTCAAGACATAAACATTTGCATTCGGCATTCATGCACTACTTTGTTCAAGTGCATTCAAAATATTTGGGAACACTTTGATAATAATCTCATCAATGTGCTTTAACTTAAAACTTATCTTGCTGTCTATGGCCATATATTAACTTGATAAAAGTGTACCTATGTACCCGAATTCATTAACTCAATTTCATGCTCTCCTATGGCCGAATATGCCAATTCAATGTACCCATGCATTTTCTTCAACATACGACCAAGAAACAAGCTAGATAACCACAACTTATTCATCCTAATTCCAGCCGAATATTAGCTTGTTTAAACCCAAAATTTAACATGATTTTTATTAGCATCCTAAGCAAACAATTACTATTTCATAAGACTTATTAAATCAAGCTAAGGTATCCACCATTTTTTTTTCTATCTATCAAACAATGTAACCAACCATAGCCAACATGCTTTCATCAAACATGAAAAGGCCATAGAACTAGGTCATGGCCGAATCTAAGGAGAGCTTAAATCTCAAATTTTGCACAAGAACTCGATAGTATATAAGGCTACCAACACAACCATGCAAAACCATCAAAGAAATGGAGCTTGATACCTCACCTTAGGGACACATGCACAGCCGAATGAAGAAGATAAGTTTCTTCTCTTCTTGAAGGTAAGTTTCGGGTAGGAGATGAGTGAGGGAAGAAGAAAGAAATTTTCTTTTTGTTTAAAATCAATTCTCATCCATTTAGCATGCTTATCATATAATAATACTTAAAATTTAATATACATAGAAAGCATAATATTCTTGCATGCTTGCCGTCCACCTTGTTTAAATATGGGGAATTTGACATGCAAATCCCCATGTTTAATGGACAATCCACCTAGCCCCCTTTTTATTAATGCCCACTACTTTGGTTCTTCTTGCAATTTAGACCTTTAGCAAATTAAACACTTAGATGGCTAAGATTTTCCACAAAATTTTCACACTTATTAAATCACACATAACAGACACAAAACATAATATTTAAAATATCTCTCAGGCTCAGATTCGTGGTTCCGAAACCACCATTCCGATTAGGGTCAAAATTGGTCTGTTACACATAATCAATAAAGTGAGCATGGAAAAGAATATATGCTCTAATAGGCTCAAAATCTCACAAAAATTATGGGTGTTTTGACATCAACCTTGTAAATTTCAAACTTCAAGATAATATTTAGATTCAGCTCAACAACCTAGCAAGGATTTTAATTCTGAAAAATAGACTTATCATGCTTGATTCTCTAATATTCTTCTAATTTAATCATCAATGCACAATTAACTATGACTTAATCTAAAACATATCAATAAAAATCATAAACCATCAGAAATTTCATCCTAATTAGTAATATGAGGAAATTACTTAAAAACAAGACTAAATTCAGGGATTTTGAGAATAATGAAGAAAGTTAGGCCGGATTTGAGAATAATGCAGAAAGTTAGGCCATTTCTTCAAATAAATATTCACCCCCACACTTAATATTTACATTGTCCTCAATGTACAAAGACAGATATAAAATTCAAGACAGAGGGAGAGGTGAAACTTCCTGAATTTGGACGGTTTCCTGGAGTTGAAAGTCGATAGGGGTGGTGGTTGTTGCCGAGCTCTGCGCTAGATGAAGAAATTGGAGAGCTCGTAAAGAATTAGCCGAGATTTATTAAGACATATTTAAAATAAACTAAATATATATTTAAAGATAAGAAAACTAAAGAACATTAAAATAAATAGTAAAATAAAGTTAAAAGAAAAGGTGGATGGACCGAAGAGTCCTTATTGATGGATGGTTCGCGAGGTGGGTGTGACCTCTAGGGCTGCTGAGGTGCTGGCGGTGGCGGAAGTGGTGTGATTCCCAAACAGCCTTTAGAACTCCTCGGGCTGCGGTGGTGGTGGTCGTGATTCCCAAGGAGTGATTCCCTAGCAGCCTGACGAACCTGACACTAAGAAACTAAAATATATTAACTAAATTAAGCATAAGATTGTCAAAGAGAAGGAAATTGAAGCAAAAGAGAAAAGAAAAGTAAAAACTATATGGTCTCAAAGACCCTTGGCTTGTTGTTTGGATGAAGCGGCCGGCATGAGCTTATGTATAGGGGTCACCCCGGGTGAGATTATGCTTGGCTTCTTCCGCTTCTTCGGCATGGCTTTGGTGTGGCTCAAGAGCTATTGAGACTTGTTATGGAGAGGGAAATCTAAAAATAAATTGGGGGGGAGGGAAGAAAAGAAGTGAACAGTGGAAATAATGGGGAAGGGAGGTTGGGTTTAAATAGAGGCTCAATTCTGGTACTTTCCCACGCCCGTGAGCTGAGGGCGTGTCGATGCACACGGCCACTTCGCACGGCCGTGTGTCTAGGCGTGTTGTTTCTCCATGCCCGTTTTTTAGCCAGCCACACCCATTGGTGACAAGTCAGTATGTTGGCACGGTTGGGAGGCACGGGCGTGTTCTGCCCGTGGTTTGCAAGTTAGTAGCTTCACACGGTCGTAGGGCACGACCGTGCCACTTTGTCGGTGCCCGTGGGGGAGTGGTTGAGTCCGTGACTTCAAAAATTGGTTGGGACTGATTTGTACCGCATCTGCTATGTCAGTACAGAGATTTTGGTGGTCCACACGGCCATGGCCACGACCGTTGCATGGCCGTGTGGCTTGGAAATCTGCACTTTTGCGTTAGTTTAAAAACTAAATTTTCAGAAGTAAGAAAAAGAAAAGAAACTAAAAAAATAAATGTGAATAAGGTTAGTTCTCGGGTTGCCTCCCGAGAAGCGCTTGTTTATAGTCTTAAGCTAGACTTTCCTTGTATTTAAAAAAATCAGGGAGGTTTAAAGGTTTGAATATCTTCCCTCATGCTTACAGTTCTATTTTCTTGATAAAGTTTAAGTCGAGAAGCGTTTACCTTAGAAGTGCCGAATGTTGGATTGCTTACCTCGACTGTTTCGTGTGGGAAAATATTGTGTACCTTAAGTGGAATTTCTTTGTTTACTTTCAGGCCTGATGTGGTGATGTGAGGGTCGGCTTTGTCTAACAGTACCTGGTCTCTTATTTTGAAATGGTTTGATGTTCCTATGAGCTCTTCTGAGGGCTCCTTCGGTTTTACTTTGTGCGGTTCCTGTTCCTCTTTGAATTGTGTTTTCTGCTCTTTTAGTTTGTTGACCCTAAGGCTTTGTTCCTTGTGTAGTTCTTCCTTGTTGGCTTGGGGTCTATGATTTGGCTCCGGTTTGTATCCTTGTGGTGTTTTCTGCGATGAAGGTTGCACAAATTGATTATCAACTGAATTGACTTTCTTACCTTCATCGATTGTTGTCCTGGCCGAGTCAAGAGCTTGAAGATTGATTGATTCGTCACTACACAAAGTATGAGTTCTCCTGTGGCAACGTCAATTTTAGTCTTGGCAGTTGCTAGAAAGGGTCTTCCTAAAATTAAGGGGATTGAATTATCATCATCCATGTCTAAGACAACAAAATCTACTGGAAAAATGAATTTGTCAATTTTTACAAGAACATCTTCGATAATACCCCTAGGAATTCTAACAGTTTTATCAGCTAATTCAATGCTCATCCTAGTCTGTTTGGGTTTCCCTAGACCTAGTTGTTTAAACATTTTATAAGGCATGACATTTATACTTGCTCCTAAATCAGCTAACGCATTATCAATAGTTAAATTACCAATTAAACATGGAATTGTAAAACTCCCTGGATCTTTTTGCTTTCGCGGTAGTCTATTCTGTAACATTGCTGAGCATACTGCATTTAATTCCACATGTGGTTCCTCGTCTAATTTGCGCTTGTTCGTCAAGAGCTGCTTTAAAAATTTTCTCGAGTCTGGCATCTGAAAAAGAGCTTCAAGAAGAGGTAAGTTGATAGTAATTTCTTTAAAAGTTTAAGAAACTTACTGAACTGTTCTTCTGTATCATCTCTTTTCATTGCTTCGGGATAAGGTATGTGAGGTTGGTACTCTTTGATTACCGGTTTTGGCTTTTCTTGCGTTACCTCTATTTTACCTTTTTCTACCTTGTTTTCTTGTATTGAGTTGGGTTCATCTAACCCTTTACTATCATGAGCTGTGATGGCTTGAATTTGCTCCTCTGGGTTGATCTCCGTGTTACTTGGTAGACGTCCTTGCGGTAGTTCAGACATTAACTTTGCAAGTTGTCTGACTACTTTAGTGACTTCCCCTACTGACTTAGTAAGTTCCCTGACTCGGTCCTTGGCTTTTTCAACCGATGTTTGTTGACTTTTAAGTGTTTTCTCAGTATCTTGGAGACGATTTTCTGTGGCTGCCATGAATTTTGTCAGCATCTCTTCATGGTTTGGCTTTTTCTTTTGCGGATATGGGTGATTTCGGAATTTTGAGAAGGTTGTTGTCTTTGATTTCCTTGATTTCTTTGACCACCCCATGAAAAATTTGGGTGGTTCCTCCAACCTGGATTGTAAGTATTACTATAAGGATTATTATTAGATATGAAATTATTACCTATATAGTTCATCTGTTCGCTCTCTACGCCCAGTTGGTAGGGTAGGTACTCAGGATTCGCCACAGTTCCACTTGCGTCGCACTGCATAACTGGGTGTACCCGCGAAGAATACAAACTATCAAGCTTTTTATTTTTCATCTCTATCTGTGTTGATAGTGTGGTCACTTCATCGAGGTTGTAAACTCTCAGTGATTTTGTTGGTTTAATCCTTGTAGCTTTCCACTAATAGTTATTCAGTGACATCTCTTCAATGAACTCGTAGGCTGCTTCAGGAGTTCTGTTGTTCAGGGTTCCACCGGCAGCTGAATCAATTAATTGCCTCGTTGAGGGGTTTACACCGTTATAGAAGGTTTGGACTTGTAGCCATAAGGGTAAACCATGGTGCGGACACCTTCTCAAGAGATCCTTGTATCTCTCCCATGAGTCGTATAATGTCTCTAGATCCATCTGCACAAAAGAAGAGATATCATTCCGTAATTTGGCCGTTTTGGCCGGTGGGAAATATTTTAATAGAAATTTTTCGGTCATTTGTTCCCATGTAGTGATTGACCCTCGTGGTAACGAGTTTAACCACTGTTTGGCTTTATTTCTTAATGAAAAGGGAAATAATCGAAGACATATGGCATCATCAGAAACGCCATTTATCTTGAAGGTATCACATAACTATAAAAAATTAGCTATATGAGTGTTTGGGTCTTCGTCCTGTAATCCATCAAATTGAACAAATTGTTGAATCATTTGTATTGTGTTAGGTTTTAATTCAAAATTATTAGCAGCTATAGCAGGCCTAACAATACTCGATTCTGCTCCTGTTAAATGCGGTTTAGCATAATCAAACATAGTACGTGGAGCATTGTTTTCTCCCACATCATGTGGTTGTGGATTCTTCTCGTCCATCCCTTCAGTAAGATTGGATCTGCCTTCTTGATTTTCCTCTGTGTAATTCAGGGCTCGCCTTATTTCTCTACGATTTCTTCGAGCGGTAGCTTCAATATCACTGTCGTATACTAAAGGTCCTCTCGGGTTCCTTCTAGTCATAAACTGGAGGTACCTGCTGGAAAAGAAAGAAAGAGAATTTAGAAAAAATCAAAATTTGACCTAAAAATAAAAATAATGGCTAAAGTAATAAAAATAGAGCTTTCTTAATATTTTAGTTCCCTGGCAACGACGCCAAAAACTTGATCGCTGGAATCAGACTCTTAAAATTTATAAAGAGAATGATTGAACCTGCAAACTAACTCTGACAACGATTAAATGCAAGTGTACCTATCGAATAGTAGTATAACTTAGGCAAGACTAGATTGTTGAACCCAAAGGAACTAAAAATACTAATACTAACCTTCTTTTTATTATCTAGCCTAAAATAAATGAAGTTGTTTAGATCTAACGACTACTAAGCTAAAGACGCAAAAACAAAAAGAATGAATTGGGAAATAACTTGAAGGAAGACTCAGTTGACTTAAGGCGATACCCTCAGAAAGAATCCACCTAGACTCCACTTGTTATTTAACCCTGAACCATACGATTTATTCACTTGACTTGATCCATAGGATTCCCTAATTTATATTAAACCCTCTCTCGAGGCGAATAACGTCTAACCCTAGGTTAATTAACAGAAATCTCTTTCTCACTTAATAACCCCCTAGAATAGCAGTAAATCAATCTATGGAATCCTATATTAGGTTTCACCCTAATCCGGCAAAATCTCGTCACCCTATCTTTAGGCGCGCGAGCGACTCCGATTTAATTGTGCTAGATCTATGAATAGGCAAGGACTTTTGCTCCACCACCTAAACACATCATACTTGAATCAATATCCCGAAAATATTAACACATGAATTAAGCGCACATAATTAAGAACAAATCAAGTATTTATCTTATAGTTCAGAAAATAATAACAAGATTCATCTAGGTTTCATCCCCTTCAGGTATCTGAGGGGTTTAGTTCATTTCAAATAAAGAAAACATCTCAAAAGAAAAGATAAAAAAAAAAAAGAAATCCCTAAAACTCCCTGAAGGAATTGATGGAGAGATCCGCCGCCTTGAGTAGAATTTCGGCTTCTTGAGATGGATCAACTGGCTATCTTCGAGTGATTCCCACAACTCTGACCTTTTCGGCTTGGCTCCTTGGCCTAGCTAACCGCCCCCTTTCAGGTAACACTTAGGGGGTTTATATAGGCTCTTGGAATGTGTTTCTTCGCCCCAAAGTATCCAAATCTGAATGAAATTGCTCTTTTCCATGATAGGGACATGGCCATGTCACACGCCCGTGTGACTAGTCTTCAAGCCGTGTTCGGACTTCTTTAATGAGGCACGGCCGTGTTAATCGGGGGTAAGGCCGTGTTCTAGATGATCAATGTGGCACGGCCGTGTGGGCTTAAGTCCAGGCCATGTGGATTTCGTGATATGGCCCATTTACTCCGTTTTGGGCCCGTTTTATGTTCTTTTCGTCCTCGGGTGCTTTCCTGGGTATAAGACATGAAAAGAAAGGATTAAGAGCACCTTTTTACATAAATCGAGGCTTAAATTATCCAAAAGCATACTAAATGTGGGATTAAAATATGTTACATTTGTGGTTTATCAGATTCAAACAATCTAAGTCACAATTTTTTATAGCACAAAAACATAGGTGTTTCCCCTTACCTAAATAATTACCTTTGATCCAAAATCGACAAGAATTGACATCCTTACTAAAGATTCACTCAAATCACTCAAGGTGTTTTAAGGTTCAAATTAAGCACTCATAAGTCAGACATGAAAAGTTAATCCTATAGGCTTGCATGAAAACCAAATCTCCACCACTATAAAATGAGATGATACACAAATCAAAAGGTCTTTAAAAGGGTTGTAATGGGGCTTGGGTTAAAGGTGTGGATAAAGGCTGAATTAGAGGGTTAGAATCGAGATCGAATTGACAATTTACCTTACTAGAAACAACGAACTAATAATTAATAGTTACATCAAATAATACGAGTTTCTTCTCAAAATGTGAAATTAATTGCTTTAAGCTCAATAATATCAAACTAATAATAGATAAATTTCCATTTTTTTAAGAATAAGAACATACAATAATAAGATAGAATTTAACAACTGAAATAAAGAAAATAGTTAGGCAGCTGATCAAATCAAATCTCGACAAAAGGGGAGTCAAAGTAGGAAAAGTAAAAATTTGGTTTTGGGTTAATATTAATGGTTAAGTCAAGAAATGGTTTATTAGGATCAAAGGGGTTCACTAGGGGTTAATTATGGAGGTAGGCTTTTTGGTGGATTAAGTGGGTTAAAACCTAGGTGCCTTTATCATCTCAGTATATCAAATCAAGGGTGTGGTTTCGACATGTATAATCGAAGGAAGTTCTAGAATAACAAATCAATATTGACACACTCATAATCAATAAAGTGAGCAAGAAAAATATATGCTCTTAAAGGCTCAAAATCTCACAAAAATTTATGGTTTTTGATGTTAATCTTGCAAATTCCAAACTTCAAAGTAATATTTAAATTTAGAAAAACAACCTAATAAATTTTTAATATTGAAAATAGACTTATCATGCTCGATTCTCTAGTGTCTTAGATTTTAAACCATCAATGCACAATTATCTATGACTTAATCCAAAACATATCAATGAAAACCAAAAATCAATAGAAGTTTCATACTAATAGTGATACAAGAAAATTATTTAAGAACAAGACATAATTCAGAGATTTTCTAATAGTAGTATAGTTAACCTCCCTACACTTAAGATGTACATTGTCCTCAATGTACAAAGATAGGTAATTATAATATAATAATAAAATCATAAGATATGGAGAGAAGTGAAACTTCCTAAATTTTGGATGGAGTCAAAGAAAAGAAACGGGAGAAGGTTAGGCAGAGTTGAAGGTGGAGGTGGATACTCTGGTGGTGGTGTGGTCGTTCCTTAACTTTTAACCTAAATTAAATAAATCAAAATATAATAATATAAATTAAAGACAAGAAAGATAAAGAAAAATAATTTAAAAATGAAAATAAAAGAAAAAGAAAAAATAAATAGACTCAAATGTCCTTGTTTTGTCGAGTCAATGAAGTGGCCGGCATGAACTTATGTAGAGTGGTTGCACACGGGGAGACTGCGCTAGGATCCTTTTGATTTTTCGACATGGGGATGGTGGGCTTGGTCTAGCCTCTAGTATTAGTTATTGTGTATTGTGGCAAGGATGGTGGTCGGTGTGGTGGCGGTGTAAAGATGGGATAAGGGAAAGGGGAAAGGGATAGGGTGGAGGGAGAAAGAAAAAAGAGGAAGGGGGTGGTGGCTGGTGGTGGAAAGTAGAAAAGCTGTGGTGGCTAGGGTTGGGGAGAAAGGGATTTGGGAAGAAAGTAAGAATGAGGGGGTTTAAATAGAAATCGAGGCATCTGGTTGCTGCCCACGCCCGTGTACACTGGGCGTGTTAGGTCACACGACCGTATCGCACGGCCGTGTGATGTTTCATTCATTTCTCCCACGCCTGTGTGGATGTTTCCACACCCATGTTGTTTGATCAGTATCGACCACGGCCTACAGACACGGGCGTGCCGCACGCCCGTGTAGATTTCTCAGTTTCAACCACGGCTTAGGGACACGGGCGTGCTGGACGCCCGTGTTACTTTCTCAGTGTTGACCTGTAACAGTCAGGTTTATACCCTAGTCGGAACAGTGGTTTCGAGACCACAAATTCGAGTCTGTATAATATTTTAATATTATATTCTGTGCCGTTGATATGTGACTAAACATGTTTTAAATTTTCGTAAGTTAACTTGACTGTTTATGTGTCCAATTTGATTAAAGAATTGAATTGCATTAAATGTGAAACTTGCATGCTATATGTTAAAGTGCCTATGTGTTGTGGCTTTTTAAAGAAGAGGCCTTATGAGGCAAATAAACCAATAAGTATTTAGTGGATGACTAAAAGTCATTAATGGTCTTATGTATATAGGTTATAAATATTTTGTAATAAGGACAATTTTGTAAATGGGTATTAATATGAATATTAATAATAGAAACAAATGAAAGATGAAAGTTATCATCTTTTATGAGTGCCGAATATTGAAGAAAGAAAGAAGAAGGAAGTGAGCTAGGTTTGGCTATTAAATTGCTTGATTAAGGTAAGTTTTGACTTCAGTTTTTGATAATTTCTACGTTTTTGTAATCGTTGCTTTGAGAGGTACAAAACCCATGTATTAATTTTGTGAATTGATGATGTTGGTGTGATATTCCATTGGTGATATGTTGAGCTTTATGATGATTTATGGTGTTAAATGAAAGATTTGAACTAGATGAATATACTTTGTTCTTGAATTTTTGATGAATTTAGCTAATTAGGGCTAAATTGTGAAAATAGTAATTTGAGGGACTAAATTGCAAAGTTGATGGAAAATATGGGCTTATATGATATGCATAAACATTCGGCTAAGCTTGGATGTGTGATGATTTTGTGAATTTGATGTTTTGAGAAAAATAGACTAAATTGATAAATTGTGCAAATGTGAGGGTTAATTTGTAAATAGCCCTAAATGTGTGTCCTTGGATTGAATTGAATGAATTAGTGAATAAAAGAGTTAATTTTGAATATGTTTAGATCAAGAACCGAGGAAAACGGACTTAGATCGCGGGAAAGTGAAAGTAACCGAGTAGCCGTTTCCATTTTTGTTAAATCGAATCCGAGGTAAGTCATTATGTAAATAAACGAATTCGTATTGAATTATGTATGTTTTTATGACTATTGTTATCGATGAATACTTATGATATGATCTGTTCATGAATTCTGAGATAAGGATTACTTAGTGATAATGTCCGAGAAATCCCGTACGAACCTAGGAATAGATAAGATTAGCTATGTCATGACATAGGTATCTGTTTTGTTTTATCATATAAGACCTCGTTTGGGATGTTGGCATCGATTTGAGACTTTGTGTAAGACCATGTCTGGGACATCGACATCGTATTGATTCGTGTAAGACCCTGTCTGGGATAGTGGCATCGATATCTGAGTGCATATAAGACCTCGTCTGGGACGTTGGCATTGTACGACTATTCCGAGCTTTCTGAGTATCCTACTAGATTCCTTACAGTTCAACGGGTAAGTCTGTGATACAAAATGGCTATGTAAATAGTGAATCCGTTTTAGGTACGTTGATTCATACACTAAGTGTGTATATAAGGTAAGTTCCTATGTGATCTTACTATGATGATTTTGTATATTTAGATAACATTATGAGATGTGATAGTAAGCATGAAAGAGCTTTGTATATATGAGACTTTTGAATTGATGAATGTGGCAAATATGGCCAAGTACATGGACCAAAGTATATATATGTGATAATTTGCTAAGTGATTTAAAGGTGCCAATGTATCTATGAGTATATATATATGCCTTCTATGCTAAGTTTGTTTGTATTATGACTTACTAAGCTTTTGGAAAGCTTACTCTGTGTGTGCGTTTTCTCTGTTTTATAGGTCATCAAAACTACTGAAGGCTCGGGACCGTCAAGGATCGTTAACACACTATTCAACTTGTTTTTGGTACATTTTGGATATATATATTTTGCTAAGATATGGCATGTATAAGCTAGTCTTTTGTATTTGTAAATGAAGTGAATTTAGCCATGTGATTTGGCTAGTTATATGTTGGTATTATGTTTAAATGAATGTGATATATGAAGTATATCATGGTATTGTAACATCTCGAAATTGGGCTTAGGAGAATTGAGCCCAATGGGCCTTAGGCGTAGTAGCGTTTAAAATTTTTGAGAACGGCATTAATGCAAGTTAGACTTATTAGATAAGTGATTTTAAAAGGTTAGAGGGCTTCTATGAAGTCCCGGGATCAAATATTGGCTTTGGGGAAATTTTGGTTTTAGGTGAAAAAAACCCTGGAAGTTGGCAGGTAGGCCTTAAGAATAAAATATGGAGAAAAATGACACAAAAGGAGTGTGTGGTGTAGTGGCAAAGTGACGCCACTTAGGGGACAAGGGAGTGACGCCACAAGGAAGGAAGGAGGTCCAAGGTTCAAGTCTTGGCTTTTGCATTTTGGTTTCTTTTTACTTGGATCTTAGAATTTGGGCCATAGTTTATATTTAGTTGCGCATGGTTTAAGACACAAGAGGAGCTTGTGGCCAAGTGGTTAGCGGCGTGGATTATGTTGCAAGGGAGCCTAGGTTCGAATCTCGTGAGAAGCAAAGGAGTATTTATTTTGCGGATTGGACGGCAAGAGTTTCAGTTGAATTTAAACTCTACTGACGAAGGAAGGTGAAGAGCTAGCTATATAAAGAGCATTCCAGGAGGAGAGTTAACATACCTTGGAGGGCGTTTGGGCACAGGAGTGGTCGGAGCACGGATTAGCACCAAACTCCTATCAGGTGTGTGTGTGTACTTCTCTACTCTAGTTGTAGAGCGGCAAATGCCAAAGTGCCGGTCACGACAATAGTAGCCACACGAGTGTGCAAGTGCACATGTGGGGCTTCGACGCGATAGTTGAGGCCATCAATAGTATTCTTGTGGGTTGGGGCTGCTTGGGCCTCGATGGGCTGAAGTGGGCCCAATGGGCCTGTGGGCCCATATGAGTAAATTGTATGATTGTTTAGTATATGTTGAACTAGACTAGGTGGAACTTATATACGTGGCTAGATTTGTGCTAGGTGGGCCACACGAACGTGTGGGCCCGGATGGGCCGAAATCGGGTTTTAGGCCCAATTGTCCGGTACGACCGGAAATGGTAGCTGAGTCGCTAGTGGCGACATTAGGCCTTTGAAAAGGCCATTGCAGGTGCGAATTTACAAAAACACCCTTGGTGGGTAAATTACGAAAATACCCTTGGTAGGTAAAATTACGATTATACCCTTAGAGGTTGATTAGCTTGATTTTGTTGTTTTATGTCTATCTGATTATGATGGTAACTCATGTTATTCTTATATTTGATATATGTTTTGCATACATGACACATTGCATATATCTGAATAATATGTATGTTGCATGGGCATATGGGTGATATGATATGAAAGGGGAAGTGTTCCAGTGGTTTTTACCACATTATCCGGTGACTTATGTCACATATTATGTATCCAGTGACTTATGTCACATATTATGATTCCGGTGACTTTGTCACATTATCTGGTGGGCATGCCACGATTATAAGGGCGATGTGCAGTTGATTGCAGCGACTGCCTTCGATGGTGTGTAGCGGATGGAGGGTCGATTTAGTAATCCCCACGGTGTGATTGGCAGGTACGGGTGGTGTGTAGAGAATGGATACCTAGGTGGGTTCGGGATTGCATTTTCATTCTTATATGTACATGTGATTTAATATGCTATGGTTCGATATGCTATGTTATGGGCTTATGGCCGAATATGACTAGAGAATGGGTTTTGCATCATTTGGCATGTGCTATCTGCTATACTGTGGTGTTAGGGCTACGGCCCAATTCGATTTATGTGGGCTTCGGCCAAGTATGTTATTGTGAGGGCTAAGGCCCAATCTGCTTCTGTGGGCTTAGGTCCAGTTATCACTCGTAAGGGGAAACACACACTGAGTTTTCGTAAACTCACCCCCTCTTTTTAAATGTTTCAGGTAATCATTAGACCGCGGATTTGGGGAGCCGAGGCAGACTTGTGGTGGCCCTGCAATGTTTTCTCGTAAACTCGTTTCTTATATTTAAACTTACTTTTAATTTTGGGATTTTGATATGTAATAAGGCCTTTGGTATTTTATTTGGTTTTATCTTTCAATTTGGTTACTGTTTACTATTTAATGTTCAATATGGGATTTTTCTGAAATGATAATAAACCGTTTTTATTCAAAATTACTTAAACTCGATTTTCACAACAAATACAATTTTATTCAAATTAATAACAACTTGTAAAGTGGGCATTGAATGAATTGGCTTTTATAAACAAACCACAAAACGCGAAGTTTCAAAAAGAATACGAACTTTTTAACAAACGCACAGTTTTTAAACAACCCTTTTATGTGACATGCCAGATTCGGTCGTACCGTTTAGGCCGGGTTTGGGGTGTTACAGGTATGGTTGAAGCACATGAATTGGTCATGTTTTTAGGTAAACATTTGGATGAATTATACTTGATATACATATGTTTTGGTCTTGAAATTTGGCATGGTTGAAATGGATTTTGATTGTATAGATTGAATGGTTATTTTGGTCGTTTGGTATGCATGAAATGTGTTGGTGAATATTGCTTGTAGGTAAGACCCAAGTGGGTGGCATTTTGGCCTTGAAAATGGCCTATAATGTCACACGGTTGTGGCACACTGGTGTGCCTAGTGACCGTGGGACAAAGTCAGTAGCTGGCATAAGAGTAGATGGCCTTGGCACACGGACGTGCCTAGTAGTCGTGTGATTTTTGATAGGATCGACCACTGCCAGAGTACACGGGCGTGTTAAGTGGCCATGGAAGATAAGTCAGTTTCGACCACAGGGAGGACACACGGGTGTGTCTAGCAGCCGTGGGAGGCACACGGCCTGCCCACACGGGCGTGTAACCCCTGAAACTTAGAAAAGTTTTAAATTTTCGTGAAATTTTGTATGTGTTCCGGTTTAGTCGCATGTTTTAGGTCTCGTTGACCGTATTAAAGGACATTATGTTTGAGATTGATGGATGAATGTATGAACTTCTGAAAATGTTTCCGATCTGTCTGGTAACGCCTTTAACCCTAGTCCAATGACAGATACGGGCTAGGGGTGTTACATGACCACGGCCGTATCGCACGGCCGTGGCATTTAGTTGGAGCTCGTGTTTTGGGGAAAATTTTCGTCCTGTTTCCACATAGTCTCTTCCACGCCGATGTGCCTATTCCATAGTGGCCAGACGGCCACGGACACACCCATGTGCAAGGCCATGTGGTTAGGGAAACCTGCGCCTAATAATTTGGTTAGTTTTTAGTTAGATGCTAAAATTCGAAAATATGAAATCATTGAAGTTAGTGCTCGGGTTGCCTCCCGAGAAGCACTAGTTTTAAAGTCTTAAGCTAGACTTACCTTTCATTCGCATAATCAGGTTGGTTTGAGGAGTTGAAACTCATCATTCTTGTTATCAATTGTATTAAAATAAGGTTTTAGACGAGTATGATTTACCTTGAAGGTGGCAAATTAAGAATGAGTTACCTCGATTGTACCGTATGGGAAAGTATTAAGTACTGTGAAAGGAATTATTCCATTAGGTTCAGAAGTGGCAACACGAGGATCTGTATTATCCATTAGAACTCGGTCTCCAACCTTAAAGTAGTTTGCTTCATCTTTAAGTTCGTTATGGAGTTGCCTCGGTTTTGCTTCATGTGTTCTTGGTTTCTCCTTGACATGTGTCTTTCACTCGTATGGTTCATCGATCTGAAGCCTTTGCTCCTCATGAGTTATTTTTTTGTTGGCACGAGGTCTAGGATATGGCTCAGTTGTGTAGTTTTGTGGTGCTTCTTGAAAAGAGGGTTGAATCAAATGGTTATTAATAGAATTTATGTTCTCACCTTTATTACTCGATGTTCTAGCCGAGTCAAGAGCCTGGAGAGTGATAGTTTCGTCACCAACACGAAGTGTGAGTTCACCTGTACCAACATCAATTCTAGTTTTAACAGTTGCTAAAAAGGGTCTTTCTAAAATTAAAGGAACATTATTGTCCTCATCCATGTCTAAAACAACAAAGCCTATTGGGAATATGAATTTATCAATTTTTACTAGTACATCTTCGATTATACCTCTAGAACTTTAATAGTTTTATCAACCAATTGAATGCTCATCCTAGTTTGTTTGGGTTTCCCAAGACCTAGCTGTTTAAACATTTTATAAGGAATAACATTTATGCTTGCCCCTAAATCTACTAAAGCATTGTTAACCGATAAACCACCATTTAAGCAAGGAATCGTAAAACTCCCTGGATCTTTTAACTTTTGTGGTAGTCTATTTTGTAAGATTGCTGAGCACACTGCATTTAGCTCCATATGCGACGCCTCGTCTAACTTCCGTTTGTTTGTCAAAAGCTCTTTTAAATTTTTTTTGAATTGGGCATTTGCGAAAGAGCTTCAATAAACGGTAAGTTAATATGTAATTTTTTTAAAAGTTCAAGAAATTTGCCGAATTGTTCATCTGTGCGGTCTTTCTTAACCACATTGACCAGTTTTGGTTTATCACGGCTGACCTCAATCTTACCTTCCTCTACCACATTCTCTTGCCTAAATTTTGGTTCATCTAACACTTCACTATCGTGGGCAATGGCATGAAGTTGCCCCTTTGGGTTAGTTTCAGTGTTGCTTGGCAAGCTGCCTTGTGGCTGTTCAGAGATCAGCTTAGCATGCTATCCTAGTTGGTTCTCGAGCCTTTGAATTGATGCCTGTTGATTTTTAAGTGCTGTTTTGGTGTTTTAGAAACGTGTTTCTGACACTGCAATGAATTTTGTTAGCATCTTTTTAAGATTCTACTTTTTCTCTTGTGGGTAGGGTTGCTGTTGGAAGCCTGGAGGGGGATGTTGTCTTTAATTTCCTTGACCACCCCATGAGAAGTTTGAGTGGTTCCTCCAACCTGGATTGTAAGTGTTACTATAAAGGTTATTTTGAGGTCTAGAATTATTACCCATATAGTTCATCTGTTCGCTTTCTATGCCAGGGTTGTAGGGTGGATATTCTATATTACTCATTCCTCCTCCACTCGTATCGCACTGCATAACTGGATGTACCTGCGAAGAACCACACAAATCATCAATCTTTTTATTTAATACTCTACTTGGTTTGATAGCATGGTCACTGCGTCGAGGTTGAAAACACCGGCTGCCTTTGTTGGCTTCGTCCTCATAACTTGCCACTTATAGTTATTTAGTGACATCTCTTCAATGAATTCGTAGGTGGCCTCAGGTGTTTTGCTGTTAAGTGTGCCACCGCTGGCCGCATCAATTAACTGCCTAGTTGAGGGGTTCACACCATTATAAAAGGTTTGAACCTGTAGCCATAGAGGTAATCCATGGTGTGGGCACCTTCTTAACAAATCATTGTATCTCTCCCATGCGTTGTAAAGTGTCTCTAAATCCATCTGCACAAAAGAAGAGATATCATTCCTCAACTTAGCCATTTTAGCCGGTGGAAAATATTTTAGTAAAATTTTTCGGTCATTTGTTTCCATGTTGTGATGGATCCTCGTGGTAACGAGTTCAACCACCGTTTAGCTTTATTCCTCAACGAAAAGGGAAACAATCGAAGGCGAATGGCATCATCAGAAACGCCATTAATCTTGTAAGTGTCGTAAAACTCCAGTAAATTTGCCAAGTGATTGTTTGGATCCTAATCCTACAAACCATCAAACTAAACAAATTGATGAACCATCTGAATAGTGTTAGGTTTCAGTTCAAAATTATTGGTAGCAATAGCAGGTCTAACAATACTTGATTCAGTTCCTGTTAAATTAGCTTTAGCATAATCATACTAATAAACCGTAAAAGTAATATATTTTAAGCCCACATTTAGCAAGCTTTTGGATGATTTAAGCCCTGAATTGTGTAATTTGGTGCTCTTAATCCTTTGTTTTCATATTTTATACTCAAGAGAGCACCCAATGATGAAAAGAAAGGAAAAGGGGCCCAAAACGGAGTAAATGGGCCATATCATAAAATCCACACAACCTGGGCCCTAGCCACACGGCCGTGCCTCATTCAACAGGCTCGAACGCGGCCTGGCCACGACTTACACGGGTGTGTGCCATGGGCGTGTCCCTGCCGTAGGGAAGAAGAGTTTCACTCGGATTTGGATACTTAGGGGCAAAGAAACACATTCCAAAGCCTATTCAAACACCCTAGTAGGAATTCTACTTGAATTAGGATACTTAGGGGCCAAGTAAGGCATCTCAAAGTCTATATAAACACCCAAGGGGGCAACTTGAAGAGGAGTTCGGTAGAAGCCGAAACCCAAGGCTTTAGTCAGGGGGCGGTTAGCTAGGCTAAGGAGCCTAGCCAGAAAGGTCAGATTTGTGGAGAATCAATCGAAGATAGCCAATTGATCCATCTCAAGAAGCTGGAATTATACTCAAGACGGAGGATCTCTCCTTCAATTCCTTCAGGAGGTTTTAAGGATTTCTTATGTTTTGTTTTATCTTTTCTTTTAAGATGTCTTCTTTTATTGTTATGAACTAAACCCTCAGATACCTGAGGGGATGAAACCTAAGATGAATCTTGTTATCGTTTGCTGAACTATATGATAAATATTTGACTTATTCTTAATTATGTGTTCTTAATTCTTATGTTGATATTTCCGGGATATTAATTCAAGTATGATATGCTTAGGTGGAGGAGCAAAAGTTCCTGCCTAAGAGTAGATCTAGCATAAGGGTGACGAGATTTTGCCGGATTAGGGTGAAACCTAATATGGGAGTCCATAGATCGAGTTAATGCGATGCTAGGGGTTTTAATTAGAAAGATATTTTAATTAATCAACCTAGGGTTAGACGTTATTCGCTTCGAGAGAGGGTTTAGTATACATTAGGGAATCTTACGGATCAAGTCAAGTGAATAAATCGTTTGGTTCAGAGTTAGATAACAATTGAAGTCTAGGTGGATTCTTCCTTGGGTGTCGTCTTAATCAATTAGTTTTTCCTCAAGTTATTTTCCCAAACTCTTTCTCCTTGTCTTTGCATCTTTAGTTTAGTGGAGTTTAGATAAACAATCCCTTAATTCTTAGGCTAAATAATAGAAAAAGATTTAGTATTAGTACTTTTGGTTCATTTGGGTTTGACATTCCGGTCTTGCCTAAGCTATACTACTGTTCGATAGGTGCGCTTGCCTCAAAAATCGTTGTCAGAGTTAGTTTCTAGGTTCGATCATTCTTTTTATAAATTTTAAAACTCGACAGACACGATCAAGTTTTTGGCGCTGTTGCCGGGGAACTGAAATATTAAGAAAACTCAATTTTTATTACTTTAGCCATTATTATTATTATTATTTTTACTTTGCTAAATTTTCTATTATTTAATTTTGGCAGAAAGAGGAGATGGCACTGAATAATTATCAGTGGCAAGTCATGAGGACAATTCCTAATAAAGCAGCCAGTGTCTTCAACCTCGACGTGGTCACCAGGTTATCTAACCAGCTAGAGATGATGAATAAAAAGATTGATGGTTTGCATAGTCTCTCACAGGTACACCCAGTAATGCAATATGACTCGAATCTGGGAGGTGTGGCGAATCCTGAGTAACCACCCTACGGATATGGCATGGAGAACGAACAAGTCCACTATATGGGTAACTATTCTAGACCTCAAAATAATTTTTATAGTGACACTTATAATGCAGGCTGGAGGTACCATCCCAATTTCTCGTGGGATGATCAAATTAGCCAAAGACAGGAACTTTCTCTAAATTTTCAACAACCAGCTCACCAACAGGAAAAGGAGTCGAACCTTGAGGAGATGCTGACAAAATTCATAGCAGCCACAAAAAATCCAGATTTTCAACAACCACCTCACCAACAGGAAGAGGAGCCGAACCTTGAAGAGATGCTGACAAAATTCATAGCAGCCTCAGAAATACGTTTCCAAAATATAGAAACAAAACTTGAGGCATTGACACAGGAGCTCAAGGATCAAATCGGGCAACTTGTTAAGCAGATCTCTGAAAGACCACAAGGAAGCCTACCAAGCAACACCGAGACTAACCCAAAAGAGCAAATTCAAGCAGTAACAGCTTATGACAGTGAAAGGCTAGTGGAATCTGACCCAAGGCAAGAGCCTGTGGTAAGTGAAGGTAAGGTTGAGGTAAGCCATGATTTACCAAACCCGATGATTACAGAGTACCAACCCCGTGTGCCATGCCCCGATGCGATAAAGAAAGACCACACAGAGGAGCAACTCGGTAATTCTCTTAAACTTTCAAAGAAATTTCATATTAACTTGCCGTTTCTTGAAGCTCTTTTGCAGATGCCAGATTCTTGACCACGTGTCGATAAAGAAGAAATTCATGAGGAACGAAGGCTTTGGAAGACACACTTCAAAGAGAAACTAAAAACACACGAAGCAAAAACAGGCGACTCCACGACGAACTTAATGATGGAACAACCCAGCTTAAGATAGGAGATCATGTACTCAAAATTTTCCCAGATGGAACAGTCGAGGTAACTAGTCCTAAAATCAGCACCTTTAAGGTAAACACTACTCGACTTAAATTTTATATCAATAACCGAATTGATCGCATGAGAAAGGATTTTCACCTCCTCAAACCACCATGACCATACGAATGAGAGGTAAAGTCTAGCTTAAGACTATAAAAGAGCGCTTCTCGAGAGGCAACCCGAGCACTAACCCCATTAATTTTTGCATTTTTAATTTTTTACTTTTATTTTTCCTTTTAGCACCTAACCATAAACTAACCAAAGCACAGATTTCCATACCACACAGCCTTTCACACGGCCGTGTGGCCACCACAGGAAGGTACAAGGGCGGGGCCAACTACCAGATCCATAATTTCTATTTAACCCCCTTCTTCCCTTCATTTTCCTGTTATCTTTCTTCTTTCATTTTCCATTATTTACTTTTATTTTTATTTTTATTTTTATTATTTTTATTTCCTTTATTATTTTCTTCTTATTATTCGTATCATTTAGATTTAGCTTAGGATACAATAAAATCAGGACGGCTGCTTCGAGGACTCAATTTCAAACGGTTCGAGACGCTTCCCCACATTCACTTCCAATCCTATCCGGTTTCTTTTCATTGACTTCATCCAAAATTCAAGAAGTTTCAATTCTCTCCCTATCTTACGATTTTATGATTATTTTGATATTATCTATCTTTGTACATTGAGGGCAATGTACATCTTAAGTGTAGGGGGTTAATTATAGTATCATTTGAAAATCCCTGAATTATGCCTTGTCCTAAAGTAAGTCTCTCATATTATGATTAGAATGAAAATTCCTTTGATTTATGATTTTTATTGATATGTTTTAGAGTAAGTCATTGATAATTGTGCATTGATGATTAAATTTGAAGAATACTAGAGAATCAAGCATGATAAGTCTATTTCAAAAAATTAAAAAGTTTGTTAGGTTGTCTACCTGAATCTGAATGTTACCTTGAAATTTGAAATTTACAAGGTTGATATCAAATACCCATAATATTTGTGAGCTTTTGAGCCTTTTTAGAGCATACATTCTTTTTCATGCTCACTTTATTGACTATGAGTGTGGCAACATTGACTTGTTATTCTAGAACTTGCATCGATTATACATGTCGAGACCACAGCTTTGATTTGATATACAGAGATGATAAAGGCACCTAGGTTTTAACCCACTTACTCCACTAAAAGCCTACCTTCACAATTAACCCCTAGTGAACCCTGTTTAATCCTAACAACCCTTTTTATTGACTCACCCACTAATATTAACTCAAAACCCTTTGTATTTGTTATCACCAATCCTTTTGACTACCCTTATGTCGAGACTTGATTTGATCAATTGCCTGACTATGATCTTTATTTCAAGTAGTTGAATTTATCCTTTATTATATATTTGACTTGTTCTAAAAAAAACGAAGTGTATTCATTATTATTTTTGTGATTAGGTGAGCTTATACATTAAATTCCAATTATTGAAGAAGAAGCTCATATCAGAGTATTATTATTAGTAGTACAAGTTTTCAATTGATGTAATTATTCATTATTAGTCCGTTATTTCTAATTAGGTAATTTGTCAGGTCAATCTCGATTCTAACCCTCTAATTCAGCCTATATCCATACCCTTGAGCCTAAGCCCCGTTACAACCCTGTAAAGGCCTTTTGATTTGTGTATCATCTCATATTTTAGTGGTGGAGATTTGATTTTCATGCAAGCCTATGGGATTAACTTTTCATGTTTGACTTTTGAGTGCTTAATTCTGAACCTTAAACACTTCGAGTGATTTGAGTAAATCTTTAGTGAGGATGTCAACCCTTGTCAATTTTGAATCAAAGGTAATTAATTAGGTAAGGGGAAACACCTAACATTTTCAGGCTATAAATGTATGACTTTGATTGTTTGAATCTTTAGGACTCTTTGAGTTGAATTATCAATGTATGAATTATCTTTGAATTATAACAAAACATTATGAATGAATATTATGAATCGAGGAAGTTTGTTTTAATTATGAGTTGAGAATTTTGCTTGAAGACAAGCAAAAGCTTAAGTGTGGGGGTATTTGATAAACCGTAAAAGTAACATATTTTAAGCCCACATTTAGCATGCTTTTGAATGATTTAAGCCCTGAATTGTGTAATTTGGTGCTCTTAATCCTTTTTTTTCATGTTTTATACTCAGGAGAGCACCCAATGACGAAAAGAACAGAAAACGGGCCCAAAACAGAGTAAATGGGCCATATCATAAAATCCACACGGCCTGGGCCCTAGCCACAACAGGCTCGAACACGGCCTGGCCATGACTTACACGAGCGTGTGCCATGGGCGTGTCCCTGCTGTAGGGAAGAAGAGTTTCACTCGGATTTGGATACTTAGGGGCAAAGAAACACATTCCAAAGCCTATTCAAACACCCTAGTAGGAATTCTACTTGAATGAGGATACTTAGGGGCCAAGTAAGGCATCTCAAAGTCTATATAAACACCCAAGGGGGCAACTTGAAGAGGAGTTCGGCAGAAGTCGAAACCCAAGGCTTTAGTCAGGAGGCGGTTAGCTAGGCTAGGGAGCCTAGCCAAAAAGGTCAAATTTGTGGAGAATCACTCGAAGATAGCCAGTTGATCCATCTCAAGAAGCCAGAATTATACTCAAGATGGAGGATCACCCCTTCAATTCCTTCAGGGGGTTTTAGGGATTTCTTATGTTTTGCTTTATCTTTTCTTTTAAGATGTCTTCTTTTATTGTTATGAACTAAACCCTCAGATACCTGATAAGATGAATCTTGTTATCGTTTGCTGAACTATATGATAAATATTTGACCTGTTCTTAATTATGTGTTCTTAATTCTTATGTTGATATTTTCGGGATATTAATTCAAGTATGATGTGATTAGGTGGAGGAGCAAAAGTCCCTGCCTAAGAGTAGATCTAGCATAATTAAGCGGAGTTGATCGCGTTCCTAGAGATAGGTGATGAGATTTTGCCCGATTAGGGTGAAACCTAATATGGGAGTCCATAGATCGAGTTAATGTGATGCTAGGGGTTTTAATTAGAAAGAGATTTCAATTAATCAACCTAGGGTTAGACGTTATTCGCTTCGAGAGAGGGTTTAATATACATTAGGGAATCTTACGGATCAAGTCAAGTGAATAAATCGTCTGGTTCAGAGTTAGATAACAAGTGAAGTCTAGGTGGATTCTTCCTTGGATGTCGTCTTAATCAATTGGTTTTTCCTCAAGTTATTTTCCCAAACTCTTTCTCCTTGTCTTTGCATCTTTAGTTTAGTAGTTAATTAATTTAGTTTAGATAAACAATCCCTTAATTCTTAGGATAAATAATAGAAAGAGAGTTAGTATTAGTACTTTTGGTTCCTTTGGGTTTGATAGTCCGATCTTGCCTAAGCTATACTACTGTTTGATAGGTGCGCTTGCCTCAAAAATCGTTGTCAGAGTTAGTTTCTAGGTTCGATCATTCTTTTTATAAATTTTAAGACTCGACAGACACGATCACGTACATAGTACGAGGAGTAGGGTTTTGATTCACCGGATTTGCGGCAACCACATGAGGTAGTGGATTATTATCAGCCATCTCTTTGATAGTATTGGTATCGTCCTCTTGCTCTTCCTCTATGTATTGTAGACTTTGCCTTATTTCTCTTCGGCTTCTGTGAGCTGTACTTTCAATCTCACTGTCAAAAAGTAATGGTCCTGACGGGTTCCTTCTAGTCATAAACTAAAAGTTCCTGCCAGAAGCAAAGAAAAGAAAAGTAATGGCTAAAGTAATAAAAATTTAGCGTTCCTAATATCTCTGTCCCCGGCAACGGCGCCAAAAACTTGATGTGTCTAAAGCTAACTATGATCACAATAAAGGCAAGCGCACCTATCGTTTATAGTATAGTAATGGTAAGACCGATAATATCGTATCCACAAGGACCAAGAGTACTGGTAACTACTATTTTTCTATTATTTAGCCTAAGAATTGGGGAGATTTATTTTAAACTAAAACTTAATTAAAAACACGACAAAGAAAGAATTAAGAAAAATACTTTTAGACAACTTATATGAGATAGGCAACACTTAAGGAAGAATCCACCTAGACTTCACTTATTACTTTTGATTCATATGGTTTGTTCACTTGACTTAATCCGCAGAAATCCCTGATTTATGTTAATATCTCTTTCAAGACTAAAAACAACTAACTCTAGGTTGATTAATTGAAATCTCTTTTTAATTAAAACCCCTAGTGTCGCATTAACTCGATCTATGGATCCCCTTACTAGATTTGACTCTAATTCGGTAGATTTATGTCTCCCTATTTCTAGGGTTGCAATCAACTCCGCTTAATTGTGTTAATCTACTCTTAAACAGGGACTTTTGCTCCACTGAATAAACACATTCGACTTGAATCAATAACCTGAATTATCAAAACAAGAATAAGAACTCACAATTAAGAACAAGAACAAGTATTTATCTTATAAATCAAATAATAATAAGATCTGTCTTAGGTTTCATCCCCTCAGGTATTTGAGGGATTTAGTTCATAATGATAGAGCGAAACATCTTAAAATAGGAAAACAACAAAACATAAGAAAACCCAAAAACTTCTAAAGAACTTGATGGGAGATCTTCAGTCTTGATGGAGATCCTTCTCCTAAGCTGCTCCCGAATGCTGTCTGTGAGTATTTTCTACCTTCTACTCGGCATCTACTCAACGTTCCTTTTAGGTTTTCCCCTAGAGTGTTTATCTAGGCTTTGGAACGCCTCTCTTAGCCCACAAGTAACATTTTCCAAATAGAATTAGTCTTGGGGTCAGCAAGGACACGCCCGTGTGACACGCCTGTGTTGGACTCCTTCGATTCTACTCATCCCACACGGCCGTGTGATCTGCCCGTGTGCAACGTTCTAGGCCGTGTTTGATCCTACTCATAACACACGGCCATGTTCAATGGTCCAAGCTGTGTTGATTTCCTAGGTAGGCTCATTTTGTCCCTTTTTGGCCTGTTTCTCGTTCTTTTCGGCTCTCTAAGCACTCCTGAATGTAAAACATGAAATTAAAGGATTAGGAGCATTGAATCCATCAAATCTAATGAAAACTCATCCAAAAATAAGCTAAGCATGGGGTTAAAATATGTGTAAATTATGGTTTATCAATCGTGTATTCTTGGTTTCTCCTTGACATGTGTCCGCCACTCGTCTAGTTTATCAATCTGTAGCATTCGTTCTTCATGAGTTGATCTACTTTTTTCATAAAAGATGGACCGTGGCTCTATCATGTTTGTCGAAGGTGTTTCCTACGCATTATGTTGAGCCACAATGTTGCTTATATTAATAGAACTCATATAATCATCTCGATCACTAGATATCTTAGCAGAATCACAAGCTTGGAGTTTAATCGTGTCATCACCTACACGAAGTATGAGTTCACCTATACCAACATCAATAATCGTTCTAGCAGTTGCTAAAAAGGTTCATCCTAAAATTAAAGGCACATCACTATCCTCACCCATGTCTAAAACAACAAAATCAACTAGGAATATGAATTTATCAATTTTCACAAAAACACCTTCAACAATACCCCTAGGAAATCTAATGGTTCTATCTGCCAATTGAATGCTCATCCTAGTTTGTTTGGGCTTCCTAAGACCTAGTTGTTTAAACATTTTATAAGGCATAACATTAATACTTGCCCCTAAATCAGCCAAAGCATTATTAACATTTAAACTACCAACTAAACAAGGAATGGTAAAAATCCCTGGATCTTTCAATTTCTTGGGTAGTTTATTCTGTAAGATAGCTGAGCAAACTGCGTTTAGCTCCACGTGCGACGAATCATCTAACTTCTGCTCATTTGCTAGAAGCTCCTTTCAAATTTTTACTGAATTTGGCATCTGCGAAAGAGCTTCAATAAATGGTAAGTTAATATGTAACTTTTTAAGAAGTTTAAGAAATTTACCAAATTGTTCATTTGTGTGGTCTTTCTTTGACACAGTGGTATATGGAACTCGAGGTTTGTACTCCTTACTTACCAATTTTTGCTCACCGTGGCTCACCTTAACCTTACCTTCACTGACCACACTTTCTTTGTAACAACCCGATTTAGACCCTAGTCAGAACAGTGGTTTTGACACCACAAATCTGAGATTGGAAAAATATTTTAATATTATTTTTGATGTTTATAGTATGTGATTGAGCATGTCTGAAAATTTGGTGTGAAAATTTTATCGTTTGTGTGTCAAATTATGAAAAAGGACTTAATCGCATTAAATATAAAAGCTATGTGCTGGTTGTTAAAGTATTAATTTGCCATGACTTATTAAAATATGAGTCCTTATGTTGTTATTATTCAATGTGATAAATGGATGGAAAAAAATGCCGAAGTTAGTGGAATTTAAATGTTATTTCATTAAGGATAGTTTAGTAAATAATACATTAATATGTAATAAATAAATAAAAGCATGAATTAGAGTGGTGTTCAGCTTTTCTTGCCGGAATTGAAGAAAGAAAGCTAGGGCTCATATGTTTTGATATTCGGCTACTTCCAAGCTTGATTAAAGGTCTGTTTTTGTTCGGTTTTTAATAATTTTTACGTTTTTGTTATCGTTGCTTAGTGTATTATCAAACCCATGCTTAAATTTTAGAAATTGATGGTGATTTTGAGATATGTCATTGATGAATATGTGAGCTTTGTGTTGTTAGTTGGTGGAATATGAAAGCTTAGTGTTGGGTTAACATAGTTTGTATTTGGATTTTTGGTGAAATTGAGTAATGTGGGCTAAATTGTGAAAATGAAAAATTGGAGGACTAAAATGTGAAATAAATGAAATATATGGGCTTGTATGAGTATAAGGAGAATTCGGCCTAAGCATGGTATAATGAAATTATGTGTATTTTGTGATTTTATGAAATAGGGACTAAAGTGTCGAAATGTGAATGTGAGGGCTATTTTGTAAAACGCCCTAAATATGTGCGCTTGGACTAAATTGAATGAATTGGTGATTAAATGAGCTAAATTTGAATATGTATAGACCAAGAAAGGAGAGATTCAGATCGAGATTGAGGCAAAGACAAAGTACTTGATTGATCGGCTAGTTTTGGTATTTCAACATTCGAGGTAAGTTCGAATATAATACAAGTTGTTAAATTTATATCTATGTGATAAGAATTGAATAAATGTATAGTTAATGAAATAGCAATGTTACATATAAAAAGAGTAATGAGGCACTAAGTGTGCGTAATTAGAAATGAGACAGAGATGATTAGCACTGTGTGTGCGAAATAATAGAAGCTTCGGCTTATTGATTGGGCACTGTGTGTGCGATATCAAGATAAGTTCAGTTTAAAGTACAGGCACTAAGTGTACGATAATATTTATGCTTCGGCTACGAAATTTGGCACTAAGTGTGCGAGTAAATCAAATGAATAACAAAGGTTGATCGAAATGTAATATCGAGCGTAAAGTAGCATGGATGGTGAATATCTATGTATTGGCTAAGGTATGTATTGAACCTTTGTGGTTGATGAAATTGTGTATAGAATTATGAATGGTTGAGTGAGTATTTTAGCTATGGATGATATGGTGTGAATATTTGAGAGTTGATCTATGTGATGGATTCACTTTGTATAATGTATTTGATTTATTAAATTGATTTATTAAATTGATTCACTTTGAGAGTTGATCTTTGTTTTACACTGTTAGTAAAGCTAGCTCAGATCCGGGGATCGTCAGCGACTCAATCACACTATCGGCTATCTATTTTGGTACTTTTGAAAGATGTGCATATTTGAATATGGCATGTATAGGCTAGTTAATGTAATATGTTTTGAAGTGTATAAACATTGCCATGTGATTTGGCATTGGTAGAATGATGGTTGATATATGTTTTGAGCTTGTGAAAAGAATGTCTTATAAGTGTAGGTGTATACTCTATATGAGTGATCATTATTGCATGAATTAGCAAGATGGAAATCATATGTTTTATGGTAGGATTAATAAGGAATGAATGTTTGATAGATTACATGATTTTGGTTGTGTAGCTAATAGTTTGGATTGGTATATTTTGGTGGATTTGTATAGGAAGTTGAATGATGTTGTTATGAGTTTAAATTGAATATGATTTGGTGTGTTTGAATTCCAATTGAAGAATGAAATTTGATTGGTTTGTGCTTGTAAGTATGTCACTAAGTGTGGGTGGCGAATTAGCCTTGCAGATGGCCTATAATTGCCCACACGGTTAAGCACATGGGCGTGTGGCTCGACTATGTCCTTCGAGGTTGTGTTACAAAACAAGTCTGACTCGACCACGGGTTGGACACACGTGCGTGTGACTGGCCGTGTGGTGCAAGTTAGTGTCGACCACGGGTGAGGCACACGGGCGTGTCTCAGGCCGTGTGGGCAAGTCAATATGTATGCCCTGTTTTGCCATGTCTTGGGCGCACGGGCGTGTCCGAGGCCGTGTGAGGCACACGACCTACCCACACGGGCATGTGACCTCTGTAACTTAGAAAAAATTTTAATTTTCAAAAATTTTTGTATGTGTTCGGTTTAGTCTCGGCCCTATCCTAAAGCATGTTTAAAGTCTCATTGACCTATTTAATGTACTATATGAATGTGAATTGTCATGTTTGGTTGTGAAATGATATGAAATGATCGGAAATGATTAGTAATGCCTCTTAACCCTAATCAAGCGACGGACACAGTTTAGGGGTGTTATATTTTATTGGTATCAGAGCTACGATTTAGTCGATTCTAGGACTAACGTAGCGTGTGTGAGTCTAGCTTTACATGCCATATATATTTGCAATAGTGTGATGAATCTTGAAAGTTAAAAATGTGTTTTTATATAGCAAATGGATCCCGATCGAGCAGTTGCTGATGATGTAGAAAGTAACACACCTGCTCCCACTCAAGGGATGATGCCGGCCACATCTAGGCCCAATGATAATAGCCAAGAGGGAGAGGCTAAGCAAGCCTTTTTTCGAATGATGAGCGAGTGGTTTTCAGAGTTCGTTCGAACAAATCCGGCTGCTCCACAACCTCCACCCCTACAAGTACTCGTTATACCACAAGTTGTAGATCCGACCAGATTGAATAAACCTCCTATAAATAAAATTCAAAGTATGGGGCCGAAGAGTTTAGGGCCACAGTTGATGATGATGCCGAGCAAGCTGAGTTTTGGCTCGAGAATATCATTCGAGTATTTGATGAGATGTCATTGACTCCTGATGAATGCATTAAATGTGTTGTTTCCTTGTTGAGAGATACGGCATATAATTGGTGGAAAACGTTGATATCTGTGGTTCTGAGAGAGAGAATCACTTGGGATTTCTTTCAAGCTGAATTCCGAAAGAAGTATATCAGTCAACGGTTCATATATCAGAAACGTAAAGAATTCCTCAAGCTGAAACAAGGTCGTATGTCAATTACTGAGTATGAATGAGAGTTTGTGAGATTAAGTCAGTATGCACGTGAATGTGTTTTGACTGAAGCTACTATGTGCAAACATTTCATTAAAGGGTTGAATGAAGACATTAAATTGTTGGTTGGAATACTTGACATAAATGAATTTGTTGTGTTAGTTGAAAAAGCCTGCAAAGCCGAGGAGCTTAGCAAAGAAAAGAAGAAAGCATATTCTAAGGCTAGAGATGAAAGAAAGAGGTCGATGAGTAAGCCGTCTCAACTATCGACGAAGAGATTTAGAGATGCAAGCAATCGTTCAAATGCTTCGTTTGGACATTCGAATAGAGATCGTGTGAGACAAAGTGTGGGTCCAAGAGCTCAAATCCCAACTGAATCAAGTGTTGGAAGTGTCAAAAGCAACAAGCCTGAGTGTAGACAGTGTGGAAGACGACACGTCAGTGAATGCTGGGGCAAGTACAATAATAGAACTTGTTATAAGTGTGGATCCCGAGATCATTTCATTCGAGATTGCCCAAAGTTAGCTGAAAAAGACAATGTTCAGAATGCGAGACTGAGTAATATGACGGCTAGGAGTAGAGCTCCCAGAAACACCGAAAATGTGAGTGGTAGTCAGAAAGGGATGACGGATACAGCCGTGAGATCCGAGGCGAGAGCACCTGCTCGTCCCTATGCTATACGCGCACAAGAAGAAGCGTCATCTCTAGACATCATTACTAGTACTTTTACTCTATTTGATACTAATGTGATTGCATTGATAGATCCAGGTTCTAATCATTCCTATGTATGTGTGAATCTAGTATCAAGTAAGACTCTACCTGTTGAGTCTACTGAATTCGTGATTAAAGTATCGAACCCTTGGCAAGTATGTCTTGGTTGATAAAGTTGATGTTTCGGGATAATTGCTTTCTGACTAATTTGATGTTGCTACCTTTTGATAAATTTGATAACATTCTGGGTATGGATTAGCTAACTTTGCATAATGCTATTGTGAATTGCAAACGAAAGAGTATTGGTTTGAGAAGTCAGAATGGTGAGATAGTTCGAATTGAATCCAGTGAGTTGAATGGGCTACCGGCTATTATATCATCGATGAAAGCTTTGAATTATGTGAAAAAGGGTTACGAAGCCTATCTTGCGTATGTGATAGATACTAAAGTGACAGAAAAGAAAGTTGAATCTGTGCCTATGGTTTGTGAATTCCCTGATGTGTTTCCTGAAGAACTATCAGGATTACCTTCGATACAGAAAGTTGAATTTGGTATTGATTTAGTGCCGGGGACGACTCCTATCTCAATAGCTCCGTATAGAATGGCATTGACAGAATTGAAAGAGTTGAAGTCTCAGTTGCAAGAATTGACAGATAGAGGATTTGCAAGACCGAGTTTCTCGCCCTGGGGTGCTCTTGTGTTGTTTGTGAAAAGAAAGATGGTACTATGAGGATGTGTATTGATTACCGAAAACTGAACAAAGTGACGATAAAGAATAAATATCCATTGTCGCGAATCGATGATTTGTTTGATCAACTGAAGGGAGCTACAATGTTTTCTAAGATAGATTTGAGATCAGGTTATTACCAGTTGAGAGTTAAAGAATCAGATGTACTGAAAACTGCTTTCAGAACGAGGTACGGGCATTATGAATTCTTACTTATGCCTTTTGGACTAACGAATGCTCTTGCAGTGTTTATGGATTTGATGAATCGAATATTCAGACTGTACTTAGATCTCTTTGTTTTGGTGTTCATTGATGATATTCTGATTTATTCCTGTGATGAGACGCAACATGCCGAGCATTTGAGAATTGTGTTACAGACTTTGCGTGAGAAGCAATTGTATGCAAAGTTTAGCAAATGTGAGTTTTGGTTACATGAGGTTGGTTTTCTGGGGCATATTGTATCAGCTACGGGAATATGAGTTGATCCGAGTAAGATCTCAGCTATTTTAGAATGGAAGCCTCCGCAAAATGTGTCTGAGGTTCGTAGTTTTCTGGGACTGGCGAGATATTATAGACGGTTTGTAAAAGGCTTCTCGATGATTGCGACTCCATTGATGAAGTTGCTATAGAAAGATATTAAATTCGAGTGGTCGAAAAAGTGCCAGCAGAGTTTTGAGCAGTTGAAAGTATTATTGACAGAGGTGCCGGTGTTAGTCCAACCTGAGTTTGGTAAAGAATTCGTAGTTTATAGTGATGCATCGTTGAATGGTTTGGGCTGTGTGTTGATGCAAGAAGGCAAAGTTATTGCTTATGCTTCGAGGCAGTTAAAGCCACATGAAAAGAACTATCCAACGCATGATCTTGAATTAGCTGCGATTGTATTTGCATTGGAAATTTGGCTTCACTACCTATTTGGTGAGAAATTTCATATATATACCGATCACAAGAGCTTGAAGTACTTGATGACTTAGAAAGAATTGAATTTGCGACAAAGAAGATGGTTAGAATTGTTGAAAGACTACGAACTTGTGATTGATTATCATCCGGGTAAAGCTAATGTAGTTGCTGAAGCTTTGAGCCGAAAGTCTATATGTGCTTTGCGAGTAATGAGTACTCAGATAGATCTATGTGATGATGGTTCGGTTTTGGCTAAGCTGAAAGTAAAGCCGATGTTTATACGTCAGATTTGTGATGCCCAGAAAAGTGATGTTGAAATGATGGCTAAACGAGATCAGAGTGGATTGAATGTTGATTCGTAATTTCGAGTTGATAGTGATGATTGTTTGAGATTCAAAGATCGGATTTGTGTTCCGAGGAATCCAGAGTTGATTCAGATGATTTTGAACGAAGATCACCCTAGTCCTTTGACTGTTTATCCGGGGAGTACGAAAATGTATAACGATCTAAAATAGTTTTATTGGTGGCAAGGTATGAAACGAGACATCTTAGAGTTTGTTTCAAGATGCTTAGTTTGTCAGCAAGTTAAAGCTGAACATCAGGTTCCATCTGGTTTGTTACAACCAATTATGATTCCTAAATGGAAATGGGAGAGAATCACAATGGACTTTGTGTTGGGACTACCATTATCTCCGAGAGAGAATGATGCAATCTGGGTGATAGTTGACAGATTGACGAAATCAGCTCATTTTGTTCCGGTGAGAATAGATTATTCACTTAACAAGTTAGTCGAATTGTATATTACTGAGATTGTGAGATTGCACGAGGTGCCACTATCTATTGTTTCTGACAGAGATCCGAGATTTACCTCGCGGTTTTGGAAGAAATTAAAAGAGGCTTTAGGTACAAAGCTGCATTTCAGTACTGCATTTCATTCGCAAACGGATGGTCAGTCTGAGCGGATCATTTAGGTTCTCAAAGATATGTTGAGATGTTGTATTCTTGAATTTGAGAATACATGGGAAAAACATTTACCGTTGATTGAGTTTGCGTACAATAATAGTTCTCAATTTAACATTAAAATGGCACCGTATGAGGCTCTTTACAGTCAAAAATGTCTTACTCCATTATATTGGATTGAGCTGAGTGAGAATAAGATTCACGAGGTTGATTTAATAAAAGAGACTGAGCAGAAAGTGAAAGTGATTCGTGATAGTTTGAAAGTAGCATCAGATCGACAGAAGTCATATGCGGACTTGAAACAGAAATATATTGAATTTGAGGTTGGTGACAAAGTATTTTTGAAGTGTCTCCATAGAAGAAAATACTTCAATTTGGCCGAAAAGGCAAGTTGAGTCCGAGGTTCATCGGGCCGTATGAGATTATTGAACGAATTGGACCAGTTGCTTATAGATTGTTGTTGCCACCTGAATTAGAGAAAACTCGTGATGTGTTTCACATATCGATGCTTCGACGATACAAATCTGATCCACCGCATGTAATTGCTCCTACTGAGGTTGAGATTCATTCAGATTTATCATATAGTGAAGAACCGATTCAAATATTGGCAAGTGAGATCAAAGAGTTGAGAAATAAGAAGATTTCTTTAGTGAAAGTGTTGTGGCACAAACACGGAGTTGAAGAGCATACGTGGGAGCCCGAATATGTTATGAGAGAGCAATATCTAAAACTATTCACTGGTAAGATTTTCAGGGACGAAAATCCCTAAGGGGGAAAGTTGTAACAGCCTGGTTTAGACCCTAGTCGGAACAGTGGTTTTGGCACCACAAATCCAAGGTCAAAAAAATATTTTAATATTATTTTTGATGTTTATAATATGTGATTGAGCATGTGTAAAAATTTGGTGTGAAAATTTTATCGTTTGTGTGTCGAATTATGAAAAGGCCTTAATCGCATTAAATATAAAAGCTGTGTGCTGATTGTTAAAGTATTAATTTGGCATGGCTTATTAAAATATGAGTCATTATGTTGTTATTATTCCATGTGATAAATGGATGGAAAAAAATGCCTAAGTTAGTGGAATTTAAATGTTATTTCATTAGGGATAGTTTAGTAAATAATGCATTAATATGTAACAAATAAAACAAAAGCATGAATTAGGCTGGTGTTCAGCTTTTCTTCCCAGAATTGAAGAAAGAAAGCTAGGGCTCATATGCTTTGATATTCAACTACTTCCAAGTTTGATTAAAGGTCCATTTTTGTTCAGTTTTTGATAATTTTTACGTTTTTATTATCGTTGCTTAGTGTATTATCAAACCCATGCTTAAATTTTAGAAATTGATGGTGATTTTGAGATATTCCATTGATGAATATGTGAGCTTTGTGTTGTTAGTTGGTGGAATATGAAAGCTTAGTGTTAGGTTAACATAGTTTGTATTTGGATTTTTGGTGAAATTGAGTAATTTGGGCTAAATTGTGAAAATGAAAAATTGGAGGACTAAAATGTGAAATAAATGAAATATATGGGCTTGTATGAGTATAAGAAGAATTCGGCCTAAGCATGGTATAATGAAATTATGTGTATTTTGTGATTTTATGAAATAGGGACTAAAGTGTCGAAATGTGAAAATATGAGGGCTATTTTGTAAAACGCCCTAAATATGTGTGTTTGGACTAAATTGAATGAATTGGTGATTAAATGAGCTAAATTTGAATATGTATAGACCAAGAAAGGAGAGATCCGGATTGAGATCGAGACAAAGACAAAGTACTCAATTGATCGACTAGTTTCAGTGTTTCGACGTTCGAGGTAAGTTCGGATATAATACAAGTTGTTAAATTTATATCTTTGTGATAAAAGTTGAATAAATGTATAGTTAATGAAATAGCAATGTTACATATGAAAAGAGTAATGAGGCACTAAGTGTGTGTAATTAGAAATGAGACAGAGATGATTAGCACTGTGTGTGCGAAATAATAGAAGCTTCGGCTTATTGATTGGGCACTGTGTGTGCGATACTGAGATAAGTTCGGTTTAAAGTACAGGCACTAAGTGTGCGATGATATTTATGCTTCGGCTACAAAATTTGGCACTAAGTGTGCGAGTAAATCAAATGAATAACAAAGGTTGATCGAAATGTAATATCGAGCATAAAGTAGCATGAATGGTGAATAACTATGTATTGGCTAAGGTATGTATTGAACCTTTGTGGTTGATGAAATTGTGTATGGAATTATTAATGGTTGAGTGAGTATTTTAGCTATGGATGATATGGTGTGAATATTTGAGAGTTGATCTATGTGATGGATTCACTTTGTATAATGTATTTGATTTATTAAATTGAATGTAGTATGTTACGAACTTACTAAGCTTTAAAAGCTTATTGTGTGATGTGTTTCTTTGTTTTACACTGTTAGTAAAGCTAGCTCGGATCCGGGGATCGTCAGCGACTCAATGACACTATCAACTAACTATTTTGGTACTTTTGAAATATGAGTATATTTGAATATGGCATGTAAAGGCTAGTTAATGTAACATGTTTTGAAGTGTATAAACCTTGCCATGTGATTTGGCATTGGTAGAATGATGGTTGATATATGTTTTGAGCTTGTGAAAAGAATGTCTTATAAGTGTAGGTGTATACTCTATGTGAGTGATCATTATTACATGAATTAGCAAGATGGAAATGATATGTTTTATGGTAGGATTAATAAGGAATGAATGTTTGATAGATTACATGATTTTTGTTGTCTAGCTAATAGTTTGGATTGGTATATTTTGGTGGATTTGTATAGGAAGTTGAATGATGTTGTTATGAGTTTAAATTGAATATGGTTTGGTGTGTTTGAATGCCAATTGAAGTATAAAATTGGCTTGGTTTGTGCTTGTATGTGTGAGACTAAGTGTGGGTGGCAAATTGGCCTTGCAGATGGCTATAATTGCCCACACGGTTAAGTACATGGGTGTGTGGCTCGACTGTGTCCTTCGAGGTTGTGTTACAAAACAAGTCAGACTCGACCACGGGCTAGACACACGGGCATGTGACTGGCCGTGTGATGCAAGTCAGTGTCGACCACGGGTGAGGCACACAGGTGTGTCTCAGGTCGTGTGGACAAGTCAGTATGTATGCCATGTTTTGCCACGGCTTGGACGCACGGGCGTGCCTCACAGGGCCTACCCACACAGGCGTGTGACCTCTGTAACTTAGAAAAATGTTTAATTTTCAAAAATTTTCGTATGTGTTCGGTTTAGTTCCGGCCCTATCCTAAAGCATGTTTAAAGTCTCATTGACCTATTTAAGGGGCTATAGGAATGAGAATTGTCAAATTTGGTTGTGAAATGATATGAAATGATCGGAAATGATTAGTAATGCCTCTTAACCCTAATCCGGCGACAGACACGGTTTAGAGGTGTTACATTCTTGGCTTAGTTCGGGTTCAAGTTCAACTAATCCTTCTTCATCTCGAATCGTAATTGAATGAAGTTGTTCTCTTGGGTTAGTTTCGGTGTTGCTAGGTAAGCTACCTTGTGGTCTTTCTAAAATTATCTTTGCAAGTTGTCCTATCTGATTCTCGAGCCTTTGAATCGATGCTTGTTGATTCTTAAGTGCGGTTTTGGTGTGTTGGAAACAGGTTTCTGACACCGCAATAAACTTCGTCAGCATCTCCTTAAGGTTTGGCTTCTTCTCTTATTGGTATGGTGGTTGTTGAAAGCCTGGAGGGGGTTGTGGTCTCTGATTTCCTTGACCATCCCAAAAGAAATTGGGATGGTTCCTCCAACCTGCATTATAAGTGTTACTGTAGGGATTATTCTGAGGTCTAGAATTATTACCCATATAGTTAACTTATTCGTCTTCTGTGCTAGGGTTGTAGGATCGACTTTTTGGATGGTTCCCTCCCCCATTTGCATCGCATGGTATCGTCAGATGTACCTGCGTAGAACCATATAAACCATCAATTTTCTTACTCAAAATTTCTACTTGATTAGATAACATGGTGACCGCATCAACATTAAAAACACCGGCTGCTTCCATCGGCTTCGTTCTCATGACTTGCCATTGATAATTATTTAGTGACATTTGCTCTATAAACTCATAAGTCGGTTCAGGTGTTTTGTTATTTAAAGTTCCACCAGTGGCTACATTGATAATTGCCTAGTTGAGGGGTTCAAACTGTTGTAAAAAGTTTGATCCTATAGCCATAAAGGTAACCAATGGTTAGGGCACCTTCTCAATAAGTCCTTATACCTCTCCCATGCATCATATAGAGTCTTTAAATCCATTTGCACGAAGGAAGAGATATCATTCCTCAGCTTGGCTATCTTAGCCGGTGGAAAGTACTTTAATAAGAATTTTTCGGTCATTTGCTCCCATGTAGTGATAAAACCTCGTGGTAGGGAGTTCAACCACTGTTTAGCCTTATTTCTTAATGAGAATGGAAACAACCGAAGGAGAATGGCATCGTCAGAAACTCCATTTATCTTGAAAGTGTCACACTGATAAATCGTAATATAAACATATTTTAATCCCACATTTAGCATACTTTTGGATGATTTAAGCCTTGAATTGTGGAATTTGGTGCTCTTAATCCTTTGTTTTCATGTTTTATACTCAGGTAAGCATCGGATGATGAAAAGAACGAGAAACGGGCCCAAAACAGAGTAAATGGGCCATATCACGAAATCAACACGGCCTAGACTGAAGACCACACGGCCGTGCCTCCTTAACAGACTTGAACACGGCCTGGCCACGATTCACATGGGCGTGTGCCATGGGCGTGTCCCTGTCGTGACAAAGAAGAGTTTCATTCGGATTAGGGTACTTAGAGGCAAAGAAAGTCATTCCAAAAGCCTATATAAACACCCTAGAGGCCAACCTTTAGGGGGAGTCCAGTTAGGCCGAAGAACCGAGCCAGACAGGCCAAAATTGTGGAATTTACTCGAAGAAAGCCAATTGATTCATCTCAAGAAGCCGAAATTATACTCATGATGGAAGATCTTCCCTTCAATTTCCTTCAGGGGTTTTAGGGTTTTTCTTATGTTTTCTTTTATATTTTCTTCTGAGATGTATTCCTTTATGATTATGAACTAAACCCTCAAATACTTGAGGGGGATGAAACCTAAGACGGATCTTGTTATTGTTTTCTGAACTATATGATAAATACTTGATTTGTTCTTAATTATGTGTTCTTAATTCTTGCTTTGATATTTCAAGATATTGATTCAAGTATTGATGTGCTTAGGCAGTGGAGCAAAAGTCCCTGCTTAAGAGTAGATCTATCATAATTAAGCGGTGTTGATCGCAACCCTAGAAATAGGATGACGAAAATCTGTCAGATTAGGGTCAAACCTAATATGGGAGTCCATAGATCGAGTTAATGCAATTCTAAGGGTTTTAATTAGAAAGAGATTTCAATTAATCAACCTAGGGTTAGACGTTAGTAGCCTCGAAAGAAGTATTAATATAAATTAGGGAATCCTACGGATCAAGTCAAGTGAATAAATCGTCTAGTTCAGAGTTAAATAACAAGTGAAGTCTAGGTGGATTCTTCCTCGGGTATTGTCTTAATCAATTGGTTTTTCCCACAAGTATTTTCCCCATTTCATTCTCTTTGTCTTTGCATCTTTAGCTTAATAGTTAGTTAATTTTAAATTAATTAATAAATCCTTTAATTTCTTGGCTAAATAATAAAAAGAAAGTTAGTATTAGTACTTTTGGTTCCTTTGAGTTCGACAATCCGGTCTTGCCACTAAGTTATACTACTGTTCGATAGGTGCACTTGCCTCCATCGTTGTCATAGTTAGTTTCTAGGCTCAATCATTCTTTTTATAAATTTTTAAGACTCTAACACACGATCAAGTTTTTGGCACCGTTGCCGGGGAACTAAAATATTAAGAACGCTCAATTTTTATTACTTTAGCAATTTATTATTTTTGTAATTTATTTATTATTTTGCTTTTAACTTTACTAATTTTTCTTCTTTTATTTGTTCTTAGCAGGTACCTCTAGTTTATGACTAGAAGGAACCCGATTGGACCCCTAATTTATGATAGTGATATTGAAGGTACTGTTCACAGAAATCGTAGAGAAATAAGGCGAAACTTAAATTACATAGAATAAGAGCAAGAAATCGAAACCAATACCACCGAAGAGATGGTTGAGAACAATCCGCTACCTCCAGAGGCTACCAAACATCATGCTCCTTGAACTATGTATGATTATGCTAAACCTAATTTAACAGGAACTGAGTCAAGTATTATTAGACCTGCTATTACTGCAAATAGTATTGAACGGAAACCTAACACTATTCAGATGATATAGCAACTTGTTCAGTTTGATGGTTTGCAGGATGAAGATCCAAACAATCACTTGGCAAATTTCCTAGAATTTTGCACTATTTTCAAAATAAATGGTGTTTCTGATGATGCCATCCGTCATCGGTTATTTCCCTTTTCCTTTAGGAATAAAGCTAAACAGTGGTTGCATTCTCTTCCACGAAGATCAATCATTACATGGGAACAAATGACCGAAAAATTTCTGTTAAAATATTTTCTGCCGGCTAAAACGGCCAAGTTGAGGAATGATATATCTTCTTTTGTGCAGATGGATTTAGAGACACTCTACGATGCATGGGAGAGATACAAAGATCTATTGAGAAGGTGCCCACACCATGGATTACCCTTGTGGCTACAGGTCCAAACTTTTTACAATGGGGTGAACCCTTCAATGAGACAATTAATTGATTCAGTCACTGACGGAACCATGAATAACAAAACACCTGAGGCTGCCTATGAATTCATTGAAAAGATGTCACTGAATAACTATTAGTGGCAAGTCACAAGGACAAAGCCAACAAAAGCAGCCAGTGTTTTAACCTCGACGCAGTAACCATGCTATCAAATCAGGTAGAGATGTTAAATAAAAAGGTTGATGGGTTTTGTGGTTCTTTGCAGGTACATCCAGTTATGTAGTGCGATACGAATGGAGGAGGGATGAACTGTAACATCCTAGAACTAGGGGCTTGGCGTTATTCTATGTTGCTATGTGTTGGCATGTTTTGCTTGTTATTTTGATGTATTTGGGGGTCCCGGGAAGGCTCGGGGTTAAGCTTAAGCTTTGGTAAAATTTAATTTTTAGGCATTATAGGGGAGAGCTAGTAAAGGCAGGACTTAAGGGTAATTAATTGTGTTTTGTTAACACAAGAAAAGAGGTGGTAAAGTGGCAAGAGACGCCACTTGGAGTGCACGGAGGTGGCGTCACATGGGAGCTGCAGGGAGAAGGGGTTCGAGTCGCATCAATAGCATACAGGAGCTTTATTTTTGCGCTTAGGAGGCTACGGTACTGGTTTCGGCAAGGGCTCTCCAAGGTGGTTGGTGGACTGAGTCAATTATTTTGAATGTGAGGCCATGAGGAAGTAGTGGGGTTTGAATGAGTCAAACCGATTCGAATGGGGGAAGGAGAGTGAAAGTAGGAGATGATCAAGGGATTTGGTGGCTTGTTGGGGGTTCTTGACCGAATGTGGTATGGTGCTAGGGGGTTTCGGTTGGTGTTAGGGGATGTGTGAGCCGAAAGTCCTTTGAGTCTTAGGCCTTTCTTTCATTGCTTTTATGCATTTTTGGTCATAAGGGTGTGTCGTCCCTTAAGTGATCAATTTTAGAGAATTTAGTTAGCCAAATCAACCTTAGAAACTCTTTCTTTCTCTCTTGCATTGGTGAACATTTTGGCTTCTTTTCTCATCTACCCAAAGCTGAAAATTCAACCCTTTCTGTCTGGTTATTCTCTCTTTGTTTTCTTCCTCCTCTCATCTTTCTTTCTCTTCAACCGAACCTAGTACCCTCATTTTCTTTTCACCATTTGTCACTTATTTCTTCTTCTTCATAACCGAAACACCTATTGCTTTTCCCCTTCTTCTTGTTCCTTTGGTCATAGCTGAATCTCCCTAGCCATTTGCCTCTTGTTCTTGCATAGCCGAATTTGTAAGTACCTTAGCCGAAACTTATTTCCTTTCTTCTATCTCTTTTCTCTCTTCCTTCTTTCATATTGTTGCAGAAGCCGAATCCCCTGTTTGCATCAAGTGTAGGCACCCTTTTTAATCGGTTTTGCTAGTAGCAGATTGTAGACTCCTCACTCGTTAATCTGTGCGTGCAGTAAGAAGCTTTCTTCTTTTTTTTCTTCTCGTTCATCTTCCTTATTCTCTTGGTTTGGTTAAACCGAAGTACTGACTTACTCTCTGGGCACTGATCGATTGTAGAAGGGCGTGGTTCCAACATCTTGTTGTCGTGTGGCCTGTTTTCAAGAGGTTTTGGGTAAGTAGTTGTTGGCCGAATGGGCGGTAAGGGATTCTTATCAACTTGTTTGGCCGAAAGGCCATTCTTTTTAATCTATTTGGGGAACTGATTCTAATATGGTGATTGTGTAGGGGGTTCAATCGGTTTCTTAAGCCAAGTCTGTTAGCAATCGGCTTCTATTGATCAAGGTAAGGGACTTCATCGATTTGAGTTCTTATTCTCTCTGTTTTCTTTCAATGCCTTAACCTTTTTTCCTGATCAAGTCTCTCCATGGATCCAACTGCTAGTCAATCCAACGAAGGAAGCGAACCCCTAGTTTCGGCTCCTAAGTTTAAGAAGCGTGCTGTGTCGGCGGTTTCAGATTTTCGGCCGGGCTGTGGTAGAGAGCCGACGTCTGCTTGGGATAAGCAAATAATCGTCGTCCCTGCTAACGAGAGCGTTGACATTGATAGTTTGGTATTACATGTTATCAGGTGTGTACTACTGGCACGCCTTCTTTGATATTGTGTTATTAACTGAAATAGCCGAAAGTCGAAATAACCGATATGATGGGTTAACTACCCCTAGGGGTAAGGTTGGAGACACCGGGTAAGTTCTTCGTTAATGATATGGCTGTTAATATACACGTATGTATATTCTGATGTTATGCATGTATGAAATATGATCTGCTATGCACTGTGATTTTGGTTGCATACATATTGTGCATGATGAAAAGAGCATGGGCTCGGGATTGAATGAAGGAGGAGGGAGAATCAGTGACTACGATCACGAGTGACTTTTTTCACGAGTGGTCTAAGTACCACGGTGGTTGAAACCACGAATAATCTAATTAGTGACTTATCTCGGTGGTCAAGTACCACAGTGGGTTGGCCCCACGTATGCATTATTTATCAGAGATCGTCACGATGGTCTACTACCACAGTGGGTTGGCCCCACGAGTACATTATAGTGACTTTGTCACGAGTGACTAAGGTCACGAGTGGTCTAGGACCACAGTGGTCATGAACCACAGTGGCATAATGCCACGGGTGTTTTGGATAAAGAGTTATTCTGGGATGGGTTGCATTGCATGCACATAACATGAGCTGTACTGAGTGGGCTAAGGCCCAATTTGCGTTACTTGGGAATGTACACACTAAGTATCGATGACTCACCCCTTTGTTAATTTTGCAGGTAACCAGTAGATGGCGAGTCTTGGGCCGAGACAGACTCGAGGTGGCCATGCGTTGCAATTTCTTTAAGTAAACTCAGACTTTATTTTAAATTTATTTCTATTTTGGTATTTCAAATTGTAATAAGGCCGCTTTAACTTTATTTTTACTTTAGGGTTTGTTATATGCTGATTTTATACATGTTAAGAATCATAAAAAAAATGGGATTTTCTTAAAACGTAAATGAAGGTTTTCCAAAAATTCAACGAATGTATAATAAGTCGTAAATAATTTAACTTGGTATTTTTCTCAATGCTGCTAATACCATTTTCAAAAGATCGCGTACCTCAACGTTGTTTTCAAAATGTTATTTTACGAAATCTTCAAAACTAGGTTTTCGTTAAGAAAAATAAAAATAAATCAACCGGTTTTTATCATCTAGTTACCTTTATTAAAAGTTTTCCAAGCTCTAAGTTAACCAACTCATGGATAGCCCTTAACATGGAATCTTTACTACTAAACTTTTTTTCCCAAATCACGATGCTTTGTCAATATTTCCAAATCTTCTTTCCTGTAATATTCCAGATTCAGTCTTACCGTATTGACCGAGTTTGGGGTGTTACAAGTGTGGTATCAGAGCTAGGTTTCAAAAACTCGGCTGTGGGTATGGGGATCAAAAGTGTTTTAAAAAGATGGCTAGAAAAATGATTTAGAAATATGTATGTCTTTTGGAAGCATGGCACCCGAGTCTCCGGCACCAAATCCGCACGGTAAGTCCTCTGACTTTTGGTTGTTTTGGATGAAGTAAGTGTAATATGTTGTGATTGCTTGTGCTAAGAAATGCAACTTTAGAGACTGAAACCTTAGGTGTGCATGAAATAGCGAGAACTGCTCATAATGCTATTTTCATAAAACTGCTCTGTAATAAACATCGGAAGAAAACACTAACTCATAAAACTCTTAATCAGATTAAATCGCGTTAGTAGTAATGAGTACTAGAGGACGTGGACACGGGATGCGAGGCCGTGGAAGAGGCCGAGATGTTGAGGCTGAGCCTTCAGAATCTGGGCATGGGCCAAAAGGAGAAGTGCCAGCATCACTAGTCGCGGAAGCAGAATTTCAAGATCAAACTGGTGGAGAAGATGCTGTGTCGCAGGCTATGTTGCGAGTTTTGAAGCGAGTTGCTAGAGCAAGCACGGGATCAGCGGCTCGAAAATCTATGCCTGAGCGACTCAGGGCTAATGGGGCTGAAATGTTTAGTGGCATTTCTGGTGTGGCTCCTAATGTAGCCGAGTACTGGTTAGAAGTGGTGGAACAGATTATGGATGATCTTAACTGAATCGCAGAAGAGAAACTGAAAGGAGTTGTGTCCCTTCTCCGAGATGAGGCTTACCAGTGGTGGCTCACGGTTAGAGATGGTACAGCTGCGGACCGCATTGCCTGGGACTTCTTTAAGTCTGCATTCCAAGGGAAATATATTGGGTCAAGCTATGTGGATGCGCAGCGGAAGGCATTTCTTAACTTGGTTCAGGGAAGTAAGTCGGTGGCTGAATATGAGGCAAAATTTTTGCGTCTAAGCCGGTATGCTCGTGGTATTGTGTTTACAGATCATGAACGTTGTGTTCGATTCGAGGATGGTCTAAGGGATGAGTTGCAAGTACTGATAGCTCCGCAATGAGAAAGGGAATTTGCTGTTCTGGTTGAGAAGGCTAAGATAGCCGAGAAGGCAAAGCGTTCTGAAAGACAGAATCAAGATAGGGACAAGGGTAGGAATAAGAGAAGTTTTGGACCGTCAAGGTATACTGGGAACTTTAAGAAGAGGCCTAGGTTGGATGGGTCGGGTCGAGCTGTGAGGCCTGCTATTATTGGTCGGCCTCAGCGATGTGCTACGTGTGAGAAGTTCCATTTTAGGGAATGCTGGGCAAGAAGTAATGGATGCTTCAGATGTGGATCAGCGAATCATCAGGTAAGAGATTGCCCGCAGGAGCCAAACAGAGCACGACCCGCAGGTTAGAATTATGTCCAGCCTGGTAGAGGTGCTCAGCAGCCACAGAGAGGTCTGGACGAGGAGCACCAGGCAGGGGTGCTGGGAGCACAGATGCAAGACAGCCTGGGTTAGTCTATGCAGCTAAATATCGTGAGGAGGGCGATGCACCGGACGTCATAATCGGTACGTTCCTTATTTTCGATTTACCTTTTTCTGCACTGATTGATATTGGTTCAACACACTCCTATGTTGCTAGTACTGTGTCGGGAACTCTGAACATAGACTCTAAGATTGCTTCTAGGGAGATGACTGTACTTAGCCCTTTAGGACAATCTGTAGTGGTAAACAAACTCTTTAGGGGTGTGCCTCTAGAAGTACAAGGGATGGTTTTCCCTGCTGATTTGATAGAACTGCTGTTCGGGGAGTTCGATTTAATCTTAGGTATGGACTAGTTAGTGAGATATCGAGAAAACGTGGATTGTGCTGCTAAACGCGTGATGTTAAGGACTCCTGGGGATAATGAGGTGGTGGTGATAGGTGAAAAGAGGAGCTACTTGTCTAATGTAGTGTCCGCATTAAAGGCTGAAAGAATGGTGAGAAAAGGATGCGAGGCTTTTTTAACCTTCGTTCGAGCTCTGGAGGCTAAGGAGTTGACTGTAGGTGATGTTAGAACAGTGAAAGAGTTCTCTGATGTTTTTCCAGAAGAGCTTTCAGGGTTACCTCTGGATTGTGAGGTAGAATTTGGTATTGATCTTTTTCCGGGAATAGCGCTAGTGTCTATTGCTCCATATAGAATGGCGCCGAAGGAGTTGGTGGAACTAAAAGCCCAAATTTAGGAACTGTTGGACCAGGGTTTCATTCGACCTAGTGTGTCACCTAGGGAAGCGCCGGTGTTATTTGTTAAAAAGAAGGATGGGTCAATGCAGATGTGCATTGACTATAGGCAGTTGAACAAGTTGACGATTAAGAACAAGTACCCGCTGCCTAGGATAGACGATCTGTTTGATCAGTTGCGAGGCGCTTCGGTCTTTTCAAAGATAGATTTGAGGTCAGGTTATCACCAGCTTAAGGTCAAGGAGGCAGATATCCATAAGACAACTTTCCGGACTCGTTATGGTCACTACGAGTTCCTGGTTATGCCGTTTGGATTGACCAATGCACCAGCTGTGTTTATGGACATGATGAACCGAGTATTCCAACCCTATCCGGACCGGTTTGTCATGGTATTTATAGAAAATATCCTGGTTTATTCAAGTTCGAAAGAGAAGCATGATTCACATCTTCGGGTGGTTCTACAAATTCTGAGGGAGAAACAGCTGTACGCCAAATTCAGTAAGTGTGAATTGTGGCTGAGGGAAGTTACCTTTCTGGGTCATGTTGTGTCTGCTGAGGGAATTAGGGTTGATCCCCAGAAAATTGAAGCCGTGATGGACTGGAAATCGCCTAAGTCTGTGGCGGAAATTCGAAGTTTTCTTGGTATGGCTGGGTATTATAGGAGGTTTGTTGAGGGATTCTCGTTAATAGCTGCACCATTAACCAAGTTGTTGCGGAAAGGGGCACCGTTTGTCTGGTCAGATAAGCAACAGGAAAGTTTTGAGAAGCTAAAGAGGATCTTGACTGAGGCTCCAGTGTTGATTCAGCCTGAGGCTAGGAAGGAGTTTGTTGTCTATTGTGATGCGTCGCACACAGGGTTGGGATGTGTGTTGATGTAAGAAGGGAAGATGGTGGTATATGCGTCTCGGCAGTTGAGACCGCATGAAGTGAATTATCCCACGCATGATCTGGAATTGGCTGCAGTAGTGTTTGCTCTAAAGATTTGGAGACATTACTTGTATGGGGAGAAGTCCATTATCTATACAGACCACAAGAGCCTGAAGTATCTCCTTACCTAGAAGGAGTTGAATTTAAGGCAGCGGAGATGGTTCGAATTGTTAAAGGACTATGACTGTTCGATTGAGTACCATCCAGGTAAAGCTAATGTGGTGGTAGATACGTTGAGTCGTAAGGTTATCTCGGATCTAAGGGCAATGTTTGCTCATCTCAGCTTATATGATGATGGAAGTTTATTAGCTGAATTCAAGTGAAGCCTTCTTGGGTTAGTCAGATTAAAGAGAAGCAATTGTCTGATGAATCGCTAAGATCAAAACTTCAGTTAGTGGAAAGTGGTGAGACAGAAGATTTTAGTGTGAATAGTGATGGGATATTGTGTTTTCGGGGAAGGGCTTATATGCCGAAGGATTCCGAATTGAGGCGGAAGATTCTACAGGAAGCACATAGTAGCGCATACGCTATGTATCCTGGTGGAAGTAAGATGTATAAGGATCTGCAAGAACAGATTTGGTGGCCGGGTTTGAAGCAGGAAGTGATTGAGTATGTGAGTAAGTGCTTAACGTGTCAGCAGGTGAAGGTGAAACACCAATTGCCTTCAAGGTTGCTACAGCCAGTAAAGATTCCACTCTAGAAGTGGGAGAGGATAACGATGGACTTTGTGAGTGGGCTACCCCTTACGCCTACGAAGAAAGATTCAGTGTGGGTAATTGTGGATCGATTGACGAAATCCGCTCACTTCATTCCAGTCCGGGTTGATTATTCTCTACAGAAGTTAGCCAAGCTATATGTAGCAGAGATCGTGAGGTTACATGGGGTACCTGTGTCTATCATATCAGACAGAGACCCCAGGTTTACGTCGAGGTTCTGGAAGGCGTTGCATGAAGCGTTGGGTATGAGATTAGATTTCAGCACAGCGTTTCATCCATAGACTGATGGTCAGTCAGAGAGAGTAATCCAGATCTTGGAAGACATGTTGAGCGGTTGTGTTATTGACTTCAGGGGTTGTTGGGAGGAGTTTCTACCGTTGGCAGAATTCGCATACAACGACAGCTACCAATCTAGTATTCAGATGGCGCCCTATGAAGCGTTGTATGGTCGGAAATGTCACACTCCTACTTGCTGGATAGAGTTGGGTAAGCGACAGTTGTTGGGTCCAGAGTTGGTTTCTGAAACAGAGGAAAAGGTTAAGTTAATTCGGACTCAGTTGAAGGAAGCTTCTGACAGGCAGAAATCTTATGCGAATCTGAAGCGTAGAGACATAGAATTTGCGATAGGTGATCAGGTTTTCTTAAAAGTTTCACCGTGGAAGAAAGTCTTAAGGTTTGGTCGAAAGGGCAAGCTGAGCCCGAGGTTCATCGGGCCCTATTGTGTGTTGAAGCGTGTGGGACCAGTAACTTATCAGCTCGAGCTACCTTCGGAATTGAGACAGATCCATGATGTATTTCTTGTCTCGATGTTAAGGCGCTACCGTTCGGATCCATCTCATATACTGCCGGTGGAGGAAATCGAGGTTAGACCTGATTTATCTTTCGAGGAGGAACCAGTTCAAATCCTAGATCGAGATGTTAAAGTATTGCGGAGAAAGATGGTTCCGTTGGTTAAAGTGCTGTGGCGGAATCATGGTTCAGAGGAGGCCACGTGGGAGCCAGAAGATGTGATGCGACAGCAATACCCTCACCTCTTTTGACGAGGTAAATTTCGAGGCTGAAATTTCTTTAAGGGAGGTAGAACTATAACATCCTGGAACTAGGGGCTTGGCATTATTCTATGTTGCTGTGTGTTGGCATGTTTTGGTTGTTATTTCGATGTATTTGGGGGTCCCGGGAAGGCTCGGGGTTAAACTTAAGCTTAGTAAAATTTAATTTTTAGGCATTATAGGGGAGAGCTAGCAAAGGCAGGACTTAAGGGTAATTAATTGTGTTTTGTTAACACAAGAAAAGAGGTGGTAAAGTGGCAAGAGACGCCACTTGGAGTGCATGGAGGTGGCGTCACATGGGAGCTGCAGGGAGAAGGGGTTCGAGTCGCATCGATAGCATACAGGAGCTTTATTTTTGTGCTTAGGAGGCTAAGGTAGTGTTTTCGGCAAGGGCTCTCCAAGGTGGTTGGTGGACTGAGTCAATTATTTTGAATGTGAGGCCATGAGGAAGTAGTGGGGTTTGAATGAGTTAAACCGATTCGAATGGGGGAAGGAGAGTGAAAGTAAGAGATGATCAAGGGATTTGGTGGCTTGTTGGGGGTTGTTGACCGAATATGGAATTGTGCTAGGGGGTTTCGATTTGGTGCTAGGGGGTGTGTGAGCCGAAAGTCCTTTGAGTTTTAGGCCTTTCTTTCATTGCTTTTGCGCATTTTTGGTCATAAGGGTGTCCCATCCCTTAAGTGATCATTTCTGGAGAATTTAGTTAGCCAAATCAACCATAGAAACTCTTTCTTTCTCTCTTGCATTGGTGAACATTTTGGCTTCTTTTCTCATCTACCCAAAGCCGAAACTTCAACCCTCTCTCTCTGGTTATTCTCTCTTTGTTTTCTTCCTCCTCTCATCTTTCTTTCTCTTCAACCGAACCTAGTACCCTCATTTTTTTTCACCATTTGTTACTTATTTCTTCTTCTTCATAACCGAAACACCTATTGCTTTTCCCCTCCTTCTTGTTCCTTTGGTCATAGCCGAATCTCCCTAGCCATTTGCCTCTTGTTCTTGCATAGCCGAATTTGTAAGTACCTTAGCCGAAACTTATTTCCTTTCTTCTATCTCCTTTCTCTCTTCCTTATTTCATATTGTTGCAGAAGCCGAATCCCCTGTTTGCATCAAGTGTAGGCACCCTTTTTAATTGGTTTTGCTAGTAGCAGATTGTAAACTCCCCACTCGTTAATCTATGGGTGAGGTAAGGAGCTTTCTTTCTTTTTTCTTCTCGTTCATCTTCCTTACTCTCTTGGTTTGGTTAAACCGAAGTACTGACTTACTCTCTGGGCACTGACCGATTGTAGAAGGGCGTGGTTCCAACATCTTGTTGTCGTGTGGCCTGTTTTCAAGAGGTTTTGGGTAAGTAGTTGTTGGCCGAATGGGTGGTAAGGGATTCTTATCAACTTGTTTGGCCGAAAGGCCATTCTTTTTAATCTATTTGGGGAACCGATTCTAATATGGTGATTGTGTAGGGGGTTCAATCGGTTTCTTAAGCCAAGTCTGTTAGCAATCGGCTTCTATTGATCAAGGTAAGGGACTTCATCGATTTGAGTTCTTATTCTCTCTGTTTTCTTTCAATGCCTTAACCTTTTTTCCTGATCAAGTCTCTCCATGGATCCAACTGCTAGTCAATCCAACGAAGGAAGTGAACCCCTAGTTTCGGCTCCTAAGTTTAAGAAGCGTGCTGTGTCGATGGTTTCAGATTTTCGGCCGGGCTGTGGTAGAGAGCCGACGTCTGCTTGGGATAAGCAAATAATCGTCGTCCCTGCTAACGAGAGCATTGACATAGATAGTTTGGTATTACACGTTATCAGGTGTGTACTACTGGCACGCCTTCTTTGATATTGTGTTATTAACTGAAATAGCCGAAAGTCGAAATAACCGATATGATGGGTTAACTACCCCTAGGGGTAAGGTTGGAGACACCGGGTAAGTTCTTCGTTAATGATATGGCTGTTAATATGCATGTATGTATCTTCTGATGTTATGCATGTATGAAATATGATCTGCTATGCACTGTGATTTTGGTTGCATACATATTGTGCACGATGAAAAGAGCATGGGCTCGGGATTGAATGAAGGAGGAGGGAGAATCAGTGACTACGATCACGAGTGACTTTTGTCACGAGTGGTCTAAGTACCACGGTGGTTGAAACCACGAATAATCTAATTAGTGACTTATCTCGGTGGTCAAGTACCACAGTGGGTTGGCCCCACGTATGCATTATTTATCAGAGATCGTCACGATGGTCTACTACCACAGTGGGTTGGCCCCACGAGTACATTATAGTGACTTTGTCACGAGTGACTAAGGTCACGAGTGGTCTAGGACCACAGTGGTCATGAACCACAGTGGCATAATGCCACGGGTGTTTTGGATAAAGAGTTATTCTGGGATGGGTTGCATTGCATGCACATAACATGAGCTGTACTGAGTGGGCTAAGGCCCAATTTGCGTTACTTGGGAATGTACACACTAAGTATCGATGACTCACCCCTTTGTTAATTTTGCAGGTAACCAGTAGATGGCGAGTCTTGGGCCGAGACAGACTCGAGGTGGCCATGCGTTGCAATTTCTTTAAGTAAACTCAGACTTTATTTTAAATTTATTTCTATTTTGGTATTTCAAATTGTAATAAGGCCGCTTTAACTTTATTTTTACTTTGGGGTTTGTTATATGCTGATTTTATACATGTTAAGAATCATAAGAAAAACGGGATTTTCTTAAAATATAAATGAAGGTTTTCCAAAAATTCAACGAATGTATAATAAGTCGTAAATAATTTAACTTAATATTTTTCTCAATGCTGCTAATACCATTTTCAAAAGATCGCGTACCTCAACGTTGTTTTCAAAATGTTATTTTACGAAAGCTTCAAAACTAGGTTTTCGTTAAGAAAAATAAAAATAAATCAACCGGTTTTTATCATCTAGTTACCTTTATTAAAAGTTTTCCAAGCTCTAAGTTAACCAACTCATGGATAGCCCTTAACATGGAATCTTTACTACTAAACATTTTTCCGAAATCACGATGCTTTGCCAATATTTTCATATCTTCTTTCCTGTAATATTCCAGATTCGGTCGTAACGTATTGACCGGGTTTGGGGTGTTACATGAACAACACATAATATCCACCTTACAACCCGAGCACTGAGAACGAGCAAGTTCACTGTATGGGTAACAATTTCAAATCTCAAAATAACCCTTATAGTAATTCTTATAATCCAGGTTGGAGGAACCATCTTAATTTTTCATGGGGTGGTCAAGGAAATCAGAGACAACAACCCCCTCCAAACTTCCAACAACTGCCCTACCCACAGGAAAAGAAGCTGAACCTTGAATAGATGTTGACAAAATTCATCGCAGTGTTAGAAACACGTTTTCAAAACACTGAGACAACACTAAAAAATCAACAAGCATAGATTCAAGAGATCAAGAACCAATTAGGGCAACTCGCTAAGCTGATCTCAGAACGACTACAAGGCAGCTTGCCAAGCAACATTGAGAATAACCCAAAGGAGCAACTCCAAGCCATAACAGCTCAGGATAGTGTAGGGTTAGATGAGCCTAAGTTAAGCCAAGAAAATATGTTAGAGGAAGGTAAGAATGAGGTAAGTCATGATAAGCCAAAACTGGTAATTAAAGAATACCAACCTCGTATACCTTATCCTGATGCGATGAAGAACGACAACATAGACGAACAATTCGGTAAATTTCTTAAACTTTTAAAGGAATTACATATTAACCTATCATTTCTTAAAGCTCTTTCACAGATGCCAGATTCAAGGAAATTTTTAAAAGATCTTTTAACAAACAAATTGAAGTTAGATGAAGAATCGCATGTGGAGCTAAGCGCAGTGTGCTCGGCAATGTTGCAAAACAAACTACCACGAAAATTAAAAGATCCAGGAAGTTCTATAATTCCATGCTTAATTGGTAGATTATCTATTGATAATGCTTTAGCTGATTTAGGGGCGAGCATCAATGTTATGCCTTATAAATTGTTTAAACAACTAGGTCTAAGGAAACCCAAACAAACTAGGATGAGCATTCAATTAGCTGATAAAACTATTAGAATTCCTAGGGGTATAATTGAAGATGTTCTTGTGAAGATTGATAAATTCGTATTCCCAGTAGACTTTGTCGTTTTAGACATGGATGAGGACAATAGTATCACCTTGATTTTAGGAAGACCCTTTTTAGCAGCTGCCAAGACTAAAATTGATGTTAGCGCAGGTGAACTCATACTTTGTATAGGTGACGAATCAATCAGTCTCCAGGCCCTCGACTCCGCTAGAACATCGAGTAATCAAGGTAAGAACATAAATTCTATTAATAACCATTTGGTTAAACCTTCTTTTTAGGAAGCACCATAGAACAACACGACTGAGCCAGATCCTAGATCTCATGCCAACGAGCAAATAACTCATGAGGAACAAAGGCTTTAGATCGATGAGCTAGACGAGTGGAAGACACACTTCAAGGAGAAGTTAGGAATACACAAAGCAAAACCAACACCATTCCGTGGGACAAACGAATTTAAGATCGGAGATCAGGTATTGTTAGATAAGGCAGACCCTCGAATACCTCCTCCTGACCCTAATACAAATGTAACACCCCAAACCCGGCCAAAACGTAATGACCGGATCTTGTATGTTACAAGGTGAAGTAAAAACGAAGTTTTGTTTAATTTAGGAAAAACCATAGGTTTGTAAAATTCTCGATTAGCGTGATGACTTAAAAAAACAGTGATTTGTTAGGAAAGAAAATTTCAATTTGTGTTAATCAAATATTCATTATGTTTTAGTGATACTTGAAAGAAAAACGTATATTGAAATTACTCATATTTGAAAAATCCCATTTTTATTTTGAGATTAAGTTTGCATGGAGTCAGGTTTTAAATAGACGATAAATAAATAAAAATTAAGACCCAAACATCAATTTAAGAATGCCTTATTACAACAAAAATTCCCCAATTTAAAATTTAATTAAAGCAGTAAAAAGTTTGCGAAAAGAAAGAAAAAAAACTTTATGGCCTCCACGAGTCCGCCTCGACTCCCAAATCCACGGTCTACTGACTACCTGAAAAGTTAGGAAAAGGGTGAGTCACAGAGACTCAGTGTGTAAAACCATCAAAACACATAACACGGCCCACGGCCTACAATCTCACATTTAACCCATACATGTTGTTATACCACTACATGAATGCATCAACCCAGCCCAACCTAGTATTTTCCATCCTCTACACGCCATCCTGTACCAACCATCACACCGTGGGGATTTCTACAATCAACCCTCCATCCGCTACACGCCGTCTTGACAGTCATGCTACCAATTTCAATACCGATCACTATGTGACCTTGAAATCCACTGTGGCTTAGCCACCGATCACCATGTGACCTCATAAATTATTTATGGCAGAGCCACCGATCGTTATGTGACCTTATAAATCAATGTTGCAGAGCTACCGATCACTACGTGACCTTGTCACTTCCCCTTTATCATCATTCCCACATCCCATGCACAGCATATATGTCATCACAAATGTAACATGCTAATAACAAGGCAATGAATTATCACATATATCCAACCTCATATTAAGTCATTATAAACACGTACCTGGCACTCCCTGCCTTACCCACAAGGGTATTTCGACTGTACACACAGCCTTCTCCGGCTTTTCAGCCCATATTAATAATAATACAGTTAAAATAAAGTGTGTTAGGGTTTACACACCTGGTAACACGCAAGATAATACTCTCTACGTCGACACTATAGAACTGTTTCATGAGGAACAAATTCAGATATATCCCGTTTCATGCCCGGCCACCAATAGAACTGTTTCAAATCATTGTACATCTTTGTGCTACCCGGATGTATCGACATTTGACTATAATGAGCTTCATCCAATACCATCTGAAACAAGTCAGCATTTCTCGGTACACACAATCGGCCTTTATAGTTCAAACAGTCATTTTTATCAATTCGAAATTCTGACTCTGTATCATTTTCACATTGTGCTCGTCTAGAAGTCATATCTTTGTCAACTTTCTGTGCATCACTAATTTGCTGAATAAACAATGATCTAGCCTTCATCTCAGCTATGATCGAACCATCTCTGGACATAACCATATGTGTGTTCAATGCACGAAGAGCAAACAATGATTTTCGACTTAGTGCATCCGTAAAAATGTTAGCTTTTCCCGGATGATAGTCAATTACCAATTCGTAATCTTTTAACAATTCCAACCACCTGCGCTGTCTTAAATTCAGGTCTTTTTGAGTCATCAAATACTTCAGACTTTTGTGATCCGAGTAAACATGGCATTTCTCGCCGAATAAGTAATGACGCCAAATCTTCAGTGCGAACACAGTGGCTGCAAGCTCCAAATCATGCGTTGGGTAATTTCTTTCATGCGGCTTCAATTGTCTCGATGCGTAGCCTACTACTCTGCCTTCCTGCATCAATACGCAGCCCAAACCACTTAAGGAAGCATCAGAATACACAACAAATTCCTTACCCGATTCAGGCTGAGCTAATATTGGAGCTTCTGTCAAAAGGGCTTTCAACTGATCGAAACTCTTCTGACAATTTTCCGACCACTCGAACTTTACATCTTTCTGTAGTAGTTTTGTCAAAGGTGTAGCTATCACAGAAAAACCTTTCACAAACCGTCTGTAGTAGCCCACAAGTCCCAGAAAACTTCGAATCTCGAAAACATTTTTCGGTGGCTTCCAATCAAGTATAGTCGAAATTTTGTTCGGATCGACTCGAATACCTGATGCTGAAACAACATGTCCCAAAAAGCTGACCTCTTTCATCCAGAACTCACACTTACTAAACTTCGCATACAACTGTTGATCTCTCAAAGTTTGTAGCACTAATCTCAAATGCTCGGCATGCTCGGTTTCATTTTTGGAGTAGATCAGTATATCATCAATAAACACTACTACAAACCGATCCAAAAACTGTCTGAAGACTCGATTCATTAGATCCATAAAAACAGCAGGTGCATTAGTGAGTCCAAAAGGCATAACCAGAAACTCAAAATGTCCGTACCTCGTCCGGAATGCAGTCTTTGGCACATCTGTATCTCTGACTCGCAACTGATAATAACCTGATCTCAAATCTATCTTCGAAAATACTGAAGCCCCTTTCAACTGATCAAACAAGTCATCAATCCGAGGTAACGGGTACTTATTCTTTATAGTTACCTTATTCAATTGCCGATAATCAATACACATTCGCATCGTTCCAACTTTCTTTTTCACAAAAAGAACTGGTGCACCCCAAGGAGAAAAGCTCGGTCGTGCAAAGCCCCTATCTGTTAACTCTTGCAACTGTGCTTTCAACTCTTTTAACTCAGCAGGTGCCATCCGATACGGAGCTATCGAGATTGGAGTCGTCCCCGGTACTAATTCAATGCCAAACTCAATCTCTCTTACTGGTGGTAAACCCGATAATTCTTCAGGAAACACATCTGGGTATTCACACACAACTGGTACTGATTCAATCTGCTTTTCAGATACTTCATTATCCAACACATAAGCCAAATAAGCTTCATACCCTTTTCTCACATATTTTCGGGCTAACATCGAAGATATCACTGTAGACAACCCACTCAAATCATTAGATTCAACCCGGATGATCTCCCCGTTTTGGCATCTCAAATCAATGATCTTTCTTTTACAATTCACCACTGCCTCATACAAAGTTAGCCAGTCCATTCCCAGAATTATATCAAACTCGTCGAAAGGCAATAACATTAAATCAGCTGGAAAACAAGAATCCTGAATCATTAATGGGCAACCTTTACACACTTTATCAACCTTTACACAGCGACCCAATGGGCTGGACACACGGATCACAAACTCAGTAGACTCAACAGGTAGAGTCTTACCGAATACTAAAGTTTCACACACATATGAATGAGTTGAACCAGGATCAATCAATGCAATCACACTAGTATCATAAAGTGTAAAAGTACCGATAATAACATCTGGAGACGAAGCATCTTCCCTAGCTCGTACAGCATAAGCTCTAGCTGGTGCTCTAGCCTCGGATCGAACTGCAGTGTTCTTCATCTCTCTCTGACAACCACCTACATTGCCTGAATGTCTGGGTGGCCTGCCTCGTACTGACGCGTTGCTCGACTTAATGTTCTGAACTGTATTCTGCTCAGCTAACATCGGGCATTCCCTAATAAAATGATCTGAAGATCCACATTTAAAGCAAGACCAATCACGGAATCTACAACTCCCGGAATGCCATTTACCACAAAGCTTGCATTCAACTCGATTCTGTTGAGCATTACCAACACTAGCCATTGAAGTGGCTTGTGAACTCACTGGGGGTCGATCTCGTCTAGGCATGTCGGAAGTAGTCTTGTGTCGGCTTAAGTCATCTCTGAACTTCTTAGGCACTGAATGGAAAGTCTTACTCGATGATCTTTTCCGAGTGTCTCTAGCTTCTACCTCAGCTTTTCTTTTCTCCTTTCCAAGCTCTTCGGCTTTACAAGCTCGCTCGACTAATGTCACGAATTCTTTGATTTCAAGAATGCCAACAAGCAACTTTATATCTTCATTCAATCCTTCTTTGAACCTTTTGCACATAATGGCTTCAGTTGATACACACTCTCGAGCATATCGGCTCAATCTGACAAATTTTCGCTCATATTCAGTCACGGTCATTCGCCCCTGTTTCAGTTCAAGAAATTCCTTACGTTTCTGGTCGATGAACCTCTGGCTGATATATTTCTTTCGGAATTCATTCTGGAAGAAATCCCACGTCACTTTTTCTTTTGGAACCACTGATACTAGTGTATTCCACCAGTGATAGGCAGTGTCCCGAAGTAAAGATATAGCACATTTCAAACATTCGTCTGGAGTGCAGGATAGCTCATCAAGTACCTGAATAGTGTTATCAAGCCACATTTCAACTCGCTCTGCATCATCATCATCATTAGCCTTGAATTCCTCGGCCCCAAATTTCCTGATTTTATCAACGGGAGGCCTACTAGATCTCATTGGATCTATCATCGCGGGTGCTAAAGGTATCGGAGTTGGATTATTCGGGGGTGGAGGTTGGTGTACAGCCGGGTTAGTCTGAATAAACTGGGTAAACCACTCGTTCATCATCTGATAGAAGGCTTGTTTAGCCTCCCCCTCGTGGCTACCCGAAACTGGTCGAGAGTCTACCGGCACTGATCTGCGTGCACGGTCAGGCGCTACACTCTCTACATCATCCGCTACGGCTCTTTCAGGATCAATGTCCATTTACTATATAAAGCACAGTTCAGAATGTCAGAAGTCACCACACTATCAATATATAACAAAGGCATGTATAGCTAGACTCACACGCGCTACGGTAGTCCTAAAATCGACTAAATCGTAAGCTCTGATACCAATCAAATGTAACACCCCTTAACCCGAGTCCGTCACTGGATTAGGGATTTAGGGTATTACCATGCAAACTAAAACTTTAGTTAAATCAATTGAATCATGGAAGATCATCTTTATTAAATATTATCTTATAAACAAATAATATACACATGTGTAACACATACTATATACTAGATCCAATTCATACACAAAAAATCATCGATGAACATAAGTCATCATACAGTGTATATTACGTCAATATCACGTAACCAAGCAGATCTCATGAAAATTCATAAATGTCTAAACTTGTTATAGCATAAAGACTTAGTTGCAAATAAACTAATGCATGCAACCCATTACACATCACTTGTACACCCACTTAATTGGCCAAATATGCATGGTTTCATTTATAGCATTTCCCGCACATTACCTAGCACAAACCGAGTTTAGCGGTTTCATGCACTCAATTAAAACAAGCAATTTAACAAGCTAAATACATATATAAATATATATATATATATATATATATATAATGCATACATCTGAATTATGCACTCTTTTTCATATTCAACTATGCCTAAACTATTTTAAACATTTAACCACATTTGCAAATGTCACCTAGGTTTGGCCGAATACACATACACATTTTATTCAATATACTTTATCTTATTTAAAACAACCAAAGTTGATACATACCTAGATACATACTTCTCAAGCATATAACTCAAAATTTTATTCATAACAACTTCTTGAAATTTGAATGCCTAACATTTTCATAAATAAATAATCTTATAACATTTTCAAGAGATTAACCCAATATAACCACTTTATAATTGAATGCATACCTAAGCATAGCAAGTCTTCACAATAATTAACCGAATTAAAAAAAAATAGCCACATTACCATTTATTAATCTATCACATATACACATGATTAAGATTCAACCTTAAACTATCAAATTGACCATCAAAGATCGAAATACATATACATATCATGACATATAACTATTCAACCATTTCATATAATGCCTAAACCACATCCAACACAAATGATAATTCATGGCATGAGCAAGCTATATCATCAAAACACAAAAACAAAGTTTAACCAAAATAGATAGCCATTTTCGCATGGCTAAGCATATTTACACGATTTCACATCATTAGCAATAGGGATTAGACTAGCCTATACATGCCTTTTTGAATCTAAGACTAAGTTATTCAATACCAAAAGTAAGTTGATAGTGCGGTTGACTTCTTCAAAGATCCTTCGAGTCCGTAGTTTGGTTCAAAAAGAAATCTATAAAACAGAGGTAGACAAGAACAAAGCACACACAGTAAGATGCTATCTTAGTAAGTCTCAAGTAAATATAATGTATTGAATATACACTTAAACATGTAAATCTCCATGCTTATTGTATAGAACTTAATACATCATTATGTAAAATGTACATATCCGAATAATAATAATACACTTAATATAAACTTTGTCACTACAACATCATGGACAGATACATTATCAACTCACATGATTAACACTTGATAAGACTTACATATATATATATAGAATCACTTTCGATTCTTTCATCATCGATCCTATCATTTTATAACCAAAATTTACATTGTAACTTACATGTATATAACTCTAGTTCACCTATAAGTAATGTTCATACATATAAACGACAAGCTCAACTTCATAATATAAAACACTTGTTGAATTGTCCATTTCATCACATCATGTTTTTGAAACAATAATAATTTAATCTCATTTCATTTCTTACTAACATAGTAAGATAGTTCTTACCTGAGCTTCTCACATATAATTTAATATGCCATACCTCGTTTCATTCTCAATTTCTTCGTTTATAGTGTATCACCGGCATTAAGCCTGCTAGACCAAAGGTCCGAAATATATAAAGCACCGGCAATTAGCCTGCTAGGCTATAAGCCCGAATTAAGTCACCGGCACAAGGCCTACTAGGCTCAAAGCCCGAATTAACATCATAATGAATCATTCAATGCACATTTCTCAACATTAGCATCCCAAATAACCTATGTAATACTTATCACTTTCACAAATTAACCGAGCATACTTATTACACAGTACTTTCAACAATTAAAACTCAATCCAATATCACACCAATACATTCGGCCATCTCACACATTTATGCCTAAAATATTCAAATTTCATCATTTGATATATTCATAAATAATTCTTTAACGTATATTTACTTAAGGACTTACCTCGACTGTCGGCGGACCGCGTAGACCGGCTATTCAATAACCTTCGTCTTTCCCCGATCCAAATCCATTTTTCTTTGTTCTTGATCTAAACACATTAAAATTTAACTCATTCAAGTACATTTCATTTTAATTTAGTCTCAAATCACATAAATGGGCAAATTACCCTTTTACCCCTAGGGTTTCACATTTTTACACTTTAGTCCTAATTGCACAAAACACAAAATACACATTATTTCAATACAACACTCAAGGGCCGAATATGTATAAGGACTATATAAGTCCATTTCTTTCATTTATTTTGCATTTAAGCCCTCTCAAATTTTTATTTTTACAAATTAACCCAAAATACTCAAATTTACTAAAATTTCAAATGCAAAATATACTAATCTTTAACATATCATTTACATAAAATCATAAAACACCAAAAATCACAAGAACCTAGCAATGGCCGAACCTCATACATGATCATTTTCAAAAATTCTAACATGGGTCAACAACAGTTCAAAGCAATGATCTCAAAAACGTAAAATTTGTCGAAAACTAACTAAAAACTCACCTTGAATTTTAGCTTCAAAGTGCCGAAATTTCAAAGAAATAAAACCCTCCTTCCTTTCTCAACATTCGGCCATGCAAGAGTGGAAAAGATGATGGCTTTGTTTATGTTATTTTAACATATATATTAAGTAATTATTCAATTACTAATTTAACCTTTAAAATGAATTAAAACTAATATATAACTTAAGGTTAGTTATGACAATTGCCACCCACTAACCTAGAAATGGGCTAATTGCCCTTTTAATACCCCATGTTAAGAAGCCATCATCAAATAGGCACTTTCTACTATAGATTGCAACTTTTTGACTTTACGCGATTAAGTCCTTTTTCTAAATTAAACACATAAACAATAAAATTTTTCTACGAGACTTTCAAACACAGTAATTCACATATAATAAACACAAAATATACTATAAAAATATTCCTCAGACTCAGATTCGTGGTCCCGAAACCACCGTTCCAATTAGGGTCAAATTCGGTCTGTTACACGACATACCCACGGTACACGGGCGTGGGGATGTACCGGACATGAAAAATCTATTTAAACCACCCCTCTCCCCTTCTTACCTACCCTTCTTTCTCCTTTACATCCCCTCTCCATTTTCATTCTTTCCTCCAATCTCCTAACTCTTGTTCTAACAATCATCTATGTCGAAAAAATGGAAGGATCCTAGCTCAGTCTCCATTTGTGAGACCGATCTACATAAGTTCATGTCGGCCGCTTCATTAACTCAACAGGAAAAGGACCTTTGAGTCCATTTAACTTTTCTTTTTATTTTCCCTTCTCCTTTATTCTCCTTTTCTTTATTTTCCTTTTACTTAGTTTAATCTATTCTATTTCGTTTTCTTTAATTTAGGTTCTAAAGGCTGCTAGGGAATCACAACGACCACGACCATAGCCACCCCACCGCAGCCTTAGAAATCACACCCACCTCACGAACCATCTAACAATAAGGACTCTTCGGTCCATTAATCTTTTCTTTTAATTTTATTTTACTTTCTATTTCCTTTTTCTTTATCTTTCTTGTCTTTAGATATATATTTAGTATATTTTGAATTTTTATTACTATTTCTTGGCTAATTCTCTACTAGCTTCCCAATTTATTCATCTAACGTAGAAATTATCGGCGGCCACCATACCATGACACTTTAACTCAAGGAAGCCATCCACATTCAGGGAGTTTCACTTCTCCCTATCTTTTGATTTTCACACTCTATTGTTATTATATATCTTTGTACATTGAGGGTAATGTACATCTTAAGTGTGGGGGGTGAATATTTATTTCGAGAAAGTGCCTAACTTTCTGCATTATTCTCAAATCCCTGAATGATATCTTGTCTTTAAATAATTTTCTCATACTACTACTAGAATGAAATTTCCTGTGATTTATGATTTTTATTGATATGTTTCAAATTAAGTCATTGATAATTGTGCAGTGATGATTTAAGTTTTAAGAGACTAGAGAATCAAGTATGATGAGTCTATTTTAAAATTAAAATTTGTTAGGTTGTCTACCTGAATCTAGTTATTACCTTGAAATTTGAAATTTACAAGGTTGATATCAAAAACCCGTAATTTTTGTGAGATTTTGAGCCTTTTAGAGCATACATTCTTTCGTGCTCACCTTGTGATTATGAGTGTGTCAACATTGAACTGTTATTTTAGAACTTGCTTTGATCATACATGTCAAGACCACATTAATTGATTTGATATACTGAGATGATAAAGGCACTTAGGATTTAACCCACTCACTCCACTAAAAATCTTACCCTCACAATTAACCCCTAGTGAACACCTTTGATCCTAACAACCTTTTTTATTGACTCGCCCACTAATATTAACCCAAAAACTCAGTCTGTATTTGTTATCACCATTCCTCTTGACCACCCTTATATCGAGATTTGATTTGATCAGTTGCCTAACTATAATCTTTAATTCAGTAGTTAAATTCATCTTTTATTATGACTTGATTTGTTCTTAAAAAAAAACGAAGTATATTCAATATTAGCTCTATGTTATTGAGCTTATACATTTCAATTCCACATGTTGAGGAGAAGCTCATGTTATTAGTATTTCATGTTTTCAATTGATGTAATTATTCAAGATTAGTTCATTTTTCTAGTTAGGTAAATTGTCAATTCAATCTCAATTCTAACCCTCTAATTCAACCTTTATCCACACCTTTAACCCAAGCCCCATTACAACCCTTTTTTAAAGACCTTTTGATTTGTGTATCATCTCATTTTACAGTGGTGGAGATTTGATTTTCATGCAAGCCTATGGGATTAACTTTTCATGTTCGACCTTTGAGTGCTTAATTGTGAACCTTAAACACTTTGAGTGATTTGAGTGAATCTTTAGTGAGGATGTCAACTTTTGTTGATTTTGAAATTAAAGGTGATTATTTAGGTAAGGGAAAATGCCCATATTTTTCGTGCTACAAAAACTATGACTTTGATTGTTTGAATCTTTAAGATCCTTTTACTTAAATTATCAATGTATAAATTATCTTTGAATTATGATGGAACACTATTGATGAATATTAAAAATCAAGGAAGTTCATTTTAATTATGAGTTAGGAATTTTGCTTGAGGACAAGCAAATGCTTAAGTGTGGGGGTATTTGATAAACCGTAATATAAACATATTTTCATCCCACATTTAGCATACTTTTGGATGATTTAAGCCTTGAATTGTGGAATTTGGTGCTCTTAATCCTTTGTTTTCATGTTTTATACTCAGGTAAGCACCGGATGATGAAAAGAACGAGAAACGTGCCCAAAATGGAGTAAATGAGCCATATCACGAAATCGACACAGCCTGGGCCCATGATCGCATGTCAGAGCTTTAAAATTTATAATGAGAATGATCGAACCTGGAAACTAACTCTGACAACAATTTTAAGGCAAGCGCACCTATTGAACAGTAGTATAGTTTAGGCAAGACCGGAATATCGAATCCCAAAGGAACCAAAAGTACTAATACTAACTCTCTTTCTATTATTTAGCCTAAGAATTAAGTGAATGGTTAACTAATCTAAATTTAACTATCAACTAAACTAAAGACGCAAAGACAAAAAGAGAATGAATTGAGGAAAAATAACTTGGAAGAAAAACCAATTGATTAAGATGATACCCTTAGGAAGAATCCACCAAGACTTCTCTTGTTATCTAACATTGAACCAGACAATTTATTCATTTGACTTGATCCGTAAGATTCCCTAAGTTATATTAAACCCTCTCTCGAAGCGAATAACGTCTAACCCTAGGTTGATTAATTGAAATCTCTTTCTAATTAAAACCCCTAGAATCGCATTAACTCGATCTATGGACTCCCATATTAGGTTTCACCCTAATCCGCAAAATCTCGTCACCCTATCTCTAGGCTCGCGATCAACTCCGCTTAATTATGCTAGATCTACTCTTAAGCAGGGACTTTTGCTCCTCCGCTTAAGCACATCATACTTGAATCAATATCTCGGAAATATCAACACAAGAATTAAGCACACATAATTAAGAACAAGTCAAATATTTATCATATAGTTCAGAAAACAATAACAAGATCTGTCTTAGGTTTCATCCCCTTCAGGTTTCTGAAGGGTTTAGTTCATATCAAATAAAGAAAACATCTCAGAAGAAAAGATAAAACAAAACATAAGAAATCCCTAAAACTCCCTGAAGGAATTGAAGGAGAGATCCGCCGTCTTGAGTAGAATTCCGGCTTCTCGAGATGGATCAACTGGCTATTTTCGAGTGATTCTCCACAAATCTGACCTTTTCAGCTTGGCTCCTTGGCCTAGCTAACCGCCCTCATTCAGGTAACACTTAGGGGGTTTATATAGGCTTACGAAATATGTTTCTTTGCCTCTAAGTATCCAAATCTGAATGAAATTACTCTTTGCCACGAAAGGGACACAGCCATGGCACACGCCCGTGTGGATCGTGGCCAGGCCGTGTTCGGACTTCTTTAATGAGGCACGGCCGTGTAAGTCAAGATCAGGCCGTGTTCTAGTAGATTGGCGTGGCACGGCTGTATGGGCTTAAGTCCAGGCCGTGTCGATTTCCTCTTTGGCCCAATTTGGTCTGTTTTAGGCCCGTTTCTCGTTATTTTCATCCTCGGGTGCTTTCCTGGGTACAAAACATGAAAACAAAGGATTAAGAGCACCTTTTTGCATAAATCGAGGCTTAATTCATCCAAAATCATACTAAATGTGGGCTTAAAATATGTTACTTTTACGGTTTATCAAATACCCCCACACTTAAGCTTTTGCTTGTCCTCAAGCAAAATTCTCAACTTACAATTAAAACGAACTTTCCATGATTCATAATTCCTACCGACAATGTCTCATCATAATTCATAGATAATTTATACATGGATGATTTAACTCAAAAAGTCCTAAAGATTCAAACAATCGAAGTCATACATTTGTAGAACGAAAACGTAGGTGTCTCCCCTTACCTGAATAATTACCTTTAATTCAAAACCTACAAGGACTGACATCCTCATAAAAGATTCACTCAAATCACTCGAAGTGTTTAAGGTTCAAAATTAAGCACTCAAAAGTCGAACCTGAAAAGTTAATCCCATAGGCTTGCCTGAAAATCAAATCTCCACCACTGTAAAATGAGATGATAAACAGATCAAAAGGTCTTTAACAGGGTTGTAACAGGGCTTAGGTTAAAGGTGTGGAAAAAGGCTGAATTAGAAGGTTAGAATCGAGACTGACCTGACAAATTACCTCACTAGGAATATTGAGATGATAATAAATAATTACATCAACTAAAAATAATAACCCTAATAATACGAGCTTTTTCTTTTGATAACTAAATTTTCACTGTATAAGCTCTCTTTTCATAATACTAATACTTAATATACATTGATTTTTTTAATTAAGAACAATTCAAATATTACATAATAAGGAATGAATCTATTACTTAAAATAAAGATAATAGCTAGACAACAAATCAAATCAAATCTCGATGTAAGGGTAGTTAAAAGGAATGGTGAAAACAAATACAAAGGGCTTTGGGTTAACATTAGCGGGTGAGTCAATAAAAAGGGTTATTAGGATCAAAGGGGTTCACTAGGGGTTAATTATGAAGGTAGGTTGTTTAGTGGAGTGAGTGGGTTAAAACCCATGTGCCTTTATCATCTCGGTATATCAAATCATAGGTGTGGTCTTGATCTGTATGAACGAGGCAAGTTCTAGAATAACAATTCAAAGTTGACACACTCATAATCAATAAAGTGAGCATGAAAAAGAATATATGCTCTAATAGGCTCAAAATCTCACAAAAATTATAGGTGTTTTAATGTCAACCTCGTAAATTTCAAACTTCAAGATAATATTCAGATTCAGCTCAACAACCTAGCAAAAATTTTAATTCTGAAAAATAGATTTATCATGCTTGATTCTCTAGTATCTTAAAATTTCAATCATCAATGCACAATTGACTATGACTTACTCAAAAACATGTCAATAAAAATCATAAATTATCAGAAATTTCATCCTAATTAGTAATATGAAGATATTACTTAAAAACAAGACTAAATTCAGGGATTTGAGAATAATGAAGAAAGTTAGGCACTTTCTTGAAATAACTATTCACCCCCCCACACTTAAGATGTATATTGCCCTCAATGTACAAAGATAGATAATTAATCATGTAATACTAAATTAAAAAGAGAAGGGGAGAAGTAACACTTCCTGAATTTTTGGATGGATTCCTTGAGTTGGCAGAGGTCGTGATAAAAGATGACTTATGTAGTAGTGAATTACTCCTAGTGATTTGTTTTTTTTAAATAGAGTGTGCAATTGAAACTGCGAAGTCATCAGTTAGATATCTCGGAAGCGGAAATAAATATGTGTTAGGCGTACTCGAAGGTTAGATAACCAATGATAATCATAATAAGAGTTTGCAATGTAAAAAGAAAAGGTTCAAATTAAGACAAATAAAAATTAAAATAGAAAAACAATAATATTAAAATAAACTTAAAATAAAAAAATAAAAATTAGATAATTAAAAGGACTCAGAGGTCCTCATCATCAGCCGGGTCGAGTGGTGGTGTCGGTGATGAGATATGGAAGTGATGGCATATCTGCTGAAGGGTGGCCATCAAAACGTCGAGCGGTGTCAGTGAACTGCTGGGTACAGTACTGCTCGAACTGGTGAGGCGTGCAGAGATATCCGACAAAGAGGCTGCTGAATGTAAGGGCCGCTGGCTCAGGACTAGTGCCTCCTGTAGTGGTGGTGGGACATCATCAGGAATGTCCTCACGCTCCTCCTCCTCAGTGGGGATGGCTAATCGGTATTGGGGAGGGTCTGTCCCACGTTGACGCTGGATCATCTTCATATGTAGCATCGTTTGGATGCCTTGTGTGCCCATCGGCCCTATTAATGTGAGTAAGGCGGTTTGAGTGTTGGTGTGGAGGAGACCGAAATATCTAGCCAGTTGTGTGATGTAAGGTCCCATGGATATGATTCCTCTTCTGTGCTGCTCCGTCTGGTGTTGAATGGCTCGGGCTATAAAATATGCTAAGTCGACGACATGTCCCTCCGCCATGCACCATAGATAGTATGCGTCATGAGTATTGACGATGCCGGTCCTCTCTCGTCGTCTTGTCAAAGTGTGAGCCAAAATAGCATGTATGTACCTCAAATACGGAGCTAGGGCCGTCGCTTTTGAGTGACTGGGGTCATAATCAAAGGAGTGGGAAGCTATCTTATGCCAACATTGCATGGGACTGAAATGTATATGGCGATGCAACTCCGAAAGGTCATTTTCTTCGACGAATTCTTCTGTATAAAGTCCTAAAGCAACCCCGAATTGTGGTACGTTCAGCTGTCGTATGGTGCCTCCCAGACGGAATTGTGTAGTCTCCGAATCATCGTATCGTGTCATCACCGTCTGAAGTTGGAAAGTGGAGCAGAGTTCTAAAGTAAGCTCTAAGTACGTGGGCTCGGTGATGGTAAAAAATTGATCCCATGGATCGGTTGTAAGCAGTGCTCAGACATCGTCTGCGAGATGAACCTGCTCTAAAGCGGCCCAATCAATGCATCTACCGGTGCCGAGAGGTCGCATTCGTAGTGCCTTGTAACGGTCTTCTTGGGCGTCTTGAGGGAATTGGAGGAACCGATGGCGTACTTCAGTGGTTGCGCTAGCAGAGGATGAGCCGGGTCCCTTTTGTTTTTTAGAAGTGGTGGTTACGGTTCGCTTTCCTCGTGACGACGACATTGTACCTGAAAATGGTTGATATTCAAGGATTTTTCTACCAAAATAGAGTAGGTATTTTAATACCCAAAATATTCAAAGTCTAAATAATAATATATCAACCATGATCAACCATTTCGACAGTGAGTATTTCTATCTAGTTCTAATTAACTACCTAAACAATGACTAAAATAATCAAGTTAGTTCTAAAATTCAAGAAATTATACTTAAAAATAAATAATACTAAAAGTAAAAAGAAACTAAATAACATGAAGTTTTAATCAAACAATAGTTAAAATAGATGAAAATGAAATAGTGAAGAGTGATCAGCAATGTTTTGGGGTGTGTGGCGACATGTACGATGGAGCACGAGCGTGTACGGTGGTGCACGGTCGTGTGCTGTAAAATTTTGGTAGCACGGCGGTGGCGAGGGCGTGGTCTCCTGGTAACACGGGCGTGGCTTTGTTTTTTTACGAGTAATTGAGAGTTTGGAAGATTTTGGGTGGGGAGAGGCAATGGTGAGGGAGTTTCTTGCTGGTGGCCAGATTTGGGGGGAGTTTTTGAGTGGAAAACAGCTAGGGTTGGGGTTTTGGGGAAAAACGGGGCTGTGTTTCTTTAAATAGGGAAGGCGACACGGGTAGCGGCCACGCCCGTGTGTCTATTTATTCAGGTCGTGCTTTTCGCGATTTTCAAATTTGGGCGCGTTCGATATGTTTCCCGCGTCCGTGTTTCCTGGGCGTGTGCTATTATGTTCGCTTCTCCCACACCTGTGCTTGAGTTGCCACGCCCGTGTATATATAGTCAGTGTCTTCCACGATTGGTAGGCACGGGCGTGGCTCATGCCCGTGCTTAGTTACTCAAAATAGACCACAGTCACATCGGACGGTTGTGGCCTTTTTATCGCAACCCGTGTTGGAATTTTTTTCGCACGTCTTCGTGCACGCCTGTTTTTCATCCCATGTTGACCACATGGCCACAGGCACGCCCGTGTGTAAGGCCGTGTGGTAGGGAACCTGCACTTAACTGACTCAATTAGTTTGATTTAGGTGCTAAAAAGGGAAAATAAAAATGTGAACATCAATGGGGTTAGTGAAGTTAGTGCTCAGGTTGCCTCCCGAGAAGCGCTCGTTTAAAGTCTTAAGCTAGACTCACCCTGTTTTCATTCCTAAAAGAAGGTTCACGGAGCTGAAGCTCCTCTCTCAATTCCTTGAAATCTTCACCATTGTAAAATTTCAGTCGATGGCCATTTACCTTGAATGTTCCTTGAGATGGATGTGTTACCTCGAATATGTCATAAGGAAAAACAGATTTTATCACGAATGGGCCTGACCACCTTGATTTCAGCTTTCCAGGAAATAGTTTGAGCCTTGAATTATATAGTAGGACTAGGTCTCCTACTTCGAATTGCTTTGATTGTTTTAAACGAGCATCATGGTGTCGTTTTGTTGCCTCCTTATATAGTCGTGAATTCTCATAGGCATTAGCTCACCATTCATCTAGTTCGTTTAACTGCATCATTCTCTTCTTACCTGCGGTTTTGAGATCATAATTCAAGAATTTTATAGCCCAATAGGCTTTGTGCTCTAACTCAAATGGTAAATGACAACTTTTTTCGTAAACAAGTTTGTACAGGGATGTCCCTAAAGGGGTTTTAAATGCTGTTCTGTAGGCCCATAAAGCATCATCTACTTTGACTGCCTAATCTTTCCTATTTGATTCAATTGTTTTCTCTAGGATTCGCTTAAGCTCTCAATTTGCTACTTTCACTTGCCTACTGGTTTGAGGATGATAAGGGGTAGCTGTTCTGTGGTGTACTCTATATTTTCTTAAGACTTTTTCAAATTGAGTATTGCAAAAGTGAGTGCCTCTATCACTGATGATTGCTCTGGGTGTTCCAAAACGAGAGAAAAGTTTCTTAAGAAACTTTACTACAACTCTAGCATCGTTAGTAGGTAAAGGTTGGGCTTCCACCTATTTTGACATGTAATCTACTACTACTAAGATGTATTTATTTCCGAATGAGCTAGGGAATGGACCCATAAAGTCAATACCCCATACATCAAATATCTCACATGATAATATATATGTTTGAGGCATTTCATCGCGTTTAGAAATATTACCTGATCTTTGGCATTTATCACACAAAGCGGCATACCTGTTGGCATCCTTGAAAAGAGCTGGCCAATAAAATCCTGATTCGAGCATTTTATGGGATGTCTTAATCCCGTTGTAATGTCCTCCTGAATGGCAATGTTCCAGGATTTTGCTTGCTTCCGCCCTTGTAACGCATCTCCGAATTACTTGATCTGAACATATGCGGAAAAAAAAAAGGATCTTCCCAAAAATAGTTTTTCGCATCAGCAAAAAATCGTTTTTTTTTTTTTATGATGTATTAACCTTTTTGGTAAGATGTTGGCAGCTAAATAATTCACAATATTTGCAAACCATGGTACCTCGAAGTTGGTTATAGAAAAGAGTTATTCTTCAGGGAACGAGTCGTTTATCTCACTTTCGTCGAGCTCTTCGATATGTGGGTTCTCAAGTCTGGAAAGGTGAACTGCTGCAAGGTTTTCAGCTCCCTTCTTATCCTGTATTTCCAAATCAAATTCCTGTAATAGTAAGATCCAACGTATGAGTCGAGGTTTTGCATCAGGTTTAGTTAAGAGATAACGAAGAGCTGAATGATCAGTGTAAATGACAACTTTAGATAATATCAGATACTGTCTAAATTTATCAAATGCAAAAACTACAGCTAACAGTTCTTTCTCCATGGTGGTGTAGTTTTCTTGTGCATGTGTCAATGTTCTGCTAGCATAATAAATTGGCTGAAAATGCTTGTTTCTTCCCTGTCCCAAAACCGCTCCTACTGCAAAATCACTCGCATCACACATTAGTTCAAAAGGTAGATTCCAATCAGGTGAAATTATAATTGGAGCATTTATTAGTTATATTAAATGCATCTAAACACTCCTGATCAAAATTGAAAGGAACATTTTTTTCTAGTAATCTCGTTAAAGGCTTAGCTATTTTAGAGAAATCTTTAATGAATCTTCTATAAAATCCAGCATATCCTAAGAAGCTTCTAATAGCCTTAACTGAACTAGGGGAAGGTAATTTTTCTATGGTTTCAATCTTAGCTTTACCTACCTCAATCCCTTTACTAGAAATCTTATGTCCTAACACAATCCCCTCTCTAACCATAAAGTGACATTTTTCCCAATTCAAGACAAGATTCGTTTCCTCACATCTTACTAGAACTCATTCTAAATTTTTAAGGCAAAGGTGGAAAGAGTTACCGAATACCGAGAAGTCGTCCATAAATACCTCCATAATATCTTCCACAAGTTCATCAAAGATGGCTAGCATGCAACGCTGGAAAATAGCAGGAGCATTACATAATCCAAAAGGCATTCTATGATAAGCAAACTTACCGTATGGACATGTAAATGTTATCTTTTCTTGATCTTCAGGAGCTATGGGGATTTGGAAGTAACCGGAGAGTCCGTCCAAGAAGCAGTAGTACATATGCCCAGACAACCCTTAACATCTGATCAATAAAGGGCAAAGGGAAGTGATCTTTTCTGGTGGCGTCATTCAGCTTCCTATAGTCTATACAGGCTCTCCAACCTGTAACTGTTCTTGTAGGAATCACTCATTCTTTTCGTTGGGCACCACAGTCATGCCTCCTTTCTTTGGAACTACCTGCACAGGACTTACCCAATTGCTGTCAGAAATAGGATAATTATTCCTTCATCTAGAAGTTTAATTACCTCGGCTTTGACCACTTCTTTCATATTGGGGTTTAATCGTCTCTGAGGTTGCACACATGGTTTATACTCATCTTCCATTAAAATTTTGTGGGTGCAAAATGATGGGCTTATTCCTTTGATGTCCGACATTTTCCATGCTATGGCCTTTTTGTGTTTCCTTAGTACCTTTAGCAGATCTTCTTTCTCCTTGGGTCCTAGTTCTGAAGAGATGATTACCAGAAGTGTAGAATTTTCCCCCAGGAATGCGTATTCCAAATGTTTTGGCAATTGTTTCAGTTCTAACTTGGGTGGCTCATCAATAGAATTTTTTTTGTTTTAGTTCGTCATTAATCTCAATGTCCTCTATTTCCTTCTGTCTAGAGGATTATGTATTGGGATCCACTTCATTGATATCGTCATCTTGCCCTTCACCTTGTGAAAGACACAGTCCCATCGTGTCACTGTGCATGATTTCTTACAAAGATTCTTGAAAAATGTGATTAGTGGCATCAACAAAGTAACAAGAATCATCTTGTTCTCTAGAATATCGCATTGCATCATAAATTTGGAACACAATTTCTTCATCTCCTACCCTTAGTGCGAGTTTACCATCACCAACATTAATGACAGCCCTAGCAGTAGCTAGAAAGAGTCGCCCCAAAATTAAAGGTACCTCTACATCCTCATTCATGTTAAGCACAACAAAATCAACGGGAAATATAAATTTATCTATTTTTACCAGAACATCTTCAACAATTACCTTAGGATACTTAACAGATCTATCAGTTAACTAAATACTCATCCTAGTTGGTGTTGGTTCCTCGAGACCAAGTTACTTAAACATTTTATAAGGCATTGAATTAATGCTGGCACCTAAATCGGCTAATGCTTTTTCTATACTCAAACTACCAATTAAACAGGGAATAGTAAAACTTCCTGGATCTTTCAATTTGGTTGGCAACTTGTTTTGAATGATAGCTGAGCATTCTGCATTAAGTTCCACTGTTGAAATTTCCTCGAACTTTCTTTTATTTGTTAGAATCTCCTTTAAAAATTTTGCATATGTTGGCATCTGCGAAATAGCTTCAACAAAAGGTAAGTTAATATGTAGCTGTTTGAAAAGTTTAAGAAATTTACCATATTGTGCGCTTAAGCAGTCTTTCTTCAACTTCGCTGAATACGAGATTGTTGGTTTAATTTCCTCATGGGTCAGATTTATCTTTGCCTTATCGGGTACCTCCTTCTTTGTTTCGATTAACTCCTTTCCACTTCTCAGTGTCACTGCCTGGACCTGCTCTTTTTCCCTAGATAAGGTTTCGAATCGTATTTCAGAAACTAACCTAGTAAATTGTCCGATTTGATCCTTGAGTTCCTGTGACAATGCCTCAAGTTTTGTTTCTATCCTCTGAAAACGTGTGTCTGATGCTGTTATGAAGTTTGTTAGCGCTTATTCAAGGTTCAGCTTCTTTTCCTGTGGGTAGGGCTGTTGTTGGAAGTTTTGGGATGATTGTGATCTTTGATTTCTTTGACCGCCCCATGAGAAATTGGGGTGGTTCTTCCAACCTGGATTATAAGTATTACTATAAGGGTTATTGTTAGATCGGAAATTATTACCCATATAGTTCATTTGTTCGCTCTCCATGCCCTGTCCGTAAGGTGGGTACTCAGGATCACCACTCCTTCACTTGCATCGCACTGCATAACTGGATGTGCCTGTGAAGAACCATAGAAACTATCAAATTTTTTATGTAACAATTCCACCTGATTTGATAGTGCGATCACTATGTTAATGTTGAAAACTCTGGCTGCTTTAGCTGGCCTTGCCCTTTTAACTTGCCACTGATAGTTATTCAGTGGCATATCCTCTATAAACTCGTAGGCTGCTTCAGGAGTTTTGTTGTTCAGGGTTCCACCGACAGCTGAATCGATTAATTGCCTTGTTGAAGGGTTCACACCATTGTAAAAAGTTTGGACCTGTAGCCATAAAGGTAATCCGTGGTGTGGGCACCTTCTCAACAAATCTTTGTATCTCTCCCATGCGTCATAAAGTGTCTCTAAATCCGTCTGCACAAAAGAAGAGATATAATTCCTTAACTTGGTCATTTTGGCCGGTGGAAAATATTTTAAAAAAAATTTTCGGTCATTTGATCCCATGTAGTGATTGATCCTCGTGGAATAGAATGTAACCACTGTTTGGCTTTATTTCTCAGGGAAAAGGAAAATAACCAAAGACGGATGGCATCATCAGAAACGTCATTTATTTTGAAGGTGTCGCAAAATTCTAGGAAATTTGCTAAGTGTGTGTTAGGATCCTCATCCTACAAACCATCAAACTGAGCAAACTGTTGTATCATTTGTATAGTGTTAGGTTTCAGTTTAAAATTATTTGCAGCAATATTAGGCCTAACAATACTAGACTCAGTTCCTGTTAAACTAGGTTTAGCATAATCATACATAGTACGTGGAGCATGATGCTCGGCCATCTCTGGAGGTGCCGGATTATTTTCAGCCATCTCTTCTGTGGTATTTATTTCGGCTTCTTGCTCTTCGTTTATGTAGTTTAGGCTTCGCCTTATTTCTCTACAATTTCTACGAACGGTACCTTCAATATCACTGTCGTAAAGTAGAGGTCTTGTCGGGTTCCTTCTAGTCATAAACTAGAGGTACCTGAAAGGGACAAAAGAAAAAAGAAAGAAAATTTAGAAAAATAAAATAAAATTACAAAAATAAAAATAATTAGTAAATATGGCTAAAGTAATAAAAATTAATCTTTCTTAATATTTCAGTTCCCCGGCAACGGCGCCAAAAACTTGATCGTGTGTCAGAGCTTTAAAATTTATAATGAGAATGATCAAACCTGGAAACTAACTCTGACAATGATTTTAAGGCAAGCGCACCTATCGAACAGTAGTATAGTTTAGGCAAGACCGGAATATCGAATCCCAAAAGAACCAAAAGTACTAATACTAACTCTCTTTCTATTATTTAGCCTAAGAATTAAGTGAATGGTTATCTAATCTAAATTTAATCATCAACTAAACTAAAGACGAAAAGACAAAAAGAGAATGAATTGAGGAAAATAACTTGGAAGAAAAACCAATTGATTAAGACGATACCTTTAAGAAGAATCCATCTAGACTTCTCTTGTTATCTAACACTGAACCAGACGATTTATTCATTTGACTTGATCCGTAAGATTCCCTAAGTTATATTAAACCCTCTCTCGAAGCGAATAACGTCTAACCCTAGGTTGATTAATTAAAATCTCTTTCTAATTAAAACCCCTAGAATCGCATTAACTCAATCTATGGACTCCCATATTAGGTTTCACCCTAATCCGGCAAAATCTCGTCACCCTATCTCTAGGCGCGTGATCAACTCCGCTTAATTATGCTAGATCTACTCTTAAGTAGGGACTTTTTCTCCTCCACTTAAGCACATCATACTTGAATTAATATCCCAGAAATATCAACACAAGAATTAAGCACACATAATTAAGAACAAGTCAAATATTTATCATATAGTTCAGAAAATAATAACAAGATCTGTCTTAGGTTTCATCCCCTTCAGGTATCTGAAGGGTTTAGTTCATATCAAATAAAGAAAACATCTCAGAAGAAAAGATAAAACAAAACATAAGAAATCCCTAAAACAACCTGAAGGAATTGAAGGAGAGATCCGCCATCTTGAGTAGAATTACGGCTTCTCGAGATGGATCAACTGGCTATCTTCGAGTGATTCTCCACAAATCTGACCTTTTCGACTTGGCTCCTTGGCCTAGCTAACCGCCCTCATTTAGGTAACACTTAGGGGGTTTATATAGGCTTTCAAAATATGTTTCTTTGCCCCTAAGTATCCAAATCCGAATGAAATTGCTCTTTGCCACGAAAGGGACACGGCCATGGCACACGCCCGTGTGGATCGTGGCCAGGCCGTGTTCAAAATTTTTTAATGAGGCACGGCCGTGTAAGTCGAGATCAGGCCGTGTTCTAGTAGATTGGCGTGGCACGGCCGTGTGGGCTTAAGTCTAGGCCGTGTCGATTTCCTCTTTGGCCCAATTTGGTCTGTTTTAGGCCCGTTTCTTATTCTTTTCATCCTCGGGTGCTTTCCTGGGTACAAAACATGAAAAAAAAGGATTAAGAGAACTTTTTTACATAAATCGAGGCTGAATTCATCCAAAAGCATACTAAATGTGGGCTTAAAATATGTTACTTTTACGATTTATAAGCCCAAGACCATATGGCCGTGCCTCATTAACGGACCCGAACATGGCCTGGCTACAATTCACACAGGCGTGTGCCATGGGCGTGTCCCTATCGTAACAAAGAAGAGTTTCATTCGGATTAGGGTACTTAGAGGCAAAGAAAGTCATTCCAAAAGCCTATATAAACGCCCTAGAGGCCAACCTTCAGTGGGAGTCCAGTGGGGAGTCCAATTAGGCGTCCAGTTAGGCCGAAGAGTCGAGCCAGACAGGCCAGAATTGTGGAATTTACTCGAAGAAAGCCAGTTGATTCATCTCAAGAAGCCGCAGTTATACTCAAGACGGAAGATCTTCTCTTCAATTCCTTCAGGGGGTTTTAGGGTTTTCTTATGTTTTGTTTTATCTTTTCTTTTGAGATGTATTCTTTTATTATTATGAACTACACCCTCAAATACCTGAGGGGGATGAAACCTAAGACAATCTTGTTATTGTTTTCTGAACTATATGATAAATACTTGATTTGTTCTTAAATATGTGTTCTTAATTCTTGCTTTGGTATTTCAGGATATTGATTCAAGTATTGATGTACTTAGGCAGTGGAGCAAAAGTCCCTTCTTAAGAGTAGATCTAGCATAATTAAGCGGAGTTGATCGCAACCCTAGAAATAGGATGACGAAAATCTACCGGATTAGGGTCAAACCTAATATGGGAGTCCATAGATCGAGTTAATGCAATTCTAAGGGTTTTAATTAGAAAGAGATTTCAATTAATCAACCTAGGGTTAAACGTTAATAGCCTCGAAAGAGGTATTAATATAAATTAGGGAATCTTACGGATCAAGTCAAGTGAATAAATCGTCTGGTTCAGAGTTAAATAACAAGTGAAGTCTAGGTGGATTCTTCCTCAGGTATTGTCTTAATCAATTGGTTTTTCCCACAAGTATTTTCCCCAATTCATTCTCTTTGTCTTTGCATCTTTAGCTTAATAGTTAGTTAATTTTAGATTAATTAATAAATCCTTTAATTTCTAGGCTAAATAATAAAAAGAAAGTTAATATTAGTACTTTTGGTTCCTTTGGGTTCGACAATCCGGAATTGCCACTAAGCTATACTATTGTTCAATAGGTGCATGATCGCGTGTCAGAGTCTTAAAAATTTATATAAAGAATGATCGAACTTGGAAACTAACTATGACAACGATTTTTGAGGCAAGCGCATCTATCGAACAGTAGTATAGTTAAGGCAAGACCGGAATGTCGAACCCAAATGAACCAAAAGTACTAATACGAACTCTCTTTTTATTATTTAGCCTAAGAATTGAAGTGATCTTTATTTAATCTAAAATTAACTAACTACTAAATTAAAAATGCAAAGACAAAGAGAAAGAATTTTGGAAAATAACTTGAGGAAAAACCAATTGATTAAGACGACACCCAAGGAAGAATCCACCTAGACTTCACTTGTTATCTAACTCTGAACCAGACGATTTATTCACTTGACTTGATCCGTAAGATTCCCTAAGTTATATTAATCCCTCTCTCGAGGCGATTAACGTCTAACCCTAGGTTGATTAATTGAAATCTCTTTCTAATTAAAACCCCTAGAATCGCATTAACTCGATCTATGGACTCCCATATTAGGTTTCACCCTAATCCGGCAAAATCTCGTCACCCTATCTCTAGACGCGCAATCAACTCCGCTTAATTATGCTAGATCTACTCTTAGGCAGGGACTTTTGCTCCTCCACCTAAGCACATCATACTTGAATTAATATCCCGAAAATATCAACACAAGAATTAAGAACACATAATTAAGAACAAGTCAAATATTTATCATATAGTTCAGCAAATGATAACAAGATTCATCTTAGGTTTCATCCCCTCAGGTATCTGAAGGCTTAGTTCATAACAATAAAGGAAAACATCTCAGAAGAAAAGATAAAACAAAACATAAGAAATCCCTAAAACCCCCTGAAGGAATTGAAGGAGAGATCCTCCGTCTTGAGTATAATTTCAGCTTCTTGAGATGGATCAACTGGCTATCTTCGAGTGATTCCCACAAATTTGACCTTTCTGGCTCGGTTCCTTGGCCTCGCAACCGCCCCCTTCTAGGTTATACTTAGGGTGTTTATATAGGCTTTTCAGATAGGTTTCTTTGCCCCTAAGTATCCTTTTCCGAGTGAAATTGCTCTTTTCCACGATAGGGACACGGCCATGGCACACGCCCGTGTGAGTCATCTTCAGGCTGTGTTCGGACTTTTAATGAGGCACGGTCATGTGGTCTTCGGCCCAGGCCGTGTTGATTTCTATTTTGGCCCAATTTGGTCCGCTTTAAGCCTGTTTCTCGTTCTTTTCATCCTCAGGTGCTTTCCTGAGTATAAAACATGAAAAGAAAGGATTAAGAGCACCTTTTTACATAATTCAAGGCTTTAATCATCCAAAAGCATGCTAAATGTGGGCTTAAAACATGTTACTTTTACGGTTTATCAAATACCCCCACACTTAAGCTTTTGCTTATCCTCAAGCAAAATTCTTAGCTCATAATTAAAACAAACTTCCCTGATTCATAATATTCATTAATAGTGTTTCATCATAATTCATAGGTAATTTATACATAGATAATTCAACTCAAAGAGTCCTAAAGATTCAAACAATCAAAGTCATACATTTATAGTCCTGAAAACGTTAGGTGTTTCCCCTTACCTAAATAATTACCTCTGATTCGAGATCGACAAGAGTTGACAACCTCACTAAAGATTCACTCAAACCACTCGAAGTGTTTAAGGTTCAGAATTAAGCACTCAAAAGTCGAACATGAGAAGTTAATCCCATATGCTTGCATGAAAATCAATTCTCCACCACTTTAATATGAGATGATATACAAATCAAAAGGTCTTTAACAGGGTTGTAACGGGGCTTGGGTTAAAGGTGTGGATAAAGGATGAATTAGAGGGTTAGAATCGAGATTGACCTGACAATTTTCCTAACTAGAAAAATGAATTAATCCTAAATAATTACATCAATTGGAAACTAATAATACTACTATTGATAATACTCTAACACAAGCTTCTTCTTCAATAATTGGAATTTAATGCATAAGCTCACTACAACTAATAATGAATATAATTCGATTTTTTTAAAAAAAAAAAAGTCAAATAATAGGAAAGAACTTTTACAACTAAAATATGGAACATAATTAGGCAACTGTTCAAAATCAAATCTCGACAAAAAAGTAGTCAAAAGGAATGGTGATAACAAATACAAAGGGTTTTGGGTTAATATTAGTGGGTGAGTCAATAAAAAGGGTTGTTAGGATCAACGGAGTTCACTAGGGGTTAATTATGAAGGTAGGCTTTTAGTGAAGTAAGTGGGTTAAAACCTAGGTGCCTTTATCATCTCTGTATATCAAATCAAAGGTATGGTCTCGACATGTATAATCGATGCAAGTTCTAGAATAACAAATCAATGTTGACACACTCATAATCAATAAAGTGAGCAAGAAAAAGAATATATGCTCTATAAAGCTCAAAATCTCACAAAAATTATGGGTATTTGATGTCAACCTCGTAAATTTCAAACTTCAAAGTAATATTCAAATTTAGGTAGACAACCTAACAAATTTTAAATTTCTGAAAAATAGACTTATTATGCTTGATTCTCTAGTATTCTTGAAGTTTAATCATCAATGCACAATTGTCAATGACTTAATCCAAAACATATCAATAAAAATCATAAATCAAAGAAAATTTCATTCTAATCATAATATGAAAAACTTACTTCAAGACAAGATATCATTCAGGGATTTGAGAATAATGAAGAAAGTTAGGCACTTTCTTGAAATAACTATTCACCCCTCCCCACACTTAAGATGTACATTGCCCTCAATGTACAAAGATATATATGCATTTTTTAAGAGAGAGAGGAATGTGAGACTTCCTGAATTTGGATGGTTTCCTGGAGTTGGAAGTCGATAGGGGTGGTAGCTGCTACCGAGCTCTGCACTAGATGAAGAAATTGGGGAGCTCGTAGAGAGTTAGCCGGGAACTATTAAGACACATTTAAAATAAACTAAATATATAATTAAAGACAAGAAAGATAAAAAGAAAGAAAATAGAAGTGTAAATAACATTGAAATTAAATATTAATGGACCAAATAGTCCTATTTGTTGGATGGTTTGCGAGGTGGGTGTGACCTCTAAGGCTGCGGAGGTGCTGGTGGTGGCAGAAGTGGCGTGATTCCCAAGCAGCCTTTAGAACCTCTAAGGATGCATTGAAGTGGTGGTCATGGTTCCTGTGTGATTCCCTAGCAGCCTTTTGAACCTGACACTAAGAAACTAAAATAAAATAAACCAAATTAAGCATAAGATTGTCAAAGAGAAGGAAAATAAAATAGAAGAGTAAAGAAGAGAAAGAATTAAATGGTCTCAAAGACCCTTGGCTTGTTGTTTGGATGAAGCAGCCGGCATGAACTTATGTAGATCGGTCTCCCTCGGGGAGACTGTGTTTGGATCCTTCTGCTTTTTTGACATGGTTACGATGTGGTTCAATGGTTAGTGAAATGTTAGAGAAGAAAAGTGGAGAGAGGTCTAAGAAAGAAAAGGAAAAGAAAATGATCTGGAGAAAATGAGGAGTAGGTGAGAAGAGGAAGGGGTGGGTGGTTTAAATAGAATTTCAAGTCTGACACCTCCCCACACCCGTGGATCGTGGGCGTGTCGAATCACATGGCCGCCTCGCACGACCATGTAGCTGGTTGTCTTGTTTTTCCCATGCCCATGTTAGGGTAGCCATGCCCGTGTGTGAGCAAACAGTGTCGTCCACGGTCAGGTCGCACGGCCGTGGGGTTTTGTCGATGCACGTGGGGTGGTGGTTGGAGTCTGTGACACGAAGATTTGATTCGCCCCACTCGTACCGTTTTTGTCATGTCAGTACGAAGATTCGTGTGGTCCACATGGCCACAACCACGACTGTGTGCAAGGCTGTGTGGCTTGGAATTCTGTATTTTTGGTTAGTTTAGAGTTTAGGTGTTGCAAAGAGAGAATAAAATAATATAAATAAGATGAAAAATACAGGAGTTAATGGGGTTAGTACTTGGGTTGCCTCCCGAGAAGAGCTCGTTTATAGTCTTAAGCTAGACTCTCCTCTCCTTTGTATATTCATGGTGGTTTGAAGAGTTGAAAGTCCTTCCTCATGCTGGCAGTTTCATTATCATGATAGAGTGTAAGACGAGTAGCTTTTATTTTGAAAGTGCCGAACATAGGGTTACTTACCTCGATTGTTCCGTATGGAAAAACATCGATTTCCTTGAAAGGGATTCCTTGCTGGTGTTAGGGTCAGGTGGAGATATTCGTGGGTCTGCTTTGTCTAGCAGTACCTGATCTCCAATTTTGAACTTGTTTGTCTAGTAGAGTGCCCTTGGTTCTACTTCGAGCATCCCTAGTTTTTTTTTAAGGTGCGTCTTCTCCTCTTCTAGTTCATCGATCTGAATCCTTTGTTCCTCATGAGTTATTTCTTTGTTGGCACAGGGGTTAGGATCGGGATCATGCTATGGTGTTTCCTGAAAAGACGGGTTAACCGAATGGTTATCAATAGAATTTACTTTCTCACCTTTGTCACTTGATGTCCTAGCCGAATCGAGAGCTTGAAGACTACTTGATTCGTCACCTACACAAAGTATGAGTTCACTTGCACTTACATCAATTTTAGTTCTGGCAGTTGCTAAAAAGAGCCTTCCTAGAATTAAGGGATACTATTGTCCTCATCCATGTCTAAAACGACAAAGTCTATTGGAAATATGAATTTGTCAATTTTTACTAACACATCTTCGATTATCCCCCTAGGAATTCTAATAGTTTTATCAGCTAATTGAATGCTCATCCTAGTTTGTTTAGGTTTCCCTAGACCTAGTTGTTTAAACAATTTATAAGGCATGACATTTATGCTTTCCCCTAAATCAACTAATGCATTATCAATTGTTAAACTACCAATTAAGCATGGAATTGTAAAACTCCTGGATCTTTCAATTTCTGTGGTAGTTTATTTTGCAACATTGCTAAGCACACTGCGTTCAGTTCCACATGTGATTCCTCGTATATCTTTCGCTTATTTGTCAATAGCTTCTTTAAAAATTTCCTAGAATCTGGGATCTGTGAAAGAGCTTCAAGAAACAGTAAGTTAATATGTAATTTCTTTAAAAGTTTAAGAAACTTACCAAACTATTCCTCTGTGTCATCTTTCGTTATTGCTTGGGGATATGGTATGCGAGGTTTGTACTCTTTGATTACCGGTTTTGGCTTTTTATTGACCTCAACCATATCTTCTTCTACCACATTCTTTTGCTTCAAATTAGGCTCGTCTAACCCTTCACTATCTTGAGCTATTATGGCTTGAACTTGCTCCCTTGGGTTAGTCTCGGTGTTGCTCGGTAGTCTTCCCTGTGGTCTCTTAGAGATCTACTTAGCAAGTTGCCCGAATTGATCCTAGAACTCCTGTGACAATGCCTCAAGTTTTGTTTCTACCTTTTGGAAGCGTGTTTCTGAGGCTGCTATGAAGTTTGTTAGCACCTCTTCAAGGTTCGGCTTCTTTTCCTGTGGGTAGGGCTGTTGTTGGAAGTTTTGGGAAGGTTGTTACCTTTGATTTCTTTGACCGCCCCATGAGAAATTGGGGTGGTTCTTCCAACCTGGATTATAAGTATTATTATAAGGGTTATTGTTAGATCGAAAATTGTTACCCATATAGTTCATTTGCTCGCTTTCCATGCCCTGTCCGTAGGGTGGGTACTCAGGATTCGTCACGCCCTCACTTGTCTCGTACTGCATTACTGGATGTGCCTGGAAAGAACTATAGAAACTATCAAATTTTTTATGTAGCAATTCTACCTGATTTGATAGCGCGGTCACTGCATCAATGTTGAAAACTTCAGCTGCTTTGGCTGGCCTTGTCCTAGTAACTTGCCACTGATAGTTATTCAGTGACATCTCCTCCATAAACTCGTAGGCTGCTTCAGGAGTTTTGTTGTCCAGGGTTCCGCCGGCATCTGAATCGATTAGTTGCCGTGTTGAAGGGTTCACACCATTGTAAAAATTTTAGACCTGTAGCCACAAAGGTAATCCGTGGTGTGGGCACCTCCTTAACAAATCTTTGTATCTCTCCCATGCATCGTAAAGTGTCTCTAAATCCATCTGCACAAAAGAAGAGATATCATTCCTTAACTTGGCCGTTTTGGCCGGTGGAAAATATTTTAATAAAAAATTTTCGGCCATTTGGTCCCATGTAGTGATTGATCCTCATGGAAGAGAATGTAACCACTGTTTAGCTTTATTCCTCAAAGAAAAGGGAAATAATCGAAGACTGATGGCATCATCAGAAACGCCATTTATCTTGAAGGTTCACAGCATTCTAGAAAATTCGCTAACTGTGTGTTAGGATCCTCATCCTGCAAACCATCAAACTGAACAAACTGTTGTATCATCTGTAGAGTGTTAGGTTTCAGTTCAGAAATTATTTGCAGCAATAGTAGGCCTAACAATACTTGACTCAGTTCCAGTTAAACTAGGTTTAGCATAATCATACATAGTGCGTGGAGCATGATGTTTGGCCATCTCTGGAGGTGGAGGATTATTCTCTGCCATCTCTTTTATAGTATTAATTTCGGCTTCTTGCTCTTCTTCTATGTAATTTAAGCTTCGCCTTGTCTCTCTGCGATTTCTGCGAACGGTACCTTCAATATCACTGTCATAAAGTAGGGGACCTGTCGGGTTCCTTCTAGTCATAAACAAGAGGTGCCTGAAAGGAGTGAACGAAAAAAATTTAGAAAAACAAAAAATAAAATCTAATAAAAATAAAATAAAAATAAATATGGCTAAAGTAATAAAAATTGAGCTTTCTTTATATTTCAGTTCCCCGGCAACGGCGCCAAAAACTTGATCGCGTGTCTGAGTCTTAAAAATTTATATAAAGAATGATCGAACCTGGAAACTAACTATGACAACGATTTTTGAGGCAAGCACACCTATCGAACAGTAGTATAATTAAGGCAAGACCGGAATGTCGAACCCAAAGGAACCAAAAGTACTAATACTAACTCTCTTTTTTATTATTTAGCCTAAGAATTGAAGTGATCTTTATTTAATCTAAAATTAACTAACTACTAAACTAAAGATGCAAAGACAAAGAGAAAGAATTTGGGAAAATAACTTGAGGAAAAACCAATTGATTAAGGCGACACCCAAGGAAGAATCCACCTAGACTTCACTTGTTATCTAACTCTGAACCAGACAATTTATTCACCTGACTTGATCCGTAAGATTCCCTAAGTTATATTAATCCCTCTCTCGAGGTGACTAAAGTCTAACCCTAGGTTGATTAATTGAAACCTCTTTCTAAGTAAAACCCCTAGAATCGCTTTAACTCGATCTATGGACTCCCATATTAGGTTTCACCCTAATCCGGCAAAATCTCGTCACCCTATCTTTAGGCGCGCAATCAACTCCGCTTAATTATGCTAGATCTACTCTTAGGCAGGGACTTTTGCTCCTCCACCTAAGCACATCATACTTGAATTAATATCCCGGAAATATCAACACAAGAATTAAGAACACATAATTAAGAACAAGTCAAATATTTATCATATAGTTCAGCAAACGATAACAAGATTCATCCTAGGTTTCATCCCCTCAGGTATCTGAAGGTTTAGTTCATAACAATAATGGAAAACATCTCAAAAGAAAAGATAAAACAAAACATAAAAAATCCCTAAAACCCCCTGAAGGAATTGAAGGAGAGATCCTCCGTCTTGAGTATAATTTCGGCTTCTTGAGATGGATCAACTGGCTATCTTCGAGTGATTCCCACAAATCTGACCTTTCTGGCTCGGCTCCTTGGCCTCGCTAGCCACCCCCTTCTAGGTTATACTTAGGGTGTTTATATAGGCTTTTGAGATAGGTTTCTTTGCGCCTAAGTATCCTTTTTCGAGTGAAATTGCTCTTTTCCACGACAGGGACACGGCCATGGCACACGCCCGTGTGAGTCGTCTTTAGGCCATGTTCGGACTTTTAATGAGGCACGACCGTGTGGTCTTGGGCCCAGGCCGTATCGATTTCTATTTTGGCCCAATTTGGTCCGCTTTAAGCCCGTTTCTCGTTCTTTTCATCCTCGGGTGCTTTCTTGAGTATAAAACATGAAAAGAAAGGATTAAGAGCACCTTTTTACATAATTCAAGGCTTAAATCATCCAAAAGCATCTAAATGTGGGCTTAAATTATGTTACTTTTACAATTTATCAGTGCACTTGCCTCTATCGCTGTCATAGTTAGTTTCTAGACTCGATCATTCTTTTTATAAATTTTTAAGACCCTGACACACGATCACACAGAATTCCAGAAAGTTGGCCAAATGAGTATTTGGATCCTCATCTTGCAAGCCATCGAACTGAACAAATCGTTGAATCATCTGAATGGTGTTGGGCTTCAGTTTGAAGTTATTTACAGCAATAGAGGTCTCACGATACTCAATTCAACCCCAGTTAAATTGGGCTTGGCATAATCGTACATTGTACGAGGAGCAAGATTTGGATTTACAAGATTTGCAGCGACCATAAGAGGTAGCTGATTATTCTGATTATCAGCCATCTCCTCAGTAATAGTTATAACGTCCTCTTACTCGTCCACTGTACTTTGTCGACTCTGCCTCGCTTCTATACAATTTTTGCAAGTTGTGCTTTCAATTTCGCTGTCGAATAATAAAGGTCTTGACGGGTTTCTTCTAGTCAAACTAAAGGAACCTGCTTGAAGCAAACAAGAGAAAAAAATAGAAAACAAAAATTAAAACAAAAAAAAAATAAAATGCAATAAAAATAAAAATGGCTAAAGTAATAAAAATGTAGTGTTCCTAATATTTTAGTCCCCGGCAACGGCCCCAAAAACTTGATGATGATTCACTTAACTAACTAAAATCACGACAAAAGTAAGCGCACCTATCGAATAGTAGTATACCTATGGTGAGTCAGGAATATCATATCTACAAGGACTAACAGTACTAATAGTTACTATATTTTTATTATCTAGCCTATAAATTGAAGGAATTGTTTTTAATCTAAAATTAATTAAACTAACTATTAAAATGCAACAGAGAATTTAGTAAAAAAATATTCGAATAAACTAATGAGAGAGATAATACCCAGGAAAGAATCCACCTAGACTTCACTTATTATTCTGAATCTGAATTAAACAATTTATTAACTTGCCTTGATCTATAGAAATCCCTAAATTATATTAATATCTCTTTCGAGAGTAAAAATAACTGACTCTAGATTGATTAATTAAAATCTCTTTCTAATTGAAACCCCTATTATCGTATTAACTCGATCTTTGGATTCCTCTATTAGATTTGACTCTAATCTAGTAGATTTATGTCATCCTATTTCTAGGATTGCATTCAACTCAACCCAATTATGCCAGATATACTCTTAAACAGGGACTTTTTCTCCACTAAAATAAGCACATCAATCATCAATTAATATCCTGAAAACATTAAAACATGGAATAAGTACACATAATTGAGATCAAGAAATCAAGTATTTATCATGTAATTCAAAAATTAAATAACAAGATCCATCATAGGTTTCATCTTCCCTGGGTATCTAGGGAATTTAGTTCATACTTTGGGAGGAAAACATCTCAAAATTAGGAAAACAACAAAACATAAAGAAACCCAAAAACTTCTAGAGAAATTGAATGGAGATCTTTAATCTTCAAGGAGATCTTACTTCTGAGTTGAAGCCGTTGGCATTTTCGAGTAAGTTATTCGTTCTTCTTTGCGTACTCCTTTAGGTCTTCTTCTAGTGTGTATTTATAAACTTTAGAATGCTCAGAAACCCTAAAAATTGGCTTTTTCTTTGTGTTAGGGAAACAATGTTCAAAATTGACACGGACTGAGCACACGCAATGCCTATGCCATGTGGTTCTTGAAAGTAGCTCGTTTTGCCTGATTTTGGTCTGTTTTCCGCTCCTTTTGCTTCCCTATGCTCTCTTAAGTATAGAAACATGAAATTAAAGGAATAGGAGCATCAAATTCACTAAATTATATAATAAATCATCCAAAAACATGCTAAGCATGGGATTAAAACATGTTACTTTTATGGTTTATCACTCCTCCACACTTAAGTCTTTGCTTCCTCAAGCAAACACAAAAAAACATGTAGCAAACAACCCTTGGACTTAAGATTGATGTTTAGATAACTCGAATACTCCTAAAGCAAATATGATTAATTCAAGAAGTTAAAGAAATAACAAATATAGAGGTAATTCAAATGAATACATATTTATTTTTGTTTCCCATCAACATAAACTATATAGATACGTAGTGGACCCATAATGTGAATCAAAAGATAGGGGGTTTTCTAAGAGCAATAAGATGAGAAAAGTGAGAGAAAGTCTTTCATCCTTATCTGTTAAAAGTCAATGTGGCTATAAGGAAAGGTCAATGTGATAGGGATAGATATTTATATATAAAATTACCTCTATCAAATGGAAGGTTATAAAGTTTCATTGCCAAAGGCAAAAAGTATAGGCATAGCCGTTGTATTGTAGGCGAGGTCTTTTGGTTAGAAAAAACATTACACATTTCTTTTTGTAAAAACTGAAAAGGTAAACTGTATCACAAAGATAACTTACGGAAGTAAAGTTGATATTATTCCTAATACACCATTTGTGAATGAAGGCACGTTGTATTGAACTTGCGAGACCTTGAAAGTAAAGTATGAACACACAATGCGTAAGTTTGAAGATAAAGTGTGAATGTAAAAGGTGGTACTAGAATTTTGTTGAAAGGGTTGAAAAGGTGAAAAGTGAAATTATATGTAAGAAGGTTAAAATCTTGAAATCAAAATGACTAAAAAAGGTGCGAAACTTAAGAAGGTGAAGACCTGAAAACATAAAGAGATCTCTGGCTCCACGCTTCAAAAAGGATAAATATGTACAAAATTACATGACCAGAAAAGATCAAGAGTTGGGTGGCTTGATGCCTGGAAAAGCTTAAGTAAGTGTTGACGAGGCATGTGAATTATGGCTATATGTGCCCAAAAAGACAAATGGGAGAAAATAGTAAAATAATTTTTGATAACCTCAATGCTTGCATCAATAGTGGGTCAAGTACTACTAGTGTAATTGGGGAAATATTAGCTATTTCTAGCACATATATAATATATATAAATTGGGGCATTGTCAACCAATACATAAATATATATAACTAAAAAGGTATAGGCATAGCCGTTGTGTTGTAGGCAAGGTATTTTGGTTAGAAAAAAATTTACAGATTTCTTTTTATAAAAATTGAAAAGGTAAATTGTATCACAAAGATAACTTATAGAAATAAAGTTGATATTATTCTTAATACACTGTTTGTGAATGAAGGCATGTTGTATTGAACTTGCGAGACCTTGAGAGTAAAGTATGAACACACAACACGTAACTTTGAAGATAAAGTATGAATGCAAAAGGTCGTACAAAATTTTTTTGAAAGGGTTGAAAAGGTGATAAGTGAAAATGTAAGAATGTTAAAATCTTGAAATCAAAGTGACTAAAAAAGATGCGCAACTTAAGAAGGTGAAGACTTGAAAATATAGTCGAACAGTGAAATAGGGGAAATTTAAATGAATAAATTGTACTAATTGGAAAGACCAAAAATTCTAAAAATTTTATGGTATGAAGATATGTGAGTCTAGTTTCAGGGAAAATTAGCGGTTTGTAATTCGGAGCTCAGTAGCTCAAGAAACAAGTAATTTAGTGACAGCGATTCAAGTAGACAGATTAATGTGAACATGAGTAATAAGGTATAAGCATGTGATTTCATGATTGTATCAATTTGAGAACTTGTTGTGAGGATTTGTCACATTGAGGCTTTGGTAAGGCTACAAATGAGTAAGTTGGGAAAGTAAGAACTTAGCATTATTTATGCAAGTTATGATAGCTTAGTAGTAAGCTAAATTCATTGCTAATGCTTATTATTTTTACATGTGAACTTAATAAGCTTTATAAGCTTACCCCCTTTTCTTTCCCATGTTACAGAGTCCTATTAAACAAGCTCGGGCTGGAGGTCATCGGAGATCGCTTCACACTATCAAGCTATCTATGGGTATCTTTATTTATAAATGATTTAAGTTATGACATGTATAGGGGCTTGACTAAGTCATTTTGTATATGTGTTAATTAATTTGACCAAATGTATTGCTTCATAACAGAAATAAGGATTATTCTATATTTGGCCACGAGTTGTGGCTCATATTTGTCATGAAGTTATAATGCTTGTGTATGCATGTGTTTGTTAAAGTTTAAATTATAAGTGAAATTTTGTGGCTCGGGATTTGGTAGAATGTATTGTTAAGTCTGGTAATGCCTCGTACCCGGTTCCGGCATAGGATACAGGTAAGGGGTGTTACATTTAGTTGTATCAGAGCTATGGTTTAGTTAGTTCTCGGACTACCATAGTGAGTGTGAGAGTCTAGCTATACATCCATAATGAACTGTGATAATGTGACAACTCCCGACCCTGATGTAAATTGTTTTATTAGACAGATGCGCACTTCAACCGAGATAAATTTGATAGTGCAAACAATGTGTTTATGATGAGTTGAGACTCGTAAAAAGTAAGAATAATAGTTTATGATGTTTATGTGATGATGAATAAATTGTGGATAGGAATTTCTCTTGAAATATGAAAGATGAGATGAAAGGAAAGTTTATACTATGATAAGTGTTCATGTTTGATTGGCATTTGTATGATGCTATGAGTATAACTTGTGAAATTAAGTGAATGTTATGAGTAATTTTACTTGAGATTTATGAATGAAAGTATAAGTGCACTTGTCTGTATAAGATGATAGGAAGGTTGTGTAAAATGAGTATGCATGTTAAGTTACTTGAAACAAAATATATATATTGATGAGTGTTAAGTTATATGCATGAGTATATAAGAGGCAAGTCAGAGGCGTTACAACCTCACCCCCTTCCAATAAGGTATGTTATAAATAAATTTTATGAAATTCAGACCGAATGGGTTTACAAGTGGAAGACTAAAGAGTTGATTTGTAGATTAATTGACAACGTGATCAGAGTTGAGAATGGTTTAGTAAATGAACACAGTTGCAGAAAAGATGTCAGATTAATATGAAGATCATTCGGATTCCAAAATGTTATAGTTAAAGAAAGGTTAGGCTCAGCTAATTAACTCATCCGGGTATGAGGCCTAAAGTATGTGATTGCTGGAATTTATTCTGAATTTATTTCTGTTTGCAATTGGAATAATATCATATTAGTAATGACAGAATTAGATAGTGCAATCATGATCGAGATGTATTAATGACTGAATGCAGTGTTTATGGTTGAGAAATTACAGCAATCTCTTCCGACTATTATATGTGTCCATTTACTCTCAAAGATATATATATCTGCAAGATTTCGAATGAAATACCTATAGTATGAGAATGTCAGCTAAATTTACAGGTAAATGAAAGCATTGTAGTCTATTTGAGCTGTGATCAAAATTGCTTTATCTTTTCTGGTTTTCTGCATCATGCACCGATAGAAAGTTGACGGTAAGGTCCGTATGATGTTAGCATCCTGTTTTACTAGCTATTGTTCAATGAAAATAGAGGAAGATTGTGTGACTTTTGTTAAGATTATTTCCAGTGCTTATGAGTATTTTCTGTGTAGCTCCATGTCCTGAGATTTTGTTATTTCTGTTTCCTTAATAAATTATTGTTCAAAGTATCAGCCATGAGATATCATTAGTAAATGTTCTATTGATGAAAATGGTTTCTTCTTATTCTTAAAATGCTTATGATGATTATAAGTTTTGACTTGATGGTGAGAGTACTTTGATACAGTTACCAGAGGTATAAAGATTGTGCTTTTGTATTGGCTGTTATGGAAATTTGTGTTTAAATTTCTCCGATGATCGAGATGTTTTGTTTTTAGCCGGGACATTATCTACTATAGTAATTGAGAAGTTAGTCTTATTATGGCACTATGATTTTTAAGCTGTATGAGTATTGTGGCATTAGTATAGTTAAGTGCTTCGACGAGTAACAGTTGAAGTAAATTCTATTATAAGTTTCATCTTTCTCTAGATTTGAGAAGAAATTGAAGTTGGCAAAGTGTGAATGATAGGAAGTTCAACTTAGACCTATGTATTGGTTTTCACTTTTCAAATGATCTTGATACATATATCAGCGAGTTAAAGACAGAATGTTATGATGTCTAGCACAGTAATAATTATCTGTTTACTTGAGAAGTACAGAAATGGATGATACTCCGAGGCAGTTACACTAGTAAGAGTATGAAATGTTATGTACCAGACTTTGAACTGATGTCTGAACTTTTAATGGGTTAGAGTTGATTTTCAAGTATCTCAGAAGCTATTACAGTCAGTATTGATATCTGTGTGAAAATGTGATGGTTTTTTGAGGAAATGTGAACTGAGGCTATTACTATCATAAAAAAAAGTAAATGTTATCTGAGTTATTATTGACTGCTTGAAGAAGTCTGTGCACTTTTCTCAGTACAAACGAGTCTTTTTATTGATGGGTTATCGGAGTTATTTATTCTGAGGCTGTCAGATTATACAAAGTGCAAATTTTCATTCTTCGTGATTGGAAACCAAAAATTTGTATTGTGACTTCAGAAGAAAGCTATAGTAAGTCTTGAGTATGAGATTGTTAAATATTATTGTATGTCACCTTTGTACTGATAGTTATAATGAGGAAGTGATCTAGATTCTCAGAAAGGCATGTGTTTTATCGTGTCTTAAATATTGAAAGCAATTGAGGAAAAGGAACTCATGGGGTAAAATTGAGCTAAAAGACTAGAAAAAAGTATTGATTTTAGAGAACAAATACAGATTATCAAAAATTGTATACAGAACCGAAAGGTAAGAGTATTGAACTTAGATGAGTGTCAAGTGCTCCTGAAAGTATTTCATTAACAGAGAATTTTTCATCTGGATAAGTAAAGATAGGTGAGTTGTGGTTCATCGAAGAGTATGAGATTATTGATAGAATAAGGCCAGTTACTTATTAGTGGGATTTTCAGTTAGAATTTAAGATCAGTAATATGATTTTTATGTTCATCATAAGAGAGTACAGTTCTGAATCTTAGTTTAAGAAGTAAGATGTTGAAGATGCCGAGACTATGTGAGAAGCTGAAAGTGACTTGTGAAATTAGACCTAAATCAATTAACTGGTGAGATTTTCGGGGACAAAAATCCCTAAAAGGGGGAGAGTTGTAACAGCCCGATTTTGGGCTTAGCCGGAACAGTGGTTTCGGGATGACAAATCCGATGTTGAGAAATTTATTTTATTTATGTTTTTATGGTCTACAATTTCAGGGAATGATTTCGTGAAAATCTCATTCGAAAGTTTTGACGTTTGCGCACTCAATTTAGTCAAAAGGATTAAATTGTAAAAAGTACAAAAGTTGAGTTCTACATGTTAGAGGTGTCCAATTGTTATGAAATTTTAAATTGGAGGTCCTTAAATGATAATTAGACCATTGGTTAAGTTGGTGGACAAAAATGGAGATGGATGGGTATGTTTCAAAAGATTTTTTTAAGGGGCATTTTAGTAATTTAGTGAATTAAATGAATAAAAACAAAATTTAAATGTCAAATTTGTCCATCTTCAAGCTTAGGTGGAATTTAACATGTGGGAGGCCATGGATAGGGTTTTCAAGCTTTCCAAGCTTTATGGTAAGTCCATTTTAGCCCCGTTTTTCATGTTCTTTACGTTTTTGGAGTCCCGGTAACTTGATTTAGCTTATTCTAGCAATAATTTAACCTAGGGTTCATATTTGGAAAAATACCCATAGGTGAAATGTGTTTATTTTGATGTTTTATGGCAGAATATGAAGCTTAGAATTATGTTAAACAACTTTTACTAAGCGATTTTAAGTGAAAACGAGTAAAATGACATTATCGGCAAAAATACCTAATGTACATAAGTGCATGTTAGAGCAAGAATTTGATGTTGCCATAGAAGGTAAAAATGATCAGCATGTTATAAAACATAAGAATAAGGGATGAAGTTTAATTTTCGAACCTAGGGGCAAAATCATAATTATGCAAAAGTTTAGGGGCAAAATTATAATTTTGCCAAAGTTTGAGTTAGGGACTGTTTTGAGTAGTACATTAATTAAATAAGTAAAATGTGATGTTTTAGACCCCGAAAAATGAGATTTGGACCTAGAACGGGAGGAAAATTGAAAATCAGAAAAGTTGGTAAAATGGCTGTTTTGGTATCGAGGTAAGCTCATATGTTTAATAAGCATTTAACGATGCAAGTTTGAATGTTAAATTGAAATTTTAGTTATGAATACTTTAGTATTGATTTTCTAATATAATTATAATGTTCGTTAATGACTCGACATTTTAATGAGAATTGGTATAAGTTTACATGTAAGACCAAATTAGGAAGATAGCTTTGTGTAATATCAAGAAAGTATTGAATAGAATAATTTGGGGAGGATAAGTTAAATTGATGATGTGATGAGATTGAGAATGTAATTATGTAAGTTTGTATGTAGATAATACACTATTATGTGTATGTTAAATTGTTTATTTATTGTATGAATCATAATTAACTAGTTGCAAGTATTTCAACAAGTACTACCAAGTTAACAAGTGAAAAGTGGTAGTTTTGGCTACAAATCAATGGTAGCTTCGGCAACAAATCAGTGGTAGCTTCGGCTACATTCATAGTGGCATGTAGTACAAGTGTTCCTGGTAAAGTGATAAAATTGTAAAATGAAAAGGCAAGTAATAATGTGTGCAAGTGAGTGCAAGAAGGTAAGTGATATGTAAATAATGTATTATTTTCATTTATGTTTGATATTTTATTATATTATATGAAACGAGAAGCAATATCATATGGTTGATTGATAAAAATTGTAATTTATGGATGATGAAATGGAATTAAATGAGGAAATCTCGGATGAATCTTCGGATTGGAATAAAAACGTGGCGCTAAGTGGACATGCCACGGTTATACATGTTACATGGTGCTAAGTGGATATACCACGGTAAGACATGTGGATTTATTTACGTGGCGCTAAGTGGATATGCCACGGTTTTACATGTTACGTGGTGCTAAATGGATATACCACGATAACACATGTTGATTTATTTATGTGGCGCTAAGTGGATATGCCACGGTTATACATGTTACGTGGTGCTAAGTGGATATACCACGGTAACACATGTTGATTTATTTACGTGGCGCTAAGTGAATATGCCACGGTTATACATGTTACGTGGTGCTAAGTGGATATACCACGGTAACACATGTTGATTTATTTACGTGGCGCTAAGTGAATACCTTTTAACCCTAGACCAGCGATGGTTACGGGTTAGGGGTGTTACATGTTTTCCACATCATGTATTCATATAACGTATATACAAATTATTTCCATATTTTTTGGGTACATTCTATAATAACTCATCTCGAGTTTTAGTATATTTCATGTCAGAACTTTGCTCATTATTCAACTGAAATATTGATAATCACACAGATAATACACTCAAGATGTACAAATCTAATCTCATAGATGAATGTATTCATCAAACAAATTTCCATGTTCCTATATCATAATTTCATACTTCCATATTTCATGTAACATCATTTTCATATACTTCAGGCAAATACATGTAAAAACTCAGTTCCTTTCATGTCAGGATATTACCCGTTGAATTATTGAAAATATCGATGGATACTCAGGTAGTACATACAAAGTGTACAAATCAGTAAATCCATCAATTCATATTCAGGAGTACCCATTAGGGCACTTAATCAGGAAACACTCTCTCGAGCCACATATCATATAATAGGATTACCAATCCAGGCTAAATTTTTTCTGTAACATATGCTCAGAAGAGTTCAATTAGGATTAACATATGCTCGAGAGGGATTATATCAAGATTACCCGTCCAGGATAAATCCTATCTGTAATGAGGTCAATAGGATTACTCATCCGAGCTAAATCCCGTCAGCAACAAATGCAAGACCTCATTCATTTCGGGAAATCACATATCCATCAATTTTTTATTTATTCAAACAGAATTTGACATTTATCAGACAATTTTCAGATATGTGATCAATCTCATATATTTATGCATTTATACAATTCAAATGTTCGGGCAAAATACCCAAATATGCCAAAATTTTCCGAAATTTACGGAAATAGGCCGGGTTGGAAAAAATTTACGGGAATAGGCCATTCCCCCAAAAACGCGGCCACGTAAGCGCATTTTGGGGGGATACGGACCGAAGGCGCGCCCTGTAGGACGCGTTTTTGTCCACCTCAGCAAAAACGCGTCCCCGTAGGCGCGCTTTGCTGACGTGGACAAAAACGTGTCCTACAGGGCGCGCCTTTGGTCCGTATCCCCCCAAAACGCGCTTACGTGGCCGCGTTTTAGGGCAGTATGATTTTTTTTTTGAAATTTTTGGCCCAATAGTCTCAGGCAAAATAATTTGGAGGAGACGTTTCTGAACAAACAGTGGCCAAAAACAGCATGCGTACTGAAAAGCGCTCCAACGTGGACGCGCTTTTACTACAGTAGTCTCCGATGAAATAATTTTGAGGAGACGTTTCTGAACAAACAGTGGCCAAAAATAGCATGCGTACTGAAAAACGCTCCCACGTGGACGCGCTTTTGCTACAGTAGTCTCCGGCAAAATTAGGCTATAAATCAGTCAAATTTCATTCTCAGGTTCCATAAGGGACATTGAGGCAAAGGGAAAAAAAATTGAAAATGAGTGAACGTATTAATGCTGTTATTTACTACGACGGTGAAGTTCGTGACACCGAAAATGGCGTTGTTTTCTTATCGGAGAACACAGCGCGAATGAGTTTTAATCGGAACATCGATTTGGTAGAACTACGCAAAAGAATTAGGCGTAAAATATTTGGAACAACGCCAATGAAAGTTCAGTGTATTAAGTATAGATTTTGCGCTTCGGTTGATCCGGTGAGATATGAGTCGTTCGACATCAAAGGTGCTCGGGGCTTTGAGGCAATGGTGGAGACTCATCTTGCCTGTGGATCACCCTATATGGAGGTATATGTAGAATTTTCATCTCTAAGTGATCTTTCTGCGAGCTCGACATCTACTGCCGTTCGAGGGGAATACACGACCCCAAGCCGACACTCTGTAAGTGGGAGGCAAAACACAGAAGTGCCCGTGTGCGGTCGTAGTATGGAAAACATAACCCCTGCACGACGCTCTGTTGGTGGATGGGACATGCATATCCGTCAGTCAACGTCCGATGATAGAAATACATATTGGGGGACGTCGTCAACTTCTAGTGGTTGGCAATCCACATACGATTGGAATCTTTACGAAAGGTGTTTAAGGAGGGATGACGTACTCCCGACAACATCCACCGGTGAGGGGCCATCGTTTGTTGCAGGTTATGGAGAATCGGACGATGAATCCGATGTGGATCCACCTCGGGAGCGAGGGCCCGATGGTGCAGAAGTTGGATTATTTTCTGAACCGGAGCCCGTTCCAATTGTACCTGAAGACGTTGAGGACGGTTCAGACGAAGAAGAAGAAGAAGATCTGCTATTCAAGGCGTACTCGCCTCCAGCCCACATGCATAATGTCGATCTATCTCAAGATGATGCATTGGAGTTTCCTGAACTACCACACCGGTCGCGTGACCGTACAGATTCTTCGTTGGATTCGGAGCAATTAGAAGTTGGTAACTAGTTTTCCAACAAGAATACTTTTCTTGCTACATTGAAACAGTTCAGCATTAAGAACGGGGTTAACTACAATGTGGTTAAATCCAGGGTCGATAAGTTCGAGGCCAAGTGTGCAGTGCAAGATGGCACATGTTCATGGAAAATCATGGCATATCGGTCAGGTATATAGTCATATCGGTTCTCCCACTTCTCGATATGTTCTGACCAAAATCTTGGCCAACTCGTGTGTGTTTGCCGTAAGTCTACTTTGTGCTCATCATCGAGCACCTCCGGTGGCACAAGAATCGATTGCCGAAATCCAAATTGTCGCAGAACCCGATCTGCCTGGTGCATCTCCACGGTCGCGTAGGTGATCAATGGGACCTTTACGTGCCAACCGTTTGGATTTTGGAGGAACTCCTCCGGAATTACTGCACGAATTTCTGGCTCGTCGTACGGTGTCCATTCAAACTATATTAACATTACGAAAATTTTAGTTATATACCTAATATTATTAGACACTACATACGAAATACTAAATTATAATAACAAAATTCGAAACTTACTTGTGATTCCGACCTTTGGTCCAACAGGAGCCGTATATCCTCAAGCGAGTTAGGTATTCCAACATGACTCGCCGAATGGTTCCACCTAATGAAATAAACTTTTAGCCTGCAATTATACTATAAATCTACGAAATACTTGTAAAATATAATATTAAATTTACCTCGTTATCAGTGGGAATGAATATGGGTGGTCGAGTCGAGGGCGTAAAAATGGAAATCGAAACCATGCCCATGACTGCAGTAGTGATAGGCAACCTCCGATTTTTGCTTTACTCGGCAGCGTCGCCCCTCACATCTCCCGGTACAACCTCGACAGCACGGCAGACCCCCAGCTCAATTCACCGGCTGCTCTGAAATCAACAAGCTTCAGGAGCCATCTCAGGTGGACGAGGTTTCTAGAGAGGTCCGGCATCAGATAGCCTCCAATTATTTGAAGAATGTATGCTCGAGCATACCGTATTCTTTCTACTTCAGTCGAACCCTCGTTCGGCTCTGGGAATGTGTCTCGTAACCACGCCATATCGATCCGAGCTCCTCGAATTCTATCCAGAATGGCACCCAGAAGCTCGTAGCATACGGCCATCCAATCGGTAGATGTTACGGACCCGGTGACTACCGACCCGTCCACTGGTAATCCCAACTGCAATTGCACATCTTCTAGAGTGATTGTACACTCTCCGCATGGCAGATGGAAAGTGTGGGTCTCGGGTCTCCACCTCTCAATCAACGCGCTGATCAAAGGCGGCTCTAACTTGAACCCCCGGCCTATCGTGGCCACATTCCAAAAACCCGCTTCCCGCAAGTAATTCTCGATCAACGGCGATGGGGGACCATGCATTTTGCGAATATAACATTCCAACACCCGATCGACAGACTGTTTAAAAAATAATAAAATTAATAATTAATTAAAATTGCATAATTAGAAAAAAAATTAAATAATATTGACAAATTAAAATTAAAACTTACCATTTTTATTTGCTCGACGGCGATGTGTTTGTCGCCTAGGCGAAGTAATTCCCCGGCCATTGTAATCCGCTTTAAAATTTTTCGAAAAAAATATTAAAAAATTATAAAGGGCTTTTTCGTAAATAGTAAAGGACTATTTTGAAATTTGAGCGTAAATTTCAAGGACCTTGAGAGAAAATTGAGAGAAAATTGAGAGAAAATTGAGAGAATATTGAGAATGGATTGAAATGTGAAGAAAATAAAGGGTGGGGGTTTTATAGTTTTTTTTTCTGACCGTTGGGGCTCCCCAACGGTCAAAAAATTTTGACCGTTGGGACCGAAGGCGCGCCTGTAGGAAGCGTTTTTGTCCACGTCAGCAAAGCGCGCCTACGGGAACGCGTTTTTGCTGAGGTGGACAAAAACGCGTCCTACAGGGCGCGCCTTCGGTCCGTATCCCCCCAAAATGCGCTTACGTGGCCGCGTTTTTGGGGGAAATGGCCTATTCTCGTAAATTTTTTCCAACCCGGCCTATTTTCGTAAATTTCAGAAAATTTTGGCATATTTGGGTTTTTTGCCCCAAATGTTCACCTTCAACTCAAGTATAAAAATAACATTTTTATCATTTATCACTTATCAAGTATTATCATTTATTTCAGGCACTTTCATTTATCGGGCTTTAACGAGTATGTGACCATTTCACATATTTATGGCATTTATACAATTTACATACACAACATTCAATTCAAGCATATAAACATATACAATTTAGTTATACGAACTTACCTCAATAAATGTTCTTGTACATAAAGTCTACTAATCCGACATTTTCTCCTTTCCTCCTTCTAACTCCATATTTAGTTTATCCGGATCTATTTGAGTATATTTAACATCAATTTAATGTAATCCATACTCAATTTAGTCCAATTTACACTTTAGGAAAAATTACCATTTTGCCCCTAAACTTATAATAAATGACAATTCCGTCCCTAGACTCGGAAAATAAAATTCATGCAATTTAATCCTTATTCCGAGCCTAACCAAATTTTTCATGTAATATTTACAGCCCATATATTTCAAAAAAATTAGAATTTTTCCATGGATTTCTCATCTTTACAATTTAGCCCCTAAATCAAGTTTTTATCAAAATTCACTTTGTAAAAGTTGTTTATCTATCAACAACCTTTCATTTTCTACCATAAATTTCATAATTTCAGCATATTCATATATGGTAAAAATTCTATACTTTGATATCTTTTCAAATTGATCCCCAGAATAAATAGATTAAGTTACCCCGATCTCAAAAATATAAAAATTACTAAAAACGGGGCTTGAATACTTACCTAATTTGACCAAGAAAGCTTGCTTGCTCTTTCCTAGGGTTTCCATGCAAAATATTTGGAGAAGATGATGATAAATGATGATATTTTCATCTTTTATTATTTATCACCATTATTTTTTTTTATTCTTCCAATTTTGTCCTTTTCTTTAATTTTATTTTCCATGGATGAATCATCGTCCTTAATGACTAAGCATTTTAATGGTCTAATTACCATATAAGGACCTCCAATTTAAAGTTCTATAGTATTTAATTCCTTTAGCTAGTAGAACTCAACTTTTGCACCTTGTGCAAATTGGTCCTTTATCGATTTAAGCATGTAATCGATAAAATTTCTTTAAGAGATTTTCACACAACATTATTATCATATTATAGACCATAAAATAATATTAAAATAAATTTTCTTTCCAGAATCGAATTTGTGGTCCCGAAACCACTATTCTGATTTCTCTAAAAATGGGCTGTTACATAGCTGGGCCTCTCAGCCTTTCACTAGCCTAATAAGTCGACAAGAACTACTTATCTCTCAATGTCATAGTCCAGACTGGATTGGAGTAAGGTTTTCATGGATAGGCAATACCAATTTCGGGTTCATTCCCACATATATGACTTCCTAAGGTCGTCAAGCCTAGGATTTAAAGTTCTTCCTATCCCAACCAACTGATTTGCTAAGAAACCCTACACAGATGTTAATAAATCTCACATCCACTCGTTAATCTCCCTTCCTGGATTAGTTCCCCATGGATTTAACACATGCAATGTAATTGATTAAAAAGATAAAGATTACGAATAAATCAAGAACATAGATAAGAAAAATCTCGATATATTTATAAATGCACGAATGGTAATTTGTTGAAGAGTTGACTGATCTACAATTCGATCCCTGCGAAGAATGAACTAGAAAACTAAAATAAAAACTACATCTGAAAAGAAATCTAAGTTACAATTGAAAGTGAAAATCAAACTAAGTAAAAAGTTTTCCATAAAATGTTTAGAATAATTCTATTTATAGGCCTAGAGTTGGCCGCTGATCCTTGACCTAATTCGGCTGACTATTTTAGGTTAAAGTTAATTGTGTGGACAAAAACACCCTTGGCTCATTAAGTGATCTTGTCATATCGGTGTCGTGACACCTTCTGGCCTATGTCGCGACACTGAAGACAGTTTACTAGCTAGGGCATATCTTCAAGGCTGTGTCACAACACCGAAGGTAGACTGCTCCTTTTGGTACTCTGTTAGCTGTGTTGCGACATCCAAGCTCCGTGTTGCAACAACGGGAGCAATCCACTGTCTTTGTGCCTCCAAATATTGTCCTGCACACTCACCGAACATATTAGTTTACCTTTAGTCCTACTTTGGCCCCCAAGGTCATATAAATCACTCAAGTTTCTCTTTTCATTACCTACATATTAAAAGTGAAAACTTAACGAAAACATAACTAAATTACTTTCCTACGAGCTCATTAAGTACAGAAAGTAGTTTAGTATACTACAACGGATTGCGACAGATCACTGACCACGAGCTATCCATCATAGCTTGATTCATTCCTATCTCTGTGGCAAAAGTAACAACAAATATGTTGATACCAATCTCCATGGCACTCAACAACTCATCATTTTGCCAAATCCCTTGAAGAATACTTAAAATCGCCTTACGATTGAGCACCCTATCAAACTTAATCTTCCCCACCACCATGAATCTTGTCAAAGTAAGACTCTGATCATCAGTTTCCTTTAAACAAATCTTTAAATCATCTATACTAGAACAACCCCCCTAGAAAAATAAGATTTGCCTTAATAGAAATTGAAAGTTAATGTCGAATAAGGGATTTCTTAACTTTTGCAAATAAATGGAAATCAATCAAGAAAATATGAATAAAAACTTAGGTAACAAAAGTAGACTCACAAAATTTAAGACTTAATAAACAGAAGACCTAAAGGAAAATAAAATACCGAAATCAAGAATACCTAAAGACACGAAATGAAGACTCAAAACAATAAAACCTATCTGAGATTAGACTCAGTCAACTCACTCAGTAAAAGAAGAACGACTCTCAAAATACTTGAACCATGATTTTGTGCATTTTTATACATAAGATTTTCATTTGACTCAATTTTCACAAAATCACTTACACAATTCTCTTTATAAAATCATTTTATGTTTACATATTGCATACACAAATTATTATATTTATTTAATATATAAATAAATTGATGTATTTATTTCTTTAAATGTGTACGGTTGAATCAAAATTAAAGTTTCATGTATACATTTGAACCATAATTAAAGTTTCATATGTATAATTGCATCAAATTAAAGTTCATATACCAAATTGCACATTAAATCAAATTTCATGTGTAGTTTTGATATTTAATACTAAATTTTAATATTAATATAATTTTAATAATTTTTAATTATACTTTAATGCAATAATAAAGGTGAGAATGGGATCACACGATTTAATCCGTACAAAAACTTTAATACTCGATACACTAATTTATTGTATATACATAACATTCATTTTAATCTAAAGTCGTTAAATGTTACTGATCATTTCTATTCTCGCCATATCATTATAATTATGTTTAAATCCAAATGAATTTTTTACCATTAATTTGAATCGCACTACTTAAATATCTAATCACATCACCGTGGTTGTTTTATAATTTATTTGAAATAATTTCACCATGATCCAAAGGAAGCAAATATCCCTGTCAAATCCAATCTTCAACCGAACTCCTTGGGCTGTGCAGACCAAGATGATTTGGGTTTTGCCTTTGTCGGTCCAATTATTACAGAAATTATATATCAACCATTTCAATTCGCTGGCTTTAGGTTTACAGAAATATGCTACAAATCTTGCCAGGTTCTTGTATTTGGTTCTCTCTATCATTGTCATGGATAAGAGATTAGTCTTTCTGACCTTTTCTCTATTTCCTCAAGGGTCAGAATCATCACCATAAGACTTGGGGATATTTATATCCTTCCCTTGTTAACTTCAAAGTATTCTTGCAAAGTTTATCCAATCACCTCAGACACTTTGCTTAGCTGATCATTATCTCTACATTACCATTTTTTTTAATAAATTAACACATAAGTATTTTAAAGAATATGTATTTCTCTTTTCTGATGATGGATGTCAAAAAAGTTAGGTGTAATTGGAGATCATAACCCTATTTTATAACTTTTGCACATTAATATTAATTCTTAATTAGCTCATCATTAATTAAAAATTATTTTTTAGAATATCTATATATATTTGACCTATACTTTATTTAATAACTAAAGTCCAATAAGTATTAACCAAATTAGATCATTTTTAATTTGGGTTAATATTTTATGATAGTAAATAATAACATATAATTATTCTTATTATATATGTGATGCCCATATTATCGAACAATGTCTCACTAGGACTATATATATATATATATATATATATATATATATATATTACCTTATAATTACTTGTCATTAAATAATCTTATGAACTCAAAACTTTATTATCATATCTAAAAGGATAAATTAATTTACCAAAAAAAAATTCATTAACTTGTAAATCAATTTTCATTTATCAAATTATCTTCCATAAAACAAATATAAATAAAATATAAAAAAATTTCTATGAATGATTTTCAATAAAATAAATACTCTTAATTTTCAATTTAGAATTTGTATTTTGTCAAATAGTAAAGACGAAAGAGGATGAGGTATATGATTTTTTTTTTATTTCTCAATGTATTTATCGGAGCGAGCCCAGTAATTAATCTTCTGTATTATGTAGGAACAGTAAGAGAGTAGATGCTGGCCACAAATTTTAAAGCTACTCCAATATCCAAGGCGAAGATCGAACCCTTGACCACTGGTTAAGGTAAGAGAGATTATTGCCATCTCACTTAACTCATGTGGTTATATATGATTTTTATTTATAAAGTCTCAATTACTATATGTTACAAAAATATAAATAAAAGAATTAAAGCACCCTATAAATTCTTTAAATGTTACAAAAAATAAATTATTGACAGGTTATGGAAGTTGTATGAACATTCATTTATTAATGTATTTACGATATTTAGAGCTTTTATCGAATGCTTAATCATTAATTAATAAGTTAAGATACTAAATAATGAAGTCGGGTAATTTTAAAAATTTTTAAAAGGGATAATATAACATTCGATCTTAAATTGGGTACTTAAGTTCATTTTGGTACCTAAATTTAGTAACTATATCCATTTTGGCCCTTGAACTTGAATTTTGTTAAGATTTGATGATGTGACCAATGTTACAGGAATAAGATCTAATCAGTTGATCAGACTGATTGGACCGAGATTCGTCGGTATAACAATTTGAACAAGGGGTTGAACCAATTGAGTCGAAAACTACTTGAAATTGGTAAAAATTGAAAACTGAAACAAGAATTGACAGTTGAACATGTTGAATGAGTTTAATAATTTTTTTAATCTTTTAGATTTTTATGAAATTTTAATTAATTAATTAATTGTTGTTGGTCTAGTGATCAAACTGATTGAATTAGAAATCATAGCCTGATCGGTTCAACTATCAGTTTGGATGTGACACTCTGAGTTTGTATCACATCATCACCTTAAAATTTATATATATTTTTAGATTTTCAAGTAATGACGCGACATAATTTTAGAGTATTAAACCATCAAACTTTTATATTTTTCATGTTTAAGGACCAAAATTGACCTAATTATCAAGTTGAAGTAGCAAAGTGACAAAAAAAGTACTAGCACTAAAGGACCTAGTTGCCAAGTTTAGGGACAAAAAATTATATTATTACTTTTTTGTGTACAATAATAGGCATAGGGAATGGAGATAACATAGTTTGAATTCGTACCAAGCAGTGTTTGATAAGAATTTTAATCACAATTCCATTCAAATCAAGACATATTATTCTTTTTTAAAATAAAGCTTTTATTATTCTATTTTATTTAATTAAATTCTTAACCGGAGTGGCAAAAAATTGAATATCAAATATTTAGTTTATAAAAAATTGAATATCAAATCTTTAGATTTTACCACAATTCTATTGTATTTAATCAAGACAACTTTTACCTTTTTTTTTTTTAATGATTAAGTTATAAGTTGGTTAGCATCAGTGTTGTTACTCGTGCAGGAGAATGTGGATTCGAATGTGCTTAAACACATTTTATCCTCATATCTAAATGTTGATATAAAGTTATAGATAACTCTAGAAATTATATATAAAAAAAATCTTATCTTTTCTCCTTATCAATATAAATAAATTATAAAAGAATTACATGTTTAATAAAATATAATTTCATCCTCATGTTAAATGGGAGGCTCGCAGCCCCCGATCCCCTAAATTTTTGTAAAATTTCTTTTTAAGTTTTTTGAGTTTTGAAAATTTTTAATTTAATATTATAATTAGTGTTTAGAAAAAGACAAATTTGTGTTTCACCCCTCAAAGTTTTTTAAAATTTGATATCTTTTATAAGATTTATAATTTTTAATGATAAATTGAATAACATTTTTAATTTAATTTGATAAACTAAGACAATGTAGTATTCTAAATATTAATTTGGTAAAATAAAATTTAATAATCGCAATACTTAGTATCTAACTATTAATTAAGTAAAAAATAAATTTAAATAGTTATAATATCTAATACAAATTTCGGTGATTAAAATTATCCCAAATTATATAAAAAATATTGTTTTTTTAAATTTTAGTGATAATAATTACCCCAAATTTAAAAATACCTTACCCACACGGGTCGGACCTACATTAAACATATATATTTTATAAAAAAGTTAAGAGTGATGGGTGGATAAGGGGTTAAAATATGAATACGCTATTCATAAAATATGTATACTAAGAATCGTATATAAAAAGTTTGAACTTTGAAAGGCAATGAAGCACCTGATTTATCCCTTAATTAAACGTGTTGAATTAAGATGAAGATGAAGAATACATGGTTATTTCTTTATAATTGAATTTTCTAGAAGAAACAATTAAAAGTCAAGAAGTGTGGAAGGAGTTTCGGGTTCATCAGCCTCTGGTAAAGATGGCCACCTGTCTTTGACCAATCCCATTTGTGGTCGGATGGCATGCCCAAATCTTGAACAATGTCATTAAAAACAAGATACCTTACATTATTCTACAACACCGAGGAAAACACCTAAACATTACTCTGCCATTATCTGATTATGTAATGGATCCTATGTCATTCAATCATTAAAAGAAGCTTCGAATCTCTAGAGACCGCAGTTAAAAAAGAGAAGATTTTCAATACCTTGTGTCTTAATCAAGCCATAAATCTTTTACATTTTTTTTTTGTTGAATGGAAATACTATAATCTTATAAACTATTAAAAAATAAAAAATTATAAATACAAATTCTCATCCTATAGCTTGAAATATTTCCTAGGCAGCATTCGATTCCTCTGGTTGCAGAGCCATTCGAAAAGCTTCGACTCCTTGAGCTTCATAAAACACAAGCATTCAATTCGACCTCCCTTGATGATTTAATCCAACAACACAATTGTGCAAAGTTTCTCTAAACTGCCTTGCAGCTAAAAAACTTGAATGTATGTTTGAGGTGGAAATGAAGGAATTAATTGATGCATGAAAATGCAATGGAGTTTTAGTCAAAATCTTGGACATGAACTCAAACTCATAAGCATGGTGAAACATAATTCAAGATTTCCAAAGCCTCTTTGCAAACTCCCCGGAATCAATTACTTTTTCTTTATTCACTCAAAATCTGTAGAATCACTAGCAAGATTGAAATTCTTGGAATTGAATTCCCAAATAAAAGAGAATAGAATTCTAGCAAACTACCTCAAGCATCCGAAGAGTGTAGTGGATCTTAAGTTCATCAACAGATTTAGAAAGGCTCTTGAGTATCATAAGTTGTGATGAGTTTATCTACTCATAAATGTTTCATTATATAATGTATATATCAATCGTTGTTATAATGAGTTTTAATTTATATGTGGGTGAATTCGACTGAATTAATAGGTAATTTATTTTATTTATGAATCTTCATGTATCATTATTTGTAATAAATTTCATCAAATAATACCTGTTTTCTGATATTATTAAATTAATTTTTTTTTATGCCAACCTCTATGTATGTATGAATATCATAAACTGTAACGAGTTTATTTACTTACACATGTTTTTTTCTTTATTAAATACACCCTTATTTCTTAATTTTTTATGATTATTGAAAATTATAACGACTCCATCCACTTACATGTGTTAATGGTATATTATTAATTTAATTTACTTTTTTATTTGCCAATATACATATTTATAACTATTTTACTTTATCAACTGATATATTCATACATTCAGCACAAAGGAGATGACAACAGAAACCCTGAACTTACATATATATATATATATACATATCAATATCAGCACGACCCTAGATTTTTTCCTGAAAAGGGTAAAGTTCTAAGTAGAGCTGACAACATTTTCTCTGACATAAAACGAGAATCCATGGCAGACCCATGGAGGACAGGAACAAATTATTACAGGTGCTTGTTTCCCTCAAAACCCAGTAGCTTCAACTCCAATTCGAAATCCCCAGTTCTTGCACTTTAACCAATCTGAACATCAGCTTCCAAATTTTAACCCGTATCACATTAATAAACGGAACGAACGTTCACATTTGAAAGTATAGGTACCATATTAGTACTAAATCTAAAATACAAAGGCCATTTGTGCTATTATTCCTTATTTTAGAATTTCTTTCTTCGGCTTAAAACTCGATGGATCGCCTTAATCAGATTTCAAGCGTTGAAAAGTGAAAGCTAATTAATCAGATCCAACCCGCCATTAATAGAGATCAAATGAAATGAGTAGCGGCAGCCACCAAACCATTAACTAGTTGACTTTCCATTTATTGGCTTCGGCATAGCGGAGCTGCTGCTATCCACTATGGAAAAAGACGAAGAAGACGATGGAAGAGGGGGTGAGCGACGCCTTGGACTCACTCTAACGGGTTCTACGTTACTTGAGCCTATCAAGTGAGGGAAATTGAGCTTAGCTTTTGAGCCACGAATCTTGAAAGCGGCTTTATCATAAGCCAAAGCAGCATCTTCGGGCGTTTGGTAAGTCCCTAACCAAATCCTCAACCCATTCTTCTTAGGATCCCTTATCTCCGCCGCATACTTTCCCCACGGTCTCCTTCTCACTCCCCTGTAATTCACCCTTTTCCCACTACCCACCGCCGCTTCCTCTTCTAATTGACTTGCCTTCACTTCCACAGGCTGAGGAGGGCCAACGTTCAATGGATTTAGGAGAAGGCTGGAAGTAGCCCCGCCATATAAGGGCTGCCGGTCGAAGGAGATGACGTCGTCTAACAAAGTGAAAGAAGCCTCAAAATCATCAGCCAGAATATGCTGGCTAATGGAGTCCAAGAAGGCAAGATCCTCAGATATTACTGAATAACTCTCAGACTGATCGGTCAACATGTTTTGTATTCGACCGTAAGTAACCTAGGGAATGAAACAAACAAGCTAGTAATTTGTTTAAGAAAGTGATGAAGAACAGAGCGTTCTCTTGTTGGAAGATAACCCTAAACCTAAAGTTTATATTTGGTCCAAAAAGAGTTGCTCTCTGCCACTTTCATCGAAGTTTCAGTCTTCTCTTGTACAGTATAACATATAGTTTACTGAAACACGTGCTTATTATGGAGAAATTTGTTAACATACAAAACATGAACTTCCATTTGTTATTTAATTTCATGGAAAGGAAAATCTTTTTTCCAATACATAGTTCTGATGTGTACCATTCAATTTTAATCTTTTATTTCTATAACAATTTTTTCACCTAATAAACTTAGGATGGGTACTTAATTTTTCAATATGTTAAAATTAGATATGTTGTCGAGATTTGATGTAAAACTTGTAGTATCATGTTAATGGAAGAATTACTTTTTTATCATTATAATATTTAATAAAAAAGGAAGAAATATCAAAGTTTGATCTCATGGGCTAAGGGTATTCACCCCATCCCTAAGACGTGAAATCAATCCACGGACATGTATGATAATTTAATAACCTATATGTCAAGATGCATGACTTATACTTGAATGATATTAAAAAAAAAACATAAAGAAAGATATATAAAAGATGGAAAGAATTTTGATCCAATGTTAAATGGAGTTTTTAAATTCTTAAATTTTAGAAAAAATATAATTATTTTTTCAAAAGTTTTGAAGGCCTAATTATTTTTTTTAAAAATATTCAAAAAATAATAAAATTGGGGGAGGCCCCCTATGCCGCCATAAGGATCTGTCTCTGCTTATGTGTGAACCATTATTAGCACCATTAACATTAAACCTGTTGAGTTTTAAAGTTATCGGAGCAGTTTCTAATTCGTCTTCGAAGAGAAAGAGAGTGAAAAAGTTTTGGACTAATTATAAAGATGTTTCTAAACTTTAGTTAAGAGTAAAAAAAATATGTTACATATCAATCATTTCGTGCCAAGTCAACAATCTGTTAAAAGAAAATAAAAAATTTCACGTCAATAATTAATTCGCACAATTATTTTTTTGAAGTGATTAATTAAAAAAATTATTATAACCAAACTAAGATTTATCATAAATGTTGTTTACCCTAATTATAATTAAAAGTAATAGTTGTAAACACTGAATTAAATAATTAATTCAATATATTAACTCATCGAAATAAATTTGAAATTCAAATATAAAATTTCAAAATTCAATTAAGTTAGAAGGCGTTTCCCATTACTCTTTGAATAAAACAAAGTTTAGAAAATTTTGGAAAAGAAATGCATTGAAAAAATTTTGATTTCGAAAACTTTTCTAGTATTTCACATTGTCGTGAAAAACATTAAAATGTTTAAAAAATATAAATTTAAAATAATAATAATTCCCAATTTAAGTTTATGAAAATAATAAAATTATTTCATTTAAAAACTCCACTTCTAGAAGTCTAAAAATCTTTTTTTTTAATGATTTTTCAAATCATAATTTTAATTATAGAAATTAAAATATTTTTATGCACATCATTCAATTTTAGGGTGAATGCAATCCTGATGATATGTTAGTTAAGTCTATTTTTTTAATCTCTAAACTTAAAAAAATGTAAAAGATTAATAACTTATAATCATTAAGTCCACTTTTTTAAATACAAATTGAAAAACTAAAACAAACCTATTTTCCATAAAAATAAGTACAAGGTTGACCTAACCCCTAATTTTATTATGAAAAATAATTTCCATGTAAAAAACTGTGCTAACAACCCTAGTAAACACCAAACCTTAAAATTTTGGTGGAATCCGTGGTGACCAACCTTCCTTCCTCCTTCCCCGTTCCCACTTCTTTTGAATTTTAAATCAGAATTAAAAGAATATACGTGATGTGTACAATCCCCCAATCACCTGACCATCACTCACGAATATTTGGACAAATAAAATAAACCAGAAGAATATTGGTTTTTTTAATAAAAGAAACAAACCTGGAATAATAATAATATTGGAGCATTTAGTGAAAGAAATACAGCATGTGCTTAATTTTAATTAATAATGCCGCACGCCGTAGGAAGATGCACAGAAATTAATCTCAGATTGTTTCTTCCTTCCTATATATAAATCACAATCATCTCTGCCACGTCTTCACTCTCACATCCCTAGTGACACTCATCACTCATCCATTCTTTTTTAACCCAAATTAGAATAACACAAAAATGAATGTGGAGATCTTGTCTGAATCAGATTTCAACATCCTTGAATCTTTTCAACGTTTCTTTGATGGCTTTGACGAATCTCCACCGCCACCGCCGACAACAACTCCCACCTGCGATAATATTGTTCTTCAACCTTCCTATAACCAGTGTTTAAGTTTTAGTTGTGTTTTTTTGAATGAAAATTGGGGGGATTTGCCTTTAAAGATTGATGATTCCGAGGATATGCTGGTTTACAGTACGTTGCGTGATGCGGCAAACTCTGGGTGGATTCTTTCGAACGAGGCTGATTCAACAACAGTGTCCTCCGAGGCATGTAGTGAAGGGAAAGAAAAGTTGAAGGAGGTGGTGGAGCGTGAACCCAACGTGCTGCTGCCGCCGTCGTCGAGGAGGGGGACGAATTTTAAAGGGGTGAGAAGAAGGCCGTGGGGGAAGTACGCGGCGGAGATCAGGGATCCTAAGAGGAACGGTGCCAGGATTTGGCTGGGGACTTACGAGACACCTGAGGATGCTGCATTGGCTTACGATAAAGCCGCTTTCAAAATGCGTGGGGCTAAGGCTAAACTGAATTTCCCTCACTTGATTGGCTCTAGTTATTGTGAGCCAATTAGAGTCGGCTCAAGGCGTCGCTCACTGGAACCTCCTTCAGCTTCCACAACGTCGCCAAAGAGAAGGAAGAGTACGGCTGCTGTAACTAACTCCACGGCGCCTACGGAGGTGATTCAAATGAGTTCTTGTAAACCTGGAGGCCAGTTTTGGATTTTCTAGTTATTTAAAGAGTCCAACCAACCAATTTTATTTTCAAAAAATAAGATTAATTGAGGAAGATTAGCACCAAAAAAACAAGTTTTTTTTTGTGATCAAAACTGGTCATTTGAATCTGGATCGGTGTTAAAGCCTCTTAATTGCATCTGTTTTTCTTTTTTACGCTTTTTTTTTTTCCAATTTTACTTCATTTCTTCGGGAACTGAAAAATTGAGGAGTGGTAAAACATTTTGTAAGATTTAAGGTGGTTGTTCGATTGATTTATTCTAATAAACAATTTGGCTCTGGTTTAAATCATCTCATCTGATTACTTGTCTAATTTCATCTTAACTGCCAACAAGTAGGTTTGAGAAAAAAATTGAGAAGTAACTAGTGGTGTTTGAAAAGATATCTTATGTATAATTTAGAGACTATAATCCTAATATTTATAACCTTAGTATATTAGTTCTAATCAAATTCTAATTAGCCCATCATTAATTAGAATTTGATTAGAAGAGTATCTACACATATTTGACACATACTTTATTTAATAATTAAAAGCCCAATACCAAATTAGATCACTTTTAATTTAGGCTAACCTATCATGATAGTGAATAATAACATGTAATTATCCTTATTATATATGTAATGTCCAAATTTTTCAACAATCTCCCACTTGAACCACATATATATACTAATTACTTTATAATTACATGTCATTATATAACCTTATGAACTCAAAATTTTACTATCATACCCAAAAGGTATTCCAAATAATCTCGTCCATTAATTATGTTAACATAGAATCAAGGCGACTTTCGTTACATATATCGTAATTAAATCCATCCATGATCACGTATATTAACACAACCAAATGACATAGATCAAGTATGGATGTGTAGCATGGAAATTACATGCAATATGATCTTAACATGTCTATTTCCAACTGGTCCTCTTTAAACTTATGTAAGGTCAATTTCAAAACAATAAACAGAGTGAATGAACTGAATACTTTATTTCTGATCAGAAAGTAATCAAATACATAAATGTTTGAAAACAAATAAAATATAAACGCCCACTAAATCATGATATCCTCAAAAAATGTAACACCCATGTGAGCAGTGTGCTCATGAAAGACCTTGGGTGGTAGACCTTTTGTGAGCTAATCCGCTATCATGGAGTTTGTCCCAATGTGCTCTATGGATATTTGACCATTTTGCACTCTTTCTTTTACAACTAGGAACTTTATGTCAATATGCTTTTACTTAGATGAACTCATGTTGTTATTAGAATACAACACCGATGACTTATTGTCACAAAATAATTTGAGTGGTCTTTCTACATTCTCCAAAATGCGCAGCCCCATGACAAAGTTCCGCAACCATATTCTATGATTTGATGCCTCATAGCATGCTACAAACTCTACTGCCATAGTGGATGAAGCTACAAGTGTCTGTTTGACACTTTTCCAAGATATAGCTCCTCCAGCTAACAGGTAAATATAGCCTGATGTAAATTTCCTACTATCTTGGCATCCAGCAAAATCAGAATCAGAATACCCAATGACCTCCAAAAGATCTGATCTCTTATAAGTAAGCATGTAATTTTTTGTTCTCTGAAGATATCTCATAACCCTTTTGGCTGCTATCCAATGGTTTATACCACGGTTGCTTAAATATCTGCTGATAAACCATAATTTATACATATTTTTACCCCATGCTTTGCTTATTTTTTGGATGAATTTCATTAGATTTGATGAATTCGATGCTCCTAATCCTTTAATTTCATGTTTTACACTCAAGAGAGCTTAAGGAGTCGAAAAGAACGATAAACGGGCCAAAAAGGGACAAAATGGACCTACATTGGAAATCAACACGGCCTAGACTGTCGCACACGGGCAGACCACACGGCCGTGTGTGACGAGTAGAATCGAACACGACCGTGTGTAACAAGCAGAATCAAGCACGGCCTAAGGCTATCAAACACGGGCGTGTCCCTGCCGAACCCAAGTCTCATTCTATTCGGAAAAGGCTACTTGTGGGCCAAGAAAGGTGCTCCAAAGTCTATATAAACACCCTAGGGGAGAACCTAAAAGAGACGCAAGGTACAAAGTAGAAAATACTCGAAGACAGCCATCGGGAGCAACTTGGAAGAGGGATCTCCATCAAGACTGAAGATCTCCTATCAATTTCTCTTGAAGTTTTTGGGTTTTCTTATGTTTGTAGTTTTTCTTATTTTAAGATGTTTCCCTCTATCAGTATGAACTAAATCCCTTAAATACCTAAGGGGATGAAACCTAAGACAGATCTTATTACTATTTGATTTATAAGATAAATACTTGTTTTTATTCTTGATTGTGAGTTCTTATTCTTGTTTTGATAATTCAAGTTATCGATTCAAGTCGAATGTGCTTATTCAGTAGAGCAAAAGTCCCTATTTAAGAGTAAATCAACACAATTAAGCAGAGTTGATTGCAACCCTAGAAATAGGGCGACATAAATCTGCCGGATTAGATTCAAATCTAATAAGGGAATCCATAGATCGAGTTAATGCGACAATAGGGGTTTTAATTAGAAAGAGATTTCAATTAATCAACCTAGAGTCCGTTGTTTTAGTCTTGAAAGAGATATTAACATAAATCAGGGATTTCTACGGATTAAGTCAAGTGAATAAATCGTATGAATCAGAAGTAATAAGTGAAGTCTAGGTGGATTCTTCCTTGGGTATTGCCTCTCTTATAAAGTTTTCTAAAAAGTATTTTCCCAATTCATTCTCTGTTGTGTTCTAAATTAGTTTTACTTTAAAAAGAAATCACTCAAATTCTTAGGCTAGATAATAGAAAGATAGTAATTACTAGTACTCTTGGTCCTTGTGGATACGATATTATCGGTCTTACCATAACTATACTATTAAACAATAGGTGCGCTTGCCTTTATTGTGATCATAGTTAGTTAAAGACACATCATCTACCTAGCATCCCAACAATGTACACAATGTCTGGACGCGTACAAACTTGAGCATACATTAAACTCCCAACAACTGATGCATAGGGAATCTTTTGCATTTCCTGAATTTCAAGGTTACTTTTAGGACATTGAGTAAGACTAAATGTAACACTCTTAACCCGTATCCGTCGCCAGATTAGGGTTACGGGCATTACCGGATACATTATAACTTCTACTCATACGAATAAATCTTATCTAAACATCTTTATCAAATAATACATTTATAACATACTAATCATACATGTATAATATATGCTTAATACTTTAACCCAAATCATATACAATGTAATCATTAACGAACGCAAAAATAACCTTGAAACATGCGATACGACAAGGTCACCTAGCAATACTGATTCCATATACCACATTCGACAAGTTGATCATAATATGTGAAGTTTATAAACAAGTAAACCATTTCAAAAGTCAATTCATTTTTATTTACTAATGAAAACAACTCGATAATCAAAACTTTATGCTATATAGTCAAGATGCATAAATTCATTACATTAACATAAACGCAATTGATAGCTTAGCCGAATATACAAGAACATATACTTAAGAATTTCATGAACATTTCATAACTAGTATTAACTCAAATAGAACCAATACTCAATCAAATCAACATTTACCTACAGTTAAGAACATATATAGATAGACGTATGTATATGTACCTTATATCAACATCTGTATAACTCTTAAATCCTAATAACATAAACATATACAACATTCGATCAATACAATTCATATGTCTCAACTTCAAACATGAACATTATCCATCCTGTATATAGTAAACTCAAAGCACATACAATCATCTTATCCGCAATCATACCCTCTATATAACATACATCAACCTAGATATGCATGAACAGGCCAGGTATAAATTTGCCATGAACCAAACACATTTGACATTCAACCATTCTGTCATATAACTAAGCTTAACTTTTGAATTCCAACCATTAGGTCATATAGCATAAAAACTTAAGTTAACCAAATGAAATAAGCCTTTTTCGCAAGGCTGCATTATAGTTATGTACAATCACCCGAAATCTAATAATTAACACTTAAGTCTAGCCTATACATGCCTTTCGAATAAAACTAAGATAAGTATACCAAAAGTTTGATAGTGCGATTGACTTCTTGGATAATCCCCCGAGTCCGTAGCTTGAATCAAAGATCTATAAAACAGAGGTAGATAAAAGCACACACACACGGTAAGCTTGCTAGCTTAGTAAGCCTTAAGTAAGCATATACTTATATAAGTAACATACATACAACCATTCAAATCAATATCTTCTATCACTAATTCGAACATAATTAATACATAACCTCTTTTATTTATAAAGCCGAAACAACTAAATATCATTGAATGCACTTGATACTAAAGCTTTGTCTTTCTTATTCACATACACTAATCATTCAGTGTATCACAGACATATGTACATATCATATGCTTATCCCTTCAACTAAATACATTCATGCTTTCAAATAATTATTGTCACACAATATATCTTGCATATACATATTCATTCATCTCAAACAAGTTAATGTATAAAACCTTCACTTACTCAAATACTTGTTTGTCCTTTTATTGAGTACATGACTGTAAATATGTACCTCTCTGTCGAATTTATACGAATCATGTTTCTAAACAGAAATTTCTTGATATGTTCATAACTTGATTTTCATGCGCTTAGAGCTTGAACATATTCACCGGCACTAAGCCTGCTGGACTTAAGGTCCGAAGTATATCACCGGCATTAAGCCTGCTAGGCAATAAGCCCGAATCGTTTCACCGGCACATGGCCTGCTAGGCTAAAAGCCCGAACTATTTCACCGGCACAAGGCCTGCTAGGCGCGAAGCCCGAATAACTCACCGGCACAAGGCCTGCTAGGCGCGAAGCCCGAATAACTCACCGGCACAAGGCCTGCTAGGCTCAAAGCCCGAATAACAACATAATTAAACTTTCAATACATATTTATAAATGCTAACATCACAACCAAACCATATACATCATATTGTATCCACGTATCATTTCGAAAACATATACTTGTTCATATCATATTGACAAAACATATTTAATCTAATTTAGCACTTTACATTCGGCTAACTCAAAATTCCATAGTCAACATTATTAAATTTTGTTCTTTAACATGTTTATAACTAACTCTTTAACATATAAGTGCTTAAGGACTTACCTCGGTTGTCGATAGACCGTGCAAATCGGCTATTCGAGAACCTTCGTCTTTCCCCGATCCAATTCCGCTTTTCTTTGCTCTTGATCTAAGACACATTAAATTCAGCTCATTCAAGTATATTTCAATTCAATTTAGTCCCAGAACACATAAATGGGAAAATTACCATTTTACCCCCACTATTTCAAAACTTTGCAATTTAGTCCTATTTGCATAAAACTCAAAATACACCAAATTTCCCCATACTCCTTAAGGGCCGAATATGTATAGGGACTATACAAGTCCATTTTTTTCATTTATTTTGCAATTAAGCCCCTCTAAAATTTCATTTTTACAAATTAGCCCAAAATACTCAAATTTACCAAAATTTCCAATGCAAAATATACTAATCTTTAACATATCATTTATATAAAATCATAAAACACCAAAAATCACAAGAATATAGCAATGGCCGAACCTCATACATGCTCATTTTCAAAAATTCTAACATGGGTCAAGTACAGTTCGAAGCAACGATCTCAAAAACGTAAAATTTATCAAAAACTAACTAAAAACTCACCTTCAATTTTAGCTTCAAAGTGCCGAAATTTCAAAGAGTTAAAAGCTTATTTTCTTCCTCCACATTCAGCCATGGATGAATGAAAAGATAATGGCTTTCTTTTCTTAATTATTTTAACATATATTAAGTAATTACCAAATTACTAAACTAACCTTATAATTAAAATAACTAAACATTTTAACTTAAGGACAAACTTGTCCATGGCCGGCCACTAACATATAAAATGGGTTATTTACCCATTATATACTTCATATTATAAAGCCATAATCAATTAAGCACATTTCACTTTAGTATGCTACTTTTACGCTTTACGCGATTAAGTCCTTTTTATCAAATTAAGCACTTAAACGATAAAATTTTCATACGAAACTTTCACACACATCAATTCACATATTATAGACTCAAATTATAATAATAAAATATTTCTCAAACTCGGATTCGTGGTCCCGAAACCACCGTTCCGATTAGGGTCAAATTTGGTCTGTTACACTAAATTTGTCTCCTTTAGCGACAGGGGTGTCACCTGGTTTACAACTCTGCATGCCAAACCTTTTGAGTACTTTATCGATATAGCTCTTTTGTGATAATCCAAGAAGACCTTGAGATCGATCTCGATGTATCTGAATTCCGAAAATAAAAGAGACGTCCCCATGATCTTTCATCTCAAAATGCTTAGATAAAAACCTCTTGGTTTCGTGCAACAAGCCTATATCATTAGCAGCAAGCAAAATGTCATCAACATATCCAAAAATATGTACTTACTCCCACTGAATTTGTGATACACACAATCATCAACAATATTTATCTCAAAACCAAACGAGACAATTATTTGATGAAACTTATGGTACCATTGACGGGAAGCTTGTTTGAGTCCATAGATGGATTTTGCCAATTTGTAAACCATATTCTTTGAGTCTTCTGACTCAAAATTTTCTGGTTGCACCATATAAATTGTTTCTTCAATGTCGCTATTAAGAAACGCAGTTTTAACATCCATCTGATGTAACTCAAGATCAAAATGAGCAACAAGCATCATGATTATCCTAAATGAGTCTTTCAATGAAACTGGAGAGAAAGTCTCTGTAAAATCAATACCTTCTTTCTGAGTATATCCTTTAGCTACAAGACGCGCTTTATACCTCTCCACATTACCATTTGCATCCCTCTTAGTTTTAAATATCCATTTACAACCAATTGGTTTTGCACCTTCAGGTAATGGGACAAGTTCCCAAATTTTATTGTCTTGCATAGATTTATACTCATCTTTCATGGCATCAATCCACTTTTGAGAATTAGAACTTTTCATGGCCCTATGAAAGTTGATTGGATCATCTTCCATCATTCCATTATCATCCTCATGTTCTTGGAGAAATACAATATAATCATCTGGAATAGCATTTCTCCTTTCTCTTGTGGACCTCCTTAATGGCACTTGTTCTTGAGGTTGTTGAGTTTGTTCTTCTGGAACAATTACCTCATTTTGAATGGGAAGTTGTTCAACATTGTCTTGTAAAGGTTCTGGATTCACTTCTTGATCAATGATAGGTATAAGAACCTGAACATCATCAAAAGTGATAGTAGGAGCTTAGTTAGAATCCAATTCCTCCTCAAAAACAATGTCTCTAACCTTATTTCTCCCCCCAAATTCAACATCCTCAAAAAATGTTGCAGTTCTCGTCTGAAAAATATTCCTTATTATGGGATCATAAAATTTATAGCCCCTAGATCGCTCAGAATAGCCAATAAAGTAGCTGCTTACTATTTTAGAGTCCAATTTCTTTTCATATGGCCTATAAGGCCTTGCCTCAGCTGGACATCCCCAAATGTGAAAGTGCTTTAGACTAGGCTTTTAACCTGTCCAAAGCTTATAAGGTGTTTTTGCAACTACTTTATTGGGTACTCTATTCAGAATGTAAGCTGCTGTCTTTAATGCTTCTCCCCAGAGGGACTCAGGTAAGGTAGAATGAGCGATCATGCTCCTTACCATATCCTTAAGAGTTCTGTTTCATCTTTCAGCTACACCATTCATACTAGGTGATCCTGGCATGGTGTACTATGGGACAATACCACATTCCTCTAGGAATTTCGCAAATGGTCCTGGACATTGTTCACCTGAGCCATCATATCTACTGTAGTACTCACCACCACGATCAAATATGATGTTTTTAATCCTTTTGTTGAGTTGATTCTCAACTTCAGCTTTATAAGCTTTGAACACATCCAAAGACTGAGGTTTCTCATGAATAAGATATAGGTACCTATACCGTGAGTAATCGTCTATGAATGTTATGAAATATTGTTGACCATTCCAAGATGCCGTAGGGATTGACCCACAAATATCTATATGAATTAATTCTAAGATGTCTGAAGATCTGTTGGCACCCAATCTCTTGGTTTTGGTCTGTTTTCCCTTAATGCAATCAACACGACATCAAAGTCCGTAAAGTCAAAGGACTTTAAAATACCATCAGACACAAGGCATTCAATTCTAACTTTTGAGATATGACCTAAGCGCCTATGCCATAATGATGCTGAATTTTCCTTATTTAATTTGCGTTTAATACCACGTGGTTCCACATGCAAGGTTTCATTATAGGATGCAACTATTTCTAGCAAATAAAGGTTGTCATAAGTATTTAAATAACCAATTCTAATAACATTTGAATTTAAAGACAAATTAAATTGATTGTTTCCGAATGAACAATAATATCCAAATTTGTCCAACGAAGAAACAGAAACTAAATTCCGTCCAAATGACGGTACAATAAAAGTGTCTTTTAAATCCAAATAAAAACCAGTCCCTAATAACAACCTAAAATACCCAATCGTTTCGACTTCTACCGATTTTCCATCGCCCACAAAGATGTGTCTTTCACCATCACTTGGCTTTCGGTAACTCAGGCAACCCTGCATAAAAACACTTATATGAGTAGTAGCACCTGAATCTATCCACCAAGTGTTTCTAGGTACTGAAGCTAAATTAATCTCAGAACAGACCAAATTAGGAATTATACCTTTCTTTGCACGCCAAGCATGATATTTGGTACAATCTTTCATTACGTGTCCAGACTTGTTATAAAAGAAACAACTCTCTGTAGCTTGTTGTTGTTTCTTTTGAGCTAGACCCTTAGCAACTTCATTCTGATATTTTCTTTTCTTGCCCTTGTCTTTAGGGGCATTGGCCAAATGAGCACTTTCAGACTTATCATGCTTCAACCTTTCTTCCTCTTGCACACAATGAGAAATGAACTCATTTAGGGTCCATTTCTCCTTTTGACAGTTATAACTAATTTTAAATTGATTAAACTGTGCAAGAAGCGAAACCAAAACCATAAGAACAAGCAATTCCTCAGAAAGCTCGATCTTAAGTGCCTTAAGTCTTGAAGTAGTATGGAACATCTCCATAATGTACTCCCTTACGTTTCCTTGACCCTTATACTTCATGGACATCAAAGAAGTCAGAAGTGATGTCATCTCAACCTTATTGTTTTTAGCAAAACGTTTCTCAATTTCATCAAGGAAATCCTTGGCCTCAGTAATCTCTTCAAATTCTATGCCTCTAAAGGCTTCTAGAATGTTGTGTTTCATGGTCATAAGACTTATGCGATTTGGATGATCCCACCTCTCAAAATCCCTCTTAACATCAGGGGTGCTTTCCGTATTGAGAGGTGCAGGTTGTTTTTCCCTTAGTGCAAGGTCTATGTCCATACAGCCAAGCACTATAAGTAAGTGCCTTTTCAATTCCTTAAAATTAGTCCCATTAAGCATGGGTATAGAATTTATATTAGCAGATATTGTGGCAGCAGAAGATGAATTAGCTGAATATAGAACAAAAACAAGCTTAAATCAATATTCATAAGTAAACAATAAATTTAGGATAATGGCTAATCCCATCTCAAGATACCAAACACAACATTAATATCAAGTCTATGGACAGTAATATTAATAGTAAGCGGTACTCTTGTTGTAGCAATCAAACATTGACAATAAATTATGTCAAACAATGAATTAATCTTTGGACTAACTTATTGCTCACATAAAATGCCTTATAATTGTCACACATTTATCACCACAGATGTCGTTGAAATTCTGCCAAAAATTAACTTACCTTTGGGTCAATTAATAAACGCATGAATCACAAAAATATATAATCATCATAACATTTCAAATAAACTAATCTACACAAAAGAGGTCACTTTGGCGGCATTTTGTTTCAACTAATTTATTTAAAATATTAGACATCCTTAATTAAAAGCCAAAATCTGAATTTAGTTGTTTCAAAATGTTTACCTTAATTTCATCTTTCAATCAAATTGAAAGATGATTATATACATATACAAATTTCCAAAACAACATGCATTAAACCAATCAAAGCATGCATATATTATATATTTTTATATATAAACAAAACATATTTATGAATCAATTTCTATATATATATATTTATAAACATATTTATGAATCAATTTCTATATATATATTTATATTTTTTTTAAATGTCATATAGGATTAAAATAATATTACACAAATATTTTAAACTTTATAATTAATTCCATTAATTCGAAAATCACCTAAATTAAAAAATAAAACTCTAAAATTTTAGTATGCCTTAATCAATTCCTAATGATTCGATATGACAAGGCTCGGATGCCACTTGTTAGATTTGTAAAATAAATCTAAAATAAAACTTAATAAACCAGGATCTATCATGTTAAATCATCAAGAATAAATGAAGAATAAAACTAAATGCGGAAGTGTACCTGAATCCATGAATTCCTTGCAGTTTTACCGGATTTTGGGGATTTGATCTTCCAAATTAGCACACAAGAAATTTAGAGAATATATGCTCTCTCTTTCCTAATGATGGGATATTAGAAAAGATATCTTGTGTATAATTTGGAGACCATAACCCTAATATTTATAACCTTAGTATATTAGTTCTAATCAAATTCTAATTAGCCCATCATTAATTAGAATTTGATTAGAAGAGTATCTACACATATTTGACCCATACTTTATTTAATAATTAAAAGCCCAATAAAATTCTAACCAAATTAGATCACTTTTAATTTGGGCTAACCTATCATGATAGTAAATAATAACATGTAATTATCCTTATTATATATGTGATGTCCAAATTTTCCAACATGCTAACTAAATTCTATTTTTTATTTAAATAATAATTTATTTTATTTTTATAATGTTAAAATTAATATTTTATAATTTTTTGGTACAAGGACAAAACGATAAACAAATATTAGTGTTAATGAATATCAAAACCAATTGTTGATGTTTGTGTCGTTGCTCCCCAAATAAAGTGTTCCATCAAATGATGTCAATGTTGAATTTAAGATGCACTTGCTGTAGCAGTGGTTGTATGTCATCCCATGAAGGTTCTAACTTCCAGATACAATACAGCTAACAAATATTATCAGTTTTCTTCTCTCTCTCTCTCTCTCTCTCTCTCTCTCTCTCTCTCTCTCTCTCTCTCTCTCTCTCTCTTTTTATAAATAAGAAAAGGTATCACAATACCTTAAATCAATTTATTTTTACATGGGGATCACCCATTTTATCTTCTAAAAGTAGTCTCCTAACATGGAGCATAGGAACATTAATAATAACTACATCAACATCATTAGAAAGACATGATCGGTCTAGCCAATCAGCGACCATATTTCCTTCCCTACTCACAAACTGGAACTTGATTGTCAAAAATTGTTGACACACTTCCTTGATTTTCTGGACAAGAGTCGTCAAGGGTGTACTTCCCAAGAATTCCTTAATCATATCCACTGCCATCATGCAATCAGTTTTTATAATTATGAGTCATCGACACACTTCCATGATTTTCCTTGATTTTATCGATTTCCATTTGTTGCCAGTTGTATTGATTGTCCCATAGCCAACTATGGTAGTGACTAGTTTTGTAACACCCCTAACCCATCTTCGTCGCCGAAGTTAGGTCACGGAATATTACAACGTCAATTTAAACTTTTATCATTACTTACTCATAAATATCCAACCATGAATATAAACAATTAATCACATTGTAATTATAACAAACATACACTTACGAGCCTTGAATTGAGTTTGCGGGGCCCTAAAAATAGTTTGGAAACATTCTACGGTCTATTCGAAACAAAACATAAAAGATAGGAAAAAGTTGAAAATTTTAAAAATAGGGGACGCGCGGCCGTGTGTCACAGCCCAGACCGTGTAGACATTCGAAATCCAGACACAAAGTCGTGTCCAAGCCCGTGGGTCCGTCCGTGTGTGCATTCAATGTTGGGTCACACGGCCGTGCCGCAGGTCGTGTCTCAGACTGTGTAACTAATCATTTTAAGACACATGGTCGTGTCGCAAGCCATGTCCCAGCTCGTGTGTCTGCCCGTGTGTGCATTCAATGTTGGGTCACATGGCCATGTCGCAAGGCGTGTCTCAGACCGTGTAACTAATTGTTTTAAGACACACAGCTGTGTCGCGGGCCGTGTGCCAGGCTGTGAAATCTGCACCTAAATCATTATGACGCACGGCTATGTGGATAGACCGTGTGAGACACACTGCCGTGTGACAGCTCGTATCCCAGGCCGTGTGCACCAAATTTTACTTCTAAAACAAGACAATTTTTGCATCTATCTTGGTTCCGAAGCCAAACCTAAAACCACATTAAATCCGTGACCAAAATTGTACTCAAACAAGTAAAAAAAACATACATATGAAAAATCCTACAATTCATGTGCCTAACAAATGTGCCATTCAAAGGCACCTCAACAAGAATTTAACATTCAATAAAGCAAGATAAATATATGCATAACTCAAACCAAGCTCTCACATTCTAACATCAACCAAATGACCAAATATATATATAAACATGAGTACATATATATAGACTTTCTTTTAATACTAATTCAAGCACATCAATAGCATAATACTAAAGTGACCAATTCACTAGAATAACCACCATGTGAAAGCATTTACATAAATAACTCCAAACCTCTATATATAACTATGTTTTAAAGTAACACATCATTCACAACTTATTGAACTACATTCAATACAAGTAAACTTCACTAGAATTAACCATAATCAAAAGATCGTTGTTTCAATATTGACAACTTAGGTACATGCCAAGACACAAAAGAAATATATCACCAACTTGAGTTCGGGATTGATGTTGGATGCCAAAATGTTAATCAAAAGTAGGTACCTAACCTGCACATAAGGTAACAATCAATTAACGAATACTTTACTTGACTCAAAGAGCTACAATTTCATTTAATAACCATTATTTCATAAATTAATTCATATAAAGCTTAATCCAATTTGGTTATCATTGAATTCAACCCGAGTATACATAATTATATATATCTTTCTTAATAATTCTCGTTTACCAATCTTCTTCAATGTTTTGATTATACCTGATTTGTATGAGTCATTTAGTGGATGGCACCCAGTGCCTAATGGATAAATCGCAACAGAGATTTGCGCCCAGCGCTAGTCAGATAACTGGCAATAGATGGGCCTAGCACTAGTCGAACGAATCGATGAAAGTTGCGCCCAACGCTAGTCGGGTAAACCGACAAATATAATGGTGTGCCCAGCACTAGTAAGATAAACTGAAAAAGGTTGCACCCAGCGCTAACCGGATAAACCAACAAGTATAATGGTGTGCCCAACACTAGTCGAATAAATCAACAAAGACTGAGCCCAGCGCTAGTTGGATAACCAACAATAGTTGTGCCCTGCACTAGTTGGATGTACCAACGATGAGTTGCGCCTAGCGCTAGTCAGATAAACCGATAATTTCGATTGCATAATTCCACGTTCCATCAATTCATAATCAATCTTTCGCATTAATCAATTATGCTATATCCCATTATCGAATTTCAAAACATTCAATATAATTCTATAATATTTCATTCAAGCAATTTAAATTCTAATCATTCATTGATTCATTTCATAATGCCACATTTCATATATATAATTCACAATTTCTCATTTCATAATTTAATCATTTGTATATATATATAAATATAATTAAGATATCAAAGTAATAATTAATTATTTAAATTAAATAAATAGAGTTCGAGTTCAAACACTATGAACTTACCAAATTTACAATAGTTTCCAGTGATCGAGGTTGATTAATCGACAACTTTCTCCTTCCCTCGATTAACGACCATTTTACTGGTTTCTTAATCTAAATACAATAATCTAATTCAATTAGCTAACTCAAAAATTCAATAATTCAATTTAACAATCAATTATAAAATCATACTTCAACATTTAACCCTTAATAATTGGTCACGACACAACTCAGTCCTTAACATAAAAATTAACTTCATCTCATCCTCATTTGATTTCCATAGCTAATCGAATATACATATAATTCACTATCAACCCCTAAATTCTTGAAATTTATAATTTAACACCATGACATTCTAATTTATAAAACTTAACTCCTTTAAAGCTAATACTAACCGATCGCTATGTCGAGTTTTAAAATTTATAATGAATGAGATCGAACCTGGAAACTAACTCTGACAACGATTAAAGGCAAGTGTACCTATCGAACAGTAGTATAGCTTAGGCAAGACCGGATTTGTCGAACCCAAAGGAACTAAAAGTATAACTTTCTTTTTATTATTTAGCCTAAAATAAAGTGAAGTTTCTTTAATCTAAATTAACGACTACTAAGCTAAAGACGCGAAGAAAAAAACGAACGAATTGAGAAATAACTTGAAGAAAAACTCAGTTGATCACGACGATACCCTCAGGAAGAATCCACCTAGACTTCACTTGTTATCTAACACTGAATCATACTATTTATTCACTTAGTTTGATCCGTAGGACTCCCTAACGTATATTAAACCCTCTCTCGAGGCGAATAACGTCTAACCCTAGGTTAATTAACGGAAATCTCTTTCTCGAATAATAACCCCTTAGAATAGCAGTAAATCGATCTATGGACTCCCATATTAGGTTTCACCCTAATCCGACAAAATCTCGTCACCCTATCTCTAGGCGTGCGATCAACTCCGCTTAATTATGCTAGATCTACTCTTAAGCAGGGTCTATTCCTCCTCCACTTAAGCACATCAAATTTGGATTAAGCTCACATAATTAAGAACAAACTAAGTATTTATCATATAATTCAGAAATCAATAACAAGATTCATTTAGGTTTCATCCCCTTCAGGTATCTGAAGGGTTTAGTTCATAACAAATAAAGAAAACATCTCAAGAGAAAAGATAAAACAAAACATAAGAAATCCCTAAAACTCCCTGAAGGAATTGAAGGAGAAATCCGCCGTTTTGAGTAGAATTCTGGCTTCTTGGGATGGATCAGCTGGCTAACTTCGAGCGATTCCTACAACTCTGACCTTTTCGGCTTGGCTCCTTGGCCTAGCTTGACGCCCTTTCAGCTTCTGCCGAACTTCTCTTTCAAGTTGCCCCCTTGGGTGTTTATATAGGCTTTGAGATGCCTTACTTGATACCTAAGTATCCTAATTTAAGTAGAATTCCTACTAGAGTGTTTGAATAGGCTTTGGAATGTGTTTCTTTGCCTCCAAGTATCCTTTCCCAAATGAGATTGCTCTTTCCAGCGATAGGGACACGGCCATGGCACACACCCGTGTGAATCGTGGCTAGGCCGTGTTCGGATTTCTTTAATGAGGCACGGTCGTGTGAATCAGGGGTCAGGCCGTGTTCTGGATGATCAACAAGGCACGGCCGTGTGGGCTTAAGTCCAGGCCGTGTCGATTTCGTGATACGGACCATTTACTCCGTTTTGGGCTCGTTTTCCGTTATTTTCATCCTCGGGTGCTTTCCTGGGTATAAAACATGAAAACAAATGATTAAGAGCACCTTTTTACATAAATCAAGGCTTAATTCATCCAAAAGCATACTAAATGTGGGCTTAGAATATGTTACTTTTATGGATTATCAAATATCCCCACACTTAAGCTTTTGCTTGTCCTCAAGCAAAATTCTCAACTTACAAGTAAAACAAACTTTCCATGATTCATAATTCCTATCAATAATGTCTCATCATAATTCATAGATAATTTATACATAGATGATTTAACTTGAAGAGTCCTAAAGATTCAAACAGTCAAAGTCATACATTTGTAGCATAAAAACGTAGGTGTCTCCCCTTATCTAAATAATTACCTTTGATTCAAAATCGACAAGGATTGACATCCTCACTAAAGATTCACTCAAATCACTCGAGGTGTTTAAGGTTCAAAATTAAGCTCTCAAAAGTCGAACCTGAAAAGTTAATCCCATAGGCTTGCCTGAAAATCAAATCTCCACCACTGTAAAATGAGATGATACACAAATCAAAAGGTCTTTAACAGGGTTGTAACGGGGCTAGGGTTAAAGGTGTGGATAAAGGCTGAAATTAGAAGGTTAGAATCGAGACTGACCTGACAAATTGCTTAACTAAAAAAATATGAACTAATCCTAAATAATTACATCAATTGAAAACTAATAATACGAGCTTCTTCCTCAAGATGTGGAATTTCAACATGTAAGCTCACTTAGTAGAACTAATACTGAATATACTTCGTTTTTTTTTTTGTTTAAGAACAAATCAAGTTACATAATAAGGAATATATCTATTACTTAAAATAAAGATAGCAGCTAGGCAACACATCAAATCAAATCTCGATATGAGGGTAGTCAAAAGGAATGGTGATAACAAATACAGAGGGGTTTTGGGTTAATATTAGCTGGTAAGTCAATAAAAAGGGTTGTTAGGATCAACGGGGTTCACTAGGGGTTAATTATGGAGGTAGGCTTTTTAGTGGAGTGAGTGGGTTAAATCCTAGGTGCCTTTATCATCTCAGTATATCAAATCATAGGTGTGGTCTCAACATGTATAATTGAGGCAAGTTCTAGAATATCAGTTCATAGTTGACACACTCATAATCAATAAAGTGAGCATGAAAAAGAATATATTCTCTAATAGGCTCAAAATCTCACAAAAATTATGGGTGTTTTGACATCAACCTTGTAAATTTTAAACTTCAAGATAATATTTAGATTCAGCTCAACAACCTAGCAAAGATTTTAATTCTGAAAAATAGACTTATCATGCTTGATTCTCTAATATTCTTCTAATTTAATCGTCAATGCACAATTAACTATGACTTAATTTAAAACATATTAATAAAAATCATAAATCATTAGAAATTTAATCCTAATTAGTAATATGAAAAATTTACTTAAAGACAAGACTAAATTCAGGGATTTGAGAATAATGAAGAAAGTTAGGCTGGATTTGAGAATAATGTAGAAAGTTAGGCCCTTTCTTTAAATAAATATTCACCCCCCACCCTTAAGATGTACATTGTCCTCAATGTACAAAGATAGATATAAGATTTAAGGGATAAATCAAAAGAGAAGGGGAAAGAATACTCCCTGAATTTTGGATGGTGTCCCTGGAGGATGGTAGAGGTCGTGGTGTGTATGTTTGAAGGGGTCAGTCTGGATGACGATCTTGTGCTAGATGAAGAAATTGGGGAGCTCGTGAAGGATTAGCCAGGGTTTATTAAGACATAATTAAAATAAACGAAATATATAACTAAAAACAAGAAAGAAAAAGGAAAGGAGACTAAGAAGGAAAATAAAAGTAAAAGAAAAGAAAAATGGACCGAAGAGTCCTTATTGTTGGATGGTTCGCGAGGTGGGTGTGATTCCTAGGGTTGCTGTGTGATTCCTAAGCATAAGATTGTCAAAGGTGTTTATATAGGCTTTGAGATGCCTTACTTGGTACCTAAGTATCCTAATTTAAGTAGAATTCCTACTAGGGTGTTTGAATAGGCTTTGGAATGTGTTTCTTTGCCTCCAAGTATCCTTTCCCGAATGAGATTGCTCTTTCCAGCGATAGGGACACGGCCATGGCACACGCCCGTGTGAATCGTGGCCAGGCTGTGTTCGGATTTCTTTAATGAGGCACGACCGTGTGAATCGGGGGTCAGGTCGTATTCTGGATGATCAACAAGGCACAGCCGTGTGGGCTTAAGTCCAGGCCGTGTCGATTTTGTGATACGGACCATTTACTCCGTTTTGGGCCCGTTTTCCGTTCTTTTCATCCTCGGGTGCTTTCTTGGGTATAAAACATGAAAACAAAGGATTAAGAGCACCTTTTTACATAAATCGAGGCTTAATTCATCCAAAAGCATACTAAATGTGGGCTTAGAATATGTTACTTTTATGGTTTATCACTAACTAAATCACTTCTTAAAGTAATAATTTCTCATATCATACAATTTCATACCTTAGCCAACAATTTCCAGCAAAATACATAGTCTCAAAACATTCCCTATATTTATCATAATTTATCCATTTAGTCCCTCAGTAAATTTTTATATAAATTAGTCCTTAATGCAAAATTTCCTAAATTCACTCTACAAGGTAGTCTCACTTAACTTCCAACCCCAAAATCTATCAAAACAACTTCAAAAACTTAAATTCCTCAAAGATAACATTTCCACAACATTAACAATTCTAAAAATTCCAACATGGGCAATCTAGATTATGATCTCAAGGTTTCGAAAACATAAAATTTATGCAAAAAGGACCAAAGTATACTCACCAATTTGAGTTCCAAAGGTTAAAAATTAAGGCCGAAAATGCTTCTTCCCCCTTCCAAGTTCGACATGCAAGAAACAATGAAGTTTAAATTTGTTTTTCTCTTCGCCTACTAAGCTATTTGTTTCTTTTATTTTATTTTCATTTTCATTTTCTTTTTATTTTATTCTAGTATAATTTACTAACTTAATTATTTTAATATTATTAACATATATATAATATATATAATACCCTCATAATCATCCATGATCAAAACCCATATTAATATTGGTCTATTTATTTAATAAGTCCCTTAATATAATCCCAACTTAGATTAGTGGCCTCAATCACGCGAGACATTTAAATCCGATCACATCTCTCTTAACTTGTTCGCGAAAATCTGAAATACAACACGGTCGGCTTGTCTTTCCAACTTTATGCCAAAATGACTCCAACCCAACGGGCCTTTTGAATTGAAATCGAGTTAACTTTAAGGGATAAATTTGTCAATCCCGATATTCTGGAGAGATGGTGAATATTGATTTGAAGGATTTTTAGTGTAGATACATTTCTCACAATTCCTGACCGGAAAGAATACCAGCCTAAAGCTAATTTGAATTTAGTGAAGTATGAATTTAATCATGATTTGGTTGGTTATGGAAGTTGATTTGAATGGAAATGGTGAAAGATGAAAGGGAAAAGGGGAAAGGCTTGGAAAACAATTAAGTCAAAAATTGAAATGGAAACAAAAGTTGGCAGAATACCTACATTATTTCACGCAAAATAAGAAAGAAAATAAATTGATTTCTATTCAATTGCAGACAAAATCAATGTGTCTCTTTTCAAGTGTACCATACCACTTATTTATACATAAACTACAAACTAATTTTAGGCTTGCTCCACTAGTCACTAACTACATAAATTAATATTAGATTTCTTTTTTAATTTTGACTTTTACAAGATCAAAATCTGACCAGCCCCTCAAATGTCCCAAATTTACGATTCAGTCTTTGCTCTATTTCCCATGCTTCAATTTAATCTCTTCTTTGCTTGCCCGAAACTAATTTAAGAATAAGTCGAGTTACGCATGGAAAATATGCAAAATGAACAAGCTATCAATGACAAACCGATAAACCATAAAAGTAACATGTTTTTAATCCCATTCTTTACGCATTTTTGGATGATTTATTATGTAAATTAGTGAATTTGATGCTCCTAATCCTTTAAATTCATTTTTCTATACTTAGGTGAGCATAGGGAAGTGAATGGAGCGAAAAACGAGCCAAAATCAGACAAAAAGAGTTATTTTTAGGATCCACATGGCCTGAGCATTTTCCACACGGACTGGCCACACGCCCATGTGCCACCCCTTGTCGATATCGCTCCCTATTTCCCAAACACGCGGAAAAACCTAATTTTTAGGCTTTCTGAGCATTCTAAATTCTATAAATACACACTAGGAGGATCTAAGGAAGCACACAGAGAAGAAGGAAGAAAAGACTCGAAGAACGCCATCAGATTCATTTTAGAAGCGGATGTCCTTCAAGATTGAAGATCTCCATTCAATTTCTTTAGAAGTTTTATTGGGTTTCTTTATGTCTTATTGTTTTCCTAACTTTGAGATGATGATATTCCAGATTATGAACTAAATTCCCTAAATACCTAGGAAAGATGAAACCTATGATGAATCTTATTATTTGATTTTTCTGAATTACATGATAAATACTTGATTCTTGTTCTCAATTATGTATGCTTATTTCAAGTTTTGATATTTTTAGTATATTGATTCATGTTAAATGTGCTTATTTAAGTGGAGCAAAAGTCCCTGTTTAAGAGTAGATCTAGCAAAATTGAGTGGAGTTGCATGCAATCCTAGAAATAGGATGACATAAATCTACCGGATTAGAGTCAAATCTAATAGGGGAATCCATAGATCAAGTTAATGCAACAATAGGGGTTTTAATTAGAAAGAGATTTCAATTAATCAACCTAGAGTAAGTTGTTTTTACTCTCGAAAGAGATATTAACATAATTTAGGGATTTCTACGGATCAAGGTGCAAGTGAATAAATCGTTTAATTCAAATTCAGATTAATAAGTGAAGTATAGGTGGATTCTTTCCTCGGTATTGCCTATCTCATTGGTTTTATTCAATTATTGTTCCTAATTCATTCTCTGTTGCCTTCTTAATAATTAGTTTAATTAATTTTAGATTAAAAACAATTCCTTCAATTTATCAGCTAGATAATAGAAATATAGTAAGTACTAGTACTTTTAGTCCTCGTGGATACAATATTCCCGACTCACCATAATTATACTATTATTCGATAGGTGCGATTGCCTTTGTCGTAATTTTAGTTAGTTTAGTGATCATCAAGTTTTTGGCGCCGTTGCCGAGGACTAAAATATTAGGAACACTTGCTTTTTATTAATTTGGCCACTTTTAAAATTTTTATTGCATTTTATTTTTAGTTTAATTTTTGTTTTCTATTTTTTCTTTTGTTTTCTTTTGGCAGGTTTCTTTAGTTTATGACTAGAAGAAACCTGTCGGGACCTTTGGTATTTGATAGCGAAATTGAAAGGACAGCTCGTAGAAACCGTAGAGAAGCAAGGTAGAGTCGACAAAGTACAGTGGAAGAGCATGAGGATGTTATTAATATTACTGAGGTGATGGCTGAAAATCAAAATAATCAGTTACCTCTTGTAGTTGCCACAAATCCAGTAAATCTGAATCTTGCTCCTCATACTATGTACGGTTATGCCAAGCCCACTCTAACTAGGGCTGAATCGAGTATCATGAGACCTGCCATTGCTGCGAATAATTCTAAACTGAAGCTGAACACTATTCAGATGATCCAACAGTTTGTTCAGTTCGATGGTTTGCAAGATGAAGAGCCAAATACTCATTTGGCTAATTTTTTGGAATTTTGCAACACTTTCAAGATTAACGGCGTTTTTGACGATGCCATTTGCCTACGGTTGTTTCCCTTCTCGTTAAGGAATAAAGTTAAACAGTGGTTGAACTTCTTACCACGACGAGGTTCTATCACTACATGGGATCAGATAACCGAAAAATTCTTACCGAAGTATTTTCCATCGGCTAAGACAGCTAAGTTGAGGAATGATATCTCTTCCTTCGTACAGATGGACTTAGAGACCCTATATGATGCATGGGAGAGGTATACGGATTTATTGAGAAGGTGCCCTCACCATGGGTTACCTCTATGGCTACAGGTTCAATCCTTCTACAACGGTTTGAACCCCTCAACTAGCCAATTGATCGATGCAGCCGCCGGTGGTACTCTGAATAATAAAACACCTGAAGAGGCTTATGAGTTTATAGAAGAGATGTCACTGAATAATTATCAGAGGCAAGTCAAGAAGACGAAGCCGACAAAAGCAGCCGGTGTTTTTAACTTAGATGCGGTCACCATGTTATCCAATCAGGTAAAACTTTTGAATAAAAAATTGATGGTTTATGTGTTTCTACGCAGGTACATCCGGTGATGTAATGCGACGCAAATGGAGGTGGGATGAATAATTCAGAATATTTACCCTACGGTCTTAACATGAAGAATGAGCAAATAAATTATATGGGTAATAATTCTAGACCTTAAAATAATTCTTATAGTAATAACTATAATGTAGGATGGAGGAACCACCCAAATTTCTCATAGGTGGCCAAGGAAATCAAAAATCACAACCCCCTCCAGGTTTCCAATAATAACCTTATCAGCAAGAGAAGAAACCAAACATTGAAGAGATGTTAGCAAAATTTTATTTCGGTGTCAGAGCCATGTTTTCAAAACACCGAGACTGCTTTAAAAAATCAGCAAGCGTCGTTTCATGGGCTCGAAAATCAAATTGGACAGCTTGCTAAATTAGTTTTAGAAAGGCAGTAAGGTAGTTTACCTAGTAACACCGAACCCAACCCAAAAGAGCATGTGAAAGTAGTTACACTAAGGAATGGGAAAGTGTTGGCTGAACCTGAAAAGAAGCTGCAACAGGAATCTGATAAGGAAAAGGACGAGGGGGTAAAACCCGAAGTGAGTGAAACTCCAGTACTTAAGGAATATAAACCACCGATCTCATATCCAGTAAAGTTGAAGAAAGACCACATGAATGCACAATTCAGTAAATTTCTTGAACTTTTTAAGCAGTTGCATATTAACTTACCTTTTGTTGAAGCTTTTTCGTAGATGCCCACGTATTAATAATTTTTGAAAGAGCTATTAGCAAATAAAAGGAAGTTTGAAGAACTATCCACTGTGGAACTCAACGAGGAATGTTCAGCTATTCTTCAAAATAAACTACCAACTAAGCTGAAGGATCTAGGAAGTTTTACTATTCCCTGTCTTATTGGTAGTTTAAATATTGAAAAAGCATTAGCTGATTTAGGTGCTAGCATTAATTTGATGCCTTATAAAATATTCAAGCAGCTTGGTATTAGGGAACCAAAACCCACTAGGATGAATATTTAATTAGTTGATAGATCTGTTAAATATCCTAGGGGTATTATTGAAGATATCCTTGTAAAAGTAGATAAATTCATATTCCCTGTTGATTTTGTTGTGCTTGACCTGGATGAGGAAATTGAGGTACCTTTAATTTTAGGTCACCCATTTTTAGCCACTGCTAGAGCTATCATTGATGTGGGTGATGGTAAACTTGTGCTTAGGGTAGGTGACGAAAAGATTATTTTTAAAATCTATGATGCCATACGATTCTCTAGAGAACAAGATGATTCTTGTTATTTTATTAATTCTATTGACCATGTTATTCAAGATTCATTACAGGAAATTGTTCATAAGGACACGTTAGAACTGTGTCTTATCCAAGAAGAGGAGGTAGATGACGATACTGCTGTGATAGGTAAGACAAAAATTGATTTAGATTCTAATGAGTCTTCACTGAGATAGAAGAATTATGAGGGTATTGAAGTAAACGATGAATTAAAATTAAAACCCACTATTGAAGAACCTCCTAAATTGGAACTGAAGCAGTTACCAAATCATCTAGAGTATGCGTTTCTTGGAAATAGTTCTACATTACCAGTGACTATTGTTTCAGATTTGAAGCCAAATGAGAACGATGAGTTACTGAAGGTATTAAAGGAGCATTAAAGAGCTATAGCTTGAAAGATTTCTGACGTTAAAGGGATCAGCCCTTCTTTCTGCACCCATAAAATTTTAATGGAGGATGAATACAAACCATGTGTGCAAGCTTAAAGACGACTAAATCCTAACATAAAAGAGGTCGTTAAGGCTGAGGTAATTAAACTTCTAGATGCTGGAGTTATTTACCGTATTTTTGACAGTACTTGGGTGAGTCTTGTGCATGTTGTTCCTAAGAAGTGAGGCATGACTGTTGTAGCCAATGAGAAGAACGAGTTGATTCCAACGAGAACAGTCACAGGATGGAGAGTTTGTATTGATTATAGGAAGTTGAACGATGCCACGAGAAAAGATCATTTTCCTTTGCCGTTCATTGATCAAATGTTGGAAATATTATTTGGGCATATGCATTATTGTTTCCTAGATGGACTCTCTGGCTACTTTCAAATCCCGATAGCTCCTGAGGATCAAGAAAAAATGACAGTTACATGTCCATATGGTACGTTGCTTATCGACGAAAGCCTTTTGGATTATGTAATGCTCCTGTTACTTTCCACCGTTGCATGTTGGCCTTTTTTGACGAACTTGTAGAAGACATTATGGAGGTATTCATGGACGACTTCTTGGTATTTGGTAATTCTTTCCATCTTTGTCTTAAAAACTTAAAATGAGTTCTAATGAGATGTGAGAAAATGAACCTTGTGCTTAATTGGGAAAAATGTAACTTTATGGTTCGAGAAGGGATTGTGTTGGGCCATAAAATTTCTAGTAAAAGGATTGGGGTCGATAGAGCGAAAATTGAAACCATTGAAAAATTATCTCCCCCTAGTTCAGTTAAGGCTATTCGAAGCTTTTTAGGACATGTTGGGTTCTATAGAAGATTTATTAAAGATTTTTCTAAAATAGCTAAGCCTTTAACGAATTTGCTAGAAAAAGATGTGCCCTTTGATTTTAGTCAAGAATGTTTAGAAGCATTTAATAATCTTAAAGAAAAATTAATTAATGCTCTGATTGTAGTTGCACCTGATTGGAATTTACCCTTTGAACTAATGTGTGATGCGAGTAATTTTGCTGTAGGTGCAATTCTAGGACAGCGAAGAGACAAGCATTTTCAACCAATTTATTATGCTAGCAATACGTTGACAGCCGCACAAGAAAACTACACTACTACAGAAAAAGAATTGCTAGTTGTAGTTTTTGCATTTGATAAATTTAGACCATATTTGATATTATCTAAAGTTGTCGTTTACACTGACCATTCAGCTCTTCGTTACCTCCTAACTAAATAAGACGCAAAACCTCGACTCATAAGATGGATTTTATTATTGTAGGGATTCAATTTGGAAATCCCGGATAAGAATGGAGCTGAAAATCTTACAGCAGATCAGATCACCTTTCCAGACTAGAGAATTCACATCTTAAGGAGCTTGATGAGAATGAGATAAATGACACGTTTCCTGAGGAACAACTCTTAGTTATAACCGACTCTGAAGTTCCTTGGTTTGTAGATATTGCGAATTACTTAGTTGCTAACATCCTACCAAAAGGGTTGACACATCATCAAAAGAAGCGATTCTTTGCCGATGAGAAAATTTATTTTTGGGAGGATCCTTTTCTTTTTCGTATATATGCAGATCAAGTAATTCGGAGATGTGTTACAAAATTAGAAGTGAGTAAGATCTTGGAACACTGCCACTTAGGACCAACAGAAGGAAATTACAGTGGGACTAGGACAGCACATAAAACACTTGAATCAGGTTTTTATTTGCCCACACTGTTCAAGGACGCAAACAGGTATGTTACTTCTTATGATAGATGCCAGAGAATAGGTAATATTTCTAAACATGATGAAAAGCCTCAAACTTATATGCTCTCATGTAAAATATTAGATGCCTGGGGCATTGATTTTATGGGCCCATTTCCTAGTTCATTTGGTAATAAATACATCCTAGTAGTGGTTGATTATATGTCAAAATGGGTAGAAGCTCAAGCTTTACCTACCAATGATGCTAGAGTGGTAGTTAGATTTCTTAAGAAGCTCTTTTCTCGCTTTGGAACACCTAGAGCAATTATTAGTGATAGGGGTACACATTTTTGTAAAGCTCAATTTGATAAAGTTTTTAAGAAGTATGGAGTGCATCACAAGACAACTACCCCTTATCACCCTCAAACTAGTGGACAAGTTGAAGTTGCAAATCGAGAGCTCAAACGTATCCTAGAAAACATCATAGAGTCAAATAGGAAGGACTGAGCGATAAAAGTAGATGACTCTTTATGGACTTATAAAACTGCTTTTAAAACACCCATAGGAACATCTCCTTACAAACTTGTTTATGGAAAAAGTTGACATTTACCATTTGCACTAGAGCACAAAGCATTTTGGACAATAAAATTCCTAAACTATGATCTTAAACTTGCAGGTGAGAAGAGATTGATGCAGCTGAACGAGTTAGATAAGTGGCGAGCAAATGCTTACGAGAACTCGCGATTATATAAATAAGTGACAAAGCGACGCCATGATGCTTGTTTGAAGCAGCCCAAACAATTCGCAGCTGGAGATCTTATCCTTTTATATAATTCAAAGCTCGGGTTGTTTCCTGGAAAGCTTAAATCAAGATGGTCAGGTCCATTTATAGTTCAAACCATTTTCCCATATGGTACGATAGAGGTAACTCATCCAAAATATGACACATTCAAGGAAAATGCTCATCGACTTAAATTTTATTGTCGTAAGGATTTTAGAAATCATAAATAGGAGCTTCAGCTCCGTGAACCTTCGTAATTATGCGCACAAGATAAGTCTAGCTTAGACTTTAAATAAACGCTTCTCAGAAGGCGACCCGAGTGTTAACACTGCTAATTTTCTTATTTTCATTCCATGGTAATTTTAAAAATTAATTAAATAAATAAAAATGTAGGTTTTTTAACCTACATGGCTTGGGCACACGGGCGTGTCCAAGACTGTGTGCACTACAAGGGGTTCAACAGTGAGTTATACGGCCTGGCGACATGGCCATGTAACCCACACGACCTGGCCACACGGGCGTGTCCTTGGCCGTGTGGATCTTAGGACTTAGTTTTAAAAATTCAAGAAAATCGACAGTGAGTTACATGGCCTGGCAAAACGACCGTGTAGATATTGGGACTTAATTTTTCAAAAATTGATAGAGACACGGGCTAAAATAGTCCACATGGCAAGGACACACGGATGTGTCCTAGGCCATGTGAAACCTGGAGCTAATTTTTTCAATTTTAAAACAAGTCAGAGTGTTACACTGGCAAGGCACACGGCCGTGTGTGAGACACGGCCGAACCACACAGGAGTGTGGAAGGTCACACGGGTGTGGGAGAAACGAAGAAGCTTGCACACGGCCATGCGACACTGCCTTGCATGTCACACGGCCTAGACACACAAATGTGTCAGAGGTCGTGTGAAAACTGGGTTAAAAATTTTTATCGCGCACGGCCTGAACAAGAGCCACACGGTCGTGTGGCCCAACACAGGCCTCACACGACCGTGTCCCCCTTTTTAACCCCCAAACCCTAATTCATTTTCACTTTCATCTTCTTCAAGTTTTCAAACATTTTACCCTAGCTGCCGATCATTTTTCCAGCCACCGTCGTTTTCCCCATTGCTCACGCCCTCTCCCTCTCTTCTCCCTTCCTCACCCTGTCGAACACCCGCACCACTGTCTCTAAAATTTCCCCTCACCTCACCTCGCTGAAACCCTAGCCCCTCTCCACCCCGACCACACAACCTTCCTATCCATCACCCCTCTTCCCCTTCCACCCATCAACCAGCCAACCAAAACCCCTTCTCTTTTTTCTTTCCCTCGTCGACCACCCTCACCCTTTTCCACCTTATTTTCCACGCTCCCTTTTCCCTCACCCAGGCCAATAGACCAACCCCACAATCGACCCACCCCCGTCCCGAACCACCCCACACCAACGCATGTCCTACCTACTAGCTGCGCCTCCGTACCTCCGACCACCGCCCGTCGATTTCCCCTTTTACCCTTATCTTTGAATTATTTAATTTTTATTTATTTATTTATTTATTTCTTATTTGTTATTGGTTATTTTATTTTATTTTTAGTTTATTCTTTTACGTTATTTTTTAATTTATGTTATTTAGTTTTCCATTTTAGTATTTTTCTTATTTTCCTTATTTGATGATATTAATTTTTATTTGGTACAGTTAGATTAGATAGTTTTTATTCTCATGCTTATTCTTATTATTATTGGCTATACTATATATATTTTTTTCTACTTGTTTCTTGTTGCTAGTTTTATGTTTTTTTTTTACTAGTCTGCTCATTTATGTTTATTATTGCTCATTATTAGTTTTTGTTTGGTAGTAATTGTTATGTTCCATGTCTATTTCTCTATTAGTCCAATTTGAGAGCTTCACTTAGATTTTTATTCTTTCTTAGCGTGCATCTCTTATGTTGGTTCATCCATTTAATTTATTTTGATTGCTTTATTGCAGATCCACTATGACGAACACACACGGAAAGACTAAGGCCACCGTCCCCACTTCAAAAAAGCAGAAGACCTATGGTCCGCCACCCTTATCTCTAATTTTATGTGGGCCCCTAGGAGGATCTATTTCAATTACTTAGACAGCGCCCACTCAGCCTTGACCGATGTATCGATTGGGCTGCGTTGGAGCAAGCCCGATTAGCTGCTGATGTTCGCGCCTTTATTGCCACAGCTCTGTGAGACAGATTCTTCTCCATCATCGAGCCCATATATATGGAGCTTACATTAGATTTTTGTGCGACATTTCTTCTACAGCAGGCCATGATGACTCATGACGAGTCAGGCACCATCACTTTTCGACTTGGTGGTTTGATGCGCCATATGAGTGTCCCCGAGTTCGGTGCTGCTATGAGACTCTACACTGAGGAGTTCATGAGTGCCGAGAACTTACTCCATCTACATCGACACATCCATTACACACCATCATGTTGTTGGACAGAACTTACAGCGAGCCAGACACTTTATGATGCGAATTGCTCGAAGGCAACTTCTCTCTCTCCAGCTTTACGGAACCTTCATGCACTTTTAGCTCACACTTTGACAGGTAGGAAAGAGAGCACCGGAGTCATTAGCACTCATGATGCTTATTTTCTATGAAGCATGGCTAATGGGCATATCTTTGATTTGGCATACTTCATCGCCTTAGCATTCCACCATCAAACTGACTGCCACAAGAAGGGCCTTATCTGTTTAGGCCCTTATGTGACTCGCCTTGCTCGACACTTCAGTCTTCTCGACACATCGGAGCAGTCTTTTATACTTACTCTTGTCGGCCAAATGTCCCCACAGGGAATCTCGAGCATGATTCATTTGAGGATGATCTAACGACGTCGTGGAGTGGATCTCTCTCAGTATCGATTGTTTCATTCTGAAGCTCAGAATGAACCCGAGGACTTCACTGATGATGTTCCTTTCCATCACGAGGACCCATCACAGCCTCCACCTTCGAGTCACCATCCTGTCTCTTCTACTGCTACTTTAGCGGACCTCTGAAGTGCTTCACTCGTTTTGAGTAGCATTGCTTTCAGAGGTTCGACAGTATTAACGCGACATTACAGCAGATATGTCAACATCTCCATATCTCCTCTTCAGCGCCGATAACTCACGGCACCAATGCGTATGATGATGAAGATCATTGAGTCCATTTATTTTTTTTATTTTTTATTTTTTATTTTTATTGTTATTTTCTTAGATTTCTTTCGTTTTTTTATATTTTGAACTATATTTTTATTTATTATGGTTGTTTCTAATCGGGTTAGTAACCCTTTAATCTTCTTCGTCAATTATGTTTATTTTCTTATTAGTTTGCTCAGAATCATGCACTACATTTAGATTTTTCTACAATTCTGCTTTTCACTATTCTAGGGATTTCATCCAAAATTTAGGGTAGTTTCAATTTTCTCCCTCTCTTATGATATTCTGTTTATATTATGATTATTTGTGTTTGTACATTGAGGACAATGTGCATATTAAGTGTGGGGAGGTTATTTATAAAAATTATTAGAAAATCCCTGAATTATGTCTTGTGTTTAAGTAATTTTCTCATACTTCTATTAGAATAATTTTTTATCGATTTGTGATTTTTATTGAAGTGTTTTTGATTAAATTCATAGGTATTTGTGCATTGATTGTTTAAACTATTAAGTATGATAAGTCTATTTTCAGAATTAAAAATTTATAAGTTGTTTCCCTGAATTGAGGTATTACCTTGAAGTTTGAGATTTGCAAGATTGACATCAAAAACCATAAATTTTTGTGAGATTTTGAGCCTTTAGAGCATACACTTTTCTTGCTCATTTTATTATTGGTTATGAGTGTGTCAATATTGATTTGTTATTCTATAACTTGCTTCGATTATGCATGTTGAGACCACACTTTTGATTTGATATACTGAGATGATAAAGGCACTTAGGTTTTAACCCACTTATCCCATAAAAAGCCTACCTACATAATTAACCCTTAGTGAACCCCTTCGAGCCTAAAACACCGTTTCTTAATTCACCCGTTAATTTTAACCTATAACTCATTTTTTTTTCATTGAGAATTTTTCTCATTTTATTGACTCCATTTTTATCGAGATTTGATTTGGTTAATTGCTTGATTAAGCCTTTTGTTTAAGTTGCTGAGTTATTTCTTATTATTTATTGTCAAAAAAAATGATGAATATATATATATATATATAAATATACATATATGTTGATTATTATTTAGTTCTATGTTAATCGAGCTTGAACAATTAAATTCATATTTTAAGAAGAAGCTCGTGTTATTCTTGAATAGTTTTGATTGATGTAATTGTTTTTAATTCAGCATTTGTTTATTTTTATAATTTGGTAATTTATCAATTCGATCTCGATTTTAACCATCTTTTTCAGCCTTTTTCCACACATTTAACCTAAACCCCATTACAACCACTTAAAGACCTTTTGATTTGCATATCATCTCATTTTATAGTGGTGGAGATTTGATTTTCATGCAAGCCTATGAAAATGACTTTTCATGTTTGACTATTGAGTGTTTATTTGTGAACCTTAAACACATTGAGTGATTTGAGTGAATCTTTAGTGAGAATGTTGATTCTTGTCAATTTTGAATTAAAGGTAATTACTTAGATAAGGGAGAATACCTATGTTTTCATACTTTAAAAATGTTAAACTTGGATTGTTTGAATCTTTGGTGCTCTTTTAGATGAATTATCAATGTATGATTATTTGTGAATTATGACAAAACATTATTGATAAGAATTATAAGTTGACAAAGATTAGTTTTAATTGAGAGTTGAGGATTTTGCTTGAGGACAAGCAAACGCTTAAGTGTGGGGATATTTGATAAACCATAAAAGTAACATGTTTTTAATCCCATTCTTTATTCGTTTTTGGATGATTTATTATGTAAATTAGTGAATTTGATGCTCCTAATCCTTTAAATTCATGTTTCTATACATAGGTGAGCATAGAGAAGTGAATGGAGCGAAAGACGGGCCAAAATCAGACAAAAAAAGTTGTTTTCAAGATCCACACGGGCTGGCCACATGCCCATGTGCCAGCTCTTGTCGATATCGCTCCCTGTTTCTCAAACACGTGAAAAACCCAATTTTTAGGCTTTCTGAGCATTCTAAAGTCTATAAATACACACTAGAAAAGGACCCAAGGAAGCACGTAGAGAAGAAAGAAGAAAAGACTCAAAGAACGCCATCGGATTCATTTCAGAAGTGGATCTCCTTCAAGATTGAAGATCTCCATTCAATTTCTTTAGAAGTTTTATTAGGTTTCTTTATGTATTGTTGTTTTCCTAACTTTGAGATGATGTTATTCCAGATTATGAACTAAATTCCCTAAATACCTAGGGAAGATGAAACCTATGATGAATCTTATTATTTGATTTTTCTGAATTACGTGATAAATACTTTATTCTTGTTCTCAATTATGTATGCTTATTTTATGTTTTGATATTTTCAGGATATTGATTCATGTTATATGTGCTTATTTCAGTGGAGCAAAAGTCTTTGTTTAAGAGTAGATCTAGCATAATTGAGTGGAGTTGATGCAATCCTAGAAATAGGACGACATAAATCTATCGGATTAGAGTCAAATCTAATAGGGGAATCCATACATCAAGTTAATGCGACAATAGGGGTTTTAAGTAGAAAGAGATTTCAATTAATCAACCTAGAGTCAATTGTTCTTACTCTCAAAAGAGATATTAACATAATTTAGAGGTTTTTACGGATCAAGCTGCAAGTGAATAAATCATTTAATTTAGATTAAGATTAATAGGTGAACTCTAGGTGTATTCTTTCCTGGTTATTGCCTATCTCATTGGTTTTATTCGATTATTTTTCCCAAGTCATTCTCTATTGCGTTCTTAATAATTAGTTCAATTAATTTTAGATTAAAAACAATTCCTTCAATTTATCAGCTAGATAATAGAAAAATAGTAAGTACTAGTACTTTTAGTCTTCGTGGATACGATATTCTCGACTCACCATAACTATACTATTATTCGATAGGTGCGTTTGTGTTTGTCGTAATTTTAGTTAGTTTAGTCATGATCACAAACTTATAAGTTTATCTATATTATTTCATTTGTGAAAAGAATTTTAATCCTAAGTTGTTTTGTTGTTGCATTTTGCTGGTATTTGTTATTTGCATTGCTTCTTTTTTTTTATGTTTGTTCAAATGTTCCCTACCTGTACTTTTACTGCAGGTTTTTTGTAGTTTGTGGAAACGTTGGTTTATTGACGCCTGAATATTTACAAGTTAATTGGCTTGCTGTTTGATTTTCCATAGGCAGCAGGATGAGGGCAAAGAACCATATCTATACGTAGAAGTAGATTTTAAAGAGGCTCAATTTTGAATTTATGAATGCAATTGATTTGTACTAAGCTTTGCTTTTAAGTGGTGATTTCTTTTTTCAGGTAACTAGTAAAAAGCTATTCTTTTTGAACCCCACAGGCAGTTGAGGGACAAAATGGGTGCAATAGTATCAATCTCACAAGGTAGGTTCCCGGGTTATTGATACATGATAAACCATAAAAGTAACATATTTTAAGCCCAAATTTAGCATGCTTTTGGATGATTTAAGCCTTAAATTATGTAATTTGGTGCTCTTAATCCCTTATTTTCATGTTTTATACTCAGGAGAGCACCGGATGACGAAAAGAACGGAAAACGGGCCCAAAACGGAGTAAATGGGCCATATCACGAAATCCACACGGCCTGGGCCCAAGACCACACGGCCGTGCCCCATTCAACAGCCTCGAACATGGCCTGGCCACGACTTACACGGGCGTGTGCCATGGGCGTGTCCCTGTCGTGGGAAAGAAGAGTCTCACTCGGATTTGGATACTTAGGGGCAAAGAAACATATTCAAAAGCCTATATAAATACGCTAAGTATGACCAGAAAAGGGGGAACCCAAAGCTTTAGTTAGGGGGCTTCCAGCTAGGCCAAAGAGGGCAGAGTTGTGGGAATTTACGCGAAGATAGCCAGTTGATCCATCTCAAGAAGCCGAAATTCTACTCAAGACGGAGGATCTCTCCTTCAATTCCTTCAGGGGATTTTAGGAATTTCTTATGTTTTGTTTTATCTTTTCTTTTGAGATGTTTTATTTTATTGTTATGCACTAAACCCTCAGATACTTGAGGGGATGAAACCTAAGATGAATCTTGTTATCGTTTGCTGAACTCTATGATAAATATTTGACTTGTTCTTAATTATGTGTTCTTAATTCTTGTGTTGATATTTCTGGGATATTAATTCAAGTGTGATGTGCTTAGGTGGAGGAGCAAAAGTCCCTGCCTAAGAGTAGATCTAGCATAATTAAGTGGAGTTGATCGCACACCTAGAGATAGGGTGACGAGATTTTGCCGGATTAGGGTGAAACCTAATATGGGAATCCATAGATCGAGTTAATGCAATTCTAGGGGTTTTAATTAGAAATAGATTTTAATTAATCAACCTAGGGTTAGACATTAGTCGCCTCGAGAGAGGGATTAATATAACTTAGGGAATCTTACGGATCAAGTCAAATGAATAAATCGTCTGGTTCAGAGTTAGATAACAAGTGAAGTCTAGGTGGATTCTTTCTTGGGTGTTGTCTTAATCAATTGGTTTTTCCTCAAAGTATTTTTCCCAATTTCATTCTTCTTTGTCTTAGAGTTTCTAGTTTAGTAGTTAGTTAATTTTAGATTAGATAAACAATTCCTTTAATTCTTAGGCTAAATAATAAAAAGAGAGTTAGTATTAGTACTTTTGGTTCCTTTGGGTTCGACATTCCGGTCTTGCCTTAACTATACTATTGTTCAATAGGTACGCTTGCCTCAAATAGTTGTCATAGTTAGTTTTCAGGTTCGATCATTCTTTATATAAATTTTAAGACTTTGACATCGCATAAAACAACAATCAAGTTTTTGGCGCCGTTGTCGGGGAACTAAAATATTAAGAAAGCTCAATTTTTATTACTTTAGCCATATTCATTTTATTTTTGCAATTAAATTTTATTTTATTTTTTTTCTAAATTTTATTCCTTCTTTTGTTCCTTTCAGGCACCTCTAGTTTATGACTAGAAGGAACCCGACAGGACCCTTACTTTACGACAATGATATTGAAGGTACCGTTCACAGAAATCGAAGAGAAATAAGGCGAAGCTTAAACTACATAGAAGAAGAGCAAGAAGCCGAAATTAATACTACAGAAGAGATGGCAGAGAATAATCCGCCACCTCCAAAGATGGCAGAACATCATGCTCCACATACTATGTACGATTATGCTAAACCAAGTTTAAAAGGAACTGAGTCTAGTATTGTTAGACCTACTATTGCTTCAAATAATTTTGAACTGAAACCTAACACTATACAGATGATACAACAGTTTGTTCAGTTTGATGGTTTGCAGGATGAGGATCCTAATACACACTTAGCGAATTTCCTAGAATCCTGTAATACCTTCAAGATAAATGGTGTTTCTGATGATGCCATCCGTCTTCGGTTATTTCCCTTTTCTCTGAGAAATAAAGCCAAACAGTGGTTGCATTCTCTTCCACGAGGGTCAATCACTACATGGGATCAAATGACCGAAAAATTTTTATTAAAATATTTTCCACCGGCCAAAACGGCCAAGTTAGGGAATGATATCTCTTCTTTTGTGCAGATGGATTTAGAGACACTTTACGATGCATGGGAGAGATACAAAGATTTGTTGAGGAGGTGCCCACACCACGGATTACCTTTGTGGCTACAGGTCCAAACTTTTTACAATGGTGTGAACCCTTCAACAAGGCAACTAATCGATTCAGTCGCCGGCGGAACTCTGAATAACAAAACTCCTAAAGCGGCCTACGAATTTATAGAAGAGATGTTACTGAATAACTATCAGTGGCAAGTTACAAGGACAAGGCCAGCCAAAGCAGCCGGAGTTTTCAACATCGACGCAGTGACCGCGCTATCAAATCAGGTAGAGTTGTTACATAGAAAAGTTAATGGTTTATATGGTTCTTCGCAGGCACATCCAGTTATGTAGTGCGACGCAAATGAAGGAGTGGCGAATCCTGAGTACCCACCCTACGGACAAGGCATGGAAAGCGAACAGATGAACTATATGGGTAACAATTTCCGATCTAACAATAACCCTTATAGTAATACTTATAATCTAGGTTGGAAGAACCACCCCAATTTTTCATGGGTCGATCAAAGAAATCAAAGGCAACAACCATCCCAAAACTTCCAACAGCAGTCCTACCCACAGGAAAAGAAGCCGAATCTTAAAGAGATGCTGACAAACTTCATAGCAGCCTCAGAAATATGGTCTCAAAATATAGAAACACGTTTCCAAAAGATAGAGACAAAACTTGAGGCATTGACACAAGAGTTCAAGGATCAAATCGGGCAACTTGCTAAGCAGATCCCTAAAAGACCACAAGGAAGACCACCGAGCAACACCGAAACAAACCCAAGGGAGAAAATTCAAGCCATAATAGCTCAAGATAGTGAAGGGTTAGACGAGCTTAATCCTAGGCTAAAGAATGCGGTAGAAGAAAATATGGTTGAGGTCAATAACAAGCCGAAACTGGTAATCAAAGAGTACAAACCTTGCATACCATATCCAGAAGCGATAACGAAAGACGACACAGAGGAACAGTTCGGTAAGTTTCTTAAACTTTTAAAGAAATTACATATTAACTTACCGTTTCTTGAAGCTCTTTCGCAAATGCCAGATTCTAGGAAATTTTTAAAGAAGCTATTGACAAATAAGCGGAAGATAGACGAGAATCACATATGGAACTGAACGCAGTGTGCTCAGCAATGTTACAAAATAAACTACCATCGAAATTAAAAGATCCAGTGAGTTTTACAATTCCATGCTTAATTGGTAGTTTATCTATTGATAATACTTTAGCTGATTTAGGGGCGAGCATAAATGTCATGGCTTATAAATTGTTTAAACAACTAGGTCTAGGGAAACCCAAACAAACTAGGATGAGCATTCAATTAGCTGATAAAACTGTTAGAATTCCTAGGGGTATAATCGAAGATGTACTCGTGAAAATTGATAAATTCGTATTCCCAGTAGACTTTGTCGTTTTAGATATGGATGAGGACAACACGATCCCTCTAATTCAAGGAAGGCCCTTTTTAGCGACTGCCAGAACTAAAATCGATGTTGATGCAGGCGAACTCATACTTTGTGTAGGTGAGGAGACAGTCACTCTTCAAGCCCTCGATTTAGCTAGAACATCGAACAACCAAGGTGAGAAAGTAAATTCTATTGATAACCATTCAGTTAACCCTTCTTTTCAGGAAGCACCACAAAAGAACACAACTGAAACCGATCCTAGACCCTGTGCCAACAAAGAAAAAACTCATGAGAAACAAAGGATGTAGATCGATGAACTAGAAGAGGGAAAGACGCATTTTAAAAAAGAACTAGGGATACATGAGGAAGAACCAAGGCCACCCTACGAGACAAACAAGTTTAAAATTGGAGATCAGGTATTGCTAGATAAAGCAGATCCACGAGTGTCCCCTCCTGATCCTAACACCAGCAAGGAAATCCCCTTCAAGGTAATCAATGTTTTCCCGTACGGAACTAGAGGTAAGTAATCCTATGTTTGGCACTTTGAAAATAAATGCCACCCATCTTAAACTCTATCATAATAATGAAACTGCTAGCACGAGGAAGGACTTTCAACTCCTCAAACCACCATGAATATGCAAATGAGAGGAGAGTCTAACTTAAGACTATAAACAAGCGCTTCTCGGGAGGCAACCCGAGTACTAACCCTATTAACTTCTACATTTTTATTTTATTCTTTCTTTTTATCACATAATTTTAAACTAACCAAATGTGCAGATTTCCAGGCCACACGGCCTCGCACACAGCCTCCAACCACCACACCACGAGCACTGACAAAACCCCACAGTCGTGCGACGCGGCCGTGGACAATACTGTTAGATCATATACGGGCGTGGAGACTAGAACACAGGCGTGAGAGAAGTGAACAAAGCACAACACGGCCGCGCGATACGACCGTGTAACTTGACACGCTCATGGTACACGGACGTGGGCAAGCACTAGGCCCCAAAATTCTATTTAAACCCACCCCCACCCCTCCTTCTCACCCAACCCCCCCTCCATTCTTCTTTTTCCTTTACACCCCCTCTACACTCTCCATTCCTAGTTTTCCTTGTTCTCATAACTATAGCTCTAATAATACCTATGTCAAAGAAGCGGAAGGATTCAAGCACAGCCTCCCTGTGGGAGACCGATCTACATAAGTTCATGCCGGCCGCTTCATCCAAACAATAAGCCAAAGATTTTAGAGGCCATTCTATTTTTCTTCTTCTTTACTTTTCTTCTTTATTTTCCTTCTCTTTGACTATCTTATGCTTAATTTAGTTTATTCTATTTTAGTTTCTTAGTGTCAGGTTCTAAAGGCTGCTAGGGAATCACACCGGAACCACGACCACTACCTCAATGCAGCCTTAGAGGTTCTAAAGGCTGCTTGGGAATCACGCCACTTTCGCCACCGCCAGCACCTCCGCAGCCTTAGAGGTCACACCCACCTCGCGAACCATCCAACAATAAGGACTATTTGGTCCATTAATCTTTAATTTCAATTTTAATTACACTTTTATTTTCTTTCTTTTTATCTTTCCTGTATTTAGTTATATATTTAGTTTATTTTAAATGTGTCTTAATAATTCCTGGCTAATTCTCTACGAGCTCCTCAATTTCTTCATCTAGCGCAGAGCTCGGTAGCAGCCACCCCCCCTATCGGTTTCCAACTCCAGGAAACCATCCAAATTTAGGAAGTCTCACCTCTCTCTTTCTCTTAAAATGCATATACATCTTTGTACATTGAGGGCAATGTACGTCTTAAGTGTGGGGGGTGAATATTTATTTCGAGAAAGTGCCTACATTTCTTCATTTTTCTCAAATCCCTGAATGATATCTTGTCTTGATGTAAGTTTTTTTCATATTATGATTAGAATGAAATTTCCTTTGATTTATGATGTTTATTGATATGTTTTTAGATTAAGTCATTGATAATTGTGCATTGATGATTAAACTTTAAGATACTAGAGAATCAAGCATGATAAGACTATTTTTCAAAAATTAAAAAGTTTGCTAGGTTGTCTACCTAAATCTGAATGTTACCTTGAAGTTTGAAATTTACGAGGTTGATATCAAATACCCATAATTTCTGTGAGCTTTTGAGCCTTCCAGAGCATACATTCTTTTTCGTGCTCACTTTATTGATTATGAGTGTGTCAACATTGATTTGTTATTCTAGAACTTGCATTGATGATACATGTCGAGACCACACCTTTGATTTGATATACAGAGATGATAAAGGCACCTAGGTTTTAACCCACTCACTCCACTAAAAAGCCTACCTTCACAATTAACCCCTAGTGAACCCCGTTTAATCCAACAACCCTTTTTATTGACTCACCCACTAACATTAACCCAAAACCCTTTGTATTTGTTATCACCATTCCTTTTGACTACCCTTATGTCGAGATTTAATTTGATCAGTTGCCTGACTATGATCTTTATTTCAAGTAGTTGAATTTATCCTTTATTACACATTTGACTTGTTCTTAAAAAAAATCAATTTATATTCATTATTAGTTGTGTGATTGAATGAACTTATATGTTTGAATGCCAATTATTGAAGAAGAAAGCTCGTATTAGGGTATTATTATCAGTATGACAAGTTTTCAATTGATGTAATTATTCATTATTAGTTCGTTATTTCTAGTTAGGTAATTTGTCAAGTCAACCTCGATTCTAACCCTCTAATTCAGCCTATATCCATACCCTTGAACCTAAGCCCCGTTACAACCCTATAAAGACCTTTTGATTTGTGTATCATCTCATACTATAGTGGTGGAGATTTGATTTTCATGTAAGCTTATGGGATTAACTTTTCATGTTCGACTCTCGAGTGCTTAATTTTGAACCTTAAACACTTTGAGTGATTTGAGTGAATCTCTTGTGAGGATGTCAACTCTTGTCAAATCAGAGGTAATTATTCAGGTAAAGGGAAACGCCTATGTTTTCGTGCTATAAATGTATGACTTTGATTGTTTGAATCTTTGGGACCCTTTGAGTTGAATTATCCATGTAGGAATTATCTATGAATTATGATGAAACATTATTGATGAATATTATGAATCTAGGAAGTTCGTTTTAATTGTGAGTTGAGAATTTTGCTTGAGGACAAGCAAAAACTTAAGTGTGGGGGTATTTGATAAACCGTAAAAGTAACATATTTTAAGCTCATATTTAGCATACTTTTGGATGATTTAAGCCTTGAATTATGTAATTTGGTGCTCTTAATCCCTTGTTTTCATGTTTTATACTCAGGAGAGCACCGGATGATAGGGGTGAGCAAAATCCGATTCAATTCGAAAAACTCGATAAAATTTTCAAATTTTGAATTAAATAGTTCAAGTTATTTGAGTTAATCAAGTTTTTTGGATCAACTCGAATAAGAAATTAAGTTTTTCGGTTTAACTCGAATATGAATTACACAATTCGGGTTATCCGAAAATCCGAATAAGAAAAGGCAAAACTACGCCATTTTGATAAATGTTTACCTTTTCTAAAGTTAAAAGTCAAAATCATTAAGTTAAAAGTCAAAACTACGTTGTTTTGATAAATATTTACTCATTAAGTTAAAAGGCAAAACCATTATATTGTTTATGTAGTTAAATAACTTTATACTTCATTTACTAGTTAAATAATTGGTTCATGTAAATGCAACATTAAGTATAAATAATAGGATTCGTTAACTCGACTCGACTTGACTCGAAATTTTTTGACTCGATTCGATCCGATTCGAAAAAAATTCAAATTGAATTCGGTCGCGAAAATAGGATTCGTCAAATAAACTAACTCGAAATTTTTTGACTCGATTCGACTCGACTCGATCGAATACTCACCCCTACCGGATGACGAAAAAAATGGAAAACGGGCCCAAAACGGAGTAAATGGACCATATCACGAAATCCACACGGCCTGGGCCCAAGACCATACGACCGTGCCCCATTCAACAGCCTCGAACACGGCCTGGCCACGACTTACACGGGCGTGTGCTATGGGCGTGTCCCTATCGTGGGAAAAAAGAGTCTCACTCGGATTTGGATACTTAGGGGCAAAGAAACATATTCAAAAGCCTATATAAACACCCTAAGTATGACCAGAAAATGGGGAACCCAAGGCTTTAGTCAGGGGGCATCCAGCTAGGCCAAAGAGGGCAGAGTTGTGGGAATTTACGTGAAGATAGCCAGTTGATCCATCTCAAGAAGCCAGAATTCTACTCAAGACGGAGGATCTCTCCTTCAATTCCTTCAGGAGGTTTTAGGGATTTCTTATGTTTTATTTTATCTTTTCTTTTGAGATGTTTTCTTTTATTATTATGAACTAAACCCTAGATACCTGAGGGGATGAAACCTAAGATAAATCTTGTTATCGTTTGCTGAACTATATGATAAATATTTGACTTGTTCTTAATTATGTGTTCTTAATTCTTGTATTGATATTTTCGGGATATTAATTCAAGTGTGATGTGCTTAGGTGGAGGAGCAAAAGTCCTTGCCTAAGAGTAGATCTAACATAATTAAGCGAAGTTGATCGCACGCCTAGAGATAGGGTGACGAGATTTTGCCGGATTAGGGTGAAACCTAATATGGGAATCCATAGATCGAGTTAATGCAATTCTAGGGGTTTTAATTAGAAAGAGATTTTATTAATCAACCTAGGGTTAGATGTTAGTCGCCTCGAGAGAGGGATTAATATAACTTAGGGAATCTTACGAATTAAGTCAAATGAATAAATCGTCTGGGTCAGAGTTAGATAACAAGTGAAGTCTAGGTGGATTCTTTATTGGGTGTCGTCTTAATCAATTGGTTTTTCCTCAAAGTATTTTTCCAAATTTCATTCTTCTTTGTCTTAGAGTTTTTAGTTTAGTAGTTAGTTAATTTTAGATTAGATAAACAATTCCTTTAATTCTTAGGCTAAATAATAAAAAGAGAGTTAGTATTAGTACTTTTAGTTCTTTTGGGTTTGACAATCCGGTCTTGCCTTAACTATACTACTGTTCGATAGGTGAGCTTGCCTCAAATCGTTATCATAGTTAATTTTCAGGTTCGATCATTCTTTATATAAATTTTAAGACTTTAATATCGCATAAAACAACATCAATACATAATATCAGCATGATATCAGTTTCATGATGGTTTTTTTTTTTTCTCAAAATGTCATTTCTCCTTTCTGGTGTATATGGATACATAGGACTATAAACTTTAAAGAATTCAAGATGCCATGCAAAACATGTTCAACTGTTCTGGGAATAACTCTTATTTGGTGTGAATTGGTTTTCATTTGTCAAGTATGTTTATAACTTTTTTTGTTTAAGAATCATATATCTAGTAATTTAGTAGAAGTTTTGAGGCTTTGGGGATAGATTTTTGTTTATTATGAGCCATCATCTGTCAACACACTTTTGATTGAATGAGATCTAGCTTTTTTGGTGGAATGATAGGGAGTCAATGCATTTGCAAAGAATGGAGAAATGCATGGTGACAACTACAAGCTACTTCTAGCTGATTTGTTTGACATACAAAAATTGGATGATTTCATAACCTTGGCAAAAATGGAACCTGGGTTATGAATCGATTCTTATTCTTTAACATTTATTATCATTTTACTCTTATTCTCTTTTTTCCATTTCATTTCTCACCTTTCATTGTTGTAGTTATTTCCTGAACTTTGTATTGTTTTCCTTCTTTGTGCGTTCAATTTGCATTTTATTTTAGCTTTATTCTTTTCCCCATGAAATTTCTTTCTTTGTTGACTTTCTTGAGTGGAATCTTTTTAATCTTTCCCTGGTTGGGGACATTATGGGTCATCTGATATTGGTATCAGTCTGCCAATATTTATAATTGCAGAATGTGTCTTAATATACCTGGATCCAGAGTCAAGCTGTTCCATCGTTGGTCGGGCATCTAGAACTTTTTCAACAGCGTTATTTTTCTTGTATGAGCAGGTTTTGTACTTTTCTGAAAACCCAACATCTTTACCTCTTTTTTATTGGTTGCGGTTTCCTGCTAGTGTTCCTTCCTTGAATGCCTTCCCTTCTGTGCCTATCAAGGTTGAAGAGAACATTGAATTTACAATTTATGGTCTTTGTCAACAGATTCACCCAGATGATGTGTTTGGGCAGCAAATGATAAGAATTTAGAGGTGAAACCGTCCTACTTTCTTATTTTCATCTATTATGAGTTGGCTTAATTCAGTGAGTGAACTAGTTATTTCCCAGTAAGCTGTTTGCGCACATTTTTTAACCTATAGACATTTCATATTGTTTTACATTCTTTTGATGCTAGATTAAAACTTAAAAGATGTTTAGCTAGGTCAGAACATCCCTTTTTCTCCTCTCTCTATCTTTGGCTGAATTTTTTTTACAGAGCACCCCTTTTTCTCTTTGGTTGAAATGCAATAAATTTTGGACTTAGAGATTAAGACATATTGCAGTCAATACCTTTTATTTATTTGCAGTCATGGAAGTAAAAAGGTGAAAATGGGGAGCTTGGATGAATTGATGTTGGTTTATACAAACATACTCTAGTTATTAGTTGAAAATCAGTAACTCTGTTGAAATTTTTCTTTTTTGAGTTGAGGCTATGCACTTTTGGGTATTTATGCTACGCCAACTTTGCTTGCAAAGGAAAAACTATTTCTTGATCAAGGATGGCATGTATACAACTATATATTATCTTTTAATTTTTGCTTGACATCATACCTTATTTTTTATTTTTAATTTCCATAACTTTAACTGGAAATAAATCCAATAATATGGGAGCTAGGCTATGAATATATCTGCTGATTTATTTATTTTATGGAACACATTTTCTTAATGCCTTTAGAGTGCCATGTCTTTGATGGTAAGTACGGTAATTTCTCTGGCCCAAAACAACATAGTAATGTACGATATAAAGTCCAGACCAGGTTGAGGCTAGACAGAGCTAATAATTTAGCAACTGTTAGTCCATATCCTTTCTCCCTGTCTTCCTCATAACTTCTAGAATGAACTTTCAATTGTAGAAATGAGGCATCATATAATATAATTGCCCTCCTGTCTTTCCTTGTGTCCTGAGTGAGATTCTTTCTAGGGCATGCTTTTATATATGCATATATATTGTTTCATTTACAACCTTTTGTGTAATTTCTGTTGAGATTTCAGAAAGCTGTTGCCTGGGACATGAGAATTTATAGTAAATTTGTAGATGCCCACGAAAGATGCACGTATATGCTTTGCTTATTTCATAAAAGTTTTTTCCCATCAGACAAACAATTTGCCAGCACCCTGAGCTTGATGGAATTGCTCATTACTTATTTTAAACTTGCCTGAGCTAACTTTGAAATGTAGTACCGAGAACTTGAAAAAGAATTAGATCATGATGTAAGGTTATTTGATTACTTACTGTTATTATCTGTTTGTTGTGCATAACCACTATGACTTTGTCACAATTGTTCAACAAACATCTAGTTGCCAAGGTTAATTGGCTTAGGAACCGTGCAAGTAGTGACCATAGGCCATGAAATTGATGATTAAAATGAAAACAGCTACCAACTGTAGCTCCAAAGTTTCTTTCAAAAGATGTTCTTTTTGACAGATTAGAACTACTTTTAGAATTAGAAAGTTAAAATTTGAGTTGGATAATATCTTTATGTGTGTGCCTTTGTTGCTCTGCAAATGCCTGCTTACTGAAAAGAAGAATTTTTGCTTCCTTTTTAAGCAGCCTTTCTTTTAAGGTTTTTGGGAAGATATAAAAGGAGATTCATTGCAATTTCTTGGTTCACAGCTTTAGCTCCTTTCTTCTACTTTTCGCTGGGAAGCTGGTCATTTCTGCGTTTTTGATATATTCTTTAAGGGGACTATTAAATGTGACTTATCTGGTGATCAGAATTGAGCCGCTGGAATTGTTTGATGAATTTGAGGAATGGCATATGCTGCAGGTAACGAAATCTTTCCCTGAAACTGAAAGCTCTCACCCTAGAATTTTTGGGAAAATAAGATGAGCTTTCTATCAATGCTGACCTGGCAAGTAACATGTAAAGTCCTTGGTTCTTGCAACCTGGCTGGCAGCTCAAATGGCTAAGTGGCAGTTGCATAATCTATGTTTTGCTCCTGCTGATTAAAAAATTGTATGGAGTTCATTATAGTTGTCATTGGTTTTGTTTCAAATCTTCAGGAGCACTTGTGTCTCTTATGCAATTAATGTTGTCATGGTATGTCTGTCTATTTTTCTTTGTTTTGGCCTCGTATTCCTTGATTGCCGCATGGAAGGTCAGTAACACATTTGTAGGTTTATTTGTACTGAGAACTATATTTGTAGGGTTATTTTCCTTGTGTGGGAGTAGCAGACCTGAAATGGTCCGTATTAGTGTCCCTAGATCAGTGGAACATGATACAGCATAAATAAGTATTAATTCTATCATTGCTTTCACTGAAGTCAACTATTTTAGCCACTAAAAGAAACCTGTTAGTCCCTGGCATGACTTTTCCCAATGCAATCATCAAAGAGTTGGTTTAAGATCAAATTACTGCAGTGATTGAACTGCATAATTTTATTCAATCTATCATTCTTTAATGATAACTACACATATAATGATCTAATTGGTAATAGATAATATATTTTTTCATGGTTCAGGGGTTGTATGCGAAACTTGGGTATCCTGATGACCGACAACATGTGTCCGACACCTCTTTAGGCAATGCATCACCATGAGAAAATGAAGCTGAGCTGTCCTTCTTCTTCATCATAGCTTTGCTGACTTTGGATAAACGATTTAGTAGCAGAGACACACGTATGACATACCATGTGCCTGTTGAGCTAGGCAGGGGTTCCTGTCAGGTAAAAAAGGACCTCTCCAATCCATTCCAACTAGTAAGCCTTTAGCTCTAAAATGTCTTGAAAAGGTTCTTATGACTTGCGGTGGCTGTTTGGGTGCCTTTTTATGTGAATTTGTTTTGTTTGATTTGAGAAAATAGATCCTTTCTTTCTTTTTTTTCTTCTGCTATGCTAGCTGTTTGCCAAAGAAAACGTGGTGGGACCTAAACAGCACCAAAATGTCTCATACATAGCACATAAATACCCCCACGGTCTGTGGGGTCAGAACTCAGAATGAATGGTTGGTTGCTTTTGCTTCACAATTGTTTATCTTAATATAACTCCCTTCCCTTTTATCTTTTTATACTTATATTGTAAACCACAATTCCAATTTGTCCTTTTTCCTTTCTATTTCCTGTTTTCTGCAATGAGCATGACCAAAACTCCATTTTTGGATGTTGGATTTTGAAAGTAAAACAAAGCAAGCATCTATTATTTAAGTACTGTTCTAAGAAAAGAAAGCTTTGTGTCAAGATGGTTACGTGAGGACAGTGGTTAGGGGCTTTGGAGACTTGGGGGGGGGGGCTAGTCTGAGTTGGAATGTACGGTGAGTGTCTGAAATTACTGTGATTAAAGAATTTGAGGGGACTTTGTTTGTTTACCTTTTTCTATGTAGGAACTATTTAATTTCACGCCTCGTTTTGACTTGAGGGCATTGAAACAATTGAACTGTTTCTATTTGTTTGATATGCTGAGCTGCTGAATCCAGATTGATGCGGTGGCTGCCTTTAGTTGTAGTAGTGAATGATTTGTGTTTTAGAAAATTATAAGACCAAATTGTCAAAAATTTACTGATTAATCGCGTTTCTATTAGCTATTTTGTCTGATGAAAGCATCACGTATTATGAAGCTAAAATGACTCATTTGGGTCTACTCTTAGAAACAATGTGGGTCCAAAATTATGTTAATCTAATCCGGGCATGTCCACTAGAACGATATACTAGAAAAACATTAAGATAATCAAATCTAGAAAAACGTATTCCTTTTGGGAAGATAACAAGTTCCATCTTTTTCTTTCGACTTTTAAGAACCTGCTTGGATTCTCGTTCTTGGACGCTTGCATTACAAAACCCAAAGCAGGAGCGATATAATATTTCTATACTATATGATATATGTACATCTGTGTGCAGCTTTTAGTTTACACTTGGAGAGCAAGAAGATTTGCCTCTGTTGTACTTAAAAAACAACTGTTTCAAAATTCTGGAAAATCTTTTAAAGGTACTTTTACGTTTGTTATTTAACTGCAAGTAAAAACAGAAGTTTGCTGCATGTGTGTGGCTTAGCTATTGAGGTGGGGGATTAGAATGGCTTAAGCAAGAAAGGATCTTTCACACTGTTAAAGGCTTCGTTGTTAATGGTTACATGGGCAAGCCAAAAGTGTAGAATCAAAAGGTAAAAGAAAAATTAACAGCAATAATAAGAAGAAAAGAAAAGACAAGAGAGGTTGGGTTGGGTTGGGTTGGGTCCGGTTAGAATATGGAAATAAAATAGAAAAGGATGAGGGAAAAGTAAACCTCCCACTTGTTTTATTTTTGTTTTTAATGAACGTTGCTTTTCTTAAAAAGGATCCACTCATGGTCGAATTTTTACGTTACTCTTCCTTTCTATGCTTTTTAGTTGCACTGCTTTTGTGCTTCTTACTAATCATAAGAGTTTTGAAGAAATAGCATTTAACATAAATCTAATTTAGTTTTAATTGCAACGTAGCATCCTTGACCAAGAATTGCACCTTCAAAATCAACACTTAGTTGATGAAGATGAAAGAGATTCAATATTTTCAAAGGGAACACGACTAGGTGACTCACTACTCTCTATAATTACTGGATTTTACAAACAGTTACTATCAACTGCTTTTAGCTTAGTGAGCACAAAATTCCCACTCAATCCATTTTTACAAATTGTCCTTCTTTCTGCTAGCACAAAGAGGAAATGAATACTTAAAGCAATCATCTTTTTTTCTTCAGCATTTATAAATCTACTTTCACAAGTAATAGGATATAAAAAAGAAAACATTCAAAATCGTTTTTTCATGTAAATTTCAATTCGCTATATCTCGATACGGTTGTCATCTTTTGCTCTTTTTTCTAAAACATTTGCAATTTACTAAGCTTAAATCAGGCGAGCGCCACCATTAAAGTACGCGCAACTGCCTAAAGCTTCATTTGTTTTTCTATCCCTTCTCTTTTTTTTTGGTTGCTCGGCATATATATCTTTACACTTTTTTGCTTTTTTGTTTGACTGAATAGTTCTTAAAAATGGGTTGTTCGGCGTCAAAGCTAGACAACGAAGACACTGTAAGGCGGTGCAAAGACAGGCGCCGCTTTATGAAGGAAGCCGTTAACGCTCGACACCACCTAGCCGCTGCTCACGCAGATTACTGCCGCTCTCTCCGTATCACCGGCTCTGCTCTCTCCTCCTTCGCTGCTGGTGAACGCCTTTCCGTCTCCGACGAAACCCCTGCTGTCGTTATCCATCCTGTTAAACCTTCTACGCCACCCTCCAATCCAATCCCTCCATCTCCTGCTCCTGCTCCTGCTCCTGCTCCTTTCTCTCCTTCGCCTTCCCCTTCTCCGACAGTCGCTAGCTCCAAACTCCCTCACATACTCTCCGCTCCTAGCATCTCATCGCCGGCACCCAATCGTCGCCGTCCACGTAAGTTACCGCCCAAACTCCCGCACATTTTGTCCGAACCGAGTCCTTCTTCTTCCCCTCGAAGCTCGAAATCCGGTTTTTCAAACAACTTTTTCCCCACGGCTTATCAAGCTAATTCCACTTACTCAACGACTCCTTCTCAAGCTTCTTCGGTTTGGAACTGGGAAAATTTTTACCCTCCCTCCCCTCCGGACTCCGAATTCTTCGACCAAAAGCTACAACAACGAAAGCAACAATTGCCGCGACGCCATCATCGTCATTCAGATGAAAACGACCATGAAGATACTGAAACGGAAAAATCAGAATACGATTTCTTCCGTCCACAGAAACTGAATCATCGTTACGATATCAATTCCCATAACGCCAAGAGTAATTTCGACGAGGAAACCGAAAGAGAAGAAGTTCAATGCAGTGAGTGGGGAGATCACGACCACGACCGTTACACTACAACAAGTTCATCGGATGGAGAGGAAGCGGATGACGATTACTTGGCATCTAGATCCGAGATAGGGACCCGCTCCAATTTTGGGTCCTCGACGAGAGGGGAGTCGGAGAAGTTGAGTCATCTCCATAATCAGACTCCTAAGCCGGCCCAGCCACAGCAGCAGATGTATGGGGCCACCGCGGGGAATAAAATGGATAGTAAGTCGGAGGATGCGGGATCGTCTGCCGGCAGTTTTAGGATGGGTGCTATGATGGATACGAAGATGGTGGTTAGGCATAGGGATTTGAAAGAGATCGTCGATGCGATCAAAGAGAATTTCGATAAAGCCGCCGCTGCCGGAGACGAAGTTTCGGAGATGCTAGAGATCGGTAGAGCTCAGCTGGATAAAAGTTTCCGGCAGTTGAAGAGTAAGCTTCAAACATGGAGAAATTTTAATATAATTTGAATAGTTCAAGTATATTAATGTTAATTAGTTTGATATTTTATTAAATTAAAATATCTGGTTTTTTAACATTTACAGAGACGGTGTATCATTCGAGTAGTATGCTGAGTAACTTGAGCTCGAGCTGGACTTCAAAGCCTCCATTGGCGGTGAAATACCGGCTTGACTCGGCAGCGCTCAATGAAGAAGGCCGTTCAAAGAGCCTTTGTTCTACTTTGGACCGGCTCCTGGCTTGGGAGAAGAAGTTGTACGAGGAAGTTAAGGTAAATTTTCTTTCTTCTTTTAAAAATAAAAAGCTTTTTACTAATTTCGTATCTTAGACAAAAGGGCGTGACTAGGATGTCCACAAATAAAGATGCCCTGTAGCGTAACTCCACCGCAGTTTTTGACTCTTCATATTTGGACAATAACGCCCCTTTTGAATCTGTTGCCTGCTTGGGATTTCATACTTCATCTACTTTGGTTTTATTTCTACTATTTTTAACTTTTTAACTTTCATTTTATGTTGTTTTTTTTTTAATAATATAATTTATTATCTTGTGCATATTATTAGTAATGTTATTAATTGAATTGGTGTTAAAAATCAACTCGACACTAATTTACAATGATAAACAATTGTAATGCATTTAGTATTGTTAATCCGATATATTTAGTGTTTAAATTTCGTTTTACTCACTGTTTTTTTTCTTTTAATATCACATGTATTTTATGTGTTAGTATGATTAATTAATTTCAAACCATATGTTTCACTATTTACCGGATGTTATTTTTTTAAACACACATCTATATTCTAAATCCATGGTTTCTATACTTATACGTGTGTAATAAGGATTTCTACTTATTTTTAATGCCTTTTTTTAATTATATACTATATATTTATGACTTATTATAAAGTGTAATTATTTGATATACCGGGTGTGGAGTTTTTTTCTAATGATGTATTATAAATAATTTTAAAAAATAGTACATGATTATAAATTTTAATAAACCAATAATTTATCCTAAGACTAAAATTGATTTAACATAGAAAGCAGAGTTAACCGAAATCAACTTGGCGGAATGGGTCTGACTTGTGCTTTCGTCGTCTTAAATCTTATATTTTGAGGTTGATATTGTATAAATTTTTTATTTTGCGAATCAACTAAATAAAACAAAATAAATTTATTTGTATTTACATATTTTAATGAAGTGAGATTATTTTACTATGAATAAATTTGATCATTTATTTTCAGGTTAGTAGAATGAAGTTGCTTTCGTTGGGACGTTTGCTGCTGAGCTTTTCCCCTTTGTTTTTTTTTTCCTCTTTTTCATTGAATGCTAAGGGAAAAAGTGGATAGGTGGCTTTATGAGGTTACACTGTGGTGTCGTCTCATTGAGACTTTTTCAAGTTTCTTGAATGATTGAATTGGTTGGACATTAGAATTCTGATGTCATATCATCTCTTGGATAAGAAAAATAAACATGTGGTGCAAAGATAATTTACCTAATTGTTGGGTTCCTCCCATGAATTTACTTACGGCATTGTAGTTATGTACGTTAGAGCTTTGTTGTGTTGGTGTTCAGCCTAATATAGGCAATAATTTTAAATTAATTTCAGGCCAGAGAAGGAGTAAAGATTGAGCATGAGAAAAAGTTATCGGCATTGCAAAGTCAAGAGTACAAGGGAGAGGATGAAACCAAGATAGACAAGACGAAAGCATCGATAACAAGGTTGCAGTCGCTAATTATCGTCACATCTCAGGCTGTCACTACCACCTCTACTGCCATTGTGGGGCTTAGAGACAGTGATCTTGTTCCTCAGCTTGTTCAAATTTGTCGTGCGTAAGTACTCTTTTTTCTCCTTTTCTTTCTCGAAATAGATTAGACATTCTGTTGAGGTGTTTATCCTTCACTGTGACTATGTATCCATAGACCCCATTAAGTACACACTTTGAAATTATATATATATATATATATTGGTACAACTCACACACCCTTAATAGTAGTAGATCACTGCCACGCACACACAAGTAGGCAATCCCTGCTACTTGAACCCACAACGTGGGCTGTGGTGAACACTCTTGGCCAATGGGCCAAATGCTAGATCATGAAATCTGATCCAAGTACCAATGTAAGCATTCCAATAAATTATTGTTAAAGTTCCAATCCTTGTGCTGTATTAAACAAGAAAAGTTTCATAATTTCAACTCTTTTGCTATTTATAGGTTTTTACTATAAGAGAACTTGTTCCCTGGTGGCTTGAGCTATGCAGGAAGGGAATTGAATCTTGGATTATTTCATCTCATGTTAAACATTATAGTAAAGATTTCGGCATGCTGCAGAGTAGGTGAACCATTATGATTCATAGCTCTGCTATGCCACTTGATCATCCCTTAGCACCTTTGCTTTGTATTGACCTTTTACTTTTTTAAATCTTTTAGACTCAGACAGTGACCCCATTCTACTTGACAGTGTTTCTCTGATCTATAGTCCTTTTAGGCCATAAAACAAGTAGGGGTTGGGTGCATTAATCTGTTTTCACAGGTCGAAAATGAAATTCATCATAGTTGAACAATTTTGATGCTAAAATACAGTAAATTTGAACATATGCAGCTTCAGGTCTATGTGGGCGTCAATGCATCAATACCATGAAGTTCAGAACAATATTGTGCAGCAAGTCCGTGGCCTCATAAACAGATCAGGGAAAGGTGATTCAACTTCTGAACTGCACCGCCAGGCAACACGCGATCTTGAGTCAGCTGTATCTGCCTGGCACTCTAATTTCTGCCGTTTGATAAAATTTCAACGCAGTTTTATCTGCTCCCTCCACGGTTGGTTCAAGCTCACCCTTCTTCCCGTCAGCAACGACAATTTCAATGGCAATACAGAGCCATCCAATGTATATGCATTTTGTGACGAGTGGAAGCTTGCTCTTGAACGACTCCCTGACACAGTAGCTTCTGAAGCTATCAAAAGTTTTATCAATGTTGTCCACGTCATATCTGTTAAACAATCTGAAGAGCTTAAGGTTAAGAAGCAAACCGAAACTGCATCAAAGGAGCTCGAGAAAAAGGCATCATCTCTCCTCAACATAGAAAGGAAGTTCTACCACTCATACTCTATGGTCGGTGTCGGACTTCCTGATACTGGGCCTGATCACGGGCAGGTTTTGGATGCTCGGGATCCCCTCGCCGATAAAAAATCAGAGCTCGCAACCTGCCAAAGGCGGGTGGAAGATCAAATGCTGAGACATGCCAAAGCAGTAGAGGTTACAAGAGCAATGACTCTGAACAATCTTCAAACAGGCTTACCAGGTGTTTTTCAAGCATTGACCAGCTTTTCTGCGTTATTTACCGAGGCCCTTGAGTCAGTTTGCTCTCGTTCCTATCATATCTAATAGATGTATACATTTCTTTTACCCACTTGACTCGGTTGAAATTTATTAGAACGGGTTTTTTTTTCTGGCTGTGCAGTCTTATTATTGTTATTTTTCGTAAAATACAAGGAAAGTCTTTGTAGTTTTATCATATCATGTGTACAGGAAATTGCTCAGATTATTGTATGAAAAAAAAAGTTTGCAATTTCGGCAGATGAATAAATACACAAATTCCGACTTTCTTTCGTCCAAATTTTTGCATATTCTTCGTATATGTTCGTTGAGTTCTTTTTATTAAGATAAGGAGATAGTACAATCTTACAAGATGAAATGTCGTGAAGAGATGGTGGAGAAGACCAGAGCAGACAGTAGAAAATAATTGCGATGGTAGGTGGTAGTGATACAAGCAATAAACGTTCAAGGACAATGGAAGTTGTGATGGTTGTAGAGATAGTAAGAAAGTTGCCGCAAGAGTTTTAAAATACTTGGAAGTTTAAACAAGAAAACCTCTATTTTTACACTTTAGAAACTAAAGTGTTAGTGAGAATGAATTTGCTAAAACAGTGAGTAGTGAAAGTGAAAGAGGTTATATAGTGCGTTGTTTGTTCAATAAATATATAAGGAGAAAGTAGTTGTATTCCAAAAAAAGTTAAAAAGTGAACTTAACAATTTTCATATCTAAACCTTCAATTTATACTCTTTAGGACATCTCAAAAGTGGAGCAACTTAGAAATCGTGTTCCCAAGGTGTTTTTTTTTTTTGGTACAAACAACAAATTGTTATGGCTATGAGAAGCTAATAAATGTTTTTGATACTCATGTTGCCTATTATTTAGCTTCCCTACATAGTTAGCTATTGTCCACTGACTCATTTTGTATGATGACAAACTGGAGAAGCTACGTGATATCATCAAGTGTTGGTTATAGCTCACATCTTACCTTAATGTGTCCCAAGTATTTTACGCCATTTTTTGTCATTCCTAAAAAGCCTACAAAAAACAATATTGAGAGTGTTGAGAATCAAAAGAATAGATCGGAGAATGAGAAGTCTAGCTTGGAGTTTGCTTCCAAATTTAATGCTTCAAATGGACAGAAATTGAAAGCCTTTAGTGTCCTAAGCAATTGCAACTCCTCCAATCATATCATTTTGGCCATTACAGACAATGCAGAGTAAAAGAGTCCAGTGGGAGAGTAGTCCTCGAACAACCACAAGTGCTTGAATTCTTGGCTGATGAGTTTGCAAAATGTCAAGAAGGTAAGCACTACGGACAAATTGGTATAGATTATGGATCCTTCTAATTGCACTTGTTGGTAAGGAATCAACCTTTCAAAAGATGAGTTCCTTCCTTGATTTCCAAATAAACCAGAGAGTACAAGTCGTAATAGTGTAAAATGTAACACCCCTTACCTGTATTCTATGCCGGAACCGGGTACGAGGCCTTACCATACTTAATTCGCACGAGTATACAACTTCGGGCTATCAGACTTATTTCAGACTAAAACCTTTCTATTCATATGCCAATCGTCCTTACAATAGACCTACGATGTCCTAAGCAGGTTTCCAAAAGGGTTCGGGGATGATTTGAAAACTTTTACGCACTTAAGAAAATTTTACTTAAACAAGGGTCACACGCCCGTGGAGTGTATAATACGCCCGTATATCATCTCACATGCCCGTGTTCGGCGCCCATGGTCGACACTGACTTGAATCACACGACCTGGACACACGCCCATATGGTTGGCCCATGGTCACCTCTGATTAATCCACACGGCCTGGGCACGCTCGTGTGCTTCAACCGTGTGGCGATTTAAATTCCAATTTCAAGGTGCAGCTTCACACGGCCTGGGCACACGCCCAAGGACTAGCCATATGTCATACACGGCCTAGACACACGCCCGTGTGCCTACCTATGTGGACAAGAACAAGGCTATTTGCCAAGCTCTTTACACTCCTCTAGTTCACACGCCATGAATCCATTCAACATATTGATAAACAACTCATAAATTGCAAATTGAACTTCCATGAATAACTTCATATTTTCATAAATGATAAGATGAGCCATCAACCATGGCAATATACCAAATAGTTAGCTTAATAAAGGGCCAACACACTTTTGGCCAAAATAACAAAATAATCTAACTAGTCTAGCCCCTATACATGCCATAAACAAAACCGCTAAGTCTAGATATACCGAGATGAGCTGATAGTGTGGGCGATCTTCTGATTATTGACGTATTCTGGCTCTGCTCTTAAACTCTATAAAACAAGGGCAAGAAAAGGGGAGTAAGCTTTAAGCTTAGTAGGTTTACATGCAAACAATATAGCATTTTAGTATATGCTAAACAATTATATAGCAATACATACTAAACAAGAAACAATCCACATTCATAATCATGCTTACTCATCCCTCCCATTTCCACGTCCCAACCATGTCAGAAGATCAATGTATACATTTATTAGCATAACTCCCTACACTTAGCACCACAATATCACATTCTATTGATCAAATACTCAAGATCAATTTTCGGTGGTTTCACACTTAGCCCACCATCAGATTTATTTGGGGTGGTATCGCACATAGCCCATCAAAAGGTTAGTTACGGTGGTATCACACATAGCCCACCAAATGATAAGTAGACGATGATATCGCACATAGCCCATCGTAATTAAGTATTAAGGTGGTATCGCACTTAGCCCACCATCAAGTATTGATATAACACACTTACATATCTATTCCATCATTTATACTAGAGTTATTCAATAACTACCACCATAAAACCACTTGAATCATATGTGTTCTCAATTGTGCTATACACTAGTTAGCAACAACATTGTATATATATAAAATGCATTGTTTACACATAAACTTACCTCGGTGCAAAACGTTACAATTTGCGATTCAATCCGTAACCTTGTCTTTTCTCCGGTCAAAGTTAATTCCATGCTCTTCTTGATCTATAATAATAAGATTCAATCATTTAGATCATTCTATGATCATAATGCATCAATTTCTACACTTAGGCAAAAATGACCATTTTGCCCTTGCACTATGGCAAAAATTACAATTTTGCCCCTAGGCTCGTAAATTATTTTTCAACACATTTTATCAATAAATGAGCCTATCTGAACATTTATTTCTCTTACAACTACTCACCATTCCAGCTATTTCATGCATTTATGACACAACTTCATTCTTTGTATTTAAGTCCTATTTAGGTGTTTTCATGCTAACACCTTTCATAAAAGTTGTTTCTTACCTCCTTAACATTCATTTTCTTCCATAAAAACTCAACTAACAACATAACTACTCTCATGGCAGGTCCCTAGACTTTCAACCATATCTCAAATTAGTCCACTCATTGGCTAGCTTAAGCTTTGGGGACTAAAAATACAAAAACCATTAAGAAAAACCTCAAAAATCACTTACTTGCTAGGGAATATATTGGTTGAAAGTTTTGAGCTTCAAAACCCCTATTTCTCTTCAATTTTCAGTGGATGAAGGTGGAGGAATAGTGAAAAGATGATAACATCTTTATTCATCTTATTTTATTCATTTTTTATCACCTAATATCCACCAAATTTGACCAACATTAAAATCTTGTCTCCCTAGCTCCTATATGGCCGGCCATCACTAGATAGATGGCCTAATTGCACTTTAAAAACCTCCAATTTACATTCTATAGCTATTAGGTACCTCTACCTTATAAAATAGAACTTTCGCACATTATGCGATTTAGTCCTTTTTCACAATTAAGCATGCTATCACCCAAATTAAGGCACCAGAATTTTCACATAGCCTTATAATAATACCATAACACAAAATAAAATCAAAATAATTTTCCTTAACTTCAGTTTAGCGGTCTCGAAACCACTATTCCGACTAGTCCCTAAATCGGGCTGTTACATAAAATCTCCTTGAGTCATGAGAGTTGGTGTTGTTTGAAGCTAATGAATAAACATGTTTGATAAAGAAGAAACATAGAGGGAAACAAAATGGAGAGTGAGAGAATAACTAAGCCAAACAGAAAGGATAGAGATTATCATCAAGGGAAAGACATCTCAACAGAAGTTCCTTGGTTGAAAGGCAATTATTGCAAATTTTCCAAAGAAAAATGATAATTTTGTAAGGAAGATTGGTATTTATGCATAAGTTGTAACAGCCCGTTTTTGATCAAATTGAAACAGTGGTTTCGGGACCACAAATACGAAGTCAAAATATTTATTTTATTATTATTTTATTGTTTACAGCATGATTGAATGACTGTGTGAAAATTTTGTTAAGAAATTTTATCGTTTAATTGGTCAATTTGAGAAAAATGACTAAATCGCGTAAAGTGAAAAAGTGTTGTTCTATTAGCTAATGGTGTCAAATAGTTATAGAATCTTAAAGTTAAGGTCCTTATGTGGTTATTAACCCATTTATAAGATAGTGGAAGTTAGTGGCATGACATTTGGAGTAGTTATTAAAATTTTTAAAGGTTAATGTTGTAAATTTGTAAATAAGGTTAATTAAAATAAAACAAAACAATTTCTTTTTCATTAATCTTCATCTAGCCAATTTTTACAAAGGGAAGAAGCCATTTTATTAGCTCCAATATTCAGCCATGCTATCTATGCTCAATTAGGTACGGATTTTGTCCCGTTTATAATGATTTCTATGTTTTTGTGATCGTTGCAACTAGTACTAGCTAGCCCAGGGACTATTTTGCAAAACTGTTAAAGATTTTGAATGATTCTATTGATGAATACATGTGTATTTTGAAGTTTCTTGATAGATTATGAATATTTGGTGTTAGTTAAACAAGTTTTGTTAAGTGATTTTTGGTGAAAATGCAAATTAGGGGCTAAATTGTGAAATGTTGAAAATGTGTGGTTGAAATATGAAATAAATGAAAAATATGGACTGCTAGGTGCACTATGGTAATTCGGCTAGCATGGGTCTATGGTGAATTTCATTAATTTGTGATTTTATGAAATAATGACTAAATTGTAAAAAAATGAAAATTTAGGGGCTAGTGTGTAAAATAGCTCAATTTCATATATTGGATTGAATTGAATATATAGAGAAATAAATAAGTTGATTTTGATTACTTATAGATCAAGAAAAGAGGTATTCAGACTTAGACCGGGAAAAAAACAAAGTAATTGAATAGTCGGTCCATTTCATCATTTCCGAACACAAGGTAAGTTCGTATAATTGAACTTGTATGTGTAATTATTTATTTGATGGATGGTATTGAGATTTTATTTATTCTATGGATAAATGTGATGAATTTGATTTAAATGTACGGTTTAAGTCGACGAGATACTGAATAAAACCATAGCTGGGCTACGGCAATCGGATAATAAGACCATAATCGGGTTATGGCATGTGAATGTAAGACCACGGCAGGGCCTTGGCAATGTATGTGTAAGACCATAATTGGACTATGGCATCAGAAAATCTACGTACTTATATTGTAAGCATTTATAAACTTGAAGTGATTCGATAAGCGAATTGTTGAGATTAGATATGTATCAATACAAGTAAGTACAGAAAACTGTTCGAATGACGAATTGAAAGAAGAAGAGAACTTATAAGTTGCTTTGTAGTTAAACTTTATGTTTTCTCATTGATTGAGGTTTTAATTACAAATTATGTATCTATTTGGAATTGTTAATGAATGATGTTGATTATTTCATATATATATACGAACTTACTAAGCTTTATAGCTTACTTTGTTTATTTTATTCTATGTTTTATAGTATATCGAAACTAGCTCGGAACCGGGGATCGTTAGAGACTTCATTGCACTATTAGACATCTATTTTGGTACTTTTGAATTGTGCATATATGGTATATGGCATGTATAGGCTTGAGTCATTTTGATATGTTTGATGAACATGTATTTTGGGCCATTTAAGTTGGCTTGTGTTGATGATTTTGTTAATGTATAAAGATGTGTAAATGGATTTGTTTTGAGTTAGGTAATTGACCTATAATGAATGAATGAGGTTGAATTGATAATGCATATTTGGAATGGTTTTATTAAATGAATCATATATGTGAATTATGTCTAGTAAAGCAAGATGAGTTGATAGGTATTTGAATAGGTAAATGGCATTAAATTGAGTATTGAAATGGTTGAAATGAATATAGTGTCATTGTGTATTGGTTGATGACTTTTGGCTGCATATTTGTGTTTTGAATTGGTACAAATTGAGCTTGTATAGGTATGTACAAAATGGGTGACAAAATGGCTTGGTAAATAGCCTATTTTTGTCTACACGGGCAGAGACACAGGCGTGTGTCTCCGCCGTGTGTGACACATGGTCAGGTTACACGGCCGTGTGACCCCTGGTGTTGAATTTAAAATAAAGTCCATATGCTCCACATGGTCTCACACACGGGCGTGTGATCGGCCGTGTAATACAAGTAAGTATACCCTCTAATTGGCACACGGCCTAGTACACGAGCGTGTGACTTGGCCGTGTTGCATAAGTCAGTATACCCTACAGGTTTGGCATGGCCTAACACACAGCCTGGAACACGATCGTGTATGGCTACTTCGAAGGGCACACGGGCTAGACACACGGGCGTGTGGTTGGCCATGTAACCCAAGTCAATATGTACCCCTGTTTTCACACGGCCCGTGACACGGGCATGTCTGGTGGCCATTTGAAACACACGGTCTGGCTACACTGGCGTGTGTCCCCTGAATTGAAGAAAAATTTGCTAAGTGTTGAAAATTTCCTGAGTTATCGGTTTAGTCCCGAACCATTTATAAAGCATGTTTAAGGCCTCGTAGGCTCTTAATAGGGACAAATTGATTAAGAATGAATGATGAATGATTGGATTGAACAATTGTATGATAAATAGTTGTTTAATTGTTTCGTAAGTCCGGTAATGTAACACCCCAAACCCGGCCTAGACGTTATGGCCGTATCTGGCAATGTCACACGATAGTGTTTTTGAAACCTCGTTGTTACGATGAAAACATTCCATGTTATTATCTTTAGTAAACTTTTGTTAGAACTTAGGAAGTCGTCTTTATTCATTTAAAACATTTGTTTTGAAACATCCCTAGTTGCGGAAGCTTTAATAAAACAGTCTAGGTGATCATGCGTTTAGAAATTACATTAACTTTTTGAAAACAGAATTTCCTACGACCAGCAGGTATAAATCTATAAAGTAAAATAAATAAATAAATAAATACCCAAATTTAAAACCAAAGTCCCAGAGGGTCCTTAAATTACAACCCAAATAATCAATAATAATCAGATAATAAATCGTAAATTGAAAACCATAAATTCCAAAAATTACTGTGGTCACCGCTGAGTCCTCCGTCGCACTAATCCGTCTAAGTCTGGGGATTACCTGTGCACATTAAACAAAAAGGGTGAGTTTACGTAAACTCAGTGTGTAATCCCACAAAAACAAACAAACAATCAGTATTCACAATGCACAGTTGAACAGTCTTGGGCCTAAGCCCTTTTCAGTATCAATGACAGTTTCGGCCTTAGCCCATCTCAATACAGTGTCAAAATGCAGTAGGGCCTTAGCCCATAATAGTATTAGTAGCAGTAACGGTTATGCAGTAGCAAAACCCTACCCAACCAGCCTCTACACACTATCTCCGTCCAACCCTACACTTCATGTGGGGATATAATCAACCCACCCATCCCTACACTCCAAATAGTACTAAATGCGGCACAATACAATAGTTTGCAGCTGAGCTGTCAGTAAATTAGGCCTAAAGCCTTTCAGTATACTTCCTCCAAATAACAACCCCCAACCCAATGCAATGCAACACACAATGGATGACATGCTATTATGCAATTTCAGTACATATATTCAGTTCAAATATTAACATACCCAGCACAGATATCATTCAGTCAATTCACATATTTAGGGGTCTAAGTAGCGCTTACCGACCCTACAATAGGTTCACAGTCGACTTGGGCGACCAGTGCAACCTTAAAAACATTTCGGTAAAAATGAGCCCACATGCCCATGTGATCTGCCCGTGTGGCCCACTCGGCCCAAATTGGCCTTGGCCGTTTGATCCATCTTTGAAGTAACCCATGCTAGCTCAATACTCATATATGTTTTTACTATTTACTTATATGTTCATTCAAAATTGTCTACTTGAGTCATTATCACTAAATTATTTATATCTTGAGCTACAGAATTCCAAATTACGATCCGCTTGATGTTTTTGAAACTAGACTCATATACATTTCTACCATAAAATTTTTAAAATTTATAGTTTATCAAATAATTACAGTAAAATCTTTAAAGTTATCCCTATTCTGCTGTTTGACAGCTTCATCCTTTCCTTACTAAAAATATTTATCTCTTAGTATGAAACTTAGATGTTGTTTCTGTTTGTTTCTATTGAAAATAGACTCATTAATAATTTAAACATATAAATTTAAGCCCCTAATTATTTTTTTACAATTTTTTATTATTTTCCTAAGTTAGAACAGGGGAACCCAAAATCATTCTGACCTTATCTTACAAAATTTATTATATCTCATGATTTATAATTCCATTGCTTACACTGTTTCTTCCATGAAAAACCAGACTCAATAAAATTTAATTTCATATTTTATTCAACCTCTAACTCAATTCCCACTATTTTTGATGATTTTTCAAACTTAGACTATTGCTGCTGTCCAAAACTATTTTAGTGCAAAATGTTCATTTCCAAGTTTATAACACCCTTATTTCCTTTCTCTACAATTTTTCACATCATTTTCTCTTATTTCTCTAATTTCTCGACAGCAAGCAATTTTGGTTTTTCACCAAATCCCGTTTTCTGAGTTTCGGGTACACGCCAGGTATTGTTTCTGATGCGTAAGCACTCCTAAGCCTCCAGAACCTAAAAATCGACCAACATATCTCTATATTAATCACTTAATTCGTTTTTAATCAACCAATTTCTGAAGGAACTCGACTAAAAACCTAGCAAAACCCTTACCTCGCTTGAGTAACCACGACTTCGCACAATCACAGCATCGATTCAAAACCACCAGCCCCTTGATTAACTCCTAAACACGAAAAAGGAATCCCCCCTTTTAGATATTAACCAAGAACGATTAACAATAGACAAAACCGTTACTTCCCGAACACGCGCAACCAACGATGAATAACCAAATCAATCGGAAAAAGAAAGAAAGAAATGGAAGGGGAAAAATAATGGAAATTTCGGCAGCAACTAGGGGAAAGAATCGACAAATGAGGAAAAAGAAGAAGAAGAAGAAGAAGACGTCAAAAAACATTTGGGGAATTAGAGAGAAAACTGAAACTCTACTCTTTTTTCTTTTTGTAACAAAAAGATAATCAGATTATTTTCTGATAGCCTCTCCCCAATTATCTCCTAAAATGACTCCCTATTAACCCATTAAAACACAAATACTCAGAATTTTGCCCCAACACAACTCTTAGCCGAAATTAGAGCAAAAATACTGTCTCCATGCAATCACAGAGAATTGAACACAGGACCTCCAACACTCCAACTAACCACCAGACCAGCTGGCCCATTCTGATATAAACTTACCAATAATTAAACTTAAGCCCTTTGCACAAGGTTAAGGCTTTATTTATAAAAATACCAAAATTTGCCCAAGTAAGGCTTGAACTTGGGACCTCTCACACACACCCAGAACACATAACCACTGAAGCAAATAGACGTTGTGTGTCACACATACACGAAATCAAAAATTAAAATTTTGGGGCGTTACAGGTAATGCTCCGTAACCCTATTCCGGCGTTCAATACGGATGAGGGGTGTTACATAAGTGATACAGGAGAGTGTAAGCATTCTTCACAGAGAAACGATCATCGAAATCCAATTCTCAAACAATTTTGTCTTCACCGCCTTGAATTGAAAGGGTCCTACTAAAAAGATCAGAGGCTCGACCATGGTCGAGTATATTTAAAGATTTCTTTCGATCTTAATTGTTGATGTGCGGGAGAAGGTGTGATTGAACTTCAATGGCAAAGGTAGGTGGCTTAATAGTCTCTATAAAAGGAAAATTCATGCTACATTTATTCAACAGTTTTTACCTTCCCAAAGCTGAACATTATTTCCTTATATGCAGATATTTCTACCTCTATGAATGTCTTTCAAAGTCCAAAAGTTGGTTTAGATTTGACAAATTCAAAAGGATGGTGATTGTAGTACTGTTGGTGTGTAGGAATAAAATAAACTTATGAGAAATTAATGAAGGCTTCAAAGCGTGTATGAATGTCACTTTCTTTAAGGTTCTAATCTTTCCCACCTATGTTATAGTGTGCAAAAGAGTTACTGGCAAACAAACATCAAGGATACAATAAAGCCAATGGCTATTGATGTTTTGAACTAACAGAAATAGTCCATTGAGCATTGAGCGAAGCATAACAAGAATATCAATTTCTATAAAAAAAATGTCTATAGTAATTCTTTATAGAACAATCTAGGAATATAACAGACGATGGAATAATAGAAAGAAACTTTTGATGTGTTTTCTGATGTGTCCTACAAATGAAATTTCACTCCTATTTATAGAAGGTCTTATGTCTCTTCATAAAGATATAGCTACCTGAATGGATAGTCATATCTTTAGCCATAAATATAATTATTCAATAGATATCTACTTGAACAATCTATTGAATAATTATGACCATTTATTATTAATTAAGTGACATAACTTTTGGTAACTTAGAACTTTTCATTTGCAACTATTGGAATATATATTTTGAAAATGTTCCAACAATCTCTCCCTATTTTCAAAATATTCTAGATTTTGATAATTTTGGAAATCAAATGTATAAATGAATGTGTCTTACGATTGAACATTCACTTAGTGAAAACATGTTAAAGTTAATTGAAATTGCATGGTAGACTATGCTTTGAACTAACTATTCCACTTGATTAACCGAACACAACTCACACAATGATTGCAACACCAGTCAATGCATAGTATCCAAGGACATTATTATGGCCATGTGTCTGTAACCTCTTTTTATGAGTGTTATTAGTGCGAAGCCCCTGAGCTCCTAGAAGTGGTCACACTTCCACTCACATAAATAGATCCCATTAAGAGTGTTCCCGTAATTATAACACTCTACATATTTATGCTATGCGTTTATTAAGAGTATAATACTCATCCTTCCCTGTATCATTACGGATACCTAGCACTTTTTCCCTTGGGATGATATTATATTTTTTTATAATTCTAGTAGTCACATATTAATGATGTACTTTGTCTCATTGAACTCAAGACTTAACGTTATACCAAGCGTTAAGTTGAGTTTCCATAATGGGCGACTCAAATATTATAGGTTTGTGCCTCACCCCTCAATTTCCAAAATTTCAACATGGTTGTGTTAATTATCCATACCACATGGTGAAACTTTATATTTATTTGTGTCTTCAAAATTAACAAGAGCAACATCCCTACCATGTTCAATTACCAATTCTTTCGCAAAAGAATGCTATCAAGAATATCCTTTCTACTATTGTCAAATTATAGTGATCACTTTATCTTTTCTTATCATGATGATTTCATATTTGACTACTTTATTTATTTCTTAATATCTAAGAAATTAATTTCACAATCACCAAATATATGAAACCATAAATCATGTCTTTTTCACTAAGCAAGTTGTTGTAAAGAGACCTCAAATCCCTTGGTGAAACTTGACAATATAGTTGCTATTTGTCATAGTTTCTTTTCAAACTCAATACATGATGTATTAAGAAAAATAATTCTATTTGACTATGAATGCAAAAAGGTTTTTAACACATCATGTATATACAAAGGTGTAACATATATAGTCATATTAGAGGATCATCAATTGTCCAATCGAGTGACTATAAAATCAGACATTTATTCACCCTTCACCATGAATATTATTAATTATTTTTTGACTATGATCAAAATTATGTTCGTCATCTAAATGGGTCAAATAACATTCATATTTTTATTTTCATACTTATGTAATCTTTTTTTCATGGCTTCCATAGTAAATTTCAAATTTTACATCTCAAAATTTTATAGAATCACGAGGTTATAGATCATATCCAATCCATATATAAAAAACCACATGTATAATCGTAAATATGCACAGTATGATCTCGATTTCAAATATATGATTATCACATTATATATTCTCTCTAGAAGATTTCACCCCAGAATAGTGATCTTATTATATAAGCTAATGCTTTTCAATATTCTACATTGACTAGAAAAATTAACCATGCATATGCATATGACTTATTTCATTTCTAATCAAAACCACTTCTAGTCCAAACTTTATAACATAGAATAAAAACACGTGCAATCATATATAAAACCCATTTAACTTATGGTTATTTAGCAAAAACAACAACCAAAATTATTTATATTATATAATCATCTACAAACTTTCATTTTTAGCAATGAAAATAATGTCTCATCAATATCATCCAAATGCTAGTTACTATATCATGATTTGAATAAACAAATAAGTTCATATGTCAAATTAAATATATATCAAGAAGAAGAAATAATAAGAGTTAAAAGATATCATTTTTTAAGTTGCACTTTTTGGTTTCAAGAAACCATTCATCCAACCTTTTCAAAGTATTCGTTGAATTTAATGATGCAACTTTCCGATTTGGGAAGGCTTGCTTAAATGGTCATAATGCTTCTATTGAATAGAAGTATGTTCAACTACTTTTTGAACAATGTCATCACCATTCAAAATGACAGTAACTTTTTGATCCATTAATAGACTTTTTCTTAAATGTGCATTTTCATTCCATCCGTACATTTTCACTTCATCTTCTTTCTTTCTTTCTTTCTCGCATGATATATAATATATTATATAAATTTATACCAATCAGAATCATGCATTAATGACGCCGCGGACTAACTAAAATACGACAAAGGCAAGCGCACCTATCGAACAGTAGTATAGCTATGGTGAGTCGGGAATATCGTATCCAGTAGGACTAAAAGTACTAGTAATGACTATCTTTCTATTATTTAGCCGAATAAATTAAAGGATTTTGTTTTAACCTAACCTTAACTAACCTAATTACTAAGACGAAACAGAGAGTGAATTGGGAAAATACTTTAAGAAAACCAATGAAAGAGACAATACCAAGGAAAGAATCCATCTAAATTTCACTTATTATTTTGATTCTGAATCAAACGATTTATTCACTTGTCTTGATCCGTAGAAATCCCTAAATTATGTTAATATCTCTTTCGAGACTAATAACAACTGACTCTAGGTTGATTAATTGAAATTTCTTTCTAATTAAAACCCCTATTGTCGCATTAACTCGATTTATGGATTCCCTTATTAGATTTGACTCTAATCCGGCAGATTTATGTCGTCCTATTTCTAGGATTGCAATCAACTCTGCTCAATTATGCTAGATCTACTCTTAAGCAGATACTTTTGTTCCACTGATTAAATACATCAAACTTAGATTAGTATCCTGAAAATATTAAGGCAAGGATTAAGAACACATAATTAAGAACAAGAAAAAGTATTTATCATGTAATTCAGATAATTAAATAATAAGATCCATCATAGGTTTCATCCTCCCTAGGTATTTCAGGGAGTTTAGTTCATAATGTAAAAGGAAAACATCTCAAAATAAGGAAAACAACAAAACATAAAGAACCCAAAAACTTCTAAGGAAATTTGATGGAGATCTTCAATCTTGAATGAGATCCTGCTTCTGAATTGATTCCGACAGCTTCCTTCAAGTAATTTCTTTGTTCTACTCTGCGTGCCCCCCCTTAGGTCTTCTTCTCGTGTGTTTTTATAGACTTTGGAATGTTTAAAAACCTAAAAATTGGCCTTTTTTCTCATGAAAACGAAATAAGGTTCGACAGGGACAAGGGCGTGTGATCAGCCCGTGTAAGGATGCCCAGGCCGTGTACAATACTGACATGGTTCGATATCGACACGGGCTAGCACACGGGCGTGTAGCCAGCTCGTGTTGTTCACACGAGCATGTGCTTAGCCCGTTTTGTCCGATTTTATTCCGTTTTCCGCTCCTTTTATCCCCAATGCTTACCTAAGTATAGAAACATGAAATTAAAGGACTAGAAGCATCAAATTCACTAAATTATATAATAAATCATCCAAAACATGCTATGCATGGGATTTAAAATATGTTACTATTATGGTTTATCAAATATCCCCACACTTAAGCGTTTGTTCGTCCTCAAGCAAAATCCTCAACTCACAATTAAAAATAACAAGTGAAGTCTAGGTGGATTCTTCCTGAGGGTATCGTCTTAAATCAACTGAGTCTTTCTTCAAGTTATTTCCCAATTCATTTTTTTGTCTTTGCGTCTTTAGCTTAGTTGTAGTTAGATTAAATTTAAACAACTTCACTTATTTTAGGCTAGATAATAAAAAGAAGGTTAGAATTAGTACTTTTAGTTCCTTTGGGTTCAACAATCCGGTCTTGCCTAAGCTATACTACTGTTCGATAGGTACACTTGCCTTTAATCGTTGTCAGAGTTAGTTTGCAGGTTCGATCATTCCCTTTATAAATTTTAAGACTCTGATTCCAGCGATCAGGTCATGTCGGGTTTCTTCTAGTCATAAACTAAAAATACTTGCCAGAAGCAAATAAAAGAAAAGTTAGTAAATTAAAATAAAAAAAAACAAAAATAAATTGCAATAAAAATAAAAATGGCTAAAGTAATAAAAATTAAGTGTTCCTAATATTTTAGTCCCTGGCAACGGCGCCAAAAACTTGATTTCGTCACAAACTAACTAAAATACGACAAAGGCAAGTGCACCTATCGAACAGTAATATATTTTCACTAGAAGATTTCATACCAGAATAGTGATCTTATTATATAAGCTAATGCTTTTCAATATTCTACATTGACTAGAAAAATTAACCATGCATATGCATATGACTTATTTCATTTCTAATCAAAACCACTTCTAGTCCAAACTTTATAACATAGAATAAAAACACGTGCAATCATATATAAACCCCATTTAACTTATGGTTATTTAGCAAAAACAACAACCAAAATTATTTATATTATATAATCATCTACAAACTTTCATTTTTAGTAATGAAAATAATGTCTCATCAATATCATCCAAATGCTAGTTACTATATCATGATTTGAATAAACAAATAATTTCATATGTCAAGTTAAATATATATCAAGAAGAAGAAATAATAAGAGTTAAAAGATATCACTTTTTAAGTTGCACTTTTTGGTTTCAAGAAACCATTCATCCAACCTTTTCAAAGTATTCGTTGAATTTAATGATGCAACTTTCTTATTTGGGAAGGCTTGCTTAAATGGTCATAATGCTTCTGTTGAATAGAAGTATGTTCAACTACTTTTTGAACAATGTCATCACCATTCAAAATGACAGTAACTTTTTGATCCATTAATAGACTTTTTCTTAAATGTGCATTTTCATTCCATCCGTACATTTTCATTTCATCTTCTTTCTTTCTTTCTTTCTCGCATGATATATAATATATTATATAAATTTATACCAATCAGAATCATGCATTGATGACGCCGCGAACTAACTAAAATACGACAAAGGCAAGCGCACCTATCGAACAGTAGTATAGCTATGGTGAGTCGGGAATATCGTATCCAGTAGGACTAAAAGTACTAGTAATGACTATCTTTCTATTATTTAGCCGAATAAATTAAAGGATTTTGTTTTAACCTAATCTTAACTAACCTAATTACTAAGACGAAACAGAGAGTGAATTGGGAAAATACTTTAAGAAAACAATGAAAGAGACAATACCCAGGAAAGAATCCATCTAGATTTCACTTATTATTCCGATTCTGAATCAAACGATTTATTCACTTGTCTTGATACGTAGAAATCCCTAAATTATGTTAATATCTCTTTCGAGACTAATAACAACTGACTCTAGGTTGATTAATTGAAATTTCTTTCTAATTAAAACCCCTATTGTCGCATTAACTCGATTTATGGATTCCCTTATTAGATTTGACTCTAATCCGGCAGATTTATGTCATCCTATTTCTAGGATTGCAATCAACTCCGCTCAATTATGCTAGATCTACTCTTAAGCATGGACTTTTGCTCCACTGATTAAGTACATCAAACTTAGATTAATATCCTGAAAATATTAAGGCAAGGATTAAGAACACATAATTAAGAACAAGAAAAAGTATTTATTATGTAATTCAGATAATTAAATAATAAGATCCATCATAGGTTTCATCCTCCCTAGGTATTTCAGGGAGTTTAGTTCATAATGTAAAAGGAAAACATCTCAAAATAAGGAAAACAACAAAACATAAAGAACCCAAAAACTTCTAAGGAAATTTGATAGAGATCTTCAATCTTGAATGAAATCCTACTTCTGAATTGATTCCGACGGCTTCCTTCAAGTAATTTCTTCGTTCTACTCTGCGTGCCCCCCTTAGGCCTTCTTCTCGTGTGTTTTTATAGACTTTGGAATGTTTAAAAACCTAAAAATTGGCCTTTTTCTCATGAAAACGAAATGAGGTTCGACAGGGACAAGGGCGTGTGATCAGCCCGTGTAAGGATGCCCAGGCCGTGTACAATACTGACATGGTTCGGGCGTGTAGCCAGCTCATGTTGTTCACACGAGCATGTGCTTAGCCCGTTTTGTCCGATTTTGTTCCGTTTTCCGCTCCTTTTATCCCCAATGCTTACCTAAGTATAGAAACATGAAATTAAAGGACTAGGAGCATCAAATTCACTAAATTATATAATAAATCATCCAAAACATGCTATGCATGGGATTTAAAATATGTTACTATTATGGTTTATCAAATATCCCCACACTTAAGCGTTTGTTCGTCCTCAAGCAAAATCCTCAACTCACAATTAAAAATAAACTTTCTCAATTCATAATTCTCATCAATAATGTTTTATCATAATTCACAAATAATCACACATTGATAATTCAACTAAAAGAGCACTAAAGATTCAAACAATTCAAGTTACACATTTTTAAAGCATGAAAACATAAGTATTTCCCCTTATCTAAATAATTACCTTTAATTCAAAACCGACAAGATTTGACATCCTCACTAAAGATTCACTCAACTCGCTCAAAGTGTTTAAGGTTCAAAAATTAAGCACTCAAAAGTCAAACATGAAAAGTTATTACCATAGGCTTGCATGAAAATCAATTCTCCACCACTATAAAATGAGATGATACACAAATCAAAAGGTCTTTAAAGGGTTGTAATGGGGCTTAGGTTAAAGGTGTGGATAAAGGATGAAAAAAAGGTTAGAATCGAGATTGAATTGATAAATTACCTAACTAGAAAAATAAGTTACTACTGAATAATTACATCAATCGAAATTATTAAGGAAAAATACGAGCTTCTTCTTAGAATATGAAATTTTAAGCTCAGACCAAAGAACTAGTAAATAAATATAAAAAAAATCATCATGCATGGATAAAAAGAGATAATTTAACAACTGAAACAAAAGAACATAGTTAGGCAATTGACCAAATCAAATCTCGACAAAAAGGGAGTCAATACAATAGGAAAAATTCTCAATGAATCAAAAAGAATGAGTTATGGGTTAGTATTAAGGGTAGATCAAGAAACGATTTATTAGGCTCAAAGGGGTTCACTAAGGGTTAATTATGAAGGTAGGCTTTTTATGGAATAAGTGGGTTAGAACCTAAGTGCCTTTATCATTTCAGTATATCAAATCAAATGCGTGGTCATGATATGCATAATCGAAGCAAGTTCTAGAATAACAAATCAATATTGACACACTCATAACCAAAAATAGAAGTGAGCAAGAAAAATATATGCTCTAAAGGCTCAAAATCTCACAAAAATTTATGGCTTTTGATGTCAATCCTGTAAATCTCAAACTTCAAGATAATACCTCAATTTGGGGAAACAACCTAGAAAATTTATGGCGTGTGATCAGCCGGTGCAAGGATGCCCAGGCCGTGTGCAATACTGACATGGTTCGATATCGACACGGACTGGCACACGGGCATGTGCTTAGCCCGTTTTGTCTGATTTTATCTCATTTTCCACTCCTTTTACTTTCCAATGCTTACCTAAGTATAGAAACATGAAATTAAAGGATTAAGAGCATCAAATTCACTAAATTATATAATAAATCATCCAAAAACATGCTAAGCATGGGATTAAAAATATGTTACTTTTATGGTTTATCATGCATCTAAAAAATTCAAGCATAAAATGGACTAGCATTTGATTTTTTTGTCAAGTAATTGATGCATAAGACACTTGCATATTTTGCATAATGTAATTTAATAAACACATAACAATTGAATCTAAATCATGCAATAAGAGTAAAACAATAAATTTGACATGCCTTTTCTTATGATAAAGATTTCTTTTAAATCAAAATTTGACAAGATCTCTGGCGTTGATGCAACCACATTTGCCAATATCCATCATCATAGTACCATGCTTGTAGTGGCATATGAATGCATGGTGAACAGACAAGACTTCTTTAATTTCTCGTAAATTGTGAAATTAAAACCTTAAACTTGTTGGTGTGTGGGGATAAAATAAACTTATGAGAAATTAATGAAGGCTTCAAGGCGTGTTTCAATGCCACTTTCTTTAAGATTCTATGTAACGACTCAAAATTTACGGTTATCAGAAAGTGTATTTTCGGGTCTCCGTTTTCGTAAAACGGATTTGTTAATATTTATTAAAAATATTTACGAAGTTAGTTGTGTGAGTAATTAGGTTTTGATTAGGTGAATTTGTCTAAATTAAGAGTAATTAAGTAGAAGGAATAGATTGCAAATAGAGTAAAAGTTGAATTATAAAATGGAGAAAAGTTAAGGGACTAAATAAGCAAATAAGCCAAAATTTTACAAGTGTATGGTAATAAATAAATACAAGTGTATAAATATTGTACATATGCATAAAATACTAATATATGAATACCTAATATTAAGAATATAATATAATATTATATTATATAATAAAAAAAGTAAATAAAAGAATAAACAAATAAATAAAAAGAAACAAAAGAACAGAGAAGGAATGAAACAGGGGAGAAAGAAAAGAAAAAGGAAAATTAGGGTTTTAAGGTTTGAAGTTTAATTGGTAAGTCAATTTAGCCCATTTTCTTGTAATTTTGATGTTTTTAGAGTCCTAGAACAAAATACTACTTGATTTATGTTGAAATTTTGGAAATCAGTGGATTTTAATATGTTGATTATGTTGAATAAATTGAAGTGTTAGGGGTTAATTGATAGAATTTTAAGTTAGAAATGAAAAAGGGATTGAATTGTAGAATAAATCATAAGTTTTAAGCAATAAGGACTAAATTGTGAAATCTTGAAATTAGGATTTTATGGTGAAATTAGAGAATTTAGATTTATTCTAAAGTGGAAATTCAATAAGATATGGAATTAGTTTTGGAAAAATAAAGTTAGTCTTGGTTTAGGGATTAAATTGGAATTTAGGCAAAAGTTGAGTATATATTGAAATATTCAATGTGAAATTGTGTGTATTGATGATTTTAAATTGTTTTAATTTCCGTAACTAACGTTGTACCGGAGAACTCGGCTAAGAAAGGAAAAGAGAAAGTCGACGAGGAGTGATTCAGAAATTACAGTTTGTATTTCTATATCCGAACTTAATAATTAATTGTTGAATTTATTACTTAATGTGTATGGTAAGTGGATTGAGGTGAGTAATTGATATTGTGATATTGATATTGATATTTAATTGAATTGATTTTATGAGCATATGTGAATAGTTGAATTGGAATGATTATTGGTTGAATTAGAAAAGTGAATTGAAACCCTATTAACTGTATCGGGCTGAGTCGAATATAGTTGGCATGCCATAGGATTGGAAGTGTTCAGGGATACTTCGACTTCGAGTCGATGAGACACTGGGTGTCAAACTATTACTTTAGAAAAATTCGGTGAGGTACTGGGTACCAATTTACTTCGGCAAGGCCGATGAGACACTGGATATCAATCTAATACTTCGAATTATCCGATGAGGCACTGGGTGCCAAACTAGTGTGTTTTAGTTGGATCTGTGTATCCGTTCGAGTCCGAGTCGTGTTAATAGAGGTAAATAAATGAATTGGCAATATGAATGATATTGGATGATTTTGAATATGAATTGGAATGGGATATTGAATTGAGATATGAAACTGAAATGTATGAACCATGGGTTCATGAAATGGTTATTGATATAGTTCATGAAATGGTTATTGATATAGCGAGATGATGTGTAAATCAAAGTGGAGAAAAGCTATTGATGAGAAATGAAAGTTTAGTGCATGAATTAATTTATTGAAAGATTAATGTTTTTGTAAGGTTAACTGTGCATGTTTTATTATTTGCTTAAGAATTCGAATTATAGAAATACCACTAAGTTTATACTCAGCAGACGGTTTGTTTTCCGTGCGCAGGTTAGGTTAAAGTTAGATCGTTGAATCAACATCCAATGCCGATCCCGAACTCAAAGTGGTGAAGTATATTTCTTTTTGGTAATGGCATGTACCTAGGATGTTTATGTTTGTCATTTTGGGAAGTGTTTGTAAATAATATTGTAAGATGATATTGGTTGGTTATATATAAACATATGTGCTATGTTGAAGTTATAAAGTGGTATATTAAAGCTAATGCAAAGTATGAATGAATAGGCAAAATTTGGGTTAAATTGGTATGATTTAGAAATTGGTTTGATTGATGATTATTTAGATTGTTTTGATAATAAGAGTAACGTATCTATGAATGTTCATTGTTTAGGCACTTAGGATGTCTATTTTAACAAGTTTTAGAGGTGTTTAAATGTGTTTTAGATTGGCTAAACAAATGGTTTTTGAATTGCTTGATGTTCAAGATTTGCAGGGTTGGTAAACTTGATGTTTAAGGCTCATTTTGAGTCCACACAGCCTGGCACACGAGCGTCTGACCAGACCGTGTGAGACACACGGCTATCACATGGGCGTGTGGCTTCGCCGTGTGTCCCCTGCAACTTAAAATTTTCAAAATAGAATCCCCAGGATTCTCCACACGGGCGTGTGTCTCAGCCGTGTGGGGCACACGGCTTAGCACATGGGCATGTGACTTGGCCATGTGATGTAGTCAAAGAGTTACACGGGGTAGGACACGGCCTGAAGTACGGGCATGTCACAGAGTCACACGGGCGTGTCCCTTGGCCACACAGGCGTGTATACCTTGCACCTAGGAAAAATTTTGAAATTTCGCGAAAAATTCTCTGAATTTCTGATTGAGTCCCGATTCATTTCTAACACGTATTTTAGGCCTCGAGGGCTCATAAAAGGGACAATATGATTAATTTATGAAGTGTATGCAATTTAATTTGTTTAATGTTCGTAATTAATCTGAAAAGTCTGATAATGCTCTGTAACCCTGTTCCGACGACGGATAAGGGTTAGGGGGTGTTACATTCTATTCGCTCCCACCTATATTATGGTGTGCAAAAGAGTTACTGGCAAATAAACCTCAAGGATACAATGAAACCCAATGGTTGTTGACGTTTTGCACTGACGGAAACAGTCCATTGAGCATTGAGCGGAGCATAACAAGAATATCAATTTCTATAAAAAAAATCTGCAGTAATTCTTTATAGAACAATCTAGGAATATAAAATAATGGTGGAAAAATGTAAAGAAACTTTTGATGTATTTTTTGGCATGTCCTACAAATGAAACTTCACTCCTATTTATAGTCTTATGTCTCTTCATAGGGATATAACTACCCAAATGAATAGTCATATATTTAATCATAAACATAATTATTCAATAGATATCTACTTGAATAATTATGACCGTTTATTATTAATTAAGTGACATAACTTTTGGTAAATTATAACATTTCATTTGCAACTATTGGAACACTATATATTTTGAAAATGTTTCAACAAGTACTCGGCTCTTAAGATTCTAGTGAGAAGATAGATTTGATTTGTCATTATGCACCATGCAATTTTTGAGAGGAGGACTTTATTGAAAAGGTTAATCTTCCTAGGAGCACAAATTTTATCCCAACAATAGGAATGAAATTTTTTAGCATCAATGTTGTGTCCCCACAAAAAAAGCATGGATGATCTTATCAATTTCATTCCATATATGTAATTTGAGGCCTTCAAGATAAAAAAGGAGGAAAGCAAAAGTGATATCAAAGTAGATTTGATGAGAGTGAGTCTTCCACTTGATGATAGACCTTTTGACTTCCATCAGGTGAGTTTATTGTTTACCTTATCCAAATTAAGTTTCGAAAAAATTCATTTTCTCTATATAGTTTCCCCAATTCCAGACCTAAATATTTCCCCGGCTGGTCAATTCCTTTTGCATTAAGAATGCCATTATACCATTTTTTTTTTAGTCTATCATTCCCAGAGTGAGAAAGAGTCCAGACTTATCAAAATTGATTTGGAGCCTCGATTGGTAACAAAACTTTTTAAGTATGAAAAAACGAATTAAAAAGATGTAGTAATCATCAGGAAAAAGAAGATGTTTAATAGGAGGGCGTTTCTAGAGACTTTGATTCCCCGGATGGATTTATTCGTTTCAACTTTTGAAGCATAAGGCCACGTTTGGTTGGAGGGAATGGAATAGCCATTCCCTCCTTATTCTTGGTTGAACAGTTAAGCTGTAGTTTGGTTCATCGTTTTCTTCATTCGGCGAATGGTTATTCCTCTCTTATTCGTCTGATTTACCGAATCATCATTTGGCGAAGGGGGCTAAGAATAGCCCATTCAACGACAGATGTAATAGCAAAATTTTCCCCCCAGACAATTTTACCTTGTATTTCTTCACCCATCGATCGTCAATTCCATCGTTGTTGTAAAAGTGGTGCCTCCCTCGATTCTATCATTGAGAATCGTAGATTCATCTCTGACTCGTTTCCAGCCTCCGCAAAGCTGCCTCCTTTCCTTTATGAGAACCTCTGTAAGTTCCTTTTTTTCTTCGCCTTCTTGTTTTATAATTTCAACTATGTTTGTATTATTGGTTCCGTTTTACCTTTTTCCTTTCGAATTTTTTTTCAATTATCATTGTTATAAGAATTACCCAAAAGAATATTGAGAAATCTAGTTCAGTAATTATTTTTCCATAATTTTCTTGAATTTTGAAGAAAAATGGAATTTTTTTTAGTTGCAAATACTGCAGTCTGGAGATAGGGTTAGAAATTGTAGATTTTGGTATTTGGACCTTTTTCATTAAATCCAGATGATAAAACTGGCATGTTTGTGATGGATATGATGCGTATGATCTGGTATTTTTGTTTCTTGTGTGTGTATGTACTTCTGTCTTGTATCTCTTTTTAAAAAGGCGTTAATGTTCATTTTCCCCTCTGGATAAATTTGTTACTTCTATATATTACCGACATCTTTATCCTTCTTGTTACTAATTTTCACGACGTTTTTAATATGCATGTAATTTAAATTGGATATAATAAGTTGCATTCTGTGTTATTTAGGGAATGAGATTGCATACACTTCCCATTGCTTATCCTAAAATTTTGGGAAAAAGTTGATATTAATTAATTTTATTATTTCAGGATATATCAGTGAAAGGGCTTGAACCACTGAACAAATACATTGGTGCTTCTGAGCAAGCTGTAAGAGAGTCTAATCAAGCATTTTCTCTTTTACCATCTTTTATGGATGCATTCTCCATTGATTTTTGCTTCTTGATATGCCAGTAATATTTATTATAATTCAAACCCAATATGTAGAAAATAACAGATATAAACAATAATTTCTAGTGAGTCGTGTAAATGCATAATGTGATGTATTATTAGTAATTACCTTGCCTAAAATGAAATTTAGTAGCAAGTTTGTATTACATGCATTTTAAGTATTGTATTAAAGGGTATAGGACTGTCGTAATATATTACTGCCAATGTAAACTTTGCAAATTTGTAGATTTATTAACTTATTCTAGCGCCCAAGGGACTAGGATGCTGAGGCATGCATATCTTATTGACTATTAAGTTCAGCTCATCATATGCTGTGGAAATATATTAATGTGTTTCTACTGTGGAAATATAACTCAAGGTTCATGCTCAATATCGTTTCAGGTTCGAGAGAATTTCTCTAAAGTAGCTGTTGCTGCTGCACCTTGCCTCCTCTTTTTTGATGAATTTGATTCCATTACCCCTAAAAGATGACATGACAACACTGGAGTAACTGATCGAGTTGTCAACCAAGTTAGTATCTTTTTGCTTGCTGCATTTTATTATTTTGCCTTAACTTTTGATGTCTTTCTCATTGTTATTTTGCTTTCAAACAATTCCTAATTGAATTTGATGGTTTTGAAGTTTTGACTGGTGTATTTGTGTTTGTTGCAACAAGGTTAGCTCTCATAGATGATATTATCTATCCTTAATCTTTGGTTAATCCCCACAATGTTGAGTTTGGTTAATTATTATCTTCACGTGATCGAAGTAGCACAAAAATTTTAAAAGATAATATGTTTCTTGATTTCAAGGTTTTCCATAAATATATGAATTTCTTATTTCATGGTTATCCTTATGAGTTGCATGGCTTTAATAAAAATTGACTTGAATTCTTCTCATAAGCAGTAGACCAGATCTGCTTGATGCTGCATCGCTGAGACTAGGTAGGCTTGATCGCCTCCTTTTTGTAATTTTCCATCTTCGCGTGAAAGGTTGTGGATATTCTGACCTTTCTTTCAAGAAAGCTTAATGATATTGTTTTTATGCCTCAATGAACTTGTATATTCGTGTCCAAATATGTGTAGAACATAAATGAATAGTCCAAGCAGCATAGTATAGCGTAATGTGATTTGCTATATATATCAAACCAGAAACTACATTGATCGAATGTTTTAGTGTTACTTTCCTTTGTAATACTTTGTTTTTGCACATATAATGTAGTTTCCATTGGCCAGTGATGTCGATTTGGACGTCATAGCATATATGACAGAAGGATTTAGCGAAGCTGATCTCCAAGCTCTTCTCTCAGATGCACAGCTCGCTGTGGTTCATGAACATTTGAGCAGCACGAATAGCAATGAGCCTGGCAAAATGTTGGACATAACTGATACTGTTCTAAAGTCTATTGCTTCCAAGGCAAGACCATTAGTTTCAGAAGCTGAAAAACAGAGACTGTATGGAATCTAAAGTCAGTTTCTGGATTCAAAGTGATCTGCTCCGCACAGGTATTTGTCCCCTGCATGCTAAATTCCTTATATTTGCAGCTTCTCACATTAGTCACTCGCTTAACTGAATAAAATTGAAATTTTCAGTGCTTCGAGGGATGCAAAAGGCAAGAGAGCAACTCAGGTTCGAGATATTTTCTCTAAAGCAGCTGCTTCTGCACCTTGCCTCCTCTTTTTTTGATGAATTTGATTCCATGGAACTTAGGGAAACAAGGTGGGAAATTCGGTTTATATATGTATACATATATTACATGGTAGAGATTAAGCATAGTGAAAATCTAATCAACTAACCAACAAACAAAATCATGAATTATTGCAGACTTCTAATTGGTGGGAAGAGGACGTTGAATTTGAGGTATCTTCTACATGGCGTAGTTGAATAGTCGAATGACAGCTAAACACAATGATACATATCGCGCATAAATAGCGAAACTTGATGATGCACATAACAAATTTTCCTTATAGATTTCTTTTAAACCTTTTCGTTCACATTTCCATGTAACCAAGCCCCTTCTTTACACGAATCAGAATAAGTAACATAGAATGTATTTTTTGCGTTTCTTGTTATCTTCTTGATTCAGATAGTAATAAGGAAGAAAAGTAAAATTCAAGGTTGTTCATGCAAACGTACTACTCTAACCATGTGTTTGTTATGTGTCAACTATAATCTATAATGGAGATAACTTAAGAAGCAGTGGATTCAAATAGTAGATAAAACATTTTAAATATTTTAATATAAAAATAATTATATTAAGAATGTTATTAAATTATATATTATTTTTATTAAATTATATTTAATAATAATCTTATTAAAATTTAATAATAATAATCATCTATCTAAAAAAATTTTGTTAAGGGTATTTTGGTCATTTTAGCTTTTTTCCTTATACTATTACAAATCTATTCCATTCTTTTCTATTATATTCAACCAAACAAAAATTACTGATTACAACTCTATTTCATTACAGTTTTATTTCATTACAGTCTTATTCTATTACAATCTTATTCCATTCCAATGAACCAAACGTACCGTAATTGAGTAGATATTCACACAAAGAACAAAGAGGTAAAGTGAAAGGGGATCACCTTAACATAGGCCTCTAACAGGAGTAAAGCTTTCAGAAAGTGAGCCATTGACTAGAACATGATGATTCCTAAGGGTAATTGTTCCCAGCTTGATGTCATTCCCAGGGCCAAGGGTAGTTGCACGTCATTCTTAAGAGTAGTTGTTCGAAGGGTAAGTGTTCTCGCAATTTACTTTCACAATTTTCGTTTTTTAAGTATGGACCGAAAAAGTGATCCTGCAAAGAATGGTATTTTCCAAAACTACAAACGATAGAAGCATTAAAAAAATCAAGCATCTATATTCTACTAAATTTATTTTAACAAAATTCTTAGCTCCTTAGGGGAAGGACTGGAGTGGTGGTGGATAGGTGTCTCAAGGACGGTTATAAAACATAAACATGGTGAGCTTTGTATTTGTAGGGACCAATGAATTCATTATTGATCTCTCAGAGTAAATGCTGGCCATGTCTGCCAAGCAGGTGAACCTTGACTCTCTTTTTTCTCGTTGAAAACGAAAGTTCTTTTTTATCAGAGACAAAAACAGTAGACATGCAAGGGAATTAGGTGCAACATTTGTCTCATGCAAATGGTGGAAGAAACGGTCAAAAATAGCACAAATGTGGTTCAGGTTACAGAAAGTTGGAGCATCTGCCTTCTAATTCCAATCCAATGTTTTGTTTCACCCTTTCATACTATTTTATTTAGTACCTACTTTCATTACTTCATCCAAATATCACTTCTGTTTATTGTTCCCATCTAACTAGAAACCACTTTGTTGTCCCATAAAGGAAGCCATTACAAACTTCTATTTTGTTGATTTTCACCAAATTATGAATTCGGTCCAAAGAGGACATGTGATCTTTTCACTTAACAGCTACTGTTTTTTTGGATTTCTCCAACTTTAACACTTTTTTACTAGGCTAATAAAATGCAATTCCGATGAATATGCCAGGGTGGGTCTCATCATCACCGAAGGCAAGGCGCAAGTGTTATACTCCTCAGCTATAAGGCTAAGCTCTCGCCTTCTTCGACACCAACACCGACAGCACGTTATACCCGAATCTGATAGCAAAATAAGCATCGATGCTTTGCTCGGGAAGATGGATTCCCCATCAGAAGCGTCAGCAACAATCACTGATGACAATTTGTTTAGCTCTGCTCCATTAAGAGGTAATAGGGCATTGGGTTGCAAAAAGTTTTTTATACGAGAATTCACAGCCCTCCAAAGGAATTTACAAGACCCTCTTAGTCTTTAACTAATGCATATTAGGGAAGATAAAATAACCGCAACCCAAAAGTTTTGGTGATGGACAAGACATTGGGTGAGGAGCAGATGAAAATTATTAAAAAAAATTAAAAAAAAAAAGGTGAAAAAGAACAAAGCATATTCGATTTAAACCATTGAGAATCGGGAAAGGGTGGATAAAGAGGCCAGCAAAGGGGACCAAAGATTTAGGCTTTTGAAATGCAAAACGAAAAAGTGTTCAATAATGTTGGTTTTGTGGGCCTCAATTTTTCTTCCAAGCAAAAACCCTTTGTTTGAGGTTTGGAATTTGGATAGAAATTGCTAGGGCTCAGGCCTTGCAATTGCATCGTTTTTACATCCATAATCATCAGAGAAAAGCTAATTCAGACGGTGAGCTTAAGTATATCATCAGAACTAAGTACTGTGAACAAACTTTCGGGGGGATTGAGTAAATGGATACTAATACAACACGGCATCCTGTAATTAAGAAAACTAGAAGAACTCAAAGTCCAGATATTTACCCCCAGATTTCATGTCTGTTCCTACCTGACCTACCATCCTTTTACTGTTGCTACCAACTCCAACTGGCTCCACCGGCCCGAGTTTCCCAGGCATCCTAGGCATCTCGCTCTCCATTGGTCTTGGCACCTCAGGTGGGGTGCTGCATCGTATTAGAGCCCAATTCACACCTTCAAAGAATGGATGTTGCTTGATCTCGGTTGCGCCCCTCTTGACCCCTAATCGGTGTTGTGGCTCTTTCACCAGCAACCCGCGGATTAAGTCGCGGCTAGCATAACTGGTTGCTGGTGAATCCGGAAATTTCAGCTGTTGCCCTACAACATTGAATAGTGTAGCGCGGTTTCCTGAACCTTTAAAGGGGGTTTTACCATATAGCAGTTCATGCAAGAAAATCCCAAAGGTCCACCAATCAACAGCACTTCCATGGCCTTCTCCTTTGATTATTTCAGGGGCTAGGTATTCGTGGGTTCCAACAAAAGACATAGACCGGGCTGCAGTAGGCTCTGCAACAAGCTCTGGGAGGGTATGAGAAGGCGCCCCAAATTCTATTCGAGGTTTTCGGGTTTTCTTCTTGTTCTTTTGAGGGAATATCCGTGGGATAAAGCACGCAGGTTGAATGCAAACTGAAGTAGGCTCAATGCAGGCAGGTTGAACACAGAATGCACCAGCAGCTCCACGTTTTGAAGGATCAGAATCGAATGCTGAGGATTTTATCAGTGTGGGAAACACTGCACATCTTAAGGAAAGATCAAAGTCTGAGAGCATTATATGGCCATCATCACGAACTAGAACATTTTCTGGTTTCAAGTCCCTATAGACAACACCAAGCATGTGGAGATACTCGAGTGCTAATAGAACCTCTGCAGCGTAAAACCTGCATTTAGAAGAAAGATGGGGTTTGTAACTGTTCTAACTGAAATGCACTGATCTTATACAAACACACTTGCTTATGAAGCTGATACGATGACCAAGCCTTTAGCAATGTGTTTACGCCAACCATATGAAAAGAACTTCAGAAACATAATGAATGTATATGCAGTAACCATTTTGAACAATGAATGAGATAAGTTTCCAAAACGAGCCAAGCAAAGACCGGGAACCCTTTCTTCATAGAGTAACTATTTTGGAACTCAACATAAACAGATAACAATTTCAGTCCATGGCACCTACTCATAAAAGATGCCTACAAAGTTAAGGGAACCAAGGGAAAATGGGAAGCAAAGGAATCCATTTACACGACCAGCTCAATAGCATCACACAACCACCTAGTTAAAATAGTTCTATGAACTCCAATTAGTTGTACATCACAAAAGACTCATAGAAAGAGATAAAAACTGGCAGGTCCAGAAGACAGCAAGCATCTCCCTGCCTAGAGTTCAGCAGTATGAAGGTGACAATAACTTTCATTAACTAGATATTGCCCAAGATTGCATAGAGAACTACTATCTTTGGACTTTGTTAACTAGGGCTAGTTTTACTTGACACCATAACTCCAAAGACATTAAGAAACCAACAGTGGTGAAATTGAAGAAATGCTGAAGGTTCCCAACGTGTAGAAAAATACAATAGAGATGAAAACCACATTCTCATGTGTTTGACATTTAGGTTGTGGAAGTGCATTACCCATCCAATAACTACTGAAAAATAACATAGAAATATCAATACCACAAAGTAGGAGGAATAACAACTGAATAGAAAACAGATCAATAGACCAATCCTCATGGAAGTAAACTTCTGAGACAAAAAAGGAATTCTACTGCAGAAATTTATTTTATTTTCCTTTAAGGATGCTAATATTCAACACGAGGTGGATGTTTTCGAGTATATAAGCCATACCTTGCAGCATACTCTAAGAAATGCTTTCCAGGTTGCCGTTGTCTCAAAGTGTGTAGATCCCCCCCTGGGCAATATTCCATGACTAGACATGAGAATCTGTCAGTCTCAAAATGAGTATAAAGAGTGGGCAGAAATGGATGGTCCAGAAGCTGCAGAATCTCCCTTTCAGTCTGAGCCCTAGTCAACTTCTTACGACTTGCAAGTGATGCCTTGTCCATTACTTTCATAGCAAAATAACAAGAAGTACCACTCAGCTCTGAAAGATATACACTGCCAATGTCACCACAACCAAGCCGTTTAAGCAATCTGAAATGACTCATTCCCAAAATTCCATCTCGAGCCCGGATAGCCAGGATGGCATTCCACCTAGGATCATTTCCTTTGTGAGGCTTATTAGCACTCCCAGTAATATTGCTCCAGTTACTGTCATCACTAAGGCCACTGCTATCACTTGCTTGGCTAACACTAGTCTTTGCACTCTCAAGCGAATCTGCCCTGACACTTTCTTTTCTACTCTCACAATTCCTCTCCATGCTAATCATGCCATCACTTGTAACTGCATCACTCCTACATGTACTTGCAGAGCTATTGACGATGCTCATGGCGGTGACAACCCCAGTGCTGTCAATGCTGCTATGTGGACTTACATTACCACTTGGAGGCAAAGAAACATCCCAAACACATTCTTTGTCATCTGAACCTCGATGAATGAGAGAGTTATCTACATTTTGTGATGCACGTGGACCTGAAAATGGTGAAGATAATGCAACAAAATCATTGGATTCTTCAGCCAAACTTTCTGCTGGTGAAAGAATAGCAGGACTTGGTTTCTTATGAGGAACCCTAATCGAAAGATCTTCTAGAAAAGGTCCCTTCACTGACATGCTCTTCATCAAACACCCAGGATCGGACTTCTTCTGACTGATTGGTACATACACAGTTCTCATTGGATCCGTGTCCACAGGTTCCGGAGGGTGACTAGCTCCGGAAAAAGAACTAGGTCCACCTTCCTCCAATGAATCACCACCGCATTTGAATGTAATAACATCAGGCATGATTTCTACCTGTTCAAGCAAGGAGTGTTTCCCTTTCCATGTCCTTACGGGTTCAGCTGACTCTGGCAATTGGGAGCTTCCCACATTAGATCGACCTGCTTTATCCCTAGCATATACAGGTTGCAAATTCAACATAAGACCTGCTTCTCTCTCAAAGACTATATGCGGATTTGGCACTGAACTCAGAGCAGGCAATTTCCTCGGAAGCAACTTTGATTCTGAGACCCTTTCCATTCTAGGTAATCTTGAATCTTTACATAGAATAATCTTAGCAGCAAAGCACCCCTGCAAAATGAGGTTGAGATTGAGTTCAATAATTCCTCTAGTTTTCTGGTTGGACTTCAAAAGGAATCTAATGAACCATTTCTTTCTTTTCCAATATTCTCTAACCATATCCTTAGAATCAGCTTTTCTTCGTTATTTTTTTTTCCCTTAAACGGGTAAATAAATCAACAATAATATTCTCAGATTCTAGCCCACTTTATCAGTACACCAAAGTAAAATAAAGCGTTAATAAATGTATACAAACAGAAAAAATCACTCACTGCCAAACCATTTTATCCAGATTTAGTCTTCAAAATAAAACTTGTAAAAAGAATAAGAAATCCAATACTATATATAATAAAGAATAAGAAATCCAATACTATATATAATATTTCATCTTCCTATATTTTCTAACCAAAAGTCTTTTTAACACATTTTAACAATAAAAGAATATAAAACTTACAAGAACAGAGCAATCAAAGTTCTATCACTAAACCTCTAATTTCAGAGCCAACGCTTGAAATGATATGCTTAACTCGTAATTTGTACCCAAAATAAAAAAGCGAACCAGATCAACCAAATAAGCTCGTGAAATCTGTAACTTGAGTTGCTATCAACTAAATGCCGGAAATGGTATTAAATAAATTTGAGAAACCCTAGTTAATTTTCTTTTTTTAAAATAAAAGGATAAAATCACATATAATAAATGTAGACATGCGAAATTCCGCCACTTCTCTCCTATTACATTGTCACTTCAGCACATTCGCCACGTAAACCCTTCGATGCCACCCCCAAAACCTTTCAACCTCTCCCTCTTTCCAACATTTAAAAAGAAAAAAAAGTGGAGAATGTTTTCTAATTCCAACTCACAGAACATACAGAGAGAAAGAGAGAGCGAGAGAGAGAGATCTAAAGGATCATATTAACAAAATTCAAGAACTAAGAAGAACAGGAACCTGTACGGACTTTTAAAACAAAATCAAATGATTAGGAAACAGAGCTCTGAAACTCAGCCTTCTATCAATTCCTCTCTCGCCAAGAAAATTTCCAAACACATACGCTACAATCAACGATTCTTTTGGTTTTCTTCTTGCGTTAGTGCTTTAGCGACCTCTCTAGACTGTGTTTGTTTTTTCTTTTAGCTCTGCAACTAAGCTTGCTTTTGCTGTTGTGGTGGGTTTAGAATTGGCAGACTAGCTTTTGCTTTTTGTTTTTAGTTTTTTATTTTTTTATTTTTTTATTTTTTTATTTTGCTTTGTGAAGGACGGGAGGCGGGCGAGTGAGGGCGAGAGAGAGAGAGAGTGGAGGGCCCGTTTGGGGTCCGCATTAAAGCTGGTCCCATCTCTGTTCCTGCTTTAGCCTACATTGCTTTTCAAAGGCTGAAAGATGGTTCAAAATTGGTTAAAATCTTTCATAAGTCCCTATACTTTCTTATAAATTTGTAATTTAGTCTATATACTTTTATTTTTAAGAATTTAGTCCTTTTTTCAGATTTCAAAATTTAGATCTAATTGTTAACACTGTTAAAATTACTTTGTTAAGTTTAGGTTCATTGCAAATCATGTTTTAGCTACATGGTTATCAAGTGAGGAGTTTTTATTTCAAAATATCACATCAATAAATTTAGCAAAAAAAATTTAATAGTGTTAAAACCAAACTTGAATTTTGAAATCTGAAAAGTAGAAGGGATTAAATTCTTGAAAATAAAAGCACATGGACTAAATTTCAAATTTGCGAAGAGTACGAGAACCTATGGCATATTTTAATCTCATTGCAATTCTTTCTATTACATGGCTATCGAGTGAGTTTTTTTAAATTTAAAAATATCATATCAATAATTTAACAAAAAAATTAACAATGTTAATAATTTGATCTGAATTTTGAAATCTGAAAAGTGAAAGGACTAAATTCTTAAAAATAAAAATATAAAAATTAAATTTTAAATTTCTAAAAAATACAGAGACTTATAACATATTTTAACTTTTAAAACTTCACTTAGATGTGAGTGCTGGATGTACAAATTATGGTTATGGTCTGTGTGAATGGTTTCTAATTATAGTTTCGATTTGGTTTGGTTGATAGAGCAGTAATCAAGGTTTAGTTGATTCCAATAACAACGACTCCACTAGTCCACTTACATCATTATTATATAATTTATCCATTAAAAAACTAAGTTAATTATAATTTTAAGAAAGTCAAATTTTGCGTATGAAAAATTGTCTTTTGTTATTAATATCTCTTACTATTTTCCATTTTTGGAATTTCAATCATGTTATTTTTAATTTTTTCGACAAATATATTACCGTAAATGTAATGACATGTAATTTTATTATTTTCGCATAATACTAAAAAAATATTAGTTAATAATTTTAATGATAATCGTTTGAGTAAAATTAAAAAAGTACAAGAATTATGGATAATCAAATTAGATAATATGAATTAAATCCACAATGTACTCATAGTGAGGGACTAATGGTGAAATTTGACCTAACAAATCTAATTGTTATAATTTTGGATTTGAAATGAAATTTCAAAATTTGAAAATTATAATGATTAAATTAGGTATAATGACTTATTTAGCCATCCAATTTAAAAAAATCATTTTAGCCCTCCATTTAATTTTTCACCTCTTTTAACATTAAACTTATATTGTTTGTCAAATCACCTTAAAATAGATGGAAAAGTTAACGTTTGTGAACTTCGCTGACATAGAAGTCCACGTATATGTCACGTTAATAATTAATTAATGTTTTTAAAAAATTATACATTTTTATTTTTTAAAATAATTTGTATACTTTTCAAACCTTTTTTATTTAAAAAAATTAAGTAGTTGCTAACGTGGCATCCACAAGTATGCCACGTCAACAAAGTTAGCATACGCCAACTTTTTCAATCATTTTTTGGATGATTTGACAAAACAGTGCAAGTTTGAGAGTGAAAAAGGACGAAAAATTAAATGGACAGCTAAAATGAATTTTTTTTTGGAGTGAAAAAAAACGAAAAACTAAATGGACAGCTAAAATGAATTTTTTGTAAAATTGGAGAATCAAATAAATCATTATGCCTTAAAATTAATCAAATTAGAGTAAAAAACTAAATCTATAACTTATATATAATACAAGAACCAATAGCAAAATTTGACCTTTTAATTAAATGTTAGAATTTGATACATTGATGGTTTTTTATTTTATTTCACAAAACCTTTTAAAAAATTATTTTGCGTCTCTTTTTTTAAAATATTTATTTTTTTAATATTTTAGTATACTCTTATAAGACACTTGTCAACCTTAAACTCTATTTGTGGAGTCTAAAAACTCCACTAATAGTGTACCAAATATTTTCCTTTTAAGTAAATGAAATTTTTGAATAAAACACACATTTTAAAATATGTGTATTTAATCTTCAATTAATACAAACTTTAAATTTTTCCAATTGCATTCCATTTTCTTTCTAAAAGAATAATCGTTGAACCTCGTGTATTAACCTGATAGTCAGGGTGTTCACCACTTCAAGTATAGCCTAAATTCGAGTCGTACTAGTCACGTTGTTGTTAGAGGCTTGTAATTCACCAAAAACAAAATCAATCCCTACATTTATCTTATAAGAAAAATAAAATGAAATCAAAATTTATGAATTATTTTTAAAGTGAAAATTAATTAATTAGCAACATGATAAAGGTGTAGTAGTTAGGCCCATGTTAGCATCTCAAAATCCAAGACTGAAATTCTATGATTGTCATTCCCCTTTTCTATTTATAATGATGTAAAAGAAATTTAAAATTATCTATTTATTAGTATCAACGACTTTAAACCAAATTTAATAACAATTAAATAATAATTGTTTTATCTTTTTTTTTTCTCAACCCTAATGATGATGTCAAAATGACAACAATTTTGTGAAAGGTAGGCCCCACATTTCTAAATTATAATTAAAATGTATTATTTTCTCCGCTGCTTTTTCTCATCTTCCAATTATTTTTTCTCCGTAGGTCTTATGTAGTGCTACAATTACTATTGTCAAAGACGCCAACTGATTAATGTGGTAGCCACTTTCCCTTTGTAAATAAGTGAATATAAATTTAAATTTCACGGAAATACATTTATTAAGAGTCCTTTTATTTTCATATTTATTTTATAAATTACATATCAATTTGAAACACACATAAATTTATTATTGTATCAATAATGTGATTGGCAATAAAATACTATCCTATACAATAAGGAAGCTATATAAATAATACAACTATAAATCTCATGGAGAGTTTGATCCTAGCTGAAGATGAATGTTGGCGGCATGCTTAACACATGCAAGTCAAACGAAAAGTGGTGTTTCTAATGGCAGACAGGTGAGTAACACGTAAGAACTTGCCATTAGTAGGGAACAACTGCCAATACCTCATAGGTTTAGGAGCAAAAGGAGGAATTCGTTCAATGAGGGGTTTGCATCTGATTATCTAGTTGATGAGGTAATAGCTTACCAATGCAATGATTAGTAGCTGGTCCAAGAGGATGATCAACCACACTGAAACTGAGACATGGTTTAGAATTCTACGGGAGGCAAGAGTAGGGAATTTTTCACAATAGGTGAAAGCCACCTTATTGGTTGTGAAAATTGAAAAGTAAATAATTTGCGAGTTGAATTGATTGTTTTAAGGTTCAAGTTCGATGTTTGGATTGTTCCTTCAAACAATATCGTTTTTTAAGTTTAAATTTATATTATATTTTTAAAAGTACTACATATATCTCATTACTACACTCAAGACGTATTAATTAATATTATATTCAAATAAGGAATTGAGATTATTTCTTATCATGCAAACTATCATAATCAAACAAGAAGTTTAAAATTAAGATTCAAACGGAATACAAAGCTTTAACTAAACTTGACTTGATTACCCCCTTAATTCATAGATGATAAAACGATTTTTTTTTTCAAAGCCACGAAAGCCTCTAACCTTTGGACTTCATTATCCGATCTTATTATTGCATAATTTATTATCTGTTTAGTTTTAAATGTTTGAATTTTTTATTAATTTGATTCTTATTTTTAATTTTTTAAGTTAAAATTGGTTATTAATTATTTTAAAAAAAAGTTAAAATATATTTTTAATGAAAATATTGAGTAAAATATTATTTTTAATACCGTTAGCGTGACAACTCGTAAGGCAGTCTATATGCACATCATACTAATATAAGACCATTTGTTTTATATGTCACATTAACAAATAATTTAAAAAATAGAAAAGTAGAAAATAAATCAAAATTAAAATTAAAACTTTAAAAAATATAAAAAGTTCATGAAATTTTAAAAAAATTAACATGGAATATACTTGAATTGCAATGCAGGCTGCAGTATTTAAAAATTTAACATTTTAATTAGTATTCTTATTAAAAATATCATTTCGACTCTTTTTTTTCAAAAGGTTAATCATCAAATTTAGTTATTTTTAAAAAATTGGGACCAAATTTAACTAAAAAAAGAAAAAAGACCTAATTGACAAAAATATAAATATAAAGAGCAAAATTTAAATTATTTTTTTTACCCATTTCAAATGGGTAAGAATAAGTAAATATTTTTTCCAGCATTTTGTATCGGTCGTACCAAACACAGCAGTAAAGTTTCATTATCAAACTACATTTGTTGTCACAAATCGAAATGCGGAGATGAATCCTTTTTCCTCTTTAGACGAAATTGCTGACCAAGAAGAAATAGGCTAAAACTTAAACGTGTATCCATTACTATCAAGAAAACTGTCGTTGGTTTTTTAAAATCTCTGACATCCTCATGCCATAAGGCTCCAACTAAATCTAGAATTAAATTGGGATGAAAGTGAAACTTCATTTCACAGGCCAAGTTCTTCATTTATTTAATTATTTTCGCTGGATCCAAAAGATAAATTTCATGAATTGTTTTAGTAAAAGAAAACCCAAACGCAAAAAATGTTTCATCAATTATGGGAAAGGACCGAATAAGATTCTCTGTAGCAAATTATGGACAGTTCATAAGTAGAAGGCAAAAGAGGCATGCGCATGAATGGTCTATCAATGTCGAGCTCTTCCTTGACAGTCAATAATCCAAGGCAAAAGCGTTTAATGATGATTGGGATCTGGGTTGCCAAGATTAGGGCCAAAACCGGCAAATAGCGAGAGCCAAGCCAAGCAAAAGCACAAAGATGATGAAGCCACTGAGTGCCTGAATGAGTGGTCAGTCTCACCTATCCACTTGTCCCAATTGTCCTTCGCTTACACCATCCACCACCCCCACCAGGTTTCACTTCCCATATTCATAAACAACTAGACACAAACAGTGCTAATGAAACAAATAAAAAAAAAAAAAAGGAAGGAACTGTTTGAGTCAAAAGACAACTGTTTGGATTCAGTGATTTCCAGGAAAACAAAAATAAAAAAGTTGTTTAATTTGCTGATTTGCTTACCCGGTCGAGAAGAAAAAGTAAGATGCGAATCCTATAACAGACGACAAATATTCAGTCAAATATAATTCGAAGAATAAATAATTAAAAAAAAGTAAGATAGTGGTCGCATTTTTTTATAAAGTAATTGCAATCATTACCTCTATATTTTACTTGAAATTTATGCCCACATTTTCCAGAAAACAAGTGCTTTGTAATCCATTATTGACATAAATATATATTTTTTAATATTTTTAATTATCTTATTTTATATACAAATATTTTAACATAATGTTTTTCATAATTATTTACCTTTTTCGTTTTTGATAACATCAATTTTACCATCTCATTTGTTTGCATGTAAAATAACTTTTACTTTTTTTTTTTAGAAAAGTTAATATTTTTTGGTGTTTGATGAATTTGTATAAAATATTTTTCATTGTTTGGCGGATTTAATGAAAGTTTTTCATTAAAGCTATATTAAAATGAAACAAATATACATTCGAGAATTGACCATCTTTTCATTATTTAGTTGAATTTATTTTATATCAAATAAATTTATATTTTATATTATTTTTACATATATTGCAATAGATTTATTTATAAATAAATACAAATATATAATAGTACATAATTATTAAACTAGAATATTAACAGTCATAAATTGAAAACAACTAAAACAAATAGATGACTCGACTGTGTTATAGAAAAAACAAAAAAAATCGAATAATAATAAGTTAGCTTCCAAAGTACAATTAGTACTACAAATTAATAATATTATCTAGGTGCATAATTTGTAATACACCACATGATGATTACAATATTGTCCAAGTGCATATTTAGTACTACATCACATTAATACATTGATATCTTTAACTTTGGAAATATTTTTTAAGCTAAAATTTTCTATGCTTAGTACTTTTAGCCAATAAAGCTTTGGCCTCAGATTCACGACCCACAAAATAATTGAACACACTGCAAAGAAAGTCATCATCAAATAATTTATATCATTCTACATTAATAATTTACATTGTCAATAATTTTAATATCCAACATACTTAAACCATAATAATTTCAATATCCAACATGTTAATTTCAATATCAATATCCAACAAACATTAATATAAATCACATTATTATCTTTGTAATAACTAAATCGAATAATTATTCACCTTGTCATCTTTGTTTTCCATTGTTAATATAAATCATTTCAACTCAAACAAACTACCAAAAACACCCCCACAAGAAAAAAACCATTAGATACATCATAATTTAGAAGGCCTGTTAATTTTTATCATGAAGCATTTTATCAAACACTTTCTAAATTCAACCCAATCCTTACATAACCCAAAAGAATCCCAAATAACAGTAAGACCTCCAAAATTGTCATTTGAAGATGGACCAATCAATTCTCAATTATCAAGGGGCCATAAACAATTAATTAACCAATCATCACAATTTTCAATCTTGGACTCTTGAATAATGAGAAATTGTACTTTCAACTCACTAACCAGTTGCTTAACCTTTCTTTCCTTTATACTTGATCTTTAGCCCCTTAGGTTCTAAAATAAAATGCAAACCTTATTCAATACACAAAACCTTCGTACACCAATAGAGATAGACTTGGAACAAAGATAATAGAAGCAACCAAGTCGACCCAAACACCACCCAAAGCACTAAGAATAGAAAGAAGGGAGTTGTACAAGATATGTTGACAAGCATTTACTTTAATTGATTTATGCATATCAGTTTAACCCAAAGTATAAAAAAAACTATAATAAAAAAATAAATTCACTTAAAATTAAACGGACCCATTTCGAATGAAGCAAATAGCTTCCATTTCTATGAAAAACTAAGTTAAATGCAAAACCTTGAGAAGAAGAAGACAGTGATATACCTTGATAGGACTAGAAAGATTGTTTTTCATTTTTTAGGATTTCTTCGAAATGCAGACAAGAAAGGAAGACTTGGTAAGGACGAATGCTGACTGGCAAAGATGATGAGGCAATGGTGAGGAGGTGAGACCAACGAACAGAGATGAGGAGGAGAGGCGGAGGCCGACGGACAAAGATGACGAGGAATGGAGAACGGCTATTATTTAAGTCAGTGATGAGAGTGAAGAGGAGAAGGAAGAATGTCTTACGGGATGAAAACCGGTAAGACATTTTCCTTAAGAATGCATTGGCTTTACTCGAGTTCTGAAGAATGTTTTCTTTTGGAAATTCATTTTCCACCAAATAAACACTGTAAAACAATGAAAATATTCTACGGAAAACATTTTACTGACAAACAAATGGGCCCTAAATATTGACACACAATTATACCGTACAAGTTATTTTGCTTAAGTTGTAGTCGTAAAAGCGGAGAACATGGTAGTTTTACTTATTTTAGATTCATAGTTATATTTTAGATTGCATTTTGTCATTTTATTAAGAAAAAGTAAATTAAACTTTGTTTGTTAGATGAATGAGTAAAATAACTTATTTGTTAAAATTTAATGTTTAATAATAAATTTAGCTCTCAATCTTTACATATTTATTTAATTTGATTCCTACTCTTTTATTGGAAGTAAATTATTTTTTTTTGAAACACTCAAGGATCAAAAAAGTCTTAGTAATAAATTTTAAAAAAGTCAATTAAGCCTTTTAAAATTATTTTATAAAAAAGTTATAAAAATTTTAAAAGTAATCTATTCTTTACCATCCTAGGCATGTCTAAAAAGTGGGAGGATTTGAGCAAAATATAGGTCCGAAGAATGGGTTTCGACAAAAAATATGGTTCGTTTTCTAAATGGGCCAAGTCTTGGATAAGATTTTTGTAACAACCTGATTTTCAGTGGTGTCAGAAACAGTCGTTTGAGACCACCAAATTCGACGAGTAAGCTTGTAAATTTTATTATTTAGTATTTAAGAGTCAAATGTGGTTTTAGAAAGATTTTTAAATTAGTAATTTGTGTTTTATAAGGATTTATTAGGTCAAGTGGTTTAGAATATGAGGTATCGAGACCTCAATTCTATAAACTGAGCCATAAATATTTTTATAAATATTTATGGAGTGTCATTAAAATAGTATTAAAGTTTCGTTAGAAAATTTTAACATTTTGATAGTTAATTAATTAAAAAGGACTAAATTGAAAAATGTGCAAAACTTGCTAATTAAAAGAAATAGTGATTGAATGGCTTAAATGGTAAATAAGAAGGAATTAAAGAGTAAATTAGCCTGTAGGAGATGGCTGAGGCGGCATAAGCATAAAAAAAATGATAAAATGATGTGATTAAAGGGCAAAATTAGAAATAAATTAAATTAAAATATTAAATTAAAAAAATCTAAAAGTTTCTAGACATTTTCTTCATCAATTTTTTGTCCAAAAACACCATCGAAGAGCTCTTGAAGCTTAATTTTATGTTTTAGCTTCATGTAAGTTTAATTCTTGCCCTTTTCTTGAAATTTTTATTTTTTTGAGACTTTTACAATTATGTCCAACTAACTATTTCATTAGTTTTTGATTTTATTGGAAATTTTGGATGTTACCATTGATAAATATTGGATGTTTTTTGATGAAATAACATGGATTTAGAGCTTTAATTTTGTTGTATGATGATTTTGCATGGTAATTTTGTTAGATATTGATTTTAAGACCAAATTGTGAAAAGGTTAAATATTAGGGTTTGGAATCAAATTTCTATTTATCAAGGGCTTTATGATAGCCTAGAATATTTAGATAAATTATCAATTGATAAAAATAAGTTCATTTGATAGACTAATTAGTTAAGGGACTAAATTGCAAAAGTTGTAAAAGTTGGGGTAATTGTGTAAATTCAAAAAATTGAGGGGTATTAATTGTGAAGTGAATTTGGATTGAATATATGCTAATGAATGAATAATTTTATATTTTAGATCAAGATCCCGTAGATACTCGTGAAAAAGGAAAATTAGCAAAATAGTCCTTGAACTTTTGCAAATCTTACAATTTAACCTAGGTAAGTTCGTACGGTTAAACTTTAATATATACATATACATATATATATATATATATATATATAGAATTGATGAATGTTATTATGTATTTATTTATATCTATTGTTGAAAGTGAAATATTGTTAAAATTATGAATTTAAATAGAATGACCGAAATGAATGGAACGCGGGATTTGAGTACATTTGGCATTCAGCGAATTGACGGCAATGGAGGAAAATGTGGCAAATTACCCATGTAAACCGAGGTTCAACATTTGTTGCAAACTTTCGTGCCTACTTTCCGTTTAACTCTCACGAGCTTCTGTTTAACTCATATGAGTTTCCGTTCAGTTCTTTTGAGCTTCTGTTTAACCCTTATGGGTTTTTGTTTAGCTCTAATGAGCTTATGTTCAGCCTTCGGGCTTTTAAAAATGATGTACTTTTATCCGTAAGTCGTTCTTCAATTTGGGAAGACTTGGTAAGTGAATATGTAATTGAAATTGAAAAACATATTGTTTGTTATTGGTATTGATCTGAAATAAGTATATTCATCGATTGAAGTTGTGATTGGCAAGGAGTTTACATTGAATGAATTTATTTAATTGATGTGTTATTGTAGGTTCGGTAAGATTTATGTTTAACCCATCAAACTTACTAAGCTTCATTAAGCTTACTTGAGTTGTTTAATGTCTTTGTAGATTTTTCAAGAGGTTGGAAGATCGGATCAGCACATCAAGTCGCACTATCCAGCTTATTCTGGTAGTTTTTGAAACGTTCAATATGATTTATATGGCATGTATACGGTTTGTGTGGATTTAATCAAAGTCTGCCTTGTGTAAAAGTTAATAATTATAATTTTGCTTATATATATATATGTTGGGTTGAAAATGAGACATATTAGTGATGTTGATGTGAATGATATAGGTTTATTGTATTTAACTTGTGGTTACTTTAGTAGACTAGTTAGATGGATTAAATAGATAAGTTTAGGTATCTGGGTATATATAAATGATGTTATGTTATGTTTAAAACATGATTTTGACTTGTTTTGATTGATTGTTGGGATATATTGATGTGTTAAAATATTGTGTTTAGGTTGATATCAAAATTGGTGAGAAATGTGATCTTGAAATGACCTATTTTCGTCCACACAGCCTGAGCCACGGGCGTGTCTCTTGACCGTGTGAGCCACACGGCCTGGCCACACCGGAGTGTGTCCCCTGCACTTAAATTTTTTTTTTTTGAAATTTTGCGAAAATTCTCTGAGTTTCCAGTTTAGTCCCAATTTGTTTCTAATGTGTATTTTGGGCCTCGAGGGCTCATACAAGGGACTATAAGTGATTTATGATTAGTTTCTGATATGTAGGTTAAATGATATGAAATGTTTGTATTTGATCTGAAAAGTCTAGTAATGCTCCATAACCCTATTCTGGCAACGGATAAGGGTTAGGGGTGTTACATTTTTTTAGCCTGTCCCAGCTCGAATAAGCAATTTTGTTGCTGTTTTACAATATAATTCTTATTTTATTGTTAATTTTTGTTACTATTTTAGAAGTATTTGCTTATTAAGTTGCAACAATGTTAGTATTATTTAAGTATAAAGACTTTGTAATGTATTTTCAATTTGTTAGGAAACATTTATTTTAATATTTTTAGTGTATTTTATGTATTATATTTTTAAAATTTTTATTTTCATATAAAATATAATCTAAAAAAAGTAAAATGGGTAGACTGAATCGGGCTCAAATTTAGCATTTTTAATCTGGACTGAGCTTAAAATTTAGCATTTTTAATCCGAACCAAGTTTAGGAAAAATTTTAAATCCATTTTCGAACCGGGCCTAAAAATGAATTTGAACTTTTACATCTATCAACCCGACCCAACCCATAATCAGTTATGAAGTAATCTAGTTTACGAGTTTTATCTTTTTAGTAAATTACAATTAGGTGTGAGACTTTTGGTAGTGGATGATGATGAAGCAAATTTTTTATATATAATCCAACTCTTGATCTAAGATATTAATTATCAAGTGATGTTCAAGTCATTGCTTCTGAATCTTCTTAACTACGATTTTAAAGATTTCAATTTATTAGTTTTCGTAATTTATTGTTCTTTTTATTTTGAACTTAATTAAGAATCTAACAGGCTTGCAATGTCTTGATAGTCATCAAATGATGAATTGGGGAAAAAAAATTAGGACACCTTCCTACAAATTATTCTCTTATTGGGAACATAATTAGGGTTTTAATAAATCAATATGCTTAGAAAGAAATATTTTAAAATTAAAACACATTAAAGTCTTGAATTACTATTTAGAGTCGAGTTCAATAAATCATTGGTTTGAAATTTGAATTGAGTTTAACTTGATCTAAAATAAATGAATTTTGAACATATTCCAATTTCAATTAAAAATAAAATAGTGCATTGGTCCCATCAAGCAGACATTATGTTGAATAACCAAATCAACTGGGCAAACTTAGTCAGCCGTTACAACATTTTATTTTTTTAATAAAAAATTTATAATTGCTAAATTGTAATGTCAGACTTACTAAGTTAAACATGAACTTACCTTGTTCATTTTTATTGTTTTTAAGAAGAAATCTATTTGCAGGAAGTGGGAGAGGGACTAAACCGGGATCTTTAGATTTGTTGTGAGCTTGTTTTCTTTTACTTGTAAAATATACATATTGGGGCAATCTGTAAACTCGAGTTCTTATGCTCATACTTGTTATGTTTTTGAACTACGAAAACAATGTATTAATTTTAAGGTATTGAATGATGTAAAAGATGGATTTTTATAAGCATATCTCACTCTAGTATATATAGTTTATTTTGGCTAGCCTTTATCGAGTTTTGTATAATGTATGATATTCTACAAGCTGTTTGTATACACGCGTTAATGCTTTAATTCAGAAATTAGTTGGTCGTTTGGTCAAGCGTTGGGTGGGGGTGTTATAGTTAGTAGTATCAGAGCTTCGGTTTAATCAATTATTAAAATTGCTCTCTTAGCATTGAGCTGAACATTCTATTTATCTTTTTCACTCTATTCTCTCTTACTCATTGACATTAATTGCTCTCCTTGGTTTTGAGAAATGGAGGGACCATCCATGATGATATCCTAAGCCGCTAGATCATTCGCTTGAATGAAGAGCATCATTCTTGTCTTCCAATAAGAGTAAGTTGCTCTCTTTAAGTATGGAGGCTTTGAGATGGATCGAGATTCTTCAAGAAATCAGATTCAGAAGTGGATGTCATTAATGTAAAATGTGTTGATGATCGTTTTAGATTCTCCAAGGATCTTTTTTTGGTTGTTAAATCATCTTTAGAGACTAGCTTTGATACCAATTGTTAGTTCGATTGATCATCGAAAACAGGCAAGAAGGGGTGAAATGGCCTTTTAAAAGTTTTCTAGAAACTTGAAAGAAAAGATAGAAAAATTAAACAAAATGATTTATAGTGGTTCAACCCCAATTGCCTACTCTACTGCCTTAGCTTTCATAACTAAGGATTTTCCCAAATTTACTAATTTGATCAACCTTTTAGGATAATGTTTAACCTTACAACTCCCTTAAGATTTCTACCCAAATCTTAAGACACGAACCCTCTAAAAAAGAAACAAATAAGCAAACAAAGAAATAATCCTCACGAGATTAGGATATTTGCTAATTAAACACAAATACAATGAAAACACTTGAGCTGATAGAAAATACAATGAATACTTACAAGTGTTTACAAGAAGAAGATAAATAATTGAAGCACAAAGTGATTTGTAATGGATTTTTGATGTATCTTGAAGCACTTGATCTATTGTAATATCACTTGTTGTTGTAGGACCTTTGGAAGCTGGTATTTATACCCTCTAATTGATTTCCAACCGTAGTGGTTGTTGAGTAATTGAATAGAGCCATTGGGGATAAAAATACCATATCATTAAATTCATATGCAAGAAAAGGTATCGAATTTTTTCTACGAGTATCGATACTATTAGCATTTAATGTTTGATTCAGTGACCGTCAAAGTTAGTTTACAATGATACCAAATACATTTTATCAATATTTGGTAAAATGTATTGATAATTTTTGTGATTGTTCAAAAATCTCGAAGCTAGAATGCAAAATCTATATTGATACCAGCTAAGGTATAGATAGAAAAAGTCTAGGTATCGATACTTTTGATTTTTACTCAATATTTTTGAACTTCGAAGCTTAAAATGATATCAATATCAAAGATGGTATCAATAAAAAATACAATAGGTATCGATACTTTTTGTAGGGAGCAGTTTTTCAATCGATATAAAAATGTTTCAATTGAGTTCAAAGAGCTTAAGTCATTTTTGAACTTTTTCCAAAAAAATTCTTCAAAACATTTTCTATGGTTGGAAGTATTGAAATGATTTTTATGCTTTGAAATTTATAATTCCTTTGTCTAAAAACCAACTTTATTCAAAAAAAAATTTATTTTTTATATCAAAATAATTCATCAAATAAAGCTAATTTAACAAACTATGAAGTCAATCGGTAAGATAAATTGTCGAACTCTCACTAAAACATCCTCCAAAACTCCCTATGGGTGACTAGGAACCTATCTGCTAGTTGGAGGGTTACCAAAGTTTCCCTAAGGTTACCTAGACCTAACCTATGGTAGATGGACAAGGGCATTAATTTTAAACTCGCTCCAAGATCGCAAAGTGCCCTGCCAAAGTTTACACCTCCAATTTCTATGAGAATTGTAACAACCCGTTTTTCAGTGGTGTCAAAAATTGTGATTTTGAGACCCTAAATTTTGACTAGCGAGTTAGTAAATATTATTTATTTAATATTTACGAGTCTATTGTAGTGTCGTATTAAGGTTTGGTTTAGAAATTTTGATGTTTGGTTGATTAATTAAGTAAAAAGAACGAAATTGTAAAAGCTGCAAAAGTAAATCACTATAGGTTTATTTGTATTAAATATATGTTAAAGCATAAAATAAGGGATTTATTTGGTAAATATACCTATTTAAAATATGGTGGACGATTAAGGTCATTGTTTAGCTAATTCTTAAGGTTTATTATAAGGGTAACTTGGTAAATAAGTAAATTAAAAAAATCAAATAAGAAAAACTTGCCATTGACTGCCTTCGGGCGTATTAACGTTCAGAATGTAAATACTGCAGTAAAAGATATAGATATGACGCAGTATCCGCAAGTATATAGGTCCAGTTGTAATATAGTTAAAAGGGAGTAGGGGAGTACTGATCGTGTCCAAACTAACTATGACAACGAATAAGGCAAGCACACCTATCGTTTGGTAGTATAGCTATGTCAAGACCGGAAATATCGTATCCTCAAGGACCAAGAGTACTAGTAATTACTATCTTTCTATTATTTAGCCTAAGAATTAATGGAATTGGTTTTTAATCTAAAACTAACTAATTACTAAGCTAAAGATGCTAAGACACAGAGAATGAATTGGGAAAATACTTTTGGGAAAACCAATTGATTAAGACAATACCTGAGGAAGAATCCACCTAGACTTCACTTGTTATTAACTCTGAACAGACGATTTATTCACTTGACTTGATCCGTAAGATTCCCTAATTTATATTAATACCTCTCGAGGGCTACTAACGTCTAACCCTAGGTTGATTAATTGAAATTTCTTTCTAATTAAAACCCTAGAGTTGCATTAACTCGATCTATGGACTCTCCCATATTAGGTTTGACCCTAATCCGGCAGATTTTCGTCGTCCTATCTCTAGGAGTGCGATCAAACTCCACTTAACTATGCTAGATCTACTCTTAAACAGGGACTTTTGCTCCACTGCTAAGCACATCAATACTTGAATCAATATCCTGAAATATCAAAGCAAAGAATTAAGAACACATAATTAAGACCTCTCTCGAGGCTACTAACGTCTAACCCTAGGTTGATTAATTGAAATTTCTTTCTAATTAAAACCCCTAGAGTTGCATTAACTCGATCTATGGACTCTCCCATATTAGGTTTGACCCTAATCCGGCAGATTTTCGTCGTCCTATCTCTAGGAGTGCGATCAACTCCACTTAACTATGCTAGATCTACTCTTAAACAGGGACTTTTGCTCCACTGCCTAAGCACATCAATACTTGAATCAATATCCTGAAATATCAAAGCAAGAATTAAGAACACATAATTAAGAACAAATCAAGTATTTATCATATAGTTCAGAAAACAATAACAAGATCCGTCTTAGGTTTCATCCCCTTCAGGTATTTGAGGGGTTTAGTTCATGTTTATAAAAGAATACATCTCAAAAGAAAATATAAAACAAAACATAAGAAAAACCCTAAAACCCCCTGAAGGAAATTGAAGGGAAGATCTTCCGTCTTGAGTATGATTCCGGCTTCTTGAGATGAATCAACTGGCTGTCTTCGAGTAAATCCCACAATTCGGCCCTCCACTTTTAGGTTACCTTCTAGGGTGTTTATATAAGCTTTCAGAATGTTTTTCTTTGCCTCTAAGTATCCTTTTCCGAGTGGAATTAAAACAGGTCACGGCAGGGACACGCCCGTGCGGCACGGCCATGTGAATTGAGCCCAGGCCGTGTTCGAGTCTGCTAAAGTGGCACGACCGTGCGGTTATTTCTAGGCCGTGTGGACTTCCTACTTTGGCCCATTTTCTCCGTTTTTGGCCTGTTTCTCGTTCTTTTCATCCTCCGGTGCTCTCCTAAGTATTAAACATGAATTTAAAGGATTAGGAGCATCGATTTCCACAATTCAGGGGATAAATCATCCAAAAGTATGCTAAATGTGGGATTAAAATATGTACATATTACGGTTTATCAAGTACTATGAGGGTCGTACCCAAGGGAGGCTAGCGTTAGATCAATTTTAACCTAAACACTGAAAGATCTAATTAGTACTCTAAGTCAATCATAGTATGAAAACATAAATAAAAGAGATTTTTAGGAGTTTTATAATAGTAAAATAAAAATAAAGAAATAAATAACAAGAGATTAAAAAGTAGAATTAATCAAATCTGATTATGGGTGATTAACTCACTTTGGTAATCCTTATCAACTGTCACTTCGGGTTTCTCGTCAATCAACTAGTAACTATCCTAACATGATATTTCAATCTTCTACTAAAATAATGAGTCTGCAAGGACTACTTATCTTTCGACCTCACAGTCCAGACCGGTTTGGGGTGAAGGTGTTCACGGATAGGTTGTACTAGTTTTGGGTTAATTTCCACCTTGATGACTTCCTAGGGTTGTCAAGCCTAGGGTTTAGGTTATTCCTTTCCCAAACAGCTAACCCGTTGAATAACCCTATAAAACAGTTAATAGATCATACCTCTACTTGCTAATCCCCCATAAAAGGATTAGTTCCTCATGGTTTTCATAAACAAAATAGAATTGATATAAAGAGTAAACATGATAAATGAATCGAAAATATAGAGTTTAAGAAAGGTATAATTGCAAAAAAAACCCTAAAAATTTGGGGGTTTTTAGTTTTGTGCCCTTAACCATTTTATTTTTTGATTGACACCCTTAACATTACGATTTTTTAAGAAATTAGCCCAATTTTAACGGTAAACATAATAACCCATGTGGCATGCCACATAAGCGCACGACATCATAGATGACGTCATCTATTTAACAAAATTTTTTCTCTCATTTTCTCTCTTGCAAAACACCACTTTTTTTCTTCAAAATACATGGTTGCTGCCATTTTTTTTCCTCTCATTTTCTCTCTTGCCAAACACCATTTTTCTTCTTCAAAATATATGGTTGGCTCATTTCATCTACAAGAATCTCCATTACCATGATTATAATCATGCTTTTGTGCAATTTTTGTAAACCCACACCACACTTTCAACTTTAAATCATTGTTTTTTCACCACTGTCGGCTGCCATTTTTTTCTCTCGTTTTATCTCTTGCCAAACACATTTTTTTTTCTTCTGAATTGTTTCTGTAGGTATCAACATCACGAAATCTAGACGTCTCACTTCATCGTGTCGGTTCCGTTACAGAATTGTCAAAAGCATTTATCCCTACACCCACTTTAATTACTGCCACTTGAATTTTCAACGCCATTAATAGGGGTTCATTCATGCACCCATCCCCTTCATTCTCACTTAATAATTGAGAGTCTTTTGGTTATGGGGTTTGACTTATTTAAAACATGGCTACAATCTTAGCTGCTGTTCCAACATTGGTGTAATTTGGACACATGTGTCGAACCCAGAAAAGAGAAGTTCAGAACAACATATTCTTACATAATGAAATATATTTAAAATATAAAAACATTATTGCAAAAAGATTCAAATGAACTAACCAAGTGTTCTTGAAAAGTTCTACTACAATAATTGGTGTATAGTTCAGACATGAAATTGCAGCGATACCTAGGGGTGAGCATTCGATCGAATCGAATCGAATTGAATCAAAAATTTTCGAGTTAATCGAGTTTTCGAATCGTATTTTATCATCCTAACCTAATTTGAAATTTTTTCGAATCGAGTCGAGTGAGACAAAATTCGAATCGAATCGAATATATTTGTTCGAGTTAAGTTTTAAAAAAATGACTTTAGTGTTTTTTATTTTTATGTAATTTTTCAAAAAAAAATTCTTCAAAGTTTTTAAACATGATCATACAACAAAAAATTGAAGTAAACAAGTAAATAAACAAAAGCAACACAACATCAACCTAAATTAACCAACAACAATAACAAACCAAACCAAACTAATAATAATAACACATCAGTTCAAAAACCATTATAGAATAGTTTAAGTTTCTTCTTGTGCTTCAAACACCGTTGGCATTGATAATCTTGAAACATCTAGTAAAAGTATTGAATGAGTTAGTTAAATGATAAAAATGTTCGTAAAAAAAATTAAATAAACATTTAACTTTATAAACTAATGCTAAGTATATTACCTTCTTGATCTTCAGGTATTTTTGACAAGTCTAGCAAATTTAAAAACAAAAGTGTTAGCTAAATTATGCTTACTAATATAATAACACAAAAGCTTATTTTATAAATTAAAATTTATATATACCATCTTCCATGGTTTGAAGTTCATCAACATAATCTTCAAGATTGATGGCATCATTAGATTTCCGAAGCCAATCTTGTGTGCAAACCAAAGCCTCGACCATGAGAGGAGTTAGAGAACTTCTAAAACTATCGAGAACACGTCCACCCGTGCTAAATGCACTTTCCGAGGCAACTGTTGAAATAGGAGTAGTAAGAATATCTCGAGCCATTTGTGAAAGAATAGGGAATCTAGGACTGTTCATTTTCCACCACAACAGTAAATCAAATGAACTTGAATTGTTTACTTCTTCATCCTTACCCAAATATCTATCCAACTCAGATTTGCTTTCTAATCCAACTTGTTTCTTGTTCTGAAGGTATTTTTGTTTGGCCAAGCCCGTTTTCATTTCTGAATGATCTATTTCCATTGAACTACAAAGATTTGTCGAAGAACTAGATCTACCTTCAAACTGTTGAATTCTCCCGGCATTAGAAGAATACTCGTTGAACAAGCAATGCAATTCTTTATCAATCATTTTCATAATGTCATTAGCAACATTAGGAAAAAGCAAGTTGACCCCAAAGTTCAAAAAACTCATTTTACATCGTGGATCAAAGATGACCGCCAAGTAAACTAGCATGTTGATCTTGTTTCCTTCACCCCAATACTTATTATATTTCTCTCTCATTTTGGAAGTCATAGAAAATATGTCTAGATCTCCACAACTTTGCCACCCATCAAAAAGACAATGCACATCCGTCAATACTTCAAAAAGTGAATGAGAGGTAACATGCAAAGATCTGGAAACCTTCAGTGTAAGATGATAAAAAGGCTCTAATACTTTTATAACTCTTCGAACAATTTCCCAATCATCAAATGTAGGAACTCCATCTCCAGCAGTAAGGTCAAGAAAAAAATTATGGTCATCATGTACATATGATTCAAATGCACGCTCATATTTTTCGGCCACCTTTAACATCATATATGTTGAGTTCCATCTAGTAGGCACATCTAAACACAATTGAGCCTTACTATCTATCATTTCTTCTTTTACCCGTTTGTTGAATTTTATCAACCTCGATGGTGATGCTCTTATATACCTCACAGCACCTCTAACTCGATCCACAGACACAGAAACATCCTTAATACCGTATTGCACAATGAGATTAAGAATGTGTGCAACATATCTCATATGAATAAATTTTCCATTTGCAACAGAAGCATTTCGATGATTCAATTTCTTTCTCAAATATTCAATGGCAACACAATTGGCGGATGCATTATCAACAGTAATAGTGAAGACCCTCTTAATCCCCCAATCTCGAAGACATTTTTCAATAGCTTGACCTATGCTTTCACCTCTATGAGCGGATATTGGGCAAAAATTTATAATTCTTTTTTGCAACCTCCACTCATCATCCACCCAATGTGCTGTTAAAACCATGTAAGATATCCTCTGCAATGAAGTCCAAGTATCTGTCGTCAAACAAACCCTACTTATATCTTTTTCAAAACAATTCTTCATCACACTTTTCATGGAGTTAAATAAATCAAGACAATCCCTTCTAATTGTCCAACGAGATGGAAGACTAAAGCGTGGGCATGCTATAGAAAGAAAGTATTTAAAACCCTCTCCCTTTACAATTTTAAAAGGTAGTTCATCCACAATTATCATATGAACCAATGCTTTTCTAATAGCATCTTTATCAAACACCCAAGTTGATAAATCCGTTGTTTCTTGCCTAACATTCACAAATGTTAATTCTGATTGCTTCGGATCAGAAGTATTACCTCGAGGTCTTTTTAAGCATGTTTTCAAATGGTTATTCAAATTTGTTGTAGAACCCATAGTTGTTTCCATGGTGTAAGTAACATCACATGCATTGCACCTTGCTCTCTTCTCCCCCTCTTAGTCACATACTTGGTGAAATGGTTCCAACAAGCTGCCCTTGGAGTAATCTTTTTTCGAACATTTTCCTTGGTTGTTGATTGATCATCTCTACTTGGGGAAGAATTTTGTGAACTTTGAGTTGAACCATCTTGCTTTGGATCACTCATCTACAAGCAAACATTTGTTGCAATCACTAATGATAACCAATAATTGATTTAAAATCAAACTTAATAACATTTATGCTTTAATTCATTTTTTGAACCAAAGTGTTACCATAGCACAAGTGAGACATGAACAAGTGATAGTGTTACCATAGCACAAGTGAGACATGAACACATCATAATGTAAAATTGACCACAGAAAAGACATAAGTTTGCTTATGCCTTGAATCTTTCTAATTTTCTGATTTTTAATTTTAATTTTTAAAATTTATCTACTTTCAAAAAATTTATTTTTTAATTTTTTAATACCTTAATTTTTAAAAATTAAAAGTTCTAATTATTGAAATTAAATTTATCACACTGTGGATCAAGTGTTGGCTTACTCCTCAAGAATTGAATTGAATTGGATATCAATCGGGAAAGACAAAAAAAATCATTCAAAATTTTAATTACTGAAATTAAAATATAATTTTGATTTTTTTTTTAAATTTTTAAAGCTTTAAATTATTTCATGGCTTGACATATAAAAATTGAACCACCTCAAAATTGAAATTCCAACATAATGATACCCCTAAAATAAATCAACACAAAAATTATAGATTACTGACAAATAGCCAATCACGATATAGATTTTATCCAAACAAATCAGTTGACCTCAAAAAAATTAGCAGAAAATTCGAAGCACACCAAAGATTTATAAATGGAAATATTCAATATCTGAAGTTTTGTTTTGAAAGGCAACAAAGCAATCCATAATAAGAATAACGATATCTCTTTGATTTCTCATGTAAATCTACCTATACCCATTTATTGTATATAGCTTTACCTGATCTCCTCAATCATCAAGGTTGTGTGTGGGATGGGATAATAAAATAAGATAATTTCATATCAGTAATATAAGGATTGATAATTAATTTACTTCAAATATAATTTATTTTAAATAAAAGAGTCGAATCAAATTGAATAATAATTGTGAAGTAAATTTCTTATTATATTCATAAAAATACATAATTGGCTCGCTAATATCCCACCATTACCTTACCAAACAAGATTTTAATTAAGTTTTATTTTATATTGTAAATTTTAATTAAACAAAATAGTAATAAAAAATCAAACATATGCAAGAAAAGATATTTTAATTTTTAATGTCTTGTATTATCTTTTTCTCAATGTTTTTCTTTAAGAAAAAAACTACTCATCAACTCATCAAGTAGCTTCTTGTGCACTGGAAAGTGGGTACCTTCTTTTTTATTTTACAAATTATTTTTCTTTGAAAAGTAAGGGATGCATCATTACATAAAATGGAAAATGTCAATTGGTATAATCCCCTTGGCATACTTATAGACTAATATAAGAGAGAAGACCAAAGAGGGTTCCCTCTCATCCTGCAGGTTGTGGCTAAAATTAAATCCTTTCTCATGAGAGTTTTATTTATCACTTTTTCGTTCTTTTCATTTTCTTTCATCCATTTTTTGTAATTATTCTTCATTCATTGATAAAAGTACATATATTTTGGGCTGGAACTGATTTCTAAACTGCTTGGTTTACTTTTTCTTGCAAACATGGAAATCAATACAGAGAATAACTCTCTTTGGCATAAAAATTGAGACAAAATAAATGGTAGGAAACTGTTTATCTTTACAGTTCAATGTTATAAATGACGGGTTGTTGCAAATTGCAGTTCAATCATAAATGTATGTGATAGTGTTACTATTTTTCTATTGTTTATCATCAGATAGGATAGAGAACTAGAAATGCATGCGGATATAATCTTATAGTTCCAACAAAAACTGAGTTGCCACTTGCATCCTTGCACCATTATTTGTTGGGGATCCTCATGTCAATAATTGTACAAGTGCTCTTACATTTTCCATTTTATGTTTTTCTTTGAAAAGTAAGGGATGCATCATTAGTAACATCACCTCTACTAATGTTACGAAATGAGCAGTCAAAGAGAAAAGTGGTGTTGCAAAATATACATTCGATTAAGCTTTCCAAATATTAAACTTTTCTTTTAAGAAAATCAACAATTTCCACTACAAGCAACCCCTCGACCTCCTCAATCACAACAATAGAGGAGGGAAAGACAAAAGACTTGATCAAAATGCATAGTTTTTTAGTTGTAGTAGATGTATTTAGTGAACAAAGCTGGCCATGACAGAACAAAAAAGAACTCAATCGTTTGAGTAATAATTTAGACTAAGCATGCAGAGTTCAAAACAAGGGTTAAAATCAGCCAATGTTTGCAGAAGAAAGCCTACACTGTCAGCTAGTGAAAACCATGATCTCAATATGAGAAGGAGGGAACAAGAAACATAAGAAAAGAGAGAAATTTCTTACCTGCTGCTGTTAGTGTTAGGGCTTGGGGGTTTGAAGAAGAAGAATCTGCAACACCCACCACGATAGATAAAATTTGTTACCTGCTGCTGTTAGTGTTAGGGCTTGGGGGTTTTATTTGGGGGAGGAATTGGGAAGATAAATTTTTGGGTTGATGCCTGACGGGCTTGGGGGGGAGGGAGGGATAAAATTAAATATTTGGGCTTGAGGGAAAAGCCTAAAATTAAAAAAAAAAGTTTATATTCGGTTTATTCGAATTATTCGAGTTATTCAAATTCGAAAATTCAACTCGATTCGAACTCGAAATTCGAAACTCAAAATTCGAGTTGATTCGATTAACTCGATTAACTCGATTCGAATAATGCGAAATTAGAATTTTTTTCGATTTTTTTGAATCGAATCGAGTTTTGCTCACCCCTAGCGATACCTTTGTTACTGAGATTCAAAAGAAGTGTGTTCAAACATACTAAAAATTTTAAAGGTTCTATATATTTAAATGATTATACCTTTATATCTATGTCCGGAACCATCAGCAGCTGTTTGCAATTTCCTACAAAATAAAGTAACCATTGTCAATGAATACATATCTAAATAGTTTTATGAGATGCCTTTTATGTAAACAAAATTTTAGCTTCTGAGTTGACTGAATTGAAAGTTTAGAAGAAGAAAAATGGTGCTTGGTAAGAGAGAAAATGAGAGAAAAAAAGGGCAGCCGATAATGGGGAAAAAAAACAATGACTTTAAGTTGAAAGTGTGGTGTGGGTTTACAAAAATTGCACAATAGCATGACTATAATTACGGTAATGGAGATTCTTATAGATGAAATGAGCCAACCATATGTTTTGAAGAAGAAAAATGGTGTTTGGCAAGAGAGAAAATTAGAGAAAAAATTTTGTTAAATAGATGACATCATCTATGACGTCGTGTGCTTATGTGGCATGCCATATGGGCTATTATGTTGACCTATAGTTTGATTAACGGTCAACTCATGTTGACCGTTAGAACTAGGCTGATTTCTTAAAAAATCGTAATGTTGAGGGTGTCAATCAAAAAATAAAAAGGTCAAGGGCACAAAACCAAAAGCCCCCAAACGTTAAGGTTTTTTTTTGCAATTATGCCTTTAAGAAAAAGCTTGATTTGTATTAAGAATGAAAATGAATCCACAAAGTTTGATTGTCTTCACAAATCAGATCTCCCGAGATAAAACAATGGATAAATTGAAAGTAAATCTAAAACCTAAGAAAAGAGAAAAACTAAACTGAAATTAAAAGAGAAATTCTAAGCTAAGTAAATGGCGTCTATAACATGTGACAAGTGATCCTATTTATAGATTTTAGGTGGTCCTCGTCCTTAACCCTAGGTTAGCTGATGTTCCCGAGCTTTAAGTTTGATTGTGAGGACCGAAGTGCCTTCTGGCTCATATGAATTCTTATCCAAAGCTGATGTCGCGACATATCAAGATCGATGTCGTGACACGGAAGTCAGTATGCTCCTCTTCAGGATGTCTTCAGAGGTATGTCACAACACCATTAGGTTGTGTTGCGACGTCGAAGGTAGTCTCAAAATTTCTCCATTCTGCTCCCTATGTTGCGACATCGAATCCTCCGTTTTGTGACATAACGACTAGTATTGGTTTAGCACGTCTTCTAATGGTCTCTTACACACTCACGAAGTTTATTAGCTCACCCTTAGGCCTCATTCGGCCCCTAAGGTCAATAAAAGACTCGATTTGCATATTTTAATAAATTTAATTAAACTTACTAAAACATAATTAAAACCTAATGATAATGCTTGTTTTCAAGCTTCTAAAATGCAAAAATTAGTTTAATTTGCTACACCGAATTACGACAAATCAAACTCCCCCACACTTAAGTCATTGCTTGTCCTCAAGAAACACAAACAAAAAAAAAAAAGAAGAGATGACCTTTGAGCAAATATAATACAAGTGTTGACTTTGGAGCACATGACTAGGCATTTCATATTCACGAATAGCTTTGACATGACGAATAATTGATTTACCACTTTTAACCTCAAACATCTAAGTTTAGTGCATTACAAAGTATACAAGCATTAAAGGCCTCACATGTAGGAATCCATCAACAAATCATACAAGCAATTTGATTATCCTAGTATGATACAAATAACAAATTATGTGATTGTTTAATATAATCATTTATGCATAAGGATATTTATGTCACATAGGGCTTTTCGACTTGTATCGTTATGAGACTTAGGACAGGTATGGACTTCAAAAACACTAAGCATCAAAGGATTAAAAACACGAAAATAGTTTGGCACATCATATCGATCCCTATTTTCCCCCTTAATGACCCTTACGCTCACTGCCTTATTTCTCCTTCTTTCACCTTCCTTGTTTCTCCACATAGAAAATCATAGCATGACATAGTAACTACTGCTAGCCTATGAGTTTTTGTGCATTAATGAACGAGTTTTTCAAATTCATGTGACTTTGTAACTTTCTTTTTCAATTCATCTCACTCATAAATGCTTTTTGCTTTTCAAGAATTGTTTCTACTCGTATTGATATTCTTTTTTATTTTTTTCTTTTGTTCTGCACTTTTTAGGCTAACCTATAATTCCTATATCACATCAATCTTTCTTATTTCACTCTATTTTTACAAAATCCACTGTGATGTATCTACTTAACCCTCAATATATATGGCCAAACATCTATAGTCGTGTAGTTCAAGACCAAAGAAAAAGGGTAAATACAAATTATCGTTTCAGGCCCGGGTTTTGTAATGAGGTTCATCAAGAAATGTTTTTAGGCTCAAAAAATGGTACTAAAGGTGAATAGATATAGGTAAACATTTTTGGTCTTGATGTGTTCCAAACAATGCCTTAGGTCATCCATTAAATATCTCAATATGCATAAATTTAATTAACTAACAAACTCAAATTCAACCATTTATCATTCATACTAGCTTACCCATTTCCTTGTATTTTTTATATCATATGGTATAGTTGATTGCTTAATGCCTATTTACAGTAGTCTAATAATAAAAAATTTAAAATCACCTATCATCATGCCGGATTTATTTATAAACACAAGCAACCTATGTACATGCTCCTTATCAATCCCATGTATTTCTACAAGCTCAAGGACACAATTGAAAAGAAAAAAACATAAAAATTTAGACAAATTTTCTATGTTACCCCCCACACTTTAGTTAACACACTGTCCTTAATGTGTAACCCATTAAAATATAAGGAAAGAAGTCACCTGATTGATCATGGTCGTTCCAGCTGCTATTGGTGAGTGCTTCCTCCTTTGCTCACTAATAGTTCAATTGGTTGTGTTTCCTTCATGTGGGGTTATTATATAGAAAATCAAAACCAAACTACAACACAGAATATCTACAAATTTATTTTTACTCCTACTCCTAAAAACAAATTAAAATCATCCAAAAATTTAATATAATAAAAAACAACATTAAGTTCTAATCATCCTCCTTATCATTCATCTCATCGCTTCCATCTTTTTCTCTTTCCTCTTCACTTTCATGCTCTCCTTTTTCTTATTCGGATGGCGTAGCCCCAAACATGTCTAGCGTATAATTGAGGACTCTGATATTGTTTTGCCTTAAAAATTCTTGAAATATTGGCCTCGACTCTTGCATCCACTATATCATCCAATCCAGTTTAGGATGACTACTCTCACCAACTTCATGTTGAGCTTGTGCCAACCCTTGTAAGGAAGTTGGTGTAGTTGACGCTTCTTGTTGTTTTTTGTTCCAATCTTTTATTTGTTTAACTCGTAGTTCTACGTACTACTAGAACAAAGTATCACCAATAATACTTCGAGATGGTTTTAGTGACTACTCAATGGATGTCATAAGAATGCCTGCTCTTTTGTATCAGGTCATCACTAAGTGGGGAAAGAACACTTGTAACACCTCTTACCCGTATTCGACGTCGGAATAGGGTACGAGGCATTACCGAAATTACAAATTTATTTATCAGACATTTTATTTCATTTAGCATTTATAGTTGAAACCAATCAAAATCAAACATATTGTCCCTTAAACATATTTATTTTTTTCTCGTCATGTCTTACATAAATTTATTACTCGTCTCAACATACTTAATTATCTTGTATTAACATATTAAAGATAATCACATATTTACATATCATGAAAAATATCATTCAATTATCTCTTCTTCATAAACATAAATAAGTTCATTTATCATATCAATATTTCACGTACCATCAACTCATATTTTCTTATATCATATAATTAAGTTACACAAACTTACCTGGCTAAATTTGTAGAAATATCAAGATTCAGGGTCATTTTGGAAATTTTCTGTTTTCATCGATTTTTCAATCGATTTTAATCTAAATTAACAATTTCATTCTATTTTTGCAATTTTAAATAATAAAATAATCTATTTCATGCAAACTGGACAATTCCACATTTTTACAAAATTAATCGTAAAGTTTTACTTTTATTCAATTTAGTCCCTAAGTCTAAAACATTACAAATTAGCCATGCTAGCTGAATATTCATACATATTTTCCTCCTCCTCCTCTCCATTCCACATCCTTAATGTATATAACATGCTATAAGTAACATTATCAATAATTTCATTAATTACTCATAAGTATATTCAAAACTGTCCATTTGAGTTATAGTCACTAAATTATTTATTTCCAGAGCTACAGAACTCCAAATGAAGAACTGTTAATTTTTCCTAAAACTAGACTCACATATATTCTTTCCATAAAATTTTTAGAATTTTTGGTTTAGCCAATTAGTACAGTTTATTCTTTAAAGTCACCCCTATTCTGCTGTCTGGCAGTTCCGACCCTTCTTCACTAAAAATTAATTATCTTTTTATATAGATTTCATATGATGTTATGGTTTATTCCTTATAAAACTAGACTCATTAAGGAATCTAACCATATAAATTATGTTAAAAAATTATTTTTATACAATTTTTAGTGAATTTCTAAAGTAAGAACAGGGGATCACAAAGTTATTCTAAACCAGTCTTACAAAAATCCAAATATCTCAAAATGTAGACTTCCTTTACTTTCTCTGTTTCTTTTATATGAAAATAGACTCAATAAGCTTTAATTTCATATCTCACTTGACTTCTAATTAGATTTATACAATTTTTGGTGATTTTTCAAATTTAGACAACTGCTGCTGTCCAAAACTGCTTTAGTGTAACATGTTGATTTCTATTTTGTCCCTAATTCCACAATTCATACAATTCAGTCCTTGCTGGATTAACCCCTCAATTGAGTTAATTTTCTCATTTAATACTTTTATCTATCATTTTAAACTACTTCATAACCTTTGAAATCAGAATTTTAACACTAGGCCTTAATTTTAGCTATTTCACAATTAGGTCCTAAAACCAATTTCCATCAATTTCACTTGATTAAATCATCATATAACAAAATTAAAGCTTCAATTCAATATTTATTCATCATATTCTTCCAGCACTAATCCACATAAACTTTAAAAATTAGCCATAGAATCAAAAACTAATGAATTAATAAATTGGACCCAATTGTAAAGTCCAAAAACATAGAAATTTCAAGGAGAAAGCAAGAATTAAACTTACATGAAGCTTGAGTATGAAAACCAGCTTGAACTCTCTCCCATGGCTATTTTTCAGCTGAAGAAAATGAAGAGAAATGAAGAGAATTCTCCATATATTTCAATTTGATCCCTTTTTATTTAGCTAATTTTGAAAATTTTCCAATTTTCCCCCATTTTTTCTTCTTTCTCTTCTCTTCTTCTTTCTTTCCTGCTCTCTGCTTCTTCGTTTGGGTTTTTCTGTTCTCTATTCTCTTTTTGTTTGTTTTTATATATAATAATATAATATAAATAATATAATATTAAACATAAAAAAATCTCAGATTTTCTTCACAATAACCGCCTCAATTAAACAAAATGGCTTAATTGCCATTTTGGTCCTTTATACTTTCTCTAATCTATAATGAAACTTTTACACCTTTTTCAATTTAATCTTTTTCATTTAATTACATATCCAAACGTTAAAATTTCTCAACTAAACTTTAATAATAACTTAATGACACTCCATAAATATTTCTAAAAATATTTATGGCTCATTTTATGAATTCGAGATCTCAATACCTCGTTTTTGGCCCAATTTTTCTAATTAATTCTTTTAGTTCACAAAATTCACTAATTTTAAAATATTTCTAAAATCACACTTAACTTATAATTATCGATTAACAAAGTTTCCTAACTTTTTCGTCAGATTTAGTGATCTCAAATCACTTGTTCCAACACTATTGAAATTGGGCTGTTACAACACTCCCACTTCATGGCCACTAATACATCTCTTCATGTTTTAATGGATCCACTTTCCAATACACACCTGCTTTTTTTACAAAATAGCATACAGTAAAACTGCTCGAGAGGTATTAACATTAGATACATTTAAGGTAGGGACTATTCATGTAACACCCCAAACCTGACCTAGAAGTTAGGCCCGAATCTGGCGTGTCACATGGAAGTGTTTTTTTTTTTAAAACCATCTTTGGGATTGTTAAAATCTTGTTTGAGAATTATAGCCTCTTCGTTAAAACCCAAAACACTTAAGCAATTGTTATCTACTTGAAACATAATTATCTTTAAAAAAACCTTTTTGGTTGCGAAAACATATTTGAAATAAACAATTCACGAAAATATGACGTTTGGAAATAGAGTTGCAGAAGCATTTTAAAAACATTGCCGAAACGTAGATAAAATATAAATATTTTTGAGAAGTTGATTGATGAGTCGAAAATCGAGGTAGTGAACTTTAACCGTGACTTTTGAAAATGTCGTTGATAATTTGAAAGAGAATTTCCGAGTTAAATCATTCGTAAAAGTTTGTTATGAAAACCATTTGTTAATCTATTTTGGAAAACCTTTATTTAAGATTTTAGAAAAATCCCCATTTAAAACAATTCGAGCAAAATACTAAGTACGACAAAAACATAAGCAAAATAAATATATCCCAGAGGCCTTATTACAACATAAAAACCCAAAATAGTAAAAGTAATAAAGTAAATGTAAATGGAAATCTAAAGTTCAAAGCACCATTTCTGAGGTATGGCCTCCACCGAGTCATCCATGGCCCCAAGTCCTCATCACTGAGCATTACCTACAAGGGTTAAGAAAGGGGGGTGAGTTACAAGAACTCAGTGTATAATCCCCTTATCGTCATCCACTGGGTTTAAACCCATTTAGCAAAAACTTGGGCCTGAGCCCATAAAACAATAACTTGGGCCGAAGCCCATTTACAATAATAATGTATCAAATATAACATGTGTATGAAATGCAATTCCCAAACCAAACCTAGTAATCCATCCGCTACACACCACCCGTACCAACCAAAACACCTGTGGGGATCAAGTCAACCCACCCCGTCAACACACCAATCGCAGGCATTAAGCCATTTATAACAAATATAATTGTGGACAAGCCACCAGAATAACAGAATTTACGTGGCATTGCCACTATACAGATTTGTGGTAGAGCCACCAGAATTATGTGGCAGAGCCACCAGAACTTCTCTTCAAATTTATCCCATCCCATGCAAATCATGTATATAATGCATAACATATCACAATATAACAACCATAATTTATTCGGATATTTATTACAAAATTATGGCCCATTATAACAATTTAACAGATCAGTCCATATATCAATTTAACAGATCGGCCCATATATCAATTTATCAAATCGGCCCATGTATCAATTTATCAAATCGTCCCATATATCAATTTATCAAATCGGCCCATATATCAATTTAACAGATCGGCCCATATATCAATTTATCAAATCGGCCCATGTATCAATTTATCAAATCGGCCCATATATCAATTTATCAAATTGGCCCATATATCAATTTAACAGATTGGCCCATATATCAATTCATCCCATTAGGGGCATTTTCGTAATTCGGTAATTTACACACTAAGGGTAATTCGGTAATTTCGCAATCCAGACTTAACTACTAATTTGGGCATAACACTTTAAACTGTCCATCTGCGTCGTACTAACTAAATTGACTATAACTTGGGTTAGGAATCTCGAAATCTAATTCCGTAAATTTTTGTTGAAACTAGACTCATATATCTTCTTACTAAAATTTTTCCAGAATTTTTTTCTTAACCATTTAGTACAGTTTATTCCTTAAAATTTCCCTTGTTTCACTGTCCAATGATTCTGACCTCTCTTACCTTAATTTCAAATATCTCACTGTACGGTTTTCATATATTGCTCCCACTTGTTTCTAATGAAAATAGGCTCGCTAAGGAATCCATACATATAAATTATAACCCATAATTCACTTTGTACAATTTTATATGATTTTTCCAAAACAGATCAGGGAACCACGAAGTCAATCAGAACCAGTCTCACTAAAATTAACATATCTCAGAATATAAAATTTCTTTTCCTTCTCTGTTTCTTCCATATTAAAGTAGACACAGTAAGATTTAATTTGATATCTTATTCACTTTCTAGTTCCCTTTCTCCTATTTTTCACAATTTTTCAAAAACACGTTATTGCTTCTAACTGAAACTGTTTTATTACAAAATACGATTACCACTACGATCATACGCACGCCCGAGTGATCACGGATGCCGGTTTTTGGTTTTCTTCGGTATTTCGACCGATTCATAGAATATTTCATTCAAACTTTCAGAGAAGTGTGAGAATACACACCATTTCAGATATGTATACGGAAGGTACGGGATTACACACCTGATTTTGATTTCCTAAAGAACCACTCGTCGTTGACCTAGGACAATACCAACCAAATGTTAGCCTCTGATTTTCAAAAGATTTCGTATCACTTACACTTGAATCACTTACCACTATGTCTGAAGGTAGAATATATCGAGTGATTTCGTCCCTAAAACATAATCGATTAGTCGAAACTTCGATCCGATTAACACAATAACCGAGAAGTGATATCGAATGGACTATGAAAAGACTCCTTACCTTAATCGATGATAATCCCAATTCCCACCAATTGATTTATGACTTGAGATGATTAGACAATGATGTGGTATTCGGCCAATCCACTAGAATACTACAAATAAAATATTATCAAGATGTGAGGGAGTAAGGGAGAACATCATTTCAGTTTTAGAATCAAGATGAAACAACCAAATAATGAGGGACTCTCATTCGGCTAAAGAGAAAAAAATGAAAAATTTGAATAAAAACACTTACCCGGTTTAATCAAGAAAGAAAAGACCAACTTGGAAGATGGAGAAGATGATCAATTAGGCTAGGTGGTTTCGGCAAAACAAAGAAAGAAAAGTACTCACTAATGGCTTTAGAGGTTCGGCAATAGGAGAAGAAATTGGAGAAAGAAAAAGACACCAAAATGCTAAGGAGAAAACAACCTCTCAAGCATAAAAAATTTGCCAATTGCCTATAGAAAATTTGGCTATCCTCTCCCTTTCCCAAACCATTATCATCTTTACCAAAAGATGAACATAAACCAAATAAAACCTTTCCAAAACATCCCCCACGAAAAATGCCAACATGCTCCCTCAACTTGCCTTTTTCTTTTGATTTCTTTCCCTATCCTCATCCTTTCCTTATTCCCTTAGCCACCTTGCCAAAATTAAAAAGTCCACCTTGCCTAAAATACTACCTTGGCCGGGAAAGAACACAAAAAAATAGTCAAAATTTTGCACCAAGTGGGATTTGAACCTCTTCCCTTAAAGCCTTTCATGTGACACCACATCCTCTTTACCATATGCTCATTTATACAAGCAAATTGCTCTCTTATTTCCATAAGCCTTGATGCCACTTACTATCTCTCCTTAATAGGCTTAAACACAAAATTTTTGCTAAGGCTCCAATTCAACCCCGAGCCTTCTTAGAACTCCGTAACTTTCCAAATTCACTTAACTAATAAGTCCAATTTGCAATAATGCCATTCTCTTGTTCTCAAAAATTTTAAACACTCCTACGCCCAAGGCTCAATGGGCCCAATCCTACTAGGCCCAATTTCGGGATGTTACAATTCATGTGCACATAAATTGAATCCACATTTTGGCCTCTGGGAACATGATAGCTTGATTGAAAGAGGTTCGGATACTAGCATATAGGTGATATTTCCATTCTCTCCTTCCCTCTGTTAAGTAATTTATATTTTTTTTCCATATTTATATCCCTAAAGTATTCCAGATCGATTTCATCGATAAAATCTTGGTCATAGAATGGAGCATTGTAAAAATCACAAATAATTTGAGGGGTTACTTTAACTTCAATCCTCCGCACAGATACAATATCCCATATATGGTCATCAGTATTTCTAGATTCGTGATCCTGCAAAGATGCATAGAATTCTTGAACTATCGGAGCCACGGAAAAATCTTTCGGGATTGTCCAAAAATCTTCCCACCTATGGTACCGAAATGGCCATATCTCCTTACAAATAATCATCAACGGATCAAATCCCCTTTCTTGAATGAATGTTTTCCCTTGAAGTTCATTAAAATATTTTTCAACATTCGGGTTCACAAAGCTAGAGGGATTTTGAACTGTCGATGGTTCCAGTTCGTTAGTTCGTCTAACTTCTCTAGGAGGCATTATCGTTAAACTAAGAACTAAAGCAAAATATCAAGCAAAGAATTTTAATGGAACAGTAAAAGTCTAAGTTAGGAACCCTTAACCTCGTAGAAGTTGTTTAATTACTCGTTTCGTATGGCGTCTATTGTTCCCTTGAGTGTTCCCATTTTTTGTTGCACCAAGGATGATTGAGAGATTGAATTTTAAACAAATTAAAAATAAGAGGTGAAAATGGATTTTAGGGTTTAAAGGGTTTTAAGATATGTGGAATGCTTAAGAGGATTAAAGGGTTAAGAAAGGTTTAAATAGGTGAATAATGAATTTTTTAGGTTAAAAAGTATGTAGTTAGATGGTTAAAAATTTAGTTAAAATGGGTTTTAAATCCACTGAGTTGCGCTTAGCGAGTTGGGTCACCTAAAGAAAATTACAGCGACATCGTGACACAGAGGTTCTGTGTCGCAACATCCCTACCAGTACACCAACCTCGCAGTCCAAACCAACTTGGGGTGAAGGTACTTACAGATAGGCCATACTAGTTTTAGGTTAATTCCTACCTTGATGACTTCCTAAGGTTATCAAGCCTAGGGTTTAGGTTCTTCCTTTCTCAAACAACTAATCTGTTGTGTAACCTTATAAAACAGTTAATAGATCATACCTCCACTCGTTAATCCCCCATAAAAGGATTAGTTCCTCATGGTTTTCATAAACAAAATAGAATTGATATAAAGAGTAAACATGATAAATGAATCGAAAGTATAGAGTTTAAGAAAAACATGATTTGTATTAAGAATGAAAACGAATCCACAAAGTTTGATTGTCTCCACAAATCAGATCTCTCGAGATAAAACAAAGGACAAATTGAAAATAAATTTAAAACTTAAGAAAAGAGAAAAACTAAACTGAAATTAAAAGAGAAATTCTAAGCTAAGTAATTTGTGTCCATAACATGTGGCAAGTGAGCCTATTTATAAATTTTAGGTGGTCTTCGTCCTTAAGCCTATGTTAGTTGACGTTCCTGAGCTTTAAGTTTGATTGTTTGGACCAAAATGCCCCCTGGCTCGTATTAATTATCGCCCAGAGCTGGTGTCGCAACACATCAGGACCTATGTCACACATAGAAGTTAGTATGCTCCTCATCAAGATGTCTTCAGAGGTATGTCGTGACATCGAAGGCAGTCTCGAAATTCCTCCATTCTGCTCCCTATGTTGCGACATCGAACCCTCCATGTTGAGACATAATGACCAATACTGGTTTAGCACACCTTCTAATGGTCTCCTACACACTCACGAAGTTCATTAGCTCACCCTTAAGCCTCATTCGACCCCTAAGGTCAATAAAAAACTCAATTTGCATATCTTATTAAATTTAATTAAACTTACTAAAACATAATTAAAATCTAATGATAATTCTTGTTTTCAAGCTCCTAAAGTGCGAAAATTAGTTTAATCTGCTACACCGAATTATGGCATATCAGTCATCATCTTCTTCAATTTCATTTCCAAAACTGAAACCTCCATTGCTGTTAACTTAAAGGTTCGGTCAACCATTTTTCTTTGTTTGTAAATGATTTTTGAGCCTATTTTTAGTAATTTTTATATTTTTGAGATCGTTGTAGCTTAATTTAGCTAACTTAATGACTAATTCGTTAAACTGTTAGATGATTTGATTTATGCCATTGATAATTTTTTTTATGTTTTTGAAGTTTAATGATAAATTTATAAGCTTGATAGTTAAGTAAGGCAATTTTGTTAAGTAACTTTGGTTGGTTTTGAACTTAAAGACCTAATAGTTATAATTTCAAATTTTGCATGGTTTAATTGCAAATATCATGTTGTCTAAGGGTTGTAGAGGGACCATAAAGAATTTGGCACTAATATTTTTGGGTTAATTGTGAAAATTTTGCAGGTTTTGACATAAGGACTAAATTGCATAAAAGGTGAAATTTTTGGGTAAATTTGTATAATGATAATAAAAGGGTTTATATGCATAAGTTTAATTGTTTAGGTTTTTTTAAATGATTAATTGAATTAAAATTATTATTTAGATCAAGAAACGAATCAACCAGACAGAAAGGAAAATTAGCGGAGTAAACATCGGTGTCTTGTTTATAACCATTTTTGATTAAGTAAGTTCGTTAGTTATTTAAACTAATTAATTGTTGTTTTGTGATTTAATACCTATATATATATATATATATATATATTGTGATTGAGTTTAATTGCTTGATAAATGGTAACTGATGAAATGGACTAAGTTGGAATGTTAATTAAGTTAAAAGTTATGTATGAAAACGGGAAACAACATAGATGAATTTTTGTGATGAAATAATGTTTATTTGATTAAATGATATATATATATGAAATGTGGCTCGTGTGAGCCTTGTGAATGCTTAGGATACAAATGACATGTCATTAGGTTTATTACCGTTCTGGGTGTTGGTCTTGGAAGTCCTATCGATGGCTAAGATCCTACATCTGTTGTAGATTCTTCATAACTCGTGTGAGCAGCATCGTGTAGCCTAACATCTCGACCCACAGCTCGTGTGAGCAGGCCTATTTCACAGCTCGTGTGAGCATTTATCGTCACAGCTTGTGTGAGCATTCTCCCACATATCCAATGTTTTTCTTTGTGGTTTAGCGGGTGTAAATTGATATTTGAACGTGTTATACGAGATGATTATATGGAAATGGATTTATGAAATGGATATTTGAAAATGAAAATGATAAAATTAGAAGAGTATGTGATGGTTGATTATATGCCAAATGTATTTATTTGTATATATATACTACAACATGATAGTGTTATATGTTTTTTATATGAGCTCACTAACCTCGTGAGATTTGTGATGTGTATAGGAGATAAATGACCTCATGGTCTTGATTATGAAATTATTTATGAAATGTTTAAATTACATTCTATATGGTAAGTTAAAGTTTAATACAAGCTTACTAAACAATGATTTGCTTATGTCTTTTGTGTTTGGTTTCTTTGTAGATTATCAGAAGTTTTGGGTCATTTAGAAGTCAAGTTGGAGCTCACACTATCTAGTCAATGACTTAGTAGTAAAACAAATTCGCAAATATTTATTAAAAATATTTACAAAGTTAGTTGTGTGGTTAATTAGGTTTTGGCTAGGTGAATTAGCTTGAATTATGGATAATTAGGTATAAGGACTAGATTGAATATAGTGTAAAAGTTTAATTATAGATTAAAGAAAATTGAAGGGACTAAATTAGCAATTAAGCCATAAGTGACAAGTGTGTGGTAATAGTGAAATACATGTGGTAAAATAAAATACATATATTTAAATAATAATTATCTATTTACTTATTATTTAAGTAAATGTTATATTATATTATATTAATATATTATATTATAATAAAAGAATAAAACAAATAATGAAACATAAAAGAAAAATAAAAAGAAAGAATAGAATTGGGAACGAAACAGGGGAAAGAAAGAAGAAAAAGAAAGAGAAAAATTAGGGTTTCAAGGGTTCAAACTCAAATTGGTAAGTCAATTTAGTCCCATTTCTTGAGAATTTTATGTTTTTAGAATCTTAGAACAAAATATTACTTGATTTATGTTGAAATTTTAGAAGCTAGTAGATTTTTAGAAGTTGTTCATGTTAAATAAATTGAAGTGTTAAGGGTTAAATTGATAGAATTTCAAGTTAGAAGTGAAAAAGGGATTGAATTGTAAAATGAATCATAAGTTTTGAGTAATATGGACTAAATTGAGAGAATTTTGAAATTAGGGTTTATGTTGAAAATTTAAAAGTCAAAATTAGTCTAAAGTGAGATTTGAATGAAAATATGAAATTAGTTTTAAATAAAATAAAGTCAGTTTTGCTTAGGGACTAAATTGAAAATGTAAGCAAAGGTTGAGTATAAATTGAAATATTCAACATGAAATTGTAGTCTATTGATAAATTTTAATTGTTTCGATTTTCGTAGCTAATGTTGAGCTAGAGACCTCGGCTAGGAAAGGAAAAGACAAGGCTAACGAGGAATAGCTCGGGAATTACAGTTTGTATTTCTATAATCCGAACTTAATAATTAATTGTTGAATTTATTACTTGATGTGTATGGTAAGTGGATTGAGGTGAGTAATTGATATTGTGATATTGAATTGAATTCAATAGATTTTATGAGCATATGTGAATATTTGAATTAGAATGAATATTGGTTGAAATTGAAAAGTGAATTGAAACCCTATTAACTGTATCGGGCTGAGTCGGATATAGTTGGCATGCCATAGGATTGGAAGTGTTCAGGGATACTTCGACTACGAGTTAATGAGACACTGGTTGTCACATTATTACTTCGGATAAATTTGATGAGGTACTAGGTACCAATTTACTTCGGCATTGCCGATGAGACACTGGGTGCCATACTGGTGTGTTTTGGTTGGATTCGTGTATCCGCCAAAGTCCGAGTCATGTTAATAGGGGTAAATGTAACACCCCAAACCCGGCCCAAACGCTACAACCGGATCTGGTATGTCACTTAAGGGATTTTACAAAACATGTCGCATTTGGAAAACAATTACTAGGTTTAAACATTTATACCGAAAACTTAATAATTCATTAATTCATATAAAATATAAATTACCTTGGTGAATTTTAAACAAAAACTATAATTTCATACATGTCTTAACTTAATTTAAAACATAAAACTTAAAAGCCCAGTAATAAAAGCCCAACATAAAACCAAAACATAAATAATAGTCTAGTGGCCCATGGCCTTATTACAAGGAAATTTAAAACCCATTAATTGAAAATATTAAAAACAATATTTTGAATAAAGTCTTCTGCTGGAATAGAATACTCTCTCACATGGCCACCTCGCGCTCCTCTCCAGCCCGGTCCGATGCACTAGGAGCTACTTGAAATTGTTAAAAAATTGGTTGAGTCGCGAGACTTAGTGTGCAACCCTTGTGAACCATTAGATTTGGGCCTTAGCCCCACAGAACAGAATAACAGTTTAATATATATATAACAAAAAAATTATGCAAGCCCAACCCAAATCCTAAGTTTCCATCCTCTACACGCCTCCTGTACCAGCCGTTCACACCATAGGGGATTTCTACAATCAACCCGCACCGCTACACGCCGTTGATGGCAGTCGTGCTGCTCATCGTTAGAGTTGTGACAGAGTCGCCAGGCTGAAATGGCAAAAAGCCACCAGAAACAGAGTTTGTGACAGAGTCACCAGGCTGAAATGGCAAAAATCCACCAGAAACAGAGTTTGTGACAGAGTCACCAGGCTGAAATGGCAAAAGCCACCAGAACAGATCACTTCCCCTTTTCATCAATTTCCCAACCCCAAGCATACAATGAAATCGTCATACAAAGCATATCGTTTTAACATGAATAATCACTGAAATAGGACAGAAGTCACTAACCTGTTGATCAGCCTTTACCCTTCAAGGGTTTTCACTTGTTATGCCGGGATTTCGGCATTTAGCAGAGTATAGCAGATTTATACATATGAATATATATTAGCAAACAGTCTAACAGTGAGAAAGGTTACACACCTGATTAATGTCGATGCCCTTGCTAGACCATCTACAACTTTGCTCAAAAAGCCGGAAAGATGTGAAAATAGGGCCTCTCCTATATTCGGCCAAGGGTTAGTAAATCCTGAATTTACACATTGAAGCTAATAGATCTTCTTACCTTGAAATCTCGAAAGTAACACGATTCGAGTGCTACCGATCTATAACTCAGAGATCTATGCAATTGACTCCACTAAAGTCCCCTTCAGATTTCGGCACAAGTAGGCACCACAGAAGTAATTCGGCAATCACAGGAGATGAGATCTAGGGATTTTGGCTTTTAGGAAAATCCCGAAAAAAGTATGAACAAGATAAGGCTAATGTGTCTTTGGCTTTTAAAATACTTGAGTGAAGAGTTTCGGTTTCTGACAGGAAAAGAGAAGAAGAAAAGAAAACAAGGAAGAGACTTGAAGATTTCTGCTAGGAAGAAAAAGAATGGAAAGAGTTTCGGCTTTTGAATCAAAGTGAAGATGAGGGAATTGGCTTAGAGATTTCGGCTTTTGCAGAGAATGAAGAGGAAGATGGAACTTTAGGAGTTTTCGGCTTTTACTCAAAGAAGAAGAGAAAAGAATGAGAGAAAAACCCAAATGCCGAAATTGAAGAAATATTCCCCCTATTTATAGAAATTTCGGCACTTACTTAACCTTGCAGATAAATCCTATCTTTTCTCCTTTATCTTAATCTACTAGCTCATCTAAAAGAGACTTAATTATCTCTAACTCCTCCCTCATTTATCAGCATATTATCCACATATTTTAATCATTAAAATCCCTAAATTTTAGCCTTTATCTGCTTATTATCCACATAAAATAAATTCCTAAATAATAGCCTTTATCTGCTTATTATCCACATATTTTAAACATTAAAACCCCTAAATTTTAGCCTTGTTGCCATCCATTCCACCTAATCCTAATGCCCAAAATTTAGCTAACTTAAATTAAAAGAATTGGGCTCCATGAAACTTAAATTTGGGCCCTTTACTCCCTTGTGTGGCGTCACCTCCTAAGATTGGGCCACAAGCCCACTTTGGTATTTTAAACATAGATACTACCTTCTAAACCCTATAATGCCCAAACAGATAATTTTAATCAAGGCCTCTGCCTAAGCCTGAGCCCAATTTGGACCCCTAACACGTAAATTAACACATTAAACATATCCACCCATTAAACACATAGGCCCAAAAATTCAGGATGTTACAGTAAATAAATGAATTAGCAATATGAATGATATTGGATGATTTTGAACATGAATTGGAGTAGGATATTGAATTGATTTATGAAATTAAAATGTATGAACCAATGGGTTCATGAAATGGTTATTGATATAGTGAGATGATATGTGTACCTTATTGAGAAAAACTATTTGAATAGCAATTATGAGATTGAAATAGTAAAATATGATAGTTAAAAGTATTATGAATGATGTGCTTATGAAATTGATTATCTATTTGAATGATTTTTGTTTTTTGTTATGTATGTTTAGATATATATAAATATTATAAATTTCTTGCTTAATAAGTATTCAGATTATAGAAATACAACTGAGTTTATACTCAGCATACGGTTTGTTTCCGTGCGCAGGTTAGGTTAAAGTCAAAACGTTGAATCAGCATCTAAAGCCGATCCCAAACTCAAAGTGGTGAAGTATATTTTTTTTTGGTAATGGCATGTACCTAGGATGTTGTGTTTGTCATCTTGGGAAATGATTGTAATGATGCTATAATATGAAATGGGTTGAATATATATATAAACATATGTATCATGTTTAAAACTATTAAATGATGTGTTTTAGTTGAAATTGGTATAAATTTAGAAATGGCTTAAATGATATTAATTTGAATTGTTTTGGATATTATATGTGAAATACCTATAAGAGTATATTGATTGGGCACTTAGGATGATTAATTTGACATGTTTTGAATGTATTTGAATGTGTTTTGTATTGGTTGAATGGTTGGTTTTTGAGTAGCTTGTAGTTTAAGTTTGCAGGGCTGGTAAACTTGATGTATAAGGCTCATTTTGAGTCCACATGACCTGGCACACGGGCGTGTGACCATACCGTGTGAGACACACGGCTTACACATGGGTGTGTAGATAGGCTGTATGTTCCCTGCATCTTAAAAATTTAAAACAGAATGCCCAGAAAATTGCATACTGGCAGAGACACGAGCGTGTATCTCAGCCGTGTGAAGCACACGGCCTAGCACATAGACGTGTGGCTGGCCGTGTGGCCTAAGTCAGAGAGTTATACAGGTTCGGTCACGGCCTGAAGCACGGACGTGTTTAAGGGCACACGGGCGTGTCTGTAACATCCCTTACCCGTGTTTAATGCCGGAACAGGGTACGAGGTGTTACCTAACTCAAACATATATTGACATACATTTCTGGGCCATAAAAGTTCGTTCAAATTTAAAACTTTTCAAACTTCCTCATAACGTCTTTAATATGGGCCTATGAGGCCCAAAACATACTTTAGAAATGGTTTGGTACTAAACCAGACACCTTAGAAAACTTTGAAATTTCACTAAAAATAAGGGCACACGCCCGTGTGGCAAGGGACACGCCGGTGTGGGCAGACTGTGTGGTCACACACGCCCATGTCCCTAACCGTGTAGATGTATTTATCAATTCGAACCTACATGGGTTTTCACACGGCTTGGCACATGCCCGTGTCCCTCACAAGTCCATGACACGCCCGTGTGCAAAAACCTTGACATTCTGTTTCTAACGTCATCAACCTAATAGGGTCATACGGCCAAGGCACACGCCCGTGTCCTTAGGCCGTGTGGTGAATTAAATTCCTAAATTCAAGTGCAGACTTCACACGCCCTAGGCACATGCCCATGTTCTATGGCAGTGTCTTACACACGGTTGAGACACACGGCCGTGCCTCAGCTCGTGTGGTTGCTATTGGACATTCTGTTTTGCCAACTTAGGGTGCAGGGGACACACGACTGAACTATACGCCCATGGGGCAAACTGTGTGTCACACACGACCTAGACACATGCCCGTGTGTCTGCCCGTGCGGACAATAACAAGGCTATTTTCCAAGCCCTTTTTGCCACCTTACTTGCACCATAATAAGCCACATAAAAACTTCTCATTCGTGCATTAATATACCAAAATACTCAACCATACAATTTGAACAACCATGAAAAACATCATCATTTTCATATATCAATAATAATTATTAGCCATCATCCATGGTCTTATACAAAATGTATTTATCTTCAAGGCAAGCCAACTCATTTGGCCAAAACAATATGACTTGACAAAAGACTGAGTCCTTATAATGCCATACTCAAAAAGATAAATCTAACTATATCAATGTTCCAATTGATAGTGTGATCGAGCTTACGACGTCCTTTGATCCCCGAGCTAGCTTGGCGATACTATAAGAAAATGGAAAGGAAAGGGAGTAAGCACAAAGCTTAGTAAGTCGCATGTAAATAATTAACAACAATTACCATGCATTATCATACTCATAACATATTATAAACTTGCACATGATTCTTGAATGAATAAAGGCATAACTTACTCATTTTCACCCTTAATAATCATACAACATAATTCAAGCTCATTTCTCATTAATCTCATGTAGGTACCTGTATCACTTACAATATAGTCATAACTTTTCTCACTTTTTGATACAAACTTTAATTTACCTGTTGAACCCATTGGAATACCAAAGGATATCCGATAAGCCTCACACAAGAGTGTAAAATGCCGATGCCATGTCCCAGATATGGTCTTACACTAGCTTACATATCGAGGCCGATGCCATGTCCCAAACATGGTCTTACACTAGCCCTCGTCTCAATGCAGATGCCATGTCCCAGACATGGTCTTACACTGGCTCTCATAATGTGGCCGATGCCATATCCCAGTCATGGTCTTACACTAGTACACATATCATCGCCAATGCCATGTCCCAGACATGGTCTTACACTAGCACACATATCACTCAAATGTCATGGCTTGAGTATCCAATCTATTCCCAAGGTTCAACTAGGAGTATATCACATCAACTTTCGTCATGTAATCATAGAAATAGTCAAACATTTCATGCAATATCAATTGTTTAATGCATAAATATAATAACGTTGTATATTACGTACAACTTACCTCGATATACAAAATATGAGCGACTAAATTGAATTAGTCTACTAGCTTTGTTTTCCCTTGGTCTAGGTCTGGACTCTATTTGTCTTAATCTATAATGATAAAATTCACTCATTTAATAACCACATTAATCAAGGCATTTCAAATTTCCTACTTTGGCAAAACTACTGTTTTGCCTTTCACATAATTACAGTTTTGCCCCTAGGCTCGTAAATCGATTTTAATCAAATTTCCTCCTTTAGCAAGCCTAGCCGAACATTTATTACTCTTATAGCAACTCACAATATCAATTGTTTCACACATTTACTACCCATTTTACAACCTTTACAAAAAGGTCCATATTAGGTGTTTTCATGGAAACTCCTTTCACAAAAGTTGTTTATTTAACAACCAAGTTTCATTTTATTCCATAAAAATTCAGCAAACAACACTAATTTTCTCATGGAAAAACCCTAGACTCTCAAACATTTTTCAAAATAGTCCCCTCATTAGCTAGCTTAAGCTACAAGGGTTCCAAAAGTACAAAAATTATCAAAAATGACCATCAAAAACACTTACTTGCAAAGGTTTAAGTTGCTAAAAATTTTCAAGCTTTCCAAAGCCCCTCTTTGCTAAAATTTTTGGGGGTTGTAGGAAGAAGATGAAAAGATGGTATCATTTTCTCTTTATTTTATTATTACTAGTCAATTTGTCACCAAAACCTCACCTACCCTTTGAAAAATCTCATTTTCTTGTCTCTATGGCCGGCCAACACATTCTTAAGGGCCTAATTGCACATTAAAGACCTTTAATTTAAACTATTTGACACCTTTAGCTAGTAGAACAAAACTTTTGCACTTTATGCGATTTAGTCCTTTTTCAAAAGTAAGCATAAAATCACTAAAATTAATGCATCAAAATTTTCATACACTCATATAATCATGCTATAACACATAAACTAATATTAGAATAAATTTCTCTGACCTCGGATTAGTGGTTCCAAAATCACTATTCCGACTAGGCCTGAAATCGGGCTGTTACAGTGTCCTTGGGCCACACAAGCGTGTGAGCCCTTTACTTAGGAAAAATTTTGAAATTTTACGAAAAATTTTCTGAACTTTCGATTAAGTCCCGATTTGTTTCTAACACGTGATTTGGGCCTCGAGGGCTCAATAAAGGGACATTATGATTAAATTATGATGTGTATGTTTATATTATTATATGATTGTTCGTATTTGTTCTGAAATGTCTGGTAATGCTCTGTAACCCTGTTCCAGCGACGGATAAGGGTTAAGGGGTGTTACACCTTGAAAATAATATCAATACTTTGAATTGGAAGAATGCCAAAATGTTATTGATAAATATTTTCGTATTAATACTTATTATAAAATATCGATACCTATTTTCTTGGTATCAATACTTATCCAAAGTTTTAAAGTTTTATAATTTAGTCCATATTTTCAAACTCTATCTAAATTTTAAGAGGTTTAAAGCTCATTTTAACTTCACGAAAATATGTACAACATGTTTTCAGATATGTATAACATTATTAGTAAATGTATAGAACTTTTTAATTTGTTATAGCATGTATTGCCCTGTTTTGACTGGTAATATCCTGTAACCTTATTCCGATAACAGAAATGGGTGAGGGTGTTACAAGAATGGTGAAACTACCGGGGTCCTTGAGTTTTGGTGGGACTTTTCTAGACACAACAACACTACACTCGGCATTAAGAGCGGATCACTATTCTCTTTGTATCTTCTTCTCCTAGACATCACTTCCTTAAGGAACTTGGAATATTATAGCACTTTTTTCTAGGACTTCAAGGAATGAGAGGTTGACGTTCAAAGCCTTAAACATCTTGAAGAAGTCTAGACACTTCTTATTGTCTTGCTTTTTCTTTTCTTCTAGTTTACTCAGAAAAGGTATGGATGTTGGATTTGGTTGTGGTATTGGAATGGTTCTATCCTCCAATTCAGTTCGTGTGGGCTCACTCTCAGGTCTTTCCTTCTCTTCCATCCCATCTCCAACACTAGGAGTATGGGTGCTCTCATCCTTCTTACTCATTTTCTTCTTCCCACTAATTGGTTAGATAGGTTCCTTAACCACAACCCTGGATCTAAGGGCAATTGCTTTGGCATGTTCTTTTCCTTCCCTCTTCGGGCTTGGCTCAGTATTACTAGGCATGCTAGAATCTAAATTGTTTTGAAATAATTGCAAAACTTGGTCTAGTTGACCACAAATTTGGCACACATCAGCTTGAACCACATGCAAACCTTCCTCTACCTTACTTACCCTAAGCAACAATGAAGGTCACTACTATATGCTGATTTTCTTTCTTGCTTTGGGGGTGCCTTTAATGGTAATGGAGGTTGATAAGGTGCATTGGGTCTAGGAGGATTAAGGTTTTGGGCTCCTTGAATGGAGAGACCTCCTTTGTTCCCTTCCCACTTAAGGTTCGGATGGTCACACCACCCCGGGTTATAGGTGTTAAAGTATAGATTATATCCTCTATTTCCTACATAGTTGGCCTCCATTTGGTTGCTCTCATTTGCGTTTCCCCATAAGTTGCCTTCACTATCATGTCATGCATTAGAGTGGGTTAGAAGAGGCTGATTTTGAAGTTGTACCTTGGTTGAATTCATCTCTAATTGATTGAGCCTTTCGAGGACTTATTGATACTTGTCCTCGCTATCGACCACATTCACGATCGATTGTTTAGCTCTGTATATGAACCACTCAGCCGATCACATATAGGAATTCATTGCTATATCCTTGATAAGTTGGCAAGCCTTGGCATATGTCTTTTACATGAACGTTCCCGTGGACACTCCGTCAAGATTTGAGCACAAATTTCAATCTAAGCCATTATAAAAAACTTGAAGCTGCAGCCAATCTTGCAATCCATGATATGGGCACTTATGTAGCATGAGTTTAAAGCGCTCCCAAGTCTCGTATAATGACTCCCATTCCAATTGCCTAAAATTTGTAATATTCATACGAAGTTTCATTGTTTTTCTTGGGGGAAAATATTTTGCTAAGAACTTGCTTAATAGCTTTTCCTAAGAGTTGATGGAATCTATCAGCTATGAATCTAACCACATAAACGCATCACTAGTAAGAGAGAAAAGGAATAACTGAAGATGGATAGCGTCATTAGATACCCCATTATATTTAAAGGTATCACTAATGATTAGAAATCTCTAAAGATGTTGGTTCAGATCCTCATTCATTAACCCTCAAAATCGAAGGTTCACTTGTATCTTTTGGATCATTGTCGGTTTAATTTCGAAGTTATTAGCATTAATTGTCAGGTGGGTGTAGTGGTTGTTGAATCCCTACTTGCGAATTTTCGATAGGCTGATCTCTTTGTGGAGGTTGGGCGTCTCTTAGATGTTACGCCCTCCTCGCGTGTGTGACGATATGTTTCGATTCTAGCTCAAATGGTAAGACACCGTTACTGGTCCGAATCATACAACAGAAATAAAAATAGTTCAATCAAACGTTGATTCCCTAACAACGATGCTAATAACTTGATCGCCTCTCTCTCGATTGACGAGATAAAGGTAAATCAACACTTAGGAATTTAAAATAAGATAGAAAATCGCGATTTTACTACAAGTGTGACAGGTCAGTTGTAATATTTATAGTGTTACAATGAAACACTAGAATATTCCAAGGATCGAACCCATTAGAATCGTGGATTGAATCAATTTCTAAATGTTGTGCGTGTAAAATAAATAGTCTAACCAACTAAACTCAAAAAATTTATATTAAGACAAATCATAAAATTAATAAAAACTAATCTACTTTACTATTTAACTAGCAAGGACTAAATTGTAAAACATGCAAAGTTACGAATTAACTATTAAATAACAATCAGTGGTTGGTTGACATTGATGTGGTTACTAATCCTTGAATTAGGGATCCAAATCGCTTAAACTTCCGAAATGGCTTTGTTTTACCTCTTGGTCTCCACTTTACCAAGTTAGACAAATTAATCTGGATTATCTCTCGATCTCATCGGTTAACCTGAGACTAATGAATTGTTGCCCAACAAGATCTCCTCTCGGTCTCACTTGCCTTAATGTTCCCTCAGGGTTGTCAATCCTAAGTTTTTAAGCTTATTAAAATTAGTCCAATTTATTAGATTTGGTCATTCATCCAAAAATCAGCTCACCACATCTCCATCAACTAACCCCTTAAAGGTTTAACTACTCATGTTGGAAATAAAACTAACAACTATGAAAATGAAAAGCAAAGAATCCATTAAAGTAAAGCTTAATAAAAATATAAAAGTTGAGATTTTTGTGAAAAAAAAATCAAAAATGCATGTAAAGAAAAGCATTTAACAAGAAAATCTAAAGCAATAAACATAAAAGGAGCAAAATTTAACAAATACAAAGTAAAAGAAATTGAAATACATTAAATTAAATTTGAAAATGTCTTGCAACTAAGGTATATGGACTAAAAGTGCAAATAAACCTAAGCTAGCTACAGTGATAACTAACTTAGCTAACACTAAGAACAACTAAAATAAGAAGAAAATTTGCTAGTAAATGTAAAATCTATAACTAAGGAAATGAAAATAAAAAACCCTAGAAGAAGAAGAAGAAAAGCTAAGAGAAAACCTAGAGAAAACTAAGCCTAAACTAAGGTAATGTGGCCTCTTCTCTCTCTCAACCAAATTTTTTGGCTGATATAGTAGCTATCCTGACCCATTTTGTGTGCCAAAAAAACCATTGAACGGGTATTCACTAATTGGTGCTTCGGGTGGACAAAGAGTACCCTTTTTGTCTAATTTTGTCCCCTTATGATATCGGTATCGCGATACTAAGGAAGAGGATATCACAATACCTTCAATAGTTTCGAACATGAGGGTCTTCTTGGAGGGTGGATATCGCGATACCCAAAGTGGATATCGCGATACCACTAAAGGGTGGTCTCTAATCTTCGAGTCTGTTAGAGGTATCACAATCTCAAGGTTTGGATATTGCAATACCCTCTCCTTTGGTGCCATTTTTGCTCGTATGTATCCACCAAGTATGAGTTCACAGGTATGTATCCACCAAATGTGAGCCCGCATGACTATCCACCAAGTTTTTATGTTATATGTCTATCTGCAAGATTGCCTCAAACTATCCGAAATATGTTCATACGCAAGGCTATCTTCAGTGAGTTGTTTCTGTGCGAGTTGAATATTATCCTAACCGCTCTTTTGCTAGTTGTAGCTCATGTGCAAGTTGTTCATCATGCAAATCTTTTTATATGTGTAAGATGTGCAGAAGCACGTGCCATGCTAAAGTGAGTGTGGCACCAATCTGTGAGCTATTCCAAGGTAAGCTGTGTAGATGTGTGCGCTATGTGAATGTGCAAGCTTTGTCTAAATGGGATCTGTGACAGGCCTACAAGCTAGCCAATGTAAAGGAAAGTATCAAATCAGCTAAAGTTGTAGATATGTTGGTCGATTTAAGTTTATACTCACTATCAAGTTGTTCATCTCCTACTCTTTTACGATAGATTATTATGTTATTAAAAAGAGAAAAAAAAGAGTAGAAAAGAATATATAATCATAAATGGAGTAGGTTACAATGCCAGGCTCACTAAATTCAACATGAAATTACCTCGTTCCTTTATCTTGTTTTCAAGAAGAAATCTATTTGCGGGAAGTGGGAGAGGGACTAAGCCAGAATCTTCAAACTTGTTATGAGCCTGTTTTCGTTTGTAGCATGTACATGTTAAGGAAATCTATAAACCCGAGTTCTTATGCTCATACTTGTTATGTTTTTGAACTACGAAGATGATGTATTAATTTTAATGTCTTAAATTATGTAAAAGATGGATTTTTATAAGAGTATCTCACTCTAGTATATGTAGTTTATTTTGGCTAGCCTTTATCGAATTTCGAGTAATGTATGATATTCTACAAGTTGTTTGTATGCACGTGTTAATGCTTCAAGTCAAAAATTAAGCTTTGTGTAACCTCCCCGTTGGTTGATCGTTTGGCCAGGCGTTGGGTGGGGGTGTTACAAGTTTCGACCCCTTCATAGCTTTCCTTTTTTTCTTCTAGGTTCCTTCACCCACATGCTCTACCAAAAAAAAAAAAACTATAAGCCCAATTCCCTCCAAAGAAGTTACCGACGAGTTTCTAAACTTCAAAACGTTTTAATGGGTTGTCAATATAGTAATATCGTAAACTAAGTGCTTTCATTAGCCAATTTGTCAGTTTAGTCATTAAATGTTAGTTTTGATAAGATGTAAATCATATTTAACATATAAATTAAAATTTAAACACGTTTATATATATTAAATAAACAATGTGAATTTGACTTGTTAAAAAATAGACTTTAACCGCATTACTTATTTTTTTAACACGTTATATTCAAATTATACGAATAGACACATGTAAAAAGTTTGATTTATGTATGCTTTATTGTGAAATTCAAGCTAACATTAAATGCTTAATTAGGTTGATGGGACAATCTGATTGATATGATACCAATATTTCAAAGACTCAATTAAAATATCTTAAAGTTTCAAATCAATTTAAAATATGAATTATAGTTTGTAGATGCTTGTTTCGGGTAAGTAACTATTCTATATAGGAGCACCTTTAGAAACAATTACCTTTGGGAACAACTACCTTTTGGGAACTACCTTTAGTAACTATTCTTAGACTGTTCCACTCCTGGGATGTACTAGGGAGCATAGTTTAGAGACTCAGATGCAAAAATGGTAAGAAGCTTACTTAACTTTTCTTTGAAATACAAGTACTTCATTCTTATTTCTTTAATGAACAAACGATGAATGCTAAAATAATTTAAGAGGGTGTAACTTTCATGTAACCGTTATCATACCCATTATATATAATTGACCTTCCATTTTCTCAAGTTCAAGTAACCCTTTTTAATCCCATTACCCACAATTTTAACACGTTCATGCCCATTTTCTCTTCATAATCATTTCCCTTTTAACTTATTTTTTCGAAGCCTATAAATAAATGTGAATGTTTCATTTAGAACTTTTTGATCTTTTGGCAAACTTGGCACTTTAAAATTCTCTCTGTAACTTTCTTTTTACAGTCATAACAATCATCGTAACTCTTATCTTTCTCAGTCGCTTATTGCATCCATCACCAATACCTATTACCGAACTTGTTCTTTAAAGTCTACTCCAATCTTCTTCTCCATCATCTTTCCACAACATTTCGTTTTGTTAGATCGTAACTTTTCCTCACTTTTTCAAAATATCCTTTTACATAATTTAAGAAAGTTTAATGAAATTAATCCATACTGAAAAGAGCTAGCAATTTGAATGGTAGGAACAATGCTAGGGAGAAGAGATTACTCAACAAAACTCCTTTAAGGCCTAGTTTAGAAATACTTTTTAAAAGTATTTTTTGGAAAGGAAAAAAAATACTTTTTGAAGAGAAGCTAAAATTTTCAAGTTTTGAAAAAAGTGTTTTTGGCAAATGTTGACTTGAAAGAAATACATTTTTTTATAAAAAAATAGCTTGTTTAGGAATATTTTTGTTCTAAAAATACTTTGTCTCAAACAAGTATTTTAAAATCAATACTAATGGAATTAAATAATTTATGGAGTTGCGTCCAAGTACTTTCAACTTATGGTGAATGCCATTAAAAATTGCAATTTTTGGCTGCTATCAGGTAAAAAGAATTTTAACGGTATGAAAACGGGACAGTAACGTAGGAGATAAATAATGGTTGTCGAAAGCCCAATAAGATCAGTTAAATCGGCCCAAAATAGACGTTGGATTTCTTTTCCTAATTAAAGATAAGCTTAAATAAAAAATTAGCCCCAGCACTTTTCTATTTAGACATCTAAATTATTATTATTTATTAAAAATGGTATCTAAGCTTTAATTCCTTCAATTAAAAGGAATTCTAAAACCAATTAAAATGTGATATGTAGCATTTTTAATTAAATCCACCTCACTGTTCTTGGAGGATCAGTCTGTTGGGAAGACCAGTATAATCACTCGCTTCATGTACGTTCTGCCTTCATCGACGATGAGCTCAAGTCTTGGGAGTTGGGACGCTGATTTCGTCAAGGTCGATCAAGCCATGCTCTTCGACCTAATCCTGGTACCTCTGCCTTTCTTTGATGAGGATTTAAAGTTTATTTCGAAATTTATTTATATCTAAGGGTATTTCTTTTTCCTTTCTTAAAAATTTTCAGTCTGCTTGAGAACATGCATGGGGTTGTTCTTTTTCTTCTTCTTCAACTGTTATGTTTTGTCCAATAGTTCTAATGTTAATATATATTTTTCTTCATTAATTATCAGCCTGTATTTCTGGATGCGATTTTGCTACATTGAAGTGGAACATGTAGGAAAACAGAGATCCTGCTAAAGTCAAGTTAAAGAGCTTCGATTCATGTTTATTACAGTGCAACTCAGAACTCGTGGATCCCGCTATTTTTTATCTATTGCCAAGCTACCACTTTTACGGCTTATAGCAAATGAATTTATTGAAGTGGGAGAGGGGATGGGGCCATGGGAACTTGGTGTAAGAACACTGGTGAGGAGCAGCTGTAAGGGTGGAGGGATAAAAAAGACAATGAAACGAGGGAGAGGAGAGAAGGGAAAAAAATATTAATATTAAATTTTTATTTAATAAAATGCCATGTGTCATTTTGAGAGTTACTTTTACGGAGTTAACAGTTTAGATCAAAATTAGTAATGGAAGTAAAATTTAAATATCACATTTTAATAAAAGAAATAATTTAAGTACGTAAGTGAAAAAAACTATAATTCGGGTCAATTTTTTATTTAAGCCTAAAAAGTAACTTGACAGAAATGTTTTGACTCCGTCACGTGGTAGAGTCCAGCGGAGGACCGGTCGGTTGTCATTTTTATCCACTCAAAAATACGCCACGTGTCAAAAAGTCAACGTCTCTCCTTCAATGACTTGGCGTGGCAGTGAAATAGACTGCAAAACTGTACCGCTTGTTGTTAGGTTCCACTTTCAGAAATAAGTCCCTGTTTGTCAAACGGCGTAGTTTCTTTTAGCTATTCCTTGGACTCTCCCAAAAGAAAAAAAAAAAAAAAGACACTGAAAACTCAGATCTCTGCCATCTCTATCGGCTCTTCCCCACCCTGCTATGGCAGTGACCTCTGCTGCCGCCGAGAGGATCGATCTTCCGAGGTCTTCTATGGATCGTTCTCTTTCTAAAGCAGTCTCCGACGACGTGTCTGATTCTTCAACTTCGCCAAACGATTCCTCGCCTACCGACACACCTGATCGCAACGATGCTTCCAATGCTTCACCCAACCCTAGCTACAAAGATGTTGATATTCAGGTTCTTATTTCTACCACTCACTTTTAGCTTAATTCATTTCCCTGCTCCCTTTACAAAAAGTCAGGAAGAAAAAAACGACGAGAAAGTAGATTTGGATTATGTTTTGAGTTCAATTTTGCTAATTCTTGATTATTATGCCCAAGTTCTAGAATAATCACCATCATTTAATCAAATTTACTTCAAATTTTTTTTTGAAGGCTGCTTTTGCCAAACTTTCTATTATTAGAATTCTATTGAAGCTTTCATGTTTTCGTGGTGAAATTCTAAAAGATATATGATTTTTAAATAAAATCCAACAAGAGGTAGAAAAGAGGATGGCTTATAAGGAGTTTTGATCGATGTAGTTAAACTTGGACTAATTAGACAATCATCGAGAATTTAGTTTTCAAGAACTGAATACTTCTAGAACTATGGCTAAATCTGATGCTTATGAATTTCAGTCTCAGTCAGCATTGAGGAGTGAAGAATACCGCCAACTGTTTAGGCTTCCACCTGAAGAGGTGAGCATCTTTAGTAACAAGCTGTTAGCAGTTCTCCTCGTCTTGTCTCCTTTGTATTTTGTTTTGACATTCTTTGGCTTGTAAATGCTAAAATTGTTTCTTGTAGTTGTGTGAAAATATATTGCCAGTTTTGTATTTTAGAAGTTTTGAGCGCCTAAACATTCATGTAGAATACTCACCAACCCAATATTTAAAAAGATAAAGTTATTGGTTAAAGATTCAAAAATGCTTGTTCATGCTTTCTTTCCTACTTTAGTATCTAAATGTCATCTATTGTTATCTTTAAAACTTGTTTTGAAAATTGAAACACTTTTTTTTAAAGTTCAAAATAAATGTGTTTTCTGTCTTTAGTCTATTTTTGGTTACCATGGGTAAGCAGATCTCTGATCCTCTCATTTTTGTTTTAGAGTCTTTGTTCTGTAAATGAATTCATTCTTGGCATGATTAGTGTGAGAGAGATAATAACACATTGCGTGCAAGTAATTCCTGATACCTAACATTTCATGTAGCGTTGATGCTATAACCAATCTTTTTTAGTTTCTTTTGGTGATGGATTTTAAAATACTTGCTAATTGAATTGCTTTTAATTTGAAATTTCTCTCACTGTCTTGCATTTTAGAAATGTATCATAAAATTAGTTTTAAACACTTTCTTTTGTCCTCTGCTGTAGTTCCTTGTCCAGGATTTCAACTGTGCATTCCAGGAGAGTATTCTTCTTCAGGTAATCTAGATCTTTACAGTGACCTTTACTGCTTTTGTTCTGCTGCATCTGGTAGTTTTTTAGCTAGGCACATCACCTTATGTTCCTTTTTTCAAACTGTGGGAGGTTTTTTTATTATTATTATTATTTTTTTGGGGGGGGGGGTCGGGCTGGTAGGTTTATATTTTTCAAATATTTGGCGGCTGTATAAATGTGTTCCCCTCTCTAATTGCCTTTTGCAGGGTCACATGTACCTGTTTGTTCATTACATTTGCTTTTATTCCAATATATTTGGATTTGAAACAAAGGTATTACTCAGAAGTTAGTATTATTCTTTCTTTGTTTTCCAGTGTCCTATTTCCCGGGAAACTGTTTTAACTTTTTACATAACATGGTATGATCATGGAATATTGTATGAGTTCCTTTTGCAGAAAGTAATTGCCTTCAACGAAATTACAAGTGTTAACAGAGCAAAGACTGCTGGAATCTTTCCTAATGCAATAGAAATTTTTGCTGGAGGAAGGAGGGTACTAGTACTTGCCATGCAGATTTCTTCTATGTGCTTGTTTAAGTGTGCATGCATTAGCTCTTCTATCTGACTCGACTTTTTGATTTGGGCAGTACTTCTTTGCATCATTCCTATCTCGTGATGAAGCTTTCAAGATCATTAATGATGGATGGTTGCAGCATGTCAATGGAGCCCAAGAAATTACAGAACAACAGGTATCTTATATTTCACAGCTTATATATTGAAAAGAAAGAAAAAAACTATATTGGAAAAAAATCACAGCTTAGGATTACCATTGAAGGGGATTTTTCTGCTTCTTACTTTAAGTAAGTCACTAGTTATGCAGTAAATGTTAACAAAGTCATTTAGCCCTTCATACAGCATACTTGCACATCTTAAATGTGAACAACTGATTTGTCAGTGTTTGCGCTTCATTTAGAGGTATTTTGCATCATATGCTGATTTCATAATCTTGTTCTTTATCTATATGTAGAATTTCAGTGAAAATTTTCATTCATTCAGTAAAATTTAAGACATTTTTCCCTGTTGAGATGTTCTGAAAACTATGAGTTTCATAGGTTAGTAATAGCAAATTGTATATTTATCCCCATCGGTTATTTTCATATTCCATTTCTTTTAGGATTCCATGTCAGAGTCCAGCACCCAAGAGAATGGCTTTGTTGCAATTGAAAATATCAATAGCTCACTAAACCCTGTAAATGACACGGAATCTGCAGACAGGTATTATTTATGAGCAGAACAGTTTGGGAACTTTCTTGTGAATTCCTTGGAGTTTTTTTTATATGGATGTGAAACCGTGAATTATTTATTTAAGTACATTTCTTCATACAGGCATGAGGACGCTCCCACTTCTAGTGGCTCTAAGGTTCCATTCACTACTGACACTAATGCAGAAGTAGGTTGTGGATCAGTTATAAATACTGGGGTTTCAGCATCAGAAGGTACCTTTTCATGGAAGCCAGAGAATTGTGATGCACCAAAGGGTTAGTTAATGCAGTTCTGAATTTTAACTTTCTCATTTTTTTCATCGTTTCTAGTTGTGTCAGTCTAATTTCACACTTTGCTACATAGAAAGTTCCTTGGTTATGTATTTAATGTTATGTGCGCACCCTACTCCTATCTGATTGGATTTCACTTCTGGCTGAACTTGAGAGAGAAAATTTTGGGATAAATTGCCAAATCCATATGGCTCAAAGAAACAATAATTCCAAAAGCTTCTCAGAAGCTTACAACTTAATTTTATATGCATTGTGAAATTCCTAATATAACCACAAATCTGGTAATAATCTTCAAAGGTCGTTCCAACTCAACTTATTAGGAGGCTAAGGGAAGTCACGACTTAACTGGTTCTGTAGGTGTTGAAGTAAACATAATGGATAGAGTATGGAAGCTCATCATTTCTTGTAGAAATGGGCAGAATCATCATCATTTTGTTTGCAAATGAGGGTATATGTGGCAAGAGAATTTAGATTGTTTAGTGTTGTACCATGAAGGCTTATTTAAATGCACTTGTGGGCTTTGGCTGTAGAAAATTTCAAGTGTGGGAGGAAAGTAAACTGATTTTCTTTTTCGGATTCAGATATAGACATGAGGCCATAGATTTTCCACTTTCTTCCTCTGTGCTGAGGGATGATATGCTGCGTCTAGCTAGTCTCATTTTTATATATGACACTTCACGTTCATTTTTGTAAATGTCATTGTAATCTATGTTTTTTTTGCCAGTTGCTGAATGTTTTACCAAGGTTGCAGAAACGAAGTTTCCGGTACTAAATTGTGAACTCATTTTCCCAAAGTTCTACCATATTGCAAAATATTTGTAACATTGGTATGTTCTTTATTTATTCTGAAGTAATGTTTCTTGGGCTGCAGATTAAGGTAGAGGAAATCTTCAATTTGTTTTTTTCGGATAATGCTGTTAATTTCTTTGAATCTTTTCATAGAAGGTGTGGAGATAAAGGTAATTTGCTCTGAACTTTCAAGAGTTATGTAATTTCCGATTATGCCTTTTAATTTATGTTTGTGTTAAATTTTTTGATTATATCAAGTCATAAAAGTGATCTTTTATGTACATATGCCTTTATGCTTAATAAATTGTTATGTTTCGCAGAATTTAAGTGCTCTTCATGGTGCCCTCATGACAAATTTGGACATGTCCGTGATGTGTCATTTCAACATCCAATAAAAATATACTTTGGTATTAGTCTTTTTTTTCTTCCTGGAGTTATTATTTTATGCTGAGATTAGCGTCATTTCTTATACTTGTTGTAATTAATTACAAATTTTTGAAATAAGAAGAAAAATCTTAATGCCACAAAAAGCTTATTTTTCTTTGTTCTTTTGATGGATTTAGTACTGGTTTAAGTATCGAGTCAGTTTAATGCTTGCCTTGACTGTGTTTCTTTTGGTGTTAACTGTTTTTGTTTTGATCAAGGTGCAAAATTTGGTAGCTGCCAGGAGGCCCAGAAATTTCGAATTTACAGAAACAGGTTTATTATATTTTATGGTGCCTTATATGCTATTATATAGTTGCAGGCACTCTTTATTTGTTATTGTTGTTTCTCATTTAAGAGGATGCATCATTGGAATGAACCATTTTCTCTTGATACCTTTGGTAGTCCAAAACAACAAATGAAATTTAACATGTGTAGGTCTAAGTATATTATAAAACCAGAGCCATTCGTATGTCTATAGTTTTAGTTAATGGGAAATATTATTGAAGTTGCAGTTGTTGATGCACTGAGCGATCAAAATATTGCTGTTTTTGGGTCATATGCTAAATCCAAAGTTTTATCTTAGTAGTTTTCTACCCTTAGATTTCACTAAGTAGTTTATTATTCCATGCCTTTAAACACAATGCTCAAACTAGGAATAGGCATTACCTTATAATTCTTTGAGTTGGCTGCATTTTTTTTACTCCTTTAGATCTTCCATATTATTTTTATTCTATTTTTATTCTTGTATATATTCTGACAGTACCACTATTACTTTGGACAGTCACTTGGTCATAGAGACATCACAAGAGATCAGTGATGTACCATATGGAGATTATTTCCGTGTAGAGGTACAAGCTAGACCTGAGCTCCCTTGAAATGCGTTAGTGTGTAAAGTGCTCTTCTGCTTTCCATTCCCTAGTTTGCCACTATTAGGCATAAATTATCCTGCTATAAGATTATCCGTCAGAATATTCAGAAACAGAGGAAAATTGTATTTTAGCCCTTCAAGTTGAGAACTAAATACAAAAGCATGATGTCGTGTCCACATTTTGTTGGTGTATGTTCATGCAATATATATTGGAGACAAATTTGTCCATTGCATTTCAAGAAGTTTAGGTTGGTAATTTTCTTGAGCCAAATCTTTTTTTGCCCCTAAATTAAATCTTGGTTTAAGAATCATTGATAACTAAGCATACAAACTGGCATGTAAGGTTTTGTGCTAACTTAAATGCGCATTTTTTACTATCAATGTACTCTAGTATTCTTCTTATCGGGGTACATATCATGGAGAGTAGAAGATGCTAAATATGAATACTTCTAAATTGTGGAAGTTCATGAAAAACAGTTCTGTTTTAGTTGTTCTAATATATTCCTTGTTTTGTGCATAATCTGTTTTTTTTTTTTTTTGACACTTTTAGCTGAGTCGAAATGTTTCTAATATGTGCTTGAAGTTGCTGTGTATTCCAGGGGCTTTGGGATGTAGAAATAGACAATGATGGCCCACAAGAAGGCTGCATTTTGCGGGTTTATGTTAATGTGGCTTTTAGCAAGAAAACTGTTTGGAAAGGTTTGCCTTTGCTGAATGATGATGATTCTCCTCTTTATATAGTGTGCTCTTTTATCATTTATGTATTTCTTGTGTCGCATCTTTGTATTTTGACTTGCTGAGTTTCTATTGTTATTGACTCCTGTTACAAAGACTTTACATTTACGTGTCTCATATTATAATTGCATCTGAACTATTATAGCCGAAGTGCCAAACGGATTTCTCCTTTAAGAATGAAAATGATTACTTATTGTTTGTGGAAGAAGGAATTATTTGGCAAGAAATAAAGAAATAGGACTTTCGAGAGTGCAACATCTTTTTGTGATGCTTCTAAATTGTTTTGAACTTGTCAATCGGGCTGTCTTTTTAACTTTGAAGATCAGTTCCAAAGGATGTATGGTGTTCTTTTTCTTGAACAGCTTACGTAGTGGACCTTTTGCTTTTATATAAATGAATAATGATTATATTTTGTTCATTTTCCTTCATTTGATGCCATGCACATGGGACAGGGAAAATAGTGCAGTCTACTCTTGAAGAGTGTCGAGAAGCATATGCAACGTGGATAGACATGGTATTATATTTCTCTTGTAATTTTATGTTATATTTTGTAAATTTTGTTTGAACATTGATCAAAATAATTTTTATCATTAATGTTTCAGGCACATGAATTGTTGAAGCAGAACATTGATAAACAAGGAGGTTCATAATTCGACCATCAGATTTTTTTTGAATAATTTCGTCTTAATGATATTTATGATCTGAGCAGTTATGCACATGTTGGAGTTACTGACGTAAGCTCCTTTGTTTGAATCAGGGGTAAAGCCTTCTGAAAGCTCAACTGGAAATGGTGAACTCCAACTCGAAAGGGAAGTGGCTACCACGGAACCTTCAGAAAGATCTCATACCTTAAGTGATCCAGTAAGGACATTGCAGATGTCCGATTCTCTGGATGTTAACCAGCGAATTGGGAATCTTTTGCAAGAAAGTTTGACTAGTGCTTTATCCATTGCATCTTTGTTAAGCGAGTTTGCGAGGAAATCCTTCTCATACTTGAAAAGCCAAGGCCATATTTCACTAGTCTTAGCTGTTGCCTTCGCTGTGATTCTCCTGATGCAGGTCTCTAGTTCCGAGTTAACTTATTACCTCTAATTCATTGGTTAAGTGATTTTGATAATCGTACGCCATAGCTAGTCCCTAATAACTAGTCATTCTGGATTTTATCATTCTCATATAGTATTGTTAGATCCTCACGACTCTCATTCCTCCTTTCGGTTTCTAACTGCAGGTAAGCATCGTTGTGCTATTAAACAGGCCACAACAAGTGCATGTGAATTACCCAGTTGAGTACATGGGTAGCATGATGAGAGGTGGTGGAGGCGGAGGCGGAGAAAGCAGAGCTGAAGCAGTGGCTTGGTTGGAGAAGCGGATGCATCACCTTAAAGAAGAGACGACAATGGTTGAAGCTCGGTTAGAGAGGATGTGGCATGAGCATGCTGCTTTAAAAGCACAGTTAAAAGAATTGGGGTATCCGAAGAAGCATAATAGATAAAATCTTACATGTATAGTTTTTTTACAAAGGAGTATTTGTTAAATCATGAAAAATCAATACATGCTTTTTATATATAATTAGTATATATATGTAGAAGTCTGTAATTGAAATCATGTAAACTGTTTGGTTGATAATGAATGAATGAAATAGGGGTTGGAATTTATTTGCGATTGTAATTTTTTTTATTTTGTCAAACTTAGGGTCGTACTTTTGTTTTTTGATATTTATGGAAAAGCCTTCAATTGATAATTATTATCATTATTCATATTTTTTGAAATTATAATAAATAAATTAGGGTACTTAGTTAACAAATTTGTGCTTTTATATATATTTCTGATTAGAAACAAATATTTTAAAAGAAGTATGATTAAATAAGATTACAGTTTTAAAACAATGTTTTTTTAATGCAAATTTAGATTTTAAATTTTTTATTTTGAAATCAAGTCGTACTGAATTTTTAAATGAAAGATAAAAGACTTTGTTGACAAAATTTAAATCTGAGATATTAATCAACTCTACCCAATATTGGTATTTTCTATGTGTTTTTATGCACTCTCTACAGTTAGCCAAAATAAATAAATAAACATCATAGTGCAGAAAAAGAGTCAGATTACGTTTCTCTCTCGCTTACCCTTCTATACTCTTTTAAGTCTTATCTCTTTTGCGGCTAGGGTTTTTCTTTCTACAGCACCTCTCCTAACTTCTTTTTTTTTAATTATTAAAAGATTGGTTTGGTTTCATAATATAAAAATCTAATGGAAGTTTTGTAAGAGTAAGGGATTTCGTGGTTATTATAAAAGAAAGATTCTAAGGGGTTTGGAAGTGGTTAGTGTGGATTTTTCATTCAAGAAAAGAAATGGCTGGCTTGAACCCTTTTGATTTGTTGGGGGATGACGACACTGGGGAACTATCATTGCTGATCGCTGCTCAGCAAAAGGCTGTCGCAGCCACTGCTACTGCTGCTGCCCCAAAGAAGGGCCCAGCAAAGTCTCAAGCTAAGATGCAGCCTGCATCTCAGGCTAAGCTTCCCTCCAAGCCTCTCCCTCCTGCTCAGGCTGGTGAGCTTTCTCTATTGAAGTTACTCATTATTTTCAGCTGTTTCATAATGGTCGAGTTCTTTTCTTTTCTTTTCTTTTTTTTTTGGGGGGGGGGTGGGGTGGGGCGGGTGAGGGGGTTGAGTGGGTTTAAGTTCATTATACTTCCGTTTCATTTCTTGTAAAGTGAAGTTGGGCTCTGATTGTTAAAGACTATTTGTTATCCGTTATTTACTTGGAATATAATCATTGCGAGTTTCTTATTTGTATAGACTTATTTCTTATAGTGAACAGAGCAAAAGATTCCGAAAAGCATATTGGTTTTGTTGTTGTTCTTTCTTTTCTAAAATGAAATCCAATGTTGTCAAGTTGCACTCAAGCTGCTAGAATCCTCCTATTACCTTAGCCGCCTAAAAGTACTTGCTTGAGTGATATAAGGCGCAATATGTACAAGTGTATGTGCTTGTTTGTTTTATATATATGCATGTATATATATGTGTATATGTAGGTGTGTAGAAGCTTAAGATATATGGTCATGATAATAAACTCTTCAGATTGATCAACTTCATTCTCCTACAAAACATGAAATTATAATTTTTTGTTGGCCAATATGATTGGTTTTCTTATGATCTCATGTCTGTGTTGGATAGTCAAGCATTGAGAAGTGGAGTGTTAGCTAGCATCTTTATCTTCTTAGTAAATGTACAATTAATGAAAAATAAGTAAAAATGAATGAAACTAGTGCGAACTTCAATCAAGCAAATTGCTTTAGTGCCTATCATCTTATGAAAAAAATGCTAGTAGGCACATGTATGCGCTCCTAACTGAATGCATCTTGCCCAAAGAGGGCTAAGGTTCATGCCTTAACTATAGAAATTTTAATCAGAATGCAGCGGGGAACCTTGTCTTTTCTGTTTACTCTCTGAAAGTGTCACTTGGTATTCCATGGAAACTGAGATTTTTTTCCCGAAGTGTTTATGCATTGGTATGAATTTTTGTTTTTAGGGAAGTTTGATAGTTGTATATCTGATCTCATCTTGATAGTTATGACAGTTAACATTGTTTTATATCTAATTGTCAATTATAGTTTCTTCCTTTATAGCATAAATCATATAAACCTGAAATTTCTGTATTTGAAGATTTTCTGTTATGTTTCTTGAGCTGCCTTCAAGATGAAGCTCTTAGCTCTCTTGGGCCTATCACTGATGTCAGTTTTTTTAATTCCTAAGTGAGGGAGGCAAAGAATGAAGGTGCTCGTGGCGGAGGTCGTGGTGGGCGAGGATATGGACGTGGACGTGGTGGTAGTGGTAGTGGTAGTGGTGGATACAGACGTGATTTTGCAAATGACGAGAACTTATTCAGCAATAATGCTGTACCTGAAGATGGAGAGAGTGGAAAACCCTCTGAAAGGCGTGGTTATGGTGGTCCTCGACCTTACCGTGGTGGTCGACGTGGTGGTTTCAGTAATGGGGAAGATGCAGATGGGGAGCGACCTCGCAGATTGTATGAACGCCGTAGTGGGACAGGGCGCGGGTAAAAAAGGAAGCTTTTGTTTAACATTAGCTTTGATATATTCTGCATATCAGTATTTTAGCCAAGTCTCAAAGCTGATGTTTTTGTGTTCTGTTCATGTCTGCAGAAATGAGCTCAAACGTGAAGGCTCTGGTCGTGGTAATTGGGGAACTCAGACTGATGAACTTGCTCAGTGAGTTATCTCTAGTAGTTACAATCACAACCTTCAATTTTATTGTAAATCAATAAAAATATCACTTTGTTTCACTCTTCTTCCCTTATTATAATCATAAAATGAAAATGAAATATTGTATTTTTATTGTTAAGGGTGACTGAAGAAGTTGCCAATGAAGGTGAGAGGAATTTAGGTGATGAAAAGCCAGCAGGAGAAGAGGATGCTAGAGATGCTAACAAGGAGAGTGCTTCAAACGAGCCTGAAGAAAAAGAGCCCGAGGATAAGGTAAAGGGTTATTGACGTCCGCAACTTTTGTTAATTATATATGATAGCTGCTAATTTGGCTATTACTTTGTTCAACCTTTCATATTGCATTTTTATAGGAGATGACTCTTGAGGAGTATGAGAAGGTGCTGGAAGAGAAGAGGAAGGCTCTGCAGGCTCTCAAGATCGAGGAAAGAAAAGTAGATGCCAAGGAGTTTGAATCTATGCAACAGCTTTCAAACAAGAAAAGTAATGATGAGGTCTTCATCAAATTGGTAAGACCATTCGGTTCACTTTGAGAAATTCATCGTTAATGACTCCATCTTATTATTGGGAAAATATGTAGTATTAATCACTTGTTCCCTATAATTGGCTTCTACAGGGATCTGATAAAGATAAGAGAAAAGAGGCTTATGACAGAGAAGAGAGAGCAAAAAAGGTACTTTACTTATTTTTATTGACCTGTGTCATATAATTTGCCTTCCCTTTTCCAGTTTGAACCTCATTTGTGTGATTATTCTGTATTTAAGGGACCTTAGTTTATACTGATGTCAAAGTCCCTTGATTTAAGAATTTGTCCTATCTCTTCCATGATTAAAGCTTGCATATGTGCTTTCTCCTTTTATCGGTTTGTGCTAGTTTATCCATAGCTTGCATTTATATTTTTTGCTGGCACGTACTGATGATCCCTATCCATGTGGTGGTGGTGGGTAGTCTGTCAGCATTAATGAATTTCTGAAGCCCGCTGAAGGGGAGAGGTACTATAATCCAAGTGGACGTGGGCGTGGTCGTGGGCGAGGTTCAAGAGGAGTTGGTGGAGGTAATGCAGCAAGAGATGTGGCGGCACCATCCATTGAAGACCCTGGGCACTTCCCAATTCTTGGGGGCAAGTGAAGAAGTGAGATTCCTTTAGAACCCGACATATGATATCCATGGGTTTTATTGGATTTTTAGGTACTTTTAAAATTCGGGCTGGGAATAAGATAAATAATCTGGTTTCCTGTATCTCTGAATTTTATGTTGTAAAATGTATGTTTCAGGGTTTTTCTTTCTCTTTTTGTTTTTTGGGGGTATTGCCCCCACTATTGTTATGCTTTGATCGTACTGTCACTGCCCACTGCTCAGTTTTCTTTTGGAATAGATGGAACTATTTTGCTACTTGTTTTCGAGCACTTTAGCAGTGTTTGCACCTGTTGCTCCCCTGAATCTAAAGATGAATTAATAGCGATGCAGGGGAAGTAAAGCCTATGATTCTCTACCGTACTTCTGCCATGGCTGCATTGCATTGTCTCGACTCGTCTTCCATGAGATGAGATGAAGCCAAATGCTTTTAGATCTTAATCGTCAATGCATTTGAACATCTAATTACTGTCTTTAAATCATATTGAAACGATTAGTGTAGAAGCATAGACGCAAGCAGCGACATCGAAGCTTAGAAAGTTGGAACTGATTATTGTCCGATTTGCGTCATGAATCCGCCTTGTTTGCTTTTGTAAGTTGTACGTTTCAGGGAAGGGTTGCGTGGTTTAGATAACATATGAATCAAATTTTTATTGTTGGCTTACCTACTCGAATTTGAAGTTGAAAATATTACAAATATGTGAATCAATTTTTAATTATATCTATTTATTACACGGATGAATAATAAAATAATTCTCTTAAATTTTATTATATTATTTGTTTTTTAATATGTTACTTGTCGATTGTTGAAGCAATATGTATATGTATGTTTAAATTTTGAGCTACATATTTTAAAAACGCTTTATATCTAAATGACTTAGAATTTAATGCTTTATCTGACAATTATATCTAAATGACTTAGAATTTAATGCTTTATCTGACAATTAAGTTAATAGAAAGATTTTATTAATACGATACTAGTATTTTGAGTACTGAATTAAAAATATGATGAGAGTTAAATATTTAACAAATGCAATAGAAAAACATAGAATAAAATAAGAATATGTATTAATTGTTTATAACATGTTAATTTGCATGATTTTTTGTGTTTAATTCGGTTTATTTCTGAATTAATCCCTGCTAAATTAGAGTTTTTATGATTTAAATCTTTTGAGGGATGCAATTGGTCAAAAGCAAGCTAAAAAGGGCCAAATTGAAAGACAATCATTGAAATAGGGCCAAATCAAAAAGATGGAGGAAGCCAAGGACACATCAAATATTTTGACTTTGTAAAAGCCAAAAATAGAAAATCTTATTTTAGTTTATTTTATTTGTTTTTAATTTTTATTTTTATTATTTTAGATTTTATATTAAATTAGTTTAGGCTATTTTTAGTAACCCCGTGTATATAAATAGGGGCTTTTTGTTCTTAGATTATCATCAATTAATTCTTCTCCTACTTCAATTTGGAGTTGTATTATCCTCTTTGTCTTTTCCTAGTCCAATTTAGAATTGAATTTCTTTTTTCTCCTTCAAATTGGCATGAAGCATTCTGCCAATTTCAATTGCAATTGTTTTGCTTTTACTAAATTGGTTCAATTGCCTTTCAAGCCCCTTTTCCTTTCCAAATTCCATCATCCTTTACACAAAGCCAATCACATTCCACAACCTTCAAGCATGATTAAATTCATGCTACACTAAATTCTATCTTAGCCTTAGGCCGGTACGCTTTCCGATCGGGAATCGTGAGATTCATATTCGCACAAAAAAAATCCTTCGAATCGGTATTCACCTTTTTCCTAAGTATCGGGATAGCACAAATCATCCCTTAAGGTTGAATTCGATTCCAAGTCAAAGTGCACGTTGGGTTGGAGTCATGTTTGCCGACAGTTGGAGATTCGAGTCGGCCGTGCTGTATTCAGGTTTCCGAGAAAAAATCAAGGAAGAGGTGATCGAGTTTAAACGACCCACGCGGTTGAGGCCGTTGATTCGAGTTGGGTTCTTCAAAACGCAAGGCTACCGGAATCTTCAATCGGGAACACGTGTATCTCGGTTAGATAATCGGTAAGGGTTGGTTTGTAGGTCGTACCGGAACCAACTACGAGAGGAGGAATTGGTGGTTAGGACGTTCTTAATTGTTATAACCAGCTTATCATTTGGAGGAGAAGATCAATTTTCAAGGATCGATTCTTGACACGGAATTTACCGAGCCAAGGCTAAGGCTTATTTACTTTGATTACAAAACCCACATTTAATTTTCAATTTGATTTCTAATTTGTTTAATTATTTATTTGTGCGGTTTCAATTATTTAGTTTCTAAACATTTTAAAACCCCCCTGATTTATTTATTTTTCAGCAGGTTCGTTTGGAGTCGTGGGCACGACCTTTGACACGACAAACAATCTGTTCACGAGATAAACGCAGAAGTTGATAATAACATCCAATCCTTGTGGACTCGACCCTACTACCACTCTTACTACTATTTAGAGTTATTTGTAGGAATTATTTTTGGTGTTTTCGACACCCATCAATTGTAACCATGAAGAATATTGACATAATTATGGCCAATAACCTTGTCTAAATGGGAAAGCCAAATCTCCTGAACAAAATTTAAATAACATATCATCTACGAAACTAAAACAATTCCTGCGATATTTGTTGATACAAATAATCAACAAGGAGGAGATGGAGGGGAGTGTCAGTTCACCTGTGACAAGAGAAGGGGAAGGGGAGAAAGTCTGGTTGATGTTTAGGTTTTTTATCTACGAAAGGAGAGATCATTGGTCTCTCGTGCACTTGGATATATATATAGGGGCTCACCCATTGTATTGTTGTGCCATGTAGCTGATAGCATTAGGATCCGTATGATTGTGCGATCGATAGGTATTATGTGGTCCTGCTCAGACATATAGTGTATTATGTGGTCCTACTCAAACATTCTTATCCTTGACATTTCACGAGGTTGTTACATCTCAATGGTCTCTACGAAGGGTATACAACGAGTGATCCCAACGAAGGGTGCGTAGTGGCTTGTTTCTAAGTTGGTTTGGATAGAAAATCTGCGGACCATCCTAAGCGAAGGGTCGTTACAAACAGTCCCTAGCGGAGGGTTGTCAACAGGTTGTTCAGTACCTTGCCATGTGTCATGCTCTTGTAAGGGTATAATAATTGCCTCCCAGGCAAGAGGTAGTTTACAAAGTGGCCTGCCTTGAGACTATTTAGTCAATAGCTACAGCGGAGAGTTACCAAAGTAAGCCATGTAATGGAAGGGGTGGAAGATGAAAAGTTGTGATGCTTATGCGTATTGAGAACACTTTAGGGAAAAACGGGTGCACTGAATATTCTAGAAATTGTGCATTAATGGTGGAGCATTACAACTGTTCTTTGGGAAATGACGCCAATGATGGGGTAGACTTTGTGTCCTTTTGTGGGACACGGTCTAGTTGGGTTGCTTCGAGAATTATTAGGTCTGCTAGAATTGAAATGCACCATTTTGAGAAGTCCCTCTAAATAACCATGATTTCAGAGGCTTAAGGGTTATTTGCTTCATCTTCAAAATTTCTTAAGTTTTCAAGCCTTCAAATTTTTCGGTTTTATTTTTCGTTATTTAAATTTTTTAAGTGTTCACTCTTCATTTTCTCTATTATTCTCATTTTCTTTCACTTTTATTTTTTCACCACCTTTGCTTGCTAGGAGTTAGGGCATATGTTGAGGGTAAGGCTCAATTTTTGAATCTTTTCTTTTCTTTTTGTTTTGAATTAGCACCGATAGCCAAAGGAAATAAAGGAGATGAGATTGGGCCTTAAGAGGCAGTCGCTAAGACGGTGAAGAAAATTCTTAGGTTAGAGAGGGATGTAGTGGTGGTTGGCACGTTTGAGTGCACCAACAGGACAAAAGAGATGACTCAATTACTCCGATGCCGAAGGCTGGAACCGAAGCACTATCGATATGAATTCAATAATCTAAGGGGTGAGTTTTCTCTAAGTGCAATGAGTAAGCCTAACCATGGAGGAAAGAGGCATGGGTTTTCCTTGCCGCTATATGTGTTAGAGGCAAGGTTTCATCTTCCACTTCACCCATTTGTATGTGAGATTCTTAATTATTATAGGATAGTTCTGGGACAATTAGCAGGGTTTTCATGGTGGATAATAATTGGGTTCTTACTGTTGTGCTGTGAGTGTATGGGGGGAGAGGTCCTCCACTAGTTGAACCAAACAACTCACCCCAGGTTGTTGTACCTCACAAAGCGTCAAAGGCCCCCTAGTAGAAAATTTGTGTAACACCCCCAACCCGTATCCCTCGCTGAAATAGGGTTACGAGGCATTACCAAAGAGTACAGAACACTTACAGATAATTTGAAATCATTATCTTTACACAAATAGTACACTTGAGGTGTACAGTTCTATAATTATGAATAAACACATTTATCAAACATATTTCATGTTTTTATATATCACAATCTCATATTTCCACATGCATTTACTTTCCACATTATGAACTCAAATAACATATACAAGATATACCAATGTATTTCAAGTACAGTTTCATAATATTTCATTTCAAATTTCAGATTATTTCACATTAGAACTTTTCTCATTAACTCATTTGGAATACCAATTCATACGGATAATACACTCAAGGGTGTACAAATATATAATCACAAATGAACTCATTCATTAACCAAGTTCAATGTTCATGTCTCATCAACTCGTATTTCCTTATATCACATAATATATACCATGATTAATGAGTTCATCAATACCATGATTTCCATTTCCTTGTTATTTTTTCCATATTTATCCCGTTGAATTACTCGGAATTTCGATGGATTTCTAGAGGTACACTTTAGTGTACAAATCCAGGTCCGTCAATTCATATTCACGTGCGCACATTTCCATTTCAGAGAGCACACTCTCGCGAACCTCATCTTTATAGCGGGATTACCAATCTAGGCTAAATCCCCTGTAATATAAACTCATAGAGTATTGTCGGGATTACCAGTCCAGGCTAAACCCCCTGCAACGACAATTACTCTAATGAACTTGGATCTGAATTACCAGTCCAGGCTAAATTCAGACCCTAATTCGGATTAACCGTCTGGGCTAAATCCATTTTCCACATATTCTTTGGGAGGGCTATATCAGGATAGGATCACCCGTCCGGGCTAAATCCTTTTTACCGTCAATTCCTTTTCAGAGATCCATTGAATTTTCCTTTCATTCAACTGAGATTTCTTCCCCTTTTTATCAAATATATCAATGTTTCATCAATTTTCATACAATGAACATTCAAATTATATTCACATCAATAACATACATTTCAAGTATTTAAGAATATAATTCAAGTTACATGAACTTACAATTCGATTTTTTATACCATAACCATAATCTTAGTTTCATAATAAATATTTGAAATAAAACATCGCATCATTTCTAATTCAACGTTTATCGATTATAATAAGGCATGTGTTCAATTTATACATAAGTCATTCATATATTTTCCTCCTCCTCTCCATTCCACATCCTTAGTATAAAAAACACATTTGTAAGTAACATTATCTATAATTTTCACTATTTACTTATGTGAATATTCAAGCTATCCATCCATGTCATATTCACTAAATTATTTTTATCTTGAGCTACAGAACTTCAAATTAAGATCCGTAAATTTTCTTTGAAACTAGACTCACATATATTTTTACTATAATTTTTCCAGAATTTTTGGTGTGACCAATTAGTACAGTTTATTAGTTAAGTTCTCCCCTGTTACACAGTCTGACGGCTCTGACCTCTCTTCACTAAAAATCAATTATCTCATAGTACGATTTTCATATAGTGTTTCCTAATGAAAATAATCTCACTAAGGAATACAAACATATAAATTGTAACTCATAATTCTTTTTGTACAATTTTTAGTGAATTTCTAAAGTAAGAACAGGGGATCACAAAGTTATTCTAAACCAGTCTTACAAAAATTTAAATATCTCAATATGTAGACTTCCTTGTTTGTTTATATGAAAATAGACTCAACAAGCTTTAATTCTATATCTCACTCAACTTCTAATTCAATTTCTACCATTTTTGGTGATTTTTCAAAGTTAGACAACTGCTGCTGTCCAAAACTGCTTTAGTGTAACATGTTGATTTCTATTTTGTCCCAAATTCCACAATTCATACAATTCAGTACTTGCTCAATTAACCCCTCAATTGAGCTAATTTTCTCATTTAATACTTTTCTCTATCATTTTAAACTACTTCATAACCTTTGAAAATCAAAACTTTAGTATTAGACCTTAATTCCAAACTCTTTCACAATTAGGTCCTAAAACCAATTTCCATCAATTTTACTTGATAAAATCATCATATATCAAAATTAAAGCTTCAATTATATGTTTATTTATCATATGCTTCCAGCACTAATCCATAGAAACTTTAAAAATTAGTCATAGAATCAAAAACTAATGACATAGTAAGTTGGATCCAATTGTAAAAGTCTAAAAACATAGAAATTTCAAGGAGAAAGTAAGAATTAAACTTACATGAAGCTAGAGTATGAAAACCAGCTTGAACCCTCTTCCATGGCTATTTTTCAGTTGATGAAAATGAAGAGAAATGAAGAGAATTCTAGATATTCCAATTTGGTCTTATTTTTATTTAGCTAATTTTGGCAATTTTCTAATTTTGCCCTTATTTCACCCATTTCCTGATTTTTCTCAGCTATTGCCACCCAAAATATCTCCTTTGGGCTTATTTTCCCTAAACCTTAAACCCTAAAATCCTAAACCCTAAACCATAAACCCTAAACCCTAAGCCCTAAAACCCTAAACCCTAAACCCTAAATCCTAAATCCTAAACCCTATTTAATCCTTCTAGCAACTTTTACACCTTTTTCAATTTAGTCCTTTTTATTTAATTAACCACTCAAACGTCAAAATTTTCTAACAAAATTTTAATACTACTTATTAACATTCCGTAAATATTCATAAAAATATTTATGACTCGGTTTATAACACTGAGATCTCGATACCTCTTTTTCTCGATTTCTTGACCAAATAAATCTTTATAAAACACAATTTACTATTTCAAAAATATTTTAAAAGCTACATTTGGCTCGTAAATATTAAATAATATAGTCTACGAGTTCATTTGTCAGATTTGGTGGTCTCGAACCACCATTTCTGTAAATTGATACCGTAAATATTTACAGATGTATATTGTAGATTAATTGAATTTTGGATAGACAATTTTGTTGAATTAGAGTTTAATTAAGGTATAGGGACTAAATTATAAAATTGGTAAAAAAATTTTATCACTAAAGAATTTAATAATTAGAAATAAGGATAGGGACTATTATGGTAATTATACCATCTAAGCATTATTGTGGCCGGTTTTTAACTAAGGTATGCATTTATATTATAAAAATTTTAGTTTAATTAAAAATTACAAATAAAACATAAATTAAAAAGGAATGAAATATAGATAGCGGAGAAACAAAACATTTCCTATTCATTTTTCATTCATGCAACCCGAAAACAAAAAGAAGAAAGAAGAAGTTTGGCCTTAGGATTCCATTTTTAAGGCTTCAAATTAGGAAGTGCAATTTAGTCATTTTCTTGTAAATTTTATGTTTTTGGAGCCTCGAGAGCTTAATCTAGTTGACTTGTGTGTTATTTTTTGAAATTGTTAAAAGTTTTAGAATGATGCCATTAATGAACCTTTGAATTTTTAGGTACTAAATTGATAGATTTAACGCTTAGAAGTGAAAAGGGACTAACTTGTAAAGTTAATTTTTTGTTTTGTATAATAGGGACTAAAATGCACAAATTTTAAAATTTATGGTAGAAATTAGAAACAGGAAGTCCTAATTGGACTATAGTGAAAACGGATTGAAAATATGAGTTCTAGATTGAAAGTTATGTTAGTCCTGGTTTTAGGGACTAAATTGAATAAAATGTAAAAGTTGTATAAATTTTCATTTTAGTGTGAATTTGATTGTGTATTAATGAGTTATTGTGTTTATATTAATCTATAGCTAACGTCGACTTGGATTCTTAGAAAAAGAAAGGAAAAGACAAAATTGTCGACAAATAGCTCGGAGTTTACGATTTGTGTTTCTATAATATGAACTTTCTCAATTGTTGCATTTATGAATTTTGTTTTATGGTAAGATCATAAGGTGAGTTACAATTGATAAAATGGGTTGAAATGATTCGATACGAATTGGTTGTCTATGTTAAGGACTGAATTGAATAGATTTGAAATTATTATATATTGTTTTAAATGTAAAATTGTATCAATTTTGTGATGATTTATGTTGATATATATAAGAATTGTTGATTGGTTGATTGAGATTATGAAATGGAAATTGGGAATCGATTATAAATGAATGTGAGAAACTTGTTACCCTATTGACTATTCGAGCAGGGTCGAGTATAATGGGCATGCCATAGGATAGGAAGAGTTTAGGATTTTTATGACTACGAGTTGAGGAGTGATGGGCACACCTAATTTTCGGTTATATCGACCAATGCTGAGCGCAACTTACTATTTCAGATTTATCCGATTGGCACTTGGTGACAAGCTGGTGTGATTGGTTGAATCTGTGTATCCGTCGGAATCCGAGTCAAGTTAATAGGGGGTTAAAAGTGGAAATAAAAATAATGAATTATGAAATAAATTGATAAAAAGATCGATGATATTGATTTTTATTGAAAGCTTGGAATTAGATAGACATGTGGCGATATATTTTGTTGAGACGTTAACTATGTTATAAAATGCATTCGATATTATAATGGTAGTAGATATGATGAAAATGCATTGTTTAATATTTGGTTGGTATATACACCCTATGATTCATTGATCTATACCTTTATACGTTTTATTATTCGAATTATGGAAATACCATTGAGTTCATACTCAACGTACGGTTTTGTTTATTCATGCGCAGGTTAGGTGTTAGATCATATACGTTTGTTGATATCAACATCCATTCGTGATCTCAAACTCATCATGTTGGTGATACTTTAGTTAGTTTGTTGGCATGTACCTAAGGGGTCTTATACCTATATTATGCTAATTGGATAAATGTTCACATTTTGGCATAGTTGGTGCATATGTAAATGTTTACTATTAATGGCATGGATCATGTGTTTATAAATTTGTTGGATGCGCTTAAAGATTAATACGTACAATGCAAGCTAGTAAATAAACGAGGTATATTGAATGATGATTAATAGTGAATTGGTTAAGTAAATAGCATGTTAATGTTAATATGAATTGGTAAGAAAAATGTTGGTTATGTTAAACATGAAATGGTCATATGTTGATAGATGAACATGTATTATGGATGATTAAGTTGAATTTGGTAATGTTTATGAATGTGAATTGATATGTTTTAGGTGCCATTTGAGGCATATTGGTATTTTGAATGTATGTGCTATGAATGTGTCAAATTGATATGTTTTCTATTGAATTTATACAGGTTTTGAGCAGGAATTATTGTGCATTAGAACATAGGTTATGCTTTGAATATGGTTAGACATGAAGTAGGCCCTAAATGACATATTTTGTGCCACACGGTTTGGCCACACGATCGTGTGTCACACACGGGTTAGTGACACGACCGTGTGCCACTGAAATATAGGATGTATAAGAAGCACACAGTTCTTAATTGATACAGGGGCTGGCCACATGCCCATGTGACTACTGTAGTTATGGTCATCTAGTTTTCACACAGTTTTAATTTGTTACACGGTCCAGCCATATGGCCTTTTGTTGAATATTAGCATTTTGACCCACACGGTCATAGTGAGTTACACGATTTGGATACATGGTCGTGTGACTCCAATTCTACACGGTTATAGCTTGTTACATGGCTGTGTAACCCCTATTTACACAATTTCCCTTCTTTTTTTATAAAAGTTTCAAAATGATTCTTGTTTGATGTTGGGTCAATTCAAGAGCTTTTCTAAGCTCAATTTAAACTAGATTTTGTTTGCAAAGCATGATTTATGTGAATGTTTGTATTTATTTAATGTATAATTTATTTTTTTATTTATGAAGCACGTGTAACTGTTTTGTTAATTGTTGTAGCATCTTGTCACTCGGGTCTGGCGACCGGACTGGGTGAGGGGCGTTACATACATACTTGTGGATTTAAAGCTTTGATTTCCTTATTGAGTGGCCCATGCATCCAAATGATTTATGTAACTTTAGGCCTTCATTAGAAACTTATTGAGGAGGTTGAAAAGCAGTTTAATGACTTGAGAATGGAGAGTTTCATTGTGATACCTTATGATATAACCATTCATAGAATTTGAAACACTGCCTTGGTTGAGTAATTCCATTTGGCTTCCATAATATTGACTTCTAGTGAAGGTTCACCAATGACGGTATGAGGGCGCCCTATACCCATGTCTAGCCACATAACAGTGAATATGTGGTGTTTGGGATTTTGTTTGGCCTAGAGGAGAAGTTGTAGTTGTATGCAGTACATTTTGGCCTATGTCTTGATCGTAAGTGAGGGGCCCCTAAAGGCGTAACACATGTAACATTATGAGACTCTTCTGAGGTTGAGGAATGACAATATAATAAAGGAATGATCGTTAGATTTCAGAGTTTTACATTTATATGAATGAGAATGATCGAACCTGAAAACTAACTCTGACAACGATTGAGGCAAGTGCACCTATCGAACAGTAGTATAGCTTAGGCAAGACCGGATTGTCGAACCCAAAGGACCTAAAAGTACTAATACTTTCTTTTTATTATCTAGCCTAAAATATAGTGAAGTTGTTATCTAATCTAAATTTAACTAACTACTAGCTAAAGACTCAAGACAAAAAGAACGAATTGGGGAAATACTGTTGGAAAATCTCAGTTGATCCAGACGATACCCTTAGGAAGAATCCACCTAGACTTCACTTGTTATCTAACACTGAACCAGACGATTTATTCACTTGACTTGATCCGTAAGATTCCCTAATTTATATTAAACCCTCTCTCGAGGCGAATAACGTCTAACCCTAGGTTGATTAATTGAAATCTCTTTCTAATTAAAACCCCTAAAATCGCATTAACTCGATGTAAGGACTCCCATATTAGGTTTCACCCTAATCCGACAAAATCTCGTCACCCTATCTCTAGGCGCGCGATCAACTCCGCTTAATTATACTAGATCTACTCTTAAACAGGGACTTTTGCTCCTCCACCTAAGCATATCCAACTTGAATCAATATCCCGGAAATATTAACACAAGAATTAAGCACACATAATTAAGAACAAATCAAGTATTTATCATATAGTTCAGAAAACAATAACAAGATCCATCTTAGGTTTCATCCCCTTCAAGTATCTGAAGGGTTTAGTTCATAACAAATAAAGAAAACATCTCAGAAGAAAAGATAAAACAAAACATAAGAAATCCCTAAAACTCCCTGAAGGAATTGAAGGAGAGATCCGCCGTCTTGAATAGAATTTCGGCTTCTTGAGATGGGTCAACTGGCTATCTTCGAGTGATTCCCACAAATCTGGCCTTTTCGGCTTGGCTCATTGGCCTAGCTCACCGCCCCCTTCTAGGTTGCACTTTAGGGGGTTTATATAGGCTCTTGGAATGCGTTTCTTTGGCCCTAAGTATCCTTTTCCGATTGAAATTGCTCTTTGCCACGACAGGGACACGGGCATGGCACACGCCCGTGTGAACGGTCTTTAAGCCGTGTTTAGATTTCTTTAATGAGGCACGGCCGTGTGAATCGGGATCAAGCCGTGTTCTAGTTGCTCAATGAGGCACGGCCGTGTGGGCGTAAGTCCAGGCCGTGTCGATTTCCTCATTGGCCTAATTTGGTTCGTTTTAGGCCCGTTTCTCGTTCTTTCCATCCTTGGGTGCTTTCCTGAGTATAAGACATGAAAAGAAAGGATTAAAAGCACCTTTTTACATGAATCAAGGAATAAATCATCCGAAAGTATGTTGAATGTGGGATTAAAATATGTTACTTTTCCGGTTTATCAAGGAAATAGGGCCTAAAAGCTGTTTGGGGGTTTAGGGCTAATACACATACTACTACAAAACGTATTAACGTTAGCACTATTGCTGGTGCAAGAACCAATTGATCATCTATAGCACGTTCTTACTCTCAAGCTTTAGGTGAGGAAATAACTTCTGCAACTTCCACTCATGTGATTGAAATTTCCTCAGATGAGTAGGAAGCTTCTTTGGATATCTCTATATTGGGAATGGCTATATATGTGCATACCCTTTGGGAATTCATTAGCCAATAGAAGGAGTGGGAAAATCTGTGCTAGAGGGCTCATATAAGAGGGCTGAGAATTTTAGTTGTACCTTCTCCACAACTATTTTATTTTTATAACTTGTGAATTTGAGTTGCTGCTTTGAGTCTGATTGTTTGTCTTGCTTGTGTAGCTACTTCAACAATCATAATCGGAGGGATGGGTGCTAATTTTATAGACTGCTATTCTTGTCCCCAACAGGAAGAGAGCTAACAAACCTTCAAGTAATCAATCAAAAAGGGGTAATACCAAAACTACAATGGTTCGTTCCTGGGAGGTGGTGATCAATGAGCCATCTCCTACTACAACTACTCCCAGCACGCTCGTTGTGATGAGTCAAGGTGTATTTGGGAGCTTTTTTAGTGATTATGTGTTGGGATTTAGTTCCCTTAGTGTAGTTATTTCATGAGAGATATATTTGTAATTTTTTGAATAGATTGGTTTAAATAAAATTCCATCATTCACATTTTTATTGTTTGTATTTGCCTTCAAAGGTTTTACATGCAAAACAAAATGTATAAGCAAATATTGGCTCACTGATTACCTTACGTTTGACTAATATTAAGGTGCGTTATGTGGTCGGATCATAATGTAAGAAGACAACTTATATTAGTAGGTAATCTAAATGGTTTGTAGCCTGATGAATCGAAATCGAGCAAATCAATTCAAGACTACTATGTTGTCTATTAGGTATAATTGGGGGATACCTTGTCTTAGGTATTGGAGTGGATAACTCTCAAAAGATAGAGACATAAATGTAACTAACTAGACTGATAGTACATTGGATTGGACCAAGTAGAATAGATCCTAGATTTTTTTTTTTTTTGGATTGATTCACTTGTGACATTCATAGTGTGACTTACCTCAATCCCGAGCAAGTGATGCATTGTTTGTGCATGACTCGTGTACTTTGATGTATTAACAACTTGTGTTTAATTAGTAATAGAGTCGAAAGTTGGTACGTTGGATACACGACTTTTGCATGACATAACTTCACGTACAATAGTAGAATTCATAACCCAATAAAGGGTAAATGATATCCTCTCATCGGCATTACATGATAGGTGGGAAATGAGTCATTTGTCTTAAGATGAATTATTTAATTACAATTTGTTAGTAATTTATTTTTCATGAAGTAAGATATAATGATTACCAGGAAATAAAATAGGATCATATTGGGAGAACAAATTTATCCCAAAGATATTAGAGATATCCTATGAGGGTACCACATATGACAAGGTCATTGGACGAACATTTAGTAAAGTAACTTTTGTAATGGTATATAATATGGTATATAATAGGGAGAGCTCAGTCATGGGACTTTAGTGGAATGACTCCATGACTAAATAATGTTGTAATTAATAGACAAAGATTTGGAACTTAATTAAAAATTATTTGAACCCTAATTATATATATCTAACCGGTTCCTCCATTAGCTTGATATAACCTTATTGGTTTGCATTAATCGATGAAATGGAAACATGTGAAACAATGGACTAGAAAAATAGATCGCATGTATCACTATTTGCAGTGAATGCGTTTTCTCACTATAAACAAGAAGTGACTCAAAAAGTAATTTACATATTTGAATTATTATTTAATTATTCTAAAATTAAATAATTAAAGTTCGAAGAAGAAATTAAATTAATTCAATCAACATAGTTTCTTAAGAACAAGATTAATTAAATTAATTTACTCAAATTTTAAAAAGGTAAAGTGGTTATGACTTTAATTGAATTAAATTTGGGTTGAGAAAATAATTTAATAAGTATAATTAATTAGATTAAATGAATAAGTAATATTTTTACATAAGAAAATATTTATTGGTTTTGAAATATCTTCAATAATTATCCCACAACTTCCTTCATATCTAAGTAAAACAGTCAGTCAGGTCTCCAAATAAAAAGAAAAGGACAAGCATAAAGATAAGGATAAGGATAGAATAAAACATAGCTTGAGAATAATTTGCTAATAGTGTAACAATCATGAAGATCAAAGTAAAAAAATGCCAACTTTATAATGTAGTTGAACTATCTTGAAGACATATCCAAACTGTTATTCAAAGGTTTGTCCAAACAAGGACAGGAACATGGTGATAAAACATGTAATTCGAGAAACTATCAAACATGAGAAGATACTTCAAATACAAGACAACTAAGATCCCAACATTTTTCATCTTTCTATTCTTTCACCATTCAATTTTCTATCTTTTTTATTTCCCTTTTTCTCTACCCAAGTAAAACTATTCGTCATTACAAAGGAAACAAATGCCCTTGGATTCTATTTTGCCGCTGGGCATCCCATGAATGAGTTGAATTTGGGTGCGTAGTTGGCTAAAAGGATGGTGGATTGGTACTTGTGGCTGTTGGGAGGTTACAGTAGTTTAGCCTCCACATGAGAGAGGAATTCAAGTAATATTGTTGGTGTTTGACCTTGAGGAAGTGGACCAACAGGGCCCTTGTGTCATATAATTGGACCTTAATTTAGGCATGATACACGATGGGAGGTTTATGTACCCTTACGTTATGTAATTATCAACCATGGCATAAAAAATTATGGTCTAATTAATTCTGCTAGTCAAATACTTTCTGGAAACTAAAACTCTTTGCAATTACAAAAAGTATAATTGTTTCATAATAGTTATAATTTCATCCAATTATTTTGCTTTCAAAATCCAATCACGTCGAATTCCAATTGAAAAGTAAAATCTTTCCAACACTTTTTCTTTGTTCACAAAATTTGAACTCAAGATATTAATTTACTCGACCCAATATTGGTCATTTTAAAGTATTTTGTTTAGTCTTTGTACTCTTTTGAAATTTAAAATTAATCATGTATTTTATTTTTGAGATATTAAATTCTAATACTTTTTTTATTTAAAAATTATGATTTCTCCATTTAACTTTATTATTACTGATGTGATAATTAGGAAATAAATATAATAATTTTTTATTAATTTAATCATTGCTGATGAAAAGTTAATACTTTTTTTTATTATAATATATATAATCTTCTTCCTTTCTCCATAAGTATTTGTTACACTGCAATTCTTTTTACTGCCATTTTCCCGCATATCTTCCTCTTATATTGCTTTGCTTTTCATAAAAAATAATATTATATAATTTTCATCCTACAATTAAAACCTTAAATTGTAAGCGTTAAGGGCTAAAAAAGTTATTGTATCTATTTTATAATCGTCATATCAACAAAATTAATGAAAAATGGACAATGAGATCAAAAATTTTAAATAAAAAAGTTGAGTGTTTTTCTGTTGTGTCTTATTGAAGGGGGCAATCAAATATTTATACACATGATTACTGTTCATGGAACTGACATTCTTGGTAAGCTCTATACATGCTGGACACGTGCATTATTCTGGTTTGCTTGCTAGACTTCGTAGCCCCCACATACGAACTCCCTGCACATGCGAACTAGGACTGCGAACTACCCTTGTGAGCCCCTTTGTCGAACACCCACTACAAGACATGCATGCATCCAACTGGTTGGGCCTAACTGGGTCGCGAGTAGGCGATCCAGATTTTATCTAGGTTTTGGGTTGGTGATCACAAATACGTAACAATCTAGTCCGCCTATTGGGTTTAAAGAGGGTTATAAAGTGGCACTCCTTAGAGCCATCACTTCGCATTTATACAGCTTGTTGAATACGCGACCACTGAAGCATGACGTTAGTCTCGCCACGTGTACGGAGGGTTATAAAGTGACGTTCTTTAAAGCCATCACTTCGCATTTATACAGTTTGTTGAATACGTTGTAACCATTGAAGCATGACGTTAGTCTCGCCACATGTGCGGGTGGATCATGTCTATCTGTATCTGGTCGTTGGTGCTCCTCAGTTGTTTGAACCGTCAAAATACAGAATAGAGAAACTCTTTAAAAATAGGGTTTCAGAAGCCCTAAAACTCACAAACTTAACACTTTCTGCAACCAGAGTCAATTGAGGCTTTTCTTCAAGGTAAATCTTGTTAACTTCTTCGTTTCAGATTTTAGCTTTCTTTTTCTTCTTTTTTCTTTTTTATCGAAACTATGTCAAGAATAAGAGGGTTGGATAATTCCCAGTTATCCGCCACGAAAACGTGCAACAAAAGTCCCTGTAGAAGCCAGCTTTTGTGTTTGCACTACAAAAGAAGAAGAGATGACTCAGGCTTTAGCCATGTGAGGGATTAAAATCCCGCAACTTCGCTTACGACTTCCCTATTTCTGAGGGGCCTCATAGGTTGAGCGACACTAGTGCTGGTAGCTTCCTGCTCCCCTCCACGTTCTAAAAGCTCGATTCCATTTGCCCTTCAACCCGTTCTTTTGTCATCTTCTCCAATAGTACAGGATCGCTCTTAGTTAGCTTTCTAGGTTTTCTTGGTGGATCGCAGTGGCTTACTTTATCGACTGCTGCCAATGCAATTAAGTGTCACAGCTCACATTTTTCCAACGTTTATATTTGTTGAAAACCCAGAACTAAGAGAATTTGCTGGGCTTCTACTATTTCTCTCATTGCGAACAGGATAAGACTATAATCGCCAACTGATGTTTTAATCTTCGACTAAATCAGGGGAAATACATTAGGGTGAAATGTAGGCTCGCCGATTGGTTTAGTTTGCCAACAGAGTGGTTTGCACCAAACAGGGACATGTGTCTATTTAAGTGAAGCATTACAACAAATAATGGTTTAGCCCAACTTGAAAGGCTTCTCACTGGCAATCCCCTGGTTGTAGAGGATGTTATAACCGTGAGGAAAGTGTTTCGATATTGTTTGGAAGGTTTTAGCATCAATGGATGGATGCGGGGTGACAGTAGGGAAGTGGCCAAAGTTACTAGTGCGTGACCTAAAAGACAAACATGGCCTCATGGGGCTAGAGATGACCTGGGTCTGATATTAACAAGATATAAAGAGGAGCCCAGGAACTTCTTTTACAATTTTTGCAGGACGAAACTTCGCCCTTGGATCTCAGAGGTCTCATCGTACAAAAAAAGTTATGCAAATATTAATTTGATAATTGTTTTAGTTGTCCTTGGAATTATTGTTGGTGCAGGCACAACTCTCGGTTCTGGAAGAGATTCAGAGGAAACTACCAGTCTATTCCAATTGTTGGTGCAGGCACAACTCTCGGTTCTGGAAGAGATTCAGAGGAAACTACCAGTCTATCTTGTGAAATTAACGAAGTCATGAACCTACAAGTTTTTCTAAGGGACATGCGCAAGAAGCGCAGAATCGATGCGGGGCCTATGAATGTGGTTATCAGTAGCAAAGATGAGGCAAATAGTAGAAGACTAGAGTATCATCGTAAAAGGATAGCAGATCATGCTAGGCCTTCTACTATGATACCTGCTACTCCTGTTTCTCCCTTAGTGAGCTCGCCATCAATAGCCCATGCAAGTTCTCTAATTGTTGCTCATGATAGCTCTCCTCCTTCTACTCCTCATTGTATTCTTTCTTTTTTTGCCTCCTGTTGAGGAAACCTTATTTGGAGAGGATGGTGAGCTATTCCCGTGGTGTGGACACATGAGTACATGAGAGTACCCCTATGACCCCAGCAAAGTGGTGGAGAAGTGGAAGGCTTTTTTACCAGAAACTACAAAAAGGCAAATATGCATTGCTGAATCATCGAGTGGTACGAAGAATCCTCTACTATCAAAGCTTACCTCATCCTTGCAAGTTCTACTAGCTGAGGCTACTATGGTTAACTTAAGCCTTAGTGAAAACATTGGTAAAGTTGAGGCCAGTCAAAGGGAGCTCGAGAAAACTAAGGGGGATTTGGAAAGAACTCGTGAGCTATACCTCAAGATTAGAAAGTAGAATGAAGATATTTATAGATAAATTACAGAGCTCATTGGTCGTCTGGGAGCTTCTAAGGTCAAAATTGATGAGTTATTTGAGAAGGCCGCAGTTGAAAAAGAAAGAAAAGAGGCCCTAGATGCTGATTTGAAGAAAATTGCTAAAGAGCATAAGACAACTGTGAATCGAATTATTGAAGAACATGAAGCTGCTATGGCAAGGTCAGAGTAGTAACAAATAGAGGCCTTAGAAAAATTTAAAGGGGAGACTCTAGAGAACTTGAGTAACCTTGCTCAAGAATTCAAGTCAAACAAACTTATCCATGCCCAAGTTGTAGGTGGCCCTTTTGATGCTCGCGGGGTTGACCTCGATGCTCTTTGCGATGTAAATATGAACCAACTGGGTGTCAATGTCCGCTTCTCCTCCGAAGCTGCCTGGGATGAGTTCGCATCCAAAAGGAGAAACTCAAAAGACTTTTACCTGGATGAAGACCTAGCTGAAACTAACACTGCTCCTGTTGACAACAATGAAGCCAATGAGGACCCTACTGCAACCTTTGTTGCTCCTACTAATGGTAATGGCAACATCAAAGTTGCTGGAAGAGAAGGAGAAAATGATATCCTTAGCGACCATGAATGGGCTGATAATATGTTTTAATTGTAACTTTGTATTAGTTTTCTCGTATTGAAATGTAAATTTAAACTTTGAAAATTTTCAAATTTGCGTGTTACTATTATGACATCATATCCTTTTGTGAACTTATTTTATCTTTTTACATAACACTACTGCTTGTACCAAAAATTTGAACTTAAACAAATTTTTAAAGATATTTTCTGAAACTTTTAATTGACTTAGTACAATTCAATAGTTTTGTTTTAAGTGATCTATTATTAATTTTGAATTGAGTGTTATTAAACATCTGTGTTGTGAATTTAAGTCAACAAACTCGAAGGAAATAAAGTTACGATCTCAAATCAATTAAGCCTTAAGTACCACCCAAGAAGGTAGCCTTGCTAACTGTGTTAGATATGTGAGCTTAACTCTGCGAGCTCTTATAATGTCAACTAGGAGCATAGGTCTATTAGTTACTTTAGAAGTTGTGATTTTAAACCATCAAACTTTTATGACATCAGTTGGGAGCGTAGGTCTACTAGCTGTGTCAAAGCTAAGAGCTCTTATAATGTCAGTTGGGAGCATAGGTCCACTAGCTACTTTAGAGGTTGCAATCTTAAATCGTCAAATCTTTATGACATCAGCTGGAAGTGTAGGTCCGCTAGTTGCTTTAGAGGTTGTGATCTTAAACTGTCAAACCTCTATGACATCAACTGGGAGCGTAGGTCCGCTAGTTGTGTTGGAGCTACGAGCTTAACTCTGCGAGCTTTTATAATGCCAGCTGGGAGCGTAGGTCCGCTAGCTACTTTGGAGGTTGCGACATTAAACCGTCAAACCTTTATGACATCAGCTGGAGTGTAGGTTCGCTAGCTGTGCTGGAGCTACAAGCTTAACTCTGTGAGCTCTTATAATGTCAGCTAAGAGCATAGGTCCGTTAGTTGTGTCAGAGCTACGAGCTTAACTCTACGAGCTCTTATAATTCCAGCTGGGAGTGTAGGTCCACTAGCTGCTTTGGAGGTTGCGATCTTAAACTATCAAACCTTTAAACTATACCTAGTACAAGTGTTTTTAAAAAGAATATTTTTATTCAAGAAGTAAGAAATTACACATAGCATTTCTTAAGGTGACGAACATTCCATGTTTACGGTAGAACCGTACCTTCCATTTTTGCTAACTTGTATGCTCCATAACCTATCTTCTCAATGACTTTGTATGGCCCTTCCCAGTTCAGCGCCATTTTCCCTTATTGCGAAGTTAGAAGACTAGCTTTGGTGTTTCTAAGAACAAGATCACTTGGTTGGAATTGCTTGTTCTTAACCTTAGAATTTTAGTACTGAGTTACTTTCTAAGCACATGTTGCATTCTTGATCTCCGCTACTTCTCTAAATTCATTGATGAGATCAATGTTAAGCCTGATAGCCTCTCGATTGACATCTTCATTAAAATGTGTTGTCCTGTGCGACCGCATACCAATCTCAGCGGGAATTACTGCCTCAGCGCCATAGACAAGGGAAACTATTGTTTCTCCTATTGCAGTATGATGCGAAGTTCGTAGGGCCCATAAGATTCCTGGTAGCTTATTTAACCACACACTCTTGGCCTCAACAACCTTCTTTTTTAAGGCTATGAGAATCTTCTTATTCATTGTTTCAGTTTGCCCATTCGTTTGTGGTGTTTTAATAAAACTCTGAGCCAAAACAATCTGAAGATCTGCACAGAAATTTTTGAACTTTTCCTGAAACTGTGTCATTGCCTGTGATAATTAGGTGAGGTACACCAAACCTGCACACAATTGATTTCCAGATAAAAGACTCCATTTTTTCTCTATGATGGTCTCCAACGCTTCAGCTTCAATCCACTTGGTGAAATAGTCGACAACCACCACTATGAATTTTTTCTATACTGTAGCCATCAGGAATGGACCGAGAATATCATTTCCTCAAGTCACAAATGGTCAAGGGCTCGACATGACTTGAAGAGGTTCTGTTGGTTGTTGGTGCATCTGAGTATATCTCTGGTAGGAGTCGCATGTGCGAACCAAATGATGTGCATCCTTTTGAACCGTAGGCTAGTAATACCCTTGCCTGAAAATTTTTTGGGCAAGTAGTCTTCCACCCAAATGGTCACCACAAATGCCTTCATGAATTTCTCACATTACGTACTCAGCCTCAAACAATTGTAAACATCATAGCAGCGGATGTCAAAACCCATTTCTATATGGTACACTCTCTAAAAGAGTATACCTAACAATTGCAAGTCAAAACGAATTATTTTAACTCGCTATGTAATTGAGTAATTTAACAATTATCTACACAGTACTCAAATGTCTAATTTATCGATTAAATTTTTTTAGGAGTATGTAACTTGTGACAACGACATACCTTGCAGCTTTACGTTGTAACCTTATGAGCTCTTTCTTGTCTAGATTATCATACACTCCTTGTAATGTGCGAACTAAGTGAGTTATCAATGTCTCTTCCTGATCTATAGTCAAAACTTGTTGCATGTCGCAGCTCGGGGTATCCCTATACTCCAGTAAATTTTTTCCTCTTTGCTCAATGACAATAGAGGATGCAAATTTAGATAAAGCGTTTGTACGTGTGTTGTCACTCCTTGTGAGTTGCTTTTTCTGAACTTTGCCAAATCCTGCGAACAGCTAAATTGCAACTGAATGATATCTCTTTAACACTACCTCCTTAAACTCGTACTCATCATTCATTTGCTTCGCCACTAATTGTGAATCTGCATAGATTATCATATCCTTCTCTCCTAGTTGGCGTGCTAGTTGTAACCCTGATATTAAAGCTTTATATTATGTTGCATTTTTGGATGTTTAAAATCCAAAAGTTAATCCGTACCGCCATTCATTCCCACTGGGATCAATCAGAAGTACCCCTACTCCTGAACCTGTCTTGGCTGTAAAGCCATCAACATGCACTAGCCACCTTTTTGAATTATCGATTGTATCTACACCCCCTGAGGTGGACTAACTATTGGGTTGCATACAATAGATGAAAATGAGATCTTAGAATAAAGTGTGAGTTGATTATAAATTATTATAAAAACAATAGGCTAAATTATAATAGTCTGTTTTTCAGCGGTGATGGAACTAGTTTCGGGACTATAAATTTCCATCGTGTCGAATCGTAAATATTATTTATAGAATACTTACGGAGTCATTAGAGTCGTATTAAAATTTGATCAAGAAATTTTATCGTTTAGATAGTTAATTAAAGAAAAATGACTAAATTGAAAAAGATGCAAAACTTGGTAATTATTGCATTTAAATGATTTAATAGCTTAAATATCATAGGAGGGAGAACCTATATAGCAATTAAACCCTAGTTATTATTTTTGGACGGCAATTGGAATGAAAATAATAAAATAACACATGTTTTAATGGCAAAATGGTAATTAACATAAAATTAAAACAAAATAATTAGAAAAAGGTAGCATCTTCTTCTCCATTTTATTTTCATTGTTGGCCAAAAACACCATAGGAGAGAAGCTTAAACATTCTGCTGGTTTAAGCCTTGCATGGGTAAGTTTTGAGTCTCGCTTTTAATGAATTTTATGTTTTTGAGATCGTTACAACTAGGTCCAGCTAACTCGTACCTTCCTTTTTGAATCTGTTAAAAATTTTAGAAGTTTCTATTGATGAATCTTGTTTTTTTTTCATGATAATTATGTGCTTGAAGCTTTGATTGTGGTATTTGGTTGTTTTATGAAGTAATTTTTATTAGGTTTTGGTTTAAGGATTAAATTATTAAAATGTTAAAAATTTAAGGTTTGATGGTGAATTATAGGTATAATTAGGATTGTTTAAGGGCCTATATTATTCGATTGTAAATTTTGACTTGAGAAAATGGTTAATTTGATGATTTTCGATTGCTAATTTGCAAAAGTTGTAAAAGTTAGGGGTAATTATGTAATTTTGAAAAATAAAAGGGTATAAAATGCAAAGTTAACTGGAAAATGAAATGTAAGCTAATAATTGGGAAATTTTATATTTTAGATCAAGACCTTGTTGATTTACGTAGAAAAAGGAAAATTGCATAATAGTCTCTGAACTTTTGCAACTATTATAATTCAATCCAGGTAAGTTCATTCGGTTTTTAATTTAATATCTATATGAATTGTATGATGATATGGTATGAAATAGTGGATATTAATTATTCTATTGATGATGTAAAGTTGTTAGGGAAAATGTTATTGAATTTTGGTACTTGGGTCGGATAAATGCGAGATAGAGTACAACTGAATGACGGCGTGCTATGCAGATATTGGGGTGGAGATTGATGTGATGTGCTTTATATATTTTTCCTGAGTATACTGATGTTCAACATTTGTTGCGAATCCTCGTGTTATACTATCTTGTTATGGCGTGTTATGGGGGCAGATGTATAGCCTACGGGCTAGGCACTTAGTGCTGATACGTGTTATTGGTTGGATTAGCTCTCATGAGCATTTGGCATGTTAACGGTTGAATTAGCTCTTATGAGTGTTTGGCGTGTTTTGGTTGGATTACTTATGTACTCGTATCTGTAAGCCGTTTATCATGTCGTAAATTATTGTATTATAACTTGTTTAATGACTTTGAATGGCATGACATGTACTAGATATCTTGAATTGACTCCGCTGTGGACATGTATGTTTTTTGGAAATTATAATTGAGCTTTAAATTGAACTATGTAATTCACTGGTTTGAAATTGTGGATGACAGGAAACATTTGTTGTTGAATTATATTTGATTAAATTGTTATATTTACTTCAGTAAGATTTATTGTGTCTGTCTGTTGAACTTACTAAGTTTCAATAAGCTTACTTGTGTTCCTTTTTGTTTCTTGTAGATACTTTTGAGGGTTGGACGATCGGATCAGCACTCAAGTCACACTATCCCTCCAATTTCAGTAGTTTTTGAACGTTTATTTTGGATTATATGGCATGTAATAGGTTGTTATGTTGATAACCTCATTTGATATGTATATATATATATATATATATCTATAAGGTGTGTAATTAGTTAATCTTTTAATCGATGTTGTCTTGTAATGTGATGATTGTTACATGATTTCTAGGTTTGGTGGTGAATATAGTTCATTTTGTGAAGTTGTGGTTAAGGTAAGCTTTTCTAGGAATAAATATGATACATGTTTGATCTTAACTTAGCAAGTTATAAGGCTAGGTATTTAGCTTAAAATTGATAATATTATATATTTTGAATGGATGAATGGTTGACTATTTATATGTTTGTATAAATGTGTATACTTGCGGTACCATTGAGGGTACATTGATTAGGCGTTTAAGATGGTTGATTTAGCATGATTTGAGCATGTTTAATGGAATTTTGAATAAGTCTAATGGCTGGTAAATGGATTGTTTAGTGTTTAAGAAACCTTGAAATGGTAAACTTGATGTTTAAGGTTCATTTAGGTGCAGACGGCCAAGTGCAGACGGCCTGAGACACGGGCTGCCACACGATCGTGTGCCACACACGGTCTGCGACACGGTCGTGTGTATCAAGTCAAAGAGTTACACCGTCCATCACATAGTCTACGACACGGTCGTGTGTATCAAGTTATTGAGTTACATTGTTTAAGACACGAGCTGGAACACGACCATGTGTCCCAATTTTGAATACTCACATGGCCTGGGCTATGTCACACAGTCGTGTGTCCCCTGGTTTTGAAATTTGTCATATTTTCCTAAAATTTCCTGACTTGTTTCAAATTAGTCCCTGAAAGTTTTAAGATTATTTATTTAGTCCCTTTAAGCTCGATTTAATCCTTGTAAATGTAAGTTATTATTGTAATTTAATTACTTTATGGTATTTGAGAAATTATATTGTAATGATCATGATTTTTCCTTATTTATTTCTGTTAACTTGTTGTAGCATTCTCATAATCCCTATTTCGGTGACGGATACGGGTGTTACATAAATTGTTGTTGTTCATCAATTGATCACAGGAAATTATGAGTACCATACACGTTTAATTTCATAAAATATTCATGAGTACTAATATCTGTCCTTTTATGGTTGTTCTTATGGAAAACTCTGTGCCAAATTTAGCTAACTCGATACTCCATTGCTTCACCCTTCCCGAAGTATCAGCTTTAGATAAAACTTCTTTTATAAGCTTATTAGTCATGACGACAACTAGATGAGCCTAGAAGTAGGGGCGTAGCTTACGAGTTGCAACAATCAGAGCAAAGATGAATTTTTCAATTTTTGAATACCTCAGCTCATCGTTCTGGAGTACCTTACTGATGTAGTATATTGGGAATTGGCGAACGCCTTCTGTTTTAACTAAGACTACTGCAATTGTTTCCTATGATGTAGCCAAGTACAAATAGAGGGTCTCTCCCACTCGTGGTAACTTCAGAAGTGGTAGGAAGGTGAGGTATGACTTAAGCTTTTCGAAGGTTCATTGACACTCCTCAGTCCACAAAAAAGAGGTCATCAGGGCTTTGAAGAATGGAAGGCATTTGTCCGCCATCCTGGAGATAAAGGCATTTGTCCGCCATCCTAGAGATAAACCTGTTGAGGGCCACTATTTTTCCCGTGAGGTGCCGAATATCTATGATAGTTTGCGGAGGAGGCATTTCCAAGATAGAATGGATCTTTTTCGGGTTCACCTCTATCCCCATTTCCGAGATCATAAAGCTTAAAAACCTACCAGCTCGCACGCTGAAAGCACACTTCTCAGGGTTCAACTTCATGTTGTAGGTCCTTAAAACTACGAACACCTCTGACAAGTTCCGCATGTGCTCTTCCATGGTTGCACTTTTTACCAACATATCGCCGACAAAGATTTCAAGACCATGCCCTATCTACTTCTTAAAAATCTTGTTCACCAGTCTCTAATAGGTTGCTCCGACATTCTTGAGGCCAAAAGGCATGACCCGATAGTAGAACAACCTCTCATTAGTGATAAAAGTTATTTTCTCCTGGTCATCTTGATCAAACAAAATTTGGTTATAACCCAAAAAGGCGTCCATGAAGCTCATGAACTTGTGACCTGCAGAAGCATCAACCAAACGGTCAATCGAGGGTAAAGGGAAGCTGTCCTTAGAGCAAGCTTTGTTGAGGTTGGTGGAATCAATACACATCCTCCATTTGCCATTTTTTTTCACCATAACCATATTTGAGACCCAATCTAGATACTCAACTTCCCTGATAAAACCTGTGGACAACAATTTAGTTACCTCTTGCCTCATATTTTTTTTCTTAACAAGCTTGGCTTCAGGAAGTACATTTAGCCTGTAGACAATTACCTACAAGTCAATCCCTAGCATATCTGCTGCTGACCAGGCAAAAACATCAGAGTATGCTTTCAAAAACTGAACCAAAGTGTCATTTTCTTCAGGTAATAATATTGATGAAATTTTAATGTTCCTTTGTTCATCATCGTAAAATAGTTGTAAAGTCTCTGTGTGCTCTACTAGTTTAGGTTTCTTACTTCTCTCTTCATCCATCACATCTAGTTTGTCTAAGTTTAAAGCTTGACTAACCAGCTTTGTGCTCTACGAACTCTGCCCCTCGGTTGCGAACTCTCGTGCCTGCTTCACATATAACATGTGACACTATCTCGTTGTTTGTTGGTCAGATCGCCTGAACCCGATCATTGTCCTTATCAAAAATTTGATCTTCATACAAAATGTCGCCACTACCATATTCACTATTCTCATAATTGGGTACCCAATAATGGCATTATACGTCATAGGATGGTTCACGATAAAAAAATGGACATATTCTGTAGTCAGATGCTCACCATCTCCCAGGGTGACTTGCAAAGTGGTAGAACCATTTACCTCAACTGGGTGGTTCGCAAAACCATATAGCGGACTGGCCTTAGACAAAGCTTGTTCCCTTAAGCTCTTCTTCCCACTATCGCGCTCCCACTATCGACCAATATTCTTCTCACCTCAAAACCTATGATTGTTGCAGATACTACCATCGGGCCATTCCTTTCTTCATCACACACGAACTCCTCATCGTCATTACAAAACTCAATATTCCATTTTCCCTATTAACATGCCTTTTAGGTGGATTTACTTTCATAACACTCCTCATGTGGGTTCTTCTCTTCGTATTAGGACTTGCCCAGACCTCATTTATGCCTACAATCACATGGATAGTACCTCTGACCTTCTGTTTACCCTTGGGATCGCCCTGCGAACTCTGACCTTGCTGGGAAGTACCTTGATCCACAAATTCAGCGAGCTCACCATTTCTTACTGCCTCTTCGGCAACATCTTTCAAAGTAAAATAGTATTTGATTTTATGCCCACATCATTATAGAAATCACACTTATCCTTGGAATTTGACCTTTTGGTACTCTGCCTCATAAAAGATAGCTTAAGTAGGCTGCCTAAACTCTTTACTTGGTTCAATATGTATGCACAAGTAGCGTTCAATGGAGTGTAGGCCTCAAACCTACCTTGAGATATATACATTCTTGTTTGCTTGGGTTGAGATCCCTGAAGAGTTATGAAAATTACCCAATGCCTGCGTTCTCTGTTGTCTATCACCTCGGGCACACAGAACTTGGTTGGGTTATCCCTACTTACTGCGAGCCCATTCTCTCTTTTTGATCTATCTACCATCTCCTTGAAATGTGCCACGCATCGCTCTCTTAATATCTTCTGCTTCCGCTAACTTATGAGCCCACCCATACAAGTTCGCCAAATTTTGGGTCTTGTTACCCATAAGGAGTATTGTACATGTTCATTTTGCACCCCATGATGAAGGCATCGATAGCACATTGGTCCTCAAGGTTCTTCGTATTTAGTGTTGTCGCATGAAATCGCTTCACGTAATCCTAGAGAGACTCCGTTTCTCTCTATTTTACAAACATTAATCCCATAGGTATGCTCATGATCATTCTGTGAGCCTTGAACCTTCTTCGAAACATCTGACCCAATTGGGAAAAAATTCAGACTGAGCCTTGAAGAAGAGACAAGTACTAATCATTCGCACTTCCCTTAAGCGTTGTGGAAAAAGCTTTACACTTCGCAGGGTCCAGGCTCCCATTATATTCACATAGTCGTTATATTGTATCAGGTGGGCTCGTGGGTCTCTCCTGCCCTCGAACATGTCTTTTAGGACCTTAAAATCACGCGGTAGACTTATTGCTGCTACCTCCGGGGCCAATAGATTGTTAGAACAGAAAAGTCAGTCCATATCCTTAGACTCAGAATGCAATGCCCTCACATCTCGCCACAATGCATCCATCTCATTTTGCCATTCCCTCACATGCAAGTCCGGGCCTTCATCCTGCATGGTCATATTATCATAAAAAGTCAGAATTATCATATTGTACCTTTCTTTTAAGTTATTCATTTTGTTTCAATAACCCATATTGAAAAGTCTGTCGCTATTCAAACCGTGCATTTTGTGCAGCCATTTGTTCCTTCATAAACTTCATTTACTCTTGAAGAGCAAGGAATTGTTGTAGTGACGCTTCTTAGTTGGAAGGAAGTGGCAACCCGCAACTAGAGGGAATGTTTAAGTCGAATGGGCTTGAAACTCTCGAGTGAGCCACATTACCTAGATTTTTTGGCCGATCAGCAAACCAGTCGACAAACAAGTTTGTTCCAGCAAGTTGGCTGCCATAACCTGAGGCTCCAGGTTGTCCAAATGAAAGATCGAAAGAGAAATTTTCATTCGGGTAAGCCATTGTAACTTTGGCAATTTTTATCAAACAGAAAAGAAATTCGTTGGTTAGAAATATGTCCACGCTCACCGCACCAATTGTTGAATGTTTTTTCGTTGTGTTTCATTGAAAGGGACAATCATGATTATTATTCATGAAATTGACATTTTTGGTAGGTTCTATGCATGCTGGACACGTGTACTGTTCTAATCTGCTTGCTGGACTTCGTAGCCTCTATATGCGAACTACCCTTGCGAGCCCCTTTGGTGAACCCCTACTACAAGACCTATACGCATCCAACTGGTTGTGCCCAACCGAGTCGCGGGTATTCAGGTTAGTGAACACAAATACGTAACAAAAGTACAATGGCTTAGGTTGGGTTTGGATGGTTGATTGAGTGCGGTGCGGTGTGTTTAGCTTATTTTTTGTCTCACACTACAGTATCGCTATAATATTTAATCTCACTGCCACTGCTATTTTTACACTATCCGCAGGTAAACGAAACACCAATCCAAACCTTCCATTAATATTTAAATATAAAAATTTAGAGGTTAACTTTTAAGCATATTTAAACCTTTATGATACAAGAAGAAAATCCTCGAAGAAATAGGAGGGATGATCGGGAAAGTCGTTCGCTTAGATTTTAATACTGATAGTAAAACTAGAGGCCGATTCGCTCGAATGGCAGTCTATATCAACCTTGATAAGCCATTAACTCCTCTTGTGATGGTTAACGGCATGAAGCAGATGGTGGAATACGAAGCACTGCCGATGATTTGCTTCAATTGCGGGAAGTATGGACACACAAAGGAGATCTGCCCTTCACTACAAACAGCGGTCACAACGGGGAATAGTCAGACGACGGTCAAACCGACAGAGGTAGAGAAAAAAGGGGAGAATGAGGCATACGACCCTCGATGGTGGTAGAAAGGAAAGCACGCTTTTCACGAGGCAACAAAACCCCCAAAAAAGATAATAAGGGAAAAGAAATCGTGGGGTCTAGATTTGAAGTTTTAACCAAGCTTGACAGCAAAAAGGATTTGGAAATTGAGCAGAATAAAGAGGGAAAAGAGCAGATAGTGGATTTTAGGTCCCACCAAAATGATGGAACAAATGGGACAAAGAAAAAACAACTAGCGTGGGGTAAAACCAACGTAAATAATGGAATACAATTGGAAAGTGCAATAAAAAATAGAGAAACATTCGGAAGTGGAATGTTGGAATCCAATTTGGCAACTTTCAATATTTTAATAGACCGGACCCCAAGTGTTGAAGTTAATGGAGCAGGAAACACATCTCATAGTAAAGCTGCGGTAGTAGCTCAAGCCCAAGAAGAAACAACCCAATTCGAAACGGGCACAGAGTTTCAGCAAGATATGACCGTGGCTGGCAGCAGTAGCCCCATCGTAGAAGATAATGGAGGCCTCGTATCTCCTAGAGCAACGAAGCATTCACTCGAAAAGGAAGTTGGATCCAGCTCGGTAGCTCTAATGAAGGACCGGCTTGGACTAAGAGAAGTGGAAGTGGAAATGGGGTGCTTGGATGCTGGGAGACACTCGGCGGTGGCTTTTCACGATAGCAAGAACTTGAAGAATACAGCTTCCTCGTTAACCAGCAGGATAGGACGTTCTCCGGTGACTAGTGCCAGATCCAGAACTGTTCATATCAACAAAGGCAAAGGGATGGCTAATAAATGAAATAAAATTCTTCAAGGACAAAGCACAAGACTCAAAATCAGTGGAGGCCAACGAGTACTTTTGAAAGAATCAATGGAGGAAATTGCTGCAAGCTTGGCAGAACTCTCAAACAATAATTTGATCCAGGGTTGACCATCAACTAGATTTACTTCAAGCTGATAAAATTAATGACTACTTTATGTAACTGATATTATCATATCCTTTTTCACCAAAAAAAAAAAAAAAAAAAAACTTTATGCACTCTCAACAAAGAAATTTAAAAAAAAAAAAAAAATACCGTAGTGAAGTAAAAAGAGACTTTTTCTGTCAGATTAGGTTTCTCTTTCTCTCTCTCTTAGAGTCCTTTACTCTTAACTCTTATCCCTTTTGCGGCTAGGGTTTTTCTTTCTACAGTACGTCTTCTAACTTTTTTTTTAATTTATTAGAAGATTGGTTTGGTTTCATAATATAAAAATCTAATGGAAGTTTTGTTAGAGTAAGGGATTTTGTGGTTATTATAAAAGAAAGATTCTAAGGGGTTTGGAAGTGGTTAGTGTGGATTTTTCATTCAAAAAAAGAAATGGCTGGTTTGAACCCTTTTGATTTGTTGGGGGATGACGACACTGGGGAACTATCATTGCTGATCGCTGCTCAGCAAAAGGCCGTCGCAGCGGCCACTGCCACTGCTGCTGCTCCAAAGAAGGGCCCAGCAAAGCCTCAAGCTAAGACGCTGCCTGCAACTCAGGCTAAGCTTCCCTCCAAGCCTCTCCCTCCTGCTCAGGCTGGTAAGTTTTATCTATCAAAGTGACTCATTATTTTCAGCTCTCTGTATTGGGTCTTGAGTTTACCCGATTGTGTTAAGTTCAAGTTGCCTTTTCTTAATGGTCGAACTCTTGGGGGGGAGGGTTGAGTGGGTTTAAGTTTATTCTGCTTCGGTTTTGTTTCTTGTAAAGTGCAGTTGGACTCTGATTGTTAAAGAGCATTTAATGTCGGTTATTTACTTGGAATATAATCATTGAGAGTTTCTTATCTGTATAGACTTACTTCTTATAGTGAACAGAGCAAAAGATTCCGGAACGCATATTGGTTTGTTGCTGTTATTTCTTTTCTAAAATGAAATCCAATGCTGTCAAGTTGCACTCAAGCTACTAGAATCCTTATATGTGGTATAAAAGCTTAAGATATATGGTAATGATAATAAACCTCTAAAAGATAGATCAAACTTTAATCTCATTCTCCTACAAAAAAATGAAATGTACAATCTTTTGTTGGCCAATGTGCATGGTTTTTTTTTTTTTTTATCTCATGTCTGTTGTTGAATAATCAAGCATTGAGAAGTAGAGTGTTTGGTAGTGTTCTTCTCTTCTTAGTAAAGGTAAAATTAATGAAAAATAAAATAAAAAATGAATGAAACTAAAGAAAACTTCAATCAAGCAAACTTCTAATCCAATGCATCTTGCCCAAGAGGTCTTGAGGCGCTTTTCTTGTTTGATGCTGAGGCGCAGTGCCAAAGGTGCATGCCTTAACTATAGAACTGAAATCTGCATTATGTGGGGAACTTTTGTCTTTTATATCATATTCTCTGAAAGTGTCAATTGGTGTTCCATCAAAAAGTTCTTTTTTTCTACTTTTCAAAATGCTTATGCATTGGTATGCAATTTGTTTTTACTGAAGCTTGATAGTTGTAGCTTTGATCTCATCTTGATAGTTATCACAGTCACAGTTAGTCGAAATATTTTTTTATCTAATAATCAATTATAGTTTCTTTATAGCTCTCTTGGGCTTATGACTGATATCTTTGCGTTCTTTTAAAGTGAGGGAGGCAAAGAATGAAGGTGCTCGTGGCGGAGGCCGTGGTGGGCGAGGATATGGACGTGGTCGTGGTGGTAGCAGTGGATACAGACGTGATTTTGCAAATGATGAGAATTCCTTCAGCAATAGTGCTGTACCTGAAGATGGAGAGAGTGGAAAACCCTCTGAAAGGCGTGGCTATGGTGGTCCTCGACCTTACCGTGGTGGTCGCCGTGGTGGTTTCAGTAATGGGGAAGATGCAGATGGGGAGCGACCTCGCAGGATGTTTGAACGCCGTAGTGGGACTGGGCGGGGGTAAAAGAAAGAAGCGTTTGTTTGACATTAGCTTGTATATATTCTGCATGTCAGTATTTTAGCCAAGTCTCAAAACCGATGTTTTTGCTTTCTGTTCATGTCTGCAGAAACGAGCTCAAACGTGAAGGTTCTGGTCGTGGAAATTGGGGAACTCAGACTGATGAACTTGCTCAGTGAGTTATCTCTAGAAGTTACAATCACAACCTTCAATTTTATTGTAAAATCAATAAAATATCACTTTGTTTCACTCTTCTTCCCATATTATAATCATAAAATGAAATGAAATATTGTATTTTTATTGTTAAGGGTGACTGAAGAAGTTACCAATGAAGGTGAGAGGAATTTAGGTGATGAAAAGCCAGCAGGAGAGGAGGATGCTAGAGATGCTAACAAGGAGAGTGCTTCAAACGAGCCTGAAGAAAAAGAGCCTGAGGATAAGGTAAAGGGTTACTGACGTCTGCAACTTTTGTTAATTATATATGATAGCTGCTAATTTGGCTATTACTTTGTTCAACCTTTCATATTGCATTTTTATAGGAGATGACTCTTGAGGAGTATGAGAAGGTGCTGGAAGAGAAGAGGAAGACTCTGCAGGCTCTCAAGATCGAGGAAAGAAAAGTAGATGCCAAGGAGTTTGAATCTATGCAGCAGCTTTCAAACAAGAAGAGTAATGATGAGGTCTTCATCAAATTGGTAAGACCCTTTGATTCACTTTGAGAAGTTCGTCATTAATGACTTCATCTTATTATTGGGAAAATATGTAGTATTAATCACTTGTTCCCTATAATTGGCTTCTACAGGGATCTGATAAAGATAAGAGAAAAGAGGCTTATGAGAAAGAAGAGAGAGCAAAAAAGGTATTTTTACTTATTTTTATTAGCCTGTGTCATAACTTGCCTTTCCTTTTCCTGTTTGAAACTCAATCATGCGATTATTCTGCATTTAAGGGGCCTAGTTTATGCTGTTATCAGACTCCTTTGATTTAAGATTTTCCCTTTTTCCCTTTCTCTTCCATGATTAAAGCTTGGATATGTGCTTTTACTGTTTTGTGCAAGTTTATCTGTAGCTTGCATTTATATGTTTTGCTGGCATGTACTGATGGTCCGTATACATGTGGTGGTGGGTAGTCTGTCAGCATTAATGAATTTCTGAAGCCAGCTGAAGGGGAGAGGTACTATAATCCAAGTGGACGTGGACGTGGTCGTGGGCGCGGCTCAAGAGGGTTTGGTGGAATTAGTGCCGCAAGAGATGTGGCAGCACCATCCATTGAAGACCCTGGGCACTTCCCAACTCTTGGGGGCAAGTGAAGAAGTGAGATTCCTTTAGAGCCCCACATAGGATATCCATGGATTTTATTGGAATTTTAGGTACTTTTAAATTTCGGGCTGGGAATAAGATAAAATAATCTGGTTTCCTGTCGCCAAAGTATCTCTGAATTTTATGTTGTAAAATGTATGTTTCAGGGTTTTTCTCTCTTTTTGTTTTTTTGGGGTTATTGCCCCCACTATTGTTATGCTGTGATCTTACTGTTATTGCTCACTGCTCAGTTTTCTTTTGGAATAGATGGAACTAGTTTGCTACTTGTTTTCGACCATTTTAGTTGTGTTCCCCTGAATCTAAAGATGAATAGTAGTGATGCAGGGGAAGTAAAAGCCTATGATTCTCTATTCCTACTTTTACCATGCTTGAGTTGTCTCCACTCTTTGGCTTCCATGAGATGAATTCTATTGCCTTTTAAGCGCGATTGCATTTCAACATTTAAAGTTTTGATAGATTAGAAATATTAGTAAATGGAATAATTTTAAATTTTCAAATAATAGAGATACTTATATGCCATATTTTATCGTATCTGAATGGAGTTTATATTTAAAATCTCATTTTAGACACTCATTATTAAAATTATAAAAATGATTTAAATTTTTTTTAAAAACATATGTATTAAAAAATAAAAAAAATGTATATGAAATGATTAAAAAAAAAAAGACCGTAAGTTGAGTATTAGAGAGATGAATTTAGACATTTTCATAGGATATTGAATCGACAAAGTTATCGTTCAATTCAAGTTAAAAAATACAAGGTGAAAAAAAAAAATTTCAAAGTTTTCCATTTCATGAAAAATTTCAAATTGTATTGTTTTATCTATTCGAATATTAGATTTTTTGTATATTTTAAATTAAGAAAAAAAATCAAAATAAATGTGTTGTAATCGTTTAAATTTTTTTTATTTAAATGAATTTAATTAAATAATATGATATTAATTTAAAATATGATTTTTAGTTGGATTTAAATCAACTTGATTATTTTTACCATATTAATGGAGATGCAATTAATTTAAAATGAGCATAATACGAATGGTGTTAAATAGTTTTCTTATTCAGTGAGTTTTAGAGGTGCGTTAAGAAATATTTAAAAAAAATAAATATATTTTTTCTTTTTTTTAAACTTTTAGATTTTGGATCAAATTGATATTGAAAGGTTAAATTTGTTATTAGGTTAATAAAAATGGCCGCCCATCTATGAAAGAATGACAAAAATATTTTATTTTAAAAAGTTAAATGATAGATCTGGAAGAAGAAGATAATAGAAGCAAAGAAGAAAAAAGAGAGATTCGATAGAGAAATGAAGAAAAAGATACTGAAAATTTGTTTTCAAATTTCATAATTGCTTTCCTTTTCCAATTGGTACTAAAAGTAACAAAAAAAGGGACTTGGACAACTGCTCATACCTCACCGTTTCATTAACGGTGTTCCTATCAAAACGAATCATTTAAGCAAGCTGTTAATCTCCTTAGCCAAAACGCACTGTACAACTAAAACTACTAATAAAAAGCAACGGTTACAATTATAAGAAATAACAAAGACAATAATAGAAATATGAAATGACCGTTGAAGCTTTGTTCCATAACAAATACCCTTCCCCCCTCAAACAAGATCATTATCCTCAAGGATCAAAAGCAGGGAACCTTTGCTAGATCTCCTTCAAATTTTCCCAAGTAGAATCTTCAGGAAACATGTCAGCCTACTCTACCAGAATCTCTATGATAGCTTGATTCCCTTTTTTGGCCATTCATCTATCTAACACTCGAACTGGTTCTTTAAGGAGGGCACAATCAAATCCCATTGGTGGCAACACTGATGAACTCACTGCTGAACCAATATGTTTCTTCAGCAGGGAAATATGAAAGGTAGAATGGATACGAGCTGTTGGTGGCAGAATCAACTTATAAGCAACTTGTCCTACCTTGACTTCCACTAGAAAAAGGCCAAAATACCTGGGTGACAACTTCTGATTTTTGAATTTCCTCAGTGAGTGTTGCATGTATGGTTGCAGCTTTAAGTAAACTAGATCTCTTACCTTAAATTCCCTCTCAAACCTTCTCTTGTTAGCCATTTGCTTCATCCTATCTTGAGCTTGTTTCAGGTGAAACTTCATAATCTTCCTCATGGCTTCCCTATGTTGCAAAGTTCTGTCTATTGTAGCTACCCGAGAAGCACCAGCTACGTAGGGTAAGTGAATGGGAGGATCTTGACCATAAAGCGCTTCATAGGGGTGGTTTTAATTGCTGAGTGGTAGGTGGTATTGTACCACCACTCTGCCAAAGGTAGCCAGGTCACCCAATTAGAAGGCTTTTCACCAATCTTACACCTTAGATAGCTCTCTAAAAATTTGCTAAGGATCTCTGTCTGGCCATCAGTTTGGGGATGGTAGGCAGTAGACATCTGGAGTTTGGTGCCCAAGTGCTTAAAGAGATCTTGCCAAAAGTTGCTAAGGAAAACCCTGTCCCTGTCAGACACAATTGACTTGGCATACCATGAAGTTTGTAGACTTGGCTTAGATATTCTTGTGCTACTGTCAAAGCAGTGAAGGGATGAGCCAAGGCAATGAAGTGGCCATACTTGGTTAGCCTATCCACCACTACTAGAATTGTGGATTTCCCTTTGGAAGTAGGCAAGCCCTCTACAAAATCCATACTTATGGTTTGTCCAAGCTCGTTCTAGTATGGGAAGAGGTTGTAACAGCCCTGGAGAAGCTGAATTATCAACTTTGCATCTCTGACAGGTAACACACTCTCGAACCCATCTTTTTACATCCTTGGAAAGCCCTTTCCAGTACAATAGGCCAGATATTCTATGCCTAGTGGCATGTATGCCAGAATGGCCTCCCAATGAACTACAATGGAAAAGATCAAATATGTGCCTCCTGAGTTTGTCATTGTGTCCCACCACAATTTTTCCCAACCTTCTAACTAACCTACCATCCCAAGAATACTTAGGGCGAAGCTGGGGTTGCTCTTGGAGTTATTCGCACAACTGCTGCAGTTTGATGTCCGTTCCATAAAAAGTCACAATTTGATCCCATAGCTCAGACCAAGAAAGGCTTATACTCCCCACACACTAGAAAAATTGGTGATTATGTTCATAAGGCCTTCTTAACAAGGCATCTTCCACTATATTTTGGACTCATTTTCTATAAGAAATAGAATACTCATAACCTAACATCTTAGCAACCCATTGTTGTTAATAGGGGGTAATTTCTTGTTGCTCAGAAAAAAACCTTAAGCTTTGGTGGTTTGTTTTGATATGGAAGTGTCTCCCAATCAGGTAAGGATGCCACTTTTTGACTGCTAAAAGCACTGCTAGCATTTCCTTGTCATATATGGACAGATCCTGATGTTTAACTCCCAAGGCTTTGTTGAAAAAGGCCACTAGTTTTCCCTTTGCTACAATACTGCTCCTACCCCTTGTCTACTCGCATCTGTCTCCACACAAAAGATCTCTTGGAAATTAGGCAAAGCCAAGACTGGTGCTTGATAGATGGCTTCCTTAAGCTGTTCAAAAGTTGTCTGTGCAAGCTCAGTCCATTTCCATACAACATCTTTCTTCAACAAAGTAGTGAGAGGCTTGGCCAACAAACCATATCCCTTGATGAACCTTCTATAATAACTTGACAAGCTAAGGAAGCCTCTCAGTTCCCTTACAGATTGTAGAGTAGACCAACTGAGAACACTCTTCACTTTTACCTTATCCATGCTAACTGCTCCCCTGGAAATAATGTGTCCTAGATACTCAACTTGAGTTGCTCCAAAGGTGCACTTAGTTCTTTTAGCATAAAGCTGGTTGAACATCAACAATTGTAACACTTCCTAGAAATAAGCCAAGTGGTCTAACCAGTTTTTGGAGTAAACAAGTATATCATCAAAGAATACTAGGACTGACCTCCTCAATAGTTGTCTAAAGACTGAGTTCATTAGTGATTGAAAGCTGGAGGGAGCATTGGTCAAGCCAAAGGGCATGACCAAGAATTCATAATGGCCTTCATGTGTTTTAAATGTTGTTTTGTGCACATCCTTGTCCCACATTCTTATCTAGTGATAGCCCAATCTCAAGTCCAACTTAGAGAAGAAATTTGCCTGGCCTAGTTCATCGAGAAGTTCTTCAATGAAATGTATAGGGAACCTATCCTTGATGGTCGGTTGGTTGAGCTGCCTGTAGTCAATGCACAGCCTCGAATTGCCATTTTTTTCTTCACCATCACCATAGGGGAAGCACAAACACTGTTACTATCACGAATTATGCCATCTTGCAACATTTCTTGTATAAGTTTTTCAATTTCTGTCTTCTGTACTGCAGGGTACCTATATGGCCTTATTTTGACTACATTTGTTTCATCTATCAATGGGATCCTATGATCCTGTAACCGATGAGGAGGTAGTCCTTTAAGAGTTTGGAATACATCCTCAAACTCATTGAGTAAGGCTTGCAAGTCTTGGGCAACTGAACTGGGGGCATAGTAAGTGTAGTCTGATCACATGAAGTCAACAACATAGGATATGGACCATTTTCCACCATGCTCAAGCATTTGGACAGTTGGCTGCTAGGAACAATTTGTAAGGATCCTAGTATAGTGCATTGGAGAATACAACATTGTCCCATGTAATCAAATTGCATAATCAAGCTTGAAAAATTCCAAATAACGAAACCAAGGGACAAGAGCCACTAAATACCCAACACTAGGTCACACCCTTTAACTGGAAAGATCAGAAAATCAGTTATGGAGCTATAACCTTGTGCTTTCCTCTGGACAACTCTACACAATCCGAGCAATTTAACTCCATTAACCACCATCATCCTTAGTGTACTTGCCTTTTCCACTGCCAAATTCAGCCTTTTAGCCACTTTGGAGTCTACAAAATTGTGTGTACTCCCTGAGTCAACCAGGACAGTCACCTCAGTTTGATCGATGAAAGTTAAAAATCTCATAGTGTTGTGCCCCTGTGATCCCTGAAGAGCACGTAGATATAGCACTGGAGTAGGAGTTTCATTTTCCTGGTCTGTTGTTTCCAATTGTTCAAGACAATATTGAAAATCCTCATATGTTGGGCTTTTAGCATCAGTGTCCTGATCAACTTGTGGTTCAATGATGAGTTGATACAACTGAGATTTGGAACATTTGTGCCCTGGTGTATATTTAGAACTACATTGGAAACAAAGACCTTCCCTCCTTCTGCCCTCCAACTCAACTTTAGATAGAGATTTAGAGGGAGTTCGCTGCCCCGAATTACTCCCCAAGGACCCCCTATTGTTAAGGAACCACCAATACCATGATGTACCTTGGGAGAGGGAAACAAGGGTTTGAGAGGACTTGCCCCACCACTTACAATTAACCCCTTCCTAGAAGGCCCCAACACAATACTCTCAACCTGCCTAACCAAATTATAACCCTCAACCAAGGTCTGGGGCTTGAACAATCGAAGGTACTGCCCAATCTCAGGTTTCAAATTACTGGTGAAGATGTTTAGTGCATATGCCTCAGGTAAACGGAGCTAGTTTAACAAACTTACAAATCCATCATGGAATTGATCAACTGATCCTTGTTGCTTAGAGACACAAGCTTAGCCATAAGATCAAGAAAAGAGTCAAATCCAAAACGTTCCCTCAAACCCTTAGCATACAACTCCCAAGTCAACTGGTGCAGGCCTCATTACCTCTGCACCAAGAATTGGTGCCAGTCTAATGCCTTCCCTTCTAAATGCAACATAACCCCTCGAACCTTAGCATGATCTCCCACCCCTCAACTTCAAAGTACTGTTCTAACTTAGACCACCACCCTCTAAAATTTCCCCCATCAAAATGAGGACAATCCACTTGAAAAGGAGTACTCACAATATCCAAGGTTCCCCCTCAAGAGGACACGCCATAATGTCCTAGATCTGACATAGGAGGCACCACTAGATGCTCCTTTGCTGGAAAGCCAGGGGAAGATCCTCCTAAAATCCCTTTCCCTTTGTTAGAAACCAGTCCAGTAACAGTAATAGGAGTAGTTTCCCTAAAATATTGTTCGAACAAAGAATGGAGCTCAATCGTACCTCAAAACGAACCTCAGTCTTGATTCCTTCTTGGAAGTCCTTCAAATGCATATCAATCCTCACATCCAACTATGTAAACTCAACTTGCAACTGAACAAGCTCGTTTTGCATTGCCCCACAATCTAGTGGTAACGCCCTCTGTGGCCATAAGAATCAGGTGAGTTCTAATACCTTTGTCACGAGACAGATATGGAAGAAGAATATAATAGAAGCAAAGAAGAAAAGAGAGAGAAATGAAGAAGAAGATACTGAAAATCTATTTTCAAATTTCATAACTGCTTTCCTCTTCCAATTGGTACTAAAAGTAACAAAATAATGGAGTTGGACAACTGACAGACGACCGCACTATTTCATTAAACGGTGTTCCTATCAAAGTGAATCGTTTAAGCAGAGTGCTAATCCCCTTAGCCAAAACGCACCGTACAACTAAAACTAGTAATAAAACGTAGCGTTTACAGTTAAAAGAAATAACGACAATAACAAAACTATGAAATGACCGCTGAAGCTTTGTTCCATTACAAACTCAATGAAAAAAATTCAATAGTTGGAGAACTAAAATAAAAGTAAAAGAAATATTATGGTGACTATTTTGTAATTTACCTTTTATGAAACAATACTTCAAAGACCCATTTAAGTTCATATGGAGAAGCTTGATCAACGTAGATCTGATCTATGATCCAATATTCAAAGGCCCATTTCAGTTGAATTACTGATGACGTTTGAACTGTGTATTTATTGTATCTCTCTCTGACTCAGCTTTCACTATTTCAGGCTCTCTCTCTCTCTTGCGTGTCGTTTTCATTTCAAGCTCTGCCTTCTTTTCCATTATTTTTCACCCTTGTTTCCATCTTCTTTCCGCTGACTTCTCGGGTAAATCGGTACTAGATCTCTGTGGTCTATTGCCGGAATTTTCGTTCGGATTCCGGCGACCCCAGTCTTCGATCCTATTTTCTCTTCAATCCAGAATGAATCCCGAGTAGTAAGTTTTCTCTTTATTCGTACTTAATTATATATCTTTTTATTTGTATGTTTAGATTAAGCCTTTATCTGTTTGTTTATTTATTTATGTTTCTTCTTTTATAATTTGGTCACCTTAAAAATACATGAATCTTATGTTTATCAATCATTGTCGGTGTTAAAAGTAAACCCTGGATATAATGCGATTTTGTTTTAGATCTGTTGAAAGGAATTGAGGTGTTATTTCCTATTATGTTTTTGTTGCTATTATTGTCTTATTTGCAGCTGGGATTTCTTTATTGAAATTAATTTTTTTAAAAAGGTGGGAGCTTTGATGTGTTCTTTATTATGCATATGTTGCTTTATGTTATCTATGTGCTGTCACATAGATGGATTTAAGTGGAAAATAGGCTCTTGATAATATAAGGGAAGTTCATAGATTAAATGAGAGTACGATTCAAACCATGCCCATTGCCGTCCGAAACAAGGGAGCGCCTAAAAACTGGGCATTCAAAGTACACAACATAATCAGCAGTAGAGTTCCTGAACTGGAAACTAAAAAAAAAAAAAATAACATCACTTGCCCTTTCTGGCAAGTGGACAATTACAGAGAATGCGCTTCGAAGGGAACTGATGTGGTGTTATTTTTCATGGAGTGGTGTAGGAAACATGTAATCGGTCTAATTTGACAATGACTTGGGATTATAAGGGTTCATCTTTGGGCAATTAATTTGGTGGTCCAACTTTTTGTTACTGACTAGTTTGTGGTTTCTGAAAAATGTCTATGTTTGGGAATTGGGGTTTAGGCACATTTGTAGAAACCAACTTTATGCTATGCATGGTATAATTGAAGATGTTCTGTTTTTGCATCATTGAAAAGTATTTTATTATAATCTGATTGCACTCTTTCGCAGCGACTATCTGTTCAAACTTTTACTTATTGGAGATTCTGGTGTTGGAAAGTCTTGTCTCCTTTTGAGATTTGCTGTAAGTTTCTAGACTCAAATTGGCATTTGAAATTAAATGTCTTTACTTTTAAGCTGCACATTAATAGATGTTTATATGATTACCTTCAATCTTTACATCCGTATTTTATGTTTAGATTGCACTAGTAATTGATTAAAAAGTTTCATTGCATATGTACCATGCATATTGAGAGTAAAATTTATACCTTCATGTGATGACACGGTTTCATGATTTGACTGAGTACATTTTGGGATTAGAATCTTGTTTTACTTTTAGTTGTATATCTGGATATTTTCAGAGGGTTATGTGGGACTAATTATTGAACCTGATCAATTTATGTAATTTCTTTGATGCAGGATGATTCATACATAGATAGTTACATAAGCACCATTGGGGTTGATTTTGTGAGTAAACCAGTCCTTGGTACTAATTTTTGAATGCCAAATTTATGGCAATTATTCTAATTTCTTTTCTTCTGGTTTTCTTTTTGGGTAGAAAATACGCACTGTGGAGCAGGATGGGAAGACCATTAAACTTCAAATTGTATGTTTTAGCATGCTGTACTGCTATTTCCTTTTTTCCTTTAATCATTTCTGTCTGTTTTCAGTTTAACTTTGCGTTTTACTAGTTAGTTTGCTCTTTGGTTAAATGTACAGTGGGACACTGCTGGACAAGAACGATTTAGGACAATCACTAGCAGCTACTACCGTGGGGCTCATGGCATAATTGTGGGTGATCTTTTCCTTTCTTGTTTTTCTCCTTTCAGTTCCATTTTTGTGGCTTCCACTGCTTATTTATGCTTCTCATAAACATCTTTTCTTTTATCTTTTTCTTTCCCATTTACTGGTGGCTCCCCTATTAGGTTGTTTATGATGTGACAGACCAAGAAAGCTTCAACAATGTCAAGCAGTGGCTGAATGAAATTGATCGTTATGCTAGTGATAATGTTAACAAACTACTGGTTGGAAACAAGTGTGATCTTACAGAAAATAAAGTCGTCTCATACGAGACCGCTAAGGTATTTTGCTAGTTTCACATGTTAAGTGTAAATTAGTTTCTTTTGAGGAGAACCTCTGCAGCCAGATTATTTATGGTAGTGGCACCATGATCTACAAATTCTAATTGTTGGTGTTTTGCTGCATTTTCATCCATTCTTCCATATGGCGGCTTTTCTTCCTTCAGGCGTTTGCAGATGAAGTCGGCATACCTTTTATGGAAACCAGCGCAAAAGATTCCATGAACGTGGAACAGGCTTTCATGGCCATGGCTGCTTCCATCAAGGATAGGTACATCCATATTTTTTTTCCTGAATAGTAGTTTTAGTAGCATCAAAACGCCATTACCATTCTAGAAGTATGTACAGTTGAATGGCGTGACTAGGCTGTTTGTGTTTATCATTACAGAACCTTCTAGATGAACAAATTAATTGTTACGAAATTTACCACAAAGTCTTGATGCCTTATGATTTCCAATTACTTTGGTGCCTCTGAATGCAGAATGGCGAGCCAACCGGCCATGAACAATGCAAGGCCTCCGACCGTGCAGATCCAAGGACAGCCCGTTGCACAAAAGAGCGGCTGCTGCTCTTCTTAAAAAGAAAAAGAAAAAAAAGAGTCAATTATGTGTTTAGATTTTACATGTTTCTTAAGTCATCAGTTGCAGACTTATTTCTTATGGATCAAAACCTCATTTAGAGGATCTCATTCATTTCTACACAAATGCTAATGTGAAGGGTTGTACAACATATGATGGTTGGTTAAATTATACGGTATCTGTTGGCTATACTTTACGTGCTAAAAATTTGGTCTTCGATAGCAGAAAGCACTGCGATTAATCTTGGTAACCAACTACCAGTTTTCCTAAATATGAAGCCCGCTTTAGGATACCATACATGTTTCTTATCCATCAAACCTTTAAACTTATTGGAATATTCTTTATTTTTTAATTTCACCATTTAAAAAATTATTATTTTTAATTTAGAATTGATAGTTAAAAAATATTGAAATAAAATAAATATTGTGATAATTACATGTTTATAAATAATTAGAATTTGTGTTAATTTTAAAATAGAGTTATTACTTAACTAAAATTGGAAAAAAAAAAACGTTGTGATAATTATAATTATATTCTACAATTATTAGTTTAGAAAATTTGATATAAACAAAAATTGTGTTAATTTTATTGATGTAAAATAAAATTATTACTTTAATAGAATTCTAAGCATATTGGTTATCACTTATTAATATAAAAATTAATTATGTTAATTAGTTATTATTTTAAATAATGTTTCTTAGCATAAATTAATGGAAATTTTTTCGCTCTTTAAAGTTTTTTAAATTTTAAATTAGTAAAGGTAAAATTATATTTTGGTCCCTTTAAAAATGATAAAAAATTGGTTTAATCCTTTAAAAATTATAAAGGTATAGGTCATTCAAATAGTGAAATTGTATTTATACTATCGTAGAAATTAAATTTTAATTTCGATCCCCCCTAACAGAATTTTCTGACTTCGTCTCTGATTGTATTTTTTTTATGAAAACATCATATCATTAAAATAAACCAGTTAAAAGAAGGAAACGAGGAAAGAAACTAAACCCAAGCCAATAGGCTTACCCAAAACACTTCTAACTATTCTCATTATCACCATTACAATCTAAAACTAAAATATTTGCAATAGGAAGACAAAAAACAAATTCGGAGTAGTTCGCTTGCGATAAAACCGCCCTCGCTAGAGAATGAACAACTTTATTAGCATTTCTACTAGTCCAATAGAAGGACAAAGAATTAAAATAAGAACTAAGATTGAATCCGTATTTAATCAACAACCTCAAATTCAAAAATTAAAAAATGCCATGAGAAAGGGTAGTCCATCAGTTTCCAGTATGATATCCTCCTCAATCCAAGATCGAAGCACTTGCATGCTTTTGTATGTTGAATATGTTAAACTTTAATTATTATTTGAAATTTTTGTATTATAATATTTAAATTGACAAGTTAATATATTTTAATTATATTCAATAATTTAAATAAATATTATTTTATGTTGATTACTACAATTATAAATATAACATTTAAAAGACTAATTAAATATTAAATACGTAAAATCATATGTAACACATGTTATATTAGAAGTTAAGTTGAAAAGTTATTTCATATACCACCTAGGATTATACCGTAAAATGACATATTAAATATTATAGGACAAAATTTAAGAAAAGTTAAAAGTAAAGTAAAGTAAAAAAAACAACCAACCGGCATTACCGCATAAAGTATGAAGGAAAAACTTAAAAAATAAAGAGCAAAAGCTAAAAGAAAAAGGAGAGTGTTTCTTTTCCAAAAACCAATGATTTAAAACAATGGCAATGCAAAATCAAAAGGATGCCAAATTCTCGTTGTCGTGCAAAAGGTTCATTAAAGACTGAAGGGATTCAAACATAAGTAAAAGGTTTTACAGGTTTAATAGTTATGGGTATGAATTGTTTTTGGTTTTGCTTCTTTTTTTTTTTTTAATGATTTAGATTGCTTTGTTGTTTCTTTTGATCATTGGGTTATTTTGTTGATGATTTCAATTCTTAGGTTTTGCATGTTTTTAATTTCATATATAATTATGGATTTTGGGTTTTTAGGGTTATATTAATTGTGTGAGATATAATATGTTTTGATTGAATATATATATATATATATATAATTCTCAATGATTTTCTGTTGCATTTTACTTTTAACCTTTTCTTATTTTGAGATTTGTTTTTTTTTTCAATCTTATCTCAAGTTATGCAAGTATATCACTTAAGAGTGAAATTATCTATTTTATTAATGGAAAGACGATTGATATAATTTCAAAAATTTAAAAATATAATTAAAATGTTTTAAAATTTAAGGACCAATATAGAACTAGAGTCATAATTTGATGATATTAATTTACTCTAATTAGTAAAATAAATTAAAGAAACTTCTTTGGAAGAAAAAATCACCCTACTAATTTTGTTTTGGGACATGGTAAGAGGATAACGAAAATGTTGCTATTTTAGTCCCTTCTAAACATGAATAGTTCAATTTAATCCTTTTTGTCTTGTTTTAAATAAAAATTTGTAATTTTGACCCCTTCAGAATTAAAATGTACAATTTAAGTCATTTTAATACAAAATTTTTAGTTTGATCTTGACACCCTATTATATAATTTCTAGCTTCATCCTTGAGTATGCTCTAAATCTAGTTGTTCTGTTTTTAAATCTATTTCTAAAAGAATAAATAGATTTTTTATGTCAAATTTGCAATTGAAGAAAGATGTTATAACCGTCGATATAGCATATTCCTTTATATTAATTGGGTTACTTATTACGGTTTAAAACGAAAAAGGGTTGTCGTTTGCTCTTACGGATTATGAACAGACGGAGCAAACAAGTACGATAAATGACGATGAAGACTAAGGTCGTGACTGCAAAGATTACAGGGACTGTCAAGGATGAAGAGCCGTTTGATTGTGTACAAAATAGATGAGATGTTGTTGCCTAGGGAGTTGTTCAAGCCAATGGAAGCAGCCGAGGCACCTCAGCCATCCAAATCCAACCACAAGGCAGCAGCAACAGCACCCACAGAAAGTGATGCTAAATACTAGCACATAATAACCAATCCAAGCACCGAAGCACATAAAGCAACTCCAAGACAACTTACTAGACAAAGCCACACATTATTTTTGTAATCCTAATACTGAATCACCATTAACCACTGCTCAGTTTTCAGTTTCTTCGCTATGCTACAGATGGCGTAAAAATGAAAATGTCATCAAGCCTATCATTGCTAGGGGAGTTGCCACCGTAAACCAGAAGCCCAAGTTGGCCATCCCTTACGCCGCTGGAAAAAGCACACCATCCACGAGGCCCGGGATGAGTTTCTAAACCCGGCTCATCCTCCCACTTCTTCCACACCAATGTGTCTGTGTCCAAACAGTATACCTCTCCAGAAAATTTCCCAGCACCAAGGTGACCTAAATCACTAGGATCCACTTCCCCGCCGTATATGATTATGCATTTGCCAATCCCAACTGTAGAAAATACACTTCGGGCTGTTGGTTTTTCCCCACTTGTCTCGACTTGGGACCATTGTCCTTGTACTGGATCAAAGCAATGCACATCATCCATTTCCACTCCAGAGAAGCCATAAACCACCCATATTTTCCCTTGGACGACAGCCAATCCAGGGCCACCTCTTCCCTTGCAACTATCTCCCGCGGTTGGATATTTGATCCATTTTTGGCAAGCAACATCGTAAGCCCATAGATCGTTAAGCCGGCCAGAAACACCACACCCTCCAAAGACATAAACATGTCGGTCATCAGCTGTCATGGAGTGGTAGCTCCGATGAGCCGGGCCACTGACACCGTTAGAAAGTAAGACCCACTTGTTTGTACAAGTATCAAAAGAATATAACTCATCAAGCTCCTTGTGTGCAGAATCCCTACCACCAAATACATAGATGGTTTCACCAACAGTGGCCATTGTGACACCAACACGTGGAGGCGGCACATCACCAGTTACATCGGCAACAGACCATGTTAAGTTGTTGAGATCAAATACATAGAGCTTGTTGTCAACCGGGACTCTTGGGGTGAACTCACCTCCAAAGACATACGCCTTTTGTCCTACAATGGTTATGGCGTGTGAGCTTCTGGCTCCAGGACCAGTTCCATTCTGGTTAAGCTGATGCAGATTTATAAATCCATGGTGTAAAACTAGAGGTTAAAATCTCATAGCCTACCACTTCTAAAATAATAGAGTTGAAAAAAAAAATGAAGATGAATCTTAGCCTACAAGACTATGCACCCAACTTTAAAATAATGGAAAAGAATCAAGAGATCTCTTCATAGTGTAGATCTTATCCTGTAGACAGGCGAAATTTTCTTAATTCATTCGGCTGGTCTTGGCTAAATTGTTTCAAGGGATGATTAGTTTTCCAGGCAGAAAATTTTGGTAATAATCACTTAACCTCTTTCATGTATTTGCAATTACCTCAAAAAAAGAAAAAAATCACTCCACAAAGGCAGCCGAGATTTCCAAGAAACCAAACTCAAATATTCGTCTTGTTTGGGTTGGAAACCCAGGTATAATAAGTTAAAAAAGAAAACAAACAAAAACCATGTACTCAAACTTAGGATTTAGGAAGTGTTAGTTTACCCCTTAAATCCAGCAAAAATTTACATAAATTTAACTGAGGATATGATGAAAGAGAGAAATTTAACAGCAAAAATAAGCCCAGAATTTTGGTTGTTTTAACTTCTGTAGACATGAATTAAAGAGGAACAGAGAACAAACCTTGACCCATCTCCCTTTAACCTCAGCCATCAATAGAAAAAGTGAAGGATTTATACTTGGTATTCAAAGAAAATGTCTGGAGAGTGGAGTTTTCTGGGCTATCACAGAATCACACCCAGGTCTTTATAGGTGAAAGTTCAGCACCCAATATAATATGACACTAGTTTTTTATCCGTGATGCATTCAATTTAAGATAATTTAAAAATAATATGTCAAATTGAATTATTATAAGAAATGGATCTTTATTTAATCAAAAAAATGAATTTCTAATAGAAAAAATTTCAATTAAAAAGTGGTTTTAAACATTAAAAATATTTAAATTCAATCTTAAATTAAAATAGATATTATATATTAATTAAGAACTGTGTAACATTAGCTTTTTTTATTTGATTTAAAACCCAATTTAGACAACTAAATTGACTTAAAAAAAAGAGTTGTGACCTTACCCAGAAAGCAACAATTAACAGTAGCTTTCATTTAAAATTAATTTATTAGTACTTAATGTGAAATGAAATATTTAAATTTAGATACTCTTGAAAGACAACTTCCATGCTGCTTGCTGACCATTGAAACATAGAAAAATGTCAGTATGCAAATTCATCAATTTAAATTCTTTAATTCACTATATACTGGGGTTAGGTTTGCCATATCCTTTCAATTTTTATATTTAAAACACCCATTAAAAATACATTATTTCACTATCATACTATACATAAGAAAATACATTTTTCAATTGAGCCTTAACTTAATTAGTAAATATTTTGTTACTAATGTAAAAATACGTGAGTTCGAATCTGTTGAAGCCCATTATCCTCTTATTTATTGGTTGGCTCTAATTTTTATTTATAATATTAAAGCATTTGTTTTTATTATTTATATTTGAAATAAAAATCAAAGTCAAGTAATAGAAAATGCCCTTGTGGAATTTTGAACTAAAATTTTAATATTAAGGTATGGTAGGTGCTTTGGTTTAATCTAAATGTATTAAATAAAATTTTAAATTTTATAAAGAGATTAAATCAATTTTATTGATTTTAATATTATAATAACAAAGTAGGTTGCATATCCGTACGTGTAGGATGCATGGATTAAATGTACAATATACTATGATATTTTTTTTTACATATCTATAATAATATTAAATTATTATGTATTTTTAGGGAAAAATCGAAGATATTTTAATTTTAAATATAAAATACACATATGTGATAATTTAATTCTTAGATTTATGGATTTTAGTTGTTGTAATTTAGATTTACATTTTTATAATTGATTATTTGAATAAGAATTTAGTCAATATTTAGATTTTGGATTAAAAATATTAGTAAATAGTATAATTATATTTTAATTAATATTATTAAAATTAATAACCATGAAAAAATTATTAAAGTTTACATTATGTAAGTTAAACATGACGTAGTGGTATTGTGATAATTAAAAATGATTCCGTTTAATATCAATAAAAGCAATTAGAATGGAAATTTATAATCAATTTGAAATATTGAATTGCATTAAAAGACGTGTTAAATTAGGGTTTAACATAAGTAAGCTATTAGGCAATTACATTGTTATTTATTTTGTTGTTATATGTGTATTTCAATGCAACATTATATAATGATATTATGTTAACCAATAATAGAAAGATTCTTATAATAAAAAATATGATATAAATTATGGAATCTTTTTAATTTAATAGAGTTGTACTTGTCCATGGTCGGGTCGAGCCTAACAAAATTCTAAGCTCGATTTAGCTTGAAAATGGGCCTAAATTTCTGTCCAAGCCCTGCTCGGATAAAAATGCTAAAACTCGGGTCTAAATAAAATTGAAAGTAAATTAACAGTAAGATAGGTGTAACTTAATAAACAAATGCTTTTAAAGTAATAGCAAAATTAACAATGAAACAAGAGTTATACAATATCCAAACAATAACAACAAAATAACGACGACATAATAGTAAAATGACAACAAAACAGTGGGAAAACAACAGGAAAATAATGGAAAACAACAGTTTTTTTTTGTAAAGTTGGGTCGGCCAGAGCTCGAGCCCAAAAAATTACCTAAGGCCTGACCCGTTCTCTAAACGGGACTTATTTTTTTACCCAAACCTATTTTTCGAGCCTATATTTTTATCTAAACCTTACCACTTTTTAGGCGGGTCTTTAGGCCAAACCGAATAACCCAACCTATGGACAAATCTATTTTAAACAATTTACAATTAAAACTTTGTGTCAAATAATAATTTCAATAATAGATGTATATCTTCTTTAAATTTAATAAATGATAATGGTAAATTAGATATTTTCAGAAAATAAATAAGTTAAGTTTAAAATATATAAACACATATTATTAAGAAACACATGACATATTATTATATTCTTTTTTTGGTACAATGCTTAGAACTACTCAATCCCGCCCCAACCCTTAAATAGGATGCACTTCAGCGCATTCAAACCCACATTTTTCTACACTAGCAACAACGTTGATGCCAACCGAGCTAGGACTCAATCAGCAATTAATTTAAATTCAAAATAATTTGTAAAAATAAATGATATTATTGGCAATTAATGAAAATGTAAAGGCAAAATTAAGACCCATTTACCTAAAAAGGCCCATTTCCAAAAGAAATTACAGAAATATGCCAAATTAAACAATATTTACGGAAAAGGGCCAGTTTTGGCAAAACGCGCCTACGTGGCCGCGTTTAAGGGAGAAATTTCCAGCAAAGCGTGCCCTTGGGAGAGCGCTTTGTGCCACGTCAGCAAATTGCGCCTACGTGGATGCGTTTTGATGACGTGGCACAAAGCGCTCCCCTAGAGGTGCGTTTTGCTGGCACCAACAACTATTTTTTTGAATTTTTTTTACCGTTAGGTGGTCCAATGGTAAAAAAAAAACTATAAACCTCCCTTTCCTTATATTTCACACATAATTTCTTCAAAAATTATCCAAAAATCTCTACAATTTCTCCTTAAAGCTCTCAAATTTCTCATTAAATTTCTCAAAGCTCTTTATAGTTAGTTACTTACTTTTTTTTTAATTACTATTTTTTTAATTTCAAAAATATTTGATCGTATTAGCAATGGCCGGGGAATTAATTCGTCTCGATCATAAACATATCTCCGTCGAACAAATGAAAATGGTAACGGTTTATTTTAAAATTTGATTATTATTTAATATTTTTTTTCATTTATGTAAGTTTAATTAATTTGTATTTTATAATTTTTTATAACATTCTGTAGATCGGATGTTACAATGTTATATTCGTAACATGTCAGGTCGACCATCACCGTTGATAGAAAATTACTTGAGGGAAGCGGGTTTTTGGCACGCGGCCACTATAGGCCGGGGTACAAGTTGGACCCGAAACTCATCAGCGCTTTAATAGAGAGGTGGAGACCGGAGACGCACACATTCTATCTTCCATGTGGAGAGTGTACTATAACTTTGGGGGACGTCCAGTTACAATTAGGATTGCCAGTGGATGGGGTCGCAGTCACCAGGTTCGTTCAATGTGCTGATTGTGAAGCCATATGCTACGATCTTTTGGGTGCGATTCCAGATAATATTTCCGGAGGTCGGATCGAGATAGGCTGGTTACGAAACACATTCCCAGAGCCGGGGAATATTCGACTGAATTAGAAAGAATACGACATGCTCGGGCATACATCCTTGAGATGATTGGAGGCTATCTGATGTCGGACTTGTCACGAAACCTCGTACATCTGAGGTGGCTGCTAAAACTTGTTGATTTTAAAGCAACTGGCGAACTTAGTTGCGGGTCTGCCGTGTTGGCAACATTGTACCGAGAGATGTGTGGGGCGACGCGACCAAATAAAGCCAAAATTGGAGGTTGTCTATCACTACTACAATCATGGGCTCGGTTTCGCTTTCCATTTTTACGTCCTCGAGTGAACTACCCATATACATTCCCACTCATAACGAGGTAAAATTTCTATTTGATTTTACAATTATTCTATAGATTTAAAATAAAATTGTATGCTGAAAATTTATTTAATTAGGTGGAACCATCCAGCGAGTTATATTGGAATACCTACTGCCCTTAAAGATATACGGCTTCTATTAGACCAACAATCGGAAGCGCAAGTTAGTATTAAATAAAATATATATACATAAAATAGTCATTTCATATTTAGTATTTAGTATTATGTATATAACTAATATTTTTATCCCGTTCATGTAGTTTCAATAGACGTCATACGATGATCCGACAATACGGGCAGTAATTCCAAAAGAATTCTTTCAAAAACCGAACATTTGACACGTTAAGGTTCCATTGGTCAACTATGCTATTGTCGAGATGCGCCAGACGGATAGAGTGTTGTGGCAATTTGGATTCCGACAACTAATTCTTGAGGAACCTGAGGTGCTCGATGAATAGCACAAAATCGACTTACGGCTAACAAATACAAATTGACCGGTATATTGGTCGGAATATATTAAAATTTGGGAAAACGATATGATCATATACCTGACCGCGAACTGATCATCGTCCCAGAGTTAGCGTGTACCCCGGATTACATGCCATGGTTTAGGATCTATGGCAAGCCACATTTGCTGTCGGAAGAGCAGAGGCATCGACATATCCGTGTGGAAAGGGAACGACAGGTGTAACAGTCTGATTTAGACCCTAGTCAGAATAGTAGTTTCGAGACCAAAGATTCGAGTTAAAAAATATTTTAATATTATTTCCTGTGTTTATAGTATGTGATTAAGCATGTGTGAAAGTTCCGTGATTTAATTTGATCAATTGTGTGTTTAATTTGAGAAAAGGACTTAATCGCAGAAAATGTAAAAGTGGCCTTCTAATTGATTAAGTGATGAATTGACATATCTTTATTAATATGAAGTCCTTATGATGTTATTATTCCATTTTTAAGTTAGTGGACAATTATGTCCATAGATTAAATATTTTTCCTTAATATTTCATTAAGGGTAAAAGTGGAAACAGACAATTATTATGAAAATATAACAAAACAAATATGAAAATGGTTGGGATATGTTCATATTTTAACCGAAAACAAGAAAAAGAAACAAGGGTTTTAAGCTTTGAACATTCGGCCTTGGTTTAAGCTTGATTCAAGGTTAGTTTTTGTTCGATTTTTGATAATTTCTACGTTTTTGTGATCGTTGCTTAGTATACTATCAAGCCCATGCTTTAATTTTGGAATTTGATGAAGATTATGAGATGTGCCATTGATGAATGTTTAAGCTTTGTGATGTTAGTTGATGAAATATGAAATATATGTGTTAGATTAACATGTTTTGTCTTTGAACTTTTGATGAATTTGAGTAATTTAGACTAAATTGTGAAAATAATATTTTGAGGGACTAAAATGAGAAATAAATGAAATGTGTGGACTTACATGAAGCATGTGAACATTCAGCTAAACATGGGTACAAAGAAATTTTGTGTATTTTTTGTGTAATAAGGATTTAAATGTCAAAATGTGAAAATGTGAGGGCTAATTTGTAAAATGCCCTAAATATGTGTTTTTGGATCGAATTGAACGATTTGGTGAATAAATGGGTTAAATTTTAATATGTATAGATCAAGAACCAAAGAAAACAGATTTAGACCGAGGAAAGTCGAAAGTGATCGAGTAATCGAATCCGTCCGTTTATTCCGAATCCGAGGTAAGTCTATATACAAATAAATGTATTTAAGTTGAATTATTTATATTCGTATAATATTGAATTGTGATGAATGGTTTTGGAAGACACATATGTAAAGTCTAAGAAAGTATCGACAAAGTGTCAATGTCCGAAAAGTCTCGTACGAACCTTAGGAATAGATAAGATTCATATGTCATGACATAGGGTTCCGATATGTGATATCGTGTAAGACCACGTCTGAGACGTTGGCATCGATTTGAGATTACGTGTAAGACCATATCTGGAACATTGGCCTCGTATATGATTTCGTGTAAGACCCTGTCTGGGACAGTGACATCGATATTTGATTACATGTAAGGCCACGTCTGGGACGTTGGCTTTGTACGTGTATTTCAAGTTATCCGAGTATCCTATTTTGATTCCGAATGGTTCAACGGGCAATTCCAAGAAATGAAAGAATATGTGAAATTTATATCCGATTCAGATACGTTTGAAATGTATACTATGTTTGATTATGAAAGATAAGTATATGTGAAATTGCAAAAGTGAGATATGTGCATAGACTTGATGAGACAAAATGTGATATATTATGAATATGCTATTGAGATATGTTAAAATTCTTGTAATTGAAATGGTTATAAATGTTTTATATGTTAAGTTTATTTGTATATGGCTTATTAAGCTTTTAGAAGCTTACTTTGTGTGTGTTTGCATTTTTTTATAGATCGTTAAAGCTACGGAAAGCTCGGGGATCGTCGAGGATCATCACTACACTATCAAACTCTATTTTGGTACCTTTTGAATGTGTACATATTTAAGTATGGCATGTATAGTCTAGTTGAATTAGATGATGTTTTGAGTTGTATATATAAACTATGTGATATGGCTTGTAAATGGGATGAAAATATGGTAAATTTTAGTCTATGTTTTATGATGCAAAGTTGGTTTATTATTGATGAAGGATATCATAATGAATTGGTAAGTTTTTGGATGGATTATATTTAGAAATGCTTGTGATTGGAATGAGATAAATGGTACCTAAATTGGTCTGTTTGATATGCAATTGAATGGTTAGAAAAGATGGACATTATTGGTATGGTTTGGTTGAATTTTGAAGGTATGAAATGTGTTTGTTGTGCTTGTAGGATTGACCTTAAAATGGGTGGTAAATTGGCTTTGCAAATGGCCTACATTTGCCCACACGGTTGAGCACACAGGCGCGTGGCTCGACTGTGTCCCTAAAATTTGTAATTTGATTCAAGTTAGGCTCGCACAGGAGTTGAACACACGGGCGTGTGACTGGCCGTGTGATGCAAGTCAGTGTCGACCACGGGCCAGACACACGGGCGTGTGACAGACCGTGTGATGTAAGTCAGTGTCGACCACGGCTTAGACACACCGGTGTGTCTGAGGCCGTGTGAGGCACACGGGCGTGTGACCTCTGTATCTTTGAAAATTGTTTAATTTTTAGAAAAATTTTGTATGTTTCCAGTTTAGTCCTGACCCCTTCTAAAGCATGTTTAAGGTCTCGTAGACCTCATTAAGGGACTATGTGCTTATATTTTGCTATGATATGATGATGATATACTTTATGATGTGAAATGTTCATAAAAGTTTCCGATTTGTCCGGTAATGCCTCTTAACCCTAGATCAGCGATGGTTACGGATTAGGGGTGTTACAATGGGGCCCTTTAAATCTAAGGAGATGGGATGACGGCACGGGCCCATCAACAGCGGCGACACAATCACCGAGCCAATCAATAGCGCCTACACAATCACCATGCCCAATGTCTGAATCGACGACATACAAATCACAGCCCTTTCTGCTTATGCCAGGTGTGTATCCTAGCCCTTATATGTATCCTAACCCTTATATATTTCCTTTTCCTAGTTCTATGGCAGGTTGGAATGCATGGCCCGGTGCATCTCCTTTTTCGCTGACTCCGACTACTCAACTGATTATATATAAGCCATCGTCGCTGGAGGGATCACACGGGGGCACCGTCGGCGAGCTCATCTCATTACCATTCCCCATTGCCTTATGGGATTCAAACATCTCCGCCGTAGGTGATTTAAACACCTCCACATTCTTTATTCTACCAAGGTGGGTCATCTTCCCAACACCCACAGCCGGAGCAACCACAACCCCCGCCGGAGCAACCAAGGAGGAATCCAACGCGTAATCGTCGTCCACCCCCATGTGGCACTGATTCCAACCAGTATATACATTGATTTTTTAATATATTAGACGTTGTTTCTATATTGTTTCATTTAATAAAAAATAATTTGTTTTTAATATTTTAATTGTAAATTAATTTTATATTTTTAATAAAATATAAGTTCTTTTAAATAAGGTGGAATAGAAATAATGTAACATCGTTTCATTACAGCAATTATCAACTATTTCGGTTTGGACATGATCGAATTGTATGCCCTGGGTTCTTACACCATCCACACAAATTTCGTTGGTTCGTTCTTTCCTGGATATCCATATTATTACGTATTCTACTCGAGCAAGGTCGACCTTTCGGTTTGCAGTGCAATTCTCTATCCGGTAACAGCTTAAACAAAGCAAGCGATACAGACAGCCACTTACGTTCATCTAGGATTGGTGGGAATACGTGTCTCCACACATTATACATGTTTTCTATTTTGTACACTTTGTCAACATATCTCATGGGATCCAAACGGAGATTCTAACAAGCTGCAATTGCATGAGCACATGGATAATGAAGTAGGTCAAACGCCCCACAGTCGCAAGTCCTATTTATCAGGTGTACACGATATTGCCCGTTGATAATACATTCGCTCGGTCTGTCAAACTCCGTTACACGAAACCATAGGTTGTCGCGATCGTGACACACTGTGTACATGGTGTTGGCCCGTGCCTTCGCCTTGTTAATTTCTTACAATACATTCCAGGACCATACATGGCCTCCCTGCATTTGGCCTTTATAACTCGCTGCTCGCTTTGGAAATAGTTCCACCAAACGAAAATATGTCCCTCGCACAACCGAGGTTATCGACAAATGGTACGTTCCTTTTAGAACAAAATTTATGCATTCAGCCAGGTTTGTGGTCATATGACCATATCGTAGGCCGCCGTTGTATGCTTGTGTCCACTGTTTGAAAGGTATGTTATAGAGGTACTCTGCGCCTTGATCGTTAACTGAATGCAAAATTCCCAACATATCATGAAAACGGTCTTTATTGATCTCATACCTTGCCAGTATAAGTTGACAACGAAAATTAGATGCCAATACCAATATTTCATTCAAAATTAAATTGAATATTACAATCGAAAGTATATTAATAGAGATTTAAATACCCATGTTGGTCACTTACTTTCGTTCAGTCATAGACCGATATTGCCCGTAGTAGTTGGACGCAACGTGCCTTAGACAATACCGATGGTGTGTGCGATCCCATAGGCTTCCATGTCGCTCAATTGCGGCTAGTATTCCAGTGCCCCGATTCGATATAACGCAGATATCAAGTTGGGGGCATACGTGCCCCCTTAAAGTTAAAAAGAAAAAAATCTCAGTCATCAGCTGACTCCCCCGGTGTTATTGCAAACACAATTGGAAGAATTCTACCACCGCAATCTTGTGCCACAGCTAACAATAACCGATGGGTATATCTACCATACATAAATGTATCGTAAATTTGTACCAATGACTTGCAGTACACAAATGCATCCCGACATTGCTAAAAGCTCCAGAACAGACGTTTGAACATTTGGCATCCACAGAGCAATCGATCGTTGTAGTACGTAGGGACCATTTCAAGGTCTGTTATGCAACTTGGGACGTACCTCTCCAGCACCTGACACCACTGCCAAACCTTATTATATGAAGCATCCCACCCACTATGCATATTTTCCAACGCCTTTAGCTTAGCTATCTAAGCCTTGCCGTAAGAGGGTGTGTACCTCAATTGGCTACGAATACTGACAATTATGCATGACACAGAAGTCCTAGGATTCGCCTTCAACATCGGTAGTATTAAGGTAGCTATCATGCCTGAATCCATCTTGGGATGATCTTGAGAAACACTTGTCAACGAAGTACGTTAAATAATGCAACATTAAATAATAACACTATCATTCAAAACCCTAAACACCCAGTGATACTGTACCGACAACACAGGTATGTGGACCTTTATATTTTTTATCTCCCACAAGCTTGTCTTTTTCCTAAGAGAAGCCATGATTTTCCATGAACATGTACCGTCTTGCACTACACACTTGGCCTCGAACTTCTCGAATTTGGATTTAACAACGTCATAGTTAACCCCGTGGTTGATGCTATATTGTTTCAAAGCACCAAGAAAACAATCTTTACTGGAAAACTCCTTACATGTAACAGCCCGATTTAGGGGCTAGTCAGAACAATGATCTTGGGATCACTAATCCGAGGTTAGGAAAAATTGTTTTCATGTTATATTATGAGTCAGAGCATGATTACATTAGTGCATGAAAATTTTGGTGCCTTAATTTTAGCGATTTCTTGCTTAATCGCGAAAAAGGAGTAAATCGCATAAAGTGCGAAACTTCCATTCTATAGGCTAAAGGTGCCAAATAGCCATAGAACGTTAATTGGAGGTCTTTAAAGGGAAATTAGAACCCTAATATTATAGTGGCCGACCATAGGGGACAAGAATTGTCCAAGTTAGTCAAAGTTGGTGAGTTTGGTGACTAAAATAGATAGTTTAGTATTAAAATAAAGAAAATTTGATATCCATCTTTTTGCTCATCTTCCTCCACTTAAATTTTCAGCAAACAAGGGGTTTTAGAACTCAAAAATTTCAACAAACTTCTCTCTTTACAAGTAAGTGTTCTAGTGATATTTTCTTGATAAAAATTGTAGATTTGGAACCCTTAAAGCTTAGGCTTTTTAAAGATGGGACTATTTTGCAATATGGTGAAAAGCTTAGGGTTTTTCCATGAGAGGTTTTATGTTGTTTGCTGCATTTTTATGGGAGAAAATGAGTTTTGGTTATTAAATGAACAACTTTTTGTGAAAGGTGTTGCCATAAAAACACCTAATTGGACCTTGTTGAAAATGTTATAAAAATTGTGGTAAACGTGTGAAATGTTGATTTTTGATTATAGCCATAAGAGTATTAAATGTTCACCTAGGCTTGTTGAAAGTAGAAATATGATTAGAATTTATTTTCGAGCCTAGGGGCAAAATGGTCATTTTTTCAAAGTATGATTATTAAAATGCTTTTAATAATGTAATGAATAAAATGAGCTAAATTGCTATTATAGAGCAAGAAGAACCAAGAATACACCTCGATCAAGGAAAGAACAAGGTCTCGAACTAAACCGACGAGCTAGCTCATTTTGAGATCGAGGTAAGTTTGTATGTGATAGATTCAATATTTATGTTAGCATGGTTGAGATTGCTTGATACTATATTGTTACATAATACTCTGCTAAGTTGAGATGTTGAAGTCCAAGTGGACTATAATGAATATGAAAATGCTATCATCGAGATATGAAGTGGATAAGGTCCCGTATAAGACCATGTCCGGGGCACGCCTTGGCATCGAATTGAGATTTCCGTATAAGACCATATGTGAGATATGGCTTCGGTATTGAACATGAGAATCGTATAAGACCATATTCGGGATGTGGCATCGATACTTGATGTGAAATTCCTTATAAGACCATATCCGGGATATGGCATCGGCATTTAGAGGAAATTCCATGTAAGACCACCTCTGGGATGTGGCATTGGCCTCGTATTTATATTAATGACGATATTATGCATCTTTGAGTATCCCTAGTGATTAATGGGAAAAGTAGATGAGTTTGGAAGTAGAAATGAGATTAGTACTAAAGTCATGTGAATGAGTGAATACAGGTATTCGTGAGTAATTCACGTCGGAGCATTACGATATGTGACACGGTATGTGTTATATAAGGGCAAGTATGAGTAAGTTGGCTAGAAGCCTAATACCTTGTGTATGTTTGATTAATGCCATGGATGGATTTTATTATGAGCTTATTAATGCTATTCGTTCCATGCAAACTTACTAAGCTTTATGCTTACCCCTATCATTGCCTTTTTTTCCTTGTAGTTTTGCCAAGATAACTCGAGGAACGTGGAATGTAGGAGTTCGGAAATCACACTATCGACATCACTTTGGTATAACAATTTAGACTTATTTTGAATATGGCATGTATAGGACTTGGATATTTTGTCAGGTTGTAATTGTTAACTAAAGTGTTGGCTATGTATGTTATCAAAGTCATTTTGTAAATGGTCTTGTAAGTTAGGCCAATACTTGGCAAATTCTATTACTTAATGAAGATGAATTTCATGAAGTGTATGCCCTCGTGTATGTCTTGATTCTTTCGAGTTCTTAGAGATACCAATTGGTCATATTTTATATTATAATATTTTAAATTGAGTTCTTGGATGTGCCTTTGGGTTATGAGTTGTGTTGATTTGAGTTGGAGTAAGTATGTGTGCTATGTAGGGTGGCAAAGGGCTTGGTAGATAGCCATCTAATTGTCACGGATAGACACACGGGCGTGTGTCTAGACCGTGTGTGACACACGGTCAGCCCTATGGGTGTGTGGATTGACCGTGTGTCCCCTTGCATGCTATAATTGCAAGTCAGTATGCCTTATAGTAAACACACGGGCAGAGACACGGCCGTGTGTCTCAGCCGTGTGGGAGGCACGACCTAGGACATGGGCGTGTGCCCAGGCCGTGTGAAGTCTGCACATTAATTGTGGAATTTAATTCGACACACGGTCTAAGGACACGGGCGTGTGTCTTGGCCGTGTGGCCATAGTGAAGTGATGACATCATAAATAGAATGCCAAGTTTTGGCATACGGGCTAAGGACACGGGCGTGTGTCGAGGCCGTGTGAGGGACACGGGCGTGTGAGGCCGTGTGAGGGACACGGGCTAGGGACACGGGCGTGTGTCAGGCCGTGTGAAATAAGTCAGTGTCGACCACGGGTGGTGAACACGAGCATGTCTTAGGGACACCCTAAATCAACACGGACGTGTGGCCCCTGTTTTGATGAAAAGTTTTCCAAGTTCGTAAAAGTTCCCTGTTAAATTCTAAAACCTCTTAGAGGTATGTTTAGGGCCTTTTAGGCCGAGAATGAGCAAGAGTCGGGTTTAAATGAAATTTTATAGCCCGTTTTTATATGTTCTAGTAGGGTTAAGCATGGTAATGCCTCGCATCTGGTCCTGACGTCGAACACGGGTAGGGGGTGTTGTATTACCAACTTTCAAATCACCCGAATCGAATGACGAACTTGTACAGTCACGGGTTCTGTGTGGTAACTCTGGAAACTCCAAAGCATCATCTGCTGATATGTCAACATTATGCATGTGGGCTAGAGGCGAGTACACCTTGAATCATGGACCTTCTTCTTCTTCATCTGAACCCCCTTCAATGTCTTCAGGTTCGGATGGAACATGCTCCGGTTCAGAAAATAATGCAACTTCTGCACCATCGCGGCCGGGCTCTCGAGGTGGATCCACATCGAACTCATCATCTAACCCACAATGATCTACAACGTACGAGGTCCCCTCGTCGGTGGACGTCGTTGGGAGTGCATTATCCCTTATTGTGGATGTTTCGCAACGTCCTCAATCAAATATGGATTTCCAACCACTAGAAGTTGATGTCATTCCCCAATACGTATTTCCAGCATCGAACATCGACCCACCGATGTGCATGTCCCGTCCACTAATTGAGTGTCGTGCAGGAGTTGTGTTTTCCATACTCTCACCAAACACGGGAGCTTTTGTGTTCTGCCTCCCACTAACGGAGTATCGGCTAGGGGTCGTGTATTCCTCTCGAACAGTAGTTGATGTTGAAGTCGCAAATGCTTCATTTGGCGATGAAAATTGAATATATACCTCAAGATAGGGTGATCCACTAGTGAGATGAGTCTGCACCATCGCCTCAAAGCTACGAACACCTTTGATATCAAATGCATCATATGTCACGGGATCAATCGAAGCACAAAATCGATACTTAATAGAAGAAACCTTACTTGGCATCGTTCCGAAGATTTTGCGCCTAATTCTTTTACGAAATACAGTAAAATCTATACTCTGGTTAAAAACCATTCGCGATATGTTCTCCGATAAAACAATAACACCGTTCTCGGTGTCACGGACCTCACCATAATAGTAAATAATAGCACTAATACGTTCACTCATCTTCAATTTCTATTCTGCTTAGCCTCTCTAATTTTTCTTGCTATAACTTATGCAACCTGGGAATGATATTTGCCTCGTTTATAGCCTAAGGCCAAACATGAACTACTGTAGAAAAAGAGCGTCCACGGGGGAGCTTTTTTCTGTAATTTTGCTGACAGTGCATCCTTCTTGAAGCGTTTTTGACACTATTTGTTCAGAAATGTCTCCTCAGAATTATTTTTTCAAGAACTACTGTAGAAAAAGAGCGTCTATGTGGGAGCTTTTTTCTGTAATTTTGCTGACAATGCATCCTTCTTGAAGCATTTTTTACACTATTTGTTCAGAAACGTCTCATCAGAATTATTTTTTCAGGAACTACTGTAGATAAAGAGCGTCCACGTGGGAGCTTTTTTCTATAATTTTGCTGACAGTGCATCCTTCTTGAAGCGTTTTTGACATTATTTGTTCAGAAACGTCACCTCAGAATTATTTTTTCAAGAACTACTGTAGAAAAAGAGCGTCCACATGGGAGCTTTTTTCTGTAATTTTGCTGACAGTGTATCATTCTTTAAGCGTTTTTGACACTATTTGTTCAGAAACGTCTGCTCAATTATTTTTTTAGGGTCAAAATAGTCAATTTTGTTAAAAACATAATCACAATGTTATTTTTAAAAAAACCCTAATTTAATTAAAATCCCGATTTAATTTATTTTAAACCCTAAAACCTTAATTTAGTTAACTTATTTAAACACATTAAACCCTAAACCCTATTTAAAACCCCAATTTAATTTAATTAAAACTCTAAACCCTAAACCTAATTTATTTAAACACCATAAATCCTGTTTAAAACCCTAATTTGATTTAATTAAAACCCTATAACCCTAATTTAATTTATTTATTTAAACACCATAAACCCTAGTTTAATTTATTTAAAACCCTAATTCAATTTATCCTAAACCTAATTTATTTAAACACCATAAATCATGTTTAAAACCCTAATTTAATTTATTTATTTAAACACCATAAACCCTAGTTTAATTTATTTAAAATCCTAATTTAAATTACCCTAAACCCTGATTTACTTAATTTATTTAAATACAATAAACTCTAATTTAAATAAATTTTCTAAACCCTAAAACTCTAAATCTTAAAAATCCTAAAAAACCTTAGGGACTAAAATGCAAATAACCCTAGATATAAAACACGGAGTAAAGAGCGCCCTTGGGGGAGTGCTTTGCTGAAAATTTTCCCCTTAAACGCGGCCACATAGGCGCGTTTTGCCAAAACTAGCACTTTTCTGTAAATATTGTTTAATTTGGCAAATTTCCGTAATTTCTTTTGGAAATAGACCTTTTTGGGTAAATGGGTCCAAAATTAAACCTGTTAACATAGGTAATACATTTTCATATGTTAGTTTAATAAATTTTTATTCATATTTAAAAAGTTTTCTGTTTACACATATTTCAGTTATTAGAAATAAATAAATATGATATGATTAATAATTTTTATAAATATTTTCATTGGAAAGTAACAATATAGAATTTTAACACTTTAAAAAATATCATAAATTAATAATGTAAAAAAAAAAACAACATTCAATACTTACATAAACAACACTATAAAAATCAAATTTTACAATAATTTAATTATTTTACCTATTAAAGAAATATATACTCAGAAAAATTAAACCATAATTTTGAATTTATTAAAAATTTAAGAAACATTTAATTTTCCAAGAAAAAGTTGCTAAAAAAACAAAATAACTTAATTATAATTATATTATGAAAGATTTGAAACAATGGAATGAGTTCATGTGTTGAAGATGAAATTATCATACATATATAACATAATGGCGAACTCTCTTAATGCGGATGGAGGTGATGATCATTCTTGACCTTCCAAGGATTGAAACACCAAGAAAGTGAGGTTCAAGGATGGATCTGATGTGGCAGTGGTAGATATGGCAGTGGTCCTTGATCCATCTCCGAGTATGGCTATGTCTTGGAAAGATTTTAGGGGTAGGCTCAACTAGTTTTGTCAAGGAATTCATGGAATCTGATGGGGGAAGTGATGGAGACTTTATTTTTCTAGAAGGTGATGCGATAAGATCCACCATAAATGGAATTCCGGTAATAGATTTCTCAGACTGAGTCAAACAAATTCTTTATAAGGAAATGGAGACGATGGTAGTTCTGAAATTACTAGGTTGGAGCATTAGCTATGGTGCCCTTCACAATAGGATTAGTAGTAGCCTTTTGAAGCCACTAAAACCCTTTCAATTAATGGATATAGAAAATGGTTATTATTTGGCAAAATTTCAAGTTGTTGAAGACTACGAGAAAGTTTTGACTTAGGGGTCATGGATCATTTACGGGCAGTATTGTTCAGTTGTGGGCTAAAGACTTTTCTCCGCTCTAACCATATCCAAGTGCGGAAATGGCGTGGATCAGGTTACCCGGGCTATTGGGATTTATGTATAAAAGAAGGATCCTTGAGGCGATCGGTGGCATGGTAGGTAAGGTTGCCAAGTTTCACTTTAAGACTGACAGCAAGGCTAGGGGGCACTTTGCTAGAATGGCGATGTTCATTAATCTCAACAAGCCACTCGTCTCCTAGGTGCTTGTAAATAGCAAAATCCAATAGGTGGAATACGAAGCTTTAACGACGATATGTTTTTCATGTGGTAAGTACGGGCACGTGAAAGAGATGTGCCCATCGTTGGCCGTGGATCCTGGCAATGGCAATATAAAAATGACGATTGATGGTGAGCCAAGAGAAGTCGAGGATAGTACCGAGAAAGTGCTAAAAACGATGTATGAATTGTGGATATTGGTGGAGCGAAGATCTCGGTGAGGCAAGAGTGATTTACGGGGTTACAGGGGTAAGGATATAGAAAAGGAAAAATCAGGCTCAAGAGTCGTAGCCCTTAATGGAGAAGGAGAGGTGATCGACTATGAAAGTGGGATTGGTGAGAAATTCACTAGTAGAACAACTACACAGAATGAGGGTTCTGATTTAACTACTACAGAAACTAGGGTTAAGGAAAATTATAACATTTTGTTAGACACACGGACTTGGTCAGATAAGGACTTGGATATGGGCTTAGAGGCCCAGATGGGATCTGGTAATGATGATGTTTTGCATGCTGGTGAAGGGTCAAAATTGGGCCATGATGATGTTGGGCTTAGGCTGAAAATTTAGGGGAAAAGGTTGGTGTAGGGCGTTAGGCCGAATGACTTAAGGTCTGTTTGATAGGGGAAAATGTTTTCCGGAAAACATTTTCCCCATTTTTCAGTGTTTGTTTGTTTGGAAAATGAATTCCCAAGGAAAACATTTTCCAAAACATGGTTAAATTCATTTCATAATTCCGGAAAACGTCTTACCAATTTCTAAACAGTAAGACATTTTCCAAAGCTGGTTCATCACTCTCTTCACCCTAAGGACTCTGCTGGTTCATCATCTCTGCCTCAGCTTCTCTGTTGGTTCATCATCTCTCCCTCCTCTTCTTTGTTGATTCATCTTCATCAGGTAAATTTCTACTCACATTCTTGATTGCAAGCTCTAGGGGTTTCTGCATGTTTATATTCTGCTCAAGTTTGGCTGGGTTTCTGCAAGTTTTTGAAGATGATGTGTTAGGGGTTTAATTTTTAGGGGTTTCGTCTTTTACACTGTCTCAATTTGCTGCCAAACTGTGACTGTCAGTAGCTTGACCTCTTCTAGCTCTGACATGAACCACTTCTTTAGGTTTCTCCATTTCCTTCCCGTTACTTTTTGCTCTTTTCCCTCTTCCTGAATTCTGCATAACAATCATACCAAATCAAACAAAGTTGAAATTTACCCTTCAAAAGCTTTCATATACTTACTGGTATCTTCATACCAGCTTTACAAAAAAAATATCTGATAATATCCTCAATGTTTTATTCATTTAAGGCACAAGCATAGGTGAAGTAAGAATCAAAACATCAATACATACTCGGAAAGAAAAATAAAATTGTTATAAATAGTATTTATTTATACTATATAGAATGTGCCTAATTGAGCTAGTGTCACTAGTTAAAAAGCACAAACTCGGTAAGAAAAGTACAAAAGAAGACCAAAAATTATGTTATATAACAAAATAGAATTGGAGGAATTTAGGTCCTCTAACTTTAAAAAAGATGTCTGCCCTCTGTTTTTATAATTATACAACAAATCAGAAGGACACTGAACTCACATAAGCATAAGAAACTCAAAGGGATTCTGCATTTGAGCATTGTCTTTTTCTTCCAATAAGCATAAGAAACCCAAATTCATGTATAAGTATATCTTGTTATTAAATACTAAAAGATCAACAACTTTCATTGTCAACTATAAAAATATTCTAGCAGACATATTAGTCAACTACTTCAAATTCGATGCTAAGCATACAACAATTACTTCTACTTATTTCATATAGATACATATAAATATGATTTAATGTATGAATAACCACATTTTACATATAGATGACTAACGCAACTAAAAATTGAGAAAATTTAAGGTCACATAAGCAGAAAACAAGTCCGGTCATATAAGCAACCATGAACATATTACAAAAAATGCAAGGGACCTTTGCAAATTAAGCACTTCAATATCCCACTAGTCATGGTAATAACATACGTAAATGGTTCAACAAGCTTGAAAATATCACCAAGACAAAATGCAACTTGGAGGTTATTTAACAGTTCCAATACCTTTCTTCACATTGTAGCCAAATGACCTGAGAAAAGGTACCATCTTTGATTCAATATCATCATACCTGGGAAAGGACTTCATCAATACTATTAAACAAACCAAACTACAACATAAACTACACACTAAGGGCAGCACAAAAGCTTAAGACTTTTTACAGAACCCAGTCAAAGTACCTTTCTTTAGACCAGTTGACAGTGTGATCATCCATCTTATTAACTACTACAAGTAGCTTTGACACACCCAAAGTCTTTGCGAGCTGCACATGTTCACGGGTCTGCCCACCCCTCTCATATCCAGTTTCAAATTCCCCTTTACGAGCAGAAATCACCTAATTAAGAAACCGTGGACATTTATAAAATCCAAATCTACAATATATACACTATATTAGGCAGTTAATGGAGAGACAGAGGATGTGACTTACAAGCACACCAATATCAGCTTGAGATGCCCCACTGATCATATTTGGGACATAACTCTTGTGACCCTAAGTAGCCAATGCAAAACTGTATTTAGTTTTAATAAACAAAATTGCATCAAAATCTATATTCAAAATAAAAAGAATCTGGTCAAAAATCAAAATGACTTTGTTCAGTTCCATTTTTTATTAGATATAAGCACATTAATCGCAGTTAGACAATACCATAAGGCATATCTAATGAAAAGTAACATGATACGGAAACATTTTGTTTTATATTTTTCTGTTACTTTCTCTCTTATTTATGAGCAGCATCATTATATAGCAAGAGAGCATGCTATTTGCAACATTGTAAGACAAATTTGTGATGCACTATTAAATTGATCCTGCAATTTTAATCATGTACTATATATTAACATCAAAAGAGGCATGTGAGAGAAACATAGGTACCAAAGAAAGTAATTCAACTAAACAAAAAAATCAAGACCCAGAAAAAAATCTCCCTTAGATTTTCAGCATACCCCAACAAGCATATGAATAACTTTCTAATAAAGTAGCATATGAATAACAAGCATATGAATAACAGCATACCATCGGGTGTCATCTTTTCGTTTCCACTTCCTTTCATTACCTTAGATCTTTCAAATCACCCTTTTTTTTCATAATTCACATACAAAACATAGAAAATTTTACTACCATAATAAACAAATACCAAGGCCGAATTCATTCAAGAAATCGTTTTTGAAGCCTCGTTTCCTCTTCCAGCTTTGTCGAAATCGTTTTTGTTGCTTAGTGATGATCTCTCATCACTGTCTTTCTTCTGAACCATTTGGACTTCCAAAATCGGATTGAAATTGCAGTGTAGATAAGAATCGGACTTTTACCTATTTCCTAGTTTCTGATTTCATCACCATTGTATTATTTCTTGAATGATTATGTGCTAAATGTTAATCAACCTATTGTCTTATGCATATATGTGTGCTCAAAAAAATTATTAATGCAATTATAATTAGCTTGATATGTATGTATGCACTTTAGTCATGGTAACTTTTCATATATGTGATCTTATGAAAATGTTGCATCTTTTTTGTATTAAAATTGTTTTTTTTTTGTGGCATATTTGTGTAGATGGATCGTAATCAAGATCAAAATACAATTGTCGGAGTCGTTGCTTCAGTTTTAGCTTTTGGGGCTCTTTGGATTAAAAAATTAAAAAGTAGGAAGGAAATTGCTTCTCATCCTCGTGTGAATCGAGATTATGAAAGAGAAAATTATATTAATAGTATTTTATATAGTGGTGACCAACATTGTATTGATATGATAAGGATGAGACCGATCGCCTTTTTTAATTTGTGTGATATTCTTAGTAGGAATAATTTGTTAGAATCATCTAGGTCTGTCATATTAGGGAGCAAGTAGTTATATTTTTACATATAATTGGTCATAATGTAAGGTTTCGAGTGATTGGATCTAGATATTATAGATCAACTGAGACAGTTCACCGTTATTTTAGGGTTGTATTGAGAGCTATTTTGAAATTGTATAAACTAGTTATTAGATTACCTGATGAGTCAACTCCTAGTGAAATCAGAAACAATCCAAGATTTTATCCTTATTTTAAAGATTGTATTGGAGCATTAGATGGAACTCATATTCGTGCATCCGTTCCACTTAGTATTCAAGGAAGATTTCGTAGCCGTAAAGGGGGGACGACACAAAATATATTGGCTGCCATTACATTTGATTTGAAATTTTCTTATGTTCTAGCTGGTTGGGAAGGTAGTGCACATGATTCTCGTATTTTAAGTGATGCACTTTCATGCCCAGGAGGATTAAGAATTCCGGAAGGTAATAATTATCATTAAATACCAAATAGTTCTAGTAAGCTCATAATTTATTAGTATTAATTGTGTTTTGTAAAATTGTAGGTAAATATTATATTGCTGATGCTGGATATGGCATTCGAAATGGATATATTACTCCATATCGTGGTGTCCGATATCATTTAAAAGAGTTTAGTGCTCAAGGGCCTGAAAATGCAAAGGAACTTTTTAATCTTCGTCATTCATCATTACGAATCACTGTTGAACGTGTTTTTGGGATTTTAAAGAAACGGTTTCGTGTATTAGATGCTGAGCCATTTTGGAATTTTCAAACTCAAGTAGATATAGTTTTGGCTTGTTGTATCATTCATAATCATATAATGGGAGTTGATCCTAGTGATTTACTTAATCAAGGATTATACGAGGAGTCTGAGTCTGATTTGATAATACCAACTCTTACGGAGCGAGAAGAAAGAGAAGAAGCAAGAGAATGGTCTGCTAAGAGAGACGAAATTGCACAAACTATGTGGACTGATTATATGGCTAGAAATATTAGGTAGGTTTAGGGCTTAAGGTTATTGTTTCTATGTTATGTATGTTTTAGTAAATTGTTTTTTTTTTGTTAATGTTGGTTGGATAATGATATTGCAATTTTAGTTTGTTGGATTTTGAAATTATTATGTCTTGAATTTGTTAGATATTGATTATGTTTTAAGCTTATTAGATATTAAATTTATTATGTTATAAGCTTGTTAGATATTGAATTTATTATGTTTTGAGGTTGTTGGATATTGAAATGATTGACAATGACAATTATTATGTAGAATGGGCAAGGGCAACAAAGAAGGGACCTCCAAGCAATTCAGGTGGACAAAACCGATGGAACATGTTTTTCTTGAAATTCTAGCAGAGGAGGCCCAAAAAGGAAATAAGCCTTCTAATGCTTTCAAAGCAGTTTCTATTAATCGAGTTGTCGAAGCTATTTCTGAAAGATTTCAAGTCCAATGCGATGCGAAACATGTGGAAAATCATTTGAGGACTGTAAAAAATCAGTGGCAGATTATATGCAAAATTTGAGGTGAAAGTGGTTTCGGATGGGATGATAACATGAAAATGATCACATGTGATAGAGCAACATATAATGCAGCAGTGATGGTAATATATGTATATATATATGTTAAGCTTATTTCAAATGTTTTTTACTTGTTATTCTAATTGTGTATAATATCCAACAGGCACACAAGAAGTATGAACCATTTTTGAATAAAAGCATTGATCATTATGATGAAATGGCTTTGGTTGTTGGCAAAGATATGGCAACAGGGAGTTTTGCCAGAACATTTGCTGACATAGATTTGGATGATGGTAATCAAGATTCAGTGCCTGTAGACTACGACAATGAAGAGGCTGAAGAGGTAAGAACAAATGTATCTTCATCTGGCACATCCAAACGTAAAAGAAAAAATGTTCAAGAAAGTGTCGTCGATGAACAAATTAAATTTGTGGGTGAACAACTTGGCAAAATTGCTAATGCTTTGGAACAATTTACTGCGGATAAGACACCACAGCTTTACGAACAGGTGATGTCGATGGAGGACGAAGGATTTGATGATGACTTCCTGTGTTCTGTGTTTGATTATTTAGTGAGTCATGAATCCGAAGCCAAAGCTTTTCTAGTTAAAAGTAAGAAACATAAAAAAATTTGGCTTCAAAAATTTGCTCAAGGTTGAAGATATTGATACTTTTATGTAGTGTAATATTTAGTTATGCACTTGGACAATGTGACAATATTGTTATTATGTGGTGTACTACTAATTATGCATTTGGATAATATTTCTAGTATTTTAATTGTGATTTGGAAACTAAATTTATAATTATTCAATCCTTTTTTTATTTTTTTAACACAATTACAAATAATTTATTTGACTTTGGTTGTTTTCAATATGACGGTTAATAATGTAACTTAATAATTCAGTATTATTATATATTTAATCTAATTTATTTATAATAAATAAATCATTGCAATATATGTAAAAATAATTTAAAATATAAAAAATTATTAATATGTAAATAATTATTAATATATATGTAAAATCAACTTTTCCGGAAAACATTTTCAGGAAATCTGCCAAACAACAGAAAATATTTTACACAGATTCATCCAAACACCAGAAAATATTTTCTGGTAAATCATTTTCCAGAAAAGTAAATCATTTTCCAGAAATCATTTTCCGGAAAACATTTTACTGCCAAATAAACAGACCCTTAAATTTGGGGTCGTCTGCTAATGATTGTTTTAATTCCTTGTGTGTGCAGTTTTATCCAACAGGAACGCGTATTTTAAATCCATTACGCCTTTAGATTCGGGGGCTTGTGGGAAAGTAGGCTATTCCAGACACTAATTCAAGATTTGAACGTGGTCAGCAGTGGTCTCACGTATTGACCCACATAGATAAAAACCAGGTCCATTCTAACTCTAGTTTAAATTTTATCTATTTAGAAAATTTGTCTGTTTTATCTATTGCATGTGAAATTACGGTATGATTTGAGCCACCCATGCAGGCTAGTAAATTTGATGGTGTCAAAGTGCACTTCAACCCTACATTCAAAGGCCCAAAGGAGGTTGACATTTAGTTGACCGAAAGTAATTTAGACCCTAGGAAGCACTTTGCTGTAATTTTAAGGAAGATTCGAACCCAAATTCCGATGAACATGTTGAAAAACGAAGTTTTGAGGCACTGGGAGCGGGCGATTTAGGGAATAAAGATCGGAAAAATGGTGGTAAATGTGGTACAGTCGGGGAGGTCAAAAATTAAATAATGCTTTAAGGGGCCGAAGGAGTCGCTTCAAAGCTATTGGGAACTCTAAGATTCCTCTAGTTGAATCTTTGGAGGCAGTGATAGAGGCGATGGTAAATCTTATCTCATCCATATTTGCGAATGAAACAGGAAATGGAGTGCAAGATAAGATAGACTCCAATGGTGATGATGTCTCTCGACAGTAATGGTATGGTGTACTTTTCTATTTTTTACATGAATTTATCAATATTTTCTTGGAACTGTCAGGTTTGTGCCAGTGCTAGATTTCCTCGTGTATTCCAAGAGTATAATATAGAGAACAAGCCAGATATCATTAGTTTGCTTAAAACCAGAGTGAGTAGGACCAAAGTAGATAAAATTATTGCGAAGCTGAGTTTCCAATACTCGCATTGTGTGGAGGCAATAAGATACTCTGATGGTATTTGGCTTGGTTGGAAAGATTCAGTTTGGGTTGAGGTGGTTTGTAATCACCCTCAATTTCTTTTAACCCGGGTTTGGTCTGTTTCTTCTTCAATGTCGGTTGTTGTTTCTTTCATGTATGGGAGTCCAAATCGTCAGAAGCACAATGACCTTTGGAAGGATATAAGTTTATCACTTCTTGTATGGCAAATTCCATGGGTGGCTATAGGTGATTCCAACGCAATCTTGTCTCCTAATGAGAAAACATGTGGTTTGTTGGAAAAACGGGTTTGGAAAACGCAGCGGAAAATAAATTTAGGAAAAAAACTAGAGTTTTAAAATTTTTTCCAAAACAAGATCTTGATTGTTATATCTAAAATAATAAATACTTAATCAAAATTGTACCTTTTCGATTCATCTAGGATCAGCGCTTCGATCAAATAGTCTTCTCCGCTATCCTCAAGTTTACGTCTTTCGAGTGTGGGCTCTCTTTGAATCAGAAAATTTTTCAAAAAAAAGTTACCAGTGGGATAATTTCGTAATTTCTCTAAACTTTTGGGTCAAGTTGTATATAAAAAAATATCTCTAGAAATTTTCTATAATAATCTCTTTAGATAATTTTCTCTCTACAACTTTCTCTTGATTTCAAATGTGTGTAAATAATGACCCAAGACTCTCTTTATATAGGGAAAGTTTTGAGAGTTCAACTATGATTAAACTTAATCACTTTAATGTTAAATTAATATAATATTTATCAAGATAAATATTAGATTAAATTTAATATTAAATCTTATTAAAATAATAGAATGTTTATCTACAAGATAAACATTAAATTAAATTTAATATTAAGATAATCACTTTAATACTAAATTAATAAAAAACTATTAAGATAAGTATTAAATTTAATTTAATATTAAACTATTAAAATAATATTAATGTTGGAATAATTAATCGAAAATCAAATTCTCTGATAGATTCCTATTAGGAGTGTAACTCTTCCACTACTTAATCACCGACGACCAACCACTGCCGACCACTAAGACGTCGCCGTCGCAGCCATCGGCACCATTGTGTCCGGTGATGCAGGTGCGACACCCTTACCCCGAGTCAGTTCAGTTGCTGCTGGTTCGGTCTGGGTCAATGATGACCCAACCAGTCTAGTCTAGCCATCGGTTGGACCGTCGGCCCGATTTCACATCTCGGGCCCGGTTCAACCTGTTTTTAGGTCTTGGTCTCGGTTTTGGGCTCCCTAGCCCAATTTACGATCTTAGGTCCAATTTTCAAGTTCAATTACTCATTGGGTCAATTTTCTGACTTGAAAATTAACTTTCAAAAATATAATATTAATATTAATTGATTTGATTAATTTAATTTTACTTGATCAAAATTAATTTTCCCAAAAAGCGCTTAGATTTTTCAAATTAATTTTTCAAGGAAATTCTTTAATCAAATTCTCTAGTTGAACAATTCTTACTACCACCTAATTTATTTTCACATCAAATAAATTGATTCAGTTAAATTATTCCCAAAGTCGTAGAAGTTTTTTTTGATTCAAATCCAGTCCGATCGAGTTTTGGTTGAGCTAGCGGAAGAACCAATTGGACATATACAATTAGGCTTATGTGATTGCAATTATGTCTAGAAGCATTATTCCGATAATTCACAATTACTTAATCATGGAGTCAGTCCACAAGAAGTACCATGGTTGAAAACTTCTTATTGGATACTCTTTACGAAAGTAATTCATCCAACTGCTTTGTCCAATGACCTCGTCATGTGTGTGTTACCCTCATATGATATCCTTGATTCCTTAGAGTTAAATCCATTCACTCAATACAATCTTGTTTTATCTTATTGTCATCATTGTGTCTTCTTAATGATTAATAGATCACTGCCAACAAATGACTGTGATAAATTGCTTGTTCGAGAACAAGCAACTCGTGGCCACGTTCCATATTTATCAATCCACACAATGCTAATGAGAGGATATCATTAACTTTTTAATTGAGATATGAATTCCACTGTTGCTAGTAAAGCCATGCCATACACAAGTCATGTACCCAACATACTGGCTATAGGCTTGATCATCCTTAGAGCATAAGCCTCCACTTATATCAAAGCACATGAGTTGCATACGCATGATTAGTGACTAACTCAGGATTTAGGTAAATCACACTATAAATGTCACAAGTGAATTAACTCACAAAAAGATTCAGAATTAATTTGTCTTGGGTCTAGTCCAATATATCATTCTACCAATGAATACATCTATGTCTCTACTCGTGGAGTCAACTGCTCTGATAGCCAAGACTAGCCATCTCCCTAATTGGAATTGTAGACAACATAATAATCCTTCTCAGTATTTGAATCAAATGTTCAATTTGATTATTTTACGGGATTATAGACTCATTTAGATTATCTACTGAAGTAAGTTGTCTTTCTCACAATGTAAACATTTTTTACAATGCCACTTATCTTCAGTTTGAACTTTAGACAATCAATGAACTAATATTTGCTTATCACAATTTCGTTATGCATGCAAAATATAAAAAACAGAAAATAAAGAAAAAAAACATAATAGTGAAATGTGAAATTAACTTTATTTATTTATTCATCGTTTAAATAAATAGAAAACAAATATATATTTATTTATTCATCATCTGGTAAGAGATGTTCCCAATTTGGGGACTTTGTGGATATGGTTGAGTTGCACGATTTGGGGTTCAAGGGACCTCCCTTTACTTGGCACAAAAGTAGCCTCTTTGAGAGATTGGATCGCGCACTAGGGAGTGAGGCTTGGATAATTTTTTTTCCAAATAGCTTGATTACCCATCTTCCGAAGATAAAGCTAGATCACATACCACTCCTTAATCTCAATCCGGAGATTACTGTGCTAGAGGTATGCCGTTTTGTTTTTTGGAGGGCTGGGTTGAGCATACTGAATTTGGGGACTTTGTGATTGACAAGTGAGGCTTTAGAGGGACTACGTCAGAATCTTTAGTAAAGTTCATTGAATTTTTAGAGGAGTGGAATAAATCTATTTATGATTATATCACCATTCGTAAGAGGAAGTTTCTCTACAAATTAACTGAGATTCAGAGGCAAATGGACCTTTTTGGCTCAAATCAGTTAGCCTAATTAGAAATGAGAATCAGACATGAATTGGAGCATGTACTACACAATAAAGAAATCCTTTGTAAACAAAAGGCAAGGTGCGGTTGGTTACACTTAGGAGGTTGCAATACTAAGTTTTTTCACGCTCGCAATTTACAATGAAGGAAAAATTATCGTATAACCGCTATGTGTAATTCTTCTAGTGATTAGATTTTTGACCCGAAGACCAATGAATTGGAGGCGACGAATTTTTATCAAAACTTGTATGGGAAAGACCCTGGGCCCATGAGGAATTTACCTCCAAGTCGATTCCCTCAGCTTGATTCTTGTGATATTGACTTTCTGGGGAAATTTGTTACAGATAATGAAATCAAGACTGCTCTGTTTAACATAGTACCGCTTAAAGCTTCAAGCAGTGATGGTTTCCATGCTCTTTTCTTTCAGAAGCAATTGGGTACTGTCGGAACAGTTGTTTGTGAATAGGTTAAGATGGTCTTCAATTGAGGTGTTATTGATGCTGAGCGATCGTTCTTATTCCCAAGGTTCAAAATCCAAAGGGGTTTACTCAGTTTCGTCCCATAAGCCTCTGCTCAGTTTTCTACAAATTGGTGATGAAGGTAATAACTAACCATTTTAAGCTTAACTTCCTGAAAATTATTGCACAAGAGCAGGCATGATTTATTACAGGAGGAAATATTACTGATAATATCGTCATTGCACAATAAGTCATTCATTCCATGAAGAGTAGCAATAGTAGGAGATGGATGGCGATCGAAATCGATTTGGAGAAAGCTTATGATCGAGTGCAATGGGACTTCATCGATGCTTCACTTCAAGCAGTAGGTATTCCAGATTATCTCAGAAATGTTATTGTATCTACTATTTCTAATTCTACTATGCAGGTTATGTGGATGGAGTTCCAACATCTAAATCCAGGCTTGTTAGGGGAATTTGACAAGAATGCCCACTTTCTCCCTATCTTTTTGTGTTATGTATGGAATGACTAGGTCACTCTAGTAGTTCGACTTTTTCAAATGGTAATTGGAATCCCATACGCTTGTGACATTCGGTACTAACTCTCTCTCATCTATTTTTCGTTGATGACCTGGTTATTTTTTGCAAAGCAGATGCGAAGCATGATAGATTGTTAAAGGAAAGTCTAAATAATTTTTGTAAGCTCTCTAGACATAAGGTCAATGCTAGGAAAACCAATATGTTCTTTTCTAAAGGAATAGATGAGTCCATGGCTAATATGCTCAGTAACTTGCTTGGTTTCCAAAAGGTACAAGATCTTAGACATTATATTGGAGTTCTCTTTTTTCATTAGAGGGTTACAAATAGCACTATGCATTTTGTGGTTGAAAAGGTCCGTATGAAGTTGCAAAGTTGGATGCTTGACAATTATCTATTGTTGGTCATGCTACTTTAGCGCAGCCGGTTTTATTTTCCATCCCTAGCTATTTCATGCAGTCCATGATGATCCCTAGAAAAATTTGCTACGAGATTGAAATTCTGGTGAGGATGTTTATTTGGGGAGCCTCTGATGGTAAAAAGAAGATGTATTTAGTAGGTTGAGATTCTATATGCCAACCCCACTGGTGTGGGGGGCTTGGCATGGGACAATTACATGATCAGAATATTTCTTTTCTACTGAAGCTTGGTTATAAAGTGGTGTCTACTGGTGAAGCCTTATAGGTTCGTGTTATCAAATCAAAATATGGGTTGAATGGAATTCTACCAGATAACATTGCGAGGGATAGGAGTTCTTTCCTATGGAAGTCGCTCTCAAAAGTTTGGACTCTTTTATGAGAAAACCTTATATGGTCTGTCAGTAATAGGAACAAAATTCAATATTGGGAAGACCCTTGGATTCCTAATATAGGACATTTGGTTAAATATATCCCTGTTAGTACTAATATTAATTTAATGAATTGGTCACAGAGGAGGGCACTTGGAACCTTAATCTTTTGCAGGTTTGGCTGCCAGAGGAGGTTATTCGACATATTGTGGGTATTCCCCCTTCACATCTTTCTGATGGACCTGACAGATTGGTGCCACTCTTCGACATGAGCCTTTTCCATTAAAAGTGCTTGCAAGATGTTGAAGGAAGAATCATAGAATTCTAAAAATGAGATATGGAAGAAGGCATGGAAATTTTCGAGACCACAAGGAGTTTGTTTCTTTTTCTGGACAATTCTAAAGCAGAGACTTCTTACAAATGTGGAAGAGTCAAGTGTGGCTTAATAGTGGATCTTTCTTGCCTGATTGTGGACACGATTCAGAGGACATTATGTATATTATTAGAGATTGCACAACAGCTAAGGAAGTCTAGAAATAGGTAATCTTGGAAAACCAACAGTTTAATTTTTTCTCTAACATCCTGCACGAATGGATTTATCTTAATTTGTAGGACATTTAGAAACCTCATAGAGGGGAACTAGTTGGGCTTGTCTCTTTGGCTTACTAGCTTGGCACTTATGGAAAAACCATAATATCTTCATCTTTTAAAAGAAAACATGGAGTTCAAGCGAGATTATCAAAGTTTCAACGAGTTGGGCTAAACAATTTTCTTTGGTCTTTAGACGTGACTTGACCTAAGGCTATGAATTCTCTCATGGGGAACAACTGACAAGGGGTTGGACTCCTCTCAACACTGATGGTGTTGTTCAATTGGAATCAATGAGTGCAACTGTTGGGGGAGTGATGCACGATGAAAATGGTGATTGGGTCCTTGGATACAACAAATTCCTAGGGAATTTTTATGCAGAACTTTGAGGTATTTTAGATGGCCTAAAACTCATCCAACGAAGAGGTCACGACAATGTGGTAATTCAATCAAATAGTTTGGAGGTTGTTAAAGCCATACATGGAAGTGTTTTGAAGACTTCAAATTTTGCTTTGATCAGAAGAATACACCGTATATTGTCCCAAGAAGGTGAGTGGATGTTAAGATACCTTTCTAAGGAGGAAAAGCAAAGCGCGAATTGTCTAGCCAAATTGGCCTTTGCAAAAAGGAGGATTTACAATTGTTTGAAATCCCTCTAGAGGAAGCATTAGAATTTCTTGAAATAGACAAAGAAAGGAATATTTGTATCCCTCAGTTTTTCCATGTAACTTAGTTTAGTAATGTTTTTCTTCACCAAAAAAAAAAAAATCATATATATATAGAGAGAGAGAAAACTTAGAAACACCGATGAATGCTTACGATTAAAGAGTAATGTATTATAATTAATATAAAGATTATAATTCCTTTTATAATATGTATTTTTTTTTTTTTGGTAAATGTAGATAAACAACAAGAATTAAACTATCATCATTCTAGTTACTACAAAACCATTTAAATCTTCATGTAGAAGCCGAAGAATTACATTTGGTGGTTATAGGAAAACACAAATACCTGCTTCCAAGTTAAAAGCCATGGCCATCATTCAATCCGCTAATTGATTCCTTCACGAAATACATGCTTGAGCTCAATTTCTCAATCACAAGCAACTAGTTTTTTTTTATGCTCCATAGCACAACATTATTATAATCCATCTCGCCTTTCATATGGATAAGATTCAATACAGCTAAATTGTTTGTTTCTAAGATCACCCATCTCACCTACATTTTCTTTGTCAGCATCAATCTATCATAGATATCCCATAATCTAGCCTCAATAGTACTAAAGATCTTTATATTATGTGTAAAACCCGATTGCCAGACACCATTCTCATCTCGAATAGAGTCTCTGACATTACATAACCACTCTCAAGCTGCGATGCACCATTTGTATTATTTTATTTTAAATGTATCAAATGGTGCTTGAAAGGAAAGTTAAACCGAAATTTATGCAAAACATTTTGTAAAACTTTTAGTATTCATATTAAATTGGACTTCTATTTATTACTTTCCATATTTGTCTGATGTTACAAAATGTAATACGTAAAATCATAACATTTTTAATGATGTTACCAATTTTTTAATCTTCTATTTCATAAGTGTTTATAACAGAGGAAAATATCTGCAAATGAGTGAAACATTTTGAAAGGTAATTCCTAATTTTTAGTAAGGAATTGATTTTTTTAATATACAATTTCCATACTTTATATTTGATATTTAATTTTTCTTAATGATGTTTTTTACTTTATTGAGTATAACATAAACGTAATCAATTTTGAAAGGAAAGCTAAATAATTAACATAAATTTATAAGAAATAAAATAAGTTACCTAAATCGATTAAATTTTAGTTCGATTGGTATGAGTATTGTTGTCAATGTAGGATGACGTGAGTTCGAATACGTTGAAGCACATTATCCTCCTATTTATGGGTTGGAGTGGGGCTATGTGTATTTCTAGATATTGTGCAAAAAAAAAATGATCAGAATCTATAATGATTTTTTTAAAAAAAAACATCACATAATAATATTTAGAACTTTCGATAAGGGGATCAATAAGTACACTTGGACAGATTTTTACTGTGTTATTTTAGTTCTACAACTTTTTCACTTTAATTCTTAGTATTTTTTTACCCTGATCATTACTTAGAAAATGATATTTTTGGGTAACCAAAATGAAAACGATCTAGAAGTTGGGTTACCAAAATGAAAGTGTAAATATGATATGCCGTGTACAATAAACTGTATTAGGGATTTAACACTTGGGTGACTAAAATGAAAGAGTTTTAAAAGTTGGATGACGAAATGGCAAGGATTTTATTTTGGGTGATCAAAATAAAAACACTTTAAAAATTGGGTGACTAATTGAGTAGTTTATCCTAAAAATTTTAGTATTGTTAAAATATATTGTAACCCTTAAAATTTTTTTGTCTTGGTTAGGAAATTTTTGTATTAGAAATTTTGGCATTCATCACTTGCATTGACACTAAACATTATTTTAAATTATAAAAAATATTTAAAATGAAAAAAACTTGCGAAAATTATAAAAGCTATTTAAAAAATTTATAAAAATTTATAATTTTTTAAAAATACTAAAAATTATAAAAATTCTTAAAATTGTAAAAGACCGTTAAAAATCATTAAAACTGTACAAATTGTAAAATATTTTAAAAATTTCTAAAAATAATAAATTTTTAAAAATATTTTTGTACTAATTTTAATACTTTTTTATATTTTAAAATTTTTATATATTTTAAATAAATTTTAAAGTTTTCTAAATACTTTTTTTAATAATTTTTGCAAGTTTAGACATATAAAATATATATATATATATATATTGAGCGTACGGGCCAAAGTATCCTAGCTTGTGGAGTAGGATATTCTCTTGCAAGAAAGCGGCAGAACTAGGGTTTCGGCCGCCTAATACGGTTGTATATAAACACCTTAAACTCTCACTCTCGCATAAGCATTAAGCACCGAGGCACACACTAGGAGGCGACGAACACTGAGACGGAAAAGTTAGACAAAGATGGAGCAAACATTCATCATGATCAAGCCTGATGGCGTCCAGAGGGGTTTGGTAATGTTTCTTCTTCTTTCTCTCTTTCAATTCGGTTTTTTTTTTCAGCTGTATTATTCTTTTATCCGATAGTTTGATTCTCTTAACTGCTAGAAATTATAAATAAAAAACGATAAAGAATCTATAGTCCATAGTGAACTCTTGTAGTTAAGCTCGTAGATCTAATGTCTTGAGGCAGGGAATATTGGTTCAACTTAGCTAGGCTTCATAGACCTAGTACTGTTGTTTTTGTTTCTTTTTGAAATCTATTCTTTTGCATGCTAAGGCTATAAAATCAAAGACTTCGAGAGATGAATTCTTAAAAAAAAAGTATTTATTTGGGACATATGAAAGGTTCTCACGTTTTTCTGATGTAGCACCTTATTTTGTTGGATTGTGGGTTAGAAATGAGAAGCTTGTGTTTCTTATGGAGATTGTTATGTCTTTCAGGTTGGTGAAATCATTGGCAGATTTGAGAAGAAAGGTTTCTATTTGAAGGGTAAATCCATCGCTTTTCTAATAATTTTCTCTGATTTCTCTTAGTGTTTATGTTAGAGATGATTGAATGTTACCATACTTTTTGTGATACTTGAATTGAAAAGACAAAAGTGGATGCTCTTTTCTGATTCTGTTGACATTATCGGCACTATGTTACTTATTTCACTTTGGATGTGCCTAATCTAGGTTTGAAACTCATCACCGTGGATCAATCTTTTGCTGAGAAGCACTATGCAGACCTCTCTGCAAAACCCTTCTTTAATGGGCTCGTAGAGTACATTATCTCCGGTCCTGTTGTTGCTTTGATTTGGGAGGGTAAGAATGTTGTTACCACTGGTCGCAAGATTATTGGAGCCACAAACCCTGCTGAGTCTGCTCCTGGAACAATCCGTGGTGACTTTGCAATTGACATTGGCAGGTATAGATAGTCCTCCTCTCTTCACTTCCGATGATTGAATACCTGTTTCATTGAGTTTAGGCATATCTCTTAGCATTTTGTTATTTGCCCTTGAGCTGAAACTAGTTCATATCAGTAGTGGTGATTTTGGTTTTTTTTTTTTTTTGCAGGAATGTGATTCACGGAAGTGATTCGGTTGAGAGTGCTAAGAAGGAAATTGCATTGTGGTTCCCAGAAAGCCCTGTTAACTGGCAGAGCAGTGTTCACCCCTGGATCTATGAGTAGATTTTAAATTAAGCTGTTGCAGATCATGGCATCCTTGTGTTTGCTTCTTGTTAGTGAATTTTTTTTATGAACTTTTTACTGATTTACCTCTAGCTACTGTTTAAGATGTTTGTTTGATGCCATTATTTTTGCTCCACTAAATTAATCAAGTTCTGAAGCTCCAGCAACTGAGTATTTTGGTCTGTATGAATAGAATTTCGGCTGGATGTGCCTAATCTAGGTTTGAAACTCATCATTTCTCATTCCACATTGCAAAATAGTCATAATATCTAGTCAAAACACATTAGTAGAGGAGGAAGTGTCAAAAGTTTCCGCTATTTTCAAATAGTTTTAATAATTTGTGGTTTATATAAAATTTATATTAAATATAATATGAAGTCAAGTGTTGAAGAATGGGAAGTCTTTGATTCTTTTAAACCTACTAAGGGCATTCGCTAGGTTGATCCTTTTATCACCTTATTTATTTGTCTTGAGGATGAAGCACCTTGGACATTTAACCGAGCAGTCCGTAGCGATTGCGGAATGGTATCCTATCAAATTATCTCTGTCACGGGCCAAAGATTTCTCATCTCTACTTAGCGGACAGCCTTGTTCTCTTTCGCAAAAGGTTGACTTCTGCCAAACAGAAATTATTAGCGATATTCTCCACAGATTTTGCTTTTTCTCAATCCATAAGGCGAGTTTAGATAAAATGAAGACTTACTTTTCTAGAAATGCTGGTGGTGCAAACTATTAGTGCTCGTTTGGGGTTTTCACCGGTGGAAGATCTCAGGTGCTACCTGGGGAGACCTCTATTTCATAAGTGAGTCAAGATGAGTACCTTCAAGTGCACATTGTTGAGAAATTTTGCAAACAGTTCTCCGGGTAGAGTGAGTCTTGTTCGAATTTTTATATGGGGGTCGATTGTTGGAAGTCGGGAAGCATTCTGTAGTGAATTGAAAACAATATTATATGCCTTTATGTATTGCTGGGGCTTAGTATGAAAAGTTTGGGCATCTCTAGCGAAGTTTCTTTGAAGAGGATTGGGTTCAACTTGCTCGTTATTCAGATGCTTTTTGGGTGCAAGTTCCTCGAAGCAAATATAAGATTTAAGGGGTTTTGGCGTGTTATCAGTATCTCATTAATAGCTTTGCTGTTGAAGTTAGTTAAAGAGTTAGTTAGTTTGTTAAACATTGTTAATAGGTAGTTGTTATCTGCTTGTATTAAATACCCTTTGTATTTTCAGCAGATGAAATATGAAGAAAGAAATTCGTTTCTATTAGCTTTATTCTGTTATTCAATATAGTATCAAGAGTCAAGGTTTTCTTAGTATAATTTTTTTTTCTTTTTCTCCCCTCTCTTGTTTTCTTTTTCATGGTCATTGAAACTGTGCCTGTAGTTGATACCCCTCGACACTCTTCCAACACTAGGGAAGCAGTCCATTCAAATGGTCAAGATAGTGCTGTGCTACAAACAGTTCATTATTTTTCCAAGCATGACACCATTAAACTCAGTGAGCACAACTTTCTCCTTTGGAAACATCAGCTCTTGTTGATTCTTGAAGGGTATGATCTTGAAGGTTTTGTGTTAGGCATTATTCCTGTTCCTTCTCTTTTCATCATTGGAAATGAGGGCCAGTTAGTTGCTAATCCTGCATTTCTTGTTCATAAGAAACAAGACAAGTTTTTAGCATCTTGGCTGCTCTTTACAGTCACAGATGACGTCTTGGTTCATCTCACAACAGCCAAGACTAGTTTTGAGATCTGGACGACTATTGAAAGGAAATTTGGTGCAAAATCTAATATCAAGATTTCGAGTATGCGCCATGCTCTACACTCCCTCAAGAAAGCAAATCTTACAGCCAAAGAGTACTTGTCCAAGGTAAAAAGTCTGATTGACAGTCTTATTGTTGCTGGTAGTATGATTACTGAACAAGAACAAGTGAGCATTATCTTGGTTGGTTTTTCAATTGAGTATGATTCCATTCGTGTTCTTGCCTCTGCTACTCCTATGTCTTTTGACTTGTTGATAGAAATGCTTCTTGATTGTGAAGCACGACAGCTTGCTTTGTTGACTAAGGTTCCTTTACAAGCCAATTTGGCCTTCCATTCCAAACACGATAATTTGAAAAACACTGCAGCCTTTAAAAACTATTCTCATGAGTCTAAGAATGGACACAAAGGACAAGGCCGAGGCTGGTCTCGTGGTAATGGATGGGGATGGTCACGATCCAGACCATAGTGTCAGTTGTGTGGCAAAATTGGACATGTGGTTCAGTCTTATTATTACAAATTTGATGAGAATTTTTCTGGTGTGAGTCCTGATCATTCGATGACAGTTAACTATCATCACTTTAATGGCCAGGATTACTCCTCTCCTGCTCCTCCATGTCCTTCTGTGTCCCACTGCTGCAGTTCTCAGTCTTAGTCTCCTTCTTCTTCTCCTTAGCTATCTCCTCGAGCCTCTTCTTCAACATCACCTGATCAAATCTGGTATTCTGACTCTGGAGCCACGAATCATATTACTCCTGATTTGGCTACACTCTCGTTAGCTTCTCCCTACACAGGTATAAATCGAGTGTCTATGGAGAATGGTGCATCTGTTTCTATAGCTCATAGTAGGCTCTTTTTGTTTATTGGTTGGTCCTAGGCTTTTGCGCCTCAAAAATGTTCTGCATGTACCTACTGTCTGTAACAATTTTCTATCTATGGGACAATTTGCAAGGGATAATAATGTATATTTTGAGTTTCACCCATATTTATGTTTTGTGAAGGACACTCAGACAAAGAAAACTCTTCTAGTAGGCCACATGCATAATGGTCTTTACAGGTTTGATGTATCGCGGGTTTCTTCCAACAACTCTGTTGCTGCTCTACAGTCCAACTTAGCTGTCTTGTGCAATACACAACTCTCTTCCTCTCTTGCATTATGGCATAACAAGCTTGGCCATCCGTGTAACAGCACGCTTGCACATGTCTTGAGATCTTGTAATGTTTTTTTCAAACATAGTTGTCTGCCTCATATATGTTCAGCTTGTCAATTAGGCAAATCTCATAAACTACCCTTTAGTTCTTCTCAAACAGTATATTCTTTGCCTTTTGAACTTGTTGTATTTGATGTTTGGGGACCAGCACATGTACAATCTAATGAATTCTCCTATTATGTTTCGTTTGTTGATATGCACAGCAGGTATACTTGGCTATATTTTCTAAAGACCAAGTCTGAGGTTTTGAACTGTTTCCTTCATTTCCAGCAAATGGTACAAGTTCAATTTAGGTGTTCTATCAAAATGTTTCAAAGTGACTAAGGGGGAGAGTATCGATCTATGTCAATGAGTTTTGCAAGCTTGGTATTCAACATCGAGTTACCTGTCCTCATACCTCAGAACAAAACGTGTGGCTGAAAAGAGGCATCGACAGATTGCTAACATGGGGTTGACTCTCTTGGCTCAGGCCTTTATGCCCTTGAAATTCTGGTTTTTTGCGTTCGCTCATGCTGTTCATGTGATTAACAGGTTACCTATTCCTGTTCTACAGCATAGTAGTCCTTATGAGAGAATTTCTAAAGCCAAGCCTGCCTATTCTCGTCTAAGGGTGTTTTGGTGTACTTGCTTTCCTTATTTGCGGCCATTTCATCCACACAAATTGCAGTATCATTCAAAGCAGTATGTTTTTCTTGGAGTTGGAACAAACTAAAAAGGCTACAAGTGCCTTGATGAAGAAGGTCGAATCTTTTTATCTCGCCATATTGTCTTTCATGAGTTCCAGTTCCCATTTCAGTATGGTTTTCCTTCACAAGTTACCTTGGATTCCATCAGGGCTATTCATGTAATACCCTTACTTGTGTTCAACGTCGGAACAGGATACGAGGCGTTACCGGACAATAACACTTGCAACTGAACAAATTCAAGGCATAAAGTTTCGTTTAAAATTTAAAACTTCTATCTTATATCATCAAGTCTCTAAAATGGGCCTACGAGGCCCAAAACATGCTTTGGGAGCGATTCGGGACTAAATCGAGAACTTTTAAAACTATTGGAACATTTAGAAAATTTCCTTGTTTTGGAGAGTCACACGCTCGTGTAGGTAGGCCCTGTGGTTACACCCGCCCGTGTAACCCAAGACACGCCCGTGTGACCCAGGACACGCCCGTGTCCTCCACCCGTGTAACTCTCTATTTATGACGTCATCATTCATTTTGGATCACACGACCAAGACACACGCCCATGTGCTAGACCTTGTCCTCCACACGGCTGAGGCACAAGGCCGTGTCTTTGCCTGTATGGTCAAGAAGTTGGCTATTTTCCAAGCCAATTTCTACCCTATCCTGCCCATACTTGAGTATAACTTGAATGACACATTTCATGACATATTAAAGCTACCAAAACATCCACCAAACACACGTAACAAGTCATAGTATACAATTTACTCAACCATGGAATGCATCATCATGAGTTTATAGCATACCAATTTATTGGCCACATTAAATGGCTTTATACAACGATGAACTCTGAATATCATGGGTCATTATTCTAGGACAACTCATATTAGCATATACACATGACCAAGTTTCCTATACATGCCATAACCTTAAGTATAAAATCATTGATACCTAAATTGTAAGCTCAATAGTGCTATAGGTTCTCCGGCGGCTTCCAACCCGAGCTAACCTGAGTACATTATAAACACGGAAAACAATGGAGTAAGCTATAAAGCTTAGTAATTACGTATGTAAATAATAAAAAATTGATTACCATGCTTTTAACAATCCTCATTATAAGCTCTCAAGATAATACCATCATTATTGCATCAGAATTCATTTATGTTCATCTTGAACTGTTTACTCGAGTTGCAGTCACTAAATTATTTTTATCCGAAGCTACGAACCTCCAAATTAAGATCTACTAATTTTACCTGAAACTAGACTCATATATCTTCTTACCATAAAATTTCCAGAATTTTTGGTTCAGCCAATTCTTTAAAGTCTCCCATATTTTGCTGTCCGACAGTTCCAACCCCTCTTCACTAAATATTAATTATCTCGTTGTACAGAAATCTAATGACATTTCCATTTATTTCTCTTGAAAATAGACTCATTGAGAATTTCAAGCATATAAATTTTATCCCATGATTATTTTTGTACAATTTTTAATGAATTTCCTAAGTCAGAACAGGGGATTCCAAAATCATTCTGACCCTGTCTCACTAAAATCTAATTATCTTACCATATGAAATTCTTTTGCTTATTCTGTTTCTTTTATGTACAAGTAGACTCAATAAGCTTTAATTTCATACCTTATTCAATCTCAAAATCGATTTCCACCATTTTTGGTGATTTTTCAAAGTTACACAACTGTTGCTGTCCGAAACTGTTTTATTTCAAATTTCATTCTTTCATGAAATATCATAACAATATGCTCACATTCAATAACATAATTTGATTAGCATGAATAAAACAAAACTTTATCACTTCATTTAGTCATTTTAATCCTCACCAAAATTCATCACATATCGAATTCATTGCTCACATGAAATTCCACTTAGTCGAATTTTTCCGATGAACACTTCGGAGTAATTACGGATACACGGTGGTTTCGCACACAGTCCACCAATAATAACAGATTCACGGTGGTATCGCACACAACTCACCAATAATAACAGATGCTATCTGGTGCACATAGTAGCCTGCACTTAGTACTACACATGTGACCATAGCTATGTTATTCACAATCTCACATAGAACCATATCTCAATGCCATAGTCTAACTATGGTCTTACACGATTTCACTTAGTCACACTTTGCCATGACTCATTCGTGGTCTTTTCTGTCAATTCATCTTTTAGTACCGAACGAAAGTGTTCAACTTTGCGTTCGCTAGTCTCATTAAATTCACAAATTATTCATCAATTTATCAAATAAATATTTATGATTAACATACGAACTTACCTCGGTATGAAACGATGAAATAAGTCAATTACTCGATTATCTTGTTTTTTCCCCCGATCTAATTCCAAATCTTATCTTTCTTGATCTATAACAACACATTTAATTTATTTATTCATCATGCTATTCAAACTATCCCAATTTCACATTTTTGGTAAAATTATATTTTTACCCCTAAACTTTGTCATACTTACACTTTTGCCCATAGGCTCGTTAAATGAAATGATGCATAGCCGAACCTTTTTCATGCTTATAGCAGCCCACATTTTCCATTATTTCACACCTTTACTACCTATTTTACAACTTTTACAAAATGGTCCATTTTTGGTGTTTTCATGAAAATCACTTAACAAAAGTTGTTTATTTAACAACCAAGATTCATTTTCTTCCATAAAAATGCAGCAAACAACATGAATATTCTCATGGAAAAACCCTAGACTTTCAACCATTTTGCAAAATAGTCACCTCATTAGCTAGATTAAGCTATAAGGGTTCCAAAAATACAAAAATCATAAAAAATGACCATCAAAATCACTTACTTGTGAGAGTTAAAAGTTGCTGAAAATTTCAAGCTTCCATGACCATTTCCTTGGGTAAGAATCGGTGGAGAAGAAAGAAAAAAGATGGTCGCTTTTGCTATTTTGTCTTATTACACCTATTAAATTATTTACCAATTTAACCTTTTAATATCTTCACCAAATTCACCTACTACATGTCCATCTTTGTCTCCTCAATTTTCTATTGATATAATTACTATGCAAGTGCTCATACTTTTCAATTCTATAGCTATTTAGTGCCTTTATCAATTAGACCTCAAGTTTTGCACCTTACGCGATTTAGTCCTTTTTATCAAATTAAGCACTCAAACGAGGAAATTTCTTTATGAAAATTTTACAGAACTTAAGTATCATACCGTAGACATCAAAATAATAATAAAATAAATTTTTCAATGTCAAATTTGTGGTCCCGCAACCACTGTTCTGACTAGGCCCAAAATTAGGATGTTACAATTCATCAACGGTCGCACATTCTTGTAGTTACTGTGCCTACTCCTCTAGCTCGTGTTTCTGCTCTTTCTTCAAGGTCTGTCAGCTCGTCTTCTATGTGGCAAGTCCTTGTTCAGCTCGTTCTAGCATGAACTCTTCTGTTGATCATTCTCCTCCTGCAAGACGACAAGCAAATTCCTTAGCTATAGCTTGTGTGCCTACCGTCTGTCATCAATACTTCTGCCAGGACTACCACACTTGTCATTTCACACCCTATGCAGACTCGCTCCAAGAGTGGCATTTACAAACCAAATGTGTTTTCTTCTGTGTTAACTGAAAAAGAACCGACTTCCATTACAGAGGCATTTTAGAGCCTTGCCTGGACAGCAGCTGCACAAACTGAATACCAAGCTTTAGTTTCAAATCACACTTGAGATCTTATGCCATTGCCTACAGGGCGTAGGGCAGTAAGGTGCAAATGGGTCTTTAAGATCAAAAGAAATGCTGATGGTTCAGTGGCTTGATACAAGGTCGATTGGTGGTGAAAGGTTACCTTCAGGAGGCAGGTATTGACTTTTAGGAGACTTTTAGTCCTGTGGTTAAACTAACAACGATTAAAATAGTGTTAGCAATTGCTATGTCCTTGGGCTGGTCTCTCAGGCAGGTAGACATTAATAATGCCTTCTTGAATGGTGATTTGCATGAGGAAATTTATATGGTGCAACCATCAGGTTTCGAGCAGCAAGGAAACAATGGCCAACAGTTGGTATGTAAGTTGAAGAAAGCCTTGTATGGCCTTAAGCAAGCACCTCAGGCTTAGTTTCACAAGCTGAGGGAGTTTTTTTAGCTAATGAGTTTGAAGTATCCAAAGCTGACAATTCTCTGTTTATTCGTCGATCGGGGGCTTAGTTACTGTATGTTCTAGTTTATATAGATGACATTATTATCACTAGTTCTGCTTCTCATGCTATAGACCAGTTTGTTAAAAAGCTCGATGAACAGTTCTCTTTGAAGGTATTCTTCTTAGCCAGAGGAAGTACATTCTTGATCTACTTAAAAAGGCATCAATGGACAAGTCCAATAGTTCTCCTACACCAATGGTTACAACCTGTCGATTATCAGCATATGAAGGCAGTCCTGTTGACGATGAACATTCTTTCAGGAGCATTGTTGGTGCTTTACAATATGTGCTGATTACCACACTAGACATTGCTTTTTCAGTCAACAAAGTCTGTCAGTTCATGCATCGGCCATTGGATTTACATTTTTGAGCTGTCAAAAGGATATTGCGTTTTCTGCAAGGCACTTTGGATTATGGTCTAAGGTTCAGTTGAGCTCCAAAATTTTTGCTTGAAGGCTATACTGATTCCAACTGGGGATTAGATATTGATGATCGAAGATCGACCTTAGGTTACTGTGTTTTCTTGGAGGGAATCCAGTCTCCTGGAGTTCCAGGAAATATCAAGTAGTATTTAGGTCTATGGCAGAAGAAGAATACATGAGTCTTGCTCATGTCACTGCAAAAATGGTCTAGATTCGATCCTTGTTAACTGAGTTATGTGTTCTAGTTAACAACAAGGCGTTAGTATGGTGTGATAGCTCAGCTGCTGTTGCAGTAGTAGGAAATCCTGTCATGCACTCCAAGTTCAAGCATGTTGAATTGGATTTGTTCTTTGTAAGGGAAAAGGTGGCAGCAATAGATTTTCAAGTCGGTCATGTGCCAAGTTAAGATCAAACTGCTGACATTTTGACAAAACCATTATCTGAAGTCTTATTCAATAAATTTAGAAGTCAGCTTAAAGTTGCCTCTTATGAACATGAAATTACAGGAGGAAAGAAATGTTAACCAAGCATGGGGAATGTTATCAGTATCTCATTAACAGCTTTGCTGTTGAAGTTAGTTAAAGAGTTAGTTAGTTTGTTAAACACTATTAGTTAACGGGTAGTTATTATCTGCTTGTATTAAATACCCTTTGTATTTTCAACAGATGAAATATGAAGAAAGAAATTTGTTTCTATTGGCTTTATTCTATTATTCAACATGGAGCAATCTATCTCTCGTAGCTCTTGCTCTCATACTTGGAGATGCTTATATATGGAGTGGGATCCTTGAGGGAGTGTGTTGTGTTGGAAAATATGGACATCACATATATAATAAGGGTAATTACATGTTATTATTTACTATCATGATAGGTTAGCCCAAATTAAAAGTGATCTAATTTGGTTAGAATTTTATTGGGCTTTAATTATTAAATAAAGTATGGGTCAAATATATGTAGATACTCTAGTAATTGAGTATTAATCAAATTCTAATTAATGATGGGCTAATTAGAATTTGATTAGAACTAATATGCTGGGGCTATAAATATTAGGGTTATGGTTCCCAAATTACACATAAGATATCTTTTCTAAAATCCCATCATTAGGAAATAGAGAGCATATATTCTCTAAATTTCTTGTGTGCTAATTTAGAAGATCAAATCCCCAAGATTCTGTAAAACTTCAAGGAATTCATGGATTCAAGTACGCTTCCGCATCTAGTTTTATTCTTTATTTATTCTTGATGATTTGACATGATAGATCCTAGTTTATTAAGTTTTATTTTAGATTTATTTTACAAATTTAACAAGTGGTATCAGAGCTTTGTCATGTTGAATCATTAAGAATGAATTGATTCTTTATTATTTTTGAATTGATTCATTTTTCTTTTTTAATTTTATGGATTTGATATTTTAATTATATATTATGTTGAATCTTTGAGATTCCTGATAAAATTTTGGGTTTTGATTCTTTAAATAAAGTTTTAGGGTTTTATAAGTATAATCTAGTTTAATATTTGCATATGCTATTCAAAAGATGAATGTTTATTTATTTATAATCAATTGATAAAAATTGATTTGTGAGATTTCTTTCTCTTCTTTTTACATAATTATTTTATAAATTTTAGTTAAAGTCCTTATTAAATTAAAGTTACAGACTTACAGCTTTTTGCAATTGAAGAATTCCAATTGAGTTGTATAATTGGTTTTGAAAGTTAGTTCACTTAATACTCGAATAAATGAATGTTGTTAAGATGTTTTTTTTCTTCGCACTATTTTTTTTAAATGTTTTGTTTGTGGTTGAATGTATATGGAATTATCATCTTTTGTCTTTATTCATGACGAATTATATTCACCATTGAATTCAATTCGTACATATGAATGATTACTTTTGGTTTATGTTATAATTATTTTATATAAGTTTTAGTCCTTATGGAACCCAATTAAAATTAAAATATTTGAGATTCTTTTTTAAAATATGGTGATTATGAATTTTTATAAGTAGTTGCGCATATAAAGGTTTTTATATAATTTGAGATTCTTTTTATATTTAGTGGTTATGGATTTTTTTTAAGTATTTGTGCGTATAAAGAAGTTTTATGATAAGGTCTTTAGTCATGAATATAAATTTGAGTTTACATGAAATATGTAAGGCAGGCCAATATTATTTTTATATTATTATAATTGTGTATATATTATGTGTATACATATTATATGCATATCAATGATTTTGATGATTAGTGCATGATTATAGTTTGTGTGAATAAGTATTTATAACCATTATTCAATAAGATATCTTTTATAGTTTAATTGGTGAAATTAAGTTTTGATAGATATCGTTGAAGTTGTTAATTTTTTTTGTTATGGTTATATATTCAATTTTATGGGTGTTTTGGTGCAAATTCATGCAAATTATATACATATTTAAATATTTTGGTTTTAAGTTTGGCTCTATAATCTTAGGTTTTGCCATCTTATAATTCCAAATATTTGGTTAAATTATGATGATATGGTCTATGGTATGAATTACGGGGTATGTCAACTATTATAATTTTATTTCTGAGATATATTGGCTTGAAGTTTTATTTTTCAAGTATTCATGTGAATATTTGTTTAATCATAAATACAACTTTGAATTTACATGGTAAATTCAGGGTAAGTTTTTCTATTTGATTATGAATACATGTATATGCGTGAATTGTTTTGGTGTTTTTATCTATGCCAAAATTATGAATACATGTGTTTGTTAATTATTTGGCTTTGAACCACAACATTGTTTCTGTTTGGTTTTGATATATATGGTTTTGGAACAAAAAAGAAATAGTCAAGAATTAAGGTTTTCGGTTTTTTATTGCATTATTAAGACAACCTTATTTTGAGTTATTTCGGAGTTTATAAAGCAATAAAAAAATAGTTTTGACATTTGACTATTGGGGAAATTTTAATTTTGAATATTGGTATGTTTATATATATTTTAAAATAACTTAATTGAAGCAATAAGTCACCAAAGTTATTTTTTTTGTATAAATTATTTTTTTTAAATATAAAAGTTTGTGTGCATGTAACTTAAGTTATGTTGATATTAATCGGCCCAAATGAAGGTTAATAATATTACATGTGCAACTATGGTGATAAACATGTGACGATTATTCGGTTTTACATGTGAGTAATAAATTGGCCGAAAGGAAGATTTATTGTTCGACGTGTTCTTATTGTCAATGTTTGATTACTACAAATATCACTTACAAGTTAATATTTTGTCCAAAGATGAAATATTAATGGAGTGTCCGATATCTTAAGATGGGGTTTACATTTTTTCAAATTATTTTGGTTTAAATTTGAAGTCTTATGTGAAGTTGTTTATGGTTTATGATTTATTCAACTATTATTATATTTGCCAACATCACTGTATGTTGTTTTGGGATAAGAATATATACATATATATACTCGTGTAAGAGCCCAAATTTGCCCGGGCCCAAAAAAATAAAACAAACATTAATAAGCCCAAAGTTTTAACAGTCCAAAGAATTAATTAACAGTCTTCTTAGCCCAAAACCTAATTACAAGCCCAAACCCTAGCCCGAAACAAAACACAGAACACAAGCAGAAACCCTAGCCCCGCGTCGCATGCCGCAGCAGCCTCCAGCTCGCCACGTCCGCGCATACAGCCTCCGTACTCCTCCACTACGCATCATACACCTGCACAAGAAAACAAGGAAAGCAGCAAAACAAGCCAACAAATAGGAATAAACAGAAAATATTGTATTTTTTTAATGTGATTTTTCTGATTTTTCAGTTATAAAACCGAAAGAAAGAACCCTTGTATTTTCTCTCTACACTGTCTACACATTCTGGGAATACAAAAATCAATAAGAAAGAAAATCAGAGGAGGTTATTTTTGCTTTCATTTTTCCTCTTTTTCTTTCTCTTCGAAATCATACATACGAATATAGATTTTCGTTTATTATATACATATATATATATATATATTAAAAATATAATATTAAAAAAAAGAGAGGAAAAGCTTACCTTCGAAAGTTTCGGCCACCTTACACGGTGGCCGGCGGCAGCGGTTCACGGCGACGATTGACCGGACTTGTGTGGCAGAGAAAAAAGAGAATTCTCTCTCTTTTTTTTTTTTTTAAAAACCACTGATTCAAATGTTTTTTTTAAAGATTTTTCGGCCTTAAATAGCACCCCAATATGGCGCCGTTTTGGAGCCCATCTCCAAGGCCAAAACGACGTCGTTCCTTGGCCAAAGATCCGCGCATCGTCCCGACCCGGGGAGGATCCGCGCGCTTTCTTAAAATGGTATAATTACCAATTTGGCCCCTCCGCCTTTTTTATACTCTGCAATTAAGTTATTGTATTATTTGAATTTGGACCCGAAATTTTGTTTCGTTGTCAATTGGGTCCCATTTGAACAGCGCTGTTTAGGGGTAAGGGCCAAATTGCCCAATGAGTCCCTCGTTCGTGGCGCGCATTTCAACTCGGTCCCTATTTTTTTATTTTCTAATTTGCCCCGATTCTACCTTTTCTTTTTAAATCTGGCCGCTTAACTTTGTTTTAATCACAGTTTAGTCCTTTTTTTTATTTTATCTCTCAATTTATTGTATTTTTAGCCCTTAATTTTATCTTAATTTTGGTATAGTCTTCTAATTAATTTGTTTACTTATTTGTTTATTGATTTTTCTAATTTTGTTTAATTATTTGTTTATTGATTTTTCTAATTATTCTTTTGTAAATTAATATATATATTATATATTGTTCTAGATATTATTTATTTCTCTTTATATGTTATTTATTTCATTAATTATTTTTTATATTATTTTTATATACACATATAATTTATATTAAATTATTCTTATTTACATATTGTTGATTTCATATTATTTATGTAAATATTTTTTAAAATTTATTTTCGTATATGTATATATATATATATATATATATCTTCTTTTAAATCTATTTATGTATATAATTTATTTTTTAAAGGACCCTATTTAAATTATACATTTATTTATTTCAAACACTTTTACATATCATTATTTTTTTATATATACATTATTTTTATATCAAGTTTTTTATTACATGTGTATTATTTAGATTGACGCATATATTTTATATATATCATTTGCTTATTTACTTTAAAATTTGCTATATGTTATTTGTGCTAATTTGCTTGTCATTGTATATACCCAAATCCGTTCCTTTCAAATTTCATATTATGGTCATTCATTTGTATAGTATTTTATCCATGTATATTATTCCATGTTGGTAACTTTGACTTTTCTTTCACATTATCGCATCGTGATTCAAATTTTAACATTTTAATTGATATTGTTCGTTTCATTCTTGTTCCAAACTTACTAAATAAATATATTTTGAGCCGGTTTTGTAATTACTTAGTAAAAGCTTTTAAAATAAGGCAATGCTCATGTTTGTAAGCTTTGAGAAAATCGTGCCCTAACTCACTGGGTTTCGATTCTTCTCGTTAAATCTAAACAACCAAGTACCCTTTTCTCTTCTAATCAAAATGCATAAAAATTTTAAATAAAAAACTTATTCTCGGGAATTTGAGACGTTGCGTCCTAACTCACTGGATGTGACGTTTTATCATCTCGAGTAAGAATTTCCAAAAAACAAAGGCAATATTCCGTATTCGGGAATTTTGAGAAATTATGCCCTAACTTACTGGGTTCTAATTTTTCATAAAGCCCAAATAACCGAATATCCTTTTCAAACCTTATTACACGGGTTTTAAAAATCAAGAGATAAGTTCAGTTTCGAGAATATAAATTGTTGTACCTAACTCACTGAGTATGACATTTTATTTCTTCGAAATAAGAGGGTCTTGGCATTCAATATGATTCCGTTCAAATCTTAAGTAAATAGATCGTAATCTAGAATATTTTCAAATTTTTGGCATTAAGACATTAAATAATCAATTAGGTACCAATTTTGGGCGTTGCGATGGTGCTAATCCTTCCTCGTGCGTAACCGACTCCCGAACTCATTTTTTTTGGAATTCATAGACCAAAATTAATTTCTTTTAAATATAATAAAATGTTTTATAGGTGATCCAATCACACCTAAACAAAAAGGATTGGTGGCGACTCCATTTTTTATTTTCCAATCGATCCCTGTTTTTTTTAAGAAAAATGGTTTCGACAACTAGTATCTTTTAATTTGATTGAAAGATGAAATTAAAAGAAATATTTTGAAACAAATAAATTCAAATTTTGGCTTTGGGTTTTAATTAAAGATGTCTAATATTTTAAAAAGATTAGTTGAAACAAAATGCCGCCAAAGTGACATCTTTTGTGTAGATTAGTTTATTTGAAATATCAAGATGATTATATGTTTTTGTGATTCATGCGTTTATTAATTGACCCAAAGGTAAGTTAACATTTGACAGCATTTCAACGACATCTGTGGTGATAAATGTGTGACAATTATAAGGTATTTTATGTGAGCAATAAGTTAGTCCAAAGATTAATTAATTGTTTGACATAATTTATTGTCAATGTTTGATTGCTACAACAAGAGTACCGCTTACTGTTAATATTACTGTCCAAAGACTTGATATTAATGTTGTGTTTGGTATCTTGAGATGAGATTAGCCATTATCTTGAATTTATTGTTTACTTATGAATATTGATGTGAGCTTATTTTTACTTATTTTTTTGTTCTATATTTAGCTAATTCATCTTCTATTGCCACAATATTTGCTAATATAAATCTTATACCCATGCTTAATGGGACTAATTTCAATGAATGGAAAAGGCACTTACCTATAGTGCTTCGCTGTATGAACATAGACCTTGTACTAAAGGAAGAAGAACTCGCACCTCTCATTGCGGAAAGCATCCCCTATGTTAAAAGGAATTTTGAAAGGTGGATTGTTAAAATTGCAAGAGTCTAATGATCATGAAGCACAACATTTCAGAAGCCTTTAGGGGCAAAGAATCTAAAAAGATTGCTCAGGCCAAAGTTTCCTTGACAAAATTGAGAAACGTTTTGCTAAAAACGATATTGTTGAAATGACATCACTTTTGCCTTCTTTGATGTCTATAAAGTATAAGGATCAAGGAAATTATGTGCGATCTAAGGGCTATAAGTTTTATTATCCCACAATTAGGAATTTGTTTTAGATGAGAATTGCAACATTCTTTTAGGATGTTGAGTTTGGAGGGAGGAATAAGGTTAGAGATATTGCTTTCGAGGAGGAATTGAATTCTAATTCAGTTTCTACTATCACTTTTGATGATGTTTAGGTTCTCACACCTATTATTGATTAAGAAGTGAATCTAGAACCTCAATAAGACAATGTTGAACAACTCCTTATTCAAGTTGAGGTAATTGTTCCAGAAGAACAAACTCAACAACCTCAAGAATGAATGTCATTAAAAAGGTCCACTAGAGAAATGGTTATAATGGCTTTAGTGGAATATTTTGACATTAAGCTACATCAGATGAATATTAAGTTAATGATTTCTCAATGGTAACATTGATCATACATTTATATGGTGCAATTAGAAAGCGCTTTGTGTCTAATGATGCAATGTTAATGATTTGTAAAGAACTTCATCTATGGGCTTAAGCAAACTTCTCGTCAATAATATTACAAATTTTACCAAATGATTATCTCATTCGGTTTAGAGATGAATTTTATTGATAATCGTATATACCATAAGTTTAGTGGGAGTAAGGTTCTATATTTGGTTTTATATATTAATGACATGTTGCTTGTCAATAATAAGTATAGCCTCAATCAATACCCTAAGAATTTGAGATTACAAAAAATGCATTAGATTTTTTACATTTTAACAGTAGAAAGTCTAATGTTTATTTAGATTTGTATACATTGGAATATTGTGTATGTAACACCCCTCACCCGTATCTAACTCCGGGACATGGTTCGAGGCATTACCAGACTTAAACATTCACAATCATACAAAATCGGGTTACCAAATTTCGCCCAAAATTAAAACTTTTCAAACACATGCATATCGTCCCTTATACAGGCCTTCGAAGCCTATAACATGCATCGGGGTGGTTCGGGACTAAGTGTGTAACCCACTTACCAAGTCCACTAGGCCAAATCATCAAAGCATTTTTTTATTGGGCTTGAGCCCATTAACGAATTTAACAACATAGTAATTTAAAAAAAAATGCATGTGTAATGAAATTCCCAACCAAGCCTAGATTTCCATCCGCTACACGCCACCCGTACCAACCAGCACACCTGTGGGGATCAAGTCAACCCACCCCGCCAACACACCAATCGCAGGCATAAAGCCATTTAAAAAGTTTGTGGATGAGACACCCGAACTAGATTGTGGCAGAGCCACCCGAACTAGACTGTGGCAGAGCCACCAGAACTTCTCTTCAATTTTATCCCAACCCATGCAATCATGTATACATATATCAAGCATCACAATATTCATATGATAATTTCAACATAAGGCCCATACCACAAGTTGACCCATTTCTCATTTTGGCCCATTAAGCAATCTAGCAATTTGGCCCATTAAGCAATCTAGCAATTTGGCCCATTAATCACATGAGACCCTTTTCACAATTTTCACACTTGGCCAATTTTATCAAATAATCCGTATGGCCCATTTATCACATGAGGCCCAAAATATCACTTTTTAACATAATAGCCCATTAAGGGCAATTCCGAAATTTTCGCGATTTAATATTGATTTCATGCACTTAACACTAAAGTGTTATTATACCATATTTTCCGATTTTATCAACGTTGCGGTTTTTAGTCTAATGTTTAATTACGGTATGACATCTAACCCATGAGGTAAGTGTGAAATTACACACCTGATCACGGTAAGCACTACGCTCTCTCGATTTTTGACACCTAAAATTTTATAAAGCTTGATTAGTCGACACACGCAATTTAATAAATCTATTTTAAAACAAACGATCTAAAATTTACCCTCGGAATCGTGAACAACTACGATTTGTCAGTTTTTCCCGGTTAACGATTCACAACCCGATGGAAAGTCCAGAATTGCTGATATCTCACAATTGCGAACAAATATTAGTCCAAACTAATATTACCTTGTTATGAATGATTGATTTAAGGAATAGGGTCGTCTTACCACAAAAAGTCCGTATGATCTCAAGATGAAAGATCGAGCGATAGAGTCCCTATAATAATATTGGTTAATCATCACCATCTTAATCGAATAAAAAGTGATTATAAGATCCGTGAAGAACTCTTACCTCTAAGATTTTAGAACCATTTTCTAGTGATTAAAAGATGACTTCGGAAACTCTAAGTTTCGGCCTTTCATTATATTTCGATTGATCAAAGTATGAGTAATAATACAGTTGAGAGGAAAATATGGATGAGAGGGAAGATTTGGCTATAAGGGAAAAAGAACAATGATATTCGGCTATGGGGTAAAAATAAACATCAATATTCGGTTATGAAAAATATTGATTTGAGAGGAAGAAGAAAGGTGTTAAAAAAATTTGTAAAAAGAGAAAAGAGATGAAAGGAAGGGTTTGTGAGGTTTCGATTTTTCAAAAGGAGAAAGAGTGAAAAATATGGTCTCAAAGGTTGATGTATATTCGGCAATCAAAAGGAAGAAAGGATGAGAATAAGTTCACCAAAGACTTGAAGAATCGGCAAGAAGGAAAATTTAGAGAAAAAAAAAAAAGAAGACACCAATGTTGCTTAGTTGAATTTTTGGCGAAAACAAATACCAAAACTTCCACCAATTGCTAAAGACCAAAACTAGCACCTAAGCCTAACCAAAATACTAACAAAAATTCGGCCATCCCCCTAGTCCCAAAAACCATCCATATTCATAGCTAAATGGTCAAAAGTTTGCCAACCATACACTCCCCTTTTTGTGCCAATATGTCCCCCATATTATTCTCCATGCGTGTAAAATAATGTTAGTGCAAGAAGCACGGATTAATTTAAGATGAAATTGGGGAGATATGGATGAATATGGCCACAACGGATTGCATTAAATTATTCAATAAAGAGACAGAAGAAGATGAGCATGCTTAGGGCGGCACATGGTGTAGGGAAGCTGACAAATTAATGCCCATACTTTTGTGGGATAATGTGGAACTGAAGTTAAAGGAAAAAAAAATTTGGTGAAACACTTGGACGGCAATAAGAAGAAATGAATTATTATTATTAGATTATTATTAAAGCTAGAACATGTGCAAGATGTTACAGGCTCGATAGTGTGATCCTGCCTCCGACGATCTCCAACCCTGAGCTGACCTGACAAAACTAAAAGAAATGGAAAAGAGGGAGTAAGCTTTAAGCTTAGTAAGCTCGCATGAAAATAATAAACAATGCGATAACATGCTATTTTCATATTCTTACTATTTATTCAAATTCCAGTTAAGCTGTTTTCTCGAATCACAGTCATTAAATTATTTATATCTGGAGCTACGGAACTCCAAAGTAATATCCGTTAATTTTCCATGAAACTAGACTTACATATCTTCTTATCATAAAATTTTCAGAATTTTTGGTTCAGCCAATTAGTACATTTTATTTTTTAAACTCTCCCCTATTTTGCTGCCCGGCAGCTTCGACCTCTATCTACTAAAAATAAAATATCTCATAGTACGAGACTTGGATAATGTTTCCGTTTATTTCTCCTGAAAGTAGAATCATTAAGGATGTCATTCATACAATTCCTAACTCATAATTATTTTTGTAAAATTTCTAGTGATTTTCCAAAGTTGGAACAGGGGATTCCAAACTCATTCTGACTCTATCTCACATGAATTCAAATATCTCATCATACGAGATACCTTTACTAACATCATTTCCTTTATATGAAACTAGACCCAATAAGCTTTAATTTAATATTCTATTTAGTCTCTAACTCAATTTCCACTATTTTTGATGGATTTTCAAAGTAGGACTAATGCTGCTGTCCAAATCGATTTTGGTACAATATAATGATCACTATCATAAGATCATTTCCAACTAATCATGAACTTACCATTTCATGGATCCCTTACTCATTTTTCACAATAGAGCTCAATATAAAAATCACTATTTCTCATGGGCATACTTAGTCATGCATTCCAAGTATAGGATAATTCCCTATCATATGTACTCAATCATCAAATTAGTCTCATGGCAAAACATCATAGTATTAATCTTAGTTGAGCTCAATGATTCAAGAATTTCCATTCTTATTTCTCATTTTGATCTCGTTGAATTTCTCAAGAATCTTGATGGATAGCCCATTCACCGTCAAATCATGCAAGTGATCATTTTCAAGCACGCACTCCCGCGAACCTTACATCTTACGGCGGGATTACCAGTTCAGGCTAAATCCCTTGTGACGACAAACACTCTCAATGAGCTCGGATCTGAATTACCAGTCCAGGCTAAATTTAGACCCTATTTGGATTACCCATCTGGGCTAAATTCATAATGTACACATATTCTTCGGGAGGCTCGATCACTCAAGGAACACCCTTCCGGGCTAGATCCTTTCTATAATTGAGATCAACGGATTACCCGTCCAGGCTAAATCATTTTCTACAACACATTCAGGATCTCAAGTCACATAAGCCATGGTTTATCCATCGAATTTCCCTTTTAACTTCAACCGGGACATTTATCATTTTGTCATTAATATTATTAACACAATTCATAAATTTTCATGCCATCATTTTATACAACTATCATACATTCATAAAACATGCATTTATGCATATTATGGGTTTACTTTATGTTATTCGAACTTACTTGTCGAAATCTCGTCAGGTACAACCGTGTAGCAACTCATACAACCCATGTAATATTAATTTAACATTCAATTCATGTAACATTAATTTGCCATTCAATTTCACATGACACAATAAACATCACATTTTCCATACTATACATACCATCCATCAACTTCTCCTAAACATATTAAATCATACAATTTATGCCATATCAATAGAGAATTACAATTCAAGCATGGTGTTGCATTATTATTAACACACGAACTTACCTCGGATCCAGAAACGGCAATTTACCATTTTAGTCCATAACCTTGTATTTTCCCGATTTAAGCCCGAATCTTGATTTCCTTGATTATTGAGCTTGGAAGCTTGAAAACCCTAACCATGTCTTCTCCCATGCAATATTTGGCCATAGGTAGAAGATGGACAAGAAATTTGGCTTTTATTTTGTCTTTTAGTCCATTTAATGACCAAATGACCAAAATGCCCTTTTAGCCTTTATTTAAAATTTTATCCATCCAAGCCCATTTTTGTCCAAAATTTTAGAACTCGGTCAAATTTCTATTTAAGACCCTCTAATTAAAAATCCAATTCAATTTCATACTAAAAACTTCTAGAACTCATATTTTGTAATTTATTCAATTTAGTCCTTAAGTCTAATCGAGCACCTTAGACATATAATTTCTTCATGAAATTTTCACACAAGCATGTAAACATATCATAGACCTTATAATAATCATAAAATAATTATTTCTACTTCGGATTCCTGGTCTCGAAACCACTGTTCCGACTAGGCCCTAATTCGGGATGTTACAGTGTACACTATTGGGATGTTAGGCAGATATTTTAAGCAAGTTTGGACCATTGGATAGCATTCAAAAGGGTTATAATGTATTTTCAGAGAACAAAAGATTACATGCTCACATATCGGAGGTCTAATCAGTTAGAGATCATCAGGTATATAGACTCCGATTTTGATGGAATATGGATACAAGATTTTGTCACTAAGGTGCAAATTGTGAAAATAAATTGCAGTCTTTTATTCCAATAGCAACATGAGCACATCAAAGTAAACACACATAGACTTTAAGTTCCTGGTTGTTAAAGTAAAAGTTCAGAGTGGTTAGGTGTTTATAAAGCATATTAGGACAAACTCCATGATTGTGGATCCGCCTACTAAGGAACTACACCTAAGGTTTTATAAGAGCACATTGCTCATATGGGTGTAATGTCATTTAAAGGATATTTTGTTTTAGTGGGAGTTTGTATTTTTAAATGCTTTTATGTTATAAACACATTTTCAATTATTTCAGTTTAAAGATATTAAGTTTATTATTTTTTGCAGAAATAAAGTTTATTTGGTTTATTCACACTCTGATTTTGGTAAGGTTTGATCTCACTAAGGAGGACCAGTTGAAAATAGATTGGAAATAGACATGTTTAGATCATATTGCATGTAATTTCCATGCTACACATCCATACTTGATCTATGCCATTTGGTTGTGTTAATATACGTGATCATGGATGGATTTAGTTACGATATATGTAATGAAAGTCGCATTGGTTCTATGTTAACATAATTAATGGACGAGATTATTCGGGATACCTTTTGGATATGATAGTAAAATTTTGAGCTCATAAGGTTATATAATGACATGAAATTATAGAGTAATTAGTATATATATATCACTACACCAAAACAGACTTTTAGCGGCGTTTTTAGTGGCGTTTTAAAGAAAAACGCCGCAAATATTACACATTAGCTGCGTTTGAATAAAAACGCCGCAAAAAAATAAGCAATAGCGGCGTTTATTTCCAAAACGCCGCTAAAGGTCGGAGAATTAACGGCGCTTTTGGAAAAACGCCGCTAAAGGTCAGAGCAATAGCGGCGCTTTTGGAAAAACGCCGCTAAATGTCGGAGCAATAGCGGCGCTTTTGGAAAAACGCTGCTAAAGGTCGGAGAATTAGCGGCGCTTTTGGAAAAACGCCGCTAAAGGTCGGAGAATTAGCGGCGCTTTTGGAAAAACGCCGCTAAAGGTCGGAGAATTAGCTGCGCTTTTGGAAAAACGCCGCTAAAGGTCGGAGCATTAGTGGCGCCTTTGGAAAAACGCCACTAAAAGTTTTTCATATTTTTTTCTTATTCTTCCTTTGAATTATATTTTATTTTGATAAATTCACTTATAAGCAATGAGAAAGTTTCATTTTAGTTATTTAATTATGAAAAGTTACAAATTGCTAATTAAACAATTTAGAAGTTTTCATTTAAGTTACAAATTAAGCTATTAAAATTGATTTAGGGTTTAATGTTTAGTATGTTAATTTCATGGTTTAGGGTTTGTTATTTTGGTGTATGGGTTTAGTGTTTTAAAGTTTGTTGTTTGGGTTTGTTGTATAGTGTTTAATATCTTAGTGTTTACCGGTATTTAGGGTTTAAGGTTATAATTAAGGGTTTAGTGGTTTGAATGGGCTGACTAGGATTTCGAGTTCAGTATTGCAAGCAAGATTTAGTGTTTAGAGTTTATGGTTTACGGTTAGTCTTAGGATTAGAGTTATGGCTTGAGTTTATGAAAAAAATAATAAATTAATATAATATTCAAAATTAAAAAATTATTATTTAAAATAGATTTAACTTTAAGGTTAAAATGTGATGTAAGTTTAACTTTAAGGTTTCGGTGTTAGATTCTGTAGTTATGACAAGCGTTTAGGGTTTTAGGGTTTAATGATTTAAGGTTTAAGGTCTATGATTTTAGGGGTTACAGGTTTGAGGTTTAGGGTATGTGTTTAGGACTTAGGATTTTACGGTTTAAGGCTTTGATAAAAACGTTAATGATTAATCTTAGATTTTTTAGAATATAAATCAAAATAAGATAAATGTAAATTATTATTTTAAAAAAATATATATCAAAATGGGTTAAATCTCAAAAGCATACATGAATAATGGTTTAGTGTGCAATTATATACATGAACTTTAATTTGATCCAGATCTTGTAAAATATTAACACAATTATTGATATAATTAACATCATTTTTTATTTATATTGCATACATAAAAATTTATATTTATTTAATATAAAAATATATTGATGTATTTATTTTAAAATAATGTGTATGATTAAATCAAAATTAAAGTTTCAACTATACATTTAAACCAAAATTAGAATTTCACATCTAAAATTACACATTAAACCAAAATTCATATATAATTATGAGATGTATCTATATCAAAACTTAGGTGTATACATATAATTAAATGTCATTTATATAAAAAATCTAAACAACTAATACAGACCACACTTAAAAGAATAATGTTGATGTAAAAAAAAAAAAAATCGTAAAGAGTTAATAATGTTAATTAAATATTAAAATTTAATAATAAAAAATTAAAAAATTAAAAGTTAAAAAATTAAAATTTAATATTAATATTTTAGCAAAATAATAAAATAAAAATTTTAAAAAATAATCTCAGCACACTAATTTGAGAAGAATAAACATAGAAAAATATAGATTTAAAATGGAAGAAAATTAAAATTATGTAATAGTGGCGTTTTAAAAAAAACGCCGCAAAAAATAAACTAAATTTCTTTTAAGTCCCCAATATTTCCCTATTACCAGTTTCCCAAAATCCCCAAACCAAAATCCCCCACCGATCTTCCTCATTCAATCTCGATTTCTCCCTCTTTCTCCCTAAATGTCGAAGTTGAGGAAGCTTAATCGACCCACTGGTCATCGCATGTCCATGCTCAGCGCATTGAAACTACAGTTTCAAAAAATCGAACAAAATATGGCGATGGCGAGCGTGCGATCTGGTCTCCTCCGAACCGCCCTTCGCGGCGGATCTCGTCCTCCTGCTCCTCCCAAGTGAGTATTGCCAAGATGAGGCATAAGAACATTGTTAAATTCTGTTTCTCTTTATCTTATGTGATTTTCAGGATTTTTTTTTTTTTTGGTTATCTGGGTTAATGGGGTGATAATTGGTAAAGTTTTAACGCATTTTTGGTGTTTTGGTATTTTCAGTACATGCATTTGTTTTCTTTATCATTTTCTTTTTTTTTCCCTCTTTTATCTCATGTGATTTTCAGGGATTTATTTTGTTTATGCGGGTTAATGGGTTTTAATGTGTTAAGTATCTTTTGGTTTTCTGGGTTTGTTTAATATGTGAAGTTTTTTACTTTGACCATTTTCTGTTCTTTAACATTCTGTTAAGCAAATTTTGTCACTTTTTTTTTCCTGTTACCTTGGATATTGGTGTGGGTGAATTATTTTTTTTGGTTGAAATTGCTTGCATGCATAGTTTTTCAGTTACAGAGAGATGAGCTTTTGTTCTATATTCATTATGATGTTCCCATGGAAGATGAATCTTGTAATATTGGTGTCATTTAGATAGTTTTATTTAACTGATGTTTTAGAGAAAGGCTTGATGCTGATAACAGCAGTCATAGAGTAATGCTGTTAGTTGAAACCATGAGATTGTCTTGACTTGAATGGATGTTTTAAAGCTCTTGATATTGTATAAAAAAAGTTGAAACCATGAAATTTTAAGTAAGTTAAGACAATAACTGTTGATGTTGGTTCCCCAACTATATAAACAATTTGGGTTCTTGTCTTTGAACAATAAATCTAAAGGCAGACATCTTTTTGGGAACTCCAATACTTTTGTATTTTTGTTATTGTTTTATTTTAACCCAATTGGTCATTGGGTTTCAATTCAACCACAAATTCTAGAAAACTTAAAAGAAAATCACCCCAACATTCTTACATTTTTTCAGGTTTTCTTCTTTCTTTTTCTTTTGACCCTTTTTGTCTCCTTCAACTCCTTCTTTTGACTAAGTTTTTCTCATATTGGGAGTATCAATATATATAGACAATGTTTTATATATATATATATATCTATATATATATTTGCTTCAGTTGACTTCTTCCTTCCTTCTATGAAAACTGATTGATTTCTAAATAGAAAGTATGGGTTTTATATATATGATTTCTATTCACTTTTTTTCCCTTGTCCTTTATCACCACTGTTCTTCCTTTGGAAAGAGAAAAAAGACTCCTAGTCATGAAAATGGAGATTAATTGTTGGCAAATCTCATTGTTGAGCATTATTGATGTAGGATAGGTAGGCTAGCTACATTCAGCTGCAAACACCAAGGATGACGTCCGACTTGCCTAATGTACTTTCCATGTAGATTTTCTTTGTGTTTTTCTTTTCCCAAGCTCTACTATTTTGTTATATATGTATTGAATTTGTTGATTGAATTTTTTCTAATAATGCAGACGCGATCCTGATTTCATGGAGCTGGTATGGGAAAATGGTCAAGTTCTCATTCGAGGTTTTATCGTAAGTACATTTTAGCTTTTCTTTTGAAAATTATATATATACATATAAACTCTTTTCTTGTAGGTTGCTGTATTGTTGATACATATAAAATGTACATTTTATTATGGGAATCGCATTACCATGTTTATTATGAGAAAGTTTACAAAAATGTAAAAAAAAAAAAAAAATTGAGATATGAACTAATTAAATTTGAAGAAAGTTATCACTTTTGGCTACCTTAGAGTTAAGTTTTGTGGTGAAGAGTTGTTTTAAGGTTGTTGGTTAGGCATTAGTTAACTATGGAGATTGTTGGTTGATGAGTGAGAAAAATATTAGCAGTCCATGATGAATCCTGGGAAGAGTTGTTTTTAAGGTTGTTGGTTAGGCATTAGTTAACTATGGAGATTGTTGGTTGATGAGAAGTGAGAAAATATTAGCAGTCCATGATGAATCCTGGGCACTTAAGGTTGAAGCTTTTATTAAAAAGGTGACTGTGAAATAAATTTTATTTACTAATTTTGCAACAATTTAAGCCCTTTTTGTTGATTGTGGCAGGTTTGTGCAAGTTTTAGGCAGATCAAATTTGGTGGAAAAATATTTTAATTTTGATTAGTCCAGTTTTAATTGGATTAGATACCCATCAGTTACATTACTATATTTGCCACAAAACATAACATCAATTATTTTCCACAATATTATTCCATAATAATTGTAAATTTTGGAAATTATTTGTTATTACTTAAATTGTATTTTAATTTTTTAATATGCCATACATTTATTTGTTGTTTCTAAAGTTTTTTATTTCTAATCTTATTTTTTATAATTAAATAATTTCACCTTTAATCACACTCCCCTCTCATTTAAACAAACAAAAAAAAATCCTAAATAGTTTTTTCTTTTCAAATTTTGATTTTAGTATATTTAACATTTAATACTTTTTAATAAAATTGGTGCTACATCATTGTCACTAGCAAAATATATAAGAAAGATCCACCATCAATGAGATTTTGAGATTTGAGATTTTGTATCTTTCAATGCAAAACTTTTCAGTGGCTGTTTTATGCAAATGTTTGCAGGTAATATCCGACAGAGGACTTGAGCTGTTAACGACAACTTTCATATTCAGTTTTCTTGTAAGTTGCTGTCAATTTTCTGATAGGTTGTTTTAGGCATACAGAAGTACTGAAACTCCTTAGAGTCTAATTCATATTGGTAGAACATTGGGAGCATGCATATATATTCAAATATAACTTGGTTTATGCTGTATCAAATGTTTTTAAATCTTGGAACTTCTTTTTAAAATTATTGGCTTGCTGAGATCCTCCCTATGGAGTGACAATATAAAAATGCACAAATTGTCTGCAAATGTGAAGAGGTCAACTCATGACTTTGGCAGAATTGTTGCACAGGATGTATATCAGCCTCCGTGGCGTAACTATAGGCTATTGTTTACACTTTAGTCTTCTTTAATATCTTTTTCTTTCCTTGGTGTGGAGTTGCTATTTATTTAATTTTCTTTTTCTCTAATTTGTCTTTCCATTTGCCATCCCTTTTTCAGACTCTTCTATTTATTTAATTTTCCTTGTGTTGTCAGGACTTTTTCTTTCCATGTGTTATTACTTATTTTATTATAAATTTTTATTTTGGTGGGCAAAACACCGCCCCCCCAGCCTGTTGCCATCTCTAAGCAGCTGGCTATTTCAGTTGTCATTATTAGCCATCTTCACTTTAATGTGAAGTTGTTGACATAAAATGTGCTCATTTACTTTGTTTTTTCTTTTAAAGTACTTGTTTACTTTGTTTATTTAATGGTCATGTATAGCACCTTGTAGGCAGATCAGCCTATATTGTAGCTGTTTGCCCTCTCCTGCTAGAGTTCTTTTTTATCTGCTCCATTTGCATCGAACGATATGCATATTTGCTATAAGCTAAGAGGATATGTTTTGGGAGTGTTGAATGGGTGAATCTAGTTGACTTTTGTTGGCCTTGACAAAATAATGAGAGTTGAAAATCTTATTTTCTGTGGAGAGCAATAGAGATTGAGCATGGTGCTAAGACTTTCTTTTTAACACAGGTGTATCATAATGGAGCTGGCATCTTCTCTTATTTCAGGGGCAGAGGAGGACCTTATTGATTTTATCTATGTCTTAATAAAGCAAACTTTTCAGGTATATAATATTCCCATTCTCTTATTGTGTTATTTTTTTACATACTAATCTAGCCTTAAAATGCTCACTAACCTCTTTTAGGAAACAAATGAGATTGGTCATCATGAAGCATATTATGCTTTAAGCAGAATTTTGAAGGGCATTGTACATAAACTTGCCGACTTAATGACTCGCACTAGTGGGAACACATCTAATACAAACCATGTTAGTCTTCACTCAACTATTTTTTGTGTGTTATGATGTTTTACTGAATTTAAGTTATTGTTTCATCAAGTTCTTTGTTTTCTCTACTAAAATTTACTCTTGCATGTTCTTGTTGATATATCTGCCTTGTACTTTTTGATACGTTGTTCATCTGACGTGTACTTGAATGAACTCGCAAAGAGTGGCTAAGTTTTAGTAAAATGAAGGGATTGCTAATCCACAAATACAGATGATAAGTGTAAAAATTGAGTATTTGGTTTGCAAAACTGTCTCATCAACATGTCATAGTAATTCTCAATTTCGTAAACATGTTTTAGCAAATGCCCTTCATGTTAAATGCTCAAATTTCATTGTTGCTCATTGTGACAGGATAGAAATTCTTTGGCTTAGGCCCTCTCTACAAATCCAGAGTATCTGAAGAATAAGGTTTAGTTTTCTTCTGTGTTGATGGAAATTTTGATTTTGCCCAAATCTCAAAAGTTTTTAGTTACTGTTCTGTAAATTGGTTGTGCATGTTTGATATATAAGACATTTGTTTCAGAAAATGGCCGACTCCAAACCAGCCAGGACCTGGTTTCTTATGTACAGTCGTAAACTTGCCAAGTTAGTGGTAGCTTTGTAGTATAGGTTTTTGTAGGAAATGAGCAATGTAAGTATTACTAATATAAAAGGGTTGGTGATTGCAGATGTTGGAGGGGCAAGAAATTCGTGTAAACAAGGCATAAAATGGGGTGCTCCATCTCATCCTGTATCCATCCCACATTCATTGCAAAGTAGGGTAGTTGTTTTGTTTCTGTTGAATGGACAGTCGCTCAACTTATAAGGTTGTTGTAATTATAGGAGGCTGAAGCTTAATTTGTTGAACTGGAAAAGGAGAAGCTGAGTCTGATGCATATTATACCAAATTTTAATTAATTGTTTGGGAACCTTAATTTTAATTAATTTTTTTTATTTTTCATGACTTTTAGCGGCGTTTTTGGAAAAAATGCCACTAAAAGTATAATATTTTAAATTTTTTATTTTTTTATGATTTTTAGCGGCGTTTTTGGAAAAAGCGTCGCTAAAAGTATGATATTTTAATTTTTTTATTTTTCATGATTTTTAGCGGCGTTTGTAGAAAAAGTGCCGCTAAAGGTCAAGACTTTTAGCAGCGTCTTTTGAGAAGCGCCGCTAAAAGTTCTTATCTTTAGGGGTGTTTTTTTGAAAAGCGTCGCTAAAAGTCCCCACCTCGCTAAAAGCCCCTATCTTTTGCGGCGTTTTTGAAAGAGCGCCGCTAAAAGCCCTTATTTTTTGCGGCTTTTTTTTGAAAAGCGTCGCTAAAAGCCCTTACTTTTTGCGGCGTTTCTTTGAAAAGCGCCGTTAAAACTCAAGACTTTTAGCGACGTTTTTTCACAATAAACGCCACTAAATTTAGCGGCGTTTTTTGTGGCGCTTCCAAAGCGCCGCAAATACTACTAGTGGCGCTTAAAAATGCCGCTAAAAGTAAAAAAAACGCTGCTAAAAGTCTGTTTTGGTGTAGTGTATATGTATATATATATGTGTGGTCTAAGTGGGAGATTGTTGGAAAATATGGACATCACATATATAATAAGGGTAATTACATATTATTTACTATCATGATAGGTTAGCCCAAATTAAAAGTGATCTAATTTGGTTAGAATTTTATTAGGCTTTAATTATTAAATAAAATATGAGTCAAATATATGTAGATACTTTAGTAATTGAGTTCTAATCAAATTCTAATTAATAATGGGCTAATTAGAATTTGATTAGAACTAATATGTTAAGGTTATAAATATTAGAGTTATGGTCCCCAAATTACACACAAGATGTATTTTCTAATATCCCATTATTAGAAGAGAGAGCAGATATCCTCTGAATGGAAGAATGATTAGTTTCTGGGATGATTGCTGGATGAAAGAAGACCGTTTAGTATTGATAATGGAACTATTCAGGAAGATTGAATGTGCGGGGCTTGAAGGGTCCTAGTGGCGAATTGGATTGGATGGCATTGGAGAAAATGGTGCCATCGCATATTGTTTCGTTTATTGCTGGGATGTCTCCTCCATCTGATCTCGCAGGAGATGATATGTTAACATGGAACTGGAGTAACAATGGGTTGTTCTCCATTGTTGATACTTATACAGCAGTTGTGGGGGCTGGATGGGAGGTAGCGAATGGTGATTAGAAGTTGGTTTGGAAATGTGAGGCACCCCAACGTGTACGACAATTTTTCTAGCTTCTTTTCAAGGGGCATCTGCTGACGAATGAGGAGAGAGTTAAGCGACATATGGCAATTGATAGTAGCTGAGATATAGAGAGTGTGTCGAGACAGCCATCTATGTTTTGAGAGACTATTCTTTTGCTCAAAATATTTGGAGAAGAATTATCCCTGACACTACTAGTAACTATTTCTTTGATTTGAATACTAGGATGTGGCCTGTATGCAATTTAAAGAACACCGGACAATTTAGCATTGATGGAACCAACTGGTGCACATTGTTTCTTATTATCTGGTGGTTTCTTTGGAAGGTTCGTGATGCTTTTTGTCTTTCAAGATGCTAGTATTAGCTATAGAGATGTGATCATGTTGAGTATGTCTTGGGCTAGAAGCTTCAGACATTTGAGTAATATTAATAGTCGGGATGCAATGGGTTCGGGTGTAGTTAACCAATGGAGGAGCCCGAAAGAAGGATGGATTTAATGGGGCCACGGATATGGACTCTGGTATCTCAACCATTGGAGGAGTGCTGAGGGATGCGAACTCCAACCGGATAATGGGGTATGCCAAGAGACTTGGTGAGTCAGTGTTTCACACGGAAGCAAGGGCTCTTTTAGAAGGGCTTCGTTTGGCTTGGGAGAAGGGTTTTAGAAGGGTTGAAGTTGAAAGCGCATTGTTGATCGAAGCTGCTTGCAACGAGTATGCAACCAGCAATGGAGTAGTAGAGATAAGGCATATTCAGGAGTTAAAATCACGTCCATGACAGTTGGTTTTTTATCATGCAAGTGACAACAGAATCGGGTTGCTGACTCTATGGCGAAAGTTGGGAGATCATTGGGAATGAATTTGGTTTTGTTAGATAGGCCACCACTACTGGCTGCTAGTGTGGTTCAGCTGGAGAAAGAGCAAGATAATGAAGGTTTTGCTGCGAGGGTTGCAGCTCATATAGTCTAGGTTCTGTGAGCCTCTTTCTCTTTGACCAAAAAAAGAAGTCATTAGTCACATTGACTTTATATAAAAAAGAAAGAAATTTAATGGATGGAATGCATTGTTGATAATCCAACTAAGTGTGTTTTTATATGTATATAGTTGAGAAAAAAATATTATTCTTAAAATATTTTTTGAGAATAACTTATCTTTATCATTTCCGATTTTGGGATCAAACAAATATTTTATATACAACAGTTGTAATAATAGCTGTTGAGGCAAGGTGTTCATACTACTAGTGGTTTCCATGCATGCTCGACGTTGCAAAGCTGACAGCCAAATACAGAGTTGCGGTTCCTTAACTATGGTTTCGGCAGAAAAGAATGTGATGTCCTATGGCAGTCGGTAGATTGGTGGTTATGAATTATCGTTTGCCTAATGGGGCCATGGTGGGTTTCTTTTATCAGTATTGTTAAAACTGGAATAGATCGATTAATTAAATCAAAAATCGATTTAAAATATACCATTCCCATTAAGATATTATTAAAGAAAAAAGCAATGAGATTTTAACTCTGGTACATGAAGTGAACTTGGTTGCAACCATCGCCCTGAGGTGTTGCCAACAAATTTACTATAAATCATTTCAAAATAAACTAGAGCCACTACAGGAAAATAGGGTTAGCAAGTATTATACATTTGTGGCATTTTTCAGAAAATGCCACTAAAAATTGAGCAACAGTGGCACATTTTAAAAAAACGCCGCAAAAAAAATAAGCACAACGGCGTTGTTTTATATTGAGCTATAAGGGCATTAGCGGCGCTTATAGAAAAACGCCGCTATAAATTGAGCATTAGCGGCATTTATTGGAAAACGCCGCTACAAGATGACCAAACGCCGCAAAATAATTGGCACAACGACATCGTTTTATTTTGAGCTTTAAGGGCATTAGCGGCGGTTTTTGATAAATGCCGCTATAGAATGAGAATTAGCAGCGCTTTTTAAAAAACGCCGCTAAAGATTCAGCATTAGTGGTGTTTCTTGTAAAAACGCCACAAAAAACATTTTATTTGCCATTTTGCTCCCTATCTAATTATTATTTAACTTGTTAATTTGTATTAACTAAAATACAATTTATTTATAATTGAATATTTTTAATTTATATATTAAATAATTTGTTATATATATATATATTAAAATTATAATTATAGTTTAAATTATTTAAGAGATAATAGATAAACTTTATATATATTAAAATTGAAAAAATTGGTAACCCATGCATCTCTAGAGAAACAAAATTAATTAGTAAATTGAAAATGTTATTTAAATTTCCTAAAATATTGAAAGAATATATAATATTATTCGAAATTTATCTAATTAATTTAGGGTTTAAGGGTTATAGTTAAGGGTTTAGGGGTTTGTATAGGCCGACTAGGGTTTCGAGTTCAGTATTTTAAGATTTAGTGTTTAGAGTTTATGATTTATGGTTAGCATTAGGATTAGGGTTATGGCTTGGGTTTATGGGTTTATGGATTTATGTGTTTAAGGTTTAGGGCTTCAGATTTAGATGTTAGGGTTTAGTGTTTAGGGTTTAGGGTTTAGGGAAGATCGAATGAAGACAGAATATCAAATTTGATTTAATCATTAAAAATTATAAAAATATTTGCTATAAAAATGGTGAGATTGCATTTTTTACTTACAATTTAATTTCAACCCCTAACAAATTCTGATTGTGCTTCTGTTTATCCCTAAACCCTGAACCCTAAATTTATAGCTTTAAACTCTAAACCCTAAATCATACCTCTAAACACTCGACCATAAAACCCTAAACTACAAACACTAAACCATTAGTCCATTAAACCCTAAAATATTAAACCCAAAAACTCTAAACCTTGGAAATATATTTCATATGGATATATATTGATGTGTGTATATATAGATACTAATGTAAAATCCTATGTTTATAATAATTAGTGGAAGCACTTAATATTGATTAAAAAGTTGATTATAATTAGAAATTATAATAAATCATAAAATTTGATTTTACTGTAATAAATAAATTATAATAAATCAAAAATTATAAAAATAATTACCTAACTATTCTCTATTTTACTCACAAATTAACCTGATTGAAATTTAATTAAAGTTATTGTTTGCAGATTCTATCAATTTAATCTTAATTTTAAAAACTTAACAAATTTAACCCCTTAACTTTACACATTCTGTTAATTTAATCTTTATTCTTAAAAACGCAAAAATTAAAAAACCTAAAAAACTATGAAATATATATATATTTGAATGTTTAATTTTTATAAAATATATACAAAACTAAAAATATTTATAAATAAATAAAAACAATAATAATAAGTTAGGAATAGTGGCGTTTTTAATAAAAACACCGGTAATATATATGAAAAATTTGGAACGACGCCATTTGAAGCTGATGTTTAGTGGCGTTTCCTCTAAAACGCCGCAAAATGTTGCGTTTTTATTTTTTTATAGTGGCGTTTTATAAAAAAATGCCGCAAAATCTTGTGTTTTACCGGCGTTTTATCTAAAAGCGCCGCTAATATATATTAAGTGTTTACAAAATGGTGTCGTTTTTCTGCTTTGTTTTTAGAGGCGTTCTTAAAAGCATTAACTGTTTGCAAAACGACTTTGTTTTGTCATTTGGTTGTAGTGGCGCTTTCTTAGAAACGCCGCAAATGGATTCAGTTTTATTTCAAAACCTCGTCGGTCTTTTCCATCCACTATATCCCTAAAATTAAATTCGAAAGAACAGAATTTTCCCCCACCGAAATTTCCCCAAATCCCTAACTTTTCCCCTAATCCCTAAATATTTCCCCAAATAAAAAACAAAACATCCTTCGGCCGCTAAAGTCTCCGAGCCAAGGACTTGCTGCATCGCCGTCTCCTCTGCTGCGTCATGTCACTGTCGCTCTCCGCTGCCACAACCAATCGGTAAATTTCAGTACTTGTTTAAACTTTATCATTAATATTTGAGGCTTTAACAGTGAATGGGATTATGGTTCTGACTTTATTTTAACTAGGGAATTTGAAATTTTGGAAGAAGAATGTTATGCGTGTAGGCTTTATTTTTCCATTCTGTGAAGATATATCCCTTTTTTGGTTGTATAATGTGTTGCAGTTTAATATGTAACACCCGAAGAAAATAATTTAGGTTTCTGGTGGGAGCTAGTGTAAAATATGTTACCCTGGGTTTAATTAGTCGAAATTGACAGGAATTGATTTGAAAATTGAGGGCAAAGATAGTAATATTTTTATGGTTTTGGTCACTATTGGTTAATATATTATTAATAGTAATAATGTTATAATTAATGGAATAATCTATATAACTTTTAATATTTTATAATAGGTAGGATTTAGTATTTTTGGGATTTCAATAATACTATGGTTGGTAGTCATAGAGCCTGCAGATAGAATGCTCAATGCAGTGAGCACTTTCATCATGGGTAATGCTTTTTATATTTTCATTTTTCATTGATTTATCCACTTCTAAATTATTTCAGATTTAGTTGCTGTCCAATGACTTATAAAATTTCCTGTTGCTCAAGCAAAGTACATTTGGATGCTGTTGCTGCTCCTTTTTTATACTGTTGAACTCCTGTTCAGGTATTGCAATTTGAATTGTTTATTTGCTAGAAATTGAGATGTTTTATTGCTGTAATTGAGGTCTACAAATGTTGTTAATTGAGGTGTTTAAATTGCTGCAAATTGATCAATTTAAATGCTGTAAATTGTAAGTTTTAAAGTGTTGCAATTGAAGTATTTAAATGTTGTGAATTGAAGTGTTAAAGTTCTGCAAATTTATGCATGTTTAAATGTTGCAAATTGAAGTGCTTAAATGTTGTAAGTTGAGGTGTTAAAGTGTTGTCCTTATTATATAACTTAAGTGGCTCATAAATGATGGAACATTTTTCATAATTTTCTATAATCTAAAACTATACTATACTGCATCAAATAATATAAGGTTGAGGACCTCTTTATTTTATTTTTTATTGCCCTTCTGTTAATACCCCATCATGTTAACCATTTTTTGCTTCAATATTCCTATTTCATACGCTTAACACTAGTATGTATAGAACATCTACTTTATTTATTTTACTACAAGGTAAACAATATTTGTACACTTTAAATTAAATTTTCCAGGCTAATGTTGCAAAATTCTCCAAGTTAGAACCCATTTTTATTGCTATAGTTATTGTAGTTATTTTATTGATGTTTTAATCCTTCATTTATTTAAGGGCTGTATATCATCGACAACTACTATTTTTCATAGACATACACAATTCCCTGCTGATTTTCCCCTATGTGAATTACAAGTCATTGATATTCGCTATGTTGCATTTGCATCAACTCTAGATTTTGGATTCTCTTGAAATGCAACTTTAGCTAGGCATGTTTCAGTAATCATTCTGATTGCATATTGGTTTTTGCTTCAGATATTATGCACATCTTTTCTTACTTGCCTAAGGATTTGAACTTCGTCGAGCAACAAGTAGCATTGGTTGGAAAGAGTGAGTATAGTTGATTTCATGGGTAATGCTTTTTATATTTTCATTTTTCATTGATTTATCCACTTCTAAATTATTTCAGATTTAGTTGCTGTCCAATGACTTCAAAAATTTCCTATTGCTCAAGCAAAGTACATTTGGATGCTATTGCTACTCCTTTTTTAAACTGTTGAAGCCCTGTTCAGGTACTGCAATTTGAATTATTTATTTGCTGGAAATTGAGATGTTTTATTGCCGTAATTGAGGTCTACAAATGTTGTTAATTGAGGTGTTTAAATTGCTACAAATTGATCAATTTAAATGCTGTAAATTGATCAATATTTTTACCCTTTAAATTAAATTTTCCAGGCTAATGTTGCAAAAATCTCCAAGTTAGAACCCATTTTTATTGCTGTAGTTATTGTAGTTATTTTATTGATGTTTTAATCCTTAATTTGAGCACATGCATTTTCCCTTTAAATTACTTAACAAATATTATTTTTCTGACTCCAGCCTCTGTTTGCTGGTGAGAGTGGAGTAGACCAGGTTGTTGAAATTATTAAGGTACGTTTTAGTTCAAAATTCTAATCAATAATATTTTTGTCATGATGATTTTTGAAAAATTCATCTTTTGGGGCTCCGATTTTGTATAGATTTAATTGCTGGTTTTCTTTTCAAATATTGGATCATTTTACTTACTTTACATTTGCCATCTACTTTTCTGCGTTATGTTTTCTGTTATAATCTGGCATCCAGTTTGCCATGTTTTTTTATTAAATTATTTTGGATGTCGTTCACAAATCAAAGACAATATAGCAGCCATACGCTAAGTAAATATAATGTTGAGTAAAATAGAACCAAATTCATAAATTGTAGTGGGATTTGGATTAAGTTTTATTTTTTATTGACATTTATTTGAAATTAATAATTATACATTAGATTAAATAACAAACTTATCTTTTTGTAAAAATTTACTAAAGGAATCTAAATATAATGTTTTCACGTGTCCTGCCATCACCATAGCCGTTAATTACAGCATCAACTACTGCATAGGATTCTAATGACCCAAATATAATAAATAACTAAATTACATAATCTTATAAAATTGAAAGTATCCTTTTCCAATCCACTTTCTTTTCACATTTCACTTTCATTAATATCAATTATGATATCCCTGTTTAAATCTTCTTCCATTTCTCAAGTAATTCATTTCCAAAATCCCATTTTATATGTGTAAATAATATTAACATTTGGTTAAATTGGTCCAAACTATATAAATATTTATATGTTTTCCTTCTTATTTATCTTTTTTATTTTATGCTATTTTAATCACGAAAAATATATAAAGTTATATTTTAAATATTTTATTTTATTTTAATCAGTATTTTTTTTAAGTTATTAGATTAAATTTTTAAGTTCAAATTTAAATAAATTTTTTAAGTTCAATTTTTTTTAAGTTATTAGATTAAATAAAGTTTTTTTTAAGTTCAAATTTCATAACTTACATAATTTATATAACCTACATAATACGTAACTTACATAATTTAAAGATCAAATTTCATAACTTACATAATTTACATAACTTACATAATTCATGACTTACATAATTTAAAGTTTAAATTTCATAACTTACGTGAAGCACAATATCGTACATAATACGTAACTTACATAATTTAAAGATCAAATTTCATAACTTACATAATTTACATAACTTACATAATTTAAAGTTCAAATTTCATAACTTACATAATTTACATAACTTACATAATACGTAACTTACATAATTTAAAGATCAAATTACACTTAATTACACTTATAAATAAACAACTTACCCGTGTAATTTATTGTCAACTTTAGACTTCAACAACTACGAAATGGATAGAACTTGGATGAATTTGTCAAGGGTAAGCAACGGCTATCGAAATGGAGTAGAAACTTTTCTAAATTTTGCATTTCAAAATGCAAGCCAAGAGAATATGATTCTTTGCCCGTGTAAGAAGTGTTGCAATATCAATTGGCATTATCGTGAAGTTGTCTACAAACATTTAATTGTTGATGGCTTTGTCCGGGGTATAAAAAATGGACTTTCCATGGAGAGTGTACATCTAGTGGAGCCTCTTCAACAATGAATCGAGGTTATCCTCATAGTGCTTACAATCAGAATGTTAGAGAAGAAGACATGGAAGGCATGTTGCGGGATGCATTTAATATACGCAGTGATGGTTTGCAATTGTTTCCACCTAACTTGGGTGCAACCGATGATTATAATTTTGGTGGAAATACTTTCATCGAAACGGGAAGAAGTGTACCTGATGAGCAGCCAAATGAAGAAGCGGCGAAGTTCTACACGTTACTTGGTGAAATGAATGAATAACTGTATGAGGTATCAAAATTTTCAAAACTGTCTTTCTGTATTCGTCTTTTTCACTTAAAATGTTTGGGAGAGTGGATCGGAAACTCTTTGACAATGCTGTTAGAGTTTTTGAGAGAAATGTTCCCGTTTGCAAAAATCCTTCAATCTTCTAAAGACATGAAGAAACTGATAAAAGATTTGGGCCTTGGGTACAACAAAATTCATAGTTGCCCAAATGACAGCATGTTGTATTGAGGTGACCTGAAAAACCAACAGTGCTGTCATGTATGCGGTCAATCCCGTTGGATGAATAGAAATACAGAAGATGGTAACGAGGATGAAAATGATGCACAGTCAAGGAAGAAGCTAGTTAAGATTTTGCGGTATTTTCCGCTAATACCAAGGCTTCAAAGGCTTTTCATGTCGTCAAAGATAGCCGAGTCAATGACGTGGCACCATGATGCACGAACCGGTGATGGATTGTTAAGGCATCTTGCAGATTCTTTAGCTTGAAAATCATTTGACTCCAAATTTCCAAGCTTTGCAAGCGATCCTTGGAGTGTAAGGCTTAGGCTAGCATCTGATAGATTTAATCCTTACAAAATCATGAGCACTGTGTATAGTACTTGGCATGTGGTGCTTGTTCCTTACAATTTGCCTCCATGGGTTTGCATGAAACAATCATCCTTTATCTTATCTATGATTATCCTTGGAGAGAAAGGTCCCGGGAATGATATTGACATATATCTGCAGCCACTTATTGAAGAGTTAAAACAATTATGGGCTGGTGTTGAAACATATGATGTACTGAGAAAGGAGAACTTTAATTCACGTGCAGCTTTGATGTGGACTATTAATGACTTTCCGGCTTATGCCAATTTATCTGGTTGGAGTACCAAGGGACATTATGCTTGTCCTTGTTGTGCTGTGCAAACATGTTCGCAATGGTTATATAATGGGAAGTTCTCTTACATGGGGCATCATCGGTGGTTACCAGAAAATCATAGATTTAGATTTCAGAGTACTCAGTTTGATAGTACTGAAGAGTTCAGAGAAGCTCCTTCGTAGACCGGTGGATCTGAAATCTTGTTCATGTTGAAAGATATGAATTTCATTTATGGGAAGACGAATCAACCGCCCAACATGCAAAGAAATAGAAGATTAAGGGATGAATCTGATGATGAATCTGATGAAGAGGATGATCCTAATGAGGCGAACTTGTGGAAAAAAAGAAGTATTTTTTTTAGTTGCCTTATTGGGAGCATCACATTTTACGACATAATTTTGATGTCATGCACATTGAGAAAAATGTCTACGAGAACATCATTAGGACTATTTTGAATGTCGATGGAAAATCGAAAGACAATCTTTAGAGTCAACTTGATTTAGTCCACATGGGAATTCGGCGTGAGCTTCATCCCCAAGCACTTCCGAATAGGAAATATCGGTTGCCGCCTTCTATTTTTTCAATGTCGAAGACGGAGAAAGAAGTGTTCTGCATGATGTTGAAGGATATAAAGGTCCCAGACGTATGCATCAAATATATCTCGATGTGTGAGTCTTAAAGATCGAAGACTATATGCCTTAAAATCACATGACTATCACATCTTGATGCAAGACTTACTGCCAGTTGCTATGCGGTGTTATATATCGAAAAAGGTGACGTCTTGTGTAATTGAACTATCCAATATAATGAAAGGCATTTGTGGCAAAGTTTCGGATGTTCAAGAACTTGAGACACTACAAGATCGAGCCGCATCTATCGATGGATGTATCCCATAGAAATGTGTTAATTTATTTGTAAATTATTCCTTCATTCACCTCAATGCGTTTAGTTGCAATTTTTGATAATGTTGTATATCGTGTTTAGGTTCCTATCCAAATTGAAGTCTTACTGCCGCAATAAGCTTATCCGGAAGGATCAATTGCTGAAGGCTACTTGGCAAAGGAATGTATGACTTTCTGTTCAAGGTATTTGGAAGATGTTGAAACAAGAATGAACAGACCAAGTAGAAATGCTGGACTCACAGATCATAACTTGGCCGAAACTTATTTATTTCAAAGTTTCAGAGAACCAATTGGCAAAGTTGAAATTGCAGAATTAGATGATAGATCGTGGGTCCAAGTACATCGATATGTTCTTTTTCGTCACAATTCAATGGAACCATTACGCAAGTAAGTTCTAGCATTTGATAAATATTCATCAATTATAATTTGTTTATCTTCTAACAAAGTAAACCTTTTTTTAACATAGTGAGTACAAACAAATATTGAGAGCTCGTTCACGGTCCTAAAGATTATAAGGACGAGAAATTAGTAAGCTATTCACAGAATCATTTCATGAATGGTAAGCCAAACGGTATGCAATTGAAGCTTTCATTGACAAGTAATAATGTTTTCTCATAACATTTATAATTACTCAATTTACTTTCGATTCAATAGGTTTGGAGTTGGAATGAAGTAAATGACGAAGTTATATGGCTTTCCTAAGGTCCAAATAGAATAGTGAAAAGATATAGTGCCCTCCTCATCAATGGATTCAAATTTCACACAAAATATCGCGAGAGATTGAGGAGAACCCAAAATTGTGGAATTGTTATTAATTCTTCAATAACAAGTTATGCTAGTGCTAGGGACAGTAATCCAGTTGAGGGGAATGTGGAGTATTACGGACTTCTTACTGACATAATTGAGTTGGATTATTATGGCAAATGGAAAGTTGTCTTATTTCGAGGTGATTGGGCTGATGTTAATACGGCTCGCAGAATTAAACAAGATAATTTGGTTTTACAATGGTGAACTTCTTTCGATTGATTCACGCTGGACAATAATTGATAGATGAGCCGTATGTATTTTCTTTTCAAGTGAAGCAAGTTTTTTACTTGAAAGATCCAACTGATGAGGGTTGGTACGTTGTACTCTGAAACACCCCTAGAGACTTATTTGACATGGGCAATGAAAGTAGAGATAACATCGTTGAAAGATCAGAAACTTTGCCTTTTCCAGAACAAAACTTAAATGAAAATATCCCTAGTACTAGTACACAATTTCAATGGGTTCGTCAGGATGTGGACGAAGATATTTACGAATTATGATGTAGTAAGATTTTACGATTTTTTATTTATATGTAATATTATAATTTTAGTCTTGGTCATGTTATATATTTAACTATTTTATATGTACTATTATTGTTGTTATTTGTTACTAAAATTTCAACTATTTTATGTGTATTGCAGGAAAAATGCGTAGAAGAAGATTACGAGATTTAAGTATTGTCCAGAATACTCCAAATTCAGAAGAAGGAAATAGTGAACAGCAAACAGTTATTGGATCTTCGAATGTGCCGGAGACAGTTGATGAGCCTGTAGAATTTCAAAGTAATGTTAAGTTTATTTTACATGCATGTTGACTTTTATTATTGATTCATTTTTCAATTTTAATATAATAATATATCATTTTTCAGCTGAAAGTGGTGGGACGCGTAGAGGTCGAGGACGTACGCTACTTAAAGATTTATACAACTTAAATCCTGTCGAGCGTGTCAAAGTAAGTAGAAACAGTCATGGCCAGCCTGTTGGATCTGAAACTCAACTTTTAGCCGGCTATTTGGGCATTATAGCACGAAATGCCAATATGTTGCCCATCAACTACGAATCATGGCGTAACATGCTTGATAGCAACAAAAATCAAGCTCTCGATAATATTAAGGTAACAAAACGTGAATGTAATTTATAATACTTTGGTTTAAGTTTTATTTATATTTACTTTCTAAACTTGTGTTTTTTGAGGAGAGATTTGCTTTAGAGGTCTCCGATGAGTATATCAAGAAGGCATTGGGTAAAAAATGGAGAGACCATAAAAGCACTTTGAAAAAAAGAATATTTTAAGAAAGACATAAGCCTTGAAGAAAAATTACGAAATGTCCCGCCGGGAATGCTGAGGTACCAATGGGAAGATGCGGTTAAATTCTGGAATTCAAAGAAATGAGAGGTATTACGTACTTCCAAACTCTTATAAATTTTTCGGTTTATAGTATTTACTATATACGTAATAATAATTTCATTGTGTAGGACCGTGAGTGAGTTGGAACAAGCAGTAGGCAAAAACAAAAATTCACGCACACGGTAGGGTCGAGAAGTTTTGCTTGTGTAGCTGAGGCCGAGGTATTATGAATTTATTAATCCTGTCAAATATTAACGACTTTCTACTATTAAAAAATATTTCTACTACTATTAATATATGTAGGAAGTCTTGTCTGGACAAAAAGTTGGACGCTTTCAACTTTTTGACATTACGCATAGGAAGAAAGATGGATCTCCGATGGCATCCGAAGCTAGAGAAATTATGGTATATTTACTTAATAAAATTTGATTAATTATAAATATTTATAATGTTTAATTATAATGGTTTCATTCGTCGTTAGTAGGTTTAAATAATGTTAAGTTATGTTATGTTGCATTCCTTTTTATTATATATTTCGTTTCTAACTTTTTAATTGATTTATTAGGATAAACTAAAGGAGAAGAAGGCGGAATATGAAGCGGTTGCTTCGACTGATAGTTCTGTTAATCTTGAGGACATAGATAACAGAATTATTACTGAAGTTTTGGGTTCTGAAAGGTATGGTCGGGTTCGATTTTAAGGATCTGGTGTTATCCCGACCCAACATTTTGGATCCAGCTCCAAGCAATACATGCCTTCCGAAAGTCAAGCTCAAGTTTAAGTTCAGAGGTTAAGAGACCAAATAGTTCAGATGCAAGCGAGCACAGTTGAGCAAGTTGCCGAGGTTCAAAGAAAATATGAAGAACTCCAGCAAAAACTTATAGCGAATGCAGCAGTGAGGGAGGCAGCGGCGGCAGTGAGAGAGGCAAAGGCAGCATCGATGGCAGCAGAGCAGAGTAGAAAGTACAATGAGCTCCAGGTACAGCTGCAGCATATGATGAAGATGTTCCAGTAGTCGCAAAAGTCGTCATCTTAGACATTTGTTTTCTCGATGTAAGAATATTTTTAACATTGTCACATTTAACATTATTGTAAGAATATTTTGAGTTATTCTTTATTTATTAATTTACATCATATATCTTTCGTTGATTTAGGTTTGATGTTTTTGGTTGGATTTATATGCTACATTTGCTGTTTTTGGTTGGATTTAATGCAGGAAGAGTTGGATATTGATAAAAAAAGTCAATTGCAAATCTATAAAAATTAGCGGCGTTTGTAGACAAAGCGCCGCTAAAGGTCATGACTTTTAGCAACATTTGTTGAAGAAGCGCCGCTAAAAGTCGTGATCTTTAGCGGCATTTGATGAAGAAGCGCCGCTAAAAGTTATAATCTTTAGTGACGTTTTTTTAAAATAAACGCCGCTAAAATTCTGTTTTGCTGCCTATTTGATTGGATTGCAAGAAACATTAGCCCTACAAAATGAAGTAAAGAATGGGGAAATTTTGATGAAGCCCCGCCCCCACGGGCAGGGGAAGAAATCATTAGAAGAAAATTTAGTCATCAGCTGCGTGCAAAGCGGCAGCGCACGCATGGTGCTAACCAAATCTATATATAAAATGATAGTAGGTGAGTAGAGAGGTGGGTTCCATTTGGTAAAAGGGAGGTGATATTTATATATAGATTTTGTTTTTGGGGTTTCAAAGGTTGGGAGTGACGAGTTTAGATAGCAGCAGCATGTTTGATTGGTCTTTCGTAACAAATAAACTTTGTTTCCCTTCATTTTGCCCCTCACCTTTTTTCATGGGGGTCTGTCTCTTCACTTTTCAATACCTTTTCATTGGAATGTGTGGGTCTTTGTTTTAACTTTCTCACATTAATCTACTTCTTACAAAGATCAATTATATTATTATGATGGTGAAAGTATACACTAGGCAATTCTTAGAATATATTTTTCTTTCAAGCTCTCCTTCGCAAAATCTATACACCTGGGCTGGTCCTGGGTAAATCCATTTAAGTTTTATCACTTTCCAATTTTAGTTAAATCATTTTAGGGTTCTATCGATAATCGAATTGTAGTGTTTTTGTGATTTGTTTTTTTTTTTAATTTTATAAGTTCCTAATGTTTATATTTTTTGTCAATTTATTTTTTTTAGTACACGTGTATTTCATGTTAATTTTTTTAAAATTTTTTATGAATTTTTTTAATTTCAATTTTGATTTATAATATTTGAATTATTTGTTGATATATATAAAATAAATGATATTATGTTAGCATGAGTTGTACATAAACTGTCATGTGAGTTGTCACGCCATCAACATTAAAAATTAATATTTTAATCATCATTTTTGTTAAAATAATTTGATTCTTTTTTAAAAGATTAATGACTAAATTTAACTAAAAAAAGTCAAATTAAAAGAAAATATAAACATTGAAGATTAAATTTATAATTATATTTTTTTATAAATAAGTGTACCTTTCCAAAAAGGAAAGATACCAAATCCATAACTTAACTGATTTCAATATATATTTATTTATCTCAAATATAGTCATAATGTATATTTTCTGGACGCTTAAATAAAAGAATAAACACATTTCAATATGCTTGAACTGACGTGCTCTTGCATTGCCAATAGGGGTGTTCATAGTTTGGTTAAAATTGAATTAACCAACTAAACTGATCTAATTCGGCTAATTGATCGATGACCGAATTTGGTTCATTTGGAGGTCGATTAATGATTTTTTAGAATTTTGGTTATCGGTTAATTTAATTCGAAATCGGATAATTAACCGAATTAACTAATTAATTGAAATAAATAATATATATTTTATATATAATTGTTAACTTTCAAGATTTATATAATGTTTCTAATATCTTATTTATTGTTTTCACTTTCATTTAAAGATTTTTGAACTGTTAAAAAAATTGAATATTAAATGTTCTACTGATACAAGCTATTTAATGCACCAAGTCTTTTTTTTTTTTTTGGATCACGAGAGTTATTTGTTTCAATCTCTATCTTTCTACCAGTAATAGATATTGGTATTTATCTGAATTTCATCCTCTGTGAGAAAGTCGAAACTATTCTATATAATTATTTTTATAGAATAAAAAAAAATCAAAAAGAAATCGTATGATTTTTAAAATAGTTTATTGTACAATGAAAAAAGAAAAAAAAATATTTTTTGCTTCTTTAAGTTTAAGTTGAGTAAAAAAGATAAAAACATTAAGTTGAATTTTAATCATACATCTTTGGCTTCTGTTAGAACCTTTTGAATCAAGTGAAGCGATTCAAAAGGTTTTTGACAGCTTACAATAAGTTTTCTTATACTTATATATAATATATATGCCATCCTATGTTAGTGTTTGTTAGGCCTAACATCTTTATTCAATTCAATTAGAATTCAATTAGAAGTTAATTTAATGTAAATCAACCATAACTATGTAAAGCTATTCTTAATATATAGATTGACCTCAAAATAGCATAGCTTAATTATAAGAAATTTTATAAAAGTTAAAAGTACGGAATTTACACCTTTTAAATTTGTATTTGTTTGGGTATGGAAATAAATCGCGAATACGGTCCAAGTAATAAACGCCTAAGTTTCTTTTGGGTCTCAATTCCAATATAATCCCCACACCTCATTAGCTCATACGAATCCCAAGCATTTTTTTTATATGTTTTATATTTATTATAATTAAAGGATAAAAAAAAATCGGTTAACCGGTCGAATTAATTGAAACATTTCGGTTCAGTTAATGTATTTGAAAAAATTTCAGTTCGGTTAACGGTTAAAGAATTTTACATTTCGGATAATTCGGTTTGAGTATTAATTGAACCGACCGTTTGAACACCCCTAACTAGCAAACAAAATTGATACCAACCGAGTTAAGACTCAGTTGATAGTTATAATGTATAATTTTTTTATACTTTTCATGTCTATTTTATGATTTATGTTTGGGGTTCGTGACTGACCTTCCCAATAATGTGGTCTTCAAGTTGATAAATTATATTAATGTAACTTAACCCAAATATGTTGTATTTAAAATCAAAGTTGATGAATGAATTTGTTGATGAATAAGTTAGTGTAAAGGATGAATTGATTAAGTGGTTAAAATAAACATCCATGTGTTGGTGGATTGATTATATATGAAAAACAATCCAACTAAGTGAGACAATCGTCTCATCACATGGAAGCCGTGGTAATGGAAGTAGATGATCTCATTACTGCATCGAGACTTGTTGATGATAGGAAAGTTGGTGAAGATGGGTAAGTTTGAGCTGTAACAACATTCCCTTTCAACTTTCAAACACCCATTTATGAAACACAGATTGATAATTGAAAGGGAACTAGATATAGACATCAATGGGACCACCAAATATCTGATGCCTCACTCTATCATCATGAATTTCTCTTCCCCTTGGAAACTGCCATCATTATTGCATGGAATTCATCTTCATCCCACGTATACATTTATTTTTTATTAAATACAAATTCAAATTAAAATCTTATAAAAAAATATAAATTAAAATAATTTTTATTTTTATTTAGGGGTTTGGTTTTACTTTAATTTTAAATTTAATTAGATGAATATAATTATCGAATATGGAAATATATATGAAGAGAGAGAAAGAGAGGGTGGGTTTAGAGACTTGCTCTCTCATTGCTTCAAATTGTAATCTTTTTTGTGAGCATTAATTATTACACTTTTTGAACGTCAATGGAGAAATCATGAAGATGTCGCTTCCATTGGCATGGTGAAGTGTTAGCTTTAATTTGTTATTTGTTGTTTCAATGGAAAATGAGGGATATCAGTTCCAGTGACGGAGACTAATTCTTTTCTAACTTTGGGATTAAAATTTAAAGAGAGTAGTAAATGAAAATCTAGATGTGGAAAGAAACTATTTTATCGTGTTTTCTATTACGTCTCTTTTTTAGTTATTTAATGATATTTTAATAATTTTTTTATGTTATTATACATAATTCTGATAATTTTTTTACTCAAAACTTTGAACTCTAAATTTAAATTCAGGTCTCGAAGCTTAAATTCTAAACCTAAAACTCAAAACTCAACCTTGAATCTTAAATTTGAACTCTGAATCTCAAATCTTGACCCTTGAACTCAAAACTTAAAATTTGAACCCCCAAAGATTCTAGATTTGAAGTTGAAGATAAAAAATTACTAAAATTATATATAAAAATTATTAAATAATAAAAAAGAAATGATAGGAAGAAAGTTTGGTAAAATAGTTTGGAAAGGAGGGTGTGATATCTGACAAAACTATATTGCAATCATTGTGAGGCACAATGGAGCATTCACCATCTATAGTTTCCTTGTGTCATTACTAATTAGATTTAGAGTGCAGGTTGAAAAGCATGTTGGCTTCATATCCCACTCACATGTTCACCTTAACCAATAATACCAAAATCAATGGCACCGCTCTCATTGAATTTCAAGCCTTATAAACCTCAATTAAAATTAAAACTATGTTTATGAAGTAGAGGATTTCAACTATTATGAGCCGCTTAGAATTGAGGAATTACAAGGGAGATAACTTTCGAATTTTAGTTTTTTTAGATGTAATTATATTTTTACGGGTGTAACTGTAATTATTCTGTGATGTTGAAGCACAATTTAGTTGAATTCTTATATAATTTCATTACCCGGAGATTACTTGATTGTTAAGTTTATTAATACATCAAATTTCTTATTTTACTATTTTCTTAAACATAAATTTATTAATTTATTCAATGGATGAAACCATATAATTTAGGGAAAAAAATTCAATAAACATTTGTTGTAGATGGGAAATGACAAACTTCAGTAGCACAACAAAGGCTTTAGCCTCAGCATCAATAGAACATTCTGACACGTTGATAATTGACTTTGCCACAACTCAAGTATAAAGTATCTGGAGTGATTGCAAGCACTTAACAATATAAGAAAATCAGCCCCGGATGGTTCAAAGCAGTGAGCAAAAATTGACAAAAGAATCGAGCATTCACTAAACTATAAAGGACGATAACAAAACCATCCCTAAAATCACTTGTAAATCAAAGATTATGTGCATAAGCAAGACTAAAAACCTGCTACAAGAGCAAACAAAAACTTCTAAAACTAAAAACTTATTAAATAATGGAAAAACAAACAAAAAAACATATAAAACCTAAGACAACACGAGTCCAAATCGACTTGTGAAATCATTTATTATTCTAAAATATTCTCAAAATAGAAACAAATTAAGAAATTGACAAAGAGCTACTCAGTTCCAAAAATACTACTGGTGGCCAATTTAGCAAACGCAGGCATCGCCATCTACCATTATAACTTGTGAAGACAACAAAAATACCTACAAAATAGATCTACAAACTGAAAAAGAGAGAAGACATATGGAGTGAATGAGAAATAAAGAGTTAATGGGAAGAAAAAAAAAAAGGGCGATAACCAGCTCGGAGGTTGATATCGTCGGTAAGCAAAACAAAAGATAAAAAACAAACGAATTAAATAATAAAGAGAAAAGTGAAATTTTTTTAGATTGTAACATAATTATCTTTTTATTGTTTAAAAGATGTCAGGATTAAGTTGGATTAATTGATAAATTGGGTACATTGAGTTGGGTGTTGAAGGAATAACTATAAATAAACAAAAGGGTTTAGTATTTAAAATAAGAAAGAGAGAGATGAAGAATTCACCCACACTAAATCCCACCAGCTGGCTAGCAGAGATTAAGAAAGGATTGTTGGTATAATCCATTTCTTGCACGTAATTAGGAAATGAGATGCAGCAACTGTGAAGGGGCCGGTTGAATTCAAATAATATTTCAAGAATTATTTAATAGGTTAGTATGTAGTATGCTGATACATATCATTTGAACAATTGTTATATTTTATTATATCCATAAATGGTGTGCAAAGTGTTGCTTAGGAAACAAATTAACCCATAAATTTGTTCCACACCATCGCCACAATCGGCACCACTTGGACACATACAACCGCACTCACTGACACAATGCTTCGTATATTCGTCAATGTGTTGAATTATCAAGTTTTCTCCCAAAGCAGTCATTTAAATGCTATCCACAAATTTCATATGCATATGCGTATACATGTAAAATTTATGTATTTAAAGTAAAAATATTTATTTTAAAAAATAATTTAATATAATTATTGTAACCTCTTCAATCCAGCCTAAACGTTAGATTCGAATTCGAAACATTACATTAATCACTGAAATGACTCACTAAGCTATAAAATAACATTCAAATTCTATGTCTCATGCCACAATTCAAAATAAAAAAAATACAGTCTCTAAATAATTAAAAGGCCAAATAATAAATCTAAAATATATTATTAACTTAAATCGAGTCAAAGACCTCCAGATACTATGTCCGCGTCCTAACCTAGCCGGTTATTTGTAAGGATGAAAATCAAATGGGGTGTGAACTATGAAGCTCAGTGTGAGTTCCATCACAAGAAAATTAGTGCAAAGTAATAAACTAAGCATATAATAACAATGTTCAGTACAATAATAATTATATAACATAGTAGAAATTGACAGTTCATTCGAGCATGCTTATAAGTGTCGATGTAATGCAATTTCAGTTTAACGGTAAAGAAATGTCCTGCCCCATCGCTACACTCCATAGTAAGAATTCCCCAAAACTCTTATATATCAGACACTCCAGTTTGTGGATAAACCACAAGTGTTGCAGGCTAATATGCCGTCAATAGTTGTGAATACACAACGGGTTTATAGATAAAAACTACTAGTAAAAGTTGTGAATAAACCACCAATGTTTGTAGGTTAATACGTTGCCAATAGGTTGTGAATGCACAACGAGTTCACAAATAAAAGCTACTAGTAAGTTTGTGGATGAACCACCAGTGTTTGCAGATAAACTATCAATACTTCCTCCTTTCAACGTGTCCCACCCCATGCAATGTAGTATGACATGCTATTAATAGTACAACATAAAAACAGTAGACATGATCAACATATAATTAGATTAACAATAGCAATAGACATTTATGTCATGTTTTCGATTTATCAGTAACAATAGGCATGTTGTTCATGCAATCAGTAATAAAGTGATTCGAGTATCAGTAATCCAGTCACAGAAGGCATGTACTAATTACATATCATGTGTATATGGTAATAATTTAGTCAATCAAATCATGGATTCCATTATTATTCATAATACCAGGGACTCAATTCAAAGAGACAAATTTCTAAAAATAGTTCGAGGTTCATGCAGGGACTAAATTGATCAATTTACAAAAAATCTAGGCACATCTGTAAAATAAGTGGCACACGGCAGTGTGGCCAGGCCGTATGCGATGTCTTAAGCCATGTGGAGGGGTTACACAATCGTGTGGTCAGGCCGTGTGGAACATGCAAAATTTAAGCTACAGGGGAGACATGACTGTGTGGCAAGCCGTGTGAAGGGTTATTAGCCGTGTGGAGGGTTATTAGCTTTGTGAGATTTGAACTAACCTAGGGTTTCAAAGGCACATGGTCATGTGAGGGGCCATGTGGTCCACACGCTCATGTGACCCTAATCTGAGGCACGGTTTACCTTGATTCACTCGTAAAATAACACACACCTTTCATCAAAAGCTCGAACAACGTTCCTTGTGATCAAATCTGGTCCGATTCTCCTCAAAAGAGTCTTTCAAACGACATTTACACAAGAATTAGTGGTTGGTTTGAAGATAAATCATGATTTCTGAAAGATTTTTGGCAAGATTCATGAAAGATCATTTTATCAATCGCAAAATTAGTATTGGATATAAATTCTATAAAGATTCGAGATCAAACATCGGGATTGAGACTTTTTTACCACTTCTTGGTAAAAATCAGAGGTGTTTCTAACGACAATTACGTTTTTGGTAGAAGAAACGAGTTAACAGAGATTGACTATGATTCGAGAAGAGCAATAATGATTCAATAATGGAGAGAAAATATTTTGCAAAGAAGAAGATGAAAAAGAAAAGGGAGAAGAAATATTGAAAAGGAAGCCAAAATTCTACTTGGATTTGAAAAAGAAAACAAAACTTCTATGCTATTAGGAATATGGCTAAATACATAGGGTTTTAAAATTTTGAGGGGCTGTTTAGTAATTTACCTTGCTATCGAATAAAAGGAAATGGAATTGGGTAAAGGGTGGCTCAAACTTGGGTAAGCAAGGGGGAGAATGACATGTTAATCATTAGGCTATTGCCCATTTCTTATTTAATTTCTACTCCAAATAATATTTATTTTAGTGTGATTTTTATCCTGGTTTGTTGAAATTAAAAAAGAAAAAAGAAAAAAGAAAGGAGTGACTTGAACCTAAGACCTTTAAGGAGTACATTAACTATTTCACCATTTAACCTAGGTCATTACTTGGTTATTTATTTCAATTAACCCTCTATATTTTAGGGCGTGGTAATTATGCATAAAATATACCTTTTAAATATTTTTTAATAATTAATAAATTATTTTTAAATTTAATTATACATGAAATATTTTAAAATTTAAAAAAATAATAAATAATATTCAAATAATTAAATATAATGATATTTGTAAATAATATTTAAATATTTTAATATTAATGATTCATAAAATATAAATTAACCTGAATTTTTAAATACATTTTGAATAGTTAATACAAATAAGAATATTTGATAATTTGTACTTCAAAACACAAAAGGCAAAAGTATCTTAGCCCTAACTTTTTGGCATTGCTTTTCGGGTTGAAAAGCACATTTCCGATTTTGATAGGATTGAGTAAAGAAATTGAGGAAATGAAAGTTGAATTTTGTTATGCCCCTATTCCGGAGGGATATGTGGCACCAAGAGAATGTGCCTAAAAGACACTTATGGACGGTCCTCTGCCTCACAACACTTAGCTCCACACCTGAAGAGTACCTGAATGGTCCCTCACCTTACAAAACTTGGCTGGCATTGGGTGACCATCCACCTGGACACCTCATCCTCTAGGCCACTCACTTTTGGTAGTAACACACCCATCTTTATGAGGGGACCATTAGACATAACAACCTCGTACTCTCTTAGTCAAGAGAATGTCAAAACAATACCATGCAAGAGGACAACTCACGTACAACGACCTTGTCACCTGGCCAACTGCACGATAACCATGTCCCGAATTTGTCGATGATGTGGCACTACTAAGTACGAGATCTCCCCTCTATAAATACCCTCCAAGATGATGAAAGAGGGATCTTTTGACCTTTCAACAACCCTAAGCACTTCACAGCACCTAGTCCCCTTAGTTACCTTATCCTCCTCCTTACTCAAACATTAGTGTTCAATTCCGTTATTATTTAAATGCATTCAGTTTAGTTTATTTTTCAGTTTACAAATTCACAAATTGTAACTATCTGAACCGGGTTACTTTTATTTTTGTTTAATTTATAATTATTTTTTATAATATAAAAATTAATTTTTAAAAAATAAAAATCAATGAACCAAATCCATCCGAATTGGTTTAATTTAATTTTTTTTGAAACTATAATTACAATAAATACATTCTTATAATTATATATCGTTATAATGTATAGAGGAACAAATCAATAACCAAAATAAAATTGAATCTATGTCAAAATAAAAATGGACAAGGCCCAAACATTATAAAATTTGAATTGAAATTCCACCTTGATATGTTAAATATGAAATATTTCAAACTTAGAATGGTAAGAATCCAAATTTCATATTTAAAAATAAAATATCTATTTTACTCAATTGAATCATTCTAAATTCCCAAATCATAATAACATCTTTAGTTTCAATTTTTCATTACTTTTTATTTATATTGTCACATGAGAAAAGATAAGGTATGCTTAGAGCCGACCAATCTACAATGTTCTCCACGAAAAGTTAAAAAAAAAAAAAAATGCATTGAGAACTAAACATATGTTATACAAGTGGATAAGGTAATCATGTTGCCTTGATATATACGAGAAAAGGGTTTAATGGGGAGAGATCAAAGGCGAGCAAAGCATAAGCTTGGGTTTATCTCTGTGGCTAATGATGAGGTGAGAAAATTGATTAACAAAAAATTACATTATGTTAAGTGCAAAATGGAAGTTTACAACTTTTTGGAGAAGATCTTCGCATTGTGCTTTCTTGAAAGTAGTTGAGGCAATGGGAAATTTAAGCTAGCTAGAGCTAGTATATAGTTGTTGATGATGTTGTGGAGGGAGTTGGGAGGGTCTTTTCATGAGGTGAAGTAACAGGTGATGGTGAGTGGAAAGGAAGAGAAATGAGGGTGGGAGTTATCATAGTTTTATCTTCTCTTTTTGCAGCCAAACCTTGGGTCCGACTCCACATTCTATACCTTCCTAACATTTTAATTATTTATTTTTAAAATATGGTTTGTAATGAATTTTTTTTGTTAAAATTTTCTATTAGTCCCTATACTTTATGGAAAATATAAATTTAGTTCCTATACATTAATTTGATCGATTTTAGTCTCTATACTTTTCGAACTGGTCAATTTAATCTATGTACTTTTCGAATTTTAAAATTTTAGTAATGACCTAAATAATATAGTTCAATTTGTTTAGTTAAATTCAATTACTAATCTTGTACGATACGTACGGTTGTAGATTTAACTCATTTTCTCCAATTAAATCATTCTAAGTTTCTATACATTTCGAAATTTAAAATTCATGTCTTGACACAAATGACAATCGTCAATCCTTTAACTGAATTTTAGTGAGTAATATGTGAAAATAACAAGTTGACATGACATTACATATATGATAATACATTTGTCCCATCAGATTTTGGAATAGCATAACTTAATTGAATGAGTTTAACAATTATCGTTTGGTGAGAACCAAAATTTAAAACATTGAAAAGTATAAGGACAAATAACAAGATTTAACCATTTTTTTTGTTTCCATATGTATGTTGGATTTGAAAGCCCCTATCAAAACTGTCTGCATTTCTTTTACATTTTTGACATGGCTGGAAGTTTTGATATGATGCCCCTCCCACTCATTGCCTGCAAGACTTAACTCATCTCTCTCATTTTTAAAATTAATAAAATTAACATTATTGTGCTTTTATTAACCTGTCAGTACAGTTGAACATTACCCATATTTCCATCCACCTTGCTTAAACAAATGAATGGATCATAGTTTGAGTGACATAATTAAGGCACACAACTATTTAACTAACTAATTTTAACTTCATGTGTTATAAGCACGGTGGCTACTAGTTCTCAAAATTAATCACAAGGCAAACAGCATATTATACTTTTTTCCCCTTTTTTGGAGTTGAAATTGCTTTATTAAAATAAAACAAAATTTCCCAAAAATGTGATGAAAGCTGGCTATTTTGTGTTTAATGATTTAATTGCATCAAATATCCTTAAATTATGGGTTTTATTTTAAATTAGTCCTCAAATTTTAAAATATTCTTAATTTATAAGGTCCTTCTATTATTAAAGTCATTAATATAACCATTAAATAAGATTTCAGATCTTATTTAACATAATTTAAAATGAAAAATGTAATGAAGGTAAAAATCTTGGTTTTGAAGTAGGGGTGGGCATTAGATCAAATCGAGTGAAAATATTTTGAGTTAATTGAGTTGGCAAATTCTATTTTATCATCTTAACTCGATTTGAATTTTTTTCGAATCGAGTCGAATCAAATCGAGTGAAATTGTTCGAATTAAATTAAAAACTTAAACATGTCAAATTAAAATCTTGTTACTATATAACTAATTCTATATTAGAGCACATAAATTTGAAACCATATATATTTGAAAAAAATATTATAAAAGAAGAAGAAGAAGAAATGCTTTAGGCATGATAAACTTGAATCATTAATTAACTTATTTAAGTCCTTAAAATTATTATTTTAGAAAATTTTAAGTTTTTAACTTTATTTATATATTATTCATATTTTTTTCAAATTTTTTTTAATTTTGTAAATATTTTGATTTTTGAAAATTATTTTGATTTTTTTTTAAAATTTTTGTTGAGAGAGAAACCAATTTACTCATTTTCAAAATTGATAGGGACCGAAAGAGTATTTACACTAATTTTTTATTCGAATTATAAAATTCAACTCGAAACTCAAATTACTCATTCAAGTTGACTCGAATTAATTCGATTCGATTAACTCGAAATTCAAAATTTTTTCGATTTTTTCGAATAGAATCGAGTTTTGCTCACCTCTATTTTGAGGTTTTAGAAGGTTTTATAAAGACTATTCTTCACTCACTCACTCACTCACTCTCTTTTCGGTTTTACTTTATTTTTAGTTTTTAATTTTAAAAGTTATGTAATAATATTTTATTTTAAATTATGTCACATAAAATTTTACGTATTATTTAATGGTTAAATTAATATTTTTAATAATAAAAGGACCTGATTGATATATCATCGATAGTTTAAGAATGTAATTATAATATTTTAAAGTTTAATAAGTAATTTAAAATAATTGTCATAATTTGAGGATGTGGAGACTAATTTTAATGTTTAAACATAAATTTAGGTTTTGTCTATGTTGAAACAAGTGCTTTCTTCGTAGATTTTCTTTTCTATCTTCCCATGAGCATTTAAATCTTAGTTGCATGATATATTGTCAAATGAATATTTATATTGGCTGGTCAGGGAGGAACAAGATCAAGTGCAGCTCCTAACCTAGCCCTATATCTATAGAGCTACAAATGCGCTAGAGTGGAGACAGGAATATATATATACACACACCACTCAGAAGAATATTATATATGAAGAGTTATATACATATAATAGACATCAACGTAGCTTTTATATGTATATTTGGTTATGAATTCAGATGCATTCAAATTTTTGCAGGATAAACATAAGTGTGAGGTGTTTTGAGCTTATGGTATATAAGACCGAAATGCTGTTGAATGCTTAGGTGTCAATCTAAGGATTATATTAGTGATACTTCAAAGCTACTTCTTTAGAGTCTCTTTGAATGGGTAGTACATTTACCTGCAATTAATGTAAAAATAGCGGTGACGGTGAGATTAAATATTACAGTGATATTGTGGCGTGAGACAAAAAAAAAAAAAAAAACTAAATGCATTGCACCCAAAATAAAACTTAAACCCTAAACCCTACTTTTTGAGTTGATTTTGTAATATGTTGATGGGTGTCATTAATGCTTGTTATGTATAAATTAAATATAAAAGATATATAAGCCATATTTTTATCTATATTAGCTAATTTTCTCAATTTAAGCTTTACTTAGTAAGGCGGTGTCGTTAGTAGGAAAGATGAAAACTTATTTGATTTTTTTTTTCTTTTCATTCATTGTTTAGTGAAGTAAAAAATAAAAAATAAACTTTTCAAAATTTTATAATTTTGGACTAACTAAACATTTAAAAAAAATTCTCCAATGTAAAATAATTATCTCATTAGTTTTCTACCATCACAACTTTCTTTCTATTAAATAAATTAAAATATTTTTTTATTTTTCACTTTTCCTATCAATCTATTTTTTATTTTTACTCAACCAAACACCCTTGACTTTAGGTTAATCAAAGCTCTTTTTGTGGGAGCATTTTGGAGAAAAAAAAAACATTTAAAAATGGTGTATCATTCACTTCCTCCCCTAAAGTATGCATATAACCTCAATATTCAATCTTAGCATTGATTTCCTTAATTAGTCCAATTATAAAGTGCAATATATTGCATATATTTTCAGCTAAAAGAAATATATTTAAAAACCAAAAAATCCCAAATTCATAGGGAAAAAGCCCCCCAAATTTGATGCTAATTATGCATCTTGATCCTATATACATAGCTATAAAAAGATGAATTAAGAAAACATATATATATATATATATATATATAAATCTGATCAATATAGTCAATAAGAGAAATGATATACATGTCCCATTGAACCAGCTCTCTTACACATCTATGCATGCATCAAAAGAATTCCATAAAATGCCAAAATTATTTACTGTAAGTAATAATAAGTCCTATTATAATATTCCATTTCTTTTTCTTATATCCCCTTAATAATTTAGTTTCACTGTGCAGTAGAGAAAGCATTTGCGGTACTGGCGGACGATTAAACAAGATAGAACAGAAAAATAATAATAATGAAAAATTTCCAGGAGAAACAATCTATCTACTAGTTGACGAGCATAGGAGGAGAGCTTATTTGGGTTTTGTTTGTTTTGAAAAAGCAAATGGAAGGAGAAAGGGGAGTTCCTAATTACATGCTACAAGTTTCATTCTCAAGTAGTACTCCACCACCACAAGTGATCCATGAAACAGCGTTTCTGCAATTTGAAGAAAACCAGGTTATGAGTTTCTTGTCTCCCTCTCAGCCTCTCACTACCTCTCCTGTTAGTAACACCACCAATTCCACCGCCGCCTTGAGGTTCATCACCCATAACGACCAGGTAGTTAGCTAGGCTGTATGGAAATTAGGTTTTACCCAAAGCAAAAAAGTTGAATCTTTTTTAAGTTTCACTATATATATATATGTATGTATGTATGTATATTTGGTCCTTAAACTTGAGCTTCGATACGGGATTTTTGTCTACTTTTCTGCTTCTTTACAATTTTCTTGGTATTTGTATCTTATATATATATATATATATATATATAAATTTTAGGTAGGGACCTTAGATCCCATTCCCAAAGCTGTACACGATGAGAACTGCGGCAGTAACGCCAAGGATGGAAATAATAATTCATGGTATTCTGATTTCTTTTCCCTTTGCTTCCATTTTCTTTCTCTTTTTTGGGTCATGTTCTCTATCAAGAACAAACGCACTGACAGAGATTCCCACCAAAATATACATTACATGCACGCTAGCTTATATATATATATATATACATACACCCTAGATGCATAAAATCCATTAAGATCTGCCCTTATATGTAAGAGGGTTGTTTTTTTGTACGGTATATGCACTTATACTGGGCTTGAAGAAGGCAAATTAGTATAGTTGAATCTGCATTCATGTACCCATCCATAAAATAAATCTAAATTTCGACTTCCATTAATATACAGAAAAAAAAGGGGGTTGAGCAACTTTGGGGATATGATTGGCAGGTGGAGGAGCTCAGCCTTAGAGAAGAACAAAGTGAAGGTTAGGAGAAAGCTTAGAGAACCAAGGTTTTGTTTCCAAACGAGAAGTGATGTGGACGTGCTAGACGATGGGTATAAGTGGAGAAAATATGGGCAGAAGGTTGTCAAGAACAGCCTTCATCCAAGGTACGTACCTGCTTAAGTTTTTTTTTTTTTACCTCATGAATTTGAACAATAGCCTAATGATATGTTCATACAAGCTTTCAAAGATTATTTCCCTTTTTTAGAAACCACGGCAGAATGTTTAGATTACAGCACAGGGTTATTGGATCATCTAGCACTAGCTAGTTTTCATATAACATATTTTGTTGTTATTATTATTTGTTGAAAGTGTCATATTTGCGTGCATATAATTGTCAACATTCGAATAAAGTTTATACATGTATGAACATCCATATGAAAGATATGTTGGTGATGAATAATACTCAAGAAAGAAGGGCCAGGTACTGAAACTTGAATAAGAAATGCACGATGGCTATGCTAGTGAATATTTGATGCAATGCGTAATGTACTTGATAGATTCCTCCATTATTAAAGAAAGAATTGCGGTTAATTTCTAGCACTTGACTTCTCTTTTTATACAATAAATATTAATTCTGTTATAATTTGGACTTATTTGATTCTATTTAATAGTATAAGGACTAATTTGATCTAGTCTTTATAATACAAGTAACACCTAGATACTTTAGGCTATTAAAAATAAAATTACGTAAATTTAGTTTTAAATTAATTTTATGATGTTGCGATGGTGTCTAAATTTTCATAAATTTTTATCATAACTTTGTCAAAAGTACTGGACGGAGGGGATGGATTAGTTTGCTCAAACATTTATATGAAATTTATCCTTGAAGAACAAATTGACATGGGTTTCTGACACAGTTTTGCATCATGAGTTCATGACTTACAGCAAGTGTGAAGAAGCTCTTTAAACATAGATCCAAGCTTAAAGAAAAGCTGACCACTGCTGCATGGCGCATGCGCACTTGTTTGTTCCATTTCTCAATAATACATGTTCCATTCATAAAAAGTTTAATCCAAACATGTTTTTATATATACAAGACGATTATTAACTAATCTAGGGCTAAACACAAGGTTGTGTTTGAGTTACTTGGTGCAGAAGCTATTATCGTTGTACGCACAACAACTGTAGAGTGAAGAAGAGAGTTGAACGATTGTCTGAGGATTGTCGAATGGTGATAACAACTTACGAAGGTAGACACAATCACTCTCCATGTGATGACTCAAATTCTTCTGAGAATGACGGCTTTACATCTTTCTAAATAGGGTGTAGAACATCAAAACATTCAATGTGATCATTATATATCTTTTGACTTATCTTTATCCAAATATTGACATATATGGTAGTTATTTTTATGGTGGATCCACTTGCAGACAGGATGATCAATATTATCTTATGTATCTATTGTTTTTTTTTTCCCATATAAAGATGGCAATAGCTATCAAATGTAAAGGATACACTATATTGTGCATATACCATATAGAATTTCATCAAAGAGATAACAACAATGTACTACACCATTGCTTTGCTGAATTCAAAACATGCCCCCACTACTGTAAATTAACTCTATGTATTACACCAAAATAACTTTGTCGTTTGGATGTTTTCCGCATTGCTTTTGATTTTTATTTTTCCATCCCTCAACCCAAAAACCACTTTATTTGTTTCAACTTATAAATTAAAACTTCTGGTAAAACCTTTAATCATTTTTTCACTTTTAAAATTGAAGAAATGTTTACTTCTGTAGAGCAAAACAAAATTTTCTTTGAAATAAATAAATTTAAACGGTATAAGCAAAGTTCTGATCATATCATTTGTTTTTGTTAGACAAAACTTAAACTATTCAAAGTCCGTCCTCAACCCATAAATAAGAAGATAGTGCACTTCAACACGCTTGAATCCACGTCCTCCTCCTGCAAGTTAAGACTCAATCAATAGAGTTTAATTGTTTTTGTTAAACCTCCAAATAATCATTAATTCGATGAATTAAAGTCTTAATAAAAATGACTGAATCTTAAAACTGAAACATTTCACTCATCTACAAGCCTTCTTTTGGGCTTTCAAAAGCCCAGATGTTCAAAGATCCAATTTTAGTTTTGAGTCAAAACTTCAAACTTAGATCTAACCCAACATTCTTAGTTTTACGCCTTTTCTCTCTGCAGGCAGAGTGCGCAACAATGGCTTCCAAATTTCTACAGCTTTATGGTAAAATTCGGCTTTTAAATTTGTTCAGAAACCGTGTAATTTGTATCTATTGAGTTTACTTACGACTGATTTGACAGGCTACGATTTACTTCTGGGATCTATTGCCGCGTTTTATGTGTTCATGGTGCCCTACACTAAAGTTGAAGAAAGCTTCAACATTCAGGTAATCTTCTTTATTTCAATTTTTTTCCTTTTAGTTATTGGCTTCTTTTTCATTTTCTCTTGTAAAATGTCTTTTTTTATTATTATAAGGCTATGCATGATATTCTTTATCATCGACATCACTTAGATAATGTAAGTTCACTTGTCCATGCCTTCTTTTTTTTCTTCTTTTTTTTTTTTCACTTTAAAACTATGATATTTCTGTAATATTTCGTAATTTGTGCTTAGTTTTATGTTTGGATGTTTTGATTCTGATATCAGTATGATCATTTGGAGTTTCCTGGTGTTGTTCCTCGCACTTTTATCGGTAAGCTTAAACCTTTATTGGTTGTTGCTTGTAAGAATGACTGAAATTGAGATTTTATTTTTATTTTTTTTTGCTTAAAACCACTTCGAATAGGCCGTGCTTATAAATTTTGACAGCACTGTATGATTCTTTTCTTCGCAGGGGCTTTCCTTGTGTCAATTTTCTCATCTCCAATTGTATTAGCAGTGAAACTGCTGCATTTGCCAAAGATTTATAGTCTTATAATTGGTCTGTTATCTGAATACTCATAGCTGATAGACTTGTGTTTGTTATTTCTAAATGAAATTTGTAATTCTTTTAAGACATGCCATTTCGATGATATCAATAACAGGATCAGCTAGTGGGAAAAAAAGGAACATATCACTGTTCCTATTCAATGGTTTTAGCTATTTGGATAAATAATATAAAATTTGTAGCATTTCTTGTAAAATACCATGGATGGTTTTTGGTTTTTTTGTCCCCCCCCCCCTTTTTTTGCTCAGTGTTAATGCCACTGTTGACTTTGCAGCGATATTCATATTGCCTATAGTTACTGAAGCACTGTATTTTTTTTTATTTTTTAGTACGTTCGGCATTGGGTTGCATCATACTATATACATTAAGTTTTCTGCGTATTCAGGTATTTAGCTTTTTTTTCCACTGCTGTTGATTTTTTTTTTTGTTTTTACAATTTTCTTGTTTCTTCTTGTTCTACTTGAGGGTTCAACTTTATCTGAAGGCTCACTTTAGAGTTCTCATCATTGAGGTTTGTTTGAGCAGGTCAGAAACAAGTTTGGACATCAAGTTGAAGCATTCTTTGTAATATTCACTGCAATTCAGTTTCACTTGCTGTTCTATTGCTCTCGTGCACTTCCAAATATACTAGCTATGGGTGTAGGTGATTCCTTCTTGCGGTCTAACTTCTATATCCTCACTTATTCCATCACTACGAATGCACTTACATTTCATCCTTATGGTTTACTTGAACTCCTGGATAGTTTTGCTATGTGTAAAACAAGAATGGGTTGATTTGCATCTATAAGTGGGGTGTCTGCTCATGTAGTCCTTTTAAAGAGATCAAGAGTTATACTTTGGTGTGCACTGTTGCTACTAAAGTTGTTGAATTTGGGTTGGATGAGTCATTTATGCAAAATGGTATTATAATCCCTTAGCTTTATAAAGATGAACAATGACTGCTCAAATTAAAAGAAGTTATTTTGTTAGAAAAGAAGTAATAGGTTTTCACCAAGCACTAGTTTTACTATTTATCTCTTGAAATTATGAACTTGTTGATTGTTGTGAAAAGAATTTCACTTCCTAGAGGGCTGGGGTAGACTAATTGCCTTAAACATGTGCCTAAGTGAATTATACTGCCTGAGGTGGTGACCATGATTTATGATGATTTTATTCAACTTGGCAGTGTCGATTGTAAAGGATAAGTTTGTTATGTAGACACTTTGTTGTGATTTGGATATTCTGCTCTTTACAAGCTGAGAGTGACTGATATTTAGAAATAAAATAGGAAAAAAAGAAGAAAGAAAGAAAACGAGAATGGTGAGAAAACATAAGGAAAAGATGATAATATTAGTTGTTCCAGTATACTTATTTTTTCTATTTTCTGCACGACAATGTCTTAGATTGGATTGACAATGTTTATGTAACTTGTTTCTGTTTGTCCTTTTTTTTATCAAATAGAAGTACTTCTTTCTCGCAATGAAGGTTGTTTTGTTTTTTCTCTGAAAGCAACTGTGGATTTATCTACTCTTTTTCTTGTGAAGAAGTCAATGAAACTTTAGCTATTTCCGATTTTCCTTTTATGCAGTAAATTTGGCGTATGGGCATTGGTTGAAAGGGAATTTTTATACCACTTTAAACTATCTGGTATGTGCCCTTACTGCTTAACCTTACTATAGCTGGTTGATTTCTTGGATCATGCTTCTGTCAGTGGTTGTTTGTTCTAAATGTATTCCTTTCATGACCTGTGATAAAATTTGCTTGCAGTTTTAGGTACTTTGTAATTTGTAGATATGACATCCTGATTTTGGATTGCTGAGATCTTATTTTTCACTGCATTCTTAATGAACAGGTCTTTGCTACAACCATCTTTAGATGTGATGTAGTCTTGCTTCTTTGTCCTCTTGGCCTGGAGTTTTTGTTGGTAGGTGGTTGTTTACTGTACCTTTTTTCCCTCTTTCATCTTTTCCACTCTCTTGTGAAATAGTGACATAATTTTGTTCAAAACATTTGTAGCATCACACTGTTTTCTTGTCTTGTCAATTGCGGTCATTGCTGTATGCACATGCTTCACTAGCAATCACATGTTATCTGTTGCTCTCTATAATGAATCAATTAATAATGTTCTCTGATATTATTTTGTGTTAGTGTATTTTAGTTACATATTTGGATCTGATAGATTAGTTAAATTTGTGCTTGACTATAAGATTTCATTTTATCAATGATAGACCAAGTCAATTTCATTTTGGAGAGCATTAAAGTGCTGCACTGTGACCACTCTTTTGTGTATAGGTTGGTTGATTTTCTCTTATAAAATCTCAAAGCTTTTGATTAAGGATTCATCTACTGTTATCAACTTATGAAATTATTCTCAGCTCAGGTCTCACTGTGTTGGTTGATTCAATCATGTGGAAGAGGATTCTTTGGCCTGAATTTGAAGTGTTTTGGTTTAACTCTGTTCTTAATCGAAGTTCTGAATGGGGTGTATCCTTTTTTAAAGAATTCTCGTATTGCACAATCCAGTTTCTTTTTTCTTTTTTAATTTGAAATAGCACATCACTATTTTTGATTGATGTGGTTGACTAGTTCCATTTACAACTTTTTCCTATTGTAATTTCTACTTTATTAGATGTTTGCAGATGTGAGATATCTCCTTATGAATCCTCTTCATTTGTGTCCACTAAGCACTAGTAATGGATCTGTAGTATTTATTACAGAAGTCCCCATTCTATTTCCTATGCATTTTTGTGAACAATCGTGGTTTATCCTGTTATTGGCTAAGGCCGGAAACTTCCTGCATGGATAGCCATCTACTTTATTGGATTTGCTAGTTTTTAAAGATTTTGTTATTGCCATAAGCTCTATTAGTTCTTTGTACCTCCTTTTGATTGTATTTTCAATTTTTTGTTTATCAGGAAAAGCATATTTAAGGATTATATTTTATAATACATATTTGTGTGTGTTTCTTTGGTATTTGTTTTGATCTTTGTTCCTTAATGATATTCTTTATTTAGACACATTCCATTCACTGGTATTTTACTTCTGCACTCCCTCGTTCATTACTTGCTGCATATCCACTTTTTATGGTGAGTCTTGAACTTGTAATTTTAAAGTTATACTACATTATTATTCTGAACCACTGCATTTTATTTTTGTTTTATTTTGTAGCTTGGGGTCTTACTTGACAGAAGGCTTCTTCCTCTGGTTTTACCAGCACTTTCCTTTGTTGTACTTTACTCTAAGCTTCCACACAAGGTATTACAAAGTAAAGTTGTACATTATGGGCTTGGTTACTGATTTAGGAAAGGGATAAAGCAACATTTAGTCTTGAACTTGGCAACTTTGCCCAATTTGGTCCCTAAACTTGGGTTCCATTAAGCTATGATGACATGGAACTCTGAGATTGTGCCACATCATCACTTGAAAAAAAGTTAATTTTTTAAAAATTGTCTAGTGATGATGTGGCACAATATCATAATGTCTCGTCATCACACCTTAATGGAATTCAAGTTCAAGTACCAAATTGGGAAAAAAGCCAAGTTCTGGGACGAATGTCAATCAAAAAAAAGTTTAATGGACCAAGTTGGGAAAAGTTCCAAGATCAGGGACTAAATGTTGCTGAATCTCTTTAGAAAAGGACGTACACATGTCAAGTTACTCAAACAATTGTCTCATCACATTGTTGAATGATGCAGGAGCTTCGTTTTATTATCAGCTCAGTTCCAATCTTTAACTTATCTGCTGCAGTTGCAGCAAGCAGAATGTATGTTTTCTTTTTCTTTTCTTCTTTTTTGAAGTTTAAACCGTCAGAAACTTTTGATAAAATGTTTTAGTTTTCATATTTATATGGGTAACTTCTGAATTTAAAAGGATTGTTTAAAAAAAAAAATTCCAAGCACATGAACACCTTACATAAAGATATAATAATCTTGCAAGGTTTTTAGTAGTTTACAAATCTGACATGCTTTAGTTTTAACAGCACCAGATTTCTAGCTGTTTTGGGGGGGGGGGGGTGTGTGACTGCTTGTATTTTTTAATAATGTCACCTCCCTTGTTATCCTGGAGATCTGAAGATATAACGCAGTTGATCCTAAACTTTTTTATTGAGCATATAAGATTGACTGTCGAATTGATAGCAGTCTTCCCCTCCTTAAATTTATTTGAAAATTTGTGTAAAACTGTTGGATATCTGAGCCAAAAGAAACTCATCTGGACAATGGAGGCTGAGGGTGGGGTGGTAGTGTATCTACAAGGGGGCTTATGTGTAACTTGCTTTTGGTACTCATGCATGGTGCTGTTTTGTCTTTTTGTTTTCAATTGTTATTATGCTAGCGGAATATAATATTTACTCTGTCTTCTTGTTACAGCTACAACAATAGGAAGAAGAGTTTCTGGAAATTTCTCAATTTAATCATGCTGGGATTACTTTTAATCAGGTTAGGTGAATTTTTTTCATGTTCCTTTTTTGTGAAGCATGTCACTACAACTGATTGTATATGATAGAATCTTCTCTATCCATAATTGTGGGCTCGTCTGAGCACCATTAGGTCCCATGTGGAACCCCGGGTTATGGATGGTTGATATATGATTCTAAGTTCCTTTTATCTACTCATTTTATTCTGTAGTCTGGGGTGCACAATCATAACTTTCATGGCATCCTACGAGAACTATCCCAGTGGACATGCACTAAAAGAGTTGCATCAGATTGGTGAGTCCTTCCTATCTCTTTATCTCATAGGCATGCATACACATAACTTCTCATATATTTGTCTTATTTACCACTTTGTGTATCCCTTCTGATGGTTCTTTATGATTTATCTGTTATCAAAAAGAAGATATGGAATATAGTATAGGTTTTGGCTATAAAGCATATGTAGTTAAAGATGGCAATATTTTGTGTGTGTGCTTGCGCATGATTCCTTCAATGTCTCTGTGTATGGTTATGGGTTTAGTGGAGGAGGTTGGAAGTTTGTTTTCATGCGTCTATTTTAGTAATTTTGTACAGGTCAGGCTAGCAGACTATAAAGTTACATATCCTTGTTTTGATGACAGCCCAAAACTCTCTCGCTCCTCCCCCTCCCCCCAATTTTTCTCTCCTTATTTAGTTGCCTGTAAAGATTTTATTGTCAGTCTTTAATTTGTTTCTGAATGTTTCTTCATTGTGACTTGCTTATATTTTGTGTCCCGGTTCATCTTCAAACAGGCCATCTGGCTAACAAGTCCAATGAACTCTGGGTTCACATCGATCCATTTTCAGCCATGAATGGAATATCCCGTTTCTGTGAAAATGAGTGGCCATGGAGGTAATTTCTTTACATGTGCTACACTATTTCTTATGTTACATGCAGAATCAGAAAATTAGGTTATGTAACTAATGTCAAAATAGAACTTCGTGGCTATAGTTGTGGGAATTGCGGTCATCAGAAAGGGCCTAGCATCAAATATCATCTGAATAAAGCACAATGGTGTAATAGGTAGTATGAGAAATGGGCTTATATTGTTGGTGAAGTTGCCTTGCAATGTTAGCCTTATAAGGCTTTATGCAGCCCATGGTCCTAGCTACAAGGCTATAAAAGCAGTTATGTACTACTAAATTTGAAACGCTACCCTGTGAGTAATTGATCAATGAACGAATCTTTATTAATGTTGAAACTGGAGTCAAACCTTCTTTCCCAACTCAAGGAAGAATATTTGGAACAAGTTAAAATAAAATTGAATGGGGATATTGGGAAAACGCTCAAGCAGTTGTGACATTTATTTTCTTGTTTTTTTTTTTTTTCTGCTGCTGTTATTCCCTTATCATTTACCACAAAACGGCAGCAACTGAATACTATTTGCTTCTTATATTGATCATTTGATATGATAGGTTCCCTGTTAAGCTTTAGGGTGAGGAGCGTACGTTTATAATTAATTTTGTTTTATTGCCACATTTCTTATGAAAGCACCTTTTTTTTTTTTTTTTTTTTTTTGGTTTATTTGTTTTCACTTCTAATTGTTTCTTGACCTGGAATGTTACTATATCTTTGTTAATACAGATACTCAAAAGAAGAAGAGATTGCTCTTGAGGAATTTGGCCAGAGAAATTTCACCTATCTTATAAAGTGAGTTCCCACTTGCCTTTTGACCTTTCTGGCTTTTAACAAGTAGTCATCTTGTCAAAATATGTCACGCCTGAAGAAATGAGCATTTTATCAACGGAAAATGGCAACGATTATTGAGAGAATTCATGGCCTTGTTCATACTTATTTTTCTCATCTCTTAAACAGTGAGCATCGCACTATTGATGGGTACAAATGTTTATTTTATGTGAATGGCTTCTCAAGACTTCGTAGACAATCTGGGTTCCCACCTATCATCCTGGTAAGGAATCCAAACCATGCATTGTAAGTAAGCTATATGACATGATAGATTTAGGGTTTCCACTAAAAGGTCTGACCCCAAATGTACTTGTGCAGGATAAAGAGCCCAAAGTGTACATTCATGGAAATATAAAAAATGAAGAGCTTATGCTTAAACCTTGGCCAGGATGCTCTTAAACTAACTGAATTTTATACTCGCTGAGTTGCTCTGAAGATTTAGCCCATGAAAAGGCAGTTAGTTAAATCTGTGTTCATTTCTGTAAGAGATGGGCAAGACAGCCAAAGGTACGAAAGGGTTCAAACATTTCTTTTCAAATGGCTATTGCTACAAATGCTTGTACCCAACTGTAATTTTATAAGCCGAGTTAACATTTCCGAGTTCGAATAGAGTTCAGTTTAAGGTAGCGGAAGGTAGGTTGCTCGTCGGGTATGTAAACCAAATCCCTTTATCTAATTCACATCCAATTGAGTCTTTACCATTAAAATATTATATAAATAGATATGTTGTTAAGAAAAGTATTCAAACGAGTTATATTTTTTTTATAAATTTAATAAAAATTAAAATGTTTTTGAAATAAAATATAATAATAAATTAATTAATCTTATAATATATATGATATAAAAGATTAACAACTGTTCAATATAATTTTTTGCAACTAATATAATATATTTCAAAATGTCAACAATTCAAAAAAATTAAATTAGTCCTATGTTAAAAATTGTTATAATGATATAATTATAAAAAATGATGCAAAGCGATAATCTTTACACTATTAATATGGTATCAACACCACACATTTTTTCAAGCCCAGATTGGCCTATAATATAAATCGATAAACAGTTAATAAAATCCAATATAATGTTTACTAATATTATGTTGTCTTTTATTAATTTTTAATATAAATATTGAATAACAAGTTGCAATAAGGGAGAAAAATTACAAATAGTAATGAAATTTTAGCATTTTTTTTAATTAGAAAAATAGAGTTAACTAATTATACTTGCAGGAGGAGGACAGCTAAATTCTAATAATATTGGTGATAGGTCAAATCAAAATAAGGAATCTGCCAAAGGAGGAATATAATATATTTGTTTAGTAACGAAAATCTGTCCTTGTGAATACAACAAACTCGCTTGCTTATCAGCTTGTTTAATTGAAGTAAACTCTTTCATTACTTTTGATGTTAACTATATCTAAATTCCAAATCAAATACCACCCAATCTTAATCATAAACTACTAAACAAACTCCAATCCCTCGGTCAAATTAACATATATGTAGAAAGGCCTAAATGAAACATCATTCATAGTTTATTCACTGCTTTTCCTCACCGTTTCCGTCATGGGAAGTATCCTTGCCAATACTGCAGTTGTTCCTCGCCTCTATTGTTTCACTGCTTTCTTTCTCCTGCCTCCTATTCCTGAGTTACGAATACGTAGAATAGTGGGAATCTTGATATTAAGTTTTGGGATCTAACCAAATTTTTAAAAACTTTTAAGGTTTTTAATGAGAATTTTCAAATATTTTGATCAGTCTAATTAAAACTTTCAAAAATATTAGAGTTTTAAGGAAAATTTACAAAAAAATAAAAAAAAAAATTGAAGAGTTCAATTAATTTTTTTTTTTAAAAAAAAAATTCAAAGGGTTAACGAGAATTTTCAAAAACTTGGGAAGCCTACTTAAAAAATTTTTAAGGGTGTAATTAAAATTTTCAAAAACTTTGAGGGCCTCAATGACTGTACCAAATATTTTTTTTTCTCTTTAATGGAATGCATCAAGGAGAATAAGATTGGCAGGCTGTTTATATTTTGAACTTTAGTTTTATATAGAGTAAGAAATTAGATTAAATTTGGAGGTGTACCAAATTGTGTGGAGGGGGTGGTCTCACATGGAAAAGCACATGGATTAAGAAGGCACCCTGCAACATGGACAAGCTTTTGAGCTTTAATCTCAATACCCCCACCTTGATCAACCAAATTTGTGACTTAACCAGACATGCTTTTCCTCTTCTTTCACTCCAACAAAAACGTGTTTCCAGCTTGGGACTCCCTTATATGTTCTTCCAACTTATTTTCTTTCTTATATATTTCGGTTTCAATCACCAGCTGAATATGGTAAATTTGAATTGGATTTGCTCATCATTTAAAAACCACGAAAGTGAAAGTTAATTATTTGGTTGCATAGTGAAAGTGGAATCTTAGGGTCAAATTATTTTAATATCTGAAGTTTAATCATTGATAAGTAAGTGGGGGCAAAAGACAAAAACTAATGGCATAAACCGCTTGTTTATATCCTGCCTGAACTCTATACATTAGAGGGTTCATACCAATTGCTGTATTCTTGATGCAGATCCATGGAAGATTTTATATAACATCTTTCAGATGTCAAGAAAAGGTGACAACTTACAAACAGACATCATGGGTGTTCCTTGTTTGTTGTTCAGCATTTCAGACAAACATATTTGGAAACAATAGATATGGACCCAACAGAAGAAAAATATCCGAAATAACTTAAACAAAAACATTGTGTAGATTTACAACACATGCAAGATCTTCAAGCCAAAAATAAAAAATAATAAAGTATAGGGGCCGACAAATTACAATAAAAAAAAATTCCCCACATGTAATCACATGATGGGTATGGCATGCCATCAGCAACAAACAGTAGCCACAAGTTTCATCACTGGAAAAACCCTCAATCTCCTTTCATGAAAATGACTTTAATCCACTAATGAAACAAACCTTTTTTTCCCTCTTCAACAAGTTAAGTTTTTAAATTGAATAATCATATCCCACACTTTTTATTACCTTATAAACCCCACCAAATAGGGACATCCAATCCACATCTTGATTCAAATTCATGAGAGGGTACTTTCTTCTTTTAATTGAAAAATTCCCCACCGTTTAACGTCTACCTTACCTGTTTTTATATCACGAAAAAAGTAAAACCATATATACCTTAACAATAGCAAAAAGAAGGAACACATTCAACACTTGTTTTGAGGTTATGGCAGAGTTAGAGAACCCAAATATGATGCCAAATCTCATAACATTTCTGTCATCCCTGCTGGAAGAAGTGGCTGAATCCAATGATCTAAACTGTGGGTTTAAGGCTCAGAAGATTTCGGTGTTTCATGGGTTAACTCGGCCAACTATCTCAATCCAAAGCTACTTGGACAGGATTTACAAGTATGCAAATTGTAGCCCCTCTTGTTTCATTGTTGCATATGTTTATCTTGATCGGTTTGCTCAAAGACAACCCTCGTTGCCCATCAATTCTTTCAACGTTCATCGGTTGCTTATTACCAGTGTGATGGTTGCCGCAAAGTTCATGGATGATATGTAAGTTATTTGGAACAAAATTCATAATTCATGCTTTCAGTCTTGTTGGATTTTCATTAGTTTTACTTCAAAAGATTAAATTAGAATCTGGGTTTAGACTTGTTAGAATTGGAAATCCATTCAATTTCCCAGAAAAATATATTTCAACCCATTGAAAGGCATGTGAATAGGCCTACCCTACCCTACCCTGCTTTCTTCTTTTGTTTTCTCTTTTTCCCACGTGCATTAAGAAAGTGGACATTATATATACATTTAGTCACAAGGTCCGGCTAAACCCCAAGTCTCCCAACCTTGTTTTTGATATTTTGGAACTTTATTTCAGGTATTACAACAATGCATACTATGCAAAAGTAGGAGGAATCAGCACAACAGAAATGAACTTCCTTGAAGTGGATTTTCTATTTGGGTTGGGTTTCCACTTAAATGTGACCCCTAAAACCTTTCACACCTACTACACTTACCTGCAAAGAAAGATGATGATGTTGCAACCTCCACCAATCATTGCAGAATCCTCTTTAAGCTTTGGGAAAGGGAGGTGACTAAAAGTAGTCCATTTGTGTTTCAATGAAGAAGAATCATCCCATCAAAAGCAGCAACTAGCTGTTTGATGAGGCCTTTGAATGTGTAGCTCTGAATTGTAGTTAAAAAAGGTATAGGGATTTTGGGGTGGTAGATTGAATGCATCACTTATGCACTAGAAATCCGGATGTTTTCCTTTTCTTTTCTTTTCTTTTGGTTTCCTTTTTGGGGTTTGGATTCTTATTGGTTTGTGTATGTATAGATGAGGCCATCAAAGTTTCATTGTCAATTAAATTTCTCAAAAAGTTTCTTTGGTTCATGATGATTCCGCTGTTTAAGTGGTCAGGAAATGTTCTAAATATCTAAAGCATATGCATATATAATGCATGAACTCAAATAGCTTGTAATATCACATAAAGGAACATTGTATCAGAGTCTGAAATGGGAGTTTTTCTCCCAATTCTGGTTCATATGATACCAGCTCTTATCCACCTAGCCTAAGACCGTCTTGAACTTTTTGGAAGTGAAGTTATAATTGAACAGTCACAATAAATCATAAGTTAAGTCAAGAGGCAAGCTCTCCAGTGCTGACATAGATACATTATATCATGGAAAAGAGCCAATAGTGTTTGTATTCACACTGCCAAATTTCTGCCTGCATTTATATATTGGAATTAAACATGATAACAGAGCCAGCCAGCACTGATCCAATATTAAAATTAATGGTGGGTTATAAAGGAAGACCCAAGGCACAGATCCAATCCCTCTGCCAATATATAGCAAACCCAATGTCTAAATACAAGGGCCACTGGGCATTAGTCCATTTGTTTGATTCAAGTGAAGAGCCCCTTTAAAGTCTAAATGATAATATTAATTTTGAAAAGGGAGGTTAAGAATATGATTTTAGGTTTCGAGTTTCTTTCCTTTACACAAATTTAAAAATAAATTAACATTCCAATAGAGTAGGTTTTTGGATTAACTCTCAATTTTTTAGAGGGTGTTTTATATGAAAAATTGAAGTCCATTATACTAATTTTCTTATTCAAATAGTGTCTGACGTATTCTCAATATTATTTTTAAATTCTCTCATAAATTTTGTATTAATTAACTTGAACTCAGTACTTATAAGCGTCGAGATCAATCATGCTATGTCAACATACTTGTACCTCTCTTTTTTGTATGTTTTATTAAAAAAAATTCTCTCAAATTTTCTCTTTCAAAATTTATAACCTCTAAACTCATTCCAATTACTTTGAGAATTTACTATAAGTCATGTAAGTGTTTATTTTTTTCGCCATTGTTATGTTATTAAAATTGTCACATGTTGCTTTTATCAAATTTATGTTATTATTGTTAATATCATTTGTTTATACTAAATTTATAAGTATTTTTTTTCAATATTATGTTATTATTTCTTGGGTAAAAGACAAAGGTTTAGTGTAAAATATACTTACTCTCTTATGGTTTTAAGAAAACCGTACTCACCCTTTAAGTTTGAATAAAATTTCATAAACCGCTTGAGATATATTTTTCATCTATGTATTTTTTTTTAATTTAGTTTATTAATTTTTTCTATTTTTAATTAAAAATTCAAATAAAAGACAACTATACCTTTGTTATTTTTCATCTATGTATCTTCTAATTACACATTGAAATGTTGTAAAATTAAAAAAAAAAATTCTTAAAAAATATATTTGTGTAACACCTCTCACCCATCCCAACATATGATACGAATGGGAGGTGCCACAGAGCATTTTCTTATCTTAAACAATTTTTTTCCTTTTATAATAACATTCATTTCAAAATATAATAATGATATTTAAATAAAATAAACCATGATTGGAATGATCCCATATTATTACAAATCATTTTGAGGCTTTGAAAACATTTGTGGACATTACCAAAGCAATAGACAACTATTCGAAACGCATTGACTTAAAATTGGGTCAATCAAGTTGAGGGAAGTAAGAGTTTTGATAAGTCTTAAACTTAAAAACATTTTATGAAATTACTAATCCAAGTTTTGGACAATTAAAATACTTTAAAGACAAATTAAGATCATTTCGAAGATGCTCGGGGGTGGTTGGAGGTGTTTGAAACCTAAAACGGACCCTGAAAATTCAAAATGGCTCAAAACAGTGCAATGGCATGAATCTAAGGCACTTGTTGCAGCACAAGTCCCAAGTTGTGCTAATACAAGTCTCTAGAACTGTAGCAAATTGCTCTTTGTTGGACTTGTTACGATACCACTGAGCCCCAGTATCGATACTTAGCCCCTGAAGTTGACAATCAACCCAGAAACACTCCAAAAACATATCCATACATCACCATATCATTTCATTATGAATAAAAACATTATAAATCAAAATTTAAACTTATTCAAACTCAAATACAAAGTATAAACACATTCATAGATAAAATGACATTCATAATGGTTAAGAAAACTATAAAGAATTTAAACATGACATTCCACCTTACAACCTTACATACAAAATAAGTCTTTGTATACATGCCACCTAATTCAACTCAAGTAACATTCAAATATTTAAAATACAACCTTAAAAGTTTGTCGGGTGATGCGATACTCCCAAGCTATCAATAGCGACTTCTTAGCAAGTCTATACGTAAGAGTTTTAAACCAATAACATGTGAGCTTTAAAAGCTCGGTAAGTAATAAGGCTAATCAAACTTGTCTTACGTCATTATTATTGTTGAGTCCCTCAATGAAATACCATGCCTAGTTCATTTATGTCATGTTTTAACTAGTTTATTCATTTTTACCAAATTATGGACTCTACTTACAACTTAAGGGTTTATTAGACAATCAACTATGGAATTAATATTCGTGTTCCATATGAGAGATTTATAATGTTTTAGAGCTTACTTACCAACCATTAAGTCATTGTTTATTAGCAAATTCATGTATATATGGGTTCCAATTATGGGCATTGGTTCTATGTATGTCTTTGTTCATTCCATTTTTAGTTTCATCCTTAAATACTTGCATATCGCATCGAAGTGTTACGCCTGTAGGCCAAACCACAATCAAAACCACATCTCCTATCACTAGTACACATACATCCCTTATTGGCATGTTAATTGTATTCTAACTATCTCACCAAGTTACTAAGGCTTTGTTTTATTATTCCATTTTTATTAAATGATTTCCATTTCAGCTTAAATTCAATTTCAATAACAAATTTTCGTGGCATTTGCCACCATGGCAACAATCAATAATAGTTTCATAACTTGTGCCATTATAACAAAGTGCAATGGAAATCTCGTTTCACATATTATTTCAATATTCATTTCGATCATAAACATAATTATAAATCATTTAGAATCCCTTATTTTAAACTGCAAGATTCACAAAGGCAATCCTTTTCCTAACTCTACATATTGGTGTTAGAACATTTTCAAATATTTATAGTGTTCCAATAACTATAAATGAATGGTGTAATTAATTAAAAGATAAATCTTTTGGTCATTGGCAAAAAGTTATATCATTTGATTCTTGAAAAAGAATTATAACCATTCAAACAATATTATTTGAATATTTATAATATTAAATGAATAATTATATGTTTTTTTAAAGACATTATTATTCAGAAAGACACCTGTTGAAAGATGTCTCTATAAAGAGATATGAAAATTCCTATAAATAGGAATGAGATTTCATTTGGAAATCACACCAACAATTTCTAAAAGTTCTTTCTATCCTTTCTCATTTTATAATATTATTAGATTGTTCTATAAAGAGTTACTGCATAAATTCTTTGTAGAAATTGACTTTCTTGTTATCCATTGCTCAGTGCTTAGAGGACTATTCTCGTCAGTGAAAAATACAAATAGTCATTGGCTTCATTGTATCCTCGAGGTTAATTTGCTTGAAACTCTTTTGCACACTAAATATAGGTGGGGGCAAATATAACTGTAATAGCCCGTTTTTAGTCAAATCGGAACAGTGGTTTCGGGACCACAAATTCAAAATCAAAATATTTATTTTATTATTATTTTAATATCTACAGTAGGATAGTATGATTGTGTGAAAATCTCGTTAAGAAATTTTATTATTTGAGTGCTTAATTTGATAAAAAGGACTAAATCGTGTAATATGTAAAACTTGTGTTCTATTAGCTAAAGGTGTCTAATAGCTATAGAACTTTACAGTAGAGGTCCTTATGTGAGAATTAGCCCATTTATGATAAATTGGATGATAGTGGCATGGTATTTGGTGTAATTACTAATGTTTTTAAATGTTAATTTTGGTAATTGATAATTAAAGACAAAATAAATAAAACAAAACAAAATATACGTTTGTTATCATCTTCTCCATCGATTTTCAAGAGGAAAAGGAAGCCATTTTTATCCTTTGTATTCAACCAAGCTTCCTAGCTCAATTGGTGAGTGAATTTTGTTCCGTTTTTATTCATTTCTACGTTTTTAAGATCGTTGCAACTTAATCTAGCTAGCCCAGAGACTAATTTGCAAAACTGTTAAAGGTTTAGGGTTTTCCTATTGATGAATATGTGTGTATTTTGATGTTTAATGATGGATTATGGATGCTTGATGATAGTTATACAAGTTTTGTTAAGTGATTTTTAGTGAAAATGCAAATTAGGTATTAAATTGTGAAATGTGGCAAATTTGTGGTTAAAATGTGAAATAAATAAAAGATATGGGCTGATATGGGTTGGTATCAAATTGCATTAATTTGTGTTTTTATGAAATAAGGACTAAATTGTAAAAATGTGAAACATTAGGGGCAAATGTGTAAAAGTGTCTTAATGTGAGTTTTGGACTAAATTGAATAGAGAGATAGTTAAATAAGTTAATTTTGATTACATATAGATCAAGAAAAGTGAAATTCGGATCTAGATCGGGGGAAAAACAAAGTACTCGACTAATCGACCTATTTCGTTGTTTTAGCGTCTGAGGTAAGTTCGTATGTAATAAGTTTCATTATAAATGTATTTTAAATGCTTTGATATTGTATAAACTGTGCATACGAGACTACGGACATGTTCGAAAATGATTCGACGATGATTTGGCATTAGAAATCCCGGTTGAACCTTAGGAATAGATTAGGATACGAATGACATGTCATTAGGGGTTATTGTGATTATGTGATCTGGGTGCTGGTCCTGTACGTCCTACTGGTGGCTGAGTATACTGGCATGTGTTGCAGTTACTTGACAGCTTGTGTGAGTAGCATCGTGTAGCTACGTCTTGACTGACAGCTTGTGTGAGCAGGCCTGTTGATAGCTCGAGAGTGAGCATATATGTGATATGAGATTGAGATAGCATTGGCTATGTACGTGGCACTTCGGTACGAGTTTCTCGAGTATTCGATAGTATTCTGAATGATTCAATGGGTAAATAAAAGACGTGGTTGAGTATGAGATTGATACGAGATGGTACAAGTATGTACATGAACCGTATAAGCTTTAAATAGAAGAAATTGAGAAGTTTGCATATAATCTTATGATTAAAGATGTGAAAAGTTTGTTAGATAATATGAGCTACATATTGATATATTCAATTTGTTGAATTGTGTATTTATGATTATATTGAGTTTATTTCATACGAGCTTACTAAGCTATAATGCTTTGTAACACTCCGATTTTTGGGGCTAGAAGTTTTGGGTTTTGTAGTGAGAGTCAAAGGAAAGGGTGTGCTATTGTGTTTAGTCGCGCGTTTAAGTGTCAGAATAGGCCTGCTGGTCTGGTGGTCTGTGGTGTGTTAATTTGTCTTTGGGTTCTAGGTTCGAGTCCTTATTTGTGCGTGTTGAGTGATATATTTTTATATATTGTACGTTGATAGTAAATTTGTCTTATGGTTAATAATAACTAATTAGTCCTATTTGTAAGTTATTATGATTAATATTATTATTTTTATTTGTTTATTATTTTTATTTTTTATCTTTTGCATGTTCTCTTGTTCTCTATCTTTTGGGGTTCTTTTTTCTCTTCTTCCTTCTTTTTCTTTCTATTTGAAATCGGTGGTGTTGTGATTTTTAGGAAAGGGCTTCGTTTTTTGTCGTCGAGTCGGCATCTAAACGTCTCCGATTACGAAGCAGGTGTGGGTTTCAAAACTTTTTATTTTAATTGTGATTTGTAAATTTGTTTTTGATAGAATATGACAAATCTTGGTGTCTTTCGGAAATTGATTGTTGAAGTTCGATAGTATTGTTAAATGACATGGAAGTCCGCTTTAGTTGGTGTGCCTTTGAGTCTCGTTAACTGAGGGTCGATTCTATTTGTGGGTGTTTTCGAGGCCACACGGGTGTGTGTTGAATCACATGGGCCGTGTGGAATTAGGAATTAGGGTTTCCGGGCCGTTTTGGGTGCCACATGACCGTGTGGCTGATTTGGGGAAATTAGTCGATTTCCACACGGTCATGTCCCTTGGGCACACGAGCCTGTGAGTTTGGGAATTAGGGTTTGAGCGTTTTGGTGCCACACGGGCGTGTGAGACCCTCACAAAGCCGTGTCAGCCATGTACTCAAGATTTAGTGCAAATGGAAAAAGAGTTACACAGCCATGTCCCTGGTCCACACGAGCGTGTGCCTTAGTCACACGGCTGTGTGGCTCACTTCACATGGGCGTGTGCCTCAGTCACACGGTCATGTGCCCTTCTTCACATGAGCTTTCGACCTGCCACACGGCCAGAACACACGGGTGTGTGGTCTTAGGACACCAAAATTTCAATTTGTGTATGTTTTGATCTGAAAATGTATTTCTGTGTTTCAACCCTTGGCTATGCCTTTGAGAGGGTAGTTAAGACTTTGATTTCGGCTGTAGCTTATGTGATTGTTGAAACCATTTTTAAGTTTTGGAAAATGGGGATCGACTAAAAAATGGAAATGGAGCCTCTGTTGCCGGAGTCGAGCATGAGGCGTTACTAGACTTAACTACTAATTTGGGGCATAAAAATTGAAACTGTCCATCTGCGTCATGTTGTCTAAATTGACTATAACTCGAGTTACTAAACTCGAAATTTAGATCCATAAATTTTCCTTGAAACTAGACTTATATATCTTCTTACTATAAGTTTTCTAGAATTTTTCATGTGGCCATTTAGTACAGTTTATTCATTAAAGTTTCCCCTATTTCACTGACCAACAGTTCTGATCTCTCTTAACCTAAATTCAAATATCTCATTGTACAGTTTTCATATGATTTTCCCACTTGTTTCTATTGAAAATAGACTCACTAAGGAATCTATAAATATAAAATATAACTCATAATTAATTTTGTACAATTTTTAATAATTTGTCCAAGACAGAACAGGGGATCATGAAGTCATTCAAAACCAGTCTCACTAAAATTTAAATATCATAAAATATAAAATTCCTTTGCATACTCTGTTTCTTTCATATAAAAATAGACACAATAAGATTTAATTCTATATCTTATTCACTTTCTAATTCCATTTCTCCTATTTTTGGTGATTTTTCAAAATCACATCACTGCTGCTAACCAAAAACTGTTTCATTGCAAAATATGGTTAACTAGTTTATAACATCTTTATTCCATTTCATTTAAACTCTATACATTAACCATACTTATATATACCAAAAACAAATCAACCAAAACCACAACTAAACATAATCATCAAGCCAAAATATAAATTCCAAGATTAACAAGATGGACAAGCCATTTTCGCATGGCTTATACAAATATATTTAACTTCAAAACCAGCAATATCAAAACTAGTCTATACATGCCACATAACCAAATCTCCAAGCATTTATTTACCGAAGCGAAAATTAGATAGTGTGATGAAATCTCCTTCGACTTCCAACCCGAGCAAGTCTTCAAAACTCTATAAACATAGGAAAATTACACAAAGTAAGCTTTGAAAGCTTAGTAAGCTATAAGCAAATAATTCACTATAGAAACATATATAATACAATTCAAATAGGCCAAAATTTAGTTAATCACATACACATGTACAATCACTTTCTCATATAATCCATGTTCCTCGTTAAGTAACTTCACTTACTTTATTTTTCATTTAACAAATAAACCTCATACGTACCTGAACCATTTAACTCGAATACACAGTCAGTCACCAATTCATTCATGGAAATATCATAACCATGCATATATTCCATCTCATAATTTATATCTAATTCACTTACTCATAATTTATATCACCATTCGTAGCTTCAATACTTACCAAAATTAGGTCTTTGAATTGAAAATTTACTCGTGTCCTTAATACTCGTTGACCGATTTCACACACTTAGTGCTCGGTAATTCAATTCGCACACTTAGTGCATAGTGACCGATTTCGCACACTTAGTGCTCGGTATTTTAAATTTGCACACTTAGTGCATAATGACCGATTTCGCACACTTAGTGCTCGATATTTTAAATTCGCACACTTAGTGCCTTTCTCAATCTTGTTACACATTTATATATCCAATCTCATAAAAATTAAACCTCCACTATAAATATACGAATTATCTTAAATCAATCTCAATAATCAACATCCCATTCGGGTGTACCAACGGCACATATACATATCTCACATTTGGCTATACTAAGCACATATATATAGTTATCACAATCAGCTATATCAATAATATTTATACATACTTCCATTAAATTCACATATACCACTATAAGAAAAATCCAATTCAACTCAATTGCTTAAAAACTTACTTATTAGATCAAATACACATGATTCATTATTCCATCACATATGGTCGAATATACTAGTTTAATGCATTATCTTATATATAACTGAACATCCAAAGTTAATTAAATTATCACATGCACTCATTTATTCGAATTTAATATAATATTACATATAACCACTTATATACAAATTCAATTCATCATCACATATACACATACCTTTGTGGCCGAACATATAAGGTTAATTAAATCAACTTACTTGTTCAATTTCCACATCCATATGAAGTCTTATAGACATAGACTTGAAAATAAATCACCGGTATTAAACCTGCTAGGCGTATGCCTGAATCACACACTGGCACTAAGCCTGCTAGACCCAAGGTTTGAAATTTATTCACCGGCAATAAGCCTGTTAGGCACGAAGCCCGATTTAAGTTCACCAGCTCAAAGCTTGCTAGGCCCAAGGCCCGAAACATCACAAATACATAATCGATTTAAGGACATAAATCACATATACTAAGTCATAAGCTTTCATAAAAAATTTATACTATTTTTCATATATCTAAACTTACTCAAGTAGTTCCTTGAACATATCAAATACCATCCCTCACATTTGGCAATAGCAAATATAATTATAAACATTTCAATTCAGCATAAATAATTTACACTTAATTAAAATTAAGAACAACCATTTGCTTATAGACTTACCTCGGATATCGGCGAACGTAAAATCAACTATTCGGCTATTTTTGTCTTTCCCCGATTCAAATCCTGACTTTATCTTTTCTTGATCTAATTTGATATAAATTAAACTTATTTAATCAATATTCAATTACATTCACTCAAAAACACATGGATAAGTAATTTGTACTTTTACCCCATACATTTTACATTTTTAGCTATTTAGCCCCTATTGCACAAAACACAAAATATCTAAAATTTAACCACACTTATTGGGGGCCGAATACTTATAGTCCCTATAAAAACTCACTCCTTTAATTTATTTGCCATTTAGTCCTTACAAAAATTTATTTTTTTATAATTCAATCCATATTACTAAATTTCATCAATAGTTTTAAAGATAAACTTGTTAATCTAGCATACATATATCATATTCTATCTTTAAATAACACAAACATCAAGTTTCCATCAATGGTAAAACACAAATTACACAACCAAATCAAAAATTCGAGTATGGGCTAACTAAATTACATAGCAACGATCTCAAAAACGTAAAAATTATTAAAAACCGAGCTAGTTTCATACCTCAATTTAAGCATGCAAGGGCCGAATGTTTTATGTGCTTGAGTTCTTTTCTCTTTTTAGCTTCGGTGATGAAGAAAAGAAAGATGAAAGATGAACATGCATCTTTTTCTTTTTATGCTTTTATTATTTTAAGTTTATAATATAAAACTTATATTAATATAACCTTAATTTATAAAAAAAAAATACAAAATACATCATATCAACATAATGCCGTCCACTAACATGAGATTTGGTTAATTTACAACTTAAGTCCTCCCTTATAGAAAGACACACCAATTTAACCACACATTCAAGAAGAAATCTACTTTTACCACTTATACAATTTAGTCATTTTTCTTAAATTAAACACACAAACGGGCAAATTAACTCACGAAATTTTAGCATATGCTCAATCATATATAATTAACATGAAAAATAATATTAAAATATTTTTCTGACTCAGATTCGTGGTTCCAAAACCACCGTTCCGATTAGGGTCAAAATCAGGCTGTTACAAAGCCGCCACCGATCCGATTTTGAGGTGTGATCGGATCACCTTGAAATTGACCATTTTAATAAAACTTTGATTTATTAAAATAAATTTTGGTCTACGGAACTCGAGAAAATAGGTTCGGGAGTCGGCTACGTACGAGGAAGGGTTAGCACCCTTATAGCGCCTAAAATCGGTACCTAATTGATTATTTAATGTCTTAATGCCGAAAATTTGAAAAGATTCTAGATTACGATCCATTTGCTTAAAAGAAGGAAACAAAACTTAAATAAATTAAAAGGATGCTGAGATCCGCTCATTTCGAAGGAGTCAAATATCATACCCAGTAGTTAGGATACAACATTTCGAATCCTCGAAATTAAACTTGTCTTTTGACCTTTAAGACTCATATCTTTAAAATCTAAGAAGGATATTCAGTTACTCGGGTCAAATGAAAGATCAGAACCCAGTAAGTTAGGGCACAATTTCTCAAAATTCTCGAATTTGAAATATTGCCTTTGTTTTTTTTTTTTTAAATTCTTATCCTAAGATGATAAAACGTCACATCCAATGAGTTAGGACGCAACATCTCAAATTCTCGAGGATAAACTTTGAAAAATATTTTGATTAAAAAAAGGACTCGGTTACTAGGATTTAACGAGAAAAATCGGATCCCAGTGAGTTAGGGCACGATTTTCTCGACACTTCCAAACACGAGCAATGCTTTATTTATTTTTTAAAAACCTTTGATTGGAGTGATTTGTTTTAAAACTGGAATGACATCACACTCGATTTTCTTTAACAAATAAACCGAAATGGAATGATAATATACAAAGCAAAGTGGCAATACATACACGAAAATATTACAATGATGAATCATAAATAATTAATAGTCACAAATTAAGAGATATAATACATACAACAACAAACAAGTGAACATCTAATACATAGAAAATAGTATGCGTCAACTTAAATAATACATGCGTAATAAAAACTTGATATAATATAATTGTATATTAAAAATAATAATGACATATAGAAGTGTTTGGAATAAATAAATATATAATTTAAAAAGAGTTTTTCAAAGAAACCAATTATATGCATAAATAAATTTAAAAGAAAATATATATATATATGTATATATGTAAATAAATTCAAAAGAAAATACATACATAAAATAATATGAAATCAATAATATGTACTCAAAATAATATAAATTATATTATAAAAGAATATATATAAAAATTTAATGAAAATAATATAGAGAAATAAATAATACTTAGAACCGTTTAAAATATATATAATATTTGATGTTAATTTTAAAAAGAATAATTAAAAAAGGAAAAAAATCAATAAACAAACAATTAAATAAATTAATTAAAGGACTGTATTGAAATCAGCACAAAATCAGAGAGCTAAAGCAATAAAATGAAAAAATGAAAAAAGGACTGAAATGCAATGCACGTAAATTAAAGAGGACTAAAAGCAAATTTACTCGAGTCATTAAACGCAGCGTTTAAATAGGGATTAAATTAAAACTGCACAAAATTACTGGGCAAAATCAAAATAAAAGAAAAACATAATTTAAAAGAAATAAAATACGGAAGGACTAAAAACATAAATAAACCATTTACCCAAAACGCGCGGATCCTTCCCCGGGTCCGGTCACTCGCGCAGGTTAAGGCCTTAAACGACGCCGTTTTGGTCATTAGCAGGCCACACCAAAACGACGTCGCACCGAGGGGCTATAAATACTAAAAAAAATCATTTTAAACAGCCTTTCTAAAAAAAACTTAAAACCCTCTGAAAGAGGGACCTCTGCCCTCCGAGCACTGGCCCAGGTTCGATCGAGTTCCGGTCATCAGGCCGCCGTTCTCTACCACCGTCCGCCGTCGTGCGCGGTGGCTGAAGGCTCAAAAAATGGTCGTTTCGAAACCCTTTAAGTGCCCTAAGCCCAAATCTACTCAAACTCCCAAAACCTCTCAAAAACAATCGAAAGAAGTAAGAAACGCTTCGGGTGCGCCTCGAAAACGCTTCGGTTTCAGCTTCCGATCGTCACAAAAGGTAAAAAACTTTAATGCCTATTCTATTTCTATATGTATGCGTTATATGCGAAGCAAGAATGGACTAAAAAATCGAAGAATACCTCTGCTTTTCTATATTGATATTTGAAAATCGTAAGAAGTTTACAATGTTTTTCTGCTTTCTTTTTTATAGCCCACAAGAAAAAATCTGAATCCAAAATACAATGCTCTTTTTTTTATTTTGTATTTGATGTTGTTTCTCTGCTATTGGTGGTCTTGCTTGCAGGTACGGGCGACGCGGACGTGGCGTACGAAGGCCCACTGGAGGTACGGAGGCTGAGGAGGCATGCGTGGTGCGCGTGGAGGCGAGCGTGGTGGCGCGCATGGAAGCACGCGTACGGCGCTGTTAGGGTTATGGAAACTCTTGGGGTTTTTGAGATCACATCCTGTTTGGGCCATTTGGGCCGATTTCAGGATCGGGTTTAGGTAGTGGGTCAAGGGTTAGGTTTAGTGATTGGGTTTTAGGGGTTCGGGTCTAGTTTATTTGGGTCCCAATTTGGGCCATTTGGACTTTTAAATGTAAATGAACATTGGACTGATTCATTTTGAGATTTTTATTTTTTGGTTTCTGTATGGATTATAATGGGCTCGGGCAAATTTTGGGCCCTACAGTGATATTGGCAACTGCTGTGTGAGACGCCTGATTCTGAATCTGGATTGTAGAGTGTGTTTGCATAACTGTTTTGACTGACTGTCTATGAATGTGTCACTGTTCTATGAGGTTATGTGCATGCATACACTTGCATAATGTATTTTGGGTGGGATTGCGAAGAGAAGGGAGTCTGATTCTGATTTGAACTGGCAATCTTACTGCAACATATTCGTACAGTGATTTATCGTACTGTATTGCATGTGCGTTAGCTTTGCTGCGTACTATTATCTGATCTTGCAGTTTAACTGCAACACGTCTATATAGCGGACTACCGCATTGCACTGTACAGCATCTACGCTACCCTGCTACGTATTATTATCTGAGTGGCTTAGTCCACATATGTGGTGTACACGGTTGGATGGGCCTTTCGAGGTTCTAATTGGTATGATTAGTTGGATGAGCTTTAACAACTCTTTTGGGGTGTGATCCGGGGATGGAGAGGTGTGTTGGCTGGATGGGTAGGTTTTTATTTGACTGCATTTCATTCGCATCTGTCTATGAGTTTTGACTGTAAGATTAGTTGTTTGTAATCTGTTTGTCTGTACAGCATTTGTGCTGAGACTTTTGTGTGAGCTTGATGTGCTTTGATTATTAAGTTCTGTAGGGACACTAGTTCCAGGTGTGCTTTCTGACTCCGTGAGTATTTGAAAATATGTTGCGCCACTGATTGAAATCTGTAATTCTGTCTCTTGTTTTTTTTCGAACTCACACTAAGCTCGAGTAGCTCACCCTCTCTTAGTGTATTCCTTTCAGTTACTTTTCTGAATTCTGACGCTAGGCTCGGTATGCGGAAGTCCCGGACAGTTTTAGGGAAAGATAAATTATCAGTTTGTATTATCAGTTCTACTTTGTTATTCCATTTTTGAGCTATAAATTTTTATAAAACTATTGTACAAGTTCTGTTTCAAAATTTTATTCGTTCATTTAATTCTGGATTTGTAATAAACTTAACTGTGATTTTACTAACTAAACTTAAACAATTAAATGTACCGGTTTGATGTGATAACCTGTTTTACAAAAAATTCCTACGTTCACTTTGGTGGTCAATGTAACATCCGGGATTCGGTCTAAACTTCTAGGCCCAGTTTAGGATGTTACATTCAATGGAATCAGAGCTAGGTTTGCAAAAACTCGGCCTGTGTTTTTACGTATCCGTGTGCGCACATAGTGGTTTTAAAAAGAAATTTTTGAAAAATTTTACCACAGTAAGTTGAATGATTGAGTTTTGTAAATGTTTTACGGAAAAGAACTGTCTGAGACTCCGATGCTTGTCCAGGTAGAAATTCGAAATTGTAAGATTAGAAATATAGATTTCTATATTTAAATTGTGTTTTCCTAAAAATGTAGATATCCTAAGGTAGCCACAGGACGAGTATGGGTTCCGAAGGTAAGCAAGATCGCGAGGGGTTGTCTACTTCTCCGGGGTGTGAGTCTGTTCAAGAGTCGGGGGTCAGCGTGATTCCACCAACTTCGGGTAGCGAAAACCTGGAGCTTGGTACTGAGGTATTGACTCGGGTAGTGAGGGAAGTATTAGAGAAGGTGTTCGATGCCGGGATAAGGGAAACTAGTGAAACGCTTTAAGATAAGTGTGTGTATTGTGGAAAGAAGAGAGCCCGTAGTCCTTGGAGGTTGGAGCTTTAGTCTATGGAGCATATAAGAACGCAGTTGGGTGTTAGTAAAGGTTGTGCGAATAGTTCTAGTAATGGGACGAGTGTGTCGGTTTATGGGTACTGTAAGAAGTGCCATCCGGGAGACTATTGGAGGAAGTTGGGAACGTGTCTTAGATGTGGGTCCACAGAGCGTCGAATTAGGGAGTGTCTGAGACGACCTTGAGACAGGTATGGTTGTAGATTATTCTGAATCTGTGTGTTGTTTATTTGAATGGCATTGATGGTTATTCGTTGGATAATGTAATATCCCGAATTATGGCTTGTGCATTTATGCTCAATTATATGAAATAGCATGCTTGGGTATGTTGTGAATGAGTATTATGAATTGTGTGAACTTTAGAAAATAGGAGAGTGCCTTAGAAATTTTTAGATTTTAAATCTAAAAGGGGAATCTAAGTAGGGTGGCCTTAAGAGAAAATGTGGGGGAGATATATCACACAAATGGGCTTGGTAAAGTGGTTGTAAGGCGCCACTTAGGGCCTTAGTGTGTGACGCCATATGCTAGGGGGGAAAGGGCTTGTGTTCGAGCCACAAGGGGAGCAATAAGGGGAATTTTTATTTTTGCTGCAAGGAGCAAAGGCGCCACATAACAGCAGTTTAAGAAAATATGTAGGGGATTTATGACAAAAGTAGCAGCTTGGTAAAATGGCTGCAAGGCGCCACTTAAAGCTCACACAAGTGACGCCACAAGCAGGTGCTAATGGGCCAGGGTTCGAGCTACAAGGGAAGCAAAATAAAAAGTTTTATTTTGCAGCAGAGAAGAGTAGTAATGGACGGCATTAGAAGACTTAGGAATGAGTTTAAGATGTGCTTAAATTCCTAGGAAATTTCGGCTAAAGCATAAGATAAATAAGGATTTATTTTTAAATTATTTCTTTTTAGATGAAGAAGAGATAAATGTGGATTATTTTTATTATTTTAAATGAAGTGATAAGGAGAAAATCAAGGAATAGCTAGTGTTTGAATGCTAGCCGAATTTAGGAGGGGAAGTAAGTAAGGCATTCGGCCATACTAAGGGGGATTTGTGCCGAAAAATTCATTCTTTTCTCATCTTTTCTTTTGTGCCGAAATTCTCAAAGAAATCAGCTCGTGTCTTTTTTTTATTTTCTTCCTTTTTGCTATTCATCTCCATAGGCCGAATCTCATCAAACGTTTTTTCTTCTTCTTCTTCTTTCTCCAATTCAATCAAAAGACGAATCTCCCTAGTATTCTCCAAAGCCGAATCCCTCTGAGGTGTTAGGCAATGTGCTGTCGAATTCTATAGAGAGGGTAAAGACCAAATGTCGTTTGATTTCCATTCTTTTCTTTTAGATTTGTCGAAATCTAGAACTAATCCCATCAATATTCTTGTTTGCCGAAATTTGGAAGGATCTCTCGGGATTTTCAGTGTGGTCAACCATAAGGAGGATTATTCGAGATTTCAACATCCAAGGTAGGTTATGGGATATTCGGCCATAGGCCATTCTTATGTGACTTAAAGATTAGAATTAAATCTAACCTATGCCTATAGGTATTTTGACACCTTCATAACCAAGTAGCACTTTTCGGGATTCACAAGGTAAGTGAATATGATATTCGGCCAAGGCTATAAACAATGATTTAGATCTATACTTTACTTATTCAAAAGCCGAAACTAACCCAGTCAATTGATCTAGTGTTAGCCGATTGCAAGGAAGAAACTCACAAAGTTTCGGGATTTGTTTAGGGATCAAAACGACAGCAAGGTAAGGATTCGGGACTTGATTATTTAGCCGAATGGCCTTTAGCTAAAATACTATATGTTGGCCGAATGTAGGGGCTAGGGATCTAGGACGCTAGATCGGGATTTTCAGGATTTCAGTAAACTTGCTAAGTGAATCAGATGTGTACCCCACACTATCTCTTAATAGATGTATGGCAATATTTAGTATATATGTTATAATAATGTGAATATGGCTAAGGTACCATGCAATGGTACAAAGTACTCAGGTACGTCAATTTACTACTACTGTAGTTATCTCATTATGAATATATGATATGGCACATATGAGAACCGTGATAAGAATGTGAAATAAGGCATGATATTGCATGATATGTATGACATGGGCATATGGGTGATTATGAAAGGGGAAGTGAATGTGGTGGTTTTATACCACGATATCTGAATGTGGTGTCACATGACACGAAATATTTTATTTGGTGGCTATGCCATAATATTTATAAGGGCGATGAGCACGTCGACTGCAGCGACTGCCTTCGATGGTGTGTAGCGGATGGAGGGTTGACTTAGTAGTCCCCACGGTGTGCAGGTTGGTACGGGTGATGTGTAGCGGATGGTAACTAGGCTTGGATTCGGGAATGCATCATTAATTGTAAATTATGATATGTATGTGTATGATTTGATATGCCTGAATCATTAGGACTTAGTGTTGGATGTACACATTGAGTCTGTTTGACTCACCCCATTGTGGGATATTTTTCAGGTGATGATCAGTGATGGACCGGGTCGGCAGAAGCTTAGTGGTGGCCATGCTCAGCAAGGAATTTATTTTATTTGGACATTTTATTTTATTTAAGCACTAAAATTTATGTTGGGTTTGTTTTGATGTAATAAGGCCATAGTATGAACTATCTTATGCATGCACTTTAATTCCTTTATTACGATATGATTAATGTTAAACTAAAGTTAAAACCTTTCTATAAAAACTAAATCTTGAAATGTTTTGACACTTAAACTCAGTTGATTCTTAACGTAAAAGTAAAAACTTAAAAAAAAAATCGACATGTCTTTTTAATATAAAAGCAAAATTGTAATCAATCCCTGGTTTCAAAAATTAACTATGTTTTCAATATTAAACCCAAATCAACTTTTCTCCAAAATTACTCAAAGTTTTCCAAAGAACAAACGAATTTGAACTGTTTTTACTCGAGGAACATACCAGATCTGGTCGAGGCTCGTGGGCCGGGTTTGGGGTGTTTCAGCTTGGTATCAGAGCCCAGTTTTAAACTCTCGGCCTTGGGTTTAAGGCCCAAAACGTTTTCAAAATTAAGCCCAAAAGAATTTTGTGAAAACTTTTAAGAAATAAGCAGGTTTTCTGGCGTGGAACCTAAGTCTCCGACCCGAAGTCCACCAGGTAAGTACCCCTATCTCTTGTGTGATTTATGATATGTAGAAGGTTAGAAATGGAACGTAGGTTAGCATGATAAATATTTGAACCCTAGGACTAGTTACCTCAACAATTACATAAGACTTAAATGCCTAATTAAACAAACCTGTGACTAAGTCGCCGAGTTAGGGTGTGGCAACCATTGTGCGCATGTCTAGGATTGGTATTCGGTGGGAGCTTGGTATTTAAGCAGTCCTAGTGACTCACCTCCTCTCCACTCGAATCCTACCTGGTGCGTAGTGACGGTTCACCCTAACCAAGAGGACTTATTCACGGGCTAAACCCAATAACTAAAACCCGAAAGGGACTAGCCATGTTTTTATAAAAATCCTAGTATTAAAATCACTCAATTACCTTTTGATTGGTAAAAACTATTTTTATAAACTTTTCTAAAATATTTCTGATTTATGAAAATTTATAAAAAATACCCCTAGTGGTAAAATTACTAAAATGCCCTTGGTTTTTAAAATTTCCATATTACCTCTGATTTCAATAAAATTTTCTTACTTTGCAAAAGTATCCCAAAACCCTATTTTGCAAAAATTCAAGATACCCTGATTTGGAAATTTACCAAATTACCCCTGGTTTACGAAATTACCAAAATAACCCCGATTTCCAAAATTTCTGCAATATCTTGATTTGGAAAATCTTTCTTTCAAAAATACCCTGGAGTTTTGAAATTTCAAAATGCCGTGATTTATTAAGATTTTCAAATTGACCCCGATTTAATTACCAAAATACCCCTGTAGGACAAATGACGAAAATACCCCTGGGATAGGAATAGACAAAAAAATGTTCGAAGAGTGAAGGTGTATGGGAGGTACTATGGAATGGATGTGTTTTCTGCGAATTAGGATAGGAAACTTGAAACTTTGATTGATCGAAAGAACTGCTACTAAACTCTTTACATAAAACTTCTTCGCGGATAATCAGTGGAACAAATACTAATGCATAAAATTTCTTAATCAGATTAAAGCGCGACGTTAGATATGAGTTCTAGAGGACATGGTCGTCGTGGATGTGGTCGAGGCAGAATGACTGTGTCGAAACCCGTTAGATCGGGTCAAGGGTCTGACAATGAGTTACCACCGTCACCACCACCAGCTGTTTGTGTTGAGCGGCAAGATCAGACGAGGGATGATGCTGTATCGCAGGCTGTGCTGCGAGTTCCTTGAGATGGTGGCTGGCGCAGGTGGGAATATGAGAGCTCGAAAATCTGTACCCGAGCGACTCCGAGCCAATGGGGCTGAAGTGTTTCGTGGAGTATCTGGTGTGGCACCTAGTGCTGCTGAGTATTGGTTAGAGGCGACGGAACGAATTATGGATGAGTTGGATCTGACCCCTGAGGAGAAACTGAAAGGAATGGTGGCGCTGCTACGCGATGAAGCGTATCAATGGTGGCTCACAGTTCGGGATGGTGCCACAGCTAAGGATCTTACTTGGGAATATGTTAAGGCGGCGTATCAGAAGAAGTATGTCGGCACGCGTTACACTGATGCGCAGAGGAAGGCATTGCTGGGGCTGGTTCAAGGGAACAAATCCGTAGCAGAATACAAAGCTAAATTTCTGAGGTTGAGCCGGTATGCTCGAGGGGTAGTGGCTACGGAGCATGAGCGATGTGTCCGGTTTGAGGACGGACTAAGGGATAACCTGAGGTTGTTAATCGCTCCACATCAGGAGTGGGAGTTTCCTGCATTAGTAGAGAAAGCTAAGGTAGCCGAGGGAATCAAGGACTCAGTAAGGCAGGACTCTGATCGGAATAGACAGAAGAGAGGATTTGGGCCGTCAGAGTCATCTGGGAATGTGCAAAATAGGCCTAGAGTTGATGGGCTGCGAGGTCAGCAAGCTGGTACTGGAGGGCAATATCGTACTTGTGATCAGTGTGGGAAGAAGCACTTAGGGGAATGTTGGAAGAAGACCGGAGGATGCTTTAAGTGTGGGTCAAAGGACCATATGATTAAGGACTGTCCTATGAAGCCGGATGGGAATCGACCAGTAGCTCCGAATGTTAACCAGGCTGGTAGAGGTGGACAGCAGCCTCAGCGAGGTCGTGGTCTGAATGGTAGAGGAAATGGTGTTGGGAGAGGACGTGGAACACCTGGCAAAGGTGCTGGTAATACAGAGGCAAGACAGCCGGGCTTTGTATATACGGTTCACCGTAGGGAGGATGGAGACGCGCCGGACGTCATAACCGGTACGTTCCTTGTTTTTGGCAAGCCATATTTTGCTTTGATTGATGTGGGTTCGACACATTCGTATGTTGCATGTAGAGTAGTGGAAACTCTAGGCATAGCCTCTGAACTTTCTGATAGGGAGATGACTGTAGTAAGCCCACTAGGTCAAACTGTAGTGGTGAATAAGATGTTTCGAAAAGTACCTCTAGAGATTCAAGGAGTAGTATTCTTTGCCGACTTAATGGAACTACCTTTTGGAGAATTCGATCTCATACTTGGCATGGACTGGCTAGTGGAGCATCGAGCTATATTGGATTGTGCAGCTAAGCGAATGGAGTTAAGGACGCCAGAGGATGAGGCGGTAATTATGATAGGAGAAAGAAGAAACTACTTGTCTAACGTAGTTTCTGCTCTAAAGGCTGATAAGATGGTTCGGAAAGGACGCAAGGCGTTCTTGGCCTTTGTTAGTGCGTTAGATGTAAAGGAGGAAGGTGTTAGTGGAGTTCGAACTGTAAGGGAGTTTGTGGATGTCTTTCTGGAGGAGTTACCTGGAATACCCCCGGATAGGGAGGTGGAGTTCGGAATTGACTTGCTACCTGGTACGGCTCCTGTGTCCATTGCTCCATACGGAATGGTACCCAAGGAGTTGGTTGAGCTCAAGGCTCAAATCCAAGAGTTGCTTAATCGTGGGTTTATCCGACCCAGTGTGTCTCCATGGGGAGCACCGGTCTTGTTCGTGAAGAAGAAGGACGGAACTATGCGTATATGCATAGACTATCGTCAGTTGAACAAGCTGACCATCAAGAACAAGTATCCCTTGCCAAGGATAGATGACTTGTTCGATCAGCTGAAGGGAGCAGCAGTATTCTCAAAGATCAATCTAAGGTCTGGATATCATCAGCTTAAGGTGAAGGAAGGGGATATCCATAAGACGGCTTTCCGGACAAGATATGGGCATTTTGAGTTCATAGTAATGCTGTTTGGGTTGACGAACGCCCCAGCTGCTTTCATGGATATGATGAACCGAGTTTTTCAACCATACTTGGATAGGTTCGTCGTGGTGTTTATCGATGACATCTTGGTGTACTCCAAATCTGAATAGGAACATGATGAGCATCTCCGAAGTGTGTTGGAAGTGTTAAGAGAGAAGAAGCTCTATGCCAAATTCAGCAAGTGTGAATTTTGGCTTAAGGAAGTTGCGTTCTTAGGACATGTGGTGTCTGCAGAAGGAATAAGGGTGGATCCTAGAAAGATTGAGGCAGTGTTGGATTGGGAACCACCTAAGTCGGTGGCTGAGGTTCGTAGTTTCTTGGGTCTGGCGGGCTACTACAGAAGGTTCGTGGAAGGATTCTCATCGATAGCCGCGCCTTTGACAAAGTTGTTGAGAAAGGAAGTGCCTTTTGTATGGACAGAAAAGCAACAAGAGAGCTTTGAGAAGCTCAAGAGGGTCTTGACTGAAGCTCCAGTTTTGATTCAGCCGGAGGCAGGGAAGGATTTTGTGATGTACTGTGACGCTTCTCATACCGGATTACGATGTGTTCTGATGCAAGACGGGAAAGTAGTCGCTTATGCGTCTCGACAATTAAGGCCACACGAGGTTAACTACCCGACTCATGATTTGGAATTGGCGGCAGTGGTCTGTGCTCTTAAGGTGTGGAGGCACTATCTTTATGGAGAAAGGTCGATAATCTACACCGACCACAAGAGTCTTAAGTATCTGTTGACTCAGAAGGAGTTGAATCTGAGACAACGGAGGTGGGTTGAATTACTGAAAGACTACGACTGTTCGATAGAGTATCATCCGGGCAAGGCGAATGTAGTGGCTGAAGCCCTAAGTCGGAAGGTTGTGTCGGATCTGAGGGCAATGTTTGCACATCTGAGTTTGTATGAGGATGAAAGTCTGCTGGCAGAGCTGCAAGTTAAGCCAACGTGGTTGAATGAAGTGAAAGAGGGACAGTTGGATGATAATGATCTAAGTGCTAAGCTACGGCAAGTGCAGAATGGAGAGTTAGAAGATTATGGTATTAGTGACGAGGGAGTATTGTGCTTCAAGGGTAAGGTCTGTATGCCTAAGGATCAGGAGTTAAGGCAGAGGATTCTTCAGGAATCGCATAGTAGCCCTTATGCTATGCATCCTGGAGGTAGTAAGTTGTACCGAGATCTAAGGGAACAGTTTTGGTGGCCTGGGCTTAAGAGGGAAGTTACAGAATTTGTCGGTAAGTGCTTAACGTGTCAGCAAGTTAAGGCTGAACACCAAGTTCCGTCAGGATTACTGCAACCGATAATGATTCCGCAGTGGAAGTGGGAGCGAATTACCATGGACTTCGTTAGTGGGTTTCCCCTTACGCCTACTAAGAAGGACTCGGTATGGGTGATAGTGGATCGGTTGACAAAGTCAGCGCATTTCATCCCAGTGCGATTCGACTATTCTTTACAGAAGTTGGCAAAGTTATATGTGGCAGAGATTGTAAGGTTACATGGAGTGCCGGTGTCAATCATTTTGGATAGGGATCCAAGGTTTACTTCTCGGTTTTGAAAAGTGCTACATCAAGCTTTAGGCACCAAGTTGGATTTCACTACGGCTTTTCATCCACAGTCAGACGGGCAATCTGAACGAGTAATCCAAGTGTTAGAGGATATGTTGAGAGGCTGTGTGATAGACTTCAGAGGAAGTTGGGAGGAATATTTGCCTTTAGCTGAGTTTGCCTATAACAACAGCTATCAGGCCAGTATTCGGATGGCACCGTATGAAGCACTGTATGGACGGAAATGTCGCACGCCTTCGTGTTGGACGGAATTAGGAGAATGTCGAGTTTTGGGTCCAGAGTTAGTGGCAGAATCCGAGGAAAAGGTTGAGATAATTCGGGCACGGTTGAAGGAAGCATCTGATAGGCAGAAGTCGTACGCGGATCTCAAGCGGAAGGAAATAGAATTTGATGTGGGAGATCAAGTGTTTCTTAAAGTATCGCCTTGGAAGAAGGTGATGAGGTTTGGTCGCAAAGGGAAGTTAAGTCCAAGGTTTATAGGACCTTATAAGGTTTTGGAGCAAATTGGACCAGTGGCATATCAGTTGGAGTTGCCACCGGAATTAAAGCAGATGCACGACGTATTCCATGTTTCCATGCTACGTCGTTATAGATCGGATCCATCTCATATAGTACCGGTTGAAGAGGTGGAGCTAAGGCCAGATTTGTCCTACGAGGAGGAGCCGATTCAGATTCTGGAACGAGATGTGAAAGTGTTACGGAGGAAGTCAGTTCCTCTAGTCAAAGTGTTATGGAGAAATCATGGATCGGAAGAAGCTTCGTGGGAGCCGGAAGAAGCAATGCGACAGCAATACCCTCAATTATTTCAGCCACGTAATTTCGAGGACGAAATTATTTTAAGGGGGGTAGAACTGTAATATCCCGAATTATGGCTTGTGCATTTATGCTTAATTATATGAAATAGCATGCTTAGGTATGTTGTGAATGAGTATTATGAATTGTGTGAACTTTAGAAAATAGGAGAGTGCCTTAGAAATTTTTAGATTTTAAATCTAAAAGAGGAAGCTAAGTAGGGTGGCCTTAAAAGAAAATATGGGGGAGATATATCACACAAATGGGCTTGGTAAAGTGGTTGTAAGGCGCCACTTAGGGCCTTAGTGTGTGACGCCATATGCTAGGGGGGAAAGGGCTTGTGTTCGAGCCACAAGGGGAGCAATAAGGGGAATTTTTATTTTTGCTGCAAGGAGCAAAGGCGCGCCACATAATAGCAGTTTAAGAAAATATGTAGGGGATTTATGACAAAAGTAGCAGCTTGGTAAAGTGGCTGCAAGGCGCCACTTAAAGCTCACACAAGTGACGCCACAAGCAGGTGCTAATGGGCCAGGGTTCGAGCTATAAGGGAAGCAAAATAAAAAGTTTTATTTTGCAGCAGAGAAGAGTAGTAATGGACGGTATTAGAAGACTTAGGAATGAGTTTAAGATGTGCTTAAATTCCTAGGAAATTTCGGCTAAAGCATAAGATAAATAATGATTTATTTTTAAATTATTTCTTTTTAGATGAAGAAGAGATAAATGTGGATTATTTTTATTATTTTAAATGAAGTGATAAGGAGAAAATCAAGGAATAGCTAGTGTTTGAATGCTAGCCAAATTTAGGAGGGGAAGTAAGTAAGGCATTCGGCCATACTAAGGGGGATTTGTGTCGAAAAATTCATTCTCTTCTCATCTTTTCTTTTGTGCCGAAATTCTCAAAGAAATCAGCTCGTGTCTTTTTTTTATTTTCTTCCTTTTTTCTATTCATCTCCATAGGCCGAATCTCATCAAACGTTTTTTCTTCTTCTTCTTCTTTCTCCAATTCAATCAAAAGACGAATCTCCCTAGTATTCTCCAAAGCCGAATCCCTCTGAGGTGTTAGGCAAGGTGCTGTCGAATTCTATAGAGAGGGTAAAGACCAAATGTCGTTTGATTTCCATTCTTTTCTTTTAGATTTGTCGAAATCTAGAACTAATCCCATCAATATTCTTGTTTGCCGAAATTTGGAAGGATCTCTCGGGATTTTCAGTGTGTCAACCATAAGGAGGATTATTCGGGATTTCAACATCCAAGGTAGGTTATGAGATATTCGGCCATAGGCCATTCTTATGTGACTTAAAGATTAGAATTAAATCTAACCTATGCCTATAGGTATTTTGACACCTTCATAACCAAGTAGCACTTTTCGGGATTCGCAAGGTAAGTGAATCTGATATTCGGCCAAGGCTATAAACAATGATTTAGATCTATACTTTACTTATTCAAAAGCCGAAACTAACCCAGTCAATTGATCTAGTGTTAGCCGATTGCAAGGAAGAAACTCACAAAGTTTCGGGATTTGTTTAGGGATCAAAACGACAGCAAGGTAAGGATTCGGGACTTGATTATTTAGCCGAATGGCCTTTAGCTAAAATACTATATGTTGGCCGAATGTAAGGGCTAGGGATCTAGGACGCTAGATCGGGATTTTCAGGATTTCAGTAAACTTGCTAAGTGAATCAGATGTGTACCCCACACTATCTCTTAATAGATGTATGGCAATATTTAGTATATATGTTATAATAATGTGAATATGGCTAAGGTACCATGCAATGGTACAAAGTACTCAGGTACGTCAATTTACTACTACTGTAGTTATCTCATTATGAATATATGATATGGCACATATGAGAACCGTGATAAGAATGTGAAATAAGGCATGATATTGCATGATATGTATGACATAGGCATATGGGTGATTATGAAAGGGGAAGTGAATGTGGTGGTTTTATACCACGATATCTGAATGTGGTGTCACATGACACGAAATATTTTATCTGGTGGCTATGCCATAATATTTATAAGGGCGATGAGCACGTCGACTGCAGCGACTGCCTTCGATGGTGTGTAGCGGATGGAGGGTTGACTTAGTAGTCCCCACGGTGTGCAGGTTGGTACGGGTGATGTGTAGCGGATGGTAACTAGGCTTGGATTCGGGAATGCATCATTAATTGTAAATTATGATATGTATGTGTATGATTTGATATGCCTGAATCATTAGGACTTAGTGTTGGATGTACACATTGAGTCTGTTTGACTCACCCCGTTGTGGGATATTTTTCAGGTGATGATCAGTGATAGACCGGGTCGGCAGAAGCTTAGTGGTGGCCATGCTCAGCAAGGAATTTATTTTATTTGGACATTTTATTTTATTTAAGCACTAATATTTATTTTGGGTTTGTTTTGATGTAATAAGGCCATAGTATGAACCATCTTATGCATGCACTTTAATTCCTTTATTACGATATGATTAATGTTAAACTAAAGCTAAAACCTTTCTATAAAAACTAAATCTTTAAATGTTTTGACACTTAAACTCAGTTGATTCTTAACGTAAAAGTAAAAACTTTAAAACAAAAATCGGCATGTCTTTTTAATATAAAAGCAAAATTGTAATCAATCCCTGATTTCAAAAATTAACTATGTTTTCAATATTAAACCCAAATCAACTTTTCTCCAAAATTACTCAAAGTTTTCCAAAGAACAAACGAATTTGAACTGTTTTTACTCGAAGAACATACCAGATCTGGTCGAGGCTCGTGGGCCGGGTTTGGGGTGTTTCAGATAATGTTTGTGTGTGTTATAGGAAAATTGTGTATCTACTTCTGTGGTTAAGTGTTCTGGTTTTGTGTATGAGGTCTTAGGTTTGATTTATATTCTGCTCAGGATAGAGTGCGCAGCAGGAGCATGGTGGTGTAGCTTGTGTTATACCACTGTTCTGTTAGTTGGAAATTTCAGGGGCAAATTTTTTTAAAAAGGGTTGAGTTGTAACACCCTGGTTTTTGGGGCTAAAAGTTTTGGGTTTTGTGGTGAGGGTCAAAGGCAAGGGTGTGCTATTGTGTTTAGTTGCGCGTTTAAGTGTCAGAATAGGCCTGTTGGTTTGGTGGTCTGTGATGTGTTAATTTTTCTTTGGGTTCTGGGTTCGAGTCCCTTTGTGTGCGTGTTGAGTGATATATTTTTATATATTGTATGTTGATAGTAAATTTTCCTTATGGTTAATAATAACTAATTAGTCCTATTTGTAAGTAATTATGATTAATATTATTATTTGTTTATTATTTTTATTTTTTATCTTTTGCACATTCTCATGTTCTTTGTCTTTTAGGGTTCTTTTTGCTCTTCTTCCTTCTTTCTTTCTGTTTGAAATTGGTGGTGTTGTGATTTTTGGGAAAGGGCTTCGTTTCTTTGTCGTCGAGTCGGCATCTGAACGTCTCAGATTACGAAGCAGGTGTAGGTTTCGAAACTTTTTATTTTAATTGTAATTTGTAAATTTGTTTTTGATAGAATATGATAAGTCTTGGTGTCTTTCAGAAATTGATTGTTGAAGTTCGATAGTACTGTTAAATGACATGGAAGTCCGCTTTAGTTGGTGTGCCTCTGAGTCTCGTTGACTGGGGGTCGATTTAGTGATCGAAGAAGCTAAATTTTCAGGCTATTTGTGGGTGTTTTCGAGGCCACACGGGCGTGTGTCAGATCACACGACCGTGTGAAATTAGAAATTAGGGTTTTTGGGCCGTTTTGGATGCCACACGGCCTGGCCATACGGCCTGGCCACACGACCGTGTGGCTGATTTGGAGTAATTAGTCGATTTTCACACGGCCATGTCCCCTGGGCACACGGGCGTGTGAGTTTGGGAATTAGGGTTTGAGCGGCCTGGTCATACGGTCGTGTGGCTAATTTAGGGATTTAGGGATCCCACACGGGTGTGTGTTTTGAACACACGGCCGTGTCTGGTGGGCACACGGACGTGTGAGACCCTCACAGGGCTGTGTCAGCCCTGTACTCAAGATTTAGTGCAAATGGACAGAGAGTTACACGGCCTGTTCCTACAGCCATGTCCATAGTCCACACGGGCGTGTGCCTCACTTCACATGGGCGTGTGCCTCAATCACACGGGCGTGTGCCCTTCTTCATACAAGCTTTCGACCTACCACACGGCCTAGGAAATTCCACACAACAAGAGCACACGGGCGTGTGGTCTTAGGACACCAAAATTTCAGTTTGTGTATGTTTTGATCTAAAAATGTATTTTTGTGTTTCAACCTTTGGCTATGCCTTTGAGAGGGTAATTAAGACTTTGATTTAGGCTGCGGCGTATGTGATATTGGTCACTGTTGTGTAAGCGTCTGATTCTGAATCTGGATTGTGGAGTCTGTTTGCATAACTGTTCTAACTGACTGTCTATGAATGTGTCACTGTTCTATGAAGTTGTGTGCATGCATACACTTGCATAATGTATTTTGGGTGGGATTGCGAAGAGAAAGGAGTCTGATTCTGATCTGAACTGGCAGTCGTACTGCAACATATTCGTACGGCGATTTATCGTACTGTACTGCATGTGAGTCAGCTTTGCTGTGTACTATTATCTGATCTGGCAGTTTACTAGAACACGTCTGTACAGCGGACTACCGCATTGCACCATACAGCATCTACGCTAGCCCTGCTGCGTATTATTATCTAAGTGGCTTAGTCCACATATGTAGCTTGCAGGGTTGGATGGGCCTTTCGAGGTCCTATTTGGTGTGATTGGTTGGATGAGCTTTAACAGCTCTTTTGGGGTGTGATCGGGGGACGGAGAGGTGTGTTGGCTGGATGGGTGGGTTTTTATTTGACTACATTTCATCCGCATATGTCTATGAGTTCTGACTATAAGATTAGTTGTTTGTAATTTATTTGTCTGTACAACATTTGTGCTGAGACTTTTATGTGAACTTGATGTGCTTTGATTGTTAAGTTCTGAAGGGACACTAGTTCCAGGTGTGCTTTCTGACTCTGTGAGTGTCTGAAAATCTGTTGCACTATTGATTGAAATCTGTAATTCTGTCTCTTGTTTTGTTTCGAACCCACACTGAGCTCGAGTAGCTCACCCCCTCTTATTGTATTCCTTTCAGGTATTTTTCTAAATTTTGACGCTAGGCTCAGTATGCAGAGGTCCCGGACAGTTTTACGAAAAGATAAATTATCAGTTTGTATTATCAGTTCTACTTTATTATTCGGTTTTTAAGTAGTAATTTTTTATAAAATTGTGGTACAAGCTTTGTTTCAAAATTTTATTCGTTCATTTAATTCCGAATTTGTATTAACTGTGATTTTACTAACTGAACTTAAACGATTAAATGTTCCGATTTGATTTGATAACCTGTTTTGCAAAAATTTCCTACGTTCACTTCGGTGATCAATGTAACATACGGGATTTAATCTAAACTTCTAGGCTGAGTTTAGGGTGTTACATGCTTACTTTGTTTATTTTACTGTGTTTTATAATGATTTCAAAGCTAGCTTAGATTCGGGGATTGTCGGAGACTTCGTCACACCATCCTACTATCTCTTTGGTACTTTTGAGCTTATGTTTTAGTTATATGGCGTGTATGGTTATGAGTTGATAATGATTTTGGTCATTTGAAATGGCTTGTAAATATTAAATATTTTGGTTTGCATATAGCCATGAGAGTTGGCTTATTTTGGTTGATGTGGTTATGTATATATCTATGTGCATATGGTTTGGTTACGTGATTAAAGATGAATATGTTTTGTTTGTTTATATTTGGCCATTAGGGGTACTAAATTGTTGAGAATTAGATTTGGTATGTTATGAGATTAAGCTAGATGATGCATATTTGGAAGCATATAATTAGTTGAATTGTATATGTGATTTTGGTATAAATGGTATTGTAACACCCCTAACCCGTATCCGTCGCCGGAATGGGTTAAGAGGCATTACCAGTCAAATTCGTATATAAATACAGAATAAAGCTAATTAAAAATCAAACAGGCTTTATTAATAATATCTCATAAACAATCTATGCTTCAAAATTAAATCATAATAGTATCATTTATTTAATTCACATATTCGCACCAACAACATATATCAAATCATATTACAAATGTTTTATAAAAATTAATAGTCGAACCATAGGACTTATAATCATGGTATTCGAATAATCAAATCATAAAAGTCTAGCCTATTATTCCTTCACATATAAAACATTAATTAACTATACAACACAACCAAATATGCTTTTTGTGCTATTATAACTTGCACATATCACTACAAAGCAAAAGCCATTTCTAAACACAAATACAAACCGTAACAAAACCAATATACCTTTTATCAAATCACAAGTACATGTGCATATAACCATACCAATTGGATCATTTTGAATACAAATTTTAACCAAGAATTCAACCAATTCACATGCTATTCATTAAACCCAAAATATACATGTACATAACCACTCATTTATTCACATACACATATTCGGTCAACCATTTAAAAATTATAAAAGCCAAACCTAAAACTTTCATTACTCACTTAACTATCATTACCCAAATTTGTATGTACTTAATTTATAAATTTTTAAGCCTATTTAATAGACATTTATATATATATATCATTTAAAAGATCAAAACATGCATATTTATCTACTACAAGTTTACACACCATTTTAGCCATATCCAAAAATTCATACAATTCATATCATTTTACAAATATAAAATCGAATATTAATACCACTTGCATGAGCAAATCGTATGTTTAATAAATACTCCACATTCCTGGTTTATTTCATAACAAATCTACAACCCAAAAATAACTTCATAATTTGTACAAGACTTAGCCATTAAATCATAAGCCAAAGTATGCCATTACCAAATCAAACCATATCGATTCACATTACAACATCATACATATCACTTCACATTTGTCTAAACCTAAATCCATAAACCAAATTATAGAATAAAACACACTTCCAAAACATAACTAGATTAAGACTGAATTTATACTTGATTTTCACTCCCTTATAATCGAACATACATATGCAAATTACTAGTTCCTTCCATAACAATTTGTCAATGTAAACACACTCTTACAAACCAAACTTAACTATCATTTCATCTAAGATATACTTAGCATTTCACCTATATACCATAACCGAACTCACTTAATACCAAATCACTTAACAACACTTTAACAAAGCATATCAAACAAGATTTACATATATTTACTTATAATTAACCCATAGCTGAATCACCAATACCAAAACCAAACATGTCACACATACCATATACATATATATATGTATAACACATAACCATGATTAACTAAGCTTGAATATTATTTCTAGCCATTTTTGCATGGCTTCAATAATTACAAATTCAAAACCAACCAAACTAATACTAGACTATACATGCCATAGATTCAATATTCAAACTTAGTAAATGCCGAAACAATCGATAGTGTGATAGGCTCCTCCGACACTCCCCGAGCTCATAACCCATATTCCAAAATCTATAAAACGAAGAGTAAACATACACACAGTAAGCTTTCGCAGCTTAGTAAGTCATAAGCAAACAATAATCATATGAACATTAACACTAAATCAATTAGCCAAGTCAATCCAAACCTTAATTAAATATACATATATCACACTCACAAGTCTATATGTTATCAAATATACATTAGCATTTAACATCATATAGCTCAATGCACAAATACTCATAAACATATATAATTATCACTTTTAAATATCACAACTATATCAATAGGCCAAATCACTTATATTATCACAAATACATCAATAGACCTAATCACTTATATGTTCAAATATGCTAACACATAATTCATTTCACATAACTTTAAATCAACAATTCATGTATACAATTTACCTTAATTTCATAACATAGTATGAATACATACCTGGACCTTTAAATTCGATTTCACATTCGGTCTTTACTTCACATTGCCCGTTGAATCGTTTGGAATTAAAAAGGATACGCGGATAATCGAAAAGCTCGTTCAATGCCAAAGTCCCAGATGTGGTCTTACATGTAATCACATATTGATGCCACTGTCCCAGACAGGGTTTTACACGAATCAGATACGATGCCAATATCCCAGACATGGTCTTACACGTAAACACAAGTCGATGCCAACGTCCCAGACGTGGTCTTACACGAAAACACATATCGAAATCCTATGTCATGACATATGTATCCTAACTATTCCTAGGGTTCATACGGGACTTTCGAACAACGTATCTCGATAGAATCGAACTCGTAACTTATCTTCCAAGCTTAATCACAATCGGCCAATGCACATATTTATTCTTAAAATTCAATTCAACACATAACAAATATATATTTTAAATTTAACAACATTTATATGCTTATAGACTTACCTCAGATGTTGTCGGACGGTATAATCGACTATTCGATTACTTTCGATTTCCCCCCGATCTAATTCCGTTTTCTTCCGTTCTTGATCTAAATAAATTCAAATTTAACTAATTTAACACACATTCATTCAATTTAATCCAAAAACACATAAATGGGCAAATTATGATTTTGCCCCTGACATTTTACACTTTTTGCAATTTAGTCCCTATTGCATAAAACACAAAATACACAAAATTTCACATCACCATAGCTAGGCCGAAAATCACCCATGCCCTTACAAGTCCATGCATTTCATTTATTTCACATTTTAGTCCCTCAAAAATTTATTTTCACAATTTAGTCCAAATTACTCAAATTCATCAAAAATTCCAAGACAAAACATGTTAATCTTTCACATATATTTAATATTTCATCATCAAACAACAAAAATCACAAGCTATCATCAATGGAAAAACACAAAATCATCATCAAATTCAAAAATTAGAGCATGGGTCTTGTAGTATTCAAAGCAACGATCTCAAAAACGTAAAAATCATCAAAAACCGAAACAAAAACATACCTTGATTGAGCTTAGTAATGGCCGAATGCTTCAAAACTCTTAAAATTTTTCTTTTCCTTAGTTTTGGTCATAAATAAAAGATGAACATGGCTTCTTTAATGTTTGTCTTTTAGTATAATAACTTTATAATATAAAATATATTATTATAACCTTTATGAATAATATATAAAAAAAACTATATAATATACACATAATGTTGTCCACTATATTTGTTAATGGCCTAATTCCCTATTAAGGACTTCACATTATAAAGACATTAGCAAGTTAGCACTTTACACATTAATTAGCCAATTTCACATTTTATGCGATTAAGTCCTTTTATTTAATCGGACACTCAAACAACGAAATTAAAACACGAAAATTTCACACAAGCAAATTCACACATAATAAATACTGTAAATAATTTTAAAATATTTTTCAGACTCGGATTATTGGTCCCAAAACCACTATTCCGATTAGGGTCAAAATCGAGTTGTTACAGGTATGGTCTATTTTGTGACTTGTGTGTATTGAGAAAGGTGGTATAGAATATGCATGAATTAGGCTTGAATTGGTTGGTTTAAATGCCAAATTATGCTATGTTCTGGTGCCAATTGAGTTGATGTAGGTGTGCAGAAGTATGGGAGGCAAAATGGCTTGGTAAATAGCCTATTTTTGTCCACATGAGCGTGTGTCTCAGCCGTGTGTGACACACTGTCATGTACACGACCGTGTGTCCCCTGGTGTTGAATTAGAAATCAAGTCAGTATACTCCACACAGCCTCACACACAAGCGTGTGACTTGGCCGTGTGGCATAAGTCAGTATACCCTATAGGATTGGCACGGCCTAGCACACGACCTAGCACACGGGCGTGTATGGCCATTTTTAGGGCACACGAGCTAGCCACACGAGTGTGTGTGTTGTCCGTGTGACCCAAGTCAGTGAGTTATACGGGGTCAGACACGGGTTAGGATACGGCCATGTACTCCCATTTCGAATGTCCACACGGGAGTGTCTTTGGCCATGTGAGACACACGGCCAGGCCACACGGGCGTTTGTCACCTGTTTCTAGTAAAATTTTTCTAAGTGTTCTAGAAGTTTACAAAGTTATTGGTTTAGTCCCGAACCACCCCGAATGCATGTTTTGGGCTTCGTAGGCTCGCATTAGGGACAATATGATTGGTTGTGAATGAATTGTATTTGAATTGACTAATTATATGAGAAATGTATGTTTAAATGTGTGATATATTCGGTAATGCTCCGTAACCCTATTCCGGTGTTGAATATAGGTGAGGAGTGTTACAATAACCTTAAAGATAGTGGCTTGATACATGCATTGGAGCCTTTTCCTATTTCTTCATTTTCTATTCGAGTTTTGTTCGTGTGTTCAAGATTTTCCTCACCGAAGATTTGTACTACAATTTTAAGGTTATATTTCATGATAACTACCACAATACATGAAAGTGGAACACTAAGGGAGTTGGCTTCCAACTTTGTCAAACTTGATCGGTTTGATGGTGGCAATTTCCGATGATGGCAGAAAAAGATGCACTTCTTGTCATCAACTTTGAAGATTGCCTACGTTCCGGATACTCCAAGACTTAAAGAGAATGAAAATGAATATGTTGCTGGAACTTGAGAAAGACAAAAATGGGACAATGCTGATTACATGTGTATGGACCACATATTGAATGGTTTATCTGATGGTTTGTTCGACACCTGCCAAACGAGGTCACCGCTAAAGCTTTATGGGACAAATTGGGGACAAGATACTTGATTGAAGATGCTACAAGTAAGAAATTTCTTGTTAGTCATTTCAATAATTATCAAATGGTTGATGGTTATTCTATTATGGAACAATTCTGTGATATTGAAAAAATGTTGAATCAATTTAAGCAATTTGATATGAAAATGGATGAAATGATTGTTGTATCCTCCATAATAGACAAACTTTCTCCATCTTGGAAAGACTTTAAAAGAAGTCTAAAACATAAGAAAGATGAAAAATCTCTTGAGGCTTTGGCAAATCATCTTCGTATTGAAGAAGAATATCGAAAGCAAGATCAGAACCTAAATTTTGAAAATGCCAAAGTGTATGTTACGGAGGAAGTACAGACTACTAAACCATTCAAGAGAAAGTTCAAACATACTGATAGAGTGCCTAAGTTCAAAAAGAAACAAAAGGACTCGTGCTATCATTGTGGTAAACTGAGACATTTCAAGAATGAATGCCAATTTTTTAAAGAAGAAATCATCTTCTAAGGTTGACAATAATGAAAAGTTCGTTGTAATGATATTTGAAATTAATATGGCACAAGATGATAATGCATGGTGGATTAATACCGGAGCAACCAAACATGTGTGTAAAGACAAAAGTATGTTCACAAAGTTCACACAATATGAAAATGACAATGTCTTGTACATGGGAAATTCTTCCACCACAACAATCAAAGGCAAAGGATCTGTTGAACTACAATCCACTTCTAGAAAGGTTTTAACCTTGAACGATGTACTTTATGTACCAAAAGTTAGGAAGAATTTAGTATCTGAAAGTTTGTTGAATAAGTTTGGTTTCAAACTTGTTTTTGAAGCAAATAAGTTTATTTTGTCTAACGGATGGATTTTTGTAGGGAAAGGATATATGTATGAGAGCATGTTTAAACTCAATATTATTCATAAGAATAAAAATATTCTTTCTGCTTGTGTGGTTGAATCTTCTTGTTTATGGCATTATAGATTAGGTCATTTAAATTATAGAAAATTGAATGACATGCATAAGTTAGATTTAATTCCTAATTTTAATAATAATATTGAAAAATGCAATACATGTATGTTGACTAAAATTACAAGAACTAGTGAATCTGTGGTCAAATTAGATGCGAATTTTTTAGACCCAAATCACCATTCGGCTGTTATTATTAATGAAAATAATGTCTCAAAATCGTTCAAAGGTAATAAGAAAAATATTTTGGTTAATACTAATAAATCTTTTTCTATTTCCAGAGGGTGTCGTTCTGATAATAAAGTTGGTAATAATCGTGGTGGAGTTTCTCTTAATCGCACGTTCAAGGAAAAGGGGGGTAGATTAAAAAACACTGGAATTTCTCGAATTCCTTTGACAAAAGATATAAGCTCCATGGCTAATCTCATCAATTCGCAAGTTGGGCTTGGAGCAGATGAAATTGGCGGTAATGCGGATGGACAGATTAGTGGCCTTGGATTCACATTTGAATAATATGGTGGTATTTTTAATTTTGTTATTTTTAATTTTTATTTAAATATGAATTTTACTGTTTTTCGCTAGAATTGTCAAGGTTGTGCTAGTTTGAAATTTCCTCGTGTTTTTTGGGAGTATAATAGGGAGCATAAGCCTGATTTGGTTGGCCTTTTAGAGACAAGGGTAAATGGTGTCAAAGTTGATTCTGTTATTGTTAAGCTCGGTTTTGATTTTTTGCATCGTGTGAAAGTTGTGGGTTTCTCAGGATAGGATGGAAAGATACTATTTCTATTGATATTTTGGGTAATCATTCCCAATTTATTTTACTCAGAATTTCTGGAAATTCTTATCAGCAACCGATTTTGGTCACTTTTGTATATGGTAGTCCTAATGGTAAAAAACAGAAGCAGTTATGAGAAGTTCTTAAATATACTATGCCGGTGGATGGGACTCCGTGGTTAGTAATTGGAGATTTTAACGCTATTCTTGTTTCTTGTAAAAAAAATAGGTGGTCGGTTTATTGGGAAAAGATGTACTCTCTTTAGTGAGTTCATGAATTCCATGGGGCTGCATGATTTGGGGTTTAGTGGTCTAAACTTTACTTGGAATAAAGGGGGAGATTTTGAGAGACTCGATAGAGTGGTTTGTAATGATGCTTGGATCCTTAAGTTTCCTTTATCAAAAGTCCTACATTTACAAAAGCTCAAATCGGATCATAGACCCTTTAAATTAACTCTTATGCCTGATGTTCAGCCTTCTTCAATGAGGCCTTTTCGTTTTTTGGCTGATTGGGTTAAGCATCTGGGGTTTTCGGGTTTTGTTAAAAAGAATTGGGAGTTTCTGGGGGATATGTCAACTACACATGTTACTTTCATTGATCAAGTGAAATTATGGAATAATGAACTATATGGTCACATTATGCATCGGAAGAATCTTTTGAAGAAAAAGCTAGATAACGTTCAAAAGGCGATTGATTGAAGAAGCTCGACTTTTTTAAATCAAGTTGAGTTAGAAACCCGAGAAGAGCTGGAGTCAGTGTTACATCATGAGGAGCTTTTATGGCGGCAGAAGGCTAGGTGAGACTGGTTAGTTTTTAGGGATCGTAACACAAGATTTTTCCACAGGTGAACTTTACAGAGAAGGAAGCATAATCATATTGTTGCCTTAAAAAATCAAACGGGGGAGTGGGTTATGGATGAGGTTGACTTGAAGCAGGAATCGGTTAATTTTTATAAGAATCTTTATGGCGAGCAATCAAGAAGAATTGGTAGTCTAGGGTGTGGCGCCTTCCCTTCTCTAGAGCAGGAAGCAATCCAATTCTATGCCAGTATCTAATGAGGAGATTAAGAAGGCCCTTTTTTATATGGCGCCTTTAAATACACCAGGCAGTGATGGATTACACGTTATTTTCTATCAGAGTTAGTGGGAGCTTGTTGGTCCTTCGATTTGTGAGTGGATTAAGCGGGTTTTCTCTGGTGAAACATTGATCCAGACCTTAATAATTGTCTTATTGTCGTTATACCTAAAGTGCAGCATCCGAAATGTTTCCCGCAGTTTCGCCCTTTCAGTCTTTGTTCTGTCTTATACAAGCTAGTGATGAAGGTTATTGCTAATAGATTTAAAGTGGTTTTTCTGAAGATCATTGCGCCCATAAATGATAACATTATCATTGCATAAAAAGTCATACATTCTATGAAGAGTAAGAAAAAGAATAAAAGATGGATGGCCATTAAAATTGATCCCGAGAAGGCCTATGATCGTGTTCGTTGGGATTTCATAGATGTTTCTCTATAAGCTACAGGTATTCCTAACTATCTTTGTAATGTCATTATGTCAGCTATTTCTGGTTCAACTATGCAAGTGCTTTGGAATTGAGTGCCATCCCAGAAATTCAAACCAGCAAGAGGAGTTCGTCAAGGATGTCTGCTTTCACCTTACCTTTTCATTTTGTGTATTAAGTGGCTAGGGCATGGTATCCATGCGGCCATGGCTGACGGTAGATGGTCACCTATCTAGCTGACTAGATCAGGTCCGTCCCTTTCTCATATTTTTGTCGCAGATGACTTGATTCTTTTTGGCCAGGCGGAGGAGCAGGCACAGGTTATCAAGGAAGTTTTAGATACTTTTTGTGGTGTTTAGGGTCATAATGTTAATTTGCAAAAGTCAAATATGTTTTTCACTAAAAGGGTGGATGAAGATATTCAAAGGCGTATTAGTAGATTTTTTGGGTTCCAGTTAGTGCAGAATCTTGGTTCGTATTTAGGGATTCCCCTCTTTTATGATAAGGTTACGAATAATACTTTGTGCTTTGTCGTTGATAAGGTGCGGAGTAAACTTTATAGTTGGGACGCTAGACAACTTTCTTTTGCAGGTAGAATTACTTTTGCTTAAGCGGTCTTGCTATCAATTTCGAGTACTTTATGCAATCGATGATAATCCTGAAAGGTTTGTGTGATGAGATCGAAGTTATGGTTAGACAATCCATTTGAGGATCCACTAGTGGTAATAAAAAAATTGTTTTGGTTAGTTTGGACTCGATATGCCAACCTAAATCGAATAGTGGTATTGGCATAAGGTCTTTACGTGATCATAATACTTCTTTCATGATGAAGTTGGGATTTAAATTAGTGATTGATTATTCTTCTTTATGGGTTAATGTGCTTCGGTCTAAGTATAGGGTTTAAGGTGGATTACCAGAATCTTTATCGAGAGGACGATGTTCTTTCTTGTGGAGATATTTATCGAAGATTTGGCCGCTCATACGTGAGAATCTGCTCTGGTCAGTTGGAGATGGGCGCAATATTAACTGTTGGAAGGATTCTTAGGTTCCTAATGTTGGGCCGTTGTACAAAAAGATAGCTTGTAATTCTAGCTTGGATATTGATTGTTCCCTCAGTGATATGGTCACGGAAAATGGGGATTGGAATTTAAATTTCTTCCACCTTTGGTTAATTGAAGATATCATTCATCATATTATAGATATTTTGCCACTTCAACCAAATTCTGGTATGGATAGAATTATTTAGGGGGGACTACGTCTGGCGCTTTCTCAATTACAAGTGCGTATAGGAAACTTCGGGAAGGTTCATGGAATGTGAAAGAGGATGTTTGGAAATTACTATGGAAATGTCAGGAACTACAAAGGGTTACAGTGTTCATTTGGCTTACTATTAATGAAACACCCCACACCCGGCCCACGAGCTTTGACCAGATTTGGTATGTTCCTCAAGTAAACCGGTTTCAAAATTCTTTTGTTACTTAGAGAAAAACTTGTGTGAAAAAAAAATATTGTTTTGGGTTGGGCTTAATTTGAAACCTATTTAATAAATTCTGGAAATCCAACTTAAATAAGGTGACAAAATAATTTTTGGGTTTATTATTTTAAAAGAAATAAATTTACTTATCTTTAATCAAACATAAACTGTATCATATTCAAATAAAAATAAACAGAAATAAAGAAAATCCAACTGGGCCTTATGGCCTTATTACCTCATTCAAACCCAAAATAAAGTTTTAAAGTACTAAAATTTCATAAAGTCCAAATTCCAAATAATTTCTTCAAGCGATGCATGGCCACCTTTAGCTCCTGCCGACCCGGTCCATTACTGCTCATCACCTGAAAAATAATTCCCCAACGGGGTGAGTCAACAGACTCAATGTGTACATAGTACTAATTTCCAACAAATCAGGCATACAAGTCATATCAATATCATGTTCATACAAAAATAAAGGATGATGCAACCCAAACCCAAACCTATTTGTCCATCCGCTACACACCACCCGTACCAACCTGTACACCGCGGGGACTACTAAGTCGACCCTCCATCCGCTACACACCATCGAAGGCAGTCGCTGCAGTCGACGTGCTCATCGCCCACTTATGTTGTGTCATTAGACACTGTATTCACTGGATGTAACCGAAGTTACCACTTTTCACTTTATGTGACCGTAGTCACCACTTTACGTTGGTGAGACCGTAGTCATCACCTTCACTTTCTTCCTCCACAAATATCCCGAATGCCCCAATTATTTCATAACATATTTCACATACTTAATTTTCATTCATGTTACTAATCACATGTTCAAAATATATCACATTCACAATCCTATCAAAAGTAGGAAACGTACCTGGGTACTCCTTACCACATTTGTGGTGCTTAGCCACATTCACATACTGTTACATATTTATATATTTAATGATTGCTATGCAATTTATTGAAAGTTAGTAAGAGTACACACCTGATTCGCTTATTGGATTCCTTGAAATCCCGAGGAGCGATCTTCCGATCTAGATCTTTAACTCCTTGTTTGCCGATTTGGATGATTGTAAATCAAATCCCAAAATTGCTAGTATCCCTTTTCCTTGGAATCGGCTAACATATACAAATTCCAAATCTGAAGAGGATTCCTTGCCCTATATGTCTTAGATCCTTGATCCTTGTATTCGACAGTTGAAGAAACCCTTTTGATGTTGTAGTTGATTGCTCCTTTACTTAGAATCAACAAAGATTCGACTTTGACAGTAGAAACAGAGAAGAAAATAGAAGAAGAAAAGATGGATTTTTCTTAAAGAAAAATACGGCAGAGAGGGGGAGAGAACTAGGAAAATTCGGCAGAGAGGAAGAGGGAGCAAATGTTGATGAGTAGCCCTCCTGTCCTCCTTTTATAGCCAAAGTTATCAGCCTAGGAGTCCTTTACTTGGCCACCACTCCTCTTTTTGATAATATTATCTCTTTTATTTAAAAGATAAAAGCCTTTAATCCATCAATTATCTCCTCAATTATCTCATTAAAAAATAATCCTTTATTTATCTCTTATTATTCACATATTTATGTGAATAAAACTCCTTTATTTCTCTCTTATTATTCACATATTTATGTGAATAAAACTCCTTTATTTATCTCTTATTATTCACATATTTATGTGAATAAAACTCCTTTATTTATCTCTTATTATTCACATATTTATGTGAATAAAACTCCTTTATTTCTCTCATATATCCAAGTTTCCCAAAATGTTCAAGTTTCCATTTTTGGATCATTTCCAAAAATGTTTAGGTTTCCAAAAATGTCTAAGTTTCCAAAAATGTCTAAGTTTCCAAAAATGTCTAAGTTTCCAAAAATATCTAAGTTTCCAAAAATGTCTAAGTTTCCAAAAATGTTCATTTCCATTTCCATTTCCATTTTCATTTCCATTTTCCTTTCCATTTTCATGCATTTCTAGATTTCCAAAAGTATCAAAAATTTATTCGTAGTACTTGAAACTTGTCATTTCGTACAATTAAACCGAAAATGCATAGGCCCTTTCCAGGATGTTACAGTTCTACCCTCCTTAAAAATAATTTCGTCCTCGAAATTACTTATTAACAGTCGTAAATCCTTCTCACCGCACTATGCTTACGCTGCGCACTCTGATCTTAATAGAACCATCATACTTTCTAGGCACAATTTCTAAGTTCACGTCCCCTAGAACTCATTTCTAACGTTGCGATTTAATCAGATTACAAAGTTTTATGCATTAACCATTGTTTCACTTATTACCCGCGAAGAAGTTTTATGAACAGAGTTTTTAGAAGTGGTTCTTTCGTATTCATACATACACACAGTCTTTTCATTCACACATTCATCCATCAAACAATTATGAACTTCCGTTCATTCAGAGAAACATTGTAGTTTTCATTGTTGTTGTTTTTCCACTACCCAGGGGTATTTTCGTAATTTTGTCCTACAGGGGTATTTTCGTAATTTTTCAGAAGAAAAAGTTCATTGATGATCTTGTCAAAAAGTATTTTGGAATTTTTAAATTCTCGGGGTATTTTGGAAAATTTTGAAATCCGGGGGTATTTCGGTAATTTTGGAGCTCGGGGGTATTTTGGTAATAAACCATGGTGAATTTGTAAATCTGAATAAATCAAGGGTATTTCAAAATTTGCAAAACTTGGGGGTTCTTTTTGAGAATTTGTTTTCCAAATCAATGATGTTGCAAAAATTTTGAAAATCAGGGTCATTTTGGTAATTTTGTAAGTTAGGGGCAATTTTGTAATTTTCCAAAATCAAGATAGTTTGATATTTTACAAATTAGGGTTTTTGAACATTTGATAAAGTAATGAAATTTTGTTAAAACTATGGGTGGTTTGGTCATTTTATAAACCAAGGGTATTTTTTTTTTATAGAAAAACAGCTAAGTCCCTTTCGGGTTTTATTCTTTGTGTTTAGCCTATGACCGAGCCCTCTTGGTCAGGGTGAACCAAAGCTATGCACCAGGCAGGATTCGAATGAAGAGGAGGTGAGTCACGCGGACTGCTTAAATACCAAGCTCTCACCGACCTTTCTAGACATGCGCACAGAGGTTGCCACACCCTAGCTTAATAACTTAGTCATAGGTTTGTTAAGTTCATTAAGTCTTATGAGTTTCAAGTGTTTGAGTAGTCTAATCCTAGGGTTCAAGTTCCTATCACACTATTCTACGTTCCATGCCTTTTCTACCCTTTTACAATTTATAATTCACATAATCACACAGATGGTTAAAGGTACTTACCTGGTGGACTGCGGGTCGGAGACTTAGGTGCCATGCCATAAAACCTGCTTATTTCAAAGAAATTCATTTGGGCTCGAATTGAAAACGTTTTGGGCCTGAGCCCACAGGCCGAGAGTTTTAAAACTGGGCTCTGATACCAACTGAAACACCCCACACCCGGCCCACGAGCTTTGACCAGATTTGGTATGTTCCTCAAGTAAACCGGTTTCAAAATTCTTTTGTTACTTAGAGAAAAACTTGTGTGAAAAAAAAATATTGTTTTGGGTTAGGCTTAATTTGAAACCTATTTAATAAATTCTGGAAATCCAACTTAAATAAGGTGACAAAATAATTTTTGGGTTTATTATTTTAAAAGAAATAAATTTACTTATCTTTAATCAAACATAAACTGTATCATATTCAAATAAAAATAAACAGAAATAAAGAAAATCCAACTGGGCCTTATGGCCTTATTACCTCATTCAACCCCAAAATAAAGTTTTAAAGTACTAAAATTTCATAAAGTCCAAATTCCAAATAATTTCTTCAAGCGATGCATGGCCACCTTTAGCTCCTGCCGACCCGGTCTATTACTGCTCATCACCTGAAAAATAATTCCCCAACGGGGTGAGTCAACAGACTCAATGTGTACATAGTACTAATTTCCAACAAATCAGGCATACAAGTCATATCAATATCATGTTCATACAAAAATAAAGGATGATGCAACCCAAACCCAAACCTATTTGTCCATCCGCTACACACCACCCGTACCAACCTGTACACCGCGGGGACTACTAAGTCGACCCTCCATCCGCTACACACCATCGAAGGCAGTCGCTGCAGTCGACGTGCTCATCGCCCACTTATGTTGTGTCATTAGACACTGTATTCACTGGATGTAACCGAAGTTACCACTTTTCACTTTATGTGACCGTAGTCACCACTTTACGTTGGTGAGACCGTAGTCATCACCTTCACTTTCTTCCTCCACAAATATCCCGAATGCCCCAATTATTTCATAACATATTTCACATACTTAATTTTCATTCATGTTACTAATCACATGTTCAAAATATATCACATTCACAATCCTATCAAAAGTAGGAAACGTACCTGGGTACTCCTTACCACATTTGTGGTGCTTAGCCACATTCACATACTGTTACATATTTATATATTTAATGATTGCCATGCAATTTATTGAAAGTTAGTAAGAGTACACACCTGATTCGCTTATTGGATTCCTTGAAATCCCGAGGAGCGATCTTCCGATCTAGATCTTTAACTCCTTGTTTGCCGATTTGGATGATTGTAAATCAAATCCCAAAATTGCTAGTATCCCTTTTCCTTGGAATCGGCTAACATATACAAATTCCAAATCTGAAGAGGATTCCTTGCCCTATATGTCTTAGATCCCTTGATCCTTGTATTCGACAGTTGAAGAAACCCTTTTGATGTTGTAGTTGATTGCTCCTTTACTTAGAATCAACAAAGATTCGGCTTTGACAGTAGAAACAGAGAAGAAAATAGAAGAAGAAAAGATGGATTTTTCTTAAAGAAAAATACGGCAGAGAGGGGGAGAGAACTAGGAAAATTCGGCAGAGAGGAAGAGGGAGCAAATGTTGATGAGTAGCCCTCCTGTCCTCCTTTTATAGCCAAAGTTATCAGCCTAGGAGTCCTTTACTTGGCCACCACTCCTCTTTTTGATAATATTATCTCTTTTATTTAAAAGATAAAAGCCTTTAATCCATCAATTATCTCCTCAATTATCTCATTAAAAAAATAATCCTTTATTTATCTCTTATTATTCACATATTTATGTGAATAAAACTCCTTTATTTCTCTCTTATTATTCACATATTTATGTGAATAAAACTCCTTTATTTATCTCTTATTATTCACATATTTATGTGAATAAAACTCCTTTATTTATCTCTTATTATTCACATATTTATGTGAATAAAACTCCTTTATTTATCTCTTATTATTCACATATTTATGTGAATAAAACTCCTTTATTTATCTCTTATTATTCACATATTTATGTGAATAAAACTCCTTTATTTCTCTCATATATCCAAGTTTCCCAAAATGTTCAAGTTTCCATTTTTGGATCATTTCCAAAAATGTTTAGGTTTCCAAAAATGTCTAAGTTTCCAAAAATGTCTAAGTTTCCAAAAATGTCTAAGTTTCCAAAAATGTCTAAGTTTCCAAAAATGTTCATTTCCATTTCCATTTCCATTTTCATTTCCATTTTCCTTTCCATTTTCATGCATTTCTAGATTTCCAAAAGTATCAAAAATTTATTCGTAGTACTTGAAACTTGTCATTTCGTACAATTAAACCGAAAATGCATAGGCCCTTTCCAGGATGTTACAGTTAAGCACCGTTTGCTCACAACTATTGAAAGAATACGAAGAGGATTGGGTTCAGATACTGCTTGTGGTACATGTGGCCATAATTATGAGAGTGTCCTTCATGTTTTATGGGATTGCACAACGGCAAGGGATATTTGGATGCAGTTAATCCCTCCAGGTAAACAATCTGTTTTTTTTTTGTAGGGTCTCTATACGAATGGATGGAGCTTAATTTATGAAATCAGCAAGCTGAAAATCTAGTGGGTAGAGTCAATTGGTCTTGTCTGTTCAAGATCATCATTTGGCGTATGTGGAAGAATCAGAACCTATGCATATTTCAAGGTCTTTCGTGGAGTACTGATGAGGTTATCAAAGCCTCTCTATGTTGGGCAAAACAGAAAGTTTCAGTGTCAGGTTCGCAAGGCACTAAATTTTCAAGATCAGATTTTGTTCTTGTTTCTTCGGATGGTTGGGTCTATTTGAACACGGATGATTCGGTTAAATATGTTGATATGTTTGACGTAGCTGGAGGGCTTCTGTGATATCATAATGGGACTTGGATTGTTGGCTTTACGAGATATTTGGGTAATTGTGAAGTTATTGATTCAGAATTATGGGGCATTCTTGATGGGTTTCAAATTGCTCTTGATCGCGGCTTTCAGAAATCAAACAGACAATCTTAAAGCTGTTTTAACCTCATTTATGAAGGAGTTCGTGAAGGTTCTAATTCTGCTTTAGTTACAAGAATAATTTTTCTTTTGAAGCTTCTGAGCCACTAGAATCTTCAACATATTCCCAGAGAAGAGAATAGAATTACAGACAGGATAGTCAAGCTTAATAGAGACAGGGAACTGGGGTTGCGGTTGGTTGATAAGAATTATATGATGAGTTTTCTTAATGTTTGATACTTGAGTTGTAATTTCTTTTTCGCCAAAAAAAAATTTACAAGAAACCCTTTTTCCTAAGGTTAAAAGGAAAACAAAATTGCTTGATTTGATACATAGTGATTTATGTGACATCCATAATACTCCTACATTAGGTGGAAAGAAATATTTTGTTACTTTTATTTATGATTGCTTTAAATATTGTTATGTATATTTATTGCATTCAAAGATGAAGCGCTTGATAAATTTAAAGTTTATAATTCTGAAGTTGAACTTCAGTGTGAACCATTTATCAAGTGCTTAAGATCGGATAGAGATGGAGAATACTATAACCCAAGTTATTTTGAATCCACTGGAATTTTCATCAAGTTTTATCCCCTTATACACCACAACAAAATGGTGTAGTTGAAAGGAAAAATAGAATCTTGACTGAAATGGTAAATTCAATGTTATCATATTCAGGTCTTGGACAAGGTTTTTTGGGAGAAACTTTTCTAACAACTTTTGATATATTGAATAGAGTTCCTAATGAGGAAACTAAAATAACCCCCTATGAACAATGGAAGAAAAGGAAACCAAACCTTAATTATTTGAAGGTTTGGGGCTGTAGAGCTATTGTTAAAGTTCCAACACATAAACGTAAAAAGTTAGGTAAAAGAGGAATTGAATGCATATTTATAGGATATGCATATAATATAGGTTCATAGTAATTGAACCAAATGATTCAATTTCAATTAATATTGTTATTGAATTAAGAGATGTTATTTTTGATGAAAGTAGATTTAATTCTATTTCAAGACAATTACAGCTACAACAATTAATTCATTCTTCAAATGAGAATGAGATTCCATTAGAACAAATTGATAATAATGATGAATCTTGTCAAGAATTAAGAAGAAGTAAGAGGATTAAAAAGGTCAAACATTTTGGACTAGATTTCATTATGTTTCTTGTAGAAGGAAAAGGTGAAAGTATATGCAATAAGATACCTTATTATTATAATACGAAATCTGATCCTATTACATTTGAAGAGGCAATGAAATCTCAAGACTCTACTTTTTGGAGAGAAGCATAAATGATGAGATGGATTCAATAATGGGAAATCAAACTTAGATCTTAGTTGATCTTCCACCGGGTTCCAAACCAATAGGTTGTAAATGGATCTTTAAAAGGAAAATAAAGGTCGATGGAACCATTGATAAATTTAAAGCAAGGTTGGTAGCCAAAGGTTTTACACAAAAACAATGTATTGATTACTTTGATACCTATACTCTAGTAGCAAGAATTGCTACAATTAGACTCTTAATATCACTTACCTCAATATATAATTTGGTTGTTCACCAAATGGATGTTAAAATTGCATTTTTAAATGGTGAATTGGAAGAGAAAGTGTACATGGAACAACCGAAAGGATTTGTTGTTCCAGGAAAGGAGCATAAAGTATGTAAGCTTGTTAAATCTCTATATGGACTTAAACAAGCACCAAAGCCCAAAAGTTTGACAAGGTTCTTTTAGCTAATGGATATAAAATAAATGAATCTGATAAGTGCATATATAGCAAATTTGAAAATAGAAAACACAAAGATTTGCTATGAAGGATATGACAATGATTTGCTTATATGTAGATGACATACTCATTTTTGGTACAGATTTGGAACAAATAAAAAACACAAAGAAATTCTTATCAAACAACTTTACTATGAAGGATATGGGTGTAGCAGATGTTATTCTTGGGATTAAAATAACCTGAGAGGAAAACACCATAGCTTTATCACAATCACATTACATTGAAAAGGTGCTTGAAAAGTTTGATCTTTTCAATTGTATACCAGCATCTACACCTATAGATCCTCAAATAAAACTAGTATCTAATGCTGGTAGGAAAATTAATCAATTGAAATGTGCAAGTCTAATTGGTTGTCTTATGTACATAATGACTTGTACAAGACCAGATATTGCATATGTTGTTGGAAACTTGAGTAGGTATACAAGTAATCCAAGTAGTTTGCATTGGCAAGCTTTGAATAGAGTACTTAGGTACTTAAAGAAAAACATTAACTATGGATTGTGTTATAATGGATATCCTCCAGTTTTGGAAGGGTATTTGGATGCTAGTTGGATTACAAGTTTGGAAGATCATGCATCTACTAGTGGATGAATCTTCATTCTTGGTGGAGGAGCCATTTATTGGGGTTCTAAGAAACAAACATGTATTACTGATTCCACCATGGTAGCAGAATTTATTGCATTAGCCACTGCATCTAAAGAAGCAAAATGATTGAGAAATTTGTTTTATGATGTACCTTTATGGCCTAAGCTAATTTCACCTATTTCTATCTATTGTGATAGTAAGGCTACTCTAGCAAAGGCATACAGACAAGTATATAATGGAAAGCCTAGACACCTTAGATTAAGACATAACTATGTCCGAAAATTAATCTCTGATGGAATTATCACTATTAATTATGTGAGGTCAAGTGAAAATTTAGCAGATCCTTTGATAAAAAGTCTTGCTAGAGATGCAGTAAAAAAAAACCTCAAAAGGGATAGGACTCAAGCTTATTAATTAAAGTCACCCATGATGGAAACTCGACTCAGCGCTTGGTATAACGTCAAGTCTTGAGTTCAAAGAGACAAAGTACATCATTAGTATGTGACTGTTGCACTATAAATAAATCCATCCTAAGGTTAAAGAGCTAGGTACCCGTAATGACAAGCGAAGGATGAGTAATGTACTATTAATGGACCCATAACATAAATATGTTGGAATGTTATAATTACAAGAACACTCTTGATGAGATCTACCTATGTGAGTGGAAGTGTAGCCGCTTTTAGGAGCTCAAGGGCTTGGCTCTGACAGCACGCATGAAAAGAGGATACAGACACATGGCCATAATAGTGTCCTTAGATACTATGCATTGACTGATGTTGAAATCATTGTGTGAGATGTGTTCGGTTAGTCAAATGGAATAGTTGGTTCAAAGCTTAGTCTATCATGCAATTTCGATTAACTTTAACATATTTTCACTGAGTGAAGGTTCAATCGTAAGACACCTTCATTTATGCAATTGATTTCCAAGAATATCAAAATCTAAAATATTTAGAAAATGGGGGGAGATGGCTGGAACATTTTCAAATATTTATAGTGTTCCAATAACTATAAATGAATGAGTGTAATTAATCAAAAGATAAATCTTTTGGTCATTGGTCAAAAGTTATATCATTTGATTTTTGAAAAAGAATTATAACCATTCAAACAATATTATTTGAATAGTTATAATATTAAATAAATAATTATATGTTTTTTAAATATATTATTATTCAGAAAGACACATGTTGAAAGATGTCTCTATAAAGAGATATGAAAATTCCTATAAATATGAATGAGATTTCATTTGGAAATCGCATGAACAAATTCTAAAGGTTCTTTCTATCATTCCTCATTTTCTAATATTATTAAATTGTTCTATAAAGAGTTACTGCAGAAATTCTTTGTAGAAATTGAGCTTCTTGTTATTCATTGCTCAATGTTTAATGGCCTATTCTCGTCAATGCAAAACGCAAATAGTCATTGGCTTCATTATATCCTCAATGTTAATTTGCTTGAAACTTTTTTGCACACCTAATATAGGTGGGGATGAATATAATCTTAAAGATAATGGCTTGATACACGCCTTGGAGCCTTGTCACATTTCTTCATTTCTTATCCGAATTCTGTTCGTGTGTTCAAGATTTTCCTCACCGGAGATTTGTACTACCAATTGGTACCAAATTGCCATTCCATGTTCAGTCATTTCTCACATTCAATTTTGGCCTTAAAATTCAAGTTCAACTCTTTCAAACTATGGTTTCCATACCACAAGTAATCCATTTGTTCATTGATATTCCATAGTCATTTTCATATGTTTAGCTTGTTTCAACATTGTTGACATTTTGCAAGCTGCCATCGAAGAAATTGACGAAGGAATTGAGCTTAGGAGATTTTTTCCATTGAGTCAAAATCTCTGGGTGGAAGTGAGACTTTTGAGAGAAAAAGAAGAAAAAGCAAGAAAATGAAAGAAGAAAATGGAAGCTTCCATAGTCGCTGTTGTTGGCTGGTGAAGGGGCAAATGAATGCTGATGGGGTTCTTTTCCCTTAAAAAGAAATACCAACAAATGGGCCAAATGCCCAAGCCCAACTATTCAAGTTTTTTTTTTTCTCAAATTGTGGCCTGATTCTTTAATTTAAGGTTCCATTAATCCAAAATAATTTTGAATATCAAATTTAAATATTATTCCCGGTCTCGAGAATTGATCAAATTATATTTTTATGGCAAAATTATTATTTTACCCATTTTTACTCTTTTTCATGATTTCTTCTCAAAATTTGAGATTTAGATCAATTCAAGTTCATAATTCACAATAAATATTTAATATAATTTCATGAGTGGTGAAAACTGTATTCCTACTATTTTCTCGAAAAAAAAATTTATAATTTAATCTTTATACTATTCATTTTTTCCAATTTAGCTCCGAATTTTATCTTACCAATTCATGTTCTAATCTATTTAATGTCAAATAATCCAAAATGGTTCTTACTTTCCATTTTTGGACAATTTTGCACACTAGTATTCGAGACTTTTTGCCATACTTTTACATTTACAACTCGTTTCTCATATTTCCTTCTCCAATATCAAATTCTTTTCATAAAATTTCTTATCTTCATAAATTTTCTTATCCAAGCCATTCCATAATTTTTTTCTCATAATTTTCTCAATATTCAAACCCGAAATTACACACGTCATATCAAAATTTTCAGAGTGCTACAACTTGACTTCAATAAAAATTAAATATTTTAAATTTATATTTGATTTTGTTCTATACTAACTGTCGAAACCATTTTAAAATCGAGTTTAGAAAAATGGGGATCGACTTTAAAAATAAAAATGGGAGTCGCCGCCAATCTTTTTTACTTAGGTGTGATTGGATCGCCTTGTAAAATGTTTCATTTAAAAAAGCATTCAATTTTGGTCCACAAAAAACAAGAAAACGGGTTCGGGAGTCGGTTACGTATGAGAAAGGGTTAGCACCCTCATAACGCCCAAAATTGGTACCTAATCGATAAAATCATGTCCAAATGTTGAAAATAAAGAAAGTTAGAAAATATGATCCTTTTATTAGAGAGAAAATTAGGACTTACTTATCACAAAGAAATAAAGTACTTTACCTAATAAGTTAAGGTGCAGTACCTCATGACTTTGAAATTAAGCTCGTCTTTATTTTAGAAAATTCCTACCTCGAGATTCAAAATGTCGAACCCAGTAAGTTAAGGCACAACACTTTGAATTCCCAAGAATAGATTTTTTATTTTGAAATTGATAAATCTCAAATTTCTTAAAAAAGCAGATACGTAATAACTAAAGTTTCACGAGAAAATCGAACCCAATAAGTTAGGGCAAGATTCTTCTCGAAATTCCCCAAATATCATGTATCATCATATTTTGAAAATCATTTGAAATAAATTTGTGTCGATTCAAAAGATGTTTTTATAAAGATTGATTTGAGTGAAACATAACATGAATATATTACAACATATATTTAATAGCAATTTTACAAAATTACAAATAAATAATAAAAGGATAATATAACATAAATATATAACGGACTATGTTAAACAATAATAAATGATCAAAAGAATATAAATAAACATGTAATATAGCAAATATTGAAATTTCACGAAATAACAAAATTAAATGAAAAATGGAATAACATATTTAAACATTAAAAAAAAGAATGTGGTGACTTTTAAAATGATTTAATATATATACATTAAAAGTAAAAAAAAAACTTATCATAAATATATACATAATTTAGTAATCTAATACATGTATAAATAACTACATATAATAAAAAAATAATTAATAAATAGTATGTAATAATTTTTATATAAAACACACATATATAATATATTAATCTATTATAACAATTTTTTTAAAAAAAGTATAAAAATGATATGGATAAATAAAAAAAAGTTATAAAAAATGCCTAAGTCAACCTTACTACCGCAATATGAAGATTCAATGAAATTTCTCCACCAAAATCTAACTTGAACGGAAGCAACTAAAAAAAAAACGAAGATGAGTGAAGAACAAAATAAGAACAAGCCACAGAAAATAAGAACGCAAGAGGGAGAGAAATTTGAGTGAATGCTCTCAAGAATTTTTATTGCTTTCCAAACTTTTTTGTGTCCTTTACAATGAAGGGAGAGGCCTCTATTTATAGTTAAGCCTCCCCAAATCCAACGGTACAGATCAATTACATCAACGGCTAAGATTAAAAGGTATCTACAAATTAAATCTCTAAGATTACAAAATCATATCTTTTAATATTACATACCATATCTTCTAAGATTGCATACCATAACTTATAGGATTGCATATCATATCTAAGATTTGCATATCATATCTAAGATTACATATCCTTGAAGACTGTACTTCCATATACGTCAAGCTTGTAGATAGACCTTCAATCTTTAAATGATATATTTTGGACTGCACTTGGACTTTATTTTATTATTTCGGGTTTATTATTTTTTGTATCCGCCCGGGCTAAATTGGGTTCCTACAGTTGCCCCTCTTTGCTCATTATTGTGAAACAAGAATAGAGCAAAGACTATAAAAGGACCAATTTTGCCCGGTCTTGGCGGAACCTTGGCTTCTTGGTCTTCTTCAAATGACTTCCAATCCGAACAGCATTGGATCTTCATCTTGATTTCAGTGAGTTTGATAACTTCAACTTCATGAAGGCAATATCCACTATCTTTTGATCTGTTCCACTGCAAACTCAGGGAGACCAGATCTGAAATTTTCAATCTGATCCCTACAAACTCAGGGATCACCAGACTGATATCTTCGATCTGCTTCCTGCAAACTCAGGAATCGTCAGTTCTGCTATTTTCAATCTGTTTCCTGTAAAGCTCAGGAAGGCAAGATCTGATGTCTTCGATCTGTTTCTGCAACTTCAGGATTGTCAGATCTGCTATCTTCGGTCTGTTCCACTGCAAACTCAGGGATGCCAGACTGGTGGTTAAATCTGTTCCACTACTGCTTAGGGAGACATGATTTGTCGTTTGATCTTGGTCCACTACTACTTAGGGTGACAAGATCTACAATCTTTGACCTCTTCCACTGCTAGTCAGGGAGATAGGGCCGGTGGCTTAAATCTGTTCTGCTACTGCTTAGGGAGACAAGATTTGCCGTTCGATCTTAGTTCCCTACTGCTTAGGGTGACAAGATCTACAATTTTTGACCTATTCCACTGCTGGTCAGGGAGATAGGACTGGTGGCTTAAATCTGTTCCTCTACTGCTTAGGGAGACAAGACTTGCCATTCGATCTTGGTTCCCTACTGCTTAGGGTGACAAGATCTACAATTTTTTTGACCTATTCCACTGCTGGTCAGGGAGATAGGACTGATGTCTTCGATCTATTTCCTGTAAACTCAGGAATTATCAGATCTGATATTTTCAATCTGATCCCTGTAAGCTTAGGGATCGCCAGATTGATGTCTTCGATCAGCTTCCTGCAAGCTCAGGATTTGCCAAATCTGCTATCTCTAATCTGCTCCACTACAAACTCAGGGATGTCAGACTGGAATCTTCAATCTTACTACATTGTCCTTTAGAGGACATAACCTGTAGAATGGATATATGCTTTTGTCTAATAATTAGAATGCCTTGATCGAAATGCATCAAATGCTCCTAATTAGACATGCTATGATATGTAAAATGATATGAGTATGGTTCCCGCTCAAGGTGTTATCACTCATTTATCCGTCAAGGTTTTATCTTCATCCCCCTTAAAGTATCATATTTTGCTCAATTATTTTGCCCCGTGGTAATTCTGAGTCCATTCCACTCGAACTTTGGGACATGAAGTTTGTGCCTCCTACTGTAATAATATTTGGCTTCTTCCATCCAATCTATTACCACTCAGAGGTATAGTACTTGTATCATTTTCCACCATTCCCATGAATGCAGGGTCTCTCGACAATAATCCCCTTTTGACTTTGTAATATCCAAAATTAGGGGCTGCGCATTGTAGCCAAATTTACGAGTCGATAGGCTTTAAGAATTATTTTGATGAGTTTTAGGGGTTATTAAAGCTCGGGGATAAAAAGGGGCTATTTTAGAAATTTTGAAAATTTGAGGGTTAAAAGTGGGAATTGGCTGAAGAGGCCTTAATAATAATTTTTGTGAATTTATGGACATGAAAGTCCGGGTAGCCAAGTGGCTTCCGTGTGCCACTTAAGATTCGGCACCAGAATAGGTCAGGGGTTCGAGTGGCATGGGGCGCATAGCATTTTATTTTTTTTCAAGTATGCGCTATATTAAGGTAGCCTTTAAAAGAAAATCGAGTTGGGTCTCATCCCAAAACAGCGCCTGGGAGAGATGGCAAAGACGCTTGCAGCATGGGAGGGGCCTCTCGAGGTCGAGTGTTCGAGTCCCAGGGATCGCGCTCAAAGCATTTTATTTTAGCGCTAAGCTTAGGAAACCCCCCTAAGTATAGTTTAAAAGAAACTCTGCGCAATTTATGGCATGAAATGCGTAGAAGCCGAAGTGGCTAGGACATGGGGGTTCCTTCTCCAGGTCTCAGGTTCGAGACCTGGGAACAACATGGGTACTTTTATCCTTTTTTTTGCTGCATGCAAAGTAGTTGCATGGCCCATGCTGCGCATGCAGTTTTTGGGAAAGGGCATGCACGCATGCTTGTTGGGTGTTCTGCCCTTTTATTGTTTTGTTTATTTTATTATCATTATTAAATTATTTCTCTACTAATGAAGCATGGGGTCTGTCATTTTATTATTTTATTAATAATGTGTTATTATTTTTTTATTAAAGGGTGTTATAACTTTTTTTTTGTTTATTTTATTAATGATGAATGGTGGAAGGATAATAATAATTATTATTTTTAGTATGCAAAGATGGTTTTGCTTTGGGGAAAGAAAACGTGCAGCATTGTAGCTGCAAAAGTATGGCAGTCCTTGGTCTTGGGAGCTTAGCTGTTTGAAAGCATGAGCAATTACCTTTCTATTTCTTTTTTATTTTATGAAATTATGGGAAGGGTGATGGAAGGGGGAATAAACAAAGAAAGTGATGTTTGAATTTTGGGAAAAGAGAAAAGCTTGGCCGGCCATGTCATAGCAAGCATGGCCAAAGCTTTTGATTTTGTTTTGGTTCTCTTTGCAATTGTGTTTGGCCGAAAATGGTGAAACCTTTAGGGGACTTTCATTCGGTTTTGAGAGTAAGGAAGGAGTGCCGTATTTCTTTGGCTATTTTCTTCTTTTTCATATTTTTTTTGGGATGCATGACCGTTGATGGATGCTTTGGATAGTTAATCGGCTTTGAGATAGCTTAACATGGCCAAGTTTCGATTTTTGGTTTCTCCCTTCTTGGCATTTGGTGCTTGGCCGACTGGTAAACTCTCTAAGGATCTTCATTCTGGCTTTGTGTTTGGGGAAAGCTAGGCCGAAACCCCTTGTTCTATTATCGTACCAGTTGCTTTGATCGAATTTGGGGGCCTCCAAAGGCTGGTATTTTGGTTCAAGAATGGAGTTAGTGTGTGCTAAATGTCCTCTTTCAAAACCCTTCTTTTTCATCGTTGTGTTTTGTCGAAACTTAGACCCCCTTTAGGCATTATTTTCTTTTCTACCACATCCTCTCCTTTCTTTTACCTTGGGTAAATCAAAGCTCTCTTAAGGTGTCCATTGCCGTATAATAACTCCACCTTGAGGAGCCATGGCCGAATCCTTGTTTTGAAGATGCTATCGACTACGTGTTTCTTTTGCATGTGTCAGCCTTAAGATGTATTAAGGGCACTCCCGAGATTTTGAACATTTAGGTAAGCACAAAGGAAGTTTCGGCCAAGGGCCATGTTTTTAATATTTTTGTTTTAGCCGATCCTAACATTACCTTAATAGGGATTTTGATAACTTTGGGAGCTAATCGACAAGAATAATGGTGTTTCGGAACCGAAATAAGCAAGGTAAGGAAGTATGTCCTTCGGCCATAGACTAAATTTGAGTTTTGTGATAACCGAATTTTTTGACCTTGACTTAAAGGATGGTCGAATATGTATAAGGCCATACTGATGTACCCTTTTGTGTGTGGATAGTGTTGAGGAGCATTAAAGGAGTATTTTGGGAGTTGAACTTCTCACGGGACTTTGTCGAGATATGTAAATGGTAAGCATCATATTAGGCCAAGGGCCATGATCTTGGTATTTTTGTGTGTTGGCCGTTCTAACAAGTTATTAAACAGGGTTTCGGTATCTACAAGAGCAAGCAAAAATTTTGGGACATGGAAAAGAAGCTAGGTAAATGACTTGTGGTATTCGGCCTAAGGCCCTGTTTTTGGTACAAAGTGTGACCGATTTCGGTTATGTGTTCTAGGAGCAAATCGATAGAAATAACAGAAGCTTTCGGGACTTTAGTGGATATTACAGTTGATAGATCAGGATCTCGCTAAAGTCAGGTGCGTAGTTATCGCACTGTTCTCTTGCTGGTTTATGTATGTTATTGTAAATATACATGTTGTGCATGTTAGCCGAAATAAGGGCTAAGATGTTGGATACCCAAGGTGGGTGATCGTTCGATCAGGTGTGTAAGCTCTTACACACTTTATTAGTATAAATTGTTGTATAATGATATTTTATCACTTATCACGTAGTATCCTTGCCTTGTGGGCATAAGCTTGGTTTTCGGGTAAGTCCCCTAATACTCGATCTATGATAAATGTTGGGTATGCCATCATATGCTGTAAAATGTTATGCTATATACAAATGCATGATATATGGGATCATGATACTTGTTATGTGAGCATGATGATGAGGGATAAATGAGTGGAGGGGGCAGTGATATTCGTGTCGACGGGCACCAGTGTTTTGGTAACACATTGTGACTACGGTCACCAGAGGTTTGGTACCTCCAGAGGTTTGGCACCTCATAGCGTCTCGTCCCTGTGGCTTAGTACCACCGTGGGTTGGCCCCACATTTGAGATACGGGATCGACGCCAGTGATTTGGTATCACACGATGGGTTGGCCCCATCATTTTATTGTGACTTCGAGTCACCAGTGGTTTGGCACCACCAGTGGTTTGGCACCACACGTATTGACGGATATTGTGACTTCGAGTCACCAGTGGTTTGGTACCACCAGTGGTTTGGTACCACACGGGGTAGAAAAAGGAGTATGGATGGCTAGGTTGGGTTTCATAATTGCATACTCACTTCATAATTACATATTCATGTGTATGGACTGTGTGAATATGGGTCAAGCCCATATGTGGGGACATGTGTTATAGTTATGCACTGAGTCTTGGTGACTCACCCCTTTCCCTATCTTTTCAGGTGAGTCGATCGCGGAGACGGAGCCGGAGAGGTCTCGAGGTAGCCATGCTTGTTCCTCGGTTTGAAGTTTTTATTTCGTACCAGTAAAGTTTACTATTTGCTAAATTCGATTGGGTTGTAATATGGCCGCTTATTATTTTATTACTATTCGTATGATTAAGTAGTTTTTACCTTATTTCTAACGAACTTATGAATCGATAAGCGAATCGGTAAAAACAACGTTTTCAAAATTAATACTCGTACGCGTTTTCAAAGACGTTACCATCAGGTAGCAAAATTTTACCAAGTTATCAATAACCCCGATACTTTTAAAAATCTAAATGATCAAATGGTTTCAAAGGAAAAGAAAAAGTTTTCAACCCCATCGTGTTTATCAAACCAAACTATCTTAGTTTTAGCAAACATTGTTTTACAAATTCAGCAATATTTTCAGATTTCCACTGTGAAAACAAAATTTTCAAAACGTTTCAAAAAGCCTTTTACTCCGTGACATACCAGATCCGGTCAAGGCTCGTGGGCCGGGTTTGGGGTGTTACAGACTTGACCTTGTTCGTCATTTGCCGATGTGGTATCACCAAAGAAATTGTTTTTATCCCATAAGAATCCGAAGAGATAATCATTTTTCAATGGTTCCAGCCCTTAGGCTTGGTGAGTTCTGAACAATAGTCATGTTTCAGATTCCTCATATTATTTAGAAGCTTCTAGAGTAATATGCGAAACTCCCTTTTATGAAAGTTATTAGTCCAATAATTATTATTTCAATATAAAATGCTTGAAAAAGGTCGCAAAAATGGATGAGAAAGAAATTAGTCAGGAGCATAGCTCAGAAAAAATAATTTAATCAAAGATAAAAGAAAATTGATTTGGTTGTATCTCCAAAAAGAATAAAGCAATCAAAGAATAGGAATTCAAAAATGGGTAAGCTAAAAGTTAGGTGCCCCAGATATCGCAGCCTGATCTTCTTTGTTCCAACTTCTTGAGGACCATTTTAAACTCAATATGTGTTTAGAGAATCCGGAGTACTTTGTCGATGCCCCAAGGCGTAACATACTTCCTCATTGCTAATTCAGACGTAGCAAGACTACTGTACGCCCCACTTCAAAATTTGAGCCGCCCTTTTCGGGTTTTTAGCTCAAAGCCCATTTGGTCTCAAAGCGCCCTTTGCGGGTTTTCGCTTTGGCCTCTCCTTTTTCTTTTTTTCTTTCTTTTTTTTTGCATTTTTTATTCTCTTTTTTTTGGATGAAATTTTTTTTTGGACTTAAGGCTCCTTTTACGGGTTTTCTCCTTGACCTTTTCCTTTTTCAGGTAAAATCCTTATTGACTGAACCTGAATTCGCCAGATTGGGTAAATCTTCGCTATCCATCTCGGTCAATATCAATGCTCTTCTAGAATAGGCCCTTCATAAGTCCTTCTCAGTTTGGCATATGCTTTCCTCTAAAATCATTTTGTAGAGGAAAAATCTTTTTTCAATTTCAGGTTTCTTCGTGGAATTCCCTAAGATGAACTTCTTTAACGTAAGTTCGCATCATCTGGCCGTGACAAATAGCTTTTAACCTTTTCTTCAATTAGGTTCAATTGGCAAAACACTTTAATTCCATAAACCAATGGGTAAGACGTTGCCCTCAGCAAAGGTTCTAGCCGACGTTCAATAAGACAGAAAGTAACGATAGCTTCTTATGCCGATCCTTACAAGTCTAAGTCATCTTTCATAATTTTTTTTGTTTTCTTTTTTTCTGTATTTTCTTTTGGCAGCTTTTGCTGTACAGTGATATGCTGCCGGATCTTTGAAAAAACTGTAAACTTTAACTTTGTACAGTTATGCGTGATCCTTTATGGCATTCTTTGCTGGTTTTTTTTTTTTTTTTGAATTTGGTGACTATCGACTTTGCAATATTGGCATATGAAGTAAAATTCACCTTCTTAGTGAAATAGACAACGACCATGACAGAGAAGCATTTGACAAGATTGGCCCCATAATATCCATGCCCCACATATGGAAAGTTTGTGAAGAACTGGAGTAAGCCTATGAATCTTGTCTCCTTAGATACGGCATAGCTGATACCATCCCTTTCTCTGTAAATAAGCAGTGCTCAATCCTCATATTTAGGGCGCGTCTTATTAACCCAGACATGTCCTGATATGATCGTGCGAAAAGATTTTTGATGTCTAGCATGATTTCTATGGTAAGCTGGGCTTCAATTTTCACCCCTTTTTAGGCTCGTAATATCCATTGACCCTATGTAAGGTGAGGTCTGTTTTCATCTTGTTAAACCATTCTTAACAAGTCAAAAGATATGCCACAATCTCTATTATCTTCAAAGTATTGAGATCCCCTAGACTCATATCTTGTTTAAAAAGGGAGTCAGTAACAATGTCGCTCATGACGTTGATATCTGGGTACCTAGGTACGAAGGTGAACAAATCCTAAAAATAAATGATTCTAAATATAATTATTTGGATGATATGGTCACAAATAAAGAATGAAAGAAAATTATAAAAGAATATACAATATTAGATGGAAAGAATAAAAGAATATTTGCTTAAAAAATACATTTCATTGAAATAAAAATTTAGGACACAAGCCTATTTCACAAAAGGCGTTCTTATTGCCTTTAGGCTTAAGGCAACAAGCATGTTTTGCACATTACTAAAGATCAGCTCTAAAAATACAGGGATCTCCTCCACAATCTCTTTATTCAAAATCTTCCAAGTATGTAAGGGCTTAGAAACTTTTATTCACCGATTTCGGATATGTCATTGGTGTTTTGATTCCCCGATTGTTAGGTTTCTGATGACTTCTTCAAGGAATCATAACTCTCCTGCCCCCTCCTTCAATTATCACTGCTCCATTCGACTCATCGAACTTTACAACCCCTATTTTAATAAGCCTTTCGACCAATTTCTTAAATGCCATGCAGTTATCGATTGAGTGACCTATTATTCCCACATGATACTCACATTGAACATTCAAATCATACCATTTGGGGTACGGGGGTTGTATTGGTTCCATGTAATGAGGAGCCACCACATGTTCATCAAATAGACTTTGATACAACTCCCTATATGTCATTGGAATTGGTGTAAACTGGAGTTGCTCATTGCTTTGCCTTGTGCCAGATTCTTTCCTTGATGAACCTTGATACCCAGTAGTCACTGTTTTTGACTGTTTAACAGCAATCGACTTTGAGCACCCCATGCTTGTATTATCCACTTCATCTTCTCTCTTCCTTGTGGCCATTCTTTTGTTACTTTCTTCCGCCTCGATCTTCCCACTTTTTATGGCATTCTCGATCATTTCTCCAGCCATAACTATATCCGCGAAGCTCTTAGTGGTGCTTCCTATCATATGGGTGATAAAAGGTGCCTTTAAAGTGTTGATAAACAGCATGGTGGTTTTCTTTTCCAAGAGAGGCGGTTGAACTTGCACGGCAACTTCCCTCCATCTTTGTGTGTATTGCCTGAAGCTCTCGTTTGATTTCTTTTCCATGTTTTGCAACATGATTCGGTCAGGCGTCATATCTGTGACATGATTATACTGCCTCATGAAAGCTTGGGTCAAGTCCCTCCAAGAGCTAATGTTAGCACGACTGAGTTGGTTGTACCACCTAGACGCTGCACCCATCAAACTATCCTGGAAACAATGAATCAGAAGTTGATCATTGTTCACATAGCCCGTCATACGTCTACAGAACATCGTGATGTGGGCTTCAGGGCAACTAGTCCCATTGTACTTTTCAAACTCTGGCATCTTGAATTTATGAGGAAGCACCAAATCTGGAACCAAACTCAAGTCTTTTGCGTTAATACCACGGAGATGATCAGCATTTTCCAACGCTTGGAACTTTTCTTTCAACCATCTACAACGGTCCTCCAACTTCCTTGAAGATTCAATTCTTATTTCTTCTCCCTCTGCTATGTCCAAATCAGGGATAACAGGATTGGCATGGTTATCTCCTGGGTTAGATCTCGAGCCCACTTGAAAGTTCATGGGTGGTCTAGGATCAGCTTGCCCCTGTTGAGGCCTAATCGTGATAGGTGGCCTTTGGGGATACTCCTCCGGTTGTACATGTGGTGGGGTGAAACCCCGAGGAAAATCCTCATTGTCTTCAGCATTGACTATGGGACCTTTTGCTTTGTCCATTATCCCACTCATCATTTGGGCCATTTGAGCCATCATGTTCTTTTGGGCCTCCAACATCTGGTCCCTCATCTCTTGTTGGAGTTTTGCCATTTGCTCTTGCATCTGGTCTTGCATTTCTCTCTGGAATTGTTCCATCCTTTGGTCCATTTTCCTTGACTTTGTTCTTGTACCGTAAGGGTGCTCCGTTTCCAGATTTTCTCTCTCTCCTTTAATTTAAACTAATTAGACTCTCTCTATAGATTTGAATGCATATGATGTTATGTAATGCAAATGTATGAATGCAAAGAAAAAGAGACGTTGATTCTGAATTCAGTCACATTGGAAAAACTTTTCTAGAAAACAAATTTCTTTACATAAAACGGATCGCATACACGGCCTTGTCTTCATAGTTCAAGTGAGAACATCAATCCCCTTCTTCGCAAATCTTGCAAACTTCTAATAGATGCCTCCTCTTGCTCCTTTTGCTTGATCTGGACCGTGACTCATGATCACTTGTTAGCCTCTTCAAGAAAGCCGAGATGTGGTAATTCTCAAATAGTCTTAGTCAACTTGAATCCTTGGGTGATAAGGTCTTGTATTCCTTTATGGGCTATTAGCCTTCTCTCGTTGCATTTACTTGGACTATATTTGGACGACCGTATTATAATCCACTTTATCAAAAAACCCGTTTTCTTATGACAAACTTTTCTATTTAGCAATTGAATTAGAAATCAACACCTCTTTTCTATGATATGAATGCAATGCAATCAAAACAAAAGAGAACACGTTAGCACAAGAAAAATAAATAACCTAGAACACCTATCAGGGTGACCACTAGGGTTTGACATAGTTCTACCTAAGGTAGGCCCTTAGGGTTCACTATATGTGGTTTAGTTCTAAAGTTGAGGTACCCAAACCAGCAGATTCCTCGATCCCCACCCATTATAGGCTCATATGGACCGAGTTCGGTTCAGGGGAATACATTTCTCTATGGCTGCACGGCGATGAAAATCTCACGAAGACATAGGTACGGATGTATTCCGAAAGCGGTTCACTATCTTGCACGGAGGTGAAAACCTCACGAAGGAGTAGCTTCTCACTCCCACTTAAGGGTGTGTCCACAACGGTCATGCAATGCTATGCAGAGATATTTTATTCAAACAAAATCGCATGCAAATAAAAAGGATCATAATTTTTAAACCAGATTTTTAAACTCAGACATAAGGGCATGAAATTATTGATTTTACGGCTTGACTCTCTTATTGGTCTCCAGTGGAGTCGCCAAGCTGTCGAAACCATTTTAAAATCGAGTTTAGAAAAATGAGGATCGACTTTAAAAATAAAAATGGGAGTCGCCACCAATCTTTTTTACTTAGGTGTGATTGGATCACCTTGTAAAATGTTTCATTTAAAAAAGCATTCAATTTTGGTCCACAAAAAACAAGAAAACGGGTTCGGGAGTCGGTTACGTATGAGAAAGGGTTAGCACCCTCATAACGCCCAAAATTGGTACCTAATCGATAAAATCATGTCCAAATGTTGAAAATAAAGAAAGTTAGAAAATATGATCCTTTTATTAGAGAGAAAATTAGGACTAACTTATCACAAAGAAATAAAGTACTTTACCTAATAAGTTAAGGTGTAGTACCTCATGACTTTGAAATTAAGCTCGTCTTTATTTTAGAAAATTCCTAGCTCGAGATTCAAAATGTCGAACCCAGTAAGTTAAGACACAACACTTTGAATTTCCAAGAATAGATTTTTTATTTTGAAATTGATAAATCTCAAATTTCTTAAAAAAAGCAAATACGTAATAACTAAAGTTTCACGAGAAAAATCGAACCCAATAAGTTAGGGCAAGATTCTTCTCGAAATTCCCCAAATATCACGTATCATCATATTTTGAAAATCATTTGAAATAAATTTGTGTCGATTCAAAAGATGTTTTTATAAAAGATTGATTTGAGTGAAACATAACATGAATATATTACAACATATATATTTAATAGCAATTTTACAAAATTACAAATAAATAATAAAAGGATAATATAACATAAATATATAACGGACTATGTTAAACAATAATAAATGATCAAAAGAATATAAATAAACATGTAATATAGCAAATATTGAAATTTTCACGAAATAACAAAATTAAATGAAAAATGGAATAACATATTTAAACATTAAAAAAAAGAATGTGGTGACTTTTAAAATGATTTAATATATATACATTAAAAGTAAAAAAAAAACTTATCATAAATATATACATAATTTAGTAATCTAATACATGTATAAATAACTACATATAATAAAAAAAATAATTAATAAATAGTATGTAATAATTTTTATATAAAACACACATATATAATATATTAATCTATTATAACAATTTTTTTAAAAAAAATAAAAAAAGTATAAAAATGATATGGATAAATAAAAAAAAGTTATAAAAATGCATAAGTCAACCTTACTACCGCAATATGAAGATTCAACGAAATTTCTCCACCAAAATCTAACTTGAACGGAAGCAACTAAAAAAAACGAAGATGAGTGAAGAACAAAATAAGAACAAGCCACAGAAAATAAGAACGCAAGAGGGAGAGAAATTTGAGTGAATGCTCTCAAGAATTTTTATTGCTTTCTAAACTTTTTTGTGTCCTTTACAATGAAGGGAGAGGCCTCTATTTATAGTTAAGCCTTCCCAAATCCAACGGTACAGATCAATTACATCAACGGCTAAGATTAAAAGGTATCTACAAATTAAATCTCTAAGATTACAAAATCATATCTTTTAATATTACATACCATATCTTCTAAGATTGCATATCATATCTAAGATTGCATACCATAACTTATAGGATTGCATATCATATCTAAGATTGCATATCATAACTTATAGGATTGCATATCATATCTAAGATTTGCATATCATATCTAAGATTACATATCCTTGAAGATTGTACTTCCATATACGTCAAGCTTGTAGATAGACCTTCAATCTTTAAATGATATATTTTGGACTATACTTGGACTTTATTTTATTATTTCGGGTTTATTATTTTTTGTATCGGCCCGGGCTAAATTGGGTTCCTACACTAACCTTAACACGAACTTTATTAAATTATTTTTATAAAAAATAATTAACTACCATTATTCAAAAGAGTTTAGAAAAGAAATTAATAAAAATATAAAATAAAAATTAAAGAAAATTTTAAAAATAAATTATCTCAAAGTTAATATATAATTAAATGCAAAATTTAAATATTTAACATTTATTTGCATTAAAAATATAAAAAAATATAAAAGAGAAATTCAAAACAAAATATAATTATCATTTATAACAGCTTTATAAAAAACAAATTACCTTAGCTTAATAACAAGGTTGAGGCCTTGGGAATTTAAGATCATAGGTGCAATACTCACTTTGTATAAACCATGTATGAGTTCTCAATCAATATTTATTTCATTTTATGTCCCACCAAATATGGGTATTATATAAATTTATTCAAGTCTATGTTTGGATATAGCTTTATAATACTTAATTATATTTATAATATTCAGATATATTCAGTGTAATTGCGTAACTTTAAAAAAAAAATTACATGAAAATACAATATGTTTAACATATAATTTGGAATATAATGCATTTTACAATTTAATTTAATAATAATTAGAATATGTTTAGATTACAAGACACTTATTCCTCAAGTTTTGAGTAAAATACACGTACACCTATGGTTTAAGAATACGGACCTACTCTGAAGGAAATCTCATTAACCCTCCTGATCTTTAATAATTATACCTTTTTATTATTTATTTATGTATTTTCTATTTATTTTATTCATTTTTTTATTTTTAATTAAAAATAATGAAAATTTAATTGCACATGCAATTGATATAAAACTAAATATATTACACTTCTTTCATAAAATACTATATTTGGCTTTAATTAAAATTGAGTATTTTTAATTTATATTCAATTCAGATGAATTTATTAAATTATTTTCATGGAAATTTAATTAGTTATTATTATCTAGAAGGTTTTAATGAAAATAAATCAATTAAAAAGAAAAAGTAAAAAAATAAGTTTATCTCAAAATTGATATATATATATATGTATATATATATATATGAAATATAATAAACTACAATTTAAATATCTAACATGTATTTGCATTACAAATATTAAAATTAAACAAAGTGCAAAAAAGAAAACAAAACAAATTACAATTATCATTTATACTACAATTATCATTTATACTATATATATATATATATATATATATATATATATAAAAACTTACAACCAATGATGTATTAGCTTAATGACAAGGTTAAGGCTCTAAGAACTTTAAGATCTTAGGTTTGATATTCACTTTATGTAAATTGTTGACACATTTGAAGGCAAAGAAAAATTTTGTGGTTGTTTTTGTGGTTGAAACAGTGGCCACAATTTAAGGCATTATTTTATTGTCGTACTTGTCTATTTTCAAAGTTGGCAAATATTAGAATAAAAGTATTGAGTTATCTATTTTGAAGATATTTAGACGAGTTAGAGCCTCAAACATGAAGATCAATTGAGTTAAAACTGATGAGTTGAAAATTGGTTACTTGCGGATCAAATTTGGTTATTTGCGGAAAAAGTAAAGTCACCTTTTAGGTTTGAAGGCATTGGATGACACTGAGACTCTTATGAAATTATTATCCTATGTTGATTTTTAGCTTTACTTTATAGAAAAGTGATTAGACTATGACTCTTTTGTAAGTAAAACTTAAGTAGTATATAAACTTAAGTTTTATCTAGGTTAAAAATACCGAGAGATTGAGAAAGAACAATTTTTTTCAAGTTAGAAACGTTTTATGTGTGCATTGTTTCTGTAAGCAATCAAGAGAGTCTCTTGCATTGCAAAAACTAAGCTTTCAAGGGGGAAGTTTTGTGGGAGAGTAATCTAGTCTTTGTACAATGGTGAGGTCGTTAAATTGGTGAGAGTTAGATCGATGTTAGGACTTAAATCATTAGTTGTACTGTGAGAATGAAAGTGGATAATTGCTTTGGGCAAGGTCCCTTCAAATATAGACTAAGGTTGAACTATATAAACAATATCAATGATCATCTTTCCATTTATGCACTTTTGATTTCATGGTTGAAATTGTGGTCATAATTCCAAGCACCATTTTAGGCACAATTTATGTTCGCACAACAAGTACCCCATTATTTTTACAATTGGTATCAAAGCCTCTAACTAAACATAAATAGCGATTATCTTTGTTGATATACTTACTTGCAATGAAAGGATCTTCTCATGCCCTCTATGCTCGATGAAGCAAATTATGTATATTGAAAGCTATGATGAAAGCATTCAACAAATGAACGAGTTTGGAGGGGTGTTTTAACTAGATGGGCTCATCCCTTCATAGAAATTGAAGGAGTAAATGTTGGATCCGGTGCCCTAAGTGTAGTACTTTCATCTAAGTATACTTGTAATTTTTTTGAAAAAAATGGTTAATAAAATTATTCATGAATTACATTAATACTTTGTACATTGTCTAATGTTTAATTCTAAGTGGTATTACGTGGTCAGATCGTAATACGAAAGACAGCTTATTTTAGTTGACGAACCTAAACATGTCCTTAGTCTAATCAAAAATAAGCAAACCGATTGAAAAACTAATATGTCGTCTATCAAGTTTAACTAAGGATTTGCCTTGTCTTGGGCATCACAGCGGATAACTCCCAGAAGATAGAAGCATAGATGTGATTGACTAGACTAACAATACATCGGATTAGACCTAAGAAGAATAGATCCTGAATCTGTTTATGGATTTATTCACTTATGACATTTTAAGTGTAACACACCTTAATCCTGAGTGGATGGTGAACTATGTAAGCATGACTCGTATACTTTGATGTAAGTAAAATTCTAAGTTCAAATAAATAAGGAACGAAAAGTTGGTATGTTGGGTATACGACTTCTACAGTATGTAGCGTCATTCACAACAATGGAGTTCATACCACAAGACATGGGTAAATGATATCCCCTCGTTGGCATTACATGGTTAATGAAAAGTAAACGTAACCAACAGGTCGTTCATCTTTATGATGAATGAATTGACTAGTATTTGATAGTAATTGACTTCTCATAAAATGAGAGTAATGATTACCATGAGATAAAATAGGATCACATTGGGAGAATAAATTTATCCCAATGAGATTAAGGATATCATATGAGGGTACTACACTTATGACAAGGTAATTGGATGAGCACTAATTGAGTTACTTTCATAATGGTATGTTGTTAGGGAGAGCTCAGTCATGGTAATTGTAACACCCCTTACCCGTGTTCGACGTCGGAACAGGGTACGAGGCATTACCGAAACAAAACACATACAGTCGTACTAAACCGAGACATAAAATTTACATTCAAATTTAAAAATTTTTAAATTTTCATCACACACTCATTCAACCTAGTCATGCATCTCATAAATTACATCATCATAAACACATATAACTTGATCAATAATAGCTAACATCAATGGCCTTATACAAAATGAGCTATCAAATAACATAGGCCATCATTTTAGGCCAAATCAATTATGACACATAACAAAACAACCAAGTCCTCTATACATGCCATAATTCAAAATATTAATTTCAAAATACCAAAAGAGTGTTGATAGTGTGGAAGGATCACCGACAATCTCCGAATCCCGAGCTAGCTTGGTGACACTATAAAACAAGGGAAAAGAGAAGAGAGTAAGCATATAGCTTAGTAAGTAAGTATGTAAATAATAAAAAATTTATTAACATGACTTTAACAATCCTCGTAATATGTTCTCAAGATAATGCAATCATAATTACACATAGTTCCACCATTTACTAATATTTATCTTAAGTTGTCTACTTGAGTCACAGTCACTAAATTATTTTTATCTCGAGCTACAGAACTCCAAATTAAGATACATTAATTTTCCCTGAAACTAGACTCAAATATCTTCTTACAATAAAATTTTCAGAATTTTTGGTTTAGCCAATAAGTACAGTTTATTCTTTAAAGTATCCCATGTTCTGTTATCTGACCGTTTCGACCTTTCTTCACTAAAAAATAATTATCTCATTTTACAGAACTCGAATGATGTTACCGTTTGTTTCTCTTGAAAATAGACTCATTAAGAAATTCAAGGATATAAATTTTATTCCATGATTATTTTTGTAAAAGTTTTAATGAATTTCCAAAGTCAGAACAGGGGATTCCGAAATCATTCTGACTCTATCTCACCAAAATTCAAATATCTCAGAATATAAAATTAGTTTGTTTCTTTTATGAGAAAATAGACTCAATAATCTTTAATTTCATATCTTATTCAAATTCTAATTCAATTTCCACCATTTTTGGTGATTTTTGAAAGACACATAACCGCTGCTGTCCAAAACTGTTTTATTTCTAAATTTCACTCTTTCATGTTTTCTATATAGGAACTTTCATTGTAACACTTACTCTATATCAATCTTACCAAAGTTCGATCACATATCGAGCACATTGCTCATAAGTTTATGCACATATACCTACACTTACTCATCACATAATCACAGTCATTTACACTTAGTCATTTCTCGTTGAACACATCGGAATATTGCACATAGTGCCACGCTTGTAGCCAAAGCTACTTCACATCACTTATCACACATAGGCTCGTTCTCGAGCTAATCACATTCGCGGGTCTGCTCACACAAGCTGTTGGTCATACGTAGCTACTCAGTACTGCTCACACAAGCTTTCAGGTATCCGCAACACATGCAGGATTACCCAGCCACTGGTAGAACTTATAAGACCAGCACCCGTTTCACATAATCACAATTTCGGGTCTGCTCACACAAGCTGCCGGTCAATACGTAACTATTCAGTGCTGCTCACAGAAGCTGTCGAGTATCCGTAACACATGTCGGATAACTCAGCCACCGGTAGAACGTACGGACCAGCACTCGGATCACTTATTTCACTTAGATTTCACATAGGTTTCTAGTGAACATGTCACTCGTATCCATTTTTATTCCTAAAGTTCAACCGGGAAATTTCTCACTTGTCGATATTTTGTCAATTACATCAAATATTCAGCCACAATTCATACCATTTATCAAAATATGAAAAGTAAGTAAAAAAAATGCATTATTTATATACAAACTTACCTCGGTGCAAAATATGACGAATTTGCAATTTAGTCCACAACCTTTTCTTTTCCCCGATCAAGGTCAATTCCTCGTCTTTCTTGATCTATAATAACACATTTAACTCATTTAATACTCACATTATTCAATTTAGTCTAAAAATCACACTATGGAAAAATTACATTTTTGCCCCTAAAGTTTCACATATTTACAATTTTTCCCCAATACTCGAAGATTAAACTTCAGACCTTATTCTTACGTTTTATAACATGCTGATCATTTTTATCTTCTATGGCAACATCAAATTCTTACTCTAACATACACTTATGAACATTAGGTATTTTTACCGATTATGTCGTTTTACTAGTTTTCACTTAAAATCGCTTAGCAAAAGTTCTTTAACATAATTTCAAGCTTCATATTCTACCATAAAACATCAAAATACATGCATGTCATCCATGGGTAAATTTTTAAACACAAACCCTAGCTCAAAATAATGGTAGAAATAGGTAAATCTTGTTACGAGGATTTCAAAAACGTAAAAATCATTAAAAACGGGGCTAGAACGGACTTACAATCGAGCTTGGAAGCTTGAAAAACCCTAGCTATGTCTTCCTTATGTGAATTTCGGCCAAGAGGTTGAAGATGAGCAAAAATTGGCTTTTAATTTTGTTTTTAATTCATTTTAATCACCAAATGACTAAAATGCCCTTAACTTAAAAATATTCTATTTCACCTATTTAATGTCCATTTTTGTCCAACAAGTTAACCAATGGTCTAGTTACCTTTTAAGGACCTCCAATTAAAATTTCATAGCAATTAGATACCTCTAGCTTCTAGAACTCAAGTTTTGCACTTTTTACAATTTAGTCCTTTTGACTAAATTGAGTGCTCAAACATCAAAATTTTCGAACGAAATTTTCACAAAATCATTTCGTAAAATTGTAGATCATAAAAATATAAGAATATTAATTTTTTTCCTCATCAGATTTGTGGTCCCGAAACCACTATTCCGACTAGGCCCAAAATCAGGCTGTTAAAGTAATATAGTAAAATGATTTCGTGACTAAATGAGTTTATAATTAAAGACGAAAAGCTAAAACTTAATTATACATAATTTGAGCCCTAATCGCATATGTCCAATCGGTCCCTCCACTAGCTCGTTGAAATCAGAAATGTATTACATGTTGAATCAAATGAACATAAATGAATATAAATGGTAAAAATGGAAAAATAAGGAACTTTTGGAAAGGAATGTGGTTTTTTCCAAAATGAAATGAAAATGATCTGGAAATGAATTTATGGTTTCAAACTAAATGAAGTTAGAAAACAGAAATAAATCATTTGTTCATAGTGATTCCATTAAATATAGAAATATTAAATATATCTTTTCTCATAGATTCTTTTACAGTAAAGTAGTCATGATTTTAACGGAATTAGAATTGGGTTCAGAAAATTATTTAATAGGAAAATTAATGAGATGTTTATTTTGGGAAATAAAGAAACAAATATCGGGTTGGATCAAATTATAAAGTACTGGTTCAAAGTCTAAGAAGTACCTGTAGTTGGACCCAATATGGGAGAGGCCCAAAAGCCCCTCATGTTTAAGAGATGGATAACAAACCCTAGTTTGTTTAACTAGGGTTGCCGCCCCACATACTCCTAGTCTAACTAGGAGTACATTTTTCTATTGAAATAGAATTCTACAATTCAACAAGGGTTTTACTTATTCTCCCTATAAATAGATGACACCGATATGGCTAAATATACAAATTCAAAATATTGTTACTCTGCCCGAAAATAGTGAGAGTTTATTCTCTAAGTATTAAATCTATTTTCCAGAATAACAATTCTACCGGTTTCTATTGAGAAGAGATTTTGCTTTCACACTGAAAGCAAAAAACAAAAAAACTATTTCTAGTTTTGTGTTTGATTCAAACCATTCGAGCTCACACTCGAAGTAGTTCGTGGTACGAGAAAAGTGGAGAAGGTCGTTCAGTTGAAAGCCAAAAACGACAAGCATCGGTCTAACCAAAAACACATGTGTGATTTTGATAAAGAGTTTATTGCTATAAATATAACAAATCGGCTCGATTTTCAAAAATTTTATTTTTCTTGGTGCAAAAAAACCGTTTTCGAACCAAATTTTTTTCAACAAAAAAAACTCTCAAGGCTAAGGCAACTTGGACTACTAAAGAAGAAAATATTGCTAATGCCAACTCCAAATGTAACATCCTAGATTAAGGGTTATGCGGTTAGTGCATAATCCATGTAAGAGAAGGCTTAGTATGTAGTTGGGAGTGTTTTAAGGGTTTTGAGAATCCAACGATGTAGGAGGAAGTTTTGGAAAAATATTAGAATTTTAAGTCTAAAGGAGAAGCTAGGTGAAGGAGGCCTTAAGGAAAATTTTAGGCGCTTTTGGACATGAAATTGGGCTTGGAAGAGTGGCTACAAGGCGCCACTTAAAGCCTTTGGGAATGACGCCACAAGCTTGGTGCAGGTCTTGAGTTCGAGTCGCGTGGGAAGCAAAATTTTTGAGGATTTTGTTTTATTTGTTTTAAATATTAAGATAGTGGATGGATGTGGGTTATTTAATTTATTTTGAATAAGTGTGTATTATTTTATTTTAAGTGGGTAGATAATTGAGGATTTTGTTTTATTTGTTTTAAATATTAAGATAGTGGATGGATGTGGGTTATTTAATTTATTTTGAATAAGTGGGGATTTATTTTATTTATTTTAAGTGGGTAGATAATTGGGGATTTTGTTTTATTTGTTTTAAATATTGAGATAGTGGATGAATGGGGGTTATTTAAATTATTTTGAATAAGTGGGGATTTATTTTATTTAGTATAGATAGAAGATAATGGTGACTTTAGTTTATTTAATTTTAAATGGGAAGATAATGGATAATGTGATAGATTATTTTTTTAAAGGTTGGGTTTATTTAATTTTATTTTGAAAGAGAGGTATGGAGAGAATATAGGGGTATAAATAGGAGGGATCATTGTTTTGGGTATTCTTTTCTTCCTATTACCAATCTTTCTTCCTCTAGACGTCATAGCCGAATGCCCCTAAGTTTCTCCCATTCTTCCTTTCTTCAACTACATACCTACTCCTCTTGATAGCCGAATATGCAGTTACCCTTTTTAAAAGCTTAGCCGAACCTTGTGGAGAGCATTAAAGACGAAATTTTGATCACTTTGAACCTATTTGCTTCTTGGCCGAATCTACTTCTTTGTCTCAAGCTTCTTCCTTTTTATTGTTAGCCGAATCTTCAAGTGGTATTATTCTCCTACACCTGTCGCTAGTTTGAGAAGCCGAAAGTGTCTTGGGTGGTAAGTATTTCTCCTTTAGAAGTCGGTTTTGGATTCTTTTCTTAAAAAGGTGCCGAATCAAGGGATGGCCTTGGTTTCTAAGGGATGGCCGAATGTTCTTATTGCCATAATAAGTATTTCTTTTATGTAGCAACGTGAAGGAGCCTTAAGGGAGTCTCTTGGATTCGATTCAGCAAGGTAAGCCTATATGTACTAGTCGGCCATAAGTTTTATTGGTTATTAAGTTAGCCGATTCTAACATTTGCTAGATGGGGATTTCGACAACTTCAGGAACAAGCCGACATTTCGGGATCTAGTTAGCAAGGTAAGTGATCTAGGACTTTCGATCAAAGGCTATATCTTGGGTTTAAATGTGACCGATTTTTATTATGGTTATTTAGGGGGCAAGTCGACAGAAGTAGGGCAAGTATTCGGGATTGAGTAGACTGTGCCAAAAAGGTGCGTAGTTATCGCACTGTCTCTTGAATGTTTAAATGTGTTATTATATGTATATGATGTGCATGGTAGCCGAATTAATGGCTAAAAGGGTGGATACCCATGGTGGGTAAGCGATTAAACAGGTCAGTACTTTATGACAATAAGTTTCCTATGGTATACGTATGAAATTGTGATAGCACGTGATGTATGCTTATTTTAATGATATTGTGGCATGACATATCTATGCATGGGATTTGGGATGAACAAAGAAGGAAAGGGTGTACATTATGTACGTGGTCTAAGATAGCCTTGTGCTACATTAGCGCTTGATGATAGCTATGTGCTTCATCAAGGGAGGTGTTGGCTAGGTGCCCATCTCGGCGGTTGATAGCTGTGTGCATCACCGTAGACTGATTGATATGTGGGATCACTTATGTGATCGGTGGCTTTGCCACGGCCTTGAGTAGCAGGTTTGCCAAGGTAAGATATGTGGGATCACTTGGTTGATCGGTGGATTAGCCACGGCCTTGGGCAGCGGGTCTGCCAAGGTAGGTGTGATGGATGGACATTAGGTTGGGATGGGCTTCATAATTGCATACTTTTATATGTATGGACTGTGTGGATATGGGCCAAGCCCATATGTGGAGACATGTGAAATAGCTATGCACTGAGTCTGTTTGACTCACCCAATAATTACCAACATTGCAGGTGATGCATAAGCTTGGACCGGGTTGGAGTGGACACGAGGTGGCCCATGCAGAAGACATTTCATCTATTTTATTCAGTTTATTATTAAGTATTTTTGTTTAAATCATTTATTGTAATAAGGCCCATTTAAAGTATTTGGGAATTTTATTTATGTTAAGGAGGATTGACATTTACATTATTATTTGGGAATGTTTTTATGTTTTAATTTTAACACCTCATACCATAAGAATTTTATATTAAAGTTTTTAATTCGGAATATTTTATAACAACTTAATTTTAATGGGCTTTTAAATACACAATGTTTTTCTAAAGACAATAAATTTATATGTTTTTCCTTCAAGTCAAAAAAATACTTTTCAAACGTTTTCCGCAATGGCATTTCAAATTCAGTCGTAGTGAATGGGCCGGGTTTGGGGTGTTACACCAAAGCACTTTATTCTATTTTTTGAAGGGTAGATTCACAAGAGTTCAGAAGGATTTCTAAGTGTACTGAAGCTAAGGAGGCTTAGGAAATTCTAAAGACAGCTAATGAAGAAACCAATACAGTTAAACAATCCAAGATTCAGATGCTGACAACCAAATTTGTGACTTTGAGGATGCAGGAATTAGAGACCATTGGAGAATTCTATTGTAACACCCCTCACCCAGTTCGATCTACTGACCTGAGCTATAGGATGTTACAACAGTTAACGAAGCAAATTACATACAATTCCAGCTTTAAACATTCAATTAAACAATAAAAAAATAGTTCATAATCCATGTATAATTGACGACACTGGGTGTTCAAATGATGTCACAAGTGATTTTATGTGTTTGATGAATGTTAGAAAAGTTGTAGCATGTTCTGTAGGACTTCTTGATGGCCAAACAGTGGTGGCTACCCAAGAAGGAATGGTTAAATTGATAGGAAAAATTCACTTAAAACATGTTATTTATGTTCCTAAATTAAACTGCAATTTAATTTCGATTTCACAGTTGAATGATGATATGAACTATTTTATCCAATTTTCTACTAATATATGTACAATTCAAGACCTTCATTCGAGAGAGTTGATTGGAGTGGGTGAGAGACGAGATGGACTTTACTACTTCCGACAAGTATCGACGGTCAAAGCAATTTCGATTGAAGCTTAAAACATTAGGTCACCCTTCTGAGAAAGTAGTGAATTTACTTTCCTATGTTAGTAACTCTAGAGATAATTTAAATAAAGCATGCAAAATTTTTCATCATGCTAAGCAAACTAGAAATAGCTTTCCAATTAGTGAACATAAAGTCACTCATATTTTTGAGTTAGTTTATTGTGATTTATGGGTTTTTTATGTCACTTCTTCATCTTATGGATCTTATTATTTTTGACATTGGTTGATGATTTCTTCCGTGCTCTTTGGGTATATCTATTGGTTAATGAGAAGGAGGTTTTTAAGATTTTCATGTCATTTATTACTATAATTGATCTTCAATTTTATCAACAGATAAATTTTTTTAGAAGTGATAATAGGACGAACTTTAATTGTCTCCAGGATTATTTTCTTACAAACGACATTAATTTTCAGACATCTTGTGTTGGTACTTCTCAACAAAATAGGAGAGTCAAGATAAAACATCCGCATATTTTAAGGGTGATAAGTTTGCTAGCTAGAGTCGAAAGTGTGTTTTTGTTGGGTATCCGTTTGGCAAAAAGGGTTGGTATTTATATGATATGGATTCTAATAAGTTTTTTTTATGTCTCGTGATGTGAAATTTTTTGAGGATATTTTTCTATATTTGGACGAGAATGTTGCAACCATTGAGCTCAACAATGTTGCTCTACCATATGGGAGTAGACACAATTTTTGATACATAGTTTGGTGATTCAGAGGTGTTGCAGCCCGCAATAGTTCCTTTGCTTGTCACTCCGTAGCCTGTGAGTTCGCCACTTGTGGTGTATTCTTCTTCCTCCGATGACACCGTGGTACAGAGGGCTTTGGGTAATGATGAGCTCGAATTGAGATGAAGGTATAGGGAGAAGTTTCTCTCAGTAAAGCTTCGGGATTTTCTCACTCATACAGTCATAAAGAAAAGTTCATCTCTCGCCTCACCTGCTTTAGAGCCTTCCTTAGGTACTCCATTTCCTTCGCATTATGTTGATTGTGACAAATTTACTATGAAACACCGAAATTTTCTTGTAACTATTACTGTAAGGATCGAGCCACTGTCTTTTAAAGAGGATGTGAAGGATGCAGGATGGCATAATGCTATGCAAAAGCAAATTTGTGCTTTGGAGGATAATGGCACTTGGTCTATGGAGATACTTCCTCCGAAAAAGAAAGCTTTGGGTAGTAAGTGGGTGTACAAAATTAAATATAACTCTGATGGAAGTATTGAGAGACTTAAAGCTTGTCTTTTCATTTTTTGGTAGCTCGTCTTTTCATTTTTTGGTAATCACCAAGTAGGCGGTATTGACTATAATGAAACTTTTGCTCATGTGGCGAAAATGGTGATTGTTCGTGCTTTCTTAGCTATTGTAGCTTCAAAAAATTGGGAGTTACATCAGATAGATGTACATAATTATTTTATGCATGGTGATCTTGATGAAGAGGTTTTCATGAAGCTTCCTCTATGTAACGACCCGATAGTCGGGGGTGTCAGAAAACGTATTTCTGGGACTCCGTTTTCGTAAAGTAGACTCGTAATTATTTAATTAAATATTTACGAAGTTAGTTGGGTAGCTAACTAATTTTTGGATTAGTGAATTTTGTGAAATTAAGAGTTATTAAGGTACATAGACTAAATCGCGTAAGGGTTAAAAGTTGAATTATAAATTGAAATAAACTAAATGGGCTAAAGTAGCAATTGTGCCACTTAATTAATATGTGTGCATATGTGGTCGGCCATGAGCTAAATAAAATGCATGTATGCATGTGTTTAAAATAAATATATATGTTATATATGTATATTAACTTTAATGTATATATATAATAATAATTAAAATGAATATATAATAAAAGAAAGAAAAAGAAATGAAAGTGGAGGCACGCAAATTAAACAAAAGAAAGAAAGAAAAATGAGAAGAGAACGCACGGCACTAGGGGTTTGGAAGTTCAAGCTTAAATTAGTTAGTGCAATTTAGTCCCTACACTTGTAATTTTTATATTTTTGAAATCCCGGTACTTAGGGCTACCCGACCCATATGGTAATTTTTAGTATTGTTCAAGATTTTAGATGTTGATATTGTTGAATAGTTTAAGTATTATGGATTAAATAGATATATTTTTAAGTTAGAAATGGAAAATGACTAAATTGTGGAATTAATTGTTGATTTTGAACAATAGGGACTAAATTGTGAAAACTTTGAAATTAAGGGGTCGATTAGAAAAGAGGAAGCTAAATGTGGTCTAGAGTGAAATTAGTATAAAAATATGAAGTTAATTGTGAAGGTTAAAATTAGTCTCAATTTAGGGACTAAATTGAAGAATAAGAAAAATATAGTGTGAAAATTAAAATTTAATGAGAAGTTGAAATGTGTAATATTAATATGATTTAATTGTTTTATTCCGTAGCTAACGTCGTACCAGAATCCTCGAGTAAAAAGGGAAGGGATAAAATTGACGTCAAATAGCTCGAAATTCACGATTTGTGTTTCTATAATCTGAATTAAATAGTAGATTATTGCATATATAATTGTTTGCATATGGTAAGCATTTAAGGTGAGTACTTTGTTACTTTGGGATTAAATTAAATTCATAATTGAAATGAAATGGATTGATTTTGTATATTATGAAATATATTGATTATGAATATATGTGTATTGAGAAAAATGTGATTATTATCAAAGTGAATATATGCTTATATGTGATGATATACATTCATGAAATTGAGACATTGGTTGTATTGAAAAGTGAAATGAATCCCTATTAACTGTATCGGGCTGAGTCAAATATAGATAGGAAGAGTTCAGGGATTACTTCGACCTCGAGTCAATGAGGCGCTAGGTGCCAATTTGCTTTGGTTTAACCAATGAGACACTGGGTGTCAATTTACATAGCGTTGGGCGCAGTTATTACTTCGAATTTATCCGATGAGGCACTAGGTGCCAAACTGGTGTGTTGGTTGGATCCGTGTATCCGTCCGAGTCCGTGTTGCCTTAATAGGGGAAAGTAAAATAATAATTTATGTGATTGATATTGAAATGGCAAATATAAGATGATAAAATATTGAAATGGAAAATATGAGAAGAAATAATTATGAAATGAGAAATGAGTTATGAAATGATGAATTGATATGTGAAACTTGAATGAATTCAAGTATTGATCAAAGATATGAATCATGCCATTGCATGAGATGATGTATGATCGCTGTAAAATCAGAGTTTTAAATATTTATAAAAGAATGATCAAACCTGGAGACTAACTCTGACAACGATATTAAGGCAAGTGTACCTATCGAACAGTAGTATAGCTTAGGCAAGACCGGTTATCGAACCCAAAGGAACTAAAAGTATTAATACTCACCTTCTTCTTATCATTTAGTCTTAAAGTTAGAGTGAAGATTACTTTTTTAAACTAAATCGATGACAGCTAAACTAAGGACACAAAGACAAGAAGACGAATTGGGAAATAACTTTGAGGGAAAACTCAGTTGATTACGACGATACCCTCAGGAAGAATCCACCTAGACTTCACTTATTAATTAACCCTAAATTATATGATTTCTTTTACTTAGCTTGATCCGTAAGACTCCCTAACCTATATTAAACCCTCTCTCGAGGCCAATAACGTCTAACCCTAGGTTAATTAGTGGAACTCTCATTCGCTTATAATAACCCCCTAGGATAGCAGTAAATCAATCAATGGACTCCTATATTAGGTTTCACCCTAATCCGGCAAAATTTCGTAACCCTATCTCTAGGCGCCCAATCAACTCCGCTTAATTATGTTAGATCTTCTCTTAGGCAGGGTCTATTCCTCCTCCACCTAAGCACATTAGATTTGGATTAAGCGACATAATTAAGAACAAACTAAGTAATTCATCATATAATTTAAAAATCAAATAATAAATTCCATCTAGGTTTCATCCCCTTCGGGTATCTAAGGGGTTTAGTTCATAATGAATAAACAAAACATCGCAAGAGAAAAGATAAAACAAAACATAGGAACAAATCCTAAAACCCCCTGAGAGAATTCCGCCGTCTTGAGTATAATTCTGGCTTCTTGGGATGGATCAACTGGCTATCCTCTCGTTATTTCCTAACTCTGACCTTCTCGGCTTGGCTCCTTGGCCTCGCTTTCGCCCCCTTCAACAAGTGATACTTGGGGGATATATATAGGCTCTTGGAACTAAAATTGCTCTTTCCAGCATCAGAGGCACGGCCATGTCACACGCCCGTGTGAATCGAGACTTGACCGTACTCGGATTTCTCTTGAGGCACGGCCGTGTGTGACTGAGTTGAGGCTGTGCTCTAGGTGGTCGTCAAGGCACGGCCGTGTGTATTTTGGGCCAGGCCGTGTCGATTTTGTGTTAAGGCCCATTTACTCCGTTTTAGGCCCGTTTTGTGTTCTTTTCATCCTTAGGTGCTTTCCTGGGTATAAGACATGAAAAGAAATGATTAAAAGCACCTTTTTATATAAAACAAGGGATAAATCATCCAAAAGCATACTAAATGTGGGTCTAAAATATGTTACTTTTACGGTTTATCAATGTATTCAAATGTTAAATGAAATGCCATTGATATATACTTATATATTTGAACATGTAAATTCTTAGTAGATGTGAATAAGGAATGAGCAAAAATTATACTATTGAATTGAAACACAAGAACATAGCTTACTTGTTGCATTTTGCATTTTAAATACTTATATCAAGTTTATGTTATTCGGATTATAGAAATACCACTAAGTTTTACTCAGAGTGGATTTTGTTTTCTGTGCGCAGGCTAGGTACTGTTTGAATTATTGCCGACTCAACATCAAACACAAATCCCGAGTCAATTGTGGTGATATTTCATTTTGTAATGGCATGTACCCAGGGAGTCTTTTGTTGATATTGTTTATAAGATGTTGTTAACTTAGTTGCTAGTGAAATGATGGTTAAATGTGTGTATGGTTGTGGTTGAAGCTATGTTGGTATGTTAGCCTAGTTTATATTTTTGTATGTGATAGCTTAAAGTTTGGTAACTTAGCATAATGATTGGTATGTGCTTAGCTTCATATTTGGTAAGTTTAGAAGTTGAAAGTTAGTTCAAATATGGTAAATGTGATACGAATGAAGGTCTTGAATGTTTGATGTGATGTTGATGTATTTGAACATATAAAATGTGGTACCAATGAGGGTACATTGGTTAGGCATATTAGGTGATGAATTTGGTGTATTTTGGACATGTTTAATCGTGTTTTAAATAGGTTAAATGATTGATAATTGAGTTGCTTAGTGCCCAAGTAAGTAGGAAATGGTAAACTTGAGTTTTAATGTACTTTTGGGTGCACACGGTCTGGCCACACGGGTGTGTGTCACATATGGGCATGTGACCCAAGTCAGAGAGTCACACGGCCTGGCCGCATGGGTGTGTAACCCCTAGAACCAAAATTTTTATAATTATTTCCTAAGCTTCCAAAATTGTTTCAAATTAGTCCCTGCCTATTTTTAAACTACTTTTAGGGTCTCGTAGACTCGTAATAGGGGCTATAAGAGTAACTTTTACTCTGAATTGGGGTGGATTAGCAAACCTAAATTAAGTGCATTCCATTAACATCATCAAAGATAAATTAAAAAGATAATTGTAGACAAGTGGAAGACTAAGTTTAGCAATGTATAAATAGTGATAAGAGTGTAGACAGTGGAAGACCAAGTTTAGCATTGCATTGCATGAATCATTATTCGATTGTATAATATTCTATTATGATATGATTTGATTGTTTGTGACCTGACCCTGTATATTCTATTGTTAATGGCTAGTATATATGTGTGTGTAATTATGACTGATTAATTGTATGACGTCTTAGTAATGCCCGTGACCCTAATCTAATGATGGAGAGGGGTTAGGGGTGTCACACTCTATGTTTTGCCCCTGATAAGCTTGGACTAGTTTGTCGTTAACGCAAGTCTTTGTATGGGTTGAAACAGGCTCATCGATGCTGATTTGCTAAACTGGTTACTGCATTGAAAGGGTATGAGTTTCTTCAATCATATTCTGATTATTCTCTCTTTACATGCACTAAGGGATCTGTACACATTAATGTACTTGTTTATGTTGATGATTTGATTATTTTTGGGATTAATTCCGCTTCTTTGAAAACTTTTAAAGGGTATCCCAGTTCTTACTTCAATACGAATGATCTTGGTGTTTTAAAATATTTTTTAGGGATAGAGGTAGCTCATAGTTCTTTAGGTATATTTATTTGTCCAAGGAAATACACACTTGATATTATTTCAGAGACAAGTTTTTTGGGAGCAAAGCCTGCAGGATCCCCAATAGAGCAAAATCGTAGATTGGCGCATGCTACAAGGACGGTTTTGACTAAAGATAGTTAATGGGTCGTTTGATCTATTTGGCATTGACCAGACCTGATTTAGCATACTCGGTTCATGTTTTATCGTAATTTAAGCATGAGCCGAGGTAGGAGCATTGAGATGCGACTCTGTGGGTTGTCCAGTACTTGAAAAGCTCTCCTGGCCAAAGAATCTATTGAGATCTGATAGTGGTTTGTCCTTAAAAGGGTGGTGTGATTCGGATTGGGATACTTGTTCGGTAACTCAACGTTCGCTTACTGGTTGACTTTTCTTTATGAGACAATCTCTTATTTCCTGTTAAACTAAGAAACAACATATTGTTTCTTACTCTTCCATTGAGGCTAAGTATAGGTCTATGGCTTCCGTCACTTGTAAGCTCAAGTGGCTGAAGGCCTTGCTATTGATCCTAAAGTTATTAATTTATTTTGTGATAGTTAATCTGAGTTGCATATTGCATAGTGCATAGAATCCTGTATTTCACAAGCGTACTAAACATATTGAAGTGGATTGTCACTTTGTAGGGATGCAATCCAGGATAGATTGATTGCACCTTTTTATGTTCCGACCTCCGTTCAGTTGGCTGACATTTCTACAAAGGCGCTTGGTAAACCGCAATTTGAATACCTTATCAGCAAGTTGGGCATTTATGATCTGCATGCTCCAACTTGAGGGGTGTTTTAGGATATTATTATGGGATATTATCTTTTAGGAATATTATATATATATATATTTCATTTTCCTTCGTGACTACGGTTATATAAATATTATATATATATATATATATATATATTTAAGGTTTATGAATAAGATGAAAAGGGAATAACCCTGTTCTTGTCAGATCAGGTCAGCCTTTTTATTATTAAATAATCAATTTAGTTTTTATACTATTGGAAGAATATAATAGGGTCAAATTGTAACAGAATTAATCTTTATTGTTTAAAATGGCATGGAAATTATTTTTTATTTATTGTTCAATTTTAAGCAAAAATATTTCTTTTGCAAAACTGTACAAAACTTTCAAAATATTAACTTTGTTAAACCGTAAATATTAACCTTATTGATATTTGACTTTATTTGATTCTTTCTAATAATATAGAGACTAAGGCCTTGTTTGACAATCCATTGAAAAAATTAAGTCAATTGAAAAATAATATTTTTAGTAATTTAATTTTTTAAGTTCGTTTGCTAATTAAAAAAAACAAATAATAGAATTTTTTTAATAAAAAGTGTAGAAAGTAATAGGTAGATAATGAGCTACTTATCACTTAATTTTTTCAATTTATTTTATCATTGTTTATTTTTTAAAACATTTTACATTTAAATTTTAAAAAATCTATTTACGTAACTTTAATAAATATGTCAAATAATTTTATAATTTAATTTTTTATTTTATCCAATATTACCTAAATTAATTAATTTATTAACAAAGAGGGGAGGTAAGGGTCTTTATCCACTTAAAAAGATATCTTTTGGGCTTTAAATGTGGGATGAGTGGACACCGTCACGCATTACACCCCCAACGAAGGAGAACTACTCATACCAATATGAAATACGTTAGAGAGAGAAAAAAAGTAAAATGTTTTAAAATTAAAATTCAAAGTATGATGTCAGGATTCCGAAAGCCTTGCCAAGTCTAGCACAAAATATGCCTTCTTCATCACTTCATCAATGCACTGCTGCACACAACGACGGATTCAAAATTTTATTTTAAAAGGTTAAATTTTTAAATTTTGAATGATTTTTTTTTACTTATTTACCTAAAAAGGCCCATTTCTAAAAGAAATTGTAGAAATGGGCCAAATTAAACAATATTTACGGAAAAAAGGCCAGTTTTGGTAAAACGCGCCTACGTGGCCGCGTTTAAAGGAGAAATTTAATATCTTTTTTTCGTTTTCGGGGGGAGGGGGATTCTTATTTTCCCCATCGCCCCATTTGTATTTGTTGAAGAGCTTTGTGCCACGTCAGCAAATGGTGCGTTTTACTCTGTATTTTATATATAGGGTTATTTGCATGTTTAGTCTTTAGGATTTTTAAGGTTTTTAGGGTTAGTGTTTTTTAAGATTTAAGGTTTTATGGTTTAGAAAATTTATTTAAATTAGGGTTTATGGTATTTAAATAAATTAAGTAAATTAGGGTTTATGGTTTAGGGTAAATTAAATTAGGGTTTTAAATAAATTAAATTAGGGTTTATGGTGTTTAAATAAATTAATTAAATTAGGGTTCCATGATTTTAATTAAATTAAATTAGGGTTTTAAATAGGATTTATGATTTATGATGTTTAAATAAATTAGGTTTAAAGTTTAGGGTAAATTAAATTAGGGTTTTAAATAAATTAAACTAGGGTTTATGGTGATCAAATAAATTAATTTAATTAGGGTTTAGGGTTTAGGGTGTTTAAATAAGTTAATTAAATTAAGGTTATAGGGTTTTAAATAAATTAAATTAGGGTTTAAGGTTTAGGATTAAAATTAATTAAATTAGGGTTTTTTAAAAATAACATTGTAATTATTTTTTTTAACAAAATTGACTATTTTGACCCTAAAAAATAATTTTAAGGAGACGTTTCTGAACAAATAGTGTCAAAAACGCTTCAAAAAGGATGCACTATCAGCAAAATTACAAAAAAAAAAGCTCCTATGTGGATGCTCTTTTTCTACAGTAGTTCCTGAAAAAATAATTATGAGGAGACGTTTCTAAACAAATAGTGTAAAAAACGCTTCAAGAAGGATACACTGTCAGCAAAATTACAGAAAAAAGCTCCTACGTGGATGCTCTTTTTCTACAGTAGTTCCTGAAAAAATAATTATGGGGAGACGTTTCTGAACAAATAGTGCAAAAAACGCTTCAAAAAGGATGCACTGTCAACAAAATTACAGAAAAAAAGCTCCAACCTGGACGCTCTTTTTCTACAGTAGTTAATGCTTGGCCTTAGGCTATAAACGAGGCAAATATCATTCTCAGGTTGCATAAGTTACAACAAGAAAAATTAGAAAGGCTAAGCAGAATAGAAATTGAAGATGAGTGAACGTATTAGTGTTATTATTTACTATTATGGTGAGGTCCGTGACATCAAGAACAGTGTTGTTTTTTTATCGGAGAACACAGCACGAATGGTTTTTAACCAGAGTATAGATTTTATAGAATTTCGTGAAAGAATTAGGTGCAAAATCTTCGGAACAACGCCAAGTAGGGTTTCTTCTATTAAGTATCGATTTTGTGCTTCGATTGATCTCATGACATATGATGCATTTGATATCAAAGGTGTTCGTAGATTTGAGGCGATGGTGCAAACTCATCTCGCTAGTGGATCACCCTATATTGAGGTATATGTTCAATTTTCATCACAAAATGAAGCATTTGCGACTTCAACATCAACTGCTGTTCGAGAGGAATACACGACCCCTAGCCGACACTCCGTTAGTGGGAGGCAAAACACGAAAGCCCCCATGTTTGGTAGGAGTATGGAAAACACAACTCCTGCACGACACTCGATTAGTGGATGGGACATGCACATTGGTGGATCGATGTTCGATGCTGGAAATAGGTATTGGGGAATGACATCAACTTCTAATGGTTGGCAATCCACATCTGATTGGAGACGTTACGAAACGTCCACAAGAAGGGATGATGTACTCCCGACGACGTCCATTGGCGAGGGGACCTCGTACGTTGTAGATCATGGTGGGTTAGATGATGAGTCCGATGTGGATCCACCTCGAGAGCCCGACCCTGATGGTGCAGAAGTTGCATTATTTTCTGAACTAGAGTCTGTTCCATCGGAACCTGAAGACATTGAAGGAGGTTCAGATGATGAAGAAGAAGATCCATGATTTAGGGCGTACTCACCTCCAACCTACATGCATAATGTCGACATATCGGCAGATGATGCGTTGGAGTTTCCAGAGCTACCACACAAAACCTGTGACCGTACAAGTTCGTCATTCGATTCGGGTGATTTGGAAGTTGGTAAAGAATTTTCCAGTAAAGATAGTTTTCTTGGTGCTTTGAAACAATATAGCATCAACCACGGGGTTAACTACAACGTAGTTAAATCCAAATCTGAGAAGTTCGAGGCCAAGTGTGCAGTGCAAGACGGTATATGTTCATGGAAAATCATGGCTTATCTTAGGAAAAAGACAGGCTTGTGGGAGATAAAAAAAATACAAAAGGTCCACATACTTGTGTTACCGGTACAATATTACTGGGTGTTTAGGGTTTTGAATAATAATGTTATTACTTAATATTGCATTATTAACGTACTTCATTGAAAGGTGTTTCTCAAAATCATCTCAAAATGGATTCAAGCATGATAGTTACCTTAATACTACTGATGTTGAAGGCAGATCCCAGGACTTCTGTGTCATGCATAATTGCCAGTATTCGTAGCCAATTGAGGTACACGTCCTCTTACCGCAAGGCTTGGATAGCTAAGTAAAAGGCGTTGGAAAAGAAGCATAATGGGTGAGATGCTTCATATAATGAGGTTTGACAGTAGTGTCAGGTGCTGGAGAGGTGTGTCCCAGGTTGCATAACAGACCTTGAAATGGTCCTTACGTACTACAACGATTGATTGCTCTGTGGATGCCAAGTGTTCAAACGTCTGTTCTGGAGCTTTAAGTAATGTCGGGATGCATTTGTATGCTGCAAGCCATTGGTACAAATTGACGGTACATTTATATATGGTAGATATACACATCGGCTATTGCTAGCTATGGCACAAGATAACGGTGGGAGAATCCTTCATATTACGTTTGCAATAACACCAGGGGAATCAACTGATGACTAGGATTTCTTTCTTTCTAGGTTAATGAGGCATGTATGCCCTAACCTGATATTTGCGTTATATCAGATCGGGGCACTGGAATACTAGCTGCAATTGAGCGACATGGAAGCTTATAGGATCGCACACACCATCAGTATTGTCTAAGGCATGTTGCGTTGAACTACTACGGGCAATATCGGTCTACGACTGAACGAAAGGAAGTGACCAACATGGGTATTTAATCTCTATTAATATGCTTTCGGTTGTAATATTCAATTTAATCTTAATGAAATATTGGTATTGGCATGTAATTTTTGCTGTCAACTTATATTGGCAGGGTACGAGATCAATAAGGACTGTTTCATAATATATTGGGGATTTTACGTTCAGTTAACGATCAAGGTGCAGAGTACCTCTGTAACATACCTTTCGAACAGTAGACACAAGCTTACGATGACAGCCTACGATATGGTCATATGACCACAAACTTGGCTGAATGCATAAATTTTGTTCTAAAAGGAACGCGTCATTTGTCGATAACCTTAGTTGTGCTAGAGACATATTTTTGTTTGGCGGAACTATTTCCAAAGCGAGCAGCGAGTTATAAAGGCCAAATGCAAGGAGGCCATGTATGGTCCCGGAATGTATTGCAAGAAATTACAAGGCGAAGGCGCGGGCCAACACCATACACACAGTGTGTCACGATTGCGACAACCTATGGTTTCGTGTGACGGAGTTTGACAGACCGAGCCAATGTATTACCGGCGGGCAATATCATTTCCACGTGATAAATAGAACTTGCAACTGTGGGACATTTGACGCACTTCATTATCCATGCGCTCATGCAATTGTAGCTTGTTAGAATCTCCGTTTAGATCCCATAGGATATGTCGACGATGTGTACAAAATAGAAAACATGTACAATATGTGGAGACACGTATTCCCATCGGTCCCAGAAAAACATAAGTGGCTGTCTGTATCGCTTGCTTCGTTTAAGCTGTTACTGGATAGATAATTGCGTCGCAAACTGAAAGGTCGACCTTGCTCGAATAGAATACGTAATAATATGGATATCCAGGAAAGAACGAACCAACAAAATTTGTGTGGATGGTGTAGGAACCGAGGGCATACAATTCGATCATGTCTAAACCAAAATAGTTGATAATTGTTGTAATGAAACGATGTTGCATTATTTCTATTTCGCCTTATTCAAAAGAACTTACATTTTACCAAAAGTTTAAAATTAATTTACAATTAAAATATTAAAAACAACTTCTTTTTTTATTAAATGAAATAATATAGAAACAACGTCTACAAATATATTATAAAAATTTAATGTATATGTCGATCGGAATCAGTGCCACATGGGGGTGGACGACGATTACGCACTGGATTCCTCCTTGGTTGCTCAGGCGGGGGTTGTGGTTGCTCCGGCGGGAGTTATGGTTGCTCCGGTTGTGGGTGTTGTGAAGATGACCCACCTTGGTAGAATAAAAAATGTGAAGGTGTTTGATCACTAACGACGGATGTGTTTGAATCCCATAAGGCGATGGGGAATGGTAATGAGATGAAATTGCCGACGGTGCCTCGTGCGATCCCTCCGGCGATGATGGTCTATATATCATCAGTTGAGTAGTAAAAGTCATCGAGAAAGGAGATGCACCGGGCCATGCATTCCAACCTGCCATAGGACTGGGAAAAGGAAACATATAAGGGTTAGGATACATATAAGGGCTAGGATACGTACCTGACATAAGCTGAAAGGGTTGTGATGTGGGTGTCGTCGATTGAGGCATTGGGCCTGGTGATTATGTGGGCGCTATTGATGGGCCCGGTGATTGTGTGGCCACTGTTGATGGGCCCAGTGATCGTGTCGCCGCTGTTGATGGGCCTGTGCCATCATCCCGTCTCCTTAGATTTAAAAGGCCCCGTCTTTCCCTTTCCACACGGATTTGCCGACGCCTCTGCTCTTCCTACAGCAAATATGGCTTTCCATGGATCCTAAACTATGGCATGTAATCCAGGGTACACGCTAACTCTGAGACAATGATCGGTTCACGGTCAGGTATATGATCATACCGGTTTTCCCAAATTTCGATATATTCTGACCAATATACCGACCAATTCGTATTTGTTAGCTGTAAGTCGATTTTGTGTTGTTCATTGAGCACCTCAGGTTTCTCAAGAATCGGTTGTCAGAATCCAAATTGCCGCAACACTCTATCAGTCTAGTGCATCTCGATAATAGCATAGTTGACCAATGGGACCTTAACGTGCCAAATGTGTGGATTTTGAAAGAATTCTTCCGGAATTACTGCCCGTATTACTGGATCATCGTATGGTGTCTATTGAAACTATATGAACGGGATAAAAATATTAGTTATATACATAATACTAAATACTAAGTACTAAATATGAAACGACTATTTTATGTATATATATTTTATTTAATACTTACTTGCGCTTCCGACCGTTGGTCTAATAGAAGCCGTATATCTTCAAGGGCAGTAGGTATTCCAATATAACTCATCGGATGGTTCCACCTAATTAAATAATTTTCAGCATACAATTTTATTTTAAGTCTATGGAATAATTGTAAAATCAAATAAAAATTTTACCTCGTTATGAGTGGGAATGTATATAGGTGGTTCACTCAATGATGTAAAAATGGAAAGCGAAACCGAGCCCATGATTGTAGTAGTGATAGACAACCTCCAATTTTGGCTTTATTTGGTCGCGTTGCCTCACACATCTCCTTGTACAATGTTGCCAACATGACAGACCCCCAACTAAGTTCGCATTTACTCTAAAATCAACGAGTTTCAGCAACCACCTCAGATGTACGAGGTTTCGTGACAAGTTCGACATCAGATAACCTTCAATCATCTCAATGATGTATGCCTAAGCATATTGTATTCTTTCTAATTCAGTCGAATCATTCCCCGGCTCTGGGAATATGTCTCGTAACCAGCCCATGAATCGCACCTAAAAGATCTTAGCATATGGCTCCCCAATCAGTACATTGAACGGACCCGGTGACTGCGGCCCCATCCACCGGCAATCCTAATTGTAACTGGACGTCCTCCAAAGTTATAGTACACTCTCCGCATGGAAGATGAAATGTGTGCATCTCCGGTCTCCACATCTCTATTAACGCTCTAATGAGTTTCGGGTTCAACTTGCACCCCCGGTCTATAGTGGCTGCATGCCAAAAACCCGCTTCTCTCAAGTAATTTTCTATCAACGGTGATGGCCGACCAGACATGTTACGTATATAACATTGCAACGCCCGATCTACAGACTGTTATATAAAAAATTATAAAATACAAATTAATTAAACTTACATAAATGAAAAAAATATTCAAAAATTAAAATTAATTAAAATTACATAAATGAAAAAAATATTAAATAATAATCAAAATTTAAAATAAACCGTTACTATTTTCATTTGTTCGACGGAGATATGTTTATGATCGAGACGAATTAATTCCCCGGCCATTGCTAACACGATCAAATATTTTTAAAATTATAAAAAATAGTAATTTTAAAAAATAAAGTAAATAACTAATTATAAAGAGCTTTGAGAAATTTAATGAGAAATTTGAGAGCTTTAGGGAGAAATTGTAGAGATTTTGGGATAATTTTTGAAGAAATTATGTGTGAAATATAAGAAAATGGGAGGTTATAATTTTTTTTGACCGTTGGACCCCTCCAACAATAGAAAAATTCAAAAAAAATAGCTGTTGGTGCCAGCAAAGCATGCCCCTGAGGGAGCGCTTTGTGCCACGTCATCAAAACACGACCACGTATGCGCGATTTGCTGACGTGGCACAAAGCGCTCCCCCAAGGGCGCGCTTTGCTGGAAATTTCCCCCTTAAACGTGACCACGTAGATGCGTTTTGCCAAAACTGGCCCTTTTTCGTAAATATTGTTTAATTTGGCCAATTTCTGTAATTTCTTTTGAAAATAGGCCGTTTTGGGTAAATGGGTCGATTTTTTTAATGTAAAAAAAATAGTTTTTTATTGGATTTTTTATTGTAAAAAGAGTGTCAATTCTTTTAAATTTGTATATAATTTTATGTAAAATATTTATCGAGGTCTTTTACATGAGGAGTGGAGAGGAAGATAATTCTTATTTTTTACTTGTGCTCTCACTCTCGACATCAAACTCTTTTCTTTTCTTTTTTTATGTTGACAGTGTCAACACATTACCAGAAGAAGATAATTCCTTAGCAAAACATACAAATCAAATTATAAAAAAGTCACTAATCTAATATGTATGGACATGAGTCAAATCAATTAATTCTGGAATTTAACTTTAAATTCCATATTGGATCTCAAAATTTAATCTTTTAAGGTCCATCATATATTAATATTTAATTATTATTATTAAAATTATATAGCTAAAAAATTATTTTATTAATATAAAATATAAACTTATAGCTTAAGGGAACGAATTATATGAAATACAATTTAACTAAGAGGGGTGAATGTTATATAATATAAATACTAAATTTAAAATACATAATAATTTATATATATAATTTCAAAATTTTGAAAATTTAATCCGGGTCCATCCCAGCTGCACGCCCCACCTCCCACCAAAACCACCCCATTTCTTTTTCCGCCTCCCATTCCATCCCCCAATTACCCAATGAAAATTCCAATCAACTTTTATTTACATTATAAAATAAAGGGTTAAATAATTATTGGGAATCAAATTTAGACAAATTTTCTCATATTGGATTTTAAATTATTTTTTAAAATTAAATATTAAATTTAATAATTGTTCTCATATTAGTACCCAGACTTGATAACTTTTCTCATATTAGGGTTTGAATTTTTTTCGGTCGAAGTTAGATAAACCTTAAACTTGACAATTATTTTTATATTAAACCTAAATTTTAGGATTTTTAAGAATTAATTTAGATAAAAAATTAAAATTCTAATGTAAGAATATTTATTAAATTCAAGTCTTAATATAAAAATATTTGTCAAGTTCAACACATAAATCAAATAATGATTTAAACTTAAAATAAATATTCTAAACTTACAATAAACTAAAAAAACACAAAAATTATTTTTTGTAAAAAAATATTTATGAAATTCAAATTGAGTTTAAGAGAGTCAAAATATCCCATCCTCTTTTATCTCTCTCTCCACCACCAATAAATAAATACGGAAAGAAAAAGGAAAAAAAGAACACCAATGGCAGCTAAAGCTAATATCTACCCTAAACCCTCGAGTCAAACCAAAAAAAAAAAAAAAAACACCAGCCTGAAAAAAGATAAAACAAAAAGAGGCCAATCACCGCCCAAATAAATCTCGCTCGCCCCGCTGCCCAAGTTATGGCTCAGAGCCGCACACGGAACCCCACCTCCCCACCCGGCTGTTCGGTGGGGGGTTATCCAATGCCCACAATTACGTGATAAGCATCAATGATAGATGGAAATGGGTGCCATTTAATTCTGCAAAAAAAGAAAATACAAAACAAAATGAAGAAAAAAAAAAAAGACGTGGACCGCTTTGTCACATAGGTTGCGGCACAACTTATCACCTCCCACCCTCGCGGCGCATGTTAGCCCTCTCCCCCACACCTAATCAGCCGCCCACCCACCCCACCCGCCCTTTTAGCCCACAACCATTCTGTATGTCAACAAACCCCACTTTCTCCTCCTCCACCCCCGACTTTATCTCCCACCCCTCTATTATTCTGCTCCTCCCATCTTCCTCTTCTTTCCTCCTTCCTGACCCTTATCACCTTTGCTAACGTGCACGGCAACCCCTTATCCATCACTCCCGCCCACCTCTGCCAAACTGCGCCTCCCTTTTCCCCTATCTTTTAACCTAATCCCATGTCCAACCCATCTTCTCCCTCACCCGAACAGGGTATACCATCCAACACATCGCCTCCACCACCATCGGAAACACTGCTGTCGCTCCCGGCACCGCCTACGTCCAGATCCACGCCGTCGGCAACCGCCACCGTCACGCCCAACCCAAGGCGGCTCCCTCCGCCTTGTTGGTCCCACGATGAAACCGTCGCGTTAATCGACGCCTACCGCGACAAATGGTATACACTTCGTCGTGGGAACCTTAAGGCCAGCCACTGGCAAGAAGTTGCGGACGCGGTGACTCGGCGCTGCCCTATGGCGACGCCTCCTAAGACGGCCGTGCAGTGCCGCCACAAGATGGAGAAGCTCCGGAAGCGGTACCGGACCGAGATCCAGCGGGCTAGATCTATGCCCGTTTCGAGATTTGTTTCTTCTTGGGTCCACTTTAAGCGCATGGACGCTATGGAAAAGGGACCTAATGTGAAAGCCGATTATAACTCGGATAGCCCAGATGACGAAAACGGTGAAGACGAAGAAGATGGGCAAGACCAAGAGTTTTACGACGATGGCTATAAAAACGGCAGCCTAAATACGAGAAGTGTACAAAAGTTGTACAGAAATGGGATTGGAAACAACGGTGGAAGTGTCAGCGGTGACGGGAATAGCGGTGGGTTCAGAATTAGAATCCCAACCGGAGTTAGTATAGCTCAGCCAGGGCCAAGATTTTATGGAAAAATAGATCACAAGTACGGTGCAAACCCAAATCCTAACCCCAATATTAACGCGAATTCTCACCCCAGTAAGGGTAATTTTGGTGGGTCGGGTTCCGGATCGGCTTATGGGACTAGGATTTTAAGAGGGTTTGAGGATATGCCCGAGAAAACGGCAGCATCAGGGAAGAGGGAAAGGGAAAGAGATGCTGTCACAGAGATGGTGTCAGCTATAAAGGTGTTAGGAGATGGGTTCGTAAGGATGGAGCAGATGAAGATGGAAATGGCGAGGGAGATAGAGACGATGAGGATGGAGATGGAGATGAAGAGAACCGAGGTGATATTGGAGTCACAGCAGAGAATTGTTGAAGCTTTCGCTAAGGCAGTTTCAGAGAGGAAGAAGAAGCCCAAAAGAATGCCCTCACCTCAGTCCTAATGGATTTTCCTTACTGCAATGTGTCCAATCCTTTTGACTACGGATTTGCAAGTGTAAGTTGGTGGGATGTTTAGGGGTTTACTTCAATTTTCATCTTTCTTTGTTTGATTATTGAGTGATAGCAATGGTGCATCCTGATCTGCTGTAGCTTTTGCCTCTTTTTCTGGACTAAATGTAGCTTTGTTTTTTTTTTCTTTTATGAACTTTGCTCCAAATCCTAGTTTTCTCATTGTAATCTTCATTTAGGCATAGGAACATTGTTTGTTTGATATTAGGTGTAACGTGTAACGTGTAAGTGCTTTTTCCCCCCTTTGATTGCTTTGCTCTGCTATCAAGAACATATCTTGACAATTTTGTAGATGACATGGGAGCATTTTTTATCCTTAACAAATGACTCTGTTTAGGTGTAGGAATCAGCAAAGGAACTGTGATTTTAGTTTCATTTTTAGATTATACCAGTTGAGAAACCCTGTCTTTCGTTGTTGCTACATAAATTGGAATGTATTTTACGGCTATGGTTTGTGATTATCGGCTAGCAGAAGAAGTCTTCAAAGCTGGTGTTTCGTTTTGTATTGCATAAAGGTGGTTGTTCCTTCAATATGTTAAGTGGTAAGAGTTATTTGAAGAGCATGAACCACTGCAGAACAGTTTGGCCGTTGTTTATGGATGATATCAATATGGGTGGAAGAGCAGGGCAGATTACCAATATGTTTAAAAAGAAGCAATTTTCATTCACATCAAATCTTGCGATATGCAGTCAATATACAAAATCCAAACACCCTTGACTTCTTGAAGATAATACACAAGTGGAGTTCACACTGATCAAACCATTGCAAACTCCCTGCCTCAGAAGGACAACAAGCACTCAAAATCAACTCGAAAAAGATTTGTAATAATCAAGATCAAGAATGCACAGAATTATAAGAGAATCACATTGTCAACTTCACACTGGCTTTTCTACTTGGGAATTTCTGGTTAGAGAACAAGGCATATACCTGTTCTCTTCTTTTGCTTCTTTTTCTTTGCAGGCTGAAGAACAACCTTGATAGCAGCATCAAATACAGCTTTAACATTCTGCAAATTTCAACACATAACTTTTTAATTTCTAGAAAGAATGAACTTTTAAATGAATGATGTCCTTCATTAATTCCTCCAAAGTACTAACTAAAATCCAAAGCAAGATGTCAAATCAGTGCCGGTGCTCAATAAGTTGATTTTGTCATCATTTGGTCTTTCTGTTAGTTTAAACATTGTAAGACTGCACTTGGGAGGAATGGAAATATATTGGGATCCTCCAGGTACATGTGATAGGCACTTTGGTCTAATAGTTTCATCACAAATAACACATGCTATACGAACCTGCTGTGTCTTTGAGCTGCACTCTATGTATGCCAGTGCTCCTATTTGCTTCTTCAGTTCAAGACCCTGGGAATAGAATTAAAATATCTGAGTATTCAGATCACAACAAGAACAATAAAGTATGATTTGCAATCAAGAAGCACAACAGATGAATTTATCTTCTTCTTTGACACATTACAAAAACGCCTTCTTTTTAGTGGTCGAATTTAGGTCTGGCAAAAGTTGAACATACCTGCCTAAAGATGATAACAGCAGATATAATATCTGCTAACTGGAATGGATTAAAACTCTATACCTTGCTCAATAGATGAGCATAACACTAAATTTGTGAAAGGATGGAGAAAACTTTAAAAAGTTGGAACCAGTCCATTCCCCACTGCCCTGTACATGTTTTCGAAAAAAGGTTTCTCTTTGTTTGTTTCTGTAAAGCTTTCATAATTGCCGCAACTTACCCTATCCAGTGATAACTTGTACAGATTCTGTTCTATGTAGTGAAACAACTAATGGTGCCGTAAACAAGCAGAGAATGAAGAGGTACCTGTTCTGTAGAAATAGTACACGCCCCAGGATAATCCAACTGGAACTGTCTGTCATCTCTTAAATCTGCATCAAATATAAATTTATTAACCGCACAAAAGCATGCTTGTCCATGCATGATGATAGGTAATCAAATAGAGCTTGTAGCTAGAAAATCAAATGCAATTGAAGTATGCATACGTTATGTGCGTTCGTTTCTTTTGCGCTCTTTTTTTATGCTGTTCATGTTGGATACAGGTGAAATAAATTTGCCGAATTAATCATGAACATACATGAGAATACAATGATGACTTTTCAGGAAAAAAAAATATAGTTATAAAGAGAAAAAGAAAAGCAACTTTTATGAATGTAAAAAGTGGAAAAAGAAACAAGAGAAAGCACTTCATATTAGTGAGCTCTAGTTTATTTTCATCAGACATGCTCAATTATTCAGAGCATTTTGAACCTGGATTTATAAGTAAAGGCATGACCAATTGCAGAAGCAATACATCAAGGAGGAGAGAATCCATCACCTAGTTTGGTCCCCACAAGAACAATCGGCGCTCTCGGAGCATAATGTCTCAGCTCTGGAACCCACTTCCCCAACACAACAAGGAGAACAAAAGACATAAAAGGAATAAAAAAAAACTAGTAGTAAACACATTTCATAAGCTAAGCACAAGGAGAAGAGAACTCACTGAAGATTTAAACTTCAAAAATAAGTAACGAGAAAAAGAAACTTACTTTTTTTGATACGTTCTCATAGCTGGGCCTACTAATAAGGGAGAAAGCAAGAAGAAACACATCAGCGCCTCTATAACTTAGAGGCCTTAGCCTGTTGTAGTCTTCCTGACCTGAAAGAAATTATACTATCAACACTATGAAATCTATTTTGTCCTGCATATAATCAAGCCGCTGAACGAATTAAACAAGAAAGATGCCTGCTTTCACTAATAATTGATTTCCAAAGGCTACTGAAAGACCTTGAACAAGATTAATATGGATGTCAAATGGAAACAATCTCATCCAATGGGGTGTTATAAATTTCAATGTATAAGAAATAATATAGTAGTGTTAAAACTTAGTCATGGCAAACCCTCTGCCAAAATATATAATAGGACAGCACCTTCCTAATGTGCTCTCTCCCCATCTATGAAACCAAAAGATAGTTATAATTTTACAAGCAAACAGAGAAAGCAGAGTTCATTTCGAAGTGAAATTGGCCTTGGCCTTGTAACTTTTGGCACTTTATAGGGTCATTTCTATTGTTTTAATTGTGTTTCAGCTCTTTTGTAGAAGTGATTATGAAAGAAGCAAAAGGAGCAAATACCAGCAGTATCCCATAAACCCAAATTGACAGTCTGCCCATCAACCATTACATTGGCGCTGAAGTTGTCAAAAACGGTAGGAACATAATCCTGTAAATTACAAGAAGACACCCAAAAAAAAAAAACAAAAGCCATTACCACAATTTAACAAACAAATTCAATGCAAAAGACAAAAAAATGTATGATCATACATACAGTTGGAAAAGTGTTGCTTGTATAAGATATAAGGAGACAAGTCTTTCCCACAGCTCCATCCCCAACTGTAACACATTTTATGAATTTCGTTTGTGTTGTAGCTGTTGCCGCCGCCGTCGCTGCCGCCGTACTCATTGTATACAGTTAAACTAAGGTTTCTTTATCAGGCCTGAGTAGGTTCAGAGCTTTTTTCCCTTTGTCTGCGCCATGGTTTGATTAAAAAGAAAGTTAAATATAGAAGGGGAGAGTGTGAAGAAAAGTAACAGAAGTCTTTATGAGCTTTGTGAGGAAATAAAATTAAAGTAAAAAGAAAAATGGTGGATCGCTTTAATTTGAGCTGACAGAGAGGCAAAAAGAGAAGAACAAAAAAAAAAAAAAAAAAAGGAAGGCCATACTCCAATGTCAATATATTTTTATTTCCACGCGATTTTTTGTGCATGTGAAAACATCGACTCCCTTGAATTCATCAGTTTTTTCTTCTCAATAAATATAAGGGTTAATTTCAACAAATGTCCTTGATTTGTATCTTAGATTTTAAATTGGTATCTAAATTGTAAAAACGTTTTAATTAATTTTTCAAAGTATGAGTATTATGTTAATCACCTCTTTCATCCACCTACATGTTTAGAGGTTAAATGCTATTTCAAATATGATACGAAACATATTTAAAATATTTTGATCAAATTATAAATATATATACACCTGTTATATAAACAATTTGAGTTTGTCGCATTTTTAAAGAATAGACAGCGTCAATAAAATTTATAAAAAGCTATTTTTTAACACGTAGGTCTATGATGTCCATAAGGTAGGTACACAAAAAGGCGAATCCAAGGGTTAGGAAAGACCCTTGACCCCTCAAAATAAAAAATTATAATTCAGTTCTTTTATTATTGATAAAATTATAAGTTAATATATGATAAATTTTTACTTTTTTCTCCTAAAAAAATGTTTAAACCCATTAAGAACGATGAAATCATGAATTATAATACATAATTAAAATTTATTTTTATCTCTCAAAATTTTATAATTCATAATTCAATTCCCTCTAAAAATATTTCTCGATTCGCCCTTGGGTACATGTATATATAAATATGCTTCATCTTAGATTTGATTTGGACATTTAATACTCAAACTAATAATTAGGTTGCTAGAAAGATTTGATCGATATTGTACAAATATTTTAAAATTTAATTAAAATATTTAAAATTTAAAAGCGGATTTAAAATCTAGATGATATTTGCTTGAATTAACCCTAATTATAATTGACAAAGTAATACGTTTTTAAAAAACAATTAATGTGGATTTATTTTTGTATTAAAAGTAAAACTTTACTTCGTTCTTTGCATTTGATTTTGAAAAATGATTAAAGAGCTTAGCCGAGACTTGCGATAAGTGTGAAGCACGAGAAGCGACAGCGCGTGGACAGCGCGCTCTTCGGACCCTAAAGATGACAGTGGAATAGTTGTCGGATTCGGACCCAGCAGCAAAGGTCAAATTTAAGGGAAAAAAACTGAACATTCAATCACGCGCTCAAAGGAGTGAAAACACCCTTAATGTTGATATTGTTAGTACGTATCTTAACTATCCAACGAAGTATCTTTTATTCCCAGTCACGTTGAAAATGGGATATGACATGAAACTGTTTTTTTTTAAGGAAATGCTTCTTTTTTTTTTTTTAATTTCTTATGTTTAGGGTTTAATAAATTTCACTAAAGATTGTTCCTTTTTATGAAGAATCCTATTATTTCAGTTTGAATAAGCCTGCATTATCTTTACTTGGTTAAAGGTTTGCATTACATTTATTGACTTTATGCGCTGCACATGCTACTCACTTTTTTTTTTTTTTGTTAAAAGCCATCCATTTTCCTCATCCATTCAATTGCTGACTGTGGAAGTAGTAAGTAGGGTGATGACAGCCTTTGCATAGCATGACATAACCAAAACTTGAACCCCCCCCCCAAAAAAAAAATACCCACCAAGACTATGACGTTTGGTGTTCCCTTGCTATTCAACAAATTGTGTCTTCCAGGGCTTAGGAGGAGCTGCAGTAGCAGTGGAACTAGTTTCATAACCACTGTGAACCTCTCCATTGTAATCTCACAAGCATTATATTATATGCACTCCTTTGTTAAGAATCTGATAGCAATCATGAGAGGTCCCAACTCCTCCAACTATCAGCTAGACGCCTTAGCCACATGGCTATTCAACTTATAATCATGTAATCCAAAAATTACAGTGTAAATATCAAAGCATATCTCAGAACATAAAACTTACATTTGTCTTGCTAAAATAGGCAATCCATTATCGACATTATTGCTACCTGTCTTTCCTAGTAAACTACACAATTACTCCTATTCAATATTTTGGGAGGAAAGGTTGAAAATGAGGGTTTGGAGTATGGGCTTATACTTAATAAAGTTGCCGAGGTTTTCGTTTTCAATTTCATTTTCTGTTGGTTAAAAGAAGAGAGTAGTGACACATGCATTGTTTAATGAATGAATGGAATAATAATTTAGAGGTAAAGCTTGATTTTCTATGGGCCTGAGACTTGTAGCCTGTCCTGTCCATGGGGGAATCCATCCAAGAATTTTAAAACAAAAAAAAAATCTCCCCCAAAGACAACAACTGCACAGTAGGGAAACCCTGGCTTCTCCTTACTCTCATTTTTACCCCAATTTGTCTCCCTTCCCTCTTCTTCTTCCTCCCCTCCTTCAACCTCCGACTTGTTTTTATTCTCAAATAAAAAGCCGTTTTTTGCTTCATCCCCACCCTGCGAGAACCCTTTAATTTCTCAATTCCAGGGCTTTTTCTTCATCTTACTCTCCCCTCACGGCGTCATGAATCCAAAAAAGCTTGATTTTTTGCCCCTGCATTGAAAAAAGTTGGGAGCTTTTGCGAATTTGGGTTGTGAAAGGTAAAAAAAGAAGAAGAAGAAAGTTATGTATAGTCATAGAGATCGAGGAGGAGGAAGGGGAGGACCGTTGGATCGGAAGCGCATAAACGATGCGCTGGACAAGTCTTCCCCGTCCACTTCGAGGGGCTTCAACAGCAAAGACAAAGGAAGACCCTCTGTTCCTTCAACTTCCGCTGGTAAATCCCTGCTCTCTCATCGCGATTCACGTTCCAAAGCCAAATGTTCTGCTGGTAAGTTACTCGTTATTCACTTTCTCTCTTTGTTTCTGCTTTTTTCCCCCTTCGATTAATGTGTAGTGAAACGTGTATTGCGTCGAATGCATTGACTGGCTTGTTTAATTTGATTTGGAATGATATAGGTGTTTAAATATATTTGTGTTTCCATGTTTTGGTAATCTGAAAATTTTGTATGTTATCCCCTTCCATTGAGGTTGTTGATTTAATATAATAAATTTCAAGTTTTTTACCATGTTTAGCTAGATTAGGGGTAGGGGTAGGGATGCCGGTAATTGAACCCCAACTCCGAGCTCTTATGCCACACAACGTAAGAATCTTGCTAAGAGGTTGTTGGCGGATTTGGTTTTTTTTTTTTTTTTTTATCTTATCCTGTAAAGTGTAAACCTTCCAATTTATCTTGGTTTGATTTTGCATAAGATGCAATGGAGACTATTAAGAATCTCAGATCATCAATCATGAATGATATAAGCAAGTAACAAAATGTGAGGTACTTCTCTATTACCTGCTCATACTGCCTTGATTGCAGAGGAGTCAGAAACCGACAGTGAAGAATCAGACGTTAGTGGTTCCGAGGGAGATGACACGTCTTGGATTTCGTGGTTTTGCAGTTTGCGAGGCAATGAGTTCTTTTGTGAAGTTGATGATGAATACATCCAAGATGACTTCAATCTTTGCGGGTTGAGCAGTCAAGTTCCATATTATGACTACGCCCTTGATTTAATATTGGATGTTGAATCTTCACATGGTAAGCATTTTCATTGACTTGATTTTTGTATATAAATTTTGGATGATTTGATATCTATTCGAGGTGTTATGGTTTACCAAATTACCATTGTTTAGCAGATGTTTTTGCCGCCTCCATCCATAATTCTTCTCTGCTGTCTCGGGTCTAAAGTTTGATAGTTTGGTTTTTGGATTTTCATGAGGATTCTGGCCATTAAAGGATTTAGAAGGGTAGATCAAATTTTTCTTGGGAAATAAGTTGCAAGACAGCCAACTTAATTTTGGTAGTTAGGTTAATTTGGATCCCCCACATAATCGACTCTGCACTGACTCCATAACTCACTGGATGTTAATTTGATCACTCTTGTTCTTGCTCGAGACAATCTTTATTATTTTGAAGTGCTTTTTCTTTTTACTTCTGAGTTTTTTACTATTGCTGCAGAAAGTTAACTTCAGAAATATCACACCAAGTGAATTGAGGAACCACATTGCTGCAATTATTTTTAAACCTTGTGTTTTACGGCATTTCTGACCATATAGTTTGCAGTCATAATGTAGGTGTCTAATTTGCTACTTTTCTTGAATTTTTAGCGTTGCTTTGTATAATATGTCATGTCTGCCCGTATGCTTTGAATGTCAAGTTTTTTCCTACAATATGGCTCCAACTTTTGTTTCTTGATGCTCAAGTAAATCAACAGCCATCAATGAACATTCATTCTTGCGATTAAGTAAATGTCTTTTGGATTTTATAGGTGATATGTTCACCGAAGAACAGAATGAATTAGTTGAATCAGCTGCTGAGATGTTGTATGGTCTTATACATGTACGTTACATATTAACTAGCAAGGGAATGTCTGCTATGGTAAAATTGCTTTTATTTTTCCTGTTTCTTTGCTTTCCATTGACTTTATGGTATCTCTGTTTACAAAATTCTACTTTGAAACTTTTATCTCAGTTGGAGAAGTACAAAAGCTACGATTTTGGGAGATGCCCTAGAGTTTATTGCTGTGGACAGTCTTGTCTTCCAGTTGGTCAGTCAGATATTCCTCGTGCCAGTACCGTGAAAATCTACTGTCCAAAGTGTGAAGATTTATATTATCCTCGGTCCAAGTATCAAGGCAGTATCCTTTTTATTTCATGTACTACGTTACTTCTCTTCTTTTTAGGATAATTAACTAAATTACCTAGTATGCTTGTGTCTTACACTACCCTCTTTGTACATGCATTTTAAGTGGCCCCCTACTACGGCATATATATCTCTTAGATGATATTGGCCTCGCATTGATCATAAATCTTTTATCCTGGAATTCTTTTTTACATATTGATCATGACAATTGGATCTGACATTATTTGGATGTATGCATTTCCCTACATTCTTTCCCAAGTCAGTGCTTGTCTTTCTTTTATAACATTCTTCTCCCCATATTTGATGATGGGTTTGGTGGGTCAAATCTGCACATACTTTAGTGGGGGACATGCTATCCTTTTCCTTTGTCTCTGAATCATGAATATATACATATAATGTCTTTGGGCATGTAAGATGTCATTTTGCCTCTTGGAAAGGTGATGTCGAACTCGAAATGCGTGTCGATTAAAAGCTTGATATCAAGTCCTTTGCCACTGGCATTACTGTTGTATTACTTTGATATACGGCTTCATATTCTTGACATGTTAAACAAGATATCGATGGAGCATACTTCGGGGCGACATTTCCACATCTATTTCTGATGACGTATGGACACCTAAAGCCACAAAAGGCAACGCAAAACTACATCCCCAGAGTATTTGGGTTCAAGATCCACAAGCCCTGACCTACTTGTGCTTGTAGGAGTTCTGTGTTGAGAGCGTCTGGCCATTTTCACTTAGCTTTGGTGCTTCCTTGGTTGCGCTGCCTAGCATGGTGAAATACATCAATTGTTACGATTGACATGCCAATCAAAATGTTTCAAACCTGTTGGTAGTTGAGCACACCATATTTCTGAAATTTATGTAATGTATTTGATTATATTAATGTATATGTTTAGAATTTAAAATTATCTAACATATATTTATGTATATATAATAATAAACATTTTGTCCTTAAAATTGGGTGAAAAGTGCTCTACGGAGTGGTCTTTTTGGGCTTTTTTATAAAAATAACCCAAAAAATTTAATTAATTATCAAAATGACCCATTTTTTTAATTAAACACGAAAATGATTTAAAATCTATAGTAAAAGTCGATGGAGTCAAAGAGTTTGTCACCATTAACATGCCACGTCAGCAATCAAGAAAAAAAATTAATTTTTTAGTGGAGCCATGTAAAATAGTGTCAATTGTATAAATATTAGGGAAATATTGTAATTTTTAAAAATACGGGACTTTAAAAAACAAATTCCTTTTTCTAGTGGCGCCACCATGATATCCTGTTACCTTCTTATTCTTTTTTTAAGTTTTGTCTTTTATCTTTATTTATTTATTTTATTTATTATTAATTTTAAAAAAACATGAAATGTATATTTGAAATTTTTTTTAATTTATATATTTAAAATTTTAATATATATATTTGAAATTATTTTTTAAATTTTTAAATATTAATTTTTAAACATTAAATATATTTTTTAATAATATAAAATATTTAAATATTTTAAAGATATGACATTTCAAATTTATTATTAGTTTTATAATATTATTAAATGTATTTTAACTTTTAAATATTTTTTAACTTGTTTTTTAATATTTTAAATATTTTTTAATTTTAAATATAATTTTCTTAATTATTAATTTTAAAAATAATTTTAAAGATATTCAAACATTTTTTAAATTAAATTTAAAATTTTAAAATTAATATTTTATTTGGTGGAGCCATTTAGAATGGCTCCATCACTTTATAGTGTAGTAATAATAAATTTGAAAGGTCATCTTTAAAATATTTAAATATTTTATATTATTAAAAAATAATATTTAAAATTTTAAAAAATAATTTCAAAAAAATATATTTAAAATTTTAAAAAATATATATAAAACATTTCAAATACACATTTCAAATTTTTTAAAATTAATAATAAATAAAATAAATAAGGATAAAGAAAAAACCTTAAAAAAAGTAATTAAAAAAAAGAAAGAAGGACAAAAGTTAAAAAAAGTGAAAAAAAAAAGAAAAAAAAGTAATAGGGTGTCAAGGGAATCTAGTGGCGCCAAATGAATTGGCTCCACTAGAAAATGAAAATTATTTTTTAAAGTCTCCGATATTTTCAGAAATTGCAGTATTTTCTTAATATTTATACAGGTAGCGTCATTCTACATGGCTCCACCTAGTTGCTGACGTGGCATGTTAGTGGCGCCAAATTTTTTGACTCCACCAATTTTTACTGTAAATTTTAGGTCATTTTCGTGTTTAATTAAAAAATGAATCATTTTAATAATTAATTAAATTTTAGGTTATTTTCACTTATATAGATAATACTTGAGTGCGTTCTGCCTGGCTTTGATTTAAGGTATTATGCATAACCTGAGTACACATAGTTGACATCTTTTCACACTTCTGTACTGTACTCATCCATGGGTGATGTGATTGGCATGGCATTAAGACAGAGAAGAAGGATAGTAATATATTGGAGTCTCACACGTAACGTAAAAGGGGTATGTGGTTTACTTAACATTAACCTCCAGTTCAGCTCACTCCCCCTCTTTCGTTTTAAGAAACAACATACCATGTTGATGTTGTGATGTGATGTGATGTTATCCATGCACCATTATATGCACGTCTCTTGCCCGATCTTTCTCATATCAAGGCTACTTGGTGGGACACCTTCACTATAAATAATCCTTTCCTAATTCGGGAGATATTTTTAGAGCACCCAAATTACGTTAAATATTTACGAGTTAAAATATATAAATTTTGATTGTAAGTTTAAAGCTTTATAAATTAAATCACAAATGTTTTGAATATTAAAGGAATTAAAATATAAATTTTTTTATTTTAAAGGAGACACGAGTGTTTATACCTGTTTAAATTTTTATATTAAATTTGAATATTATAAATAAAGAAAACGTTATTTAACTCATTTTCGAAATTAATGGAATTTCAATGTAGCTACCAAATATTAATTTTTTTGAAAGGATTCCCTTCCCTCCCAATGTCAAAGTAGGTTAAATTTGTCTAAAACAAAACATTTATGTAAAGTTTTCCCTTTTACATCACAAACCCAAGTGGGTTCCTTATCTTTTACATCATCCAACTTTGGCCTCATTTTTCCTTTATCCACTTATTTAGATTTTTCTTCCCATTTTTTAAAACATCCAACACACTATACCTCACATGTTAAATTCCTCCTCAAACTTTAAATCTTAAACCATCGATATTATATTAATAAGGTTCTTTCGTTATTAAAATCGTTAATTTAGCCATTAAATAATATACTATACATAATTTAAAATAAAATTTTTAAAGAAAAATTAATATTGTAAAATGGATGTTGTAAAAATATTGATTTTTGAGCTTTTCAAAACTTTTACATAAACTATAGTCCACTCTTTTTTTTTTTAGTTTACTTCATTTTTAGTTTTAAATTTTAAAAGTTATGTGACAATGATTTACTTTTCATTAAATTTTTTATTTAAATTATGTCACATAAGATTTTACATGTCATTTAATGGTTAAATTAATAGTTTCAATAATGAAAGAACCTAACTGACATAACATTGATAGTTTAAAGATATAATTAAAATATTTTAAAATTCGACGACAAATTTAGAATAAAAAATATAATTTGAGATGTTTGGTGCAATTAATTTTTTTTAAAATATTGGTTAATCACACGAGGAGCAAAAAGTAGCTTTGGGATTAACATTTTGACAAGCATATAAAGATTAATTATTGGTATTAGTTTCCCTCATGTCATTATTGAAACAATTCTAAATTAAGTTCTCGGGTAATTTATATTCTAGGTCACTCAGTTTAGCATTAACTTTCATTTAAGTCACAAAACTTTTATTCTATTTTATTTTATTATAAAATTTGTTATAGAATATTTCAGAAACCCGAAATCCAACCCATTTCGCGAGCCAGCCATGGCCTCGTGAAATGCCTTGCCACTTTGTGCCTACCTCGCAAGCCCTTCTCGCAAACCATCGTTTCACCACTTCATAGGATGCACCTCACCACCTTACGGAAATGTCGTCCCCACTAAGGCCTTACTCACCATCTTGCGAGATGCAACCTTCTAGCCATTTCTCCACCTCTTGTGGTCACAAACTATCTATCACTAGCACCATGCCAGGTGTGATCATCTCACCACCTCGCCAAGTAAATACGAGGGAGATCATGTGTGAGCACTCTACACACCACTGACATCTCAAGATGTGGTCCATATGTGAGTTGATCCCATCATGTTCACATTCTAATGGAAATTTTTACATTAAAATTAATTAATGAAGCTGCCATCATTGGTCTGATTTGTTAACAATAGAAGTATAAATGATATAATTTGAAAGAAAAAAACTATACAAAAGGTTCATGACTTAAATAAAGATTGATGTTAAATTCAATGACTTAAATGAAAAATATTCTAAATATTCATATAAATTTTATTTATTTTTAAGTTGTTTTTTTGATTGTATCAATTTTTAAAAACATGTTTTATTTATTTGATCACCAGAACAATAGTTCAATATTTTATTTAAAAAATAAAAAAAAAAATTGTTTAAGGAAACAAAGATAAAATTATAAAATTTTAAAAGGATGAAAATTAGAAAAGCTAAAAATAAAAATTTTGCATCCAATTAAAAACTAAAAGACTTAAATAGAATGATTTAATATTTGGGAGGGACTCAAATGAAACTTTTTAGACTGGTCAAATTCAAATTGATATGTCCAATTAAACTAAAAACCGAAGATTCAATCAATTCAACTGATAATATATAATAAAAAATATATAGTTTGAGAATCGATTAAACTAAAATTTTTTAACAAGAAATTGAAAACTTTCATTATAATTTGGTTATTTTTATTTATTAAATATATTTTAAAAAATAATTACTATAATTATTAAAACAATTAGATTAGTAAAAAGAAGAAAAATGTAACCCATTCAACTTCCAATATAATTCTTACAACGTGGCTAAAAAGTATGATTCAATTAGTATGATGATGATGCCGGCAGAAAAGCAAAAATGATTGGTAGGTGCAGGCAACTGGGTCTGCTCCCATTGGCCCCAAACTGAATCATTTCTTTTGCTTTGATTGAAATTGAAGTCAAATAGAGGGAATGGCATTAAGGTAATTTTGTACGTGGCGGAATGGCGCCGATTTAACGAGCTCTTGAAGCATGTGAACAGAAGCCACGTGGGTTGATGCTATTGGTGGTTCTGAATACCCACTCCTTCGTCCTCAGTTGGAGCTTGGGAAGAAAAAGGAAACAACGTATTTTAAATTGTCGCTCAACTCAAAAGAACAAAAAAATTAATTCAATCCAATAGATTTATGCCCATTCATAAACTAATTAATTTGAGATATAAATACACATAAAAAACTAATCTTTGTTGAGTCGAAATAATAATAAATTAAATATTTCTTTATTTCGGAAAAAAACAAATACAAAAAATAATGAGAATAAACAAAAAGGGCCACTCCATTATTGGTTTATTAAAAAAAAAAAATGGTTTGGCGATGATTACCACTAATTCCACGCTCATGTCTTCTTCGTCTTTTAGCAGTTATTAGAGTGAAAAAGAGAAAATCTCTCCTCTACACACAAAGCAAAGCAAATGAAAAGAAAAGTGATTTGAGAAATCTCCAATCTATTCAAAGCAATAGGGAAAAAAAAGTTAAGAGTGAATTGGAGGGAAATTTATTCTTACGTATGTAATGCATCAGAAGAAATCGGAAGTTCAGATCGGAAAAGAAAGCAGCGGTGTCTCCTCCGGTTTTAATCCCAAACCTTCCACCGTTCACCACCACCACCACCACCAGCATTCCAATTACCAGCACCGTTTACAACAGCTTTCCGATACAACAGCGCCGGCGGGTACCGGGGCGTCTCCGGTTTACGTTTTCCCTCAGATAATTACTCAGAGCTCGTCTGGAAATGATGCGATTGCACCTCCTCCGTCTTCATCTTCCACTTCTCCGACTCCTTACAAGAGATCCCTTTTGACCCAAACGCCGTCTCTCACCAAATCCCCTACTTTGTACCGTTTCACCACTCCCCCGCAGTTCAATTCAAGGAACACGGTGTCGTTCTTTTCCTTCTCCGTCGCTGCTAAATCATCCTTTTATCGAATCCTCCACCGTTTCAAGCACCTGCGTCGTCTTCGAGTTTACCTACGCTTAATCCTCCTTTTATCTCTCCCCTTTTTGTACTTCTTACTTTCACCTCCAAGCCACTCCCTTTTACTTGACTTCCTCACGGCTTTTGCTTTCTCGGTTGCCCTTCTTTTTTCCCTCAACCTCGCCCTTCCTCGCCTCCCTTCTATTCGACTGTTCTTAGCCCGTTCGTTTCCAGTTACGCTCAAGTCATCATCTTCACTATCGAGGTCGCACTTACCAGTGTTTTGGTCAATTGGGTCTCGGTCAAAATCCGAAAAGAGATCGAATTCAGGGTGTTGGGTTCAAGTTTATAGCAACGGAGACGTTTACGAAGGGGAATTTCATAAAGGCAGGTGCTCAGGGTGTGGCGTTTATCACTATTATATGAGTGGACGATACGAGGGGGATTGGGTAGATGGGAAGTACGACGGCTATGGGGTGGAAACATGGGCGAGAGGAAGCCGATATCGTGGGCAGTTTAGGCAGGGTCTTAGGCATGGATTCGGAGTTTATTGGTTCTACACTGGGGATGTCTATGCTGGTGAGTGGTCTAATGGGCAGAGCCATGGCTGTGGAATCCATACCTGTGAGGATGGAAGTCGATATGTTGGGGAATTCCAATGGGGTGTCAAGCATGGACTTGGACATTACCATTTTAGGTAAATAATTCTGTATTTTCTAGGTTTATTTTGGCTTATGCTGTGAATAAATTCCGAATTTTTGATTCTTGCTATGAGATTCTTGGTGTCTGAATGAATATGCTTAGTAATTTGTTGTTGTTGTAGATTTTGGATGAATTTATTCTTACAAAATGGTTTTATTATACTATTACTACATGTATGCTTAGGTAACAAAGCTGATGGTGTTGTTGCGTTATCACTTATCACTCTAGATTGTAGGATCCGATTGGGAACCTTGTTCATTTTTTGCCCTGTTTTTTTACATTTATTAGCTTGAATAACTGATAGGTTTCAGTGGAATATAGCTCAAGCTATGTAGGAAAGTTTGGTTTTATGTTTTAAGTGCATTTTTGCAATGTGAGGGTGGCCTTTTCATACAAATGAAATTACTGGCTATCTACTTTATGAGCATAGATTTATGAACCTTCTGATTTAGGAATGGAGATACATATGCTGGGGAATATTTTGCAGACAAGATGCATGGATTTGGTGTGTATTGTTTTGCAAATGGCCATCAGTATGAAGGTGCTTGGCATGAGGGCAGACGACAAGGGCTTGGAATGTATACATTTAGAAGTGGGGAAACACAATCTGGTCATTGGCAAAATGGAATCCTTGATGTCCCAAGCACACGGAATAGTACCCATCCTGTATCTCCTGTAGCTGTCTATCATTCTAAAGTACTTAATGCTGTTCAGGTAATTTTTTTTTTTGGTGCCATAGGTTGTAATAAGTTTTCCCAATCAGTGCTTGGCCTGATGGCCAACCTTAAACGATTTGTATCTAAAATGTAACTCACTGATGTCAAATATTAGGTGTAATATATCCGAAGTGTATGGAAGACATGCCTAATACTTTCAAGACTCGACAGTTTCAAATTTTTGCATGGCTTGTATTTTGTGGTCAAGAATTATGCTCTGCAATGCAACACAGTTTGCTGTACTTGCAGTCTTCAGTGTGAAGCAGGGACATGTCTGATTGTTTTTTTTTTCATTTGTCAGGAGGCAAGAAGGGCTGCAGAGAAAGCTTATGATGTGGCCAAGGTAGATGAGAGAGTGAACAAGGCAGTAGCCTCAGCTAATAAAGCAGCCAATGCAGCAAGAGTAATTGCAGTAAAAGCAGTCCAAAAGCAAATGGATCATAACCACAATAACAACAGTGCCTTGTGAGACTTCTGACAATAGCTCGTTTACATTTGAAACTCAATGAGATAGCAGCAAGAGGATGATGGCTTATGTGACTTTCTTTTCATATAGCCTTGTGTTTTATATTGTCATCTTCTTACAGTCTTCATTCTTGGCTGAAGAGTATTCAGATCCTTTTTAACATCAAAAGCACGTATACATGCTGGGAAGAAATTCCAAGCATAGAAGTGAAGGTGGAGAGAGAGATTTGATGGCGGTGGTGGTGATGACACCATTTTCTAATTAACTTTAGTTATCCTATCTTTGTACAGTTTTTGTAGAGATGAGCTAGATATATGAAAAGAGCCATATATACATGGTGGGCAGTTGAAACCTCATCCAGTCAAAACCATGAATGTATGATAGTGTTGGATCTCAAAGTTAAAATGCTTTGACATGAAGATAATCTAGTCATGTAAAAGTTATTTCCCAGGTTCTTCCCTGTAAATTTGTGACATTTCATTATGTGGCTTTAGTACCCCCATGTTGATAGTAGTTAGTGTTTAAAGGGCGAAGGAAATTTGTTTTGACACGATTTAAACAGTAGGAGCCTAATTGTTGGAAAAAAAAATGTTAGAAACCAAAGATGGATATATCTAAGAAATAAAAAAGTTAATAAGAAAAGCTGCTTCAATAACATAATCCATTTTAGTCAATATTAGCATAATCGATGACGTAATCTAAACACCAAAACTGATTCCATTGATTCATGAGTTCAAAATATACCAAAAAGCAAATTTGTTTAAAAGCACTAGCACAAGGCACTGCATTCACTTCCATAAATCAAGAAAATGAAAAGCACAAACGCACTTTATAAATTGAGTTTTAACTCTCAGTCTGCTCCCTAAGCCTCCGAATGGTGCTCCTGACTGTCACAGCACTTGCAGTGCTGCCATAGACAAAAAAAAAAAGTAAGTAGAGAGAGAACACAATGCCATGAGCAAATATAATTACAAACAATGGTCAACAGATTCTTACTTCAAAGTGTAAGCACCCCCTGCTTTCACTTTTCCACAGTCTTTGCATCCCCAAATTCCGACTGCTTTTCTCTTCACCGCATACTGCATTCATTGACATGCTAGATTAAATAAGCCACTATCGCGCCAATCAAGTCATCTGAAATCTCAAACTAGAAGGAAATAAATGCTAATAAGATTGAAAAAACTACCTTTCCACAGAATTCACAGAAGTACTTGCTGTGTTGACTGACTTCCATCTTTTTAATCTGCTTGCGCAGACTAGCGCCATAACGGGTACCTAAAATTTACCAGTTGTTAGCAACTTCCTATTTTTCATCACACAAAGTACCTAAAACGAGTCAAGTGTCACAAACTGTTGTGCCCAGTATCCAAACCATTAAGCAATAAACACAATATCTAACTATCCAGTTATCAACCACACCATGCAAGTAAAATTCGTAATAATGAAAATAATATATTCGACCCCTATTAACAGTCTAAGATCCCTCATTCCAGAAATTGATGGCACTACAGTGACACAACAGAATAGTTCAGATTATGGTTCATTTCCCATGAAATATACCGAAAAACAGAGATTATATACAGTGATAAAAGCTAAATAGAGCTCATACCATATTTCCCAACAATACCGGCCTTCTTGGTTCTCTTTGTCTGCACAGATTTGAAGCGATGCACAGCTAAATCAGCTACTCAGTAGAGATTTATAAAACTACATACTTTTAACATGTTCACAATCAAACAAATAATAATATCAACTAAAAACGGAACATAGTTTCCACGAAATTAGAAAGCCAAGTTATTTTTACTTTTAAGTTTCACTAAAGAAACAAGCTAGCTTTTAATTGAATCTTAAAACGTTAGAGAATTAACCCATTTCCACTACTCAAGAACAGTGCAGAAGAATATATCAACATGGATTAAGAATATGTGTCGATTGGAAACTTAAGAAAAATAAATATAAAAAAAAAATTGTAGTTAATTGAGATTAAAAACGGGAACTTCGTGATAAATTGAAGAAGCAATTTCAGTGAAAGAGAGCGTACCATATTGAAAGGCTTCTGATATGCGAAAGAGGAATGGAACAAAAACCCTACAAATCCCGCTTGTAATCTACGCGGCCAAGTAAATAGAGACGGAGAAGATTATTTTGTTTTATATATGCTTAAAATTATTTGCCCTAAAACCCGACCCGGCTTCATCGGTATGCGGCCCGTTAAGGTTTTAATTAACGTGGGCGGAAGATATAACCCGAACCGAACCCATGAATATATACCACTAATAGATTGACTTTTTTTTTCTTTTTTAAGTACTTAAATAAAATTTGGATGTTTATATTTCAAAATATAAAAATTAAATTCTCTTAAATTTTTTATTGAAAATTTATAATTTTAAGTGTTCAAAATTTATAATTCTTTTAAAACATTATGAATTCAATAAGCATACCTAATAATAATAAGCAAGTTTCAATTTTTTAATTAAAAAATAAAATTTTAAATAATAATAATAATAATAATAATAATAATAATAATTCAATCATTTTTTAGTTCATTTTAACTGATTACGAGCTATTTACTCAAAAACCAGTTTAAATTTTATTCAACTCTTTATTCATATTAATATATCAATTGATTCTCCACTCAATCTGATTTAAAAAACTATCGTTTTAATAGTTACTCAATTTCATAAAAAAAATGTATGATTTAATAAAAATGTTATGAGAAATATATAACAATGTATAAATTTATCTCAAATGCCACGAGTAGGGGTGTTCAAACGATTAATCAAATCGAACTTGTATTAACCAAACCTTTTAATCCTTTAACCGTTAATCGAACTAAAATCTTTTTTAAAAAAATTAATCGAACTGAAATATTTCGGTTAATTCGATCGGTTAACCAAAATTTATATGTTTTTTTTTTGTTAAAACAAGTATAAAACATATAAAAAATCTGATAATATTCATTTGATCAAATTATTTTGAATTAGTAATAGCTTGGTACATATAATATATAATATTATTTATTAAGTTCGGTTAATTATTCAATTTCAAACTGAATTAATCGTTAATCAAAATTTAAAAAAAATTAACTAACCTCCGACCATACTAAATCGGTTAACGGAATTAGTTCAGTTAATTCGATTTTAACTGAAATTTGAACACTCCTAACTACAAGATAGCTCAATTTGAGATAAGTAATTAAGGTAATAGCTCAATTATTATTTTTTGTTAAATCAAAATAATTTATATATATGTTATTTCTTAATTCATTTCATATTTTCCCAAATTTTTAAGTGAATCAATTTTAAAAAAAAATGTTCACATCATGCTTTTTATATTTATCATGTCCCTAAAGTGTTGTGAATTTTTATTAACTTTTAAATATTAATAATAAATTTTTACACAATTGTATATTTATATGGTCATATTATGCAATTTTTAAAGTTGTTTCCCACATGTTGTGTTAACTCAGCTCATATTTTATAGATGGGTATTCAATTTTAATTGTTTGAAATTACTTAACTATAGCTATTATGTATATAATGCATAATATTTAAAATAGAAAAAAATTATTTAGATTTTTTTATAGTTTAATTAATAGTGATAAAATTATACTTTGACTCTTCAAAATGATAAAAAAATTGATTTAGTCCTTTCAAAATTATAAAGACATAAATTATTAAAATGATAAAATTATATTTTTTATTATTATAAAATATACAATCTAATTCCAACCCCTACAGCTTTTGATTTCCACTTATTTGAATAAGCTTTAATTCTTTTTTGATTTCATCATATATAGAATATCACAAGTCTACAATGGCATCTTCAATTTTAATACCCACATGCCAAAAATAAAAAAATAAAATAAAAACTTAAAAGTATCCAAATCTTCTAAAGTTTGATATAAAAACAATACTTTTATGTTTCATTTTCAGAAATATTCACTTATTCCATCAGTTTGGACCTCTATTATTAAATTAATTATACCCTATTTATCTTAATTTTTAAATTGCTTTTATTCTAAATATATTATTTAATATAATAAAGAATACATAACTAAAATTTAAAATTACATTGACTGAAAAAATTAAGTCTCCAACTTAAATTCTTCAACTTTACCATTAAACCAATACCTTAATTACTATGAATTTATTTTTAGAAAATTATTATCAATAATAATTATATTATATTTTTCCATTCTCTTTTAACAAATTCTTATACAAATATATGTTTAGTATTTAAAACTTAATTTTAATATAATTATATATATTAATTTTGAGAAGATTTTTTTAAAAAAATATTAAAATGATTTGTTTGTTTTATATTTTAATCCAAGTATTTTCTATTAAAATTTTATAAATAAGAGTAATCAATTAATTTAATGAATTCATCTTGAATTAAATATAAATTTAAAATATATAAATCTTTTTTTGATATTATGCATGTTTGTTTTGCAGTTCTTGTTCGGGATTTGTAACTGCTCTTCTCAACAATATTAACTCTAACATTCGAATCTATATTCTTCTATTGGGAGTATAATGTATCTTACTATTATACCCAACCACTGATTGATAAAATATTTAATTGAAGTTAAATATATTAAATTTACTTGAAGGTGTTTATTATTTTGTGATTAAAAATAAAGAAATAAAAATAATATAATCGTTTTAATTGCTTCCAAATTTGAGAGGTAAATAAATATTTTTCAAATTATAAAGCAGAAATATATTTTACATTATTTTATATTTAAAAAGGTTTTATATTTTTATTTTTGGAGGAAATGGTGGATGCAGGAAAAAGAAAACAAATAAGAAAGTCAAAAGGGGAATCAACTGAAATTCTAAAACGCCATATTAACTTTTTTATTCTAAACGTACATACATAAGCGGTTTAAAATCGGTTGTTGGTTCCATCTTGCTACCAATCAACGCCAGCGCACGCCCAACGCTAATTCCACCTTATTTTCTTCTTCTTCTTCATCTTTAGAAATTCCCTTTTTTCCCAAATAATTTTTTTTTTTAGGAATTAACCTTTGAGATTTTGAATATGTATCCGCCGCCAGGGCCAGGAGGCATGTACTACAATTACCCGCCGCCTATGCTGGTCAACTGCTCCGGCTGCCACACCCCTTTGCAGCTTCCGCAAGGTGCCCGATCCATCCGTTGTGCCATCTGTAAAGCCGTTACCAACATCGCTGACCCTCGATCCCTCCCTCCCGCGTCCCAACCACCTGCTCCTTCCACCCACGCGCCTCCTTCTCCCTCCCCTTACAATCATGCTCCTCCCGGGGCACCTCCCCACGCCCACGGTCGAAAAAGGGCGGTGGTCTGTGGGATTTCGTATAGATACTCGAGGCATGAGCTCAAAGGTTGCATCAATGACGCCAAGTGCATGCGTTACCTCCTCGTCAACAAGTTTAAGTTTCCCGAGGATTCCATTCTTATGCTCACAGGTAATTTTTTTTTTTTTGATCTTTAATTTTCATATCTTTTCATTTGAATTGGAATCAATTCTATCGAGCAATATTTGACTGGGCAGTCAATTCTAGGGTTTAAACTTTAAATATCGAATTCGACCATAAATTTGGTAGCTACCTTAGAGAATCTTACCTTTCTGTAATATGGCATTTATGTTCGGGTTTTGAATCAAGTTTTCCTAATTATGTATGTGAATTATGTAATTAGGGGTGTTAATTGTTTTCTTAATGCAGAAGAAGAAACTGATCCCTACAGGCTTCCAACGAAGCATAATATAAGGATGGCATTATTTTGGTTAGTACAAGGTTGTCAACCTGGTGATTCTCTGTTATTTCACTATTCCGGTCATGGTTCACGGCAACGAAATTACACTGGTGATGAAGTTGACGGCTACGATGAGACTCTTTGCCCTTTGGATTTTGAAACTCAAGGGATGATTGTTGATGACGAGATCAATGCAACTATTGTTCGACCTCTACCTCATGGTGTTAGGCTTCATGCGATTATTGATGCTTGCCATAGTGGAACTGTATTGGATTTACCATTCCTCTGTAGAATGAAAAGGTTTGTTACTTCCAAACATGCTCATATCGTTAACTTGTAATGGAGATCTCTCTTACTAATTTTGTTAGAACCAGAATCTCTATTCCTTTGAGAAGAAATTTAGTTTCCATGTTGAGAAGGAAAGTGTATTTAATGTTAAACGTGTTAGATGAAGGGAGCAAAGAGTACTAGGAAGGACCTATATTTGATTATCTAGAAACTTTTCCTACCCTTTTGGCCTTCTATTTTATTTTTAATTATGCTGTTTTATATAATCTGAAGACTGGAAATTGATGCTTTGTCTTGGACCAGGGCTGGAGAGTATGTATGGGAGGACCATCGTCCTGCATCAGGTTTGTGGAAGGGAACATGTGGTGGAGAAGTGATCTCCTTTAGTGGTTGTGATGATGATCAAACCTCTGCTGATACATCTGTAAGTTTCCGAAAAACTGATTATGTAATTTGAAATTTCAGTTCTGATATCGTTGTAGGTTTTGAAGACTAAAAAATTTTTTTAATGCTTTGGGGTGCAGGCCCTATCAAGGATTACATCTACTGGTGCCATGACATTCTGCTTCATCCAAGCCATCGAAAGGGGGCATGCAGCTACATATGGGAGCATTCTCACTGCAATGCGCAATGCGATTCGAAGTGTGGGGAGTGGTGGAGGTGGCGGTGACTTTGGTGGTGGTGCTGTTACATCCCTCATCAGCATGCTTTTGACAGGTGGTAGCACTGTTGGACTTGGTGGGTTGAGGCAGGTAATATATCCGACTTATTGGTATAATTTTCTGTTCCTCAGAAAAAAGGTGGTCTGATTGATTGTATTGTATACTAGAGAAGCCCTGGCTTTGAGTACTTTTTGTGTGGTCCAGAATCTCAAACATGTTAATGTTTAGCAGGGTTCATATAAGTAGAAATGATTGTGCAGATGCATGTGGAAGCAACACATATCCTGCCAACTAACTGAGTAACATTGTTTGGAACAGAACTTTTGTAAAATCTTTGGTGTTAAAACAACCGAAACTTTGACCTGATAGTGCCTCTCTACGGTTTTATAATATCAAATCTTTTAAGATGAGTTCATTTTAGAATTTGGAATTTGGTATTGAGACAAAAGGCTTATTTCCTTGTCTGAGTTTTAGAACATGGAATACTAGTGAAGCAAAATTGCAAATTTCATTCTGACTTTTTGTTTTGGTGTTTCATTGGTTGACAGGAGCCGCAGTTGACAGCATGCGAACCGTTCGATGTTTATATGAAGCCTTTCTCCCTTTGATAAATTTTTAAAATAAGAATTTGTTATATGCTATTTGTAAATTGAATTTATTTATATTTCTGGATAACGGGTTGGATTTCATTTGTGTTCCCAAAGTACATTGGTTGAACAGGAATTTTCTGGGTTCCTCTCATTATATTTAACAAAGCTGGATTACAGTACCTGCGATTAATAAATACATGTTTCTTTATTTGTACAACTTTTACTTGCTTTGTCTCAATATATTTCCAATTAAAAAGTGAAACAGAGATTTTTTCTTAAAAACACAAATTGAAGATATCATTATGCTCAATTTCTCAACTAGTAGCCTCTGAGATTAAAGTTTGTGACTTCTGTACCAACGGGGGGATATGCTTAAATTAAAGGCCTTGAAGGCTCATTCTATGTCTTAATTGTACAAAGTATATGTATGTACATATTCGAAGTATCAATAAATCTCTTCTTTGGGCTCTTTAAAATGATAATTTTAAGCTGTTGCCTTGTTGAATGCATCTTAAAAATCCAAACATTTGACAATGGTGGAGTAAAAGAAAATCAAGAAGATCCAAGTTTGGAAGCTAAAAATTTGATATTTCATAATTGCATTGAATATTTCCAAGAAATAACAACAATAATACCAAAAAGTAGCCTAGTAGAAGAAATCCTGAACCCATAAGCAAAACCCTAAAGCACTAGACTTTGAATTTCTTCTCTAAGCAAAAATACAAAATTATTATTTATCCTCTAAAGAAAAGTTTCTAATAACCTTGATTTTTTAGGATCTGGTGGCCGAAAGTCCTCCAATCGCAAATCGGAGCTTGCTCGAATTTCATTAAACACACTTTCTCCTTTCTCTGCTTTAATTGCTCCCAGTGTGCTTCCAAGAACGTCCCCGGCAAGTCCAATTTCCAGAAGACGCCCTAGCTCCTCCCCACCCTCATGTATTAAATGCCCGATTTCCTTCAGGGATATCACATTTTCCATTATCAGTTTGGCAAAGATTTGACCAAGAAATTCTGCAGCTTTTGGAGCATCGTTTACAGCGTCCTCCAATGTGCTGAGAACAGATTCAAACCTGAATGAAGAAACAAAAATGCATGAACTTAAAAGGGTTATTTATTATCAATCAGCAAGTAAAAATGTTATTATTAGATTATTGATTCTCATACCCTTTAACAAGTTGAACTTGGCTCAGCACACCATCATGAGACTTTGTCAGATTCACAAGTAGCTTGGCCAACAGATCACGTTCAACATCTTTTCTCTCGAAAGAATCCGTTACAAAAAGAGCAATCATTGAGGGATGGAAGCTCGGAGAATTCAAGTCTTTGATGCACAAAGCAACTTCTTTCTCATCTCTAGCACTATAAGAATTAAAAGAGAAAAATCCTAAGTACTTTGATAGGCATAACCAGGTAATAACATCTAATTCTGTAAATAAATCAAGGTCAGCAGTATAAACATATCAATAACTCTAAGGTTACCATTAAGATTTGAACTAGCCTCAAATCAAGCACATTATAAATATCAAAATTGTATTGCAATATATCTTAACCATACTGTGAACGGCAAAACCTTGATATATCAACATCCTCTAAGGAATAACTAAAACAATCCTTTCCAAAGTAGTTTTACATTTCAATTTTTCTGCTAAAAGTAGAGTGCATGTATACAGTATATGTTTATGCTTGTACTTGCATATATTGGAGGGAAACACTGAGGTTAGTACAAGAGAAACACTAAATCACACGTGAGCCAAGAGGATACCTGTAAAATTCTTTAATTGCTGCCATAGACATATCATGCAGACGCTCCTCAGACCAGCCCTTTTCTGGAGGAACATTTTGAGTGAAACTGGATCTTTGGCCTGCAGCAGAAGCTGCAGAAGATCTATCAAAGCTGTTATCGGGACCCCTATTACCAAAATTCAGGCCACGTTCCTGGGAGCTCAAGTGGTCATAAGTAGCAGGCGCTGCAGATCTATCTGTCCCATATCTTGGAATCAGATCCTCCCTAGAACCATAAGTAGTTCGCTCGGAGGGAGCATTAAAACCATTCAAGCCAGTGGCTACTCTTCTTGAATCTCCTGAAGCTGGAGGAACATCAGCTAAGGGAGCACTGGATACCCCTGGTGGTCCTCTAAAAGACATCCCTCTAGCAAGACCTCCCTGGGGGCCCAAAGTAATAGAATCATCACCCATTGGTCTTTGAGGCAAGGGAACTGACAAAGTCCTAGCCTCAAAAGACTGCCTGTCATCCATGCGAACATCCTGAGCACCAAATCCACGAACTTGGGCGGGTGGCCCTCTGAAACCACCCATCTGAGAGCCAAGGGAAGATAACATAGACCCTCGTGGAGCAAAATCCATGGGTGCTCTTCTTGTACCAGCATTGATGCCAGGACCACGAGCAAGCCTACTGGTTTGTGCTTGGCGCTCTTGAGCAGCATCTCGATGCACTTCCTCAATCTTTTTAGGTCCTTCAACTTTCCTCCTCTGTTGCCATTTATTCTTTCTCAGGTCAATGGCATCCTTCAACATGAATCTAACCCTAGAAGACAGTTTCATATTGTTTGACAACTTTGCCATCCTTTCAAAATAAGCATCCATATGCACCTTTGCTTTTGGATGGTCAATCATGTCTCCAATCGTACTCATTAATTTGCACAATGCCTCAACATCTTCCTCATCAGGATTCTCATACTCACCAAGTAGTTTCTTGATGCATTCATGCATTATTCTCTCAGTTAACATTTTCTTCTTGTACAACTCCCCAATAAGTCTAATGTTACCTAACATTCGTCTTCGTGCCTTTATTCTCTTCTCCTCTCTTTCCTCTTCAGACTGCTTAGCCTCACCCTCTTCCTCAACTTTATTTGCTTCTTCTTGCTCTCTCTCTCCTCTCTCAAATTCCTCTTGGCACTTGTTCAGTAGCAATCTCTTGAAAGTTATCTTTTCATTGTCTTCACTAAAATCAGGTAACTCTCCTGCCAGATGATAACAGAAGTTCGCATACATTTCACAGAAAGTAGGCTCCATCAAAGCTTTGTCAAAGATCTGTGAGATAACACCAGTGAGTGTAACTGCGTTGTCAATGTTTACTGCTTTTACCTGCTCAAAGAGCTTCTCAAAGTTTTGTGGAGTTAGTTTGTTCAAAATGGCTTTCAATTGTCTTTGCTTGGATTCTTCCTCATCAGTTATTATACCCACTTCATACTTCCTTTCAGCTTTGTGCATCATCTGCAAAGGAGTTTGTGGAGAAGTAATCAACCCCTTTTGCTGATAGTTAAAAGCTCGCTGCCATCTGTCTGAATCAAGATTATTGCGTGCCATACCTCCTTGTGGACCCATAGGTTGCATTGGGCCAGCAAGGATTCCTCCAACATATGTCAGAGGTGCTTGCCCACGTGGGTGTCGAAGAACACCAAAGTTCCCTCCTTGACCAGGCCGAAAACCTGCAGCAGCACCATAACCAAGATCAAGGCGCAAATCCCTTCCAGGGCCAAAAGAACCAGATTGTCTAATCCATCTGTCATCATCAGCCATTCCACCAGCACGGCAATCTTGTCGAGATCCACTGAATTGTCTATCCATTATTCTTCCTGAACTACCGTATGAATCACGCTCAACAAAGTGAGAAGCATTGGAATTGGTATTGGTAACCATCAAGGCCTCTACAATATCAGAAGCAATCTCAAATCCATTTGGAAGATCAGTACACTTTTCTGCAAACTTAAGCAGGAAATCTCTGGAATACTTCTTTGCTATATTTCCACTTCCATCTTTCTCATGATTTCCAAGCCTTCCATGAGCCTTTTCACCATTATCTGAAGTTCCTAATTTTGTTGTAGAGATATCAGCAGCATCTTCCCAATCATCTGGTTCAGCTTTTTTATGTGCAATTTTCTCACTTTCTATGGCATCTGCATGAGGGGTCTCACGAGATGTCTGCTTCAAATTAAGACCGACAGAATTGCTTTCCGCACTTGCTACTGTCTCTTTCTTCTCCTCAGGGCCTTTATATGCCATATAGAGATCAGAAGTTGTCCCAGCAGCATCTGCTTTCTGAAGTATTTCTTTTCTTTTTTTCTTCCCTCTAGTTGTATTACTTTTTGTCCTACCGACTTCTGGCACAGTTTTGTTTGAACTAGGCACCTGAACATCTTCCCTTTCGTATTTTGAAGTTGGTTCTGAGAGATCAACAGCTAGGACAGGATCAAACTGCTGGTCTGATGCAAAAGATTTAGTAACAGTGATTTCATTGCTACCAGCAGCAGAAGCAATGGTATTATCAACGTGAGAACCTTTAACATCTGTAGTTTCAGCAGTTCTAGAGGGAGAGACATCCCTACTATCAGTGACTCTCTCATTTTCTAAGTTACCCCTTACATCTTCATTCAGAACCTTCTGTGAAGTTCCTGAGGTTGGAACATTGCTGGTAGCTATTGCCTTCAAGGCAGATCCCTTATTAGACTTAAGCTCCTTAGAGTGCAGGGGAGCTGGTTGAGAAGGAATCTCAAGAGTAGCATTATCTGTTAAGTGCTCTTCAAGTAAAGTTTTTCCTTCTTCACCCTTAATTCCACTAGTTTCAGGTTTCAGTTGCTCATCCTGAACCAGGCTCAAGCTATCAACATTACTTCCAGTACCAGAAACATCAGATGAAACAGAGGTTAAGCCTTCTCTCTTGCTTTCTGTCTTCAGCTCCACGGAAGGAGCTGAATCATCCTTAACAGCTGATGAAGATGTTAGAGCTGTTTTAGCCTCAATAGTTTCAGAAACTGCACTGCCGGAGGAAATACCGTGCTCTGCAGTGTGGGAAGCCACACCGGTTGCTGATGTAGACTGTCCATCAATGTGTGAAGAGCAGATAAATACATGCAAACAAAACATACATGTGGTTAAAAAACAACTGTAAGAAAAACAAGAAAAACACCTGATTTGTTGGCTGAATAAGTCCTTTCTTGCTCATTTTCTTCTGATGATCTTTTATAGGGATGGACTTAACCAAACTCTCCTTCCTGCCTTCGTTACTAGCAATGACTGGCATAGACTCCTCAGATGTGGCAGCTGGGGCAGAGGATACAGAGTTAGATGGCAGGCTTTCATCCAAGTTAGTTGCTGGAACCACCCCGGAATGTTTAGCTGCAGCTGATAACGACTTGGACTTTAAAGATTCAGTTCCAGGTTTTGGCTGCTGTACAGTGCTCCCCTGACAAGCATCCAATTCCATTTGAGCCTGAGATAAGCTAATCTCGCTAGCCGGAATTGAAGGTTTGAGGGACCTAACCTTTTCAACAGCAGGTAAACTGCTTGATAATGAGGAATCTGCAACCTTTTCTCCAAGAGAAACAGCGGCTGGCTTAACTGTAACCTGTACCGAACCTGAGGGAGCAGAGGACAAAACAGGATGTGCATCATTTGCAGGCTCCATATTTGGTGATTCCGAAGTACCGTGTGCAATATTTCACAGATTTATTACCTGGTACTGAACCATGGGCTGCTGCTGAGTTCATAAAAGAAATGTTCTGATGACCCTGGCTAACAGGATAGTTAAATCTCGGCCCTTGGGCATTAGGTGATATCTGGCTACTAGGAAATGGAAGAGAACTTGGTGGCGGATAAAACATGGAATTGGAATAATAGTTGATTGAATGAGAAGGTGCAAATGACGGAATTGGCTGGGATTGAGAAGGCACATTAGGATGAGACCTTGGACCTGATGGCCCACCTTCTGGATAGGTATCTGTTCGTTTATCAAGCCTTAATTCTTCATGAGTGTCAGGATGAGTAATCTTGACAGGGGTAGTTTTACGAGGAAGACCAAACTTCCCTCCCTGCTGTTGAGGATACTGAGGGGCGATACCCATTCCCAAGTTGCCCAAATGGGGAGGAAGCTGCCCACCTATGGGTGGCGAGAAACTCAAGCCCTGACCCTGATGCATCATTCCCTGAGGTGATAATGGATGAGCCTGAAGACCTGGAACAAAAACTGGCGGCTGCACCTGAGGTGCGTTTCCCATGGGTATATGCATTGGCATTTGAATTGAAGTAGGAGACTGAATCGGACTAGGTCCCCCAAATTGCATGGAAACCTGTGGCTGGTGATTAAATGGCATCTGCATAGGGTTCAAGGGCAAACTAAGAAGGGATGGCTTCTGTGGCTGGTTAGTGGGGGATGCCACAGAGGCTTGTGCATCTTTTTTGACCTTGGGCGCTGGATGAGCCTCCCCGGATTTAGATGGAACAGTTGCAACTGAATCATTTATTGGTTGCTGCTGTTTAGGAGCAGGAGTTGGCATATCCGGTACAGATCTAAAAGAAGAATCATGGCATGCCTGCAAGTTAAAATGCCATTCAAATTTAAGTGAATTCCTAAAATGCCAAAACCATATCAGTTCAAAAGAACATGAGATCAGCGATCAACATGGGCCCAAACATGTCATATTTGTATAGCAAGGTGATAAGTAAGTTAGTATTATAAAACATAATCATGGTGATCAGCGAAAATGATCTTTAGCTTTATATGGTGGCAAATTTCATGGTTCTTGAAAATTGAAATACATAACAAAATACATCAATAGACAATTTACAATTTATGATAAGAGAAAAACCTGATCACGTTTCTGCTCATCCAAATTTGGGGGTGCTGAGCTAGTTCTAGCTGGAATCTGATGCAGATGGGGACATAACATCTGCTGTTAGAAACAAGGTTTTGAATGGGGGGAAATGGAAGACCAACATGAGTATAGTAAGATACCTGCATTCCATTCATGAAACCAGGACTTATGGACCCAAACTGTAGAGAAAACGCTTTTGATGCATCTCCTGAAGCTGATCCATCATAAAATATATTACAATAACTTTTCCTATAATTGCAATAACTTATCCAGTAAGCTTAGAACACTAGGCAATATAAAAACATACCCTTAATCGGAGTCGTGGGGTTACTACTATCAGAACTCATCGTGGCAGGTTGAGAAGTTGGAGCCTTTGGAACAGCTCGGGTGCTTCTCTGAGTGGTGGCCGATTCAGTCGGCTTGGCAGTACCACTTGCAATCGCTGCATCAGATGCTCCTATGAATGAAAATGAATGAAAATAACATCAATATAATCCTATTTTCTTCAATTATAATCTATAAACTCTAACAAGCTTAAAAGCTTTCAATCATACCCTGTAACTGGGACTGTACATGCGCACCATTTTGTACATTATGGCCAGCAGGAGCATTACCAGAATTCGCGTTACTAGAATTCACAGCAGGTGAAGTTCCTCTAGATTGCCCTCCTTGTGCATTGTTAGACTTCTTAAAACTATTGTATCATCACCACGCAACAACAACAACAAGAAGAAGAAAAGAATCATTGATCAACCAAAACCCTAATCCTGTACAAACCCTAAACAAACTGCAATAAAAAACCAACAAAGCAAACCAATAAAGAATTTTACCTTCGACTGGAAGATGAAGAAAGTGACGGTGAAGGGGCAGGCACGCCGCCAGCACCCTTACCGTAAGCGCCTGAGGATGACCGCTGCTGATTAAAGCTTGCGGATCGCCCGGATTTTCGGTACTGTTGCTCGCTTTTATCGGACCTTGATTGATTGAAGGACATATATCCCACCCTTGATTCCTCCTCCTATTTCCCTCCCTTTTTTTTTTTTTTTTTTCAATCCTTCTTTTTATATCTGCATCCAAACCGATAAACAAAATGGAAATGAACAACATTACAATAGAGAAATATATATATACATATACATATACATATAACACTCATAACATTCTAAAAATACGACAATGAGAAATGGAGAATTGGGTTTCGATCAATGGAGGAGTGTACCTTTTTTTTTTTGTTTGAACTCAAAAGAGTATCCAGAGAGCAATAAAGATGGGGTTTTTTAATTGGGAAGACATTTTGATATACGTGCAGAATCAGAATCAGAAGCAGCAAAAATAAAAGTTTAAACCTTTTGTGTCTTTATTTTTTCTGAAGGAAAGAAAGTAAAAACAACAGAAGGGTGAAAATAAAAAAATAAAAAAGAAGACTGAGTCATTAGTAGGAGAGAGTAAATTAAGTAACAAACCGGAGAGCAAGGTGGTGAAAAGTTAGATTTTTTAGGAGATCATAACATCGAACGAGTCGTGGTTAAGTGAGAGAAATCTCCGATCTTTTCTTTCTGTTTCATTTTTTTTTAAATTTTTAATTTTTAAATTTAAATTTTAACCCCTTTTTTTTATTATACTGCCTTTTACCTCACTTATGTCATCTTTTACCCTGGTTTGTTTTCCTTAAATTATATTTTAAGTCTCTTTCCACGCGCCGCCGTGGATGGTTGTGGAAAATGGAAAGCCGATGATCTTTTTGGGGGATAATTATTATCAGTTTAGCACTCCAAGAGTTAGATTTTTAGTGCAAAAATCCAAGTGAAAACGACATCAACTTTTGCATTTGGGTTTAGCTTTCACATTCACAAAGTCGAATTTAAATATGGTATTTATATTGATTTAAATTTGTAAATAATATCAGAATCCAATTTCAATTTCAATTCATTATCTTAGTACACCAAGTCAATATTCATTATCTTAGTACACCAAGTAAATATTCTTTCTTCTCTCAATTAACGGCTTCAAATTAATTTGTCAACATATGCAACCAAGCTTGTAATTTCAATTAGCATTAAGAAATAGCAAAACATCTGCGATGCCAATATTTGAACTGCAATAAGAACAACCACGTGAATTTGCATCATGTATAACATCCATGAATTTGTTGCTTCTTAAAAGTTTCCTCCACTGCAAACCAGGTGAAAGCCCTTGAAGATTATTCATATCGGTTACACGTTTGAACATAGAAATAGAAGGAAAGAACATGTTCAGAACAATATCTGTATCCATCATATGAATCTTAAGGATCGGTAGGGCAGGTTTAAGGAAGAGAAAATCGGATGAATGGCAAACAACACTAGCCTGTGAGGGCGGAGTTGAGTGCGCTGTGCACATCAATTCCAATTTGGGCTTCAGCTTTCTCCAAGTCGGTTGTGGCAGAGCTCAGCTTCGAGGTGAACTCTGCAAGCCCTTTCTGAACAAGGTTAACATCAAGTCGATCAAGTGGCACAGCCTCAACAGCTATTATATCTGCAAAAGAGTTGGCATGGATAAAAACAAAGCCACTACTGACGAAATACTTTGTCACTTCACTTCCTTTGTGCACTGATAAAACTCCAGGTTTCAGTTCTGCAATTGTTGCTACATGTCCCGGAAGAACACCCATCTGCCCAGTTGTGGCTGGTACTATAACCATGTCAACCTGGAAACAGAGAATTTAAGATACCCAGAATCTGAGCTAATTCATAAAAGACTATATTATCTATTCTTTTCCTTCATACACTCTACCTTTTTTCTGCTTGGCAAAGTGGCCATGAAAAGTTGCATTTTTATTTCAATTTTCATAGGCAAATCCATACCAAAACACAAAGAGTAGAACATAAATAAACACTAGTGGAGTGACAAAGGACTTGATATCAAGTCTTCAGTTGACATTAGTCTCAAGTTTGATCTCTGAATTAATCTCTTACCCCCTTCCCCTTATAAATAAAAAGTGGTATTTATGCAAAAAAACCTTTAACAGTTAACTTAGTTACTTGAGTGACCCGTTTAAAAGGAAGGCATAGATATGGCCAAAATTACATTTTGAGAATAATAGGAGATTTCTTAGTGGCCTTTGGTGTTGGAACCTATCAAAAGAAATAAAGACAGAATGGAATGTTTGAATACTGGAATCAAATCATAGCAAGGATTAGCAAACATGATCAAGTATCAGTATTATCATCTTCCTTCAAGGAAAAAATATTAGTGATAGATAGTTTTGGTAGTTAGATGCAATCCTTTAGAATTACATATTTTCCCTCATTACCAATCTATGCCCATGAGCTGAAATTAATTATCTTTATGCAAAATTATGAGGTTCCATTCGATGTCCAAAATCCAGAGCAAGGCAAATGCTTTTGAAAATTAAAAAAAAATATATATAGCATAATAAGGAATACTGTGGAACTAAAATATGAACAGATAGGTTTTATATAAGCAAATCCAGCTTTCCGACACAAATGCTCCAGGTATCCAAGTGAATGCTTAGAAATATCATGATGGCAAGGCGTGCAAGTGCAAATACTAATAAAAATACAACCCTCACTCTCTATTTGTCTACTCAAGGATTTTAAGGACATTAGTTATCTATGTCACTGCACTTTTAAGTGCATTCCCAACGAACTCACAATCAAATAAGCCTGATATGGCCATTAGCTTTTTCATCTAAAAGGAGTAGCAGAATTGGCATTGACAAGGAATAGACAACAAATACGAAAACAAACATTTCTTTTGGGATAAAGGAGTTGCAGCTAAAAGTCTAAAAGATATCCTATAATCAGTTTCTGAATACGAAAATCAGCAAAGGTAATAGGAATACACTCTAAATTGCAGTGCAATACCACAATTGGTTGTCTTGTCTTTCAGGGAATTTAATTTTGTTTCAGAATCTTTAAACCGATTTAAAGATTGCATTGAATGGTATCATTATTGGATAAATTCACCAATAGGAGTTGTATAGGGCAAATGTTTGAAATTAACAGTAACGCCGTACAATTAGAGACCCATTCAGATCATCACCATTACAAACAGAGAAGACAAAATAAAAGTAATTGGCATTGCATTCTATCGGAAAAACAACTAACATAATTTCAGCAAAAATAAAAAAATAAAGGTTTGACATTTTGCCTTGTACCGGAGAATAGCATGAATATATTCATTCCCACAATCCTAGTCCCAGAAAGCAGAATTGAAGAAAAATCGGAAATATCCCAAAAAAGAAAAAAACCCAAATGTTACCTCTTTGGTGGCCAACTCAGAAGCATAAGGAAGGACGAAATTGACAGTAAGCTTGGAAGGAATGGAGGAAGGAGTGGGAGGACGAGGTTGCATGAAAGAGAGAGAAGTTTTAGGAGGGTCCATATTGGGGATCACTTTAGTCCACGCCTCCGTGAACGTGGCATCCGCAGAGGGAGCCGCTGGCAGATCAGTGGAGAAGGGTCGAGCCCTTGCTGCCAAAATGGGTCGACGGGCCAATAGCATCGATGCTCGACGCAACATTCTGGGAGGGGGGTTGGTGGTGATCGCTCGGCTATCGCAAGGTCGGAGACAGGGTGTGAGAAGAGGGGCCGTTCAGTCTCTGTCTTCACTCTTTTTCTGTTTTGGTACTTTGTTTGTGAAGCGAAAATTTGGAATCTAAGAATACTTAAAGCTGTTGTTAAAAAGATTACTCAGGTCGGGGTTCCGGGTTAATATATATTATAGTAATTTTATATTTAATTGTATAAATTTGATGTTTAAAATATTATTTTTAAATTCGTTTATACTTATAAAATTGTTAAATATACTATTTTATTTAATTTTTAGTAATTTTAAAACTTAACATATTTTAAGAGTTAATTGCACCAATCATTTACAACCAAGAATTCTCATTTTAAATTCGTCCCAAATTTTAAAATTTTCTAATTACATCTTCAAATAATTGATATTATATTAATTAGGTCATTCTATTATTAAAATTGTTAACTTAATCGTAAAATAAAATTTTAAAGTAAAGTAAAACATTAATACTATATAATTTTTAAAAGTTGAAACTAAAATTAAAGTAAAACTGAAAAAGGATAGACGATAAAACTTTTATAAAAGTGCCAAAAACTTTAAAATTAAGTTTCTTTACAACATCCATTTTTACAATATTAATATTTCTTTAAAAAATTTATTTTAAGCTATGCCACATAAGATCTGACATCTTACTTTAACGGTTAAATTAACAATTTTGTAATAGAATAACCTTATGATATAACATCAATAATTTGAGGATATATGGTGAAATTAACTCTATTTTTAATGCATTATTTATATAATATGTAACTAGAGGTGCTCATGGATCGGGTTGGGCTTGGTTCGGGTCGGGTCTAAGCATAATATTAATATATTAATATATTTTATGTTTGCTCAAACCTATTCTGACTCGAAACATGAGCCTAAAATTTTGCTCAAGCTTGCCCATTTTTGCAAAAAACTTACTCAAGCCCATTTTAGGCTCGCCAATATTGTTTTTAATTTTTTTAAATATATTTATATTATTTTAATTTAATATTTAATAATTTTATATATTTTTATTTATTGAAAATTTTTATATAGTCATCTTAACATTATTTTAATGTTTACATTAGAGTAGTATTATATATTTAGTATAGTTTTATTTTTGTAATGTGTCATAAATTATATAATATATAAAAATAACATAATATAAAGTATTATAAACTTGAAAATAGGTTGGGCTCGGGCTTGAACACATTTTAAACAGGCCTAATATTTTTACCCAAACCTTCCCAAATTTCAAACAAGCCTTTAGGCCTATACATGTAGTTTGGCCCATGAACAGGTCTATATGTAACACCCCTTGTCCGCCTCGATCGTCGAGTCTGAGCTACAGAATACTAAGTTCGTTACCGGAGCAACTATAGTCAATTATATACTATACAACCATTTACACATGCAAATAAGTATATTATGTAATCATACTATGCTACATAATCATTTCTGGGTTCAATACAAGCTTACGAAAGGTCTTTTGCTAACATGAGTTCGAATTAGGACCAAATTATAAAGTTTTCAAATTTTCAAGTCGACGTCGCGACATCATCAATCAATGAGTTACATTGTGACTTTAGGCATTTCGGCGTCGTAACGCCACTCACTATTGATCTATGTCGTGATGTCGAGGACTTATGGTCGCGACTTTGCCCTTGTTTTGGCAATGAACACATCGGTACATTTTTCATGCTTTCAATCAAACACATATATACTTTTATACATCTTTCCACAATCAAAACATCGTCATTCCATATCAATCTATACCATTTCAAGCTTATGAACAATTCGAATCAAACATTCAATATAGTACAAAACAAATATTCATCATTAAGACATAATCAAACCCTCTATCAAACTAGCCATACCAAATTATTTTATTTTCCAATTCAAACATATCATACTTATGCAAATTGAGAACCAAGCACTTAAAAGACCTTAACATGAATTAAAAAAAGCATACACTAAGCTATATTTCATGCTTAACATTCAAACAAATCATTTTCAAACCATTCATCAATTTATCTATCCCAACTAGTTCACTTTGCAACCTTTAACATGCCAAAGTCATGCATGTTGGATATGATATCTTAAGTGTAGTATTTTCATCTATATACACTTGTAAGTTTTTTTAATAGATTGGTTAATAAAATTATTCAGGAATTACATTAATACCCTTTGTATATTTTTCTTGCGTGGTTTTTGCATGTAAAGCAAATAGAAGCAAATATTAGCTTATCGATTGTCTAATGTTTAACTAATATTAAGCTGTATTACATGGTTGGATTGTAATACGGAAAGACAACTTATATTAGTAGGCGAACCTAAATATGTCCTTAGTCTAATAGGAAATGAGCAAACCAATTGAAAGACTAATATGTCGTCTATCAAGTCCAATTGAGGATATGTTTTGTCTTGGGCATTAAAGAGGACGACTTCTAGAAGATAGAGACATATATGTGACTGACTGGACCCAAACAGAATAGATCTTGAATCGATTTATGGATTTATTCACTTGTGACGTTCATAGTGTCGAATACCTTAATCCTAAGTGGATGATGGACTATGTATGTGTGATTCGTATACTTTGATATAAGTAAAAGCCTGAGTTCGAATAGATAAGGAACTGAAAGCTAGTACGTTGGATATACGACTTCTACATTACGTAGCATCATTCACAATAGTGGAATTCATAGCTCAAAACATGGGTAAATGATATCCTCTCATCGACATTACATTATAGATGAAAAGTAAACGTGGTAACGGGTCGTTTATCTTTGTGATTAATGACTTAATTACTATTTGATAGCAGATGACTTTTCATGAAGGAAGATGTAATGACTACCATGAGATAAAATAAGGTCATGTTGAGAGAACGAATTTATCCCAAATAGATTAAAGATATCCTATGAAAGTAACAAACTTATGACAAGGTGATTAGACGAGTACTGATCGAGTAGCTTGTAACACTCCTGACCCAGTTTGATCGCCGAACCTGATTAATAGGGTGCTACAAACAATTACCATAAAATTTCAAACAATTTAAACATTTAAAAGAATAATCAAATTGTGAATAATTTTATACGAGCATGCATATGAACCTTCTTACTCCAATTCAATTAAATATCAAGTATAAAAAAGCTTAAAAATAATTTTGGGAAGATCCGGGATCAATTTGAGACAAAAAAAAAGTTAGAAAAAATATTATAAATAGGGGACACACAGCCGTGTCCCTAGACCGTGTAAAAATCATTCAGCACGTGTGTTTGGCCACACGACCATGTGAGAGAGTCACACAGCCGTGTGAGCAAACCGTGTAACTCACTGACATCGTGTGCAATAAAATCACCAAAAACATTACAGCCCACATGGTCGCGCCATCAGCCCGGTGTGGCACACGACCATGTGCCAGACTGTGCGTACCTAAAAATGCTTTATAAAATCATAGAATTCATCCTAGAAACACCTATGCTATAAAATACCATTTGTAACCACTTTAACACATTCAAAAGCAATTAATTTAAACCCAAATCATCATGGAAAATCCACCATCCTAAGAGTCTAACCAATATGCCGCAATTGGCACCTCAACACATTTTAATGTTACAAAATGACCACATTCATTTATCAAATATGCATGTTTACATCATTTACAAAAGGAATAACTAAAACAAAAGACTTTAAACCACCTAAGTACATGTCAAGACCAAAAGAACAAACCACAAACATTTGAGTCCAGGATTACCGCTGGATATTGAATCGACAATCTGATCAATGAGTACCTAACCTATACACAACAAAAAATGGAATCATACACTGGATAACAGTCTAGAAGTATTCTTATGATTTGAAAACTTAATCATATTGCGGAATAGTCAACAATTTAATCATATTGCTAAATAATCAACAAATTCACATCCCACTTTAATGTCATTTATCAAACTCATGTTAATTCCTATTTCCATTCTCTCTCTTTATTTTCCTTATTAACGTAATTCGACCTTGGATGTCTACGCGACTCTGATTAACACACTAAATTTGGCACCCGGTGCCTGGCGAATAAATCCGTAATAATGAATTGCGCTTACCGCTGGCCGGTAAAATCGACAAATAAGTGTGCCCAACACTGGTCTGTATAACTGGCAATAAATGCACCTTGTATTGGTCGGTAGAACCAAAAAATAAGTGCACTCAGCACTAGTTGGTATAACCAACAATAAATGTGCCTTACGCTGGTCGGTAGAATCACCAAATAAGTGTGCCCAGCACTGGTCGGTATAATCGACAATAAATGGACCTTGCACTGGTCGGTAGAACCGATAAATAAGTGTGCCCAGCACTGGTCGGTATAACCGACAACAAATGCGCCTTGCGCTGGTCAGTAGAACCGATAAATAAGTGTGCCCAGCACTGGTCGGTATAACCGACAATAAATGCACCCTATGCTGGTCGGTAGAACCAACAAATAAGTGTTCATTCATTTCCAACTCATGTTTCAATTTTATTTTACCATTACACAAACTTACCAACAAAGTGATATGTGTATGGATATATATATATGTAAGAACAATAACTGTAATAGTCGAGTTATAGAAACACCAACCATAATCACCACATTATTCGTCATCGATCTTGTCTTTTCCCTTCTTCCTTGAAGGCTCCGAGTTGACGTTAGTTATGGATTAAACAAATAAAACACATTAACAATACACAACCTTTGTATATTATTCAATCTAGCCCCTAGAAACCGGGACCAACACAACTTTTAAACTTAACCCTCAACTGTATAATAATTTTGCTCTAAGTCTAGTTTAACTCCTTATTTTACATTTTTCCTAAATATTTCAAAATTTTCGCCATTTAGTCTCTATTGTACAAAATCAACGATTGATCTTATAATTTGACTCTTTTTCATTTCTAACCTAAGAATCTATCAAACTGATCCTTAACACTTTAACTATACAAAACTGGTAGCATCTTCAATCTTTAACAACACCGAAAAATAATACATAGGTCAGTTAGCTTATAGAATCAGGATTCCAAAAACATAAAAATTATAAGAAATAAATTAAATTAAGCATACCAATTGAAACTTTGAACTTTGAAAACCCTAACATTTTTCTCCAAACTTTTCTCCCCCTGTGTCGATGGTATGAGGATGAAGAAACAATCTGTTTCTTTTTACGCACTCCCACCATTTATATATTTCAATTCTTTTATCTTTTATTATTTTATTATTATTATTATTTTTAACATATATTATAGCGTACATTGACTCACCTAAACGACACTAACAACTTTAAATGGTTAATTATCACTTTTATCCTTTCTATTTATTTTAAATTATAATCCTTTTATAAATTGCACTTTTACCTCTTATGCAATTTAGTCCCTGTACTTAATTTAAGCACTACATAAATGAGATTACCTATTCAGGATTCAATTAGCCTACAAATTATCTTCATAAATAATTTTATTAAATATTTGCAGTTCCGGTTCACAAAATCAGAGTTCTGGAACCACTTTTCCTAACCCCACTGACTTCTGAGTTATTACATAGCTTTCATAACGGTATGCCATTAGGGAGAGCTTAGTCACAATACTATAGTGGAATGGCTTTGTGACTAAATGAGTTTATAATTAATAGGTGAAAAGCTGAAACTTAATTATAAATCATCTGAGCCCTAATCACATATGTCTAATTGGTCCCTCTACTAGCTCATTGAAACCATAAATGAATTACATGTTGAATCAAATGAACATAAATGAATAAAAATAACAAAGTTAGAGAAATGGGTAACATTCATAAATGAATGTAGTTTTCTCACTAAGCATGAAAATGACCAGAGAATTTATTTATGGTTTTTTGAATTATTAATTAATTAATTAATTAATTGAGGTTCGAAAATATAATTAGATTACTTGGTAATGAAAATTAAATATATTTTCTCATAGATTATTTTACGATAAAGTTGTTATGATTTTAACAAAATCAGAATTAAGTTGAGAAAATTATTTAATGGGAAAGTTGTTAGCTCTAGTTTTTCAAGTATTTTGATATAATACAAATTATATTAAAAATTCCTTACTTAATCTTGTCTCCTACATGCCTTCGACTTCATTTTCAACAAGAATTTTTACTAAAAATCTCCACATTTTCCTAATTTCTCACAATTTTAAGGTAAACCCTAAAATCTCTTTTTTCAATTTTTTATTTTTTTACTTATACTAATTTTAGAATAACATAGTTAGGGATGAGTCCTTTTAGGTATATTTTTATAGTAATATTTTTTAGGTTTTCATTCAAAAAAATTTGCATATGCTACTATTGGGGATATCACTTGTTCGTATCACTGTTTGCTTCTGCAAGTACACTTTTTAAACCTACCCCTTAACCCTTAGTCTACCTATCCTTTAGATAAAATGCCTCCCCGTACATCCCGTAAGCGTCTCGCACCTAAACATGTTAGAGGTGAGTCATCTTCCGCTCCTTTAGATCACCCTTCAATAATTGAATGTTTCGAGGACAACAATGCCTTCGAAAAGTTTAACACCTATTTTGCAACCCGTACGGTTCAAATCTTTCGTCCCGTTGATCTAAACTTTTTAGCAAATACTCTTCAATTCAAATACCTCGACCAACTCCGCTATTAGGGTTGGCTCGAATGTCTCCAACTTAGGGGTCTTTGCTATGACAACATTGTTCAGGCTTTTTACTCCAACGCTAAACTTAAACACAACCCGAACACCCACCTAGTTCAATCTACCACTTCTTCCGTCATAGGCCAAGAGATTACTATCTCGGTTGAAACCCTCTCTACTTTTTTTCTATCACCAATGAGGATGACGATCATCATACCGGCTCATATGATACTTCCTTAACTAGGCTCAATGATTATGTAGGCAACAACATGGACATTCATGATCGTATTGTCCATCTTATTTTCACATGGATCGTTGCCCCAACCAATAAACATTCCAACTTTTGCCACATCGATTATTGGATGTAGCATTGTTTTAGAACCGAACATCCCCTCAACTTAACCTCCATTATTTTTCTAAACCTTCTCGAGATTGTTAGATTATCGATGTCTAGCAACAAAACCTTACCTTACGGTACTTTCCTCTCTCATATTTTTCGTACCCTTAGAATAAACGTAAGGGTAGACCCCGGTCGTGCCATAAACTCCTTTATTGATATCTCAACCACGCATAGTTTCAATTGGAAGCTTGATAATGAGGGAAATTGGGTCCGCAAGTTTGACCGACAATCCTCGGTAGCTCAATCATCAACAGTTCCAACGGTTGCTCTACAATCATCTAATGCTCCTAGGCCTCCACATGAGGCTTATCCAACTCTCATTGCTCCACCGTCTCTGCGCACCATACATTTACTCGAGGTGATCAATGGGCTGTCGTTGCAAGTTGATGCACAATTTAATGCATTGACTACCCATTTCAACGATCGCTACAATCAATTAGATGAGCACATCAATAAGTTGGCCTCTCGGTTTCGTCCGCCATTGGACAATTAGGACCTCACTTCTTGGTTCCTTTTTATATGCTTTTTGGTTGGATTATATCACTATTTTGGGTTGTTTGGTTGTCTTTATTTGGATATTTGGGATATTTATATTGGTTTCATATTTGATTACTTTGGGATGTTTTTATTTTCATTGTCTTTGGATGCTTTTGTTTCAAATGTATTGCCATTGTTTGTTTTTCTTTGGTTGCTTCATTTTTCTTTTGTTTCTATTTTTATTCTTATGTATCCAAATGTTTAAGTATTATGCACTTATTTCCCTAGTTTTTCAAGCATGCATTAGTTTTTATATTACAAAGAAGGAGAAAAAAAAATGCAAAATTTGCATAATATAATTTTCAACAAAATCTTAAAGCCAAATTCTTTAAGTTGGAAATTTAAATGAAATGATGTCTAAAATATTTTTCAAAAACAGAGCTTATTTTGAAAATAATGTTTAACATAGGGGGAGTTAGCAAATTTTTTCAAAATGTTTTTGTTATATAAAAACTGATGAGATTGTTAGCTCGAGTTTTTCAAGTATTTTGATATAACAAAAATTATATTAAAAATTCCCTAGTTAACTCTGCAAAAATTATTTATAAGTCCTTAAAATTATTTTCAAAGTGTTGGAAAAAATAAATTGTTAAAAAGTGTTGAACTAACTTATTTTTTAAGGAGTTTTTTGAAATCTGAAGGACTTCTATTGATACTTAGGTGGACAATTAACAGTAGAACTCAAGATGAAAAGACCTTAAAAAAGCTATAGGATTTTACCAGTAGAACTAGGAGTTCTACCGATACAACTTTGGGTTCTATCGGTACAACTTGGACTTCTATCAGTAGAATGCACTCCAGTAAACAAGGTAGTTTTGGCTAGGGACTTCTATCGATACCATAAGGACTTCTACTGAAACAAGTCAAGTTAGTAGCCAAAGTTCAACATCTCCTACTCTTCTACCGATACCTTGAAGACTTCTACCGAAACAAGTAAAGTCAGTAGCCAAAGTTCAGCATCCCCTGCACTTCTACTGATACTTTGATGGGTTTTACCGATACCAAATGAAACCCTTAGAGTTCTACCCGTACAAGAGAACTTATAATGATAAAACGAGCCCAACGGTCATATTCTAAAAAGACTTTTACCAATACAAGTTTCCTTCTACCGATACAACAAAGCTGCAAACTGCATTTAATGCTTGTTTTTATGGATGCAACAGCTTCATTTTGTTTCTAACGACTATAAATGTCCACAAGGTTGTTAGAGGACTTAAATACAAGGTCAAGGCACCACATTGAAGTTAACAAAGACAAGAAATAAGTGCCTAACTTCTAAGAACTCAATTTTCAATATTTCTCAATCTTTTACTAAATATTTCTTGTACACACTTGTGGGTTAAGTTTTCTATCATTCTTTCAAGTGTTGCAACTTTGTGTGAGAGTGCTTAATTGTTGATTATCTACCTTTTAGAGGTATCATCTTATTCATCATCATTTTTCTCTCATTTGTGAGCTGTTACTTAAGGTATTGGGTAAAGAACTTTAAGCGAAAGTGGTTCTATCTTACCTTTGAAAAGATAGGGATTTGTAAGGTTAAGCATTTTCCTTAAAGGTTCAAATCTAGTGGATTTGGGAAATCCTTAGTTGAGGAAAGTTAAGGTAGTGGATGTAGGCAATTGAGGCCGAACCACTATAAATACTTGAGTCGTTTTATTTTTTCCCTTTCCCAAAAACGTTTTAATACACCAATTCACCCCCCTCTTGGTGTATTTCAATCTCAACAAAAGTTAATTTATTTAAATTAGTTTAATAAATAATGTCTATTTTGAGATGTAATGTCTCAAAAGTCAGTGGTGTTAGAAAGTGTATTTTCAAGGTTCCGTTTCCGTAAAACAAACACATAAATATTTTTATTTAATATTTACAAAACTACATTGGAAGTGAATTGAATTTCGGATAAGTAATTTCAATGAAATAGTGTTTAATTAAAGTATAAGGACTAAATTGAAAAAGGATAAAAAATCTAATTATTAAAGAAATATAATTAAAATTGAATTTATAGGACTTATTAAAGAAATAAACCATTATGTACAATTATAATGGTGGCTGGTTATTAAAATAAAATAAGTTAAAATTTAAGATATTATTAAAATAAAATAAAAATAAAATGGTTAGTGGATGGAAAAAGAATGAGTCAATTCTCTTTTCAATTTACTTTCTTCTTTCGAAATAAGAAAGAGCAGGGAGAAAAAGAAATGCGTTCTTAAATTTCAAGCTCAAAATTAGTTATTTTAATTTAGTCATTTTTTTTATAATTTTTATGTTTTCGGATTCCCGTAGTTTAATCTAGTATACCCATGTTGAAATTTTTTTATACTGTTAAAGTTTGATAATTTTACTATTATAAGATAGTTGAAGCTTTTGGTTATTTATTGATAAATTATTATAGTTATTTTAATTAGTAGCTAACTTCGACTAGGATTGCTCGAAAAAGAAAGGAAAGACAAAGTCGTCGACGAATAGCTAGGAGTTTACGGTTTGTGTTTCTATAATTCGAACTAACTTATAAAATGTTGCATATTGATTTATTTATTCATGGTAAGATTATAAGGTGGGATTATTGTTCATTTGTAATTATTTGAGTCGATTGATGATTATGGGAATTAAATTGAGTATATTTAAAAAATGTGTGTATTCTTTATAATGTGAAAATTGCACATGATTTGGGATATTTTTGGTTGCTATTTATGTTGAATCAATGTTTACTTAATATAGATAAATGTGAATTGATACATTGGTTGATATTGAATAATTAAATGGAAACCCTATTAACTATTTGGACAGGGTCGGATATAGTTGGCATACCATAGGATAGGAAAAGTTTAAGGATTCTTCGACTACGAGTCGATGAGACACTGGGTGCCAATTTGCTTTGATTTAGTCGATGATACATTGGGTGTCAATTTATTTATAGCACTGGGCACAACTATTTGCTTCAGATTTATCCGATGAGGCATTGGGTGCCAAACAGATGTGTTGGTTGGATTCGTGTATCCGTTTGAGTCTGAGTCGTGTTAATAGGGGAAGAGAATGATAAACTCGAAATAATGATTTTGATATGGCAAATGACATTGAAATGAAAATGCTAATGAAATGGAAAATGTTTCAAAATGAAATGAAATGTGAATTGGAAATTAAAATAGTGAATGGATATGTGAATAAGGAATGGTGTTGATTTATATATGAAATAAACTGAACTATGGTTGATGTGGTCATGGTATATATGGAATTAAGCTTGGATACTATATTATATATGAACTGAATTTGTCTTGTATTATTATTATTAGTAAAATGTATTTGATAAATTAATACGTATATTAACTTGCACGTTCAATATGACATTAGTATAACATTATCTAGTTTTAACTTGAGCAATTTAATGCATTATATTTTGCTTTTATTTTCAAATTATAGAAATATCGTTGAGTTATACTCAACGTACGAATTATTTTCCCATGCGCAGATTTGGTACTTATCTACTCGATTGTCGACTCAACATCCAGCGACAATCTCGAACTCAAATGTTGGTGTATTGTTCATTTTGGTCTTGGCATCTACCTAGGATGTTTAATGATTAAATGATTATTTTGTATTTAGTTAGCCTTTTTGAAATTTTGAAAACATATATAAGTGTGATGGAAATGGTCATGTGGTTGATAATTTGATAGGTTGCTTTGAGTAATATGCTTAATGTTTTCTTAGTTGAGAAAAAAATATTATGCTAGGCAATGTGGTTGGTTAATGCTTGATTTTGGTTTGACAGATGATATGCTTAGATTATAAGTAATTTTTTTTTTTCAGTAAGTTGAATATTTAAATATGTGATGGTTGAATGATTGAATGTATACATGTATGGCTTGAACATTTGAGATACCATTGAAGGTATATTGGTAAGAATGAAGTTGGTCATTTGGCTAGTTTGAATTGTTGAACGAGGTGCCAATTGTGGCATATTGGTTAGGCACTTAGGATGGTTGTTTAAAATAATGTTTATTATTATTATCATCATTATTATTATTATTATTATTATTATTATTATTATTATTATCATCATCATCATCATTATTATTATTATTGACTTGAATTGAATGCTTTTGAAGATGTTAAATTTGGTATAAATGGTGGCTTGTAGCATAAGTGTTTTATAGGTAAATTACTTGTTTTGAAAGGCATTTTCTAGGTATACACAGTCAGGGGACACTCCCCTGTATGTAGGTTTCCCTTACATTTTTTTTGTTCATTACCGAATACTCAATATTTTATTGAATTAGATTGAATAATGATCGTATAAATGCTCATATATAATTATTTAATATTTGTTCATGGCTTTAAATTGTAAAATGTTTGTTATTGTGTGATAATTTCCCGTAGCACCTTATTGCTTGAGTTCGGTGACCAGACCGAGTGAGAGGCATTACATGAGAAATAGAAAAAAATGTACTATGTTGGATTAAATTATAAAGTGTTGAGTTAAAATTCCATGAAACACATATAATTGGACTCAATACAAGAGAGGCTTGAATTCTCATCATAATACATATGAGGGGGAACACACACTATTAGTCGCCCCTCTCTCCTAGTTGAACTAGGGGATTGTTTTTTTTTTTTCCATTAAATAGACAATAAATGTAACAGCCAGGTTTTGGGGCTAGTCGGAACAGTGGTTACGAGACCACTAAACATAGGTCGAGGAAAATTATTTTTATGTTATTTTATGTGTTGTATCATAATTATATGGATGCATGAAAATTTTGGTGATCTAATTTGAGTGATAGCATGCTTAATTGCGAAAAAGGACTAAATCGCATAAAGTAAAAAAGTTCTATTTTAAAGGGTAGAGGTACCTAATAGCTATAGAATGTAATTTGGAGGATTTTAAGTGCAATTAGGCCATTTATCTAGTGATGTCCGGCCATATAGGAGCTAGGGAGACAAAATTTTAATGTTGGTCAAATTTTGTGGGAATTAGGTGATAGAAATGAATAAAATAAGATGACTAAAGGAAGCTATCATCTTTCACTATTCATCTCCCCCTCTACTACCGAAAATTTCAGCAAGTTTAAGAGTTTGAAAGCTTGAAAATTTCAGCTACATCTCATCCTTGCAAGTAAGTACTTTTTGAGGCTTTTCTTGATGATTTTTGTACTTTTGGAGTCCCCAAAGCTTAAGCTAGCTATTGAGGGGACTAATTTGTGATATGGCTGAAAGTCTAGGTGTAACAGACCAATTTTGACCATAATCGGAACGGTGGTTTCGGAACCACGAATCCGAGCCTGATAGATATTTTAATATTTTATTCTGTGTTTATAATATGTGGATTAATGTGTGTGAAAATTTCCTAGGAAAATTTTATCGTTTAAGTGCTTAATTTAATAAAAAAGGAATTAATCGAGAAAAGCGTAAAGGTTGAGTGCTAAAGTGAAAAGTACTAATTTGATTGTGGCTTTTTAAGTGGGTGTCCTAAAGGGGCAATTAGCCCATAAACTATGATAAGGGACGGCAATGGGCCACGCCAACTACATATTATATGTTAGTAAAGTTTTAAAATAAAGTTATGTTAGTATATTATAACTAAATTGTTATTATATTATAAGCATGCTAATATATATGTGTTATTTTATTAAACAAAAGAAGCATGCTTTAATTCTATTCTCTCTCCTTTTCCCCCATCTTCTTCACCGAACTTATTCCAAAGAAAAGAAGAAAACTTGAAATCCCATATTCGGTCATTGCATGTAATGCCAGGTAGGTATTTGAGCTTTGTTTTAGTAAAATTTTTACATATTGGAGTTGATTACTTTGAGTACTATCAAAACCATATAAAAATTTGGAGTATTGAGCATGTTTAAATTCGGCAGTAGATGAGTATATCTCTGCTGGTTGTGCTGAATGGGAGAAGGGTTAGTATAGGTATAAAAACAAGCAGGATATGTGTTGAGCTATTATATTTGGATGTATATTGTATATATATATATATGTAGTTAATGTACGGCCATAGATAATAAGGTAATGGATATTTGCATAGTCGGCCAATATGAGATTAATTATGTTATTGTATTTAGTAAATGATTAATAGTAATATGTATGGGGATGGAGAGTATTCGGCCTTAAGGGGGGGTTAATTTAAATTTCCTATATTTTGTGTTTTGTAAGAATTAGATTAAAAAGTAATTTTGTAAATGTTGAGGGTAAAAATAGAAATTTTGCATTAACAAATATTTGTGAATTAAATGGAATTGAAATGTATCTAAATAAGTTTAATTTGAACCAAATTAGATTCAGAACAAAAGGAAAAGAATTTGGAGCGAGGAAAAGCTAGACTAAACGAATAGCCGGAAATTTCGAATCTATCGACTTCTAAGGTAAGTCTTAAGTTAAAGTACATTAAATAGATTGTTAACAATGTGTTCAATAATATTATTTAATATACTTGAGTAAGTTAGTATGTGATAGCCGAATATAAATGTTCGTGTCTTGAATTGAATATGTTGGAAATGTAACGTGAATTAGTATAGTTGATATGGTATGTGAATGTGGTTTATGTGCATGAGTTAATAATGATGTACGGCTTAAGTAATGTTTATGAGTTAAATATTTATAATCGGTATTATATTTAAATTGATGTTGGAATTTTGGATGATAATGTTTGAATGAATAAATCATAGTTATTGCTTATATTCGACTATGTATATTATACATGTGGGAAAAATTTTATTTTAATGCTGAAAGCATGGAGCTAATATGTTTAAATGTACAATTGTTGAAAATGTTGAAATATCAGGCTTGTGCCTAGCAGGCCTTGTGCCGGTGATATATTTCGGGCTTTGTGCCTAGCAGGCTTCGTGCCGGTGATATACTTCAGGCTTAAATGCCTAGCAGGCTTAATGCCGGTGTTTAAACTTCAGACCTTGAGTCTAGCAGGCCTAGTGCCGGTGTTTGTGTGATTCGGGTTAAAGCCTAGCAGGTTTTATTTCAGTGAGTTTCAATTTCGATTTACTTATATAGTATTAAAGTCATGAAACAAATCTAGAAAGCTTAAGTTTTGAGAGTGGCATTGTTATTTCGGCTACAAGGTATGTATTATTATACTTAGTGTTATAAATGTATATATATAAATATGCCATGATAGTGAGCAAATAAAATGACGAAAGAAAAGTGTTATATACTTGGTTGTGAATTTGGTATGCTAAATATGCCATGTGGTTATTTGAAGTTCGAAACATGAGTATGTTTTAAAATAAAAGATGCTCAGGTAAGCTATTGTTACACTTAACTATGCGATTATTATGTATAATCGGCAATCGATGTATTTGTTATGGAAATTGAAAGTTATCAAGTTAAATAAAGTGGTATTACCTTGTTATGTTGTGTTATAAGTAAGACATGTAAATAAAATGTCATGAACTCATTTTATTTTATGTTTAGACGGTTGAAAGATATAGTATGATGCTTAAGACTTACTAAGCTAGTAGCTTATTCGTGTGTGTTCATTTTTTTTTTTGTATTATAGATTCCAGTCAAGCTACGGGCTCAAAGTGTCGTTCGAGGAGTCAACCACACTATCACCCCTTTTTGGTATTTTAAAGTTAGTTTTTGAATCAAAGGCATGTATAGGCTAACTAAATGTTTGAATGAAGTTTTGTTTGTATATAATAGCCATGCGAATATGGCCAAAGTTTTAGTTAAGTATGCTTTTGTGCATTTTAAGTCGAAGTTTAATCGTTTTTGGTAAGGAAGCGTATGTTTACGAAATGAACCTTTGAATTAGGATATTATGTGAATGTTTTAGGTATAAGTTAATTTGCATAAATGATTAAAATGCGTGGACAGTATGAGTTGTATGTGGGTATGTTCGATTATAAACTAGTTAATCATATTTTGCAATGAAATAATTTTTAGTTAGCAGCAGTGATGTGATTTTGATAAATCACCAAAAATAGGATAAATTGAATTAGAAAGTGAATAAGATATATAATTAAAGCTTATTGTGTCTATTTTTATATGAAAGAAACAGAGTAGGCAAAGGAATTATATATTATGAGATTTTTAAGTTTTAGTGAGACTTGTCCTGAATGAATTCGTGAGTCCCTATTCTGTCTTGGAAAAATTGTTAAAAATTGTAAAAAAATAATTATGGAGCATAGTTTATATGTTTAAAATCCTTAATGAGTCTATTTTTGATTGGAATAAACAAAAACATTATTGAAATTTTGTACAAAGAATAACTGAGTTTTTGTAAAGATAGGTCAGAATTATCAAACAGTGAAATAGGGGTAACTTTGATGAATAAACTGTACTAATTGGCCACATGAAAAATTCTGGAAAAATTATGGTGAAAATTTATATGAGTCTAGTTTCAAGGAAAATTTACGGATCTAAATTTTGAGTTTTGTAACTCGAGTTATGGTCAATTTAGTCAGCATGACGCAGTTGGACAGCTTTAAATTTTTATGCCCCAAATTATTAGTCAAGTCTAGTAATGCCACATACTCGACTCCGGCAAAGGTTTCGGGTAAGGGGTGTTACACTAGGGACTAACCATGAGAGAAATTATGTTGTTGGCTGAGTTTTCATGGAAGAAAATAAATGTTAGGAAGATGAAAAACAATTTCTGTGAAAGGTGTTAGCATGAAAACACCTAAATAGGACTTAAATGCAAAAAATGAAGTTATGTCATAAATGCATGAAATGGTGAGAGTGGTGAGTAGTTGTAAGAGAAATAAATGTTCAGCTAGGCTTGTTTGTTAAGAAAATATGATAAAAAAATGAATTACGAGCCTAGGGGTAAAATCGTAATTTTGCCAAAATACAAGGGCAAAATGGTCATTTTTTTCCCAAGTTTAGGTTTTGATGTATTATGATCATAGGATGATCTAAATGAATTGAATTTTATTGTTATAGACCAAGAAGAGCGTGGAATCAACCTTGACCATGGAAAAGGCAAGGTGACGGATTAAGTCATTGGTTAACACTTTTTGCACCGAGGTAAGTTTATGTGTAAGCAATGTATATTTTTGTAAACACTATGTTACTAATTAGAGTATGGCATGATTGAGAACATATGTGGTTCTAGTATTGAATGTGGTAGTCATTGAATAATTATTGTATGAATGATGAAATAGTCATATGAATGTGTAATGACGACACTTGATGGTGGGCTAAGTGAGATACCACCTTGTTGTTTAATTACGATGGGCTATGTGCGATACCATCGTTTATTTATCCTTTGGTGGGCTGTGTGCGATACCACCATAACTAATCCTTTGGTGGGCTATGTGCGATACCACCGTAACTAATCTTTTGGTGGGCTATGTGCGATACCACCCTAATAAAGACTGATGGTGGGCTAAGTGCAAAACCACCGAGTAATTTGACTATGAATAATGGATTTAGATATAGTGATGTGTTGGATTATGTGACCTTGTGATGCTAATTGCAGGGGAACCGTTAGTGGATGTATGCATTATGCTTGTAATGTGGTTGGAATGTGTGAATGGAGGAAATAAGTAAGCATGATCATGAATGTATATTGTTTCTTGTTTAGTACACAATGCTACGAAATTGTTTAATACATGTTAAAATGTTATATTGTTTACATGTAAACTTACTAAGCTTAAAGCTTACTTCCTTTTCTTTCCCTTGTTTTATAGAGCTTAAGAACCGAGTCGGGATTCGCCGATAACCAGAAGACCTCCCACACTATCAGTTCATCTCGGTATACCTAGACTTAATGATTTTGTAAATGGCATGTATAGGGGCTAGACTAGTTAGATTATTTTGTTATTTTGGCCAAAGGTGTATTGGCTCTTGTTAAGACATTAATTTTGTAAATTGCCATAAATGATGGCTTATCTTACCATTTATGAAATTACAAAGTTATCTATGAGAGTTCATGTTGAAATTATGAGATGTTTATTAGTGTGTTGAATGGGATTATGTAATGTAAGCTATAAGGGTGCAAAGAGCTTGGCAAACAGCCTCGTTTTTGTCCACATGGGTAGGCACACGGGCGTGTGCCTAGCCGTGTGTGACACACGATCAAGTCATGGGCGTGTGCCCAGGCCGTGTGAAGTCTGCATCTTTAAATTGAAATTTGAATCATCACACGGTTGAAGCACACGGGTGTGTGACTGTAACACCCCAAACCCGGCCTAGAAGTTAGGCCCAAATCTGGCGTGCCACATGGAAGTGTTTTTTAAAACCATCTTTGCAATTGTTAAAAAACTTGTTTGAGAATTACGGCCTCTTTGTTAAAACCCAAAACACTTAAGCAATTGTGTCTACGTGAAAACATAATTATCTGTAATAAACCTTTTTGGTTGCGAAAGCATATTTGAAATAAATGATTTACGAAAATATGACGTTTGAAATAGGGTTGCAAAAGCATCTTGAAACATTGCAGAAACGTTGATAAAATACAAGTATTTTTGAAAGATTGATTGATGAATCACAAATCAAGGAATTGAACTTTAAAACCGTGACTTTTGTAAATGTCGTTAATAATTTGGAAGAAAGTTCGAGTTAAATCATATTTGTAAAAGTTTATTTTGAAATCCATTTGTTAATCGATTTTTGGAAAACCTTTATTTACGTTTTTAGAAAAAATTCTCGTTTTAAACAATTTAAGCAAAATACTAAGTAAACCAACCATGAAGCAAATAATAAAATACTCCAGAGGCCTTATTACAATTTAAACCAAAATAGCAAAATAATAAAATAAATGGAAATAGAAATTTAAAATTTGATAACACCATTTCGGAAGTATAGCCTCCACCGAGTCATCCATGGGCCCAAGTCCTCACTACGGAGCATTACCTACAAGGGTTAAGAGAAGGGGGTGAGTTACAAGAACTCAGTGTGTAATCCCCTTACCATCATCCACTGGGTCGGAACACACATAGCAATATTTTGGGCCTAAGCCCATTACAATCATAGCATAATATCATATATAACATGCATGTGTTATGCAATTTCCCAACCAAGCCTAAATTTCCATCCGCTACACACCACCCGTACCAACCAGCACACCTGTGGGGATCAAGTCAACCCACCCCGCCAACACACCAATCGCAGGCATTAAGCCATTTAATATGTTTGTGGCTGAGCCACCCGAACTAGATTGTGGCAGAGCCACCGAACTAGATTCTGGCAGAGCCACCAGAACTTCTCTTCAATTTTTATTCCAACCCATGCAATCATGTATGCATATACAAAGCATAACAATATTCATAAGATAATTTCAACATAAGGTCCATAATACAAGTTGGCCCATTAAGCAATCTAGCAATTTGGCCCTTTAAGCAGGCTAGCAATTTGGCCCATTAATAAATCTAGCAATTCGGCCAATTATTCAATCTATCAAAACGGCCCATTAACACATGAGGCCCATATAGTTCATATTACACTTGGCCTATATATCAAATATCACATTTGGCCCTAAGAGGGTATTTTCATAATTCGATCCATAGGGGCATTTCGTAATTCAACCCATTAGGGGCATTTTTGTAATTCGGTAATCGTACCCACTAAGGGTAATTCGGTAATTTACCCTCTAAGGGTATGATGGTAATTTCGCAACCTAGGCTTAATTACTAATTTGGGGCATAAAATCGAAACTGTCCATCTGCGTCGTACTGACTAAACTGACTATAACTCGAGTTTGGAAACTCAAAATCTAAATCCATAAATTTTCCTTGAAACTAGACTCGTATATCTTTCTACTATAATTTTTCCAGAATTTTTAGCTTAACCATTTAGTACAGTTAATTCCTTAAAGTTTCCCTTGTTTCACTGTCCAATGATTCTGACCTCTCTTACCTTAATCTCAAATATCTTACTTTACATTTTTCATCTACTGCTCCCACTTGTTTCTATTGAAAATAAGTTCACTAAGGAATCCATATATATCAATTATAACTCTTAATTCACTTTTTACAATTTTATACAATTTTTCCAAGACAGAACAGAATACCCCAAAGTCATTCAGAACCAGCCTCACTAAAATTAACATATCTCCGAATATAAAATTCCTTTTCCTTCTATGTTTCTTCCATATTAAAATAGACATAGTAAGCTTTAATCTGATATCTTACTCACTTTGTAACTCCTTTTATCCTATTTTTCGTGATTTTTCAAATACACATCACTGTTTCTGACCGAAACTGTTTTATTACAAAACATGATTACCGCTACGAGCATACGCACGTCCGAGTGATCACGGATGCCTGTTATCGGTTTTCTTCGGTATTTCTACCGAATCACAAAATATTTCATGTAAACTTTCAGAGAGATGTGAGATTTACTCACCAATTCAAACATATATTCGGAAGGGTACGGGATTACACACCTTATTCGGAATCCGTAACACGATATTCTCCGCGGCACCTAAAGATACAACCGGTCAATAATTAATCCCAAAACTGAATTTACCACTTCAACCAATTATTTCGATTGATTAAAAATTTATACACTTACCAACAATCTGAGTCTCTTATTACGAGAGATAGGTGTTCGATTGGCCCTCCGATAAAGTACTTCGAGTCCTTAGAAGTGATTAACACAAAAACAATGTTAGCCACACCTTATTCGGCTTGAGAAAGAATCACCAAAATACACCCCCTTCACCTATATACGGCTTGGAAGAAAAAGAAAAAGAAATGAAAAGAGGAATATACGATCACTTATCGATTTGATTAAGAAGAGATTGGATGGAAGAAGAGTGCCTTGGTAATTTTGGCTATCAAAAGGGAAATAAACAATAGATAAAAATCTTGATCAAACAAAAGAGCAAGAAAGTGCACAATTGTGCTAGGGGAATTCGGCCAAAGTAAAAAGAAAGAAGAAAATATGGTCACCAAGGCTTGTAATTTAGGCACAAAGCAAAGGAAAAGAAAAGAATTTGAGAGGAAAAACAATGCACTATTGTGCTACTATGATTTGGCAAGGAGGGTTGCAAAATTGAGAGAAATGGCACAAAGTTGTCAAAAGGATTTTTGGCCAAAACAAAGCTAAGACTTTACCAAATGCCAAATAAAATTTCAGCCACCTAACTACTCCAAAAACCGTCCACATGCATCCCCCCTAGGATAAGAGTTTGGCCACCCAAGCTTTCCAAAACATCACCCATGGAATAAGCCTCATGTCCCCCTTTCTATCCTATTTCTCTTGATTCCTTTCCCCAACTTCAACCTTGCCTTTTTCTCTTAGCCATCTTGCCAAAAATAAGAAGTCCACCTTACCATAAATACCTCTTGACCGACACTTAAGGAAAGCATGCAAAAATAATCAAAATTTGCACACAATGGGATTTGAACCTCTTCCCTCAAGGTGCTTCATGTGGCATCATATCCTCTTTACCAATTGCTCATTTATGCAAGCTATTTACTCATAAATTTCCATATGTCTTGAAGCTACTTACCATTTCTCCTTAAAGTGCTAAAATACCAAATTTTTCCTAAAGCCCAATTAAATCCGAGACTTTATAGAAACCTCGTAACCTTCCAAATTCACTTAACTAATAAGTCCAATTTGCAATAACACCATTCTCATATTCTCGAAAATTTTAAACATTCCTAAGCCCAAGGCCCAATGGGCCCAATCCTATTAGGCTCAATGGCCCAATTTCGAGATGTTACAGTGACTAGGCTTTCAGACCGTGTGTGTGAAGTCAGTATTCACCACGGTTGTGGAACATGGGCGTGTGTGTACACACAGGCGTGTCTTATTTTACATGGGCGTGTGAGCCCTGTATAAAAGAGAAAATTTGTAAAGGTTGAAAAAGTTTTGGTATAGTCCCGAGAGTCTTCGGGTGTATGAGTAAGGTCTCGTAAGTTGAGAATGAGGTTGTTAAGATGACTAGAGAGAGAGTAGTCATGATGGGTTTAAGTGCTGATTATGAGGACTTTATTAAGGTAACGCCTTGAGCCTGGTTTCAGTGTAAAACACGGGTAAGGGGTGTTACATTTAGTGGTATCAGAGCTATGGTTTAGTCTGTTCTAGGACTACCGTAGTGTGTGTAGGAGTCTAGCTATACATGCCATAAGCATATAATGATAGTGTGGTGGCTTCTGATGATTTTAAAACTTGTTCTATGTAGTATATGGATCCCGATCAATCGGCTGCTGATGACGCAGCTAGTAATGCACCGGCTCCTGCGCAAGGGACCGCGCCTGTGTAGAGTGAACCCAAGACTAGTGGTCAAGGAGAAGAGGCTCGGGAAGCCTTTCTCCAAATGATGAGTAACTGGTACACTGAGTATGTGCGAGCAAACCCTAATGCTAAACCTCCTCCACCTCCTCCTATACCTCAGCCAGTTCCTGTGGTTCCCCAAGGTATAGAAATGGTGAGGATAACTAAGCCCCCGGTAGACAAAATCCGTAAGCAAGGGGCTGAGGATTTTCGAGCTAATATAGATGATGACCCTGAACGAGCAGAGTTCTGGCTAGAGAACTCAATGAGGGTTTTTGATGAACTCTCCTATACACCTGAGGAGAGCTTGAAATGCGCCGTATCTTTGCTGAGGGACTTGGCATACCATTGGTGGAAAACGTTGACATCAGTGGTCCCTAAAGAGAGGGTAACGTGGGACTTCTTCTTGGAAGAGTTCCGAAAGAAGTATATAAGTCAACGGTTTGTAGACCAGAAACGGAAAGAATTCCTTGAGTTAAAGCAAGGAAAAATGACTATGGTGGAATATGAGCGCGAATTTGTTAGGCTCAGCAAGTATGCGCAAGAATGTGTATCCATAGAAGCTATCTTATGCAAGAGATTCGAAGATGGGTTGAATGAAGATGTCAGACTCTTAGTCGGGATTTTAGAGCTAAAAGAATTTATGGTATTGGTGGATAGGGCTAGTAAGGCCGAAGAATTGAATAAGGAAAAGAGAAAAGCCCTGAGTGAGGCTCGGGATGCAAGGAAGAGACCGATGCGTAAATCATACCAAACTCAATCGAAGAGGTCCAGGGAAGTGAACCCTCGGATGACTACATCAGTCGAGTATTCGCAAAGAGAGCGAGGTAACACGTATTCGGGTCCAAGAGTTTAGGCCACCTCAATGGCAAGTGTGGGCAACCCAAAGTCCAAACCAGAGTGCCACGTTGTGGCAAGCATCACACTGGGGAGTGTTGGGGAAGCAATCGAAATTGCTATAAGTGTGGATCCCCCGACCATCTTATCCAAAACTGTCTTGAAAGGGATGACAAAGAGAGGAAGCAAGAGATAAGATCAAGCAGTGCATCCTTTAGAGGTAGACCACAAAGGAACCCGGGAGGTGGGACTAGTGGTTGAGGTGTATCACGAGACACTACTGTGAGGTCAGAGGGTCAGACGCCAGCAAGAACTTATGCTATTCGCACTCGAGAAGGGACGTCATCACCGGATGTAATAACGGGTACATTTTCTCTCTATGACACCTATGTTATTGCTTTAATTGACCCGAGATCAACTCATTCTTATATTTGTATGAGATTGGCATCTAGTTTGAATATGACTGTTGAGTCTACTAAATTTGTGGTAAAAGTGTCAAACCCACTAGGTAAACAGGTGTTAGTTAACAAGGTGTGTAGGAACTGTCCTCTGATAATTAGGAGTAATTATTTCCCGGCAAACCGTATGTTGTTGCCGTTTGATGAATTTGATTTGATTCTTGGTATGGATTGGTTGACTACCCACAGTGTTTTAGTAAATTATGGTAGTAAACTTATTGAATTGAAGTATGAAAATGGGGATGTTATTCGGGTTGAATCAGGTGAGTCAGGTAGTTTACCGGTGATGATTTCTTCCATGATAGCTGAGAAATATCTGAGAAAAGGGTACGAATCTTATCTCGCTTTCGTATTAAACGCTCAAGAGTCTGAAGTGAAGATTGAAATAGTACCAGTTGTATGTGAGTATCTGGACGTATTTCCAGAATAGTTGCCTGGATTACCCCTAGTTAGAGAGGTCGAGTTTGGAATTGAGTTAGTTTCGGGAACATTACCCATTTTGATTGCTCCGTATAGGATGGCCCCACTAAATTTGAAAGAACTGAAAGTTCAGTTGCAAGAGTTGACAGATAAAGGTTTTGCAAGACCTAGCTATTCACCGTGGGGTGCCCCAGTACTCTTTGTAAAGAAGAAAGATGGGTCGATGAGATTGTGCATAGACTACAGACAGCTCAACAAAGTAACTGTGAAAAACAAGTATCCTTTACCGAGGATAGATGATCTATTTGATCAACTGAAAGGAGCTACGGTGTTCTCCAAGATTAATCTGAGGTCCGGTTATTACCAGTTGAGGGTTAAGGAAAAGGATGTGCCAAAAACATCATTCAGGACGAAGTATGACCGTTATGAATTTCTGGTTATGCCGTTCAGCTTAACGAATGCTTCTGCAGTTTTTATGGACTTAATGAACCGTGTCTTCTGACTGTATTTGGACAAGTTCGTGGTTGTCTTTATTGATGACATATTAGTTTACTCTCGAGATAAGAGTGATCATGCAGAGCATCTGAGGATTGTCTTACAGATTTTGAGTATATGCTAAATTTAGTAAGAGCAAGTTTTGGCTTCGAAAAGTTGGATTCTTAGGACACATTGTCTCGGGTGACGGTATTAGAGTTGATCCGGGAAAGGTTTTGACTATTGTGGAGTGGAAACCGCCGAGGAACCTGTCAGAAGTCAGAAGCTTTTTGGGTTTAGCGGGGTACTATAGGCGGTTTGTGAAGGGATTTTCTATGATTGCTACTCCGATGATGAGACTATTGCACAAGGATGTTAAGTTTGAATGGACTGAAAAATGCCAACAGAGTTTCAAGAGATTGAAAACGTTGTTGACAGAGGCACCGATTTTGGTACAACCTGAGTCAAGAAAAGAGTTTGTGGTCTACAGTGACGCATCGTTAAATGGTCTCGGTTGTGTGTTGATGCAAGGGGGTAAGGTAGTCGCTTACGCCTCGAGACAGCTAAAACCACATGAGAAGAATTATCCGACTCATGACTTGGAATTGGCCGCAATTGTTTTTGCGTTAAAGATTTGACGACATTACTTATATGGTGAGAACTGCCGAATCTTCGCGGATCATAAGAGTTTGAAGTACTTGATGAATCAAAAGGAATTGAATTTATGGAAACGACGGTGGCTCGAATTATTGAAGGACTACGAGCTAGTGATCGATTACCATCCGGGGAAAGCGAATGTAGTTGCGGATGCTTTAAGTAGAAAATCCTTGTATGCTTTGAAAGCTATGAGCACGGGTTTGTCATTGTCTGATGATGGTGCTATACTGGCCGAGTTGAGAGCTAGGCCACTCTTTGTTCAACGAATATGTGAGGCTCAAAGGAATGATAGTGAAATACTAGCTAAAAGAGCTAAGTGTGAATCAGGAACTAATTCTGAATTCCGGGTGAGTTCGGATGGTTGCTTAATGTTCCATGATATAATTTCTGTACCCAAAGATGACGAGTTGATCCGAGAAAATTTACAAGAAGCACATAGTAGTTATTTGTTAGTAAACCCGGGCAGTACGAAAATGTACAAAGATCCAAAGAAATTCTATTGGTGGCCGGGAATAAAAAGAGACATCTCGGAGTATGTAACAAGATGTTTGATTTGTCAACAAGTGAAAGCTGAGCATCAAGTGCCTTCGGGATTACTTCGGCCAGTGATGGTTCCTAAGTGGAAGTGGGATTGAATTACTATGGATTTTGTTACGGGCTTGCCTATGACTCCGAAGAAGAGAGATGCTGTATGGGTTATTGTTGATAGATTAACGAAGTCGGCTCATTTTATACCTGTGCGTATCGATTATTCACTAGAGAAGTTAGCCGAGTTGTATATTGCAGAGGTAGTAAGATTACATGGAGTGCCTGTATCTATTATCTCGGACAGAGATCCGAGATTTACTTCGGGGTTTTGGAAAAAGTTACAGGAGGCCTTAGGTACGAGGTTGAATTTTAGTACTGCATTTCATCCTCAAACTGATGGTCAGTTTGAGAGAGTAATCCAAGTTCTTGAGGATATGCTCCGATGCTGTGTGTTAGAGTTCAAAGGTAGTTGGGAAAGATACCTACCCTTGGTCGAATTTGCTTACAACAATAGTTATCAGTCGAGCATACGGATGGCACCGTATGAGGCCTTATATGGTCGTAAATGTCGAACTCCCTTATATTGGACCGAGCTGAGTGAGAAGAAAATTCAGGGGATTGATTTAGTTAAAGAGACTGAGGAGAAGGTGAAGGTGATCCGGGATAATCTAAAGGCTACTTCGGACCGACAAAAGTCGTGCGCGGATTTAAAAAGAAAAGAAATTGAGTTCCAAGTGGGCGACAAGGTATTCTGAAAGTGTCACCGTGGAAGAAAATATTGAGATTTGGTCAAAAGGGTAAATTGAGCCCGAGATTCATAAGGTCGTATGAGATTACCGAAAGGATTGGACTAGTGACATATCGATTGGCTTTACCGGTAGAGTTAGAGAAAATTCACAATGTGTTCCATGTTTCAATGTTAAGGCATTATCGCTCCGATCTTTCACATGTGATTCCTCCAACGGAAGTTGAGATACGACCGGATATGACATATGAGGAAGAACCGATTAAAATCTTGGCTCGAGAAGTGAAACAGTTGAGGAATAAGAACATAGCCTTAGTAAAAGTGTTGTGGCAAAAACACGGTGTAGAAGAGGCTACGTGGGAATTAGAGGAAGCTATGAGAGAACAATATCCAAACCTCTTTACCGGTAAGATTTTTGAGGGCGAAAATCCCTAAAAGGGGGAGAGTTGTAATAGCCCGGTTTTGGGACTAGTCGGAACAGCGGTTATGAACCACTAAACCGAGGTTGAGAAAAATTATTTTTTATGTTATTTTATGTGTTGTATCATAATTATATGGATGCATGAAAATTTTGGTGTTTTAATTTGAGTGCTAGCATGCTTAATTGCGAAAAAGGACTAAATCGCATAAAGTGCAAAAGTTCTATTTTAAAGGGTAGAGGTACCTAATAGCTATAGAATGTAATTTGGAGGATTTTAAAGTGCAATTAGGCCATTTATCTAGTGATGGCCGGCCATATAGGAGCTAGGGAGATAAAATTTTAATGTTGGTCAAATTTTGTGGGAATTAGGTGATAGAAATGAATAAAATAAGATGACTAAAGGAAGCTATCATCTTTCACTATTCATCTCCCCCTCTACTACCAAAAATTTTAGCAAGTTTAAGAGTTTGAAAGCTTGAAAATTTCAGCTACATCTCATCCTTGCAAGTAAGTACTTTTTGAGGCTTTTCTTGATGATTTTTGTACTTTTGGAGTCCCCATAGCTTAAGCTAGCTATTGGGGGGACTAATTTGTGATATGGATGAAAGTCTAAGGACTTACCATGAGAGAAATTATGTTGTTGGCTGAGTTTTCATGGAAGAACATAAATGTTAGGAAGATGAAAAACAATTTTTGTGAAAGGTGTTAGCATGAAAACACCTAAATAGGACTTAAATGTAAGGAATGAAGTTGTGTCATAAATGCATGAAATGGTGAGAGTGGTGAGTAGTTGTAAGAGAAATAAATGTTCAGCTAGGCTTGTTTGTTAAGAAAATATGATAAAAAAATGAATTACGAGCCTAGGGGCAAAATCATAATTTTGCCAAAATACAATGGCAAAATGGTCATTTTTGCCCAAGTATAGATTTTGATGTATTATGATCATAGGATGATCTAAATGAATTGAATTTTATTATTATAGACCAAGAAGAGCATGGAATCAACCTTGACCGTGGAAAAGGCAAGGTGACGGATTAAGTCGTTGGTTAACACTTTTTGCACCGAGGTAAGTTTATGTGTAAGCAATGTATATTTTTGTAAACACTATGTTACTAATTAGAGTATGGCATGATTGAGAACATATGTGGTTCTAGTATTGAATGTGGTAGTCATTGAATAATTATTGTATGAATGATTAAATAATCATACGAATGTGTAATGACGACACTTGATGGTGGGCTAAGTGCGATACCACCTTGTTGTTTAATTACGATGAGCTATGTGTGATATCATCGTCTATTTATCCTTTGGTGGGCTGTGTGCGATACCACCGTAACTAATCCTTTGGTGGGCTGTGTGTGATACCACCGTAACTAATCCTTTGGTGGCTGTGTGCGATACCACCGTAACTAATCTTTTGGTAGGCTATGTGCGATACCACCCTAATAAAGATTGATGGTGGGCTAAGTGCGAAACCACCGAGTAATTTGACTATGAATAATGGATTTAGATATAGCGATGTGTTGGATTATGTGACCTTGTGATGCTAATTGCAGGGGAGCCGTTAATGGATGTATGCATTATGCTTGTAATGTGGTTGGAATGTGTGAATGGAGGAAATAAGTAAGCATGATCATGAATGTATATTGTTTCTTGTTTAGTACACAATGCTACGAAATTGTTCAATACATGTTAAAATGTTATATTGTTTACATGTAAACTTACTAAGCTTAAAGCTTACTCCCTTTTCTTTCCCTTGTTTTATAGAGCTTAAGAACCGAGCCGGGATTCGCTGATAACCAGAAGACCGCCCACACTATCCGTTCATCTTGGTATACCTAGACTTAATGATTTTGTAAATGGCATGTATAGGGGCTAGACTAGTTAGATTATTTTGTTATTTTGGCCAAAGGTGTATTGGCTCTTGTTAAGACATTAATTTTGTAAATTGCCATAAATGATGGCTCATCTTACCATTTATGAAATTACAAAGTTATCTATGAGAGTTCATGTTGAAATTATGAGATGTTTATTAGTGTGTTGAATGGGTTCATGTAGTGTAAGCTATAAGGGTGCAAAGAGCTTGGCAAACATCCTCGTTTTTGTCCACATGGGTAGGCACACGGGCGTGTGCCTAGCCGTGTGTGACGCACGATCAAGTCATGGGCGTGTGCCCAGGCCGTGTGAAGTTTGCATCTTTAAATTGGAATTTGAATCGTCACAAAGTCGAAGCACACGGACGTGTGACTAGGCTTTGAGACCATGTGTGTGAAGTCAGTATTCACCACGGTTGTGGAATATGGGCGTGTGTGTACACATGGGCGTGTCTTGTTTTACACGGGCGTGTGAGCCCTGTATAAAAGAGAACATTTGTAAAGGTTCAAAAAGTTTTGGTATAGTTCCGAGAGTCTTTGGGTGTATGAGTAAGGTCTCGTAAGTCGAGAATGAGGTTGTTAAGACGATTAGAGAGAGTAATCATGATGGGTCTAAGTGCTGATTATGAGGACTTTATTAAGGTAACGCCTTGAGCCTGGTTCCGACGTAGAACACGGGTAAGGCGTGTTACAATAAATGCAATCTACTAATTCAACTAGGGTTTCATTTCCTCTCCCTATAAATAGATGACATTGATTGGGATAAAAATACAATAAATTATACACAACTTTGAGATTTTGTTATTCTGCCCAAAAATAGTGAGAATTTATTTTTAAGTATAACATCTATTTTTCGAGAATAACGATTATACTGGTTTTTATAAGAGAGAGATTTACTTTCCCAGTAAAAGTAAAGTAAATAATTTCTAGTTCTATGTTTGATCTTAAAGTATTCGAGCCCACACTCGAAGCAATTTGTGGTACGAGAATAGCAGAAAAGGTCGTTCGGTTGATAGCCGGGAACGACAAGGATCTGTCTATCCCAAAACACAAGTGCAATTTTGGGAAAAGTTTATTACTATAAATATCACAAACCTACTCAGTTTTCAAAATTTTATTTTTCTGATGTACAAGAAAATCGTTTTCAAATCGGATTTTTTTCCAACAATGCAAGTTTAAGATCATCAAACATGACCAAGACCATGCATCAAATAAGTCATATTTCAAGCTTATATTACAAGTTCAACCATAGCCACAAATTTTACATAATAATCCACTAAAAATGACCATTTTCACAATAAGGTGCCCTTATATACATGCCACAATATTTAGAGTCAAAACGAATATATTTCTATTGTCTTATTGACAATGTGTGCTTCCCGTTGATCTTACTTGACAAGTTCTGCAAGGTGATGATCTACAAATAGGGAAAACAACTAGAATAAGCATATAAATGCTTAATAAGTTCAAATGAAAAATGTATGCTTACCTTGATCATACCTAAGCATGTTAGTTACAATAGTTTTGAAATAAATTTTGCTAGGACATGACACTTAAAATGACAATAAGTGGGCATAAATACTCATAAACATTAAAAATTAAAAGCAAAACTCAAAACACAACCACTTTTTATCACTTTCACAAATTCATCTCAATGTCATATTCCAACATCAATCTATAGGACTATACCAATTTCACATTATTCCTTTCATTGTCATACTCTATTATCAATCTATAAGTTTATACAAAATTCAAATTATTCATTTCAATGTCATATCAGAAATTGGTTTATAGAATCCATTTTCAAGTTTCCAATTTCAATTGACAAGTTTCGCCTGATAGAACTCTAGTAAAATGGACTTGGATACACGGGTGAGCTATACCACACTAAATAACTTGTAAGAGCTTAAACTATGCCACTCTAGTGCACCGAAGTACAAAGCCCGTAGACATCAAATGCATATTCATATGCTAATACATTCCTCCACCACACTAGGGTCTCTGTAGAGACATATAATGCTTAATGATCTGCAACATACGTTGGATCTCGATATAACTTGCAATAATCTTGGTACAATCACATATCTCGTACAAGCACGCATATGACCCTATTGGCATGCCAATCGTATCCTAACTTGTTACTAAGTTCACATGGGCATTAATTTTACATATGTACAATATCATTCCATGTAAACAATCATTTTCACGTGTGTATACCCTGTAATTATCCATATTTACATATCATGTACACCCCTAACCCTTCTCCGTCGTCGGATTAGGGTTACAGAGCATTACTATTATAACAGCCTGATTTTGGGGCTAGTCGGAACAGTGGTTTCGGAACCACTAATCTGAGGTCGGAGAAAATTATTTTAATATTAGTTTATGTGTTATAGCATGATTATATGAGTGCATGAAAATTTTTGTGAATTGATTTTAGTGATTGCATGCTTAATTTTGAAAAAGGACTAAATCGCATAAAGTGAAAAAGTTTTGTTCTACAAACTAAAGGTGTCAAATAGCTATAGAATCTTAAATTGGAGGTCCTTAACGTGCAATTAGGCCCTTAAGAGAGTATTGGCCGGCCATAGGGGACCAAAAAAATGCAAATTGGTCAAAGTTGGTGGAATTAGGTGACTTAATTGATGAAATAAAATAAAATAAAGAGAAAAAAAAGATATCACCTTTCATCTTCATCCTCTCCACCGAAAATATCAGCAAAATAGGGGTTTTGGAAGCTTGAAAATTTTAGCAACTTACAATCCTTGCAAGTAAGTGATTTTAATGGTCATTCTTGATAATTTTTGTACTTTTGGGACCCTTGTAGCATAATCTAGCTAATGAGGGAACTATTTTGCACTATGGTTGAAAGTATAGGGTTTTTACATGAGAAAATTAGTGTTTTTATTTTTATGGAAGAAAATGAATCTTGGTTGTTAAATAAACAACTTTTGTGAAAGGAATTTCCATGAAAACACCTAAAATGGACCTTTTTGTAAAGGTTGTAAAATAGGTAGTTAATGTGTGAAATAATTCGATTTTTGAGTGTCTATAAGCTTAAAATATATTCGGCTAGGCTTGGTTAATGAGGAAATTTGATGAAAATCGTTTTATGAGCCTAATGGAAAAATCGTAATTTTGTGAAAGTCTAAAGACAAAACGATAATTTTTCCAAAGTAGGAATTTTGAAATGTTTTGACTAATGTGGTGATTAAATGAGTAAATTTTGTCATTATAGATCAAGAAAAACGGGATCCGAACTTAGACCGGGGGAAACCAAAATAGTGGACTAAATCGAACTAGCCGCCCATATTTTGTATACCGAGGTAAGTTGTACATAAATAAAACAACTATATTGTTATTATGCATTAAACAATTGATATGGCATAAAATGTTTGATTATTGTTATGAAAATGCATGACGAATATGATGTGGTATACTCTCGGTTAAACTTTGGGAATAGATAGGATATCCAAGCCAGGACATTTGAGTGATATGTGTGCTAGTGTAAGACCATGTCTGGGGCATGGCATCGGCATTGAGAAGAGAGCCAGTGTAAGAACATGTCTGGGACATGGCATCGGCGTTGATATGTGTGTGCCAGTGTAAGACCATGTTTGGGACATGACATCGACCACATTATAAGAGCCAGTGTAAGACCATGTCTGGGACATGGTATCGACATTGAGAAGAGAGCTAGTGTAAAACCATGTCTGGGACATGGCATCGACATTTTACCCTCTTATGTGAGGCTTGTCGGGTATCCATTGGTATTCGAATTGGTTCAACGGGAAATTCAAATTTTGTGTCAAAAGTGAGAAAAGTTACGACTATGTTGTAAGTGATACAAGTACCTACACGAAATTCATGAGAAATGAGCTCGATTTATGTTATATGATTAGAAAGGATGAAAATGAGTAAGTTATGTCTTTAATTGTCTGAGAATTTGGTGCAAGTTTATAATATGCTATGAGTATGATAATGCATGGTAATTGTTGTTAATTATTTACCTACGACTTACTAAGCTTTGTGCTTACTCCCTTTCCTTTCCATTTTCTTATAGTATCACCAAGCTAGCGCAGGGATCAAAGGACGTCGGAGGCTCGATCACACTATCAATTGAAACATTTGGTATAGTTAGATTTATCATTTTGAGTATGGCATGTATAGGGACTTGGTCTTTTGTCAAGTGTCATATTGTTTTGACCAAATGTGTTGGCTTGTCTTGAAGTTGAAATCATTTTGTATAAGGCCATGGATGATGGCTAATACTTGTTATTGATTTATGAAAATGTTGATTTTTTTCATGGATGCGCAAATTGCATGGTTGAGTATTTGGTATATTAATGCATGAATGAGTAGGTTATTTAATGTGGCTTATTTTGGTGCAAGTAAGGGTGGCAAAAAGGGCTTGGTAAATAGCCTTGTTATTGTCCACACGGGTAGACACACGGGTGTGTGTCTAGGCTATGTGTGACACACGGTCTAACCCATGGGCGTGTAGTTCGGCCGTGTGTCCCTTTGCACCCTAAGTTGGCTAAACAGAATGGCCGGTAGTAACCACAAGGGCTGAGGCACAACCGTGTGTCTCAACCGTGTGGAAGACACGGCCATAGGACATGGGCATGTGCCTAGGCTATGTGAAGTCTACACTTGAATTTAGGAATTTAATTCGCCACACGGCCTAAGGACACGGGCGTGTGCCTTGGCCATGTGACCTTATTAGGTTGATGACTTCAAAAATAAAATGTCAAGGTCTTTGCACTTGGGTAGAGACACGAGCGTGTCATGGCCCTATGGGAGACACGGGCCATGGAAACGGGCGTGTGTCAGGCCATGTGAAAACCCCTGTAGGTTCAAATTGAGAAATAAATCCACACGGGCACGGGACACGAGTGTGTCCCTATATGCTTAGGCCATGTGAGTTACACAGTCCTTCAACATGGACATGTTATTGGGTCACAAGGGTGTGTGCCCTTGTTTTTAGTGACATTTTCCAAAGTTTTCTAAAGAACTCGGTTTTGTCCCGAACCGTTTCCAAAGGGTGTTTTGGGCCTCGTAGGCTCATATTAAGGATTTTAAGACATAGTTTGAAAGGTTTTAAATTTGAATGAAATCTCATAACTCAGAATTGTTTGTATGCATGTTTTTAAGAAAGATAACGCCTCGTACCCTGTACTGGTGTCGGATACGAGTAAGGGGTGTTACATTTAGTGGTATCAGAGCTATGGTTTGGTCGATTCTCGGACTAACCTAGCTTGTGTACAAGTCTTGCTATACATGCCATATATGAATTATGATAGTGTGACGACTCCTGACAATTTAAAATGTGTTTTTATATAGTAAATGGATCCCGACGGAATAGTGGCGGATGATGTCGAGAATGATGCGCCGGCTCTTGCAGAAGGGACCGTGTAACATCCCTAACTCGTATCCGTCACCAGATTAGAGTTACGAGGCATTAAATAATAATACACAACTTTCAAATAATTGTGAATACATACATGTCATGTTTGCATAAATAAAACGAATGCTGTTTAAAATAATGAAAGTACACTATTAATCACAAAACAAATACACTTCACTTGCATATAATCATATTATTACTTAAACAAATTTACCTCAAATCCATACAAAATTATATGCATCCAAAATATAAGCAAAAATCGTGTACTCATCACATCAAATTTGAACCATTCTATCATAAAATATAATTTATATACATACATCATTTGAACCAATACTGTAAATCCATATAAAATATATCATCTTACACTTATTAAAATACATCAATATTACTCACATGTACAATTCAAGTATTTATCAAATACGTTATAAGCTTATATAACACGTTTATAACTTAATTAGTTCATAACTATCTAAACCTGCATATGTGTAAGTTATAAATCAACAACCCATTATTCACCATTCATTGGCCAAACATGTAAACAAATTTAGTAATAATTCATAAGACCGAATATAGATTAATACTGTTTATCAAATATATATACTAATTTATTTCATGAAAAATCAGCAACCAAAGGTAACCTCATAATTTGAAAAAGATATAACCATTAAATCATAAGCCAAAAATAAACCATTTCTTACTCAAATTATATCAATTCATATAATAAAATTATACATATCATTTCACATTTTCCAAACTCAAATTCATATACTCATTTATAGCACAAAACATGCTACTAACACAGGTCTAAATCATGACTGATAATACACATGTTCTTCCATATCTTATAACTGAACTTAACTACAATTTCATCTATAATATACTTAATATTTTACCTATTTATTCAATCCACATTTCAAATCCTTAACACCAAGCATAAACCGAATATATATATATCACATACATATGAAATAGACATTACTTTCGATACAAACTTAATCCATGATTAAATTCAGACAGATCATTACCAAAGCATACCAAACAAATCTCACTTAATAAACCATGATCGAATTTAAATAACTCAAGCATTAAATATATCCATTATATCAAAAGCATAGAAACCAAGATTAACCAAAAGAAATAAGCCATTTTCTCATGGCTCATAATTACATATTCAAGGTCGAACAAAAATACATATTAGCCTATACATGCCATAAGTTCAGAAATAAACTTTTTAGAAGTACCAAAGATTGATGATAGTGTGGATGACTTCGATGACGATCCCCGAGCTCGTAACTCACAACCAAAATCTATAAAAAAGAGTAACAAAAGCACACCAAGTAAGCTAACTTAGCTTAGTAAGCCTTAAGCAAATTAAACAATTCAAATGAATAATCAAATCATTTCAAACAAATCAACTTGTATTGTTGATATTATGCTTTAATATCAATAAGTTACCTTGGCTGAATGCTAATATTTTTCATTTAGCATAATATTATTCAACTATTCATTTCCAAAATAACACTATCCCAATTATGTTTACAACCATACCTATTTGGCCGAATGATCAAGATCCAATATATCATCTCATAATTTCTTACTTATATGGCCGAATTCACATGGTTCATTTCCATATCAAAGTGAAGTCTTATAGACATAGACTTGAAAATAAATCACCGGTATAAAACCTGCTAGGCATAAGCCTGAATCACATACCGACACTAGGCCTGCTAGACTCAAAGTCTGACATTTATTCACCGGCAATAAGCCTGCTAGGCACAAAGCCCGATCAAATTCACCAGCACAAGGCTTGCTAAGCTCAAAGCTCAAATTTCGCTACCATAAAGTCATTCTATAACAGTTCATACAAACTTTCAGAAGTTTTAATTCAGTCGAATAAAACTCATCCGCAATAATTTAATGTTAAATCACATTCGGCTACTCTACTATACAACTATAAAATTTGAACCATCATAGTAAACCAATTTATATTCAAAATAAATAATAAAATTTGAACCATCATAGTAAACCAATTTATATTCAAAATAAATAATGTTTAATTGCTTAAAGACTTACCTCGGAAATCGACGGATGTTATGTATTAGCTATTCAATTATTTTTGCTTTTCCCCGATCCAAGTCTGATTTCTTTTGTTCTTGATCTATATCATTTCAAATTAACCTATTTTAAACATCATTACACTCAATTTAGTCTAAAAAACATATAGTGGGCAAATTACAATTTTGTCCTAACATTTCACACTTTTTACAATTTAGTCCTTTTTGCACAAAACACAAAATACACAAAATTTGACTATACACCTTAAGGGCCGAATATTCCTAGTCCTCATACAAGTCCATACATTTCATTTATTTCACATTTTAGTCCCTCAAAATTTTATATTTGCAATTTAGTCCAACATACTCAATTTCATCAAAAATTCAAAGATAAAACTTGTTAATCTAACACATATATATATCATATTTCATCATCAAACAACACAAACAACAAGCTATCATCAATGGCTCAACTCAAAATATTCATCAAAATTAAAAATTAAAACATGGGCTTTGGGCATCTCATAGCAACGATCTCAAAAACGTAAAAATTATCAAAAACCGAGCTGAACACATACCTTGATTTAGCTTAGAAATGACCGAATAAACAAAAACTCATGAACCTTTTTTTTCTTTCTTAAGTTTCGGCTATGAACCTTAAAAGATGAAACATGTTTTATTTTTTTATGATATAATATATATTATAATACATTATTATTAGTTTACTAATATAACCATAGCTTAAAATTATAATAACATTTTAACTAATGGGCATTAATGTCTTTTGCCACCCACTATAGCTTAGAATGGATAAATTTCAACTTTAATACTTCCTTTTTAAAAGAAAACATCAATCTGGCCCTTGCACATTAAACTATCAAATTTTTAATTTACGCAATTAAGCCCTTTTATTTAATCGGACACTCAAACAACAAAATTAAAACACGAAAATTTCACACAAGCAAATTCACACATAATAAACACAGAAAATAATTTTAATATATTTTTCAGATTCGGATTTGTGGTCCCGAAACCACTATTCCGTTTTGGGTCAAAATAGGGCTGTTACAGACCGTGCCAGTTGAAAGTGGGCTCGTGACACTGATTCAGGACGGAGGGACTAGAGAAGCCTTCCTCCATATGATGAAAATATGGTATTCGAAGTTTGTTAGTGCAAACCCGAATGCTCCACCTCCTCCACCCCTCCAATTCCCCAGGCTGGCCCTATAGCTCCCCAAGTAGTGGAAATGATTAGAAAAACCTCTGGTAGACAGAATACGAAAGGAACGGGTTGAGGAATTTAGAGCGAATATAGATGATGACCCAAAGAGAGCAGAATTCTGGCTAGAAAATACCATTAGGATATTCGACGAGTTGTCTTGCACACTTGAGGAGTGCATGAAGTGTGTTGTATCACTCCTGTGAGACTCGGCCTACCAATGGTAGAACACCCTTGTGTCGGTTGTACCAAGGGAAATGATAACTTGGGAATTCTTTCAAGAAGATTTCTGTAAAAAGTATATTAGCCAGAGGTTTATAGACCAGAAAAAGAAGGAATTTCTAGAATTGAAGCAAGGCCGAAGGACAGTAATAGAGTATGAGCATGAGTTCGTGAGGCTCAGTAAATACGCTCGGGAGTGCGTATCCACCGAAGCCATCACGTGTAAGAGGTTTGAGGATGGATTAAATGAGGACATCCAATTGTTTATTGGTATTTTAGAACTGAAGGAATTTGTTGTACTAGTAGAGAGAGCTTGCAAGGCCGAAGAATTGGCCAAAGAGAAAAGGAAAGCTGATATTGGGTGTTGTGACTCAAAGAAAAGATAGTTGGGGAAATCATTCCAGTTCGCATCCAAGAAATCGAGAGAGTTCACTACTCGATCTAATGCTTCAGTTGGATTCTCAAATAGAAATAGGAGTAACCAGTACTCAGCATCTAAAGCTTAAACCACTTCTATTGCGAGTGTTGGTAGTGCTTGACCAAATAAACTTGAGTGTTCATAGTGTGGTAGACGACATTTCAGTGAGTGTCGAGGAAATGATAGAGGTTGTTTCAAGTGTGGTTCACTAGACCACTTCATTCAAATTGTCCTGAGATGGAAGAAAAAGATAGAAAGCAAGAAGTGCGAGCGAGTAATGCACCTTCGAGGGGTAGACCACAAAAGAACCCGGGAAGTAGGGCTAGCAGTAGAGGTGCACCTAGAGATTCCACCGTGAGGTCCGAGGGCTGAGCCCCTGCAAGGAATTATGCCGTTCGCGCTCGCGAGGAGGCTTCGTCACCAGATGTGATTACGGGTAATTTTTCTCGTAATGATATCTCTGTTGTTACTTTGATTGATCCGGGGTCTACCCATTCCTATACTTGTATAAAATTGGTGTCTAGCATGAATATGCTTGTTGAGCCTACAGAATTTGTGATAAAAATTTTCAAACCCGTTAGGCAAGCATGTGATAGTTGACAAAGTGTGTAGAAACTGTCCTTTGATGATTAGAGGCCATTGTTTTCTGGCTAACCTCATGCTACTATCGTTTGATGAATTTGACCTAATTCTTGGCATGGATTGGTTGACTGTTCATAATGTGTTAGTAAACTGTGGTAGTAAGATTATTGAACTGAGATGTGAAAATGGGGATATTATTCGGGTTAAATCAGGTGAACCGAATAGCTTACCTGTACTGATTTCTTCTATGACTGCTGAGAAATACATGAGTAAAGGGTATGAGTCCTATCTTGCATTTGTGTTGAATACCCAAGAGTCGGAAGTAAAGATTGAGTCAGTGCTTGTGGTATGCAAGTATCCGGATGTGTTTCTAGAAGAGTTACTTGGATTGCCTCCAGCTAGGGAAGTCGAGTTTAGTATTGAGTTGGTCCCTGGTACGGCACCTATTTCGATTGTCCCGTATAGGATGGCACCATTGGAGTTAAAAGAATTGAAGGCTCAGTTACAAGAGTTTATGGATAAAGGTTTCACAAGGCCGATTTATTCTTTGTGGGGTGCTTCCGTACTTTTTTGTGAAAAAGAAAGACGGGTCGATGAGATTATTTATACACTACCGACAGCTCAACAAGGTTACAGTTAAGAACAAGTATCCTTTACCAAGGATTGGCGATTTGTTTAACCAATTAAAGGGAGCCACAGTGTTTTCTAAGATAGACCTGAGGTCCGGTTATTACTAGTTGAGAGTTAAGGAACAATATGTACCGAAAACTGCATTTCGAACAAGGTATGGCCATTATGAGTTTCTCGTCATAACCTTTGGCTCAACAAATGCTCCCGCCGTGTTATGGATTTAATGAATCATATTTTCTGACTGTACTTGGATAAGTTCGTTGTTGCTTTTATCGATGATATATTAATTTATTCTCGTGATGAGAGTGAGCACGCAGAGCAGTTGAGAACTATTTTGCAAACTTTAAGAGATAAGTAGTTGTATGCTAAATTTAGCAAAAGTGAATTTTGGCTCCGAGAAGTCGGATTCTTAGGACACATCGTGTCGGGTGATGGAATTAGAGTTGACCTAAGCAATATATCGACTATTGTTGATTGGAAACTTCCAAGGAATGTGTTAGAGATTAGAAGCTTTTTGGGTTTAGCGGGATAATACAGACGGTTTGTTAAAGGATTCTCCATGATTGCTACACTGATGACGAGGTTGCTACAGAAAGATGTTTAGTTCCAATGGACAGAGAAGTGCCAATAGAGTTTTGAGAAACTAAAAGCATTGTTGACTGAAGCCCCAGTTTTAGTACAACCTAAACTGGGAAAAGAGTTTGTAGTTTATAGTGATGCATCCTTGAATGGATTGGGTTGTGTACTTATGCAAGAGGGCAAGGTGATAGCATATGCCTCGAGACAGCTGAAGCCACATGAGAAAAATTATCCGACTGACGATTTAGAGCTGGCTGCCATAGTGTTTGCACTAAAGATTTGGAGACACCATTTGTATAGAGAGAAATGCCGAGTATTCACTGACCATAAAAGTCTAAAGTATTTGATGGCTCAAAAGGAGTTAAACCTACGGAAGCGGAGATGGTTAGAACTGATAAAGGATTATGATTTGATAATTGACTATCACCCTGGAAAGGTGAATGTGGTCGCCGATGCTTTGAGTAGGAAGTCATTGTTTGCCTTGAGGGCTATGAATACCCAGTTTTATGTGACTGATGATGGTTCAGTCATAGCTGAGTTAAGAGCTAGACTGATGTTTTTACAAGAGATTTGTAAAGCTCAGAAGAATGATAAAGAGTTGCAAGCTAAGATAACTCAGTGCGAGACGGGTATAGAATTAACTTCTGAATTGGTTCAGATGGCTGTTTAATGTTTCAAGACAGAAATTGTGTACCCAAAAACAACGAGCTTATTCAGAAAATTTTGCCTGAGGCACATAGTGTAACATCCCAAAAATTAGGGGTTTGTGATTTTTGCATATTGCATGTGTTGGGCTTGATTAGCTAGTTATTTGGGGTTGTTTAGGGGGTTCTAGGTAGGCCTGGGTTAGAGGCCAAGCCTTAGAAAAATTTTGGTTTTTGGCTCTTCAGTGGAGAGGGCTATTGGAAACAAGACTTAAGGGATTTTGAATGTGTTTTGCTAAAACAAGTGAGCTAGTGGTAAGGTGGTGTGGCGTCACAAGGGAAGCATGGGGGAGTGGAGTTCGAATCCCACAAACTACAACTGGTGGCTTTTATTTGTGCTTTGGGAGATGTGGAAGCAGAGTTGGGATCAAACTCTGCTATGGGAGTTGGAGACTTGGTCAAACAATTTGAATAGAAGGTGGAAAGCAAATTGGGGAGCAAAAAGGGGAGAAAATCGTGGGATAGGGGAGAGTGGTAGTAGTGGCTGAATTTGGGAGTATTGTGGGAAGGAGAAATTCGGCTAAGGGGTGGTGTTTAGGCTTTTTTTTGGCTAGTGAGTAGTAGGTGCCGAATTTTTTATTAGTGTTTTTGGGTACTCTTTTTCCCTTCTTTTCTTTTCTCAAGTGTGTTCTTTACCTAGTTTTTGTGAATTGACCACTCGTGCATTTTTCCTTCTTCAACCTTCTATCTCTTTTGCTTTCTCTTGTCAAGTGCCAATTATATTCTGCTTCATTATTTCTTCCTCTTAGTAGTGGCCGAATAGGTAAGACTCTATTTCCATTTTTGTTTTCTCTTTTCTTTTCTGGTTACACTACTCTTTCTCCCCTGGCCGAATACAACATATCCTTCTTCTCTTATTGTTCTTTCCCATCTCTATTCAAAGCATAAGCCGAATACTTACAATCTTGATTTTTTTTTAAGTAGGACCGAATCTATTCTCCCCTAATATTTCATCATTTGTTCTCTATTTGGTCAAGCCAAAACTAATCTTTTCTCCTTCTTTCTAATTGATTTTCATCTCTGAGGGTTGTGAGTGTTCAACTCCTGTTTACTCAAGAATCTATTCTTGCCGAATCTGAGGGTAAGTAGTACTAATCGTATTGTGGGTTTCTCCCTATTGCCGAATGTGGGTGGATGATAACTCCTTTTTGTTTTGGTGCATCAATTATGTTAGGAACACGTTGGTTTTAGTCAAGGGATAGGGCCGAGCTGTTTTGGTGCACTGAAGGAGATCTCATTGTGGTAAGTGAAGTTAAGCCTAGTAAGTATTCCTAGTTACGTGTATCAAAGTGGAGACTAACATGTTGACAATTATCACTATAGGTGTTGGAATCGGTGGGTAGCATAACTCGTAAACAGGTGTGTAATCTCACACCAATGTTGATGAAAGCATGTATTGCTCTGTGAATCGGCCAAAAGCCGAAAAGCTGGAAAATTGGCAACCGTGACCACTCGAGTGTGTGAATGCTCGATTTGAGCCACTAATGATGGCAGTATATAGTTGAGAGTGTCACGAGCACTCTCACGAAACTGAGGCTGTAACGGGCCTGATCGAGCTGTAACGGGCTAAATTGGCCCAACGGGCTACGAGCCCACATGGGCAAAATCGATAGGAAATTACCGAACGAACGGATGCGACTGCGAAGTCTGCAAAATCAAGACCAAAAATGTGTTAAATGGGCCACACAAGCGTGTGGGCCCATTTGGGCCAAAAGTGGAATTTTAGGCCCAATTGCACCGTAGAGACCCAAAAAGGGGGGCCCGAGCCACTCGAGGCGACAGTAGGCCTCTTGGGAGGCCATTAGATGACTGAAATTATCAAAATACCCCTAGAAGGTAAATTATCGAAATACCCTAGAGGGTAAGTTATCGAAATACCCTTGGTGGGTAAAGTTACCGAAATACCCTTGGTGGGTAAAATTACTGAAATACCCCCAAAAGGGGTGAAAATGATAGTTATACCCATGATTGTGGATAAATCTCGTGTATGTGGATATTTATTTATACTTTTGATACATTGCATAATTATCATGTTGCATGGGTTGGGTTGATGATTGGAGGAAGTGTAGCCTGGTGGCTCTGCCACATACTGATTTAGTGGCTATGCCACATATATTATTTTGGTGGCTCAGCCACAAATATCGTGATTAGCAGCCTGACTGCAATATTTGTAACACCCCAAACCCGGCCCAAACACTACAACCGGATCTGGTATGTCACTAAGGAAATTTTGTAAAAGATGTTGCAATTTCGGAAAAAAAATGTTTTTCTTGTATTTAATCTTTTGTTTAGGAAAACTTAATATTTCGATAAGTTTATAATAAGATATAAATTTAATTTGTTGATTTATGAATAAAAACCAAAATCTTAATACCTGCCTTTGTTTAATTTAAGTTTAAGTGTCTAAGAATAATAAAAGCCCAAAATAAAAACCCAAAACAGAGAATAATAGTCTAGTGGTCCAAGGCCTTATTACAACCATATTTAAAAACCCACTTAAATAAAAAAATAATTAAACTGAACGCCGTTTTGCTGAATCCAAATGCTCTTTTGCATGGCCACCTTGCTCTCCTCTCTAGCCCGGTCCGATGCGCTAAGTGTCACCTGAAATTGTTAAAAATAAAAGGGTGAGTTGCGAGACTCAGTGTGCAACCCTCAAGCACCGTTAGATTGGGCCTTAGCCCACAGATCAAAACATAGAACATAGTACAGAAAATAACATACATAAAACCCAACCCAATCCTAGGTTTCCATCCGCTACACACCACCCTTACCTGCCAATCACACCATTGGGGATTTCTACAATCAACCCACACCGCTACACACCATCGATGGCAGTCATGCTGCAGTTAGCTGCTCATCGTCAAAGTTGTGACAGAGTCACCAGGCTAAAATGGCATAAGCCACCAGAACAGATCACTTCCCCTTTTCATTAATTCCCCAACCTCAAGCATATATATAGCAATCGACATATATCACATATCATTTAACAGAATCAATCACTGATGGGTGGCAGAAATCACTAACCTCATATTTAGCTTTTACCCTTTTCGGGTTTCCAAATGATATGCCGGAATTTCGGCATTTAACACAGTATAACAGATTTATTACATACATATATTTTAGCAATCAATCTAATGGTGTGAGAAGTTACACAGCTGATTAATGTCGATACTCTTGCTAAACCGATCTACAACTTGCTCAAAAAGCCGGAAAGATGTGAAAATAGGCCCTCTCCTATAATCGGCCATGGTTAGTGTTCTACCCGATTTTACACACTAAAATCAATAGACTTTCTTACCTTGAAATCCCGGAAGTACCTTGATTTGAGTATTACTGAACTTATGACTTAGAGATCTACGTGATTGACTCCTCTTCAGATCCCAGAATGTCGAAAATAAGAGTGAAATAAGGGATTAGTTTCTAAATAGCCATTCGGCTAGGGACCTTGAAAAGTCGAAAAACATTGAAATCCCGAAATCAATACTTACCTAGAGTTCCCTTCAGATTTCGGCACAAGTAGGCTCCACCAAAGAGGATTCGACAACTACAGAAGGTGAGATCTTGGTGACTTCAGCTTTTTATGAAAATCCTGGGAGGATGAACTGATATGGTTTCGGCTAAAAAGAAAAGTGAAAAGAGAGCAAGGAGAGGCTTGAAGATTCGGCTAACTGAAAAAGAGAAGAGAGAAAGAATAGGGTAGAAATTTCGGCAGAGAAAAGAGAAAAGATGAGAGCTTTAGCAGTAATTTTGGCACCCCCTCTGTATATAGAAAACCGATTTCTCCCCTTAGCAGAGGTTGATTTTCGGCTAACACTGCCACCAATGATAGCTCCTATCCCTTTTCCCTTATCTTAATCTGTTATCCCCTCAAAAATAGCCCTAATTCCTCTCTTCATTATCTGCCTATTATCCATATAAATAAACATTAAAAATCCCTAGAAAATAGCCTTGTGCCGTCCCCCCTGTTGTTCCCTTTAAGTGCCGAAATTTTGCCCTAAAACTTGGGCTTCAAGCCACCACAATTTGGGCCTTCCTCATACATAAGTGATGCCACTTATAGCTCCCCTCTACTGTGCTCCTCGTTGTTGGGCCACAAGCCCAACATGTCACTTAAACTACTAAAACTTTAATTTAAGCCCCTAGCGTGTCTAAATAAAATATTTATTCACAACCTCAGCCCAATTTGATCCCCATTTATACCTCAAATTCTCAAATTAATATTTAAAGCATAAAATGCACAGGCCCAATAATTCAGGATGTGACAGTTCTACCCCCTTAAAAATAAATTTCAGCCTCAAAATTTACTTGATCAAAAGAGATGGGGATACTGTTGTCGAATAACATCCTCTGGCTCCCATGTCGCATCTTCTGCGCCGTGATTTTGCCACAAAACTTTGACCAAAGGGACGAACTTCCTTCTCAGCACTTTTACGTCTCGATCCAAGATTTGCACTGGTTCCTCCTCGAAGGATAAATCTGGCATGACTTCAGTCTCTTCCACCGGCACCACATGCGATGGATCAGAATGATATCATCTTAACATCGAAACATGAAACACGTCATGTATCTACTCTAATTCTGAAGGCAACTCCAAACGATAAGCCACTGGGCCCACACGTTCTAGCACCCGATAAGGCCCAATAAACCGAGGACTTAGCTTACCCTTTTGTCCAAACCTCATCACCTTCTTCCATGGAGATACCCCTAGGAAGACTTGGTCTCCTACTGCAAATTCCAACTCCTTTCGCTTTAGATCCGCATAAGACTTCTGCCGATCAGACGCTTCCTTCAACCGAGCCCGTATTAACTTAACTTTCTCCTCCGTTTCCGAAACAAACTCAGGACCCAACACCTGATGTTCACTTAACTCCGTCCAACAAGTAGGGGTACGACATCTCCTTCCATATAACGCTTCATACGGCGCCATCTGAATACTAGTTTGATAACTATTATTGTACGTGAACTCAGCCAAAGGTAAATACTCCTCCCAACTACCCCTAAAATCGATGATGCAACCCCTTAGCATATCCTCCAAGATCTGAATTACCTTCTCAGACTGACCATCAGTCTGTGGATGAAAAGCGGTACTAAAGTCTAACCTTGTTCCCATTGCTTGATGAAGAGCCTTCCAAAATCGTGACGTGAACCTAGGGTCCCTATCCGATATGATCGACACAGGTACACCATGTAATCTTACAACCTCAGCCACGTACAACTTAGCCAACTTTTGTGGAGAAAAGTCCACTCGAACCGATATGAAGTGAGCAGACTTCGTCAACCGATCCACGATTACCCAAATCGAATCCTTCTTAGTGGGCGTAAGAGGTAACCCACTAACAAAATCCATCGTGATTCTTTCCCATTTCCATTGGGGAATCTTCACCGGCTGCAACAATCCCGAAGGCACTTGATGCTCAGCTTTGACTTGCTGACACGTCAAACACTTTTCCACATATTCCGTAACTTCTCGCTTCAAACCTGGCCACCAGAACTGCTCTCGCAAATCCCGATACATCTTAACTTCTCTAGGATGCATAGCATAAGGGCTACTATGCGATTCCCGAAGAATCTTCTGTCTTAACTCCACATCTTTTGGCATACAAATCTTCCCACGGAAACACAAAACTCCATCATTGTTCAGACTATAGTCCTCCATTCTACCATCCCGCATTTGCAGAAGTCGAGCACTTAGGACGTCATCCACTAACTGTTTGTCCTTAACCTGACTCACCCATGTTGGCTTCACTTGCAACTCAACTAGCAAACTCCCGTCGTCAAATAAACTCAAATGGGCAAACATTGCTCTTAGTTCTGCTACTACCTTACGACTTAACGCATCTGCCACCACATTCGCCTTACCCGGATGGTATTCGATCGAGCAATCATAGTCCTTCAAGAGCTCGATCCACCTACGTTGTCTTAAATTTAACTCCTTCTGAGTATGGAGATACTTCAGACTTTTATGGCCGGTGTGAATTACCGATTTCTCCCCGTACAGGTAGTGTCTCCAAATCTTCAGAGCAAATACTATCGCCGCCAACTCCAAATCATGCGTAGGGTAGTTCAATTCATGCGGTCTCAACTGTCGAGACGTATACGCAACAACTTTTCCATCTTGCATCAACACACACCCCAAACCTGTGTGTGACGCATCACAGTAGACAGTAAATTCTTTTCTCGCCTCTGGCTGAATCAACACTGGCGCTTCCGTCAAAATTCTCTTTAGCTTCTCAAAGCTCTCCTGTTGTTTGTTAGTCCACACAAACAATTCCCCCTTCCTTAACAACTTAGTTAAAGGTGCTGCTATTGAAGAGAACCCCTCAACAAATCTCCTATAATACCGTGCTAATCCCAAGAAACTTCAAATTTCCACCACAGACTTCTACGGTTTCCAATCTAACACAGCTTCTATCTTCCGAGGGTCTACCCTAATCCCCTCTGCGGAAACTACATGCCCTAAGAAAGTCATTTCATTCAGCCAGAACTCACACTTACTGAACTTTGCATACAACTGCTTCTCCCTCAGAATTTGCAACACCACACGAAGATGTGCATCATGCTCCTCCTCGGACTTGGAGTAAGCCAAGATATCGTCGATAAACACCACCACATACCGATCAAGGTATGGTTGAAACACCCGGTTCATCATATCCATTAATGCTGCTGGCGCATTCGTCAAATCGAACGGCATTACCAAGAACTCATAATGACCGTAGCGTGTTCAAAACGCCGTCTTATGAATGTCCCTTTCCTTCACCTTTAACTGATGATAACCCAACCTTAGGTCAATCTTAGAAAAGACCGAAGCTCCTTTGAGCTGATCGAACAGGTCGTAGATTCTTGGTAATGGGTACTTGTTCTTAATCGTCAACTTATTCAGTTGACGATAGTCCACGAACATACGCATGGATCCGTCCTTCTTTTTCATGAATAGGACCGGCGCTCCCCATGGAGACACACTCGGTCGGATAAATCCTCGATCCAAAAGCTCCTGGATCTGAGCTTTAAGTTCCACCAACTCCTTCGGTGCTATTCGATAAGGAGCAATGGATACCGGAGCCGTACTCGGAAGTAGTTCTATTCTAAACTCCACTTCGCGATCCGGGGGTAAACCTGGCAACTCCTCCGGAAAGACATCCACGAAATCCTTGACTGTTCGAACCTCATCGATAGTCACCTCCTTAGCATCCAAAGCACTAATAAAAGCTAAAAAGGCGTTACATCCCTTCCGGATCATCTTAACAGCTTTCAATACCGACACTACGTTGGACAGATAGTTCCTTCTCTCTCCTAACACAACCACCTCCCCGCCTTCCCGGGTACTCAACACCATGCGCTTAGTCCCACAATCCAACTTAGCACGATCTTAGTCAACCAGTCCATTCCTAGGATAAGATCAAACTCTCCAAATGGCAATTCCATTAAGTTTGCCGGAAACACTACCCCTTGAGTCTCCAGCGGTACATCCTTAAATAGCTTGTCCACTACCCTAGATTGTCCTAGGAGACTAACCACGGTCATCTTCCTAGTGGTGGTTTCAGAGTCTACACTTAGGGTCTCAGATACCGAACATGCAACGTAGGAATGGGTTGACCCAATATCAATCAAGGCAAGAAAAGGGCTATCAGCAATAAGAAACGTACCGGTTATGACGTCCGGTGCATCACCATCCTCCTGTCGACAAATTGTATAAACTAGACTCGGCTGCCTCGCATCTACATTACCTGCACCTCTACCAGGTGCTCCACGACCTCGACCAGCCCCATTTCCTCCTCTACCTGGGCCACGACCCCTCGGCACTGGCTGACCACCTCTCCCAGCCTGATCAGAACCCCGTCCAGCTGGCTGCACCTGATCCTTCTGTGGACAGTCCTTAATCATATGTTCCGTGGATCCACACTTGAAACATCCATCGGTTCTTCTTCTACACTCCCCAGAATGTACTTTTCTGCACCAATTACATAATCGATTCTGATTCTCCGTAGTGGGTGTCAGAGCACGAGCTGGCCCATCAGACCTAGGCCTTTTCTGTGAATTCCCAGATGCTTCTGCCGACCCAATATTTCTCTTATTCCTTCCCCGCTCCTTATCTCTTTCCTGTCTTTCAGTCCGTTTTACCTCCTCAGCTATCTTAACCTTCTCTACCAGAACAGCAAAATCTCTTTCTATTTGCGGTGCTATCAAAACCCTTAACTCATTCCGCAATCCATCCTCGAACCGAACACAATGTTCATATTCGGTTGCTACCATTCCTCGAGCGTAACAGCTCAAGCGAAGAAACTCCGCCTCATATTCAGCCCCAGATTTACTTCCCTGCACCAAATTCAGGAATGCCTTCCTCTGTGCATCCACATAGCTGGCCCCAACATATTTTCCCTAGAACAACTCCTTAAAGAAGTCCCAGTCAATCTGATCTGCGGCAGTACCCTCCTTCACCGTGAGCCACCACTGATAGGCCTCGTCTCAGTTGCTTCCATCCAATACTCAGCTGTGTTAGGGGCTACGCCAGAAACTCCCCTAAACACTTCTGCCCCATTGGCCTTAAGCCGCTCCGGCACAGATTTCCGGGCTCCTGTGCCCATGCCTACTCCAGCAACTCTCTCAAGGACTCGCAACATCGCCTGAGATACAACATCATCTCCGGTCGCCTGATCCTGTAATTCTCCCTCCACAGCTGGAGGATCCGGCATCTCATTTCCTGATCCGTGGCCAGACCCTATTAGCTCAGACAAGGTCATCCTACCCCTACCGCGTCCACGCGGCGGACGTCCTCGACCCCTCGTACTCATTCTTCCGATTGGTGTTATCTGATTAAGAATTTTATGAATCATTAATTCTTTCCACTGATTTACCATGAACATTCTTATGAATAATAGTTTTAATAATAGTTCTTTCGAATTCGCATTCACAATACAGTTTCAAGTCCGTATCCTCTAATTCTAGGAACTCATACATTCAATCACCAACATACAAATAGCATTCAAGCACTTACATTCATCAAGTATAGGTGTTTTCGCTGTTTTACTACCCAGGGGTATTTTCGTAATTTTTCCTATAGGGGTATTTTCGTAATTTTTTAAAATAGGGTTCCTTGGTGATTTTGTAAAATAGGGGTATTTTAGTAATTTTGCAATCCCAGGGGTATTTCGATAATTCTGTAGTCCAGGGGTATTTTGGTAATTTTGAAGTTCAGGGGTACTTTAGAAAATCTAGTTTCATAATCCGGGTTACTCTTGTAAACATGAGATTTTCGGGTAAATTTTCAAATCATAGGTATTTTATAAATTCATGGTTGGTTGGAAATTTTCATAAATCAAATGTATTTTGAAAATTTTACAAGTCTTGGGTTTTTTTTTTTTCAAATAGGGTGGCTGGTCCCTTTCGGGTTTTAATTATAAGGTTTAGCCCATCAACAAATCCTCGTAACTAGGGTGAATAGTCACTACGCACCAGGTAGGATTCCAGTGAAGAGGAGGTGAGTCGCTAGGACTGCTTAAGTACCAAGCTCTCCCTGAATCCACTCCTAGACATGCGTATGCCCATTGCCACACCCTAACTCGGCTAAGGTGAACAGTCACTACGCACCAGGTAGGATTCCAGTGAAGAGGAGGTGAGTCACTAGGACTGCTTAAATACCAAGCTCTTTCGAATCCAATCCTAGACATGAGTATGCCTGTTGCCACACCCTAGTCTTGTGACTTGTTCACGGGTTTGTTTAATGAAATTAAGGCTTATGAGATTTTAAGAGTTGTTTCAGCTAGGCCTAAAGTCCATCAAATTCTAATCTAACTATTCTACGTCCCATAAAGCCCATCAAGCCCACATATATTTATATCAAACAATGGTTCAGAATACTTACCTAGTGGACTTGGGTCGGAGACGCAGGTGCCATGCTGAGCTAACAGACCTGTTATCATTTAAAAACATGCATATTTCAAAAACCCTACTTTAGAAAACGTTTTGAGCCCAAAAAACCCTAGAGCTGAGTTTTGAACCGGGCTCTGATACCAATTTGTAACACCCCAAACCCGACCCAAACACTACAACCGGATCTAGTATGTCACTAAGGAAATTTTGTAAAAGATGTTGCAATTTCGGAAAAAAATGTTTTTCTTGTATTTAATCTTTTGTTAGGGAAAACTTAATATTTCGATAAGTTTATAATAAGATATAAATTTAATTTGTTGATTTATGAATAAAAACCAAAATCTTAATACATGCCTTTGTTTAATTTAAGTTTAAGTGTCTAAGAATAATAAAAGCCCAAAATAAAAACCCAAAACAGAGAATAATAGTCTAGTGGTCCAAGGCCTTATTACAACCATATTTAAAAAGCCACTTAAATAAAAAAATAATTAAACTGAACGCCTTTTTGCTGAATCCAAATGCTCTTTTGCATGGCCACTTTGCTCTCCTCTCCATCTCGGTCTGATGCGCTAAGTGTCACCTAAAATTGTTAAAAATAAAAGGGTGAGTCGCGAGATTCAGTGTGCAACCCTCAAGCACCGTTAGATTGGGCCTTAGCCCACAGATCAGAACATAGAGCATAGTACAGAAAATAACATACATAAAACCCAAACTAATCCTAGGTTTCCATCCGCTACACACCACCCTTACCTGCCAATCACACCATTGGGGATTTCTACAATCAACCCACACCGCTACACACCATCGATGGCAGTCATGCTGCAGTTAGCTGCTCATCGTCAAAGTTGTGACAGAGTCACCAGGCTGAAATGGCATAAGCCACTAGAACAGATCACTTCCCTTTTTCATTAATTTCCCAACCTCAAGCATATATATAGCAATCGACATATATCACATATCATTTAACAGAATCAATCACTGATGGGTGGAAGAAATCACTAACCTCATATTTAGCTTTTACCTTTTTCGGGTTTCCAAATGATATGCCGGAATTTCGGCATTTAACGCAGTATAACAGATTTATTACATACATATATTTTAGCAATCAATCTAATGGTGTGAAAAGTTACACACCTGATTAATGTCGATACTCTTACTAAACCGATCTACAACTTGCTCAAAAAGCCGGAAAGATGTGAAAATAGGCCCTCTCCTATAATCGGCCATGGTTAGTGTTCTACCCGATTTTACACACTAAAATCAATAGACTTTCTTACCTTGAAATCCCGGAAGTACCTTGATTTGAGTATTACTGAACTTATGACTTAGAGATCTACGTGATTGACTCCTCTTCAGATCCCAGAATGCCAAAAATAAGAGTGAAATAAGGGATTAGTTTCTAAATAGCCATTCGGCTAGGGACCTTGAAAAGCCAAAAAACATTGAAATCCTGAAATCAATATTTACCTAGAGTTCCCTTCAGATTTCGACACAAGTAGGCTCCACCAAAGAGGATTCGACAACTACAGAATGTGAGATTTTGGTGACTTCGGCTTTTTATGAAAATCCCGGGAGGATGAACTGATATGGTTTCGGCTAAAAAGAAAAGTGAAAAGAGAGCAAGGAGAGGCTTGAAGATTCGGCTAACTGAAAAAAAGAAGAGAGAAAGAATAGGGTAGAAATTTCGGCAGAGAAAAGAGAAAAGATGAGAGCTTTAGCAGTAATTTCGGCACCCCTTCTGCATATAGAAAACCGATTTCTCCCCTTAGCAGAGGTTAATGTTCGGCCAACACTGCCACCAATGATAGCTCCTATCCCTTTTCCCTTATCTTAATCTGTTATCTCCTCAAAAATAGCCCTAATTCCTCTCTTCATTATCTGCCTATTATCCACATAAAATAAACATTAAAAATCCCTAGAAAATAGCCTTGTGCCGTCCCCCCTGTTGCTCCCTTTAAGTGCCGAAATTTTGCCCTAAAACTTGGGCTTCAAGCCACCACAATTTGGGCCTTCCTCATGCACAAGTGACTCCACTTATAGCTCCCCTCTACTGTGCTCCTAGTTGCTGGGCCACAAGCCTAATATGTCACTTAAACTATTAAAACTTTAATTTAAGCCCCTAGCGTGTCTAAATAAAATATTTATTCACAACCTCAGCCCAATTTGAGCCCCATTTGTACCTCAAATTCTCAAATTAATATTTTAAGCATAAAATGCACAGGCCCAATAATTCGGGATGTTACAATATTGGTGTGTTTGGCAGGGTGGGTTGACTTGATCCCCACACAGTGTGATTGGTTGGTACGGGTGGTGTGATGGTTGGATTGGGTGGGCTGCATTCTTTTGATTGCATTATCATGATTATAGGGCTTCGGCCCAGACTGATACCGTAAGGGCTCAGGCCCAGATAGTGACCGTTTAGGGGATTACCCACTGAGTTCTCGTAACACCCCCTCTTTAAACCTTGCAGGTAATCCCCAACGTTAGAGGATTTGGAGCTGCGGTGGACTTTGAGGTGGCCATACTTCGAAATTGCTCCCTACGGAGCTTAGTAAATTCAGTTTTTACTTATCTTATTTTATTTCCTTTATTTGGGTTAATATTTGTTGTAGTAAGGCCTTTGGGGATTTCTTTTAAAACTTTCATTTGGTAATCCTGTTAAACATGAAATGTTAATCAGTTAAACACGAGTTTTTAAAATATTTATAACTATTTTTTCAAAATAGAACGCTGTCTTCAAAATAGAATGCTTCCTCAACTATTCGATTTTCACAACAGACACAGGTTTCAAAAATTAATAATACTTTTACAAAAATTAGACATTAAGTGAATCTTGCTCTTATAAACAAACAACAAACTCGGAGTTTTAAAAAGAGATGCAACATTTTTAACGAACGCTTAACTTTTCAACTACCTTTTGACGTGACATGCTAGATCTGGCCATAACGTCTAGGCCGGGTTTGGGGTGTTACACATAGCAGTTGTATGTCTATCCATCCAGGTAGTGTGAAAATGTATAATGACTTGAAGAAAATGTATTGGTGGTCGGGAATGAAAAGAGACATCTCAGAGTTTGCCTTAAGTGTTTAATTTGTCAGCAAGTGAAAGCCAAACACCAAGTACCTTCGAGTTTACTTCAGCCCGTGATGGTTCCCGAGTGGAAATGAGACCGTATTACATGGATTTTGTGTTTGGATTGCCATTGAAGCCAAAGAAGAAAGATGTTATATGGGTTGTGGTCGATAGGCTAACTAAGTCGGCTCATTTTATACCTGTGCGTACCGATTATCCACTTGAGAAATTGGCTGATTTGTATGTTTCTGAAATTGTGAGACTTCACGAGGTACCTTTATCGATCATTTCGGATAGAGATCCGGGGTTCACATCTCGGTTTTGGAAAAAGTTGCAAGAAGCGTTGGGGATGAAACTGAATTTTAGTACGACTTTCCATTCGCAAACCGACGGTCAGTTGGAGAGAGTAATTCAGATTCTTGAAGACATGTTGCAGTGTTGTGTCCTTGAATTCCAGGGCAGTTGGGAAAAGTATTTACTGCTGGTAGAGTTTGCATACAACAATAGTTATCAATCGAGTTTGAAAATGGCGCCTTATGAGGCTTTGTATGGGCGAAAATGCCGAATTCCTTTGTATTGGACCAAACTCAGAGAAAATCAGATACACGGGGTTGACTTAGTTAGAGAAACAGAAGAGAAAGTAAAAGTAATTCGTGGTTGTTTGAAGGCCGCATCGGATAGACAGAAATCCTACTTAGACTTGAAACGGAAAGAGATTGAGTTTCAAGTTGGTGATAAGGTATTTTTAAAAGTATCCCCGTGAAAGAAAGTACTCAGATTCGGTAGGAAAGGCAAATTAAGTCCACGATTTATTGGGCTATATGAGGTGACTGACAGAATTAGACCGGTAGCTTATCGATTAGCCTTGCCATCCGAGTTAGAAAAGATCCTCGATGTATTCCATGTGTCTATGTTGCGCCATTATCGCTCTGACCCATCACATGTGTCTATGTTTAGACATTACATATGGTGAAGAGCCGGTTAAGATTTTAGAACGAGAGGTCAAGCAATTGAGAAATAAAAGTATAGTACTTGTGAAAGTACTATGGCATAGACATGGGGTTGAAGATGCCATATGGGAGCCCGAAGAGACCATGAGAGACCAATACCCAAACCTTTTTGCTGGTAAGATTTTCAGGGACGAAAATATCTAAGGGGTAGAATTGTAACAACCCGATTTTCGGGCTAGTCGAAACAGTGGTTTCAGAGCCACTAACCCAAGGTTAGAGAAAATTATTTTTAATATTATTTTATGTGTTATAGCATGATTATATGAGTGCATGAAAATTTTGGTGAATTAATTTTAGTAATTGCATGCTTAATTTTGAAAAAGGACTAAATCGCATAAAGTGCGAAAGTTTTGTTCTACAAGATAAAGGTGTCAAATAGCTATAGAACCTTCATTTAGAGATCCTTAACATGCAATTAGGTCCTTAAGAGAGTGTCGGCTGGCCATAGGGGACAAAAAAATGCAAATTGGTTAAAGTTGGTGGAATTATGTGACTTAATTGATAAAATAAAATAAAATAAAGAGAAAAAAAAAAGACATCACCTTTCATATTCATCCTCTCCACCGAAAATATCAGAAGAATAAGGGTTTTAGAAGCTTGAAATTTTCAGCAACTTACAATCCTTGCAAATAAGTGATTTTAATGGTCATTTTTGATAATTTTTGTACTTTTGGGACCCTTGTAGCATAATCTAGCTAATGAGAGGACTATTTTGCACTATGCTTGAAAGTCTAGGGTTTTTCCATGAGAACATTAGTGTTGTTTGTTGAATTTTTATGGAAGAAAATGAATCTTGGTTGTTAAATAAACAACTTTTGTGAAAGGGGTTTCCATGAAAACACCTAAAATGGACCTTTTTGTAAAGGTTGTAAAATACATAGTTAATGTGTGAAATAATTGGATTTTTGAGTTGCTGTAAGCTTAAAATAGATTTTTCTAGGCTTGGTTAATGAGGAAATTTGATGAAAATCGTTTTACGAGCATAGAGGCAAAATCGTAATTTTGTGAAAGTCTAAGGGCAAAACAGTAATTTTGCCAAAGGAGGAATTTTAAAATGTTTTGATTAATTTGGTGATTAAATTAGTAAATTTTTCATTATAGATCAAGAAAAACGGGATCCAGACTTAGACTAGGGAAAACCAAAATAGTGGACTAAATCGAACTAGCCGCCCATATTTTGTATACCGAGGTAAGTTGTACGTAAATAATACAACTTTATTGTTATTATGCATTAAAAAATTGACATGGCATAAAATGTTTGATTATTGTTATGAAAATACATGACGAATACGATGTGGTATACTCCCGGTTGAACTTTGGGAATAGATGGGATATCCAAGCCATGACATTTGAGTGATAAGTGTGCTAGTGTAAGACCATGTCTGGGACATGGCATCGGCATTGAGAAGAGAGCCAGTGTAAGAACATGTCTGGGACATGGCATCGGCGTTGATATGTGTGTGCCAGTGTAAAAACATGTCTGGGATATGGCATCGGCCACATTATAAGAGCCAGTGTAAGACCATGTTTGGGACATGGCATCGGCCACATTATAAGAGCCAGTGTAAGACCATGTCTGGACATGGTATCAACATTGAGAAGAGAGCTAGTGTAAGACCATGTCTGGGACATGGCATCGACATTTTACCCTCTTGTGTGAGGCTTGTCGGGTATCCTTTGGTATTCGAACTGGTTCAATGGGAAATTTAAAGTTTGTGTCAAAAGTGAGAAAAGTTATGACTATGTTGTAAGTGATATAGGTACCTACACGAAATTCATGAGAAATGAGCTCGATTTATGTTATATGATTAGTAAGGATGAAAATAAGTTATGTATTTAATTGTCTGAGAATTTGGTGCAAGTTTATAATAAGCTATGAGTATGATAATGCATGGTAATTGTTGTTAATTATTTACTTACGACTTACAAAGCTTTGTGCTTACTCCCTTTCCTTTCCATTTTCTTATAGTATCACCAAGCTAGCTCAGGGATCAAAGGATGTCGGATGCTCGATCACACTATCAATTGAAACATTTGGTATAATTAGATTTATCATTTTGAGTATGGCATGTATAGGGACTCGGTCTTTTGTCAAGTGTCATATTGTTTTGGCCAAATGTGTTGGCTTGTCTTGAAGTTGAAATCATTTTGTATAAGGCCATGGATGATGGCTAATACTTGTTATTGATATATGAAAATGTTGATTTTTTTCATGGATGCGCAAATTGCATGGTTGAGTATTTGGTATATTAATGCATGAATGAGTAGGTTATTTAATGTGGCTTATTTTGGTGCAAGTAAGGTGGCAAAAAGGGCTTGGTAAATAGCCTTGTTATTGTCCAAACGGGTAGACGCACGGGCGTGTGTCTAGGCCGTATGTGACACACGGTCTAACCCATGGGCGTGTAGTTCGGCCGTGTGTCCCTCTGCACCCTAAGTTGGTTAAACAGAATGGCTAGTAGTAACCACAGGGGCTGAGGCACGACCGTGTGTCTCAACCGTGTGGAAGACACGACCATAGGACATGGGCATGTGCCTAGGCTATGTGAAGTCTACACTTGAATTTAGGAATTTAATTCACCACACGGCCTAAGGACACGGGCGTGTGCCTTGGCCGTGTGACCTTATTGGGTTGATGACTTCAGAAGCAGAATGTCAAGGTTTTTGCATACGGGTCGAGACACGGGCGTGTCATGGCCCTATAGGGGACACGGGCCATGGACACGAGTGTGTGTCAGGCCGTGTGAAAACCCCTGTAGGTTCGAATTGAGAAATAAATCCACACGGGCACGGGACACGAGTGTGTCCCTATATGCTTAGGCTGTGTGAGTTACACAGTCCTTCAACGTGGACATGTTATCAGGTCACACGGGCGTGTGCCCTTGTTTTTAGTGACATTTTCCAAAGTTTTCTAAAGAACTCGGTTTGGTCCTGAACCGTTTCCAAAGGGTGTTTTGGGCCTCGTAGGCTCATATTAAGGATTTTAAGACATAGTTTGAAAGGTTTTAAATCACATTAAATACAATCAAACAAATGCATTTGGTTCCTAAATCGAGCCTTCGAGGCCCAAAAATAGCTTAGAAGTAGTTTGAGACTAATTTGAAAGAAAACAGAAGATTTGGGAAAGTTGGAAAAAAATTTGAAAACAGGGTTGCATTGCCGTGTGACCAGGCTGTGTGGCATAGCCCAAGTTGTGGAACATTTGAACAAAAGGACACATGGTCGTGTCCTCACTCATGTAGCTCACTAAGTAGGGTCACACGGCCGTGTCGCAGGCCATGTAACTCTCTGAATTGCCACACACGACCGTGTGCCAGGCCGTGTAACTCACTAACTTGAAACACTAAGAAATTTCAAATAACACACGGCTGTGTGACAGCCCGTGTCCCAGGCCATGTGATCCATTATTTGACCCTAGATTCATGCCATTTAAAGGCCAAATCATACCTAGACATCCATAACATTTGGGCATATCTTCAAGGGATTTAAAACATCATTCACACACAACAAACATACCATTTCAAACATCCCAATTCATCTAATCAATATGCCATTTAAAGGCACCATAATTATACCAAAATATTATTTACCAAAATAAGTCAATATTGCCATATTCCAAGCATACAAGCCTAGTTCATTTAACCACTACATTATACCACAAATGACCATTTTCAAACCATCACATACATACTAAAAGAACCTTATATACAAGTACTTAAAAATGGTCAAAATGACCTAACTTAAACAAGCATTAAAAGTTCATCAAATTCAAACATAAACATCACAAACATGAACATACCAAATCACCATTAACAAATTTATAAACTACCATTACAAAAGATCCTCTACATGTCATTCTTAACCTTGGCCAAAATACTCAAGAACTACCGAAATGGTTGCTAGATAGTGTGATAGGTCTCCGACGATCTTCCAATCGATCGAGCTTCCAAATATCTATAAACAAAGGAAAGTAACTACGTACGCAACTAGTGCTTAGCAAGCTCGTATAAACTTAAACATAACTTATAATTTCATTAATACAATTTATAGAATAATCATGATATCATTACCAAGACCAATAGCTTAATAAAAGCCTATTCGAGCACCATCAAGCTAACAAGTTAGTAGATTCATCAACAATACATATAAGTTCATTTATAAAATAAGTAGATTTCATAAGATACATCACATGTTCATTAACCATTTCATAAGATCATGAACCATTCCATTTACTTACTTACCATTCCATTCCTTTTCTTACCCATTGAACCATCTAGAATTGCATCGGATACTTGGGAATACTCACACACGTAGTGTGCCTTTCCTTATAACCGTAACCTTTCCTTTACATCAATGCTCACACGAGCTGTGAAATAGGCCTACTCACATGAGCTGTGGGTCGGAATATGTAACAGTCTGGTTTAGACCCTAGTCAGAATAGTGGTTTCGGGACCATAAATTCGAGTCAGAAAAATATTTTAGTATTATTTCTTGTGCTTATAGTATGTGAATTGACGTGTGAAATTTCTGTGATTTAATTTATCTGTTTGTATGCTTAATTTGATAAAATGACTAAACTGCGTAAGATGCAAAATTAGCATGTTATATGTAAAAGTATCTATTTGCTATGGCTTTTATTATATGGAGTCCTTATGTTGTTATTAAACCTTATGAATTGTTGATGGACAAAAATGCCTTAAGATAGTGGATTTTAAATGAAAATAAAAAGGCTAGTTTAGTAATTAGCTAAATTACTAAATATTAATGAAACAAAAACATGAAATAAGGCATTCATTCATCTTTTAATGCCAAAAATTCAAAGAGAAAGAAAAGAACAAAAGAGTTCTAAGGTTCGGCCATTGGAAGCTTTAATTTAGGTATGTTTTTGTTTCAGTTTTTGATGATTTCTATGTTTTTGTGATTGTTGCTTCTAGTACTACAAAGCCCATGTTTTAATTTAATAAATTGATGAAGATTTTGAGTTTTTCCATTGATGAAATTATGAGTTTTGTGATGATAGTTGATGAAAAATGAAAGATATGTGTTAGATTAACATGTTTTGTCTTAGGATTTTTGATGAATTTAAGTATTTTAGGTTAAATTGTAATAATAATATTTTGAAGGACTAAAATGTAAAATAAAAATGTGTGGACTTGTATGAGTTACATTAATAATTCGGTCAAGCTATAGTGTGGTTAAATTTTGAATGTTTTGTGAAATAAGGATTAAATTGTAAAAGTGTGATATTATAAGGGCTAAAGTGTAAAAAGGCCTAAATATGTGTTTGTGGATTAAATTGAATGAATGTGTGATTAAATTAGTTAAATTTGAATTTATTTAGATTAAGAACGAAAGAAATAAGAATTAGATCGAGGAAAGTCGAAAGTAGTCGAATAGTCGATTTCATTCGTCGTTATCCGAGGTAAGTTCATAAGTAAATAAATGTTGTTAGATTCTATGGTATATATTTATTTAGTACCGAATTGAATTATTATTTATGTGAATAAATATACTGAAATGAATTGAGCATGGGAGCAATATTTACGAGCCTGAAATGATCGAGATAAGACGTCCTAAAGCCCCGTGCGAACCTTAGGAATAGTTAGGATACATATGTCATGACATAGGATTTCCAATATGTGTTTTCATGTAAGACCACGTCTAGGATGTTGGCATCGACTTGTGTTTACGTGTAAGACCATGTCTGGGACATTGGCATCGTATTTGATTCGTGTAAGACCCTGTCTGGGACAGTGGCATCGATATGTGATTACATGTAAGACCATGTCTGGGATGTTGGCATTGTACGAGCCTTCTGACTATCCGAGTATCCTTATTAATTCCGAATGGTTCAACAGGCATTATCGAGATGAGATCAGATGTGAACACGAATTAAAAGATTCAGGTATGTGCTTGGTAATAGGTATATGAGAACAAAGTAAGTATATGATTAGGATGGATACATGAATTAGAATTGGTAAAAGATAAATTTATATGTGCTTATGAATATATGTGAGTTTGAAAGTTGATGTTATATGGATATTGTAAATGTGATAATATTTAAGTTGTAAACATATTAATTGTGTAATTGGTTAATGTATAGGCTAAAGTTTTAGGTTGATGATTTGAGTTGTGTAAATATAGCCATGTGATATGACTTGATAATGAATATGTTTATGAATGAGTAGTTCAAGCTATATGATGCATAATTTGGTATGTTCGATAGGCTCATGGTTGGTCTAGCGAAACGGTAAGTTTATAGTTGATATGGGAGTTGATATGTTATGAAATGCTTTGAAATGAATTGGATTAAAATGATGAATGATTAGCATGTCATTACTGTGAAGTTTGTGTTTTGAATTAGTATGATTGAGTTAGATTTTGTACATAGTGTAAATGATGTTATTAAGAGTTAAATAATGAATGTTTTAGTATGTCTTGAATGCAATTGAGGTATGATTGTGGAATGGTTTGATGCTTGTAGGTGTGACCCAAAGTGTGGGTGGCAAATTGGCCTTGCAAATGGCCTATATTTGGCCACACGGTTGAGCACACAGGTGTGTGGCTCGATCGTGTCTCTTAAATTTGTAAATCGAAACAAGTCAGACTCGTACACGGGCTGGGCAAACGGGCATGTGACTGACCGTGTGAAATAAGTCAATGTCGACCACGGGTTAAGCACACGGGCGTGTCTTTGGCCGTGTGGACAAGTCAGTATGTATGCCCTGTTTTGCCACGGCTTGGACACATGGGTGTGTCCACGGGCATGTGACCTCTGTAACTTTGAAAAATGTTTGACTTTCAGAAATTTTGTATGTACTCAATTTAGTCTCACCACTTTCTAATGCATGTTTAAGGTCTCGTAGACCTATTTAAGGGAATTTATGAATATTATTTGCTATGATATGATGATATAATATCTTATGATTGTGAAATGATCGTAAAAGTTCTGAAATGTCCGGTAACATGTAACATCCCGGTTTAGGGCCTAGTCGGAATAGTGGTGCGAGACCGTAAATCTGAGGGTTATGAATGAGTTTTTTAGGTTTATGCCATGTATGCATGCTAGTGTTAAAGTTTCATGAAGCAATTTTGTGAAATTGCGGTTGAATTGTCCAAAAGGACTAAATTGAAAAAGTTGCAAAATGTGAGATTCTAGAAACTATTTGTGTGAAATGGCTTTAGAATTTATATTAGAGGTCCTTAAATAGAAATTTTCCCAATTTTTAATTTTTGGACAAAATTGGGCATGGATGAGTTAAAATGGGAAGTTTATCAAAAAGGGCATTTTGGTCATTTACCAATTAAATAATTAAAATAGGAGAAAAGATGACAAAATTCATTCATCTTCTTCTCCAAGCTGCCGAAAATTCAAGGAGCCATTGTTAGGGTTCTTCAAAATTTTCAAGCTTGCTAGTAAGTGCATCCAAGCCCCGTTTTTGATATTCTTCGTATTTTTGAAGTCCTAGTAGCATAAGTAAGCTATTTTTAGCTATTTGATGAGCTATAATGGATGTTCAAAAATGTACCCATGTATGACATGCATGTATTTTGATGTTTTATGGAAGAATATGAAAGCTTGATGTAGTAGAAATATCTTTTGCTAAGTGATTTTCCATGAAAATGCATGTAGGGACTAGTTTGTAAAAGTCTTGAGTTTAGTCATACATGTGTGATTTAGCGAGAATTGATAATAGCTTTAGTTGAGTAAGTGATTCGGCTAAGCATGAAAGGCTAGAAATTTGAATAAAAATCACTTTACGAGCCTTGGGGCAAAAGTGTAATTATGAGAAAGATTAGGGGCAAAAGAGTAATTTTTCCAAAGCATGAGATAAGTGTCAATTTAGTTAATTTGTGTATTGAATAAGCTGATTTATTCATTATAGATCAAGAAAGACGAAGCCCAGATCTAAACTGAGGCAAGAGCAAGGTGGTGGACTAAATTGCATATTTCTATACTTTTGAGTATCGAGGTAAGTCTATGTTTAAACAATGCATTCATACTTACAATTTGTTAATTCTAGCTAGTGTGTAGCATGATTGAGAACCTATGTGGGATGAATGTGGTAGAATTTGTGAATGAATGTATGGTTAAGTAAGTAGATATGTGAATGTGTAGTGAGAATGCTAAATGGTGGGCTAAGTGCGATACCATCCTAATGCATATTAACGATGAGCTGGCTATGTGCGATGCTATCGTTAGGTATATCGTCTAGTGGGCTATGTGCGAAACCACTATGATTACCTTTGTGGTAGGCTAAGTGCGATACTACCTTATTAATTGATTGTGGTGGGCTAAGTGCGAAACCACTGAGAAATTAGCTATGTGGATTAGCTGTGTGGTTGTATTATTGAGTTAATTAACTGTGTGGATGAATTATCGAGAAATGATATTGTGTTGTATATTGGGTAAATGTGATATTGAATGCAGGGGTGCATTTCAATGGTTATGAGTATGTGACTCATGAGGTGTTGGAAATGTGGTAAGGGATAGAAAGAGTAAACATAGTTGTACATTATATGTTAGTATAATGCTAATTGTTGTTTAGCTTATACTATGATGCTTAATTGTTTATGTGTAAACTTACTAAGCTCAAAGCTTACTCCCTTTCTTTTCCATTGTCTTTTAAAGTAAAAGTGTTGAATCGAGATACAAGGATCAATTGGAAGATCGTCCACACTATCAGCACACTCTGGTACATGAGACTCAATGTTTTGTATATGGCATGTATAGAGGCTAGATAAGTTAGTGAATTTTGTTGTAAATGGCTAGGATATGTTAACTCATAGTTGGATAATCTATTTTGTATAATTCCATAGTTGTTGGCTGTTATATTATATGAAAAGATGTAGTTATCCATGTGAGATTGTGATTTCATTTAAGTTGATTATGGATGTGTTGAATAAGTACATGTTGTGTATCCTATAAGGTTGAGACGGGCTTAGCAAATAGCTTTGTTCTTGTCCATGTGGATAGGCACACGGGCGTGTGTCTAGGCCATGTGTAACACACAGTCAACCCATGGGCGTGTGACTTGGCCGTGTGTCCCCTGCATGTTGACATTTTAAGTTAGATTTGGCCACGAGCTAGCCACATGGGCGTGTGTCTAGGCTCTAGGCCGTGTAAGTGACGTCAGTGTTCACCACGGTCGGAGAGCACGGGCGTGTACCCTAGCCGTGGGGCATTGGCAGAATGATTGGGTTTTCATACACGGGTTGAAGGCATGGGCGTGTGTGTCTACACACGGGCGTGTCTCATCTTACACGGGCATGTGAGCCCTGTATAAAAGAGAAAAATTTTAAGTTTCAAAAAAGTTCCGATATAGTTTCGAGAGCCCTCGTATGTATGAGTGAGGCGTCGTAAGTCGAGAATGAGGTTGTTGAGGTGACTAGAGAGAGTAGTCAAGATGGGCCTAAGTGGCGATCAAGTGGTTTTAATTACGGTAATGAGTCGGGCCCGGTTCCGGCGTAGAACCCGGGTAAGGGGTGTTACATAACACCTCTCAACCCTATTCCGACAATTGTTACAGGTTAGGGGTGTTACAGAATGTTAGCTACACAATCCTTCTCACACAAGCTGTGGAGAATCCGCGACAAATGCAGGACCTCAGCCATCAGTAGGACATTCAAGACCAGCACCCGAAACATGAAATCCTTAATGACATGTCATTCGTATCCTAAGAATTCTTAAGGTTCAAACATGATTTTTTATCTGTCAATTATTCATAACATTGATACATTTAAATTTAAAAAACATAGCAAATAGTCAACTTAGCTAACATTAAAAACAATCATAGTTCATACGAACTTACCTCAATAACTAGGGTCGTAGTAATAGAGTTGAACTCATCTGAAGCTATAGCCTTTCCTCGATTTAAGTTCGATTGTGGTTTATCTTGATCTAAATAAATAATTTCATTCAATTAAGTACTTCTAGTATTCAATTTAATCCATAATTCTTATTTATATAAAATTAAAAAATTATCCCTAATACTTTAAATTTTCTCAATTTAGTCCTTAAACTCATAACTTGAATATTACTCATTTAAACCTAAATCCATATTAACCAATGTTACAAAGGACCTTGAAAAAACCCATTATTATCAACAATTCACAACAAAACCCATGGATTTACACTTTTAACAATTTAACAACCAAGATTAATAATCTATCAATTAACATCAAAACCTATTAAAAACAACCATGGTAAGCCCCTCAACCTTTAGTTGTTTTGCAAATTAACCCCTAGACTAGCTAGACTAAGCTAAAACAAACTCAAAAACATAAAAATCATTAAAAACATTACACGAAATCATACCATGCAATGAAGAACTCAAACCCAAAGCTCTCTCCCCTTCAAATGGTGATTTCAGCATAAACAAAGTGAAATAAGGAAGATGATAACTTTGTTTCGTCTTTTCTTTACTTAATTTTCTTTTTAATTACTAAATTACTACTTTACCCTTATCATTAATCAATAATTTCAATAAAACCTTATCCATGCACATCCACTAATTCTTTAAATGGTATAATTACTATATTAGTCCATTAGTTTAAATTTTCATAGCCATTTGACCCCTTCGACTAATAGAACTCAAATTTTTCACCTTTAACGATTTAGTCCTTTTCACCTAATTAACCATTTAAACATCAAAATTTATCAACGAACTTTAATACGACTTTATAGTATCCCGTAAACATTAAATAATATTAAAATAATAACCCACTGGTTGGAATTATTGTAACACCCCTTACTCGTATCTGATGCCAGAATAGAGTTACGGAGCATTACCGTAAAAGCGTAACTTAAAACATTCAATTCCGAACATTTTATAAATCTTAACATAATTCAATCAAACACATGCATAACGCCCCTTATTCGAACCCTCGAAGCCTTAGAAACATTATAGAAATGATTCGATAATAAATAGGAAACATTTAGAACCTTATGGAAAAAACATAGAAATTTTCACACTGCAGGGGTCACACGGCCGTGTGACTCACACGGCTGAGACACATGCCCGTGTAACATTCAAAATAGGGACACATGGCCATTTCTTAGCCCGTGTCTGTGCCCGTGTAACTCTCTGACTTGGGCCACACAACCAAGCCACATGCCCGTGTGCCAGGCTGTGTGCTAGGTCGTATAACTACCTGACTTGCAACCCTTTAGAACCTAAAGGGGACACACGGCTGAGACACACGCCCGTGTCTTTGGTCGTGTGGACAAGAAATAGGGCAATTTCTAGCCATTTCCTTCACCCTAATCAAGCATGATCCTATGAGTCATTTGCACTTACATTCAAGCCTAGAAACATACCTAAAACATGTCTAAATATGACTAAATAATTACACCATTAATCTATACAACCAATATGCCAAAAGGCACCTCAACCAAAATTCATTAAATAAATGAAAACATAAACATATTTGTTCATAAATCAATGTTATACAACTACTTATTTCTTTATCAAACCATAGAACCATTGATCATATACAAATCATATTCAAACATACCAAATTGGCCATTCAAAACATACTTTCACTTGACCATATCTGTACCAATCAACAAAGCATCAAAGGGCCAAAAGCACACCAACCATAATACCATATTTACAAGCCAAACATAACAACTTAATTCATTAACACACCAAAACAATACATAAGTGTTTACTTTCATACCATTCTATTTATACCAAAAGATATCTATTCATAAACTTAGAAAATTACCTAACCACTTAATTTAGTAATTTTCCATAATGTACCAAAATAACCTACAAAGCTACATATACATATACATATACATGCCACAACCCTAAGGAGTACAAGAACTACCAACATCGATGGATAGTGTGAGCCAAAGATTCGATCCGTCCGAATGTCAGCAATAACGATCTACAAAATAATAAACAAAAATGTATGAGCAAATAGAGCTTAGTAAGAACATAGTAAATCCTTTAACTTAACATCGATTGAATGCAACTCTTATTTTACACGATTGAAGTTACCGAAGGGTAAACAAGGGTACTATGTGCAATCAGGGGTACCGAAGTACAAACAGGGGCACATATGTGCAATCAGGGGTACCAAAGTACAACTAGGGGCACGTATGTGCAATTAGGGGGTACCGAAGTACAAACAGGGGCATGTATGTGCAATTAGGGGTACTGGAACGACGAAAATGTGCAAGTGTACACAATCACAACATGTAATAAAGTGACAAGTAAATATCGAGTTATCGTACCCACAGGGACTGTGAAAAGAATTATTTATGAATGTTATTTAAAACACTTTGGTGAAGAAAAATATTTTGCTTGAAGAGAGTGATTAAAAACTAAGATTTTAAACTAAGTAAACTAAATAAATAAATCTCAAATGCATGATTTCAAAATACTATTTTAATCAAGATGACATAATTGTGTTAGATTAATTACATTTCTTAACTTAGAATTATTAAACTCATGTTTATATTGTTACGAATAAATTCACGGCAACTCGGTAATTTGCTAACTTATGAACATACTCACCTAACAAAATCCATTCATCTTTGACTATATCCCTATGTCAATTCAACCGATTAAACAAATCTTAATAGGCAAATATGTTATTGCACATACATACTTATTAAATCGAAATAATCTCTTGTACATATCCCTATGTCAATTCAAACGATTAATTAAATCTAATAAGCACATAAAAGACTACGTGAGATAACAAAGTATCCCTACCTTGAAACAGTTTAATCACAATGATCTTGCAAGTTATGCAAGGCAAATGTATCGTCAGATACCGTTACTAATTTAACCCTCAGCTACCTTAGATGATTAAACATGTACTGATTAAGTACTGTGTCCATTAATTACAATTTCAATCTGTTTAAATAATTAATTCATTAGCTATCTTACAATTGTAATGCAAGAATAACCTAGTTATGCTTTTACTTAATCAAGCATCTTACCGAGGCCTATAACAACATAAACACAATTTTAACAATTTTAGCAACCGAAATGCAATCAACCTAACACGAATTAAATTCAAGAAAAATTGATTAAATTAACCATTCCAACAACATAAATATTCATAGATATGTTCATCATAACAACAACAAAAATTAAAGAGATAGGGAACAAGAATCAAATCCGATGTTTTTCCGTGGCTTGACTAGTTTGCTCCGTTCTTCCTTCTCCGTTGTCCTCGTCGTACAAGGCTGCTATGAACACTTAATTGCTTCTCCAAATGGCTGATGAATGCCCTTTTTCCAAGAGGAGAAATCGGCAAGAGAGCAAGGGAATTTGGAATGGAAAAGAAGAGAGAAAAGATGTAAATGCTTGAGATGTGTTCTAAATGACCAGCCTAAGGGGGTTTTTATAGCTGAAGATGGATGCTAAAAATAACTAAAATTATCATCCAAAGAGCCCTCCCTTGGCCGGCCACACGTGTAGCAAGGTTGATAGTTTCAACTTTGCTAATTTAGGCTTGGGGCAAATCTATAAAGCCACCAATTGTGGAGGGGTTTGTTTGCAACTTGAACAAGTCCTCAAGGGCCTATTTGCAAGCTAAATAATCAGCCAATAAGCTGATTTGGGTCAGCAGATGGACGGTTTTGGGCTGTCTACGTCGGTTCGGTTCACTCGGTTCGGCTCAACTGGACCACTTTTTCATAATTAATTAATAATAATGTATTTAATCCAAATTAAATTGGATATAAATTAAAATTAATTATATCATGAATTAAAATACATAATTGGACCAACTTAGGCTGAAAATTAATTCACCTTAATACTTCAAATTGCTTCTCGGTTTTGAACTTCTAGCAGTGTCTATTGAGTCGTTTTTTGCCCTTTGTGCAAACCTGTCGAAAACTGATCAAAATCAATCAAAATTGATTATAAAATTAATTAAAATTCAAAATGTTCATAATTTAAGTGCAATTTAATTATTTTATAAAAACTAATTATTTTTCGATAAGAATTTTATCAAAACTGCATGAATTTAAGTTACAAGTGTGTATATTTTTGTGTTTCTAGATACCGAAGTACAAACATGGGCACGTATGTGTAATTCAGGTATAATTAACATCAGTATTTAATTACATAGTTATAAGATAAGAATACATATGGAAATTCAATTATACATTTAAATACTATAAACTTACCTCGATCACAAAAACGACGAAATAGGATCGACTAATCCGACACTTTATCTTTCCTTCGATCTAGATCCGTACGAGGCTTAACTTGATCTAAATAAGAAAATTCAATCCATTAAATATTCAATTTATTCAATTCAGTCCAAAATACATACTTTTCAAATTTGCACTTTTACCCCTAATATTTTAACTTTTTTACAATTTAGTCATTAAGCCCGTAAATTGAAATTCATGCAATTTCATCCACATACTATGCTAGCCAAATTCTGTATAAACCCATAGCAACTCATAGAAATCATTATTTCACAATTTCACCATGAATTTTACACATTTTACAAATAAATCCCTAATTGACGTTTTCAACAAAAATCACTTTACAAAAGTTGTTTATTTATCAACAAAGATTCATTTTCTTCCATCAAACATACAAAATCTCATGAACACATTCATGAAAAAACCCTAACCCTTTAACATTTTTGCAAATTTGTCCCTGTGATAGATAGATTAAGCTACAACGATTCCGAAAACATAAAAATCACTAAAAACAGAACCTAAATTCACTTACATGCAAGGATAGACTATGACCAAAACTTCAAGCTTCTTTAATGGAGTTTCTAATCTTCAATTTTGGTGGATGAGGACATTTTAGAATGTGGTGTTTTATTATTTTTATTATTACTTAACTTATTTATCAATTTACTTAAATAACCTTATAAATTAACTTATAAAATGCTTAATTCATGTCCTAGAATGTCCACTAACTTTATAAATGGTAAAATTACCATTTAAATCCCTTAATCATTTAATTTCATAGCCATTGGGTACCTTTAACTTATAGAACTCTAATTTTGCATCCTTTACGATTTAGTCCTTTTTACCAAATAAAGCATGCAAACGATAAAATTTCTTAACAAAATTTCTATATGACACTACTAACATACTTTAGATGTTAAAATAATAATAAAATAAATATTTTCACATCAGATTTGTGGTCCCAAAACCACTGTTCTAATTTCACTAAAAACGGGATGTTACAATTGTGGTCCCGGAACCACTGTTTTCGGCACCACTAGAAACGGGTTATTACATATCACACCCTATAAGTGATCACATTTTTTCATTTTGATACCTTGTATTATCTCATAATAGTCAATTATCACATAACATTTCAATTCAATCCATTATTAGCCATATATGCTAAATTCACTAATATTTCAACTATACTCAAATATATATATATCAAATTAAACACAAGAATACAAGCATAAATATAACACAAGGTGAGATAGTAAGTTCCATATGAACTTACCTATTTAAAATACAAAACGAGTGGATTCTTTAAGGACTAATCTGTAATTTTAGCTTTTTCTCTATTAACTCCACTTTGATCCAATTCTTAATCTATGCAATTATTTTATATAACAAATCAATACCAAACATTTTCACGCAATGTTATGAGATGCATGATCTTACATAAATCCAATTTTTAATTTCCCCCATATTTTATGTTTTATTCAATTTAGTCCCTAAACTTGGGATAAACATAACTTCTGATTCCTAGATTCAGATTAAAATTTGATTTCATATATTTTCGTTAGGAACCTTATACTATCTATTTGTAACCTAATTTCATGATAGGTTTTACATTTATTCATTTGATCCCTAATGTAACAAAGTTAATAAACAAGTTAGGTTAACTTTATAATCTAGCCCTTTCCATAATCTAAGCTTAAAATCTATCAATTTCAAGCCTAACTCATCAATTAATCATTAATGACAACTTTCTAAAATTTTAATAGTTTATCAAATTGGTATATGGGTTAGCTAAATCAAGCTCTAATGATCATAAATCTATAAAATTTACAAGAAAGGACTTGATTTTACTTACTAATTAATGGTCGAATGTCAAAGTTTCTTTTTAGGTTTCTTCCTTTAAGGGATGACAAGAAGAAGATGGATAAGGGAGATGACATTTCCACATACTAATCTAACATATATAGTATGATTAAGGTTTAATTAACCTAATTTAATCATTAATCATGTTTAGTTGGAAATGTCATCATCATTCACTATCTCCTATTTCAAAATGGTTTATTTACCATTTTGTACCTTTGGTTAATTTCCATATAAGTCCCCAATCCTTTTGACAATTAAAAATTTATAGCAATTGAACTTTTATAATTTAGTCTCTAAGCCTTAATTAACTATTTAATTGACAAAATTATCTAATCATTCTTCAATATATTTTTGTGTTAACTTTGTAAATATTCATATTTTATATTTATGAGCTCGATTTACAAAAATAGAGTTTTGAAATTGCATTTTTCGATACCACTGAAAATCGAGTCGTTACATAGTATATATATATATATGCTAAGGAAGTATACAATGCTCTTAAGCGCGTTTGAACTCATGTCCTCCAAGATATTGCAACGACAATGATGCTAACCGAACTAATGCTCGATTAACAATATTTTTTTAAGCAATTAATATAAATTGTTTGTAAATTTTAATTTGAATATATAAATCATGTTTATAATTTATATAAATGAGGAGAAAATTTATAATTTGGCATAACTTTTGAAAAGCCAAAATTTTGGATTTTTAGTTTTTTTAGATTGGCTTAAAAAACATATTGTTTAAACCTTGCTTATAAGTAAAGAAGCATTTTTTTTTTCGGAAAACTAGTTTGAAAAGCAATGCCTAGATGTGAAGTCAAACCTAATCAAACCCTTAAACAACGGAACCTAATCAAACCTTTAAACAATGGCAAATCCCTCTAGCATTATTTTCTTCATTCATAAAATTTGAAATCCAAACTTTGCTTATGAGGCATTAAGCTCCTTACCACCCTATCCAACAAAACGTTGTTCATATGATATAAATTACATAATATATATTAAAAAAAGAAAAATAAGATATTATAAACTTAGAAACGAATTGAGTTAGGCTCAAACTTTAATATTAAGCCAAAACTAAATTTTAGGTATGTCTTTTTTTTTTATTACTCAAACCTATTTTAAGGCTAATATCTTTATCAAAACTCTTCCAAATATAGGTCAACCTTAAATAAAATTAAATATAAAATATAATGCATGGTGGCAACTATAATGAGAACTTTAAAAATGAGAATCGTGAAAACCAAAATTGTAACATCCTCAAGGTACAATAGCAAGTAGGACCGAGAAAATTAAAGGTTTTTTTTTAAATAAATTTATTAGGAATATCAATGTGATAGTGTGGAATTTAGTTGGAACCAGTTGAGGGTTTGGAGTGTTTTTGAAATGAGAAAACTTAACTTGGAGTATTGACTTGTAACACCCCAAACTCGGCCCATACGTTTCGACCAGATTTGGTATGCTACGGGTTGTACATTGAAAACTTTTGCTTTGTTGGTTTCGGAAATCGTAAGTTAATTAGACAATATTTCAATTAATAGGTGACATTTGAAAATAAAACCTTGTATTATTATTATTTTGAATAATTAAACCCTTGACAAAATTTCATAAGTTGCAAATATTAAAAACTATGTAGTGAAACATAAACCATGGGGCCTTATTACATAGATATTCCCAAAATTAAAAACTTAAAGAAAAGCCGAAATAATCTATAAAGATAAAAACTTGATGGCCCCTCGAGTCCGTCTCGGCTCCCATGTCCACGATCTACTGCTCATCTGAAAGAGTAGAGAAAATGAAAGGGTGAGTCACCAAGACTCAGTGTATAAATCCCGGACACACTGACCTATGATCCACAAACACATCATGAGCCCTGGCCCATACATAAAGGCAACAATCATAATTGCATGAAAATAATAAATGATGAATAGCCCAACCCATCCTAGAATTCCATCCTCTACACACCAACCCGTACCAACCATCACACCTTGGGGATTTCTACAATCAACCCTCCATCCACTACACACCATAACGACAGCCGTACTGCCTATTCCTATTAATCAGGAATCATTAAACGTGGCATAGCCACCGATCACTATGTGACCTAACATTTGAATTTGTGGTTTAACCACCGATCACCAAGTGACCTATCATGCACTTCCCCTTCATTATCATAATCCCACCCCATGCATACACACATGAAAAATCAGAAACATCATACCATCTTTAAAAAGAAACAGGCTTTCATATATTTCGATACACATAGAGATTTCTATGATTACGTACCTGGCATCCTTTGCCTAACCCTTTTAGGGTTTTATTCGACTGTCCACACAGCCACTTTCTGGCTTTTTAGCCCATAACACATATAAATTATAGTTAACTAGTGTGATAGAGATCTACACACCTGATTATCGTTGGAACAAAACTTTCTACGTCGACACTATCCGTAGTCAACATAGCTGTTATCTGCCTAAGGTGTTGTTCAGAGGCTGGTAACGAAACATTAGGTTAAGGCACGACCAACGAGAAGAAAACGATTGATCATCTTAAGGAGAATTGAAAACCTTACCTTGAAATCCCAAAATTAGAGACTAGCGACTTCCGGCTTTTAGATCTAAACGATCAGGTTTCCTTCAAATCCCAGAATGCCATGCAAAACGCAGGAAGAGAGAAAATATTAGCCTTAAACAAACCAAGTGGCCATTCGGCCTTGTCTCCTAAAAACCGAAAGAGATCTTAAGGAATAACAAGAGTTGACACTTACCTTACTAGAGAAGATTCGGCTAGCACTTGAGAGAAGATTCCGGCTTTTATGGAGAAATCGACACAAGAGGAAAAAGAATGGAAAAGAAAGTGAAGTGAGAGGTTTCGGCTTTTGAAGAAATCAAAAGAAAAGATTGTAGAGAATGGCTAAGGGTTTCGGCATAGAGAATGAGAGAAAAGAATAGGGTTCCAAATGCCGGAATTGAAGAGATATCCCCTCTATTTAAAGAAGATTTCGGCACCTACTGCTTAAAACTGAAAATGCCCTTCCTGATAACTAACAACTAATCAAATAGTAGGGGAAATTTCGGCACCCCTTTGCCATAAAGAAATCGATTTCTTCCCTCCTCTAGGTGATGGAATTTCGGCCAACACCTAGCCTTAAAGATAGCTCCTATCTTTTCTCCTTTTATCTTCCATATTATCAACTATAATATCTACATTATCCCATTCACATAAATCCTCCTATTTTTTAGCCTTGTTGCCATCCACTCCACCTAACCCTAATGCCGTAAATTAGCTAACTTAAATTAAAAGAATTGGGCTCCATGAAACTTAAATTTGGGCCTCTTACTCCCTTGTGTGGCGTCACCTCCTTGCTCCCTAAGTGGCGCTACTGACCACTGGGCCACAAGCCCATTTTGATATTTTAAACACATATACCTTCTTTTAAACCCTATAGTGCCCAAACAAAAATTTAACCAAGGCCTTGACCACATCCTGAGCCCAATTTGGACCCCTAACAGTTAAATTAACACATTAAACATATCCACACACTAAATGCATAGGCCCATTAATTCAGGATGTTACAGTTCTACCCCCCTTAAAGAAATTTCAGCCTCGAAATTACCTGGTCCGAAAAGATAGGGGTATTGCTGCCGCATCACTTCCTCTGGTTCCCACGTAGCCTCCTTAGAGCCATGATTCCGCCACAGCACTTTAACCAACGAAATCATTTTCCTTCGCAATACTTTGACATCACGGTCCAGAATTTCCACCGGTTCCTCTTCGAAGGATAGATTAGGTCTTACCTCGATTTCCTCCACAGGCACAACATGAGATGGATCCGAACGATATCGTCTCAACATAGAGACATGAAATACATCGTGAATTTGCCTTAACTCCGGAGGTAACTCAAGCTGATAGGCTACTGGTCTCACTCGCTTCAACTCCTGATATGGTCCGATAAATCTGGGACTCAATTCACCCTTCCGTCCAAACCTCAATACTTTCTTCCACGGCGACACCTTCAGAAATACCTTGTCACCCACTGCAAACTCTATGTCCATACGCTTTAAATCAGCATAGGACTTCTGTCTATGCAACGCTTGATGCAACGCCTTCCAAAATCGTGAGCTGAACCTAGGGTCCCTATCTGATATGATCGATATCGGTACTCCATGCAACCTTACTACCTCCGCTATGTATAGCTTAGCCAACTTTTGCAAAGAGTAATCGACACGTACGGGTATGAAGTGAGCAGACTTCGTCAAGCGATCTACAATTACCCAAACTGTATCTTTCTTAGTGGGCGTGAGGGGAAGCCCACTAACAAAATCCATGGTGATTCTTTCCCACTTTCATTGTGGAATCTTTACTGGCTGCAATAACCTTGATGGTAACTGATGCTCCGCCTTTACCTGTTGACAGGTCAAACACCTCTTGCTTCAAACCCGGCCACCAAAACTGATCTCGCAAATCCCGAAACATCTTACTTCCTCTAGGGTGCATAGCGTATGCACCACCATGCGCTTCATGCAAGATCCTACGCCTCAACTCCGGATCTTTTGGCATGTAAACTCTCCCTCGCAAACATAACAGTCCTTCCTCATTCATTCTGAATTCCGTTGGCCTATCTTTTGAGATTAGCTACAGCTTCCCCTTTAGCAACTCATCGGTCTGTTGCCTCTCATTCACCTGGCTGACCCAAGAGGGTTTCACTTGAAGCTCAGCTAATAAGCTCCTATCCTCGTATAGACTAAGGTGAGCAAACATTGTTCTTAAGTCAGAGACTACTTTACGGCTTAGAGCATCCGCCACCACATTAGCCTTACCCGGGTGATACTCGATCGAGCAGTCATAATCCTTTAACAACTCGATCCACCTCCTCTGCCTTAGATTCAACTCCTTCTGAGTCAAAAAGGTACTTTAAACTCTTATGATCCATGTAGATGACAGATTTCTCCCCGTATAGATAATGCCTCCAAATTTTTAAGGCAAACACCACTGCCGCCAATTCTAAGTCATGGGTGGGATAATTTGACTCGTGCGGTCTTAACTGTCGAGATGCATATGCAACAACCTTTCCATCTTGCATCAATACACATCCTAATCCCGTGTGTGACGCATCACAGTAAATTACAAACTCCTTCCCCGCCTCCGGCTAAATCAACACCGGAGCCTCCGTCAAAATCCTCTTTAACTTTTTGAAACTCTCCTGCTGCTTATCAGACCAAACAAACGGAATTCCTTTCCGTAGCAACTTAGTCAACGGTGCTGCAACCAGAGAAAATCCTTCAACAAATCTTCTGTAGTACCCTGCCAGACCAAGGAAACTCTGAATCTCTGCCACCGACTTAGGCGGCTTCTAATCCAACACCGCTTCAATTTTTCGAGGGTCAACCCGAATCCCCTCTGCCGACACCACGTGGCCTAGGAAAGTAACCTCATTCAGCCAAAACTCACACTTACTGAACTTGGCATACAACTGCTTCTCCCTCAGAATCTGCAAAACCACTCGCAGATGAGCATCATGCTCCTCCTCCGACTTTGAATTAAACTAAGATATCGTCTATCCGTAGTCAACACAGCTGTTATCTGCCTAAGGTGTTGTTCAGAGGCTGGTAACGAAACATTAGGTTAAGGCACGACCAACGAGAAGAAAACGATTGATCATCTTAAGGAGAATTGAAAACCTTACCTTGAAATCCCGAAATTAGAGACTAGTGACTTCCGACTTTTATATCTAAAAGATCAGGTTTCCTTCAAATCCCAGAATGCCGCGCAAAACGCAAGAAGAGAGAAAATACTAGCCTCAAACAAACCAAGTGGCCATTCGGCCTTGTCTCTTAAAAATCGAAAGAGATCTTAAAGAATAACAAGAGTCGACACTTACCATACTAGAGAAGATTCGGCTAGCACTTGAGAGAAGATTCCGGCTTTTATGGAGAAATCGGCACAAGAGGAAAAAGAATGGAAAAGAAAGTGAAGTGAGAGGTTTCAGCTTTTGAAGAAATCAAAAGAAAAGATTGCAGAGAATGGCTAAGGGTTTCAGCACAGAGAATGAGAGAAAAGAATAGGGTTCCAAACGCCGGAATTGAAGAGATATCCCCTCTATTTAAAGAAGATTTCGGCACCTACTGCTTAAAACCGAAAATGCCCTTCCTGATAACTAACAACTAATCAAATAGTAGGGGAAATTTCGGCACCCCTTTGCCATAAAGAAACTGATTTCTTCCCTCCTCTAGGTGATGGAATTTCGGCCAACACCTAGCCTTGCAGATAGCTCCTATCTTTTCTCCTTTTATCTTCCATATTATCAACTATAATATCTACATTATCCCATTCACATAAATCCTCCTATTTTTGAGCCTTGTTGCCGTCCACTCCACCTAACCCTAATGCCGAAAATCAGCTAACTTAAATTAAAAGAATTGGGCTCCATGAAACTTAAATTTGGGCCCCTTACTCCCTTGTGTGGCGTCACCTCCTTGCTCCCTAAGTGGCGCTACTGACCACTGGGCCACAAGCCCATTTTGATATTTTAAACACATATACCTTCTTTTAAACCCTATAGTGCCCAAACAAAAATTTAACCAAGGCCTTAACCACATCCTGAGCCCAATTTGGACCCCTAACAGTTAAATTAACACATTAAACATATCCACACACTACACGCATAGGCCCATTAATTCAGGATGTTACATGACTAAACTATAGGAAAATGAAAAGTAGTGGGGCAAAAGAGTGAAAATTAAAAGTTAAGTTAGTAACTTAGACTTGGTAGAAAAACAAGGAAGGACTAAGAGGAATTTTTACCAAACAAGATATGATTCATACATGGAATTTCTAGAGATAAGGAAGGGTAAAATAATAATTAGTTAAATAAGATATTATGAGACATAATGGTTAGGGGTTAATTGAAAATATGTTAGCTTAAGAACTAGATAGCAAATTAACCATTTTTAATTTAAATCATGAGATATTTTAGTAGAATAGTGTAGAATTTTGGAGAGAATATGAAAAACTCTCATCTTTCTCTAAGAAGCCAAACCGTCGCCTACCTATCCTCTCCATTTCATCTTTTCTTTTTATTCCATTTAAGTCATTTCCTCCATTTTTAAATTCTCCAAAAGCTTATTCCTTTAAAATTTTTCATGTTTTCCTACTCAAATAAATAGAAGAGTAAGGTAGTAACCTTAGTTTCACAAAAAAAGAGAGTCAATATCTATCTAAAAGGAGAGAGAAAATAAGGGTTAGTTTGTGATATCAAGAACTCAAGGTAAGAGATGGAAAATTTTCATGATGTTTATGTCATTCTCTATTATTTGAGCATGAATATGTTATGTGATCATGATTTTAACAAGAAAATATTATGTATTTGTTATGGAAATTGAAAAAAAAAGAGAATAAAGGAAATGACCAAATTGAAGAAAAAGGAAAAGTTGTAGCTAATGAGTGAAGGAAGAAGAAAACTCATCATTCAAGCCTTGGTTGTAAATACTACAAGGATTTAATCCCCATTTCCTTAAATATTAATAATAGAATTTGTTAATTAGATGCTCAAATCTTAGATATATATGTGTAATAGTAATAAAAATGACTAAATTTTAAAGATAGTAAAATATGTTATAAGAATGTAAATGAAAATAAAAGTGGGATGGTGAATTATATGTGTTAAGATAACTATGTGTGTGGTAAAGATGTGACTGTAAATGGAAGTTGTATGTGGAACTATAAGTCCAAGGACTAAATTGTAAAAATTAAAAATTTTGCATAGTTGATGTTGAACCCAAGTAGACGAAATAAGAACCATTAGGATATTAGTAGCATGCCATTAAGGAACATATATAGTGCTTACTATTAATCCACCTCGGCAGTGTTCTGTCATCCGCTTTAGAGGTGTTCTATCATCCGTTTCGGTAGTGTTCTGTTATTCGCTTCAGTGATATTCAATTCTATTCCGTATGTATAATTTGAATAAGTGTGATTAATGTTAAGAGCATATGTAAGTATATTAAATTTGCAATATGATAAGTGATTTATTATTAAATTCTTGTAGTACTTACTAAGCTATTTTAGTTTAACGCATTTTCCTTTAATGTATAGGTTAAAGTCGAAAAGAGAAGTTAGAAGTGGTCCGAGACCTACTTATCCCATCATATCACTGGGCTTGGATAAGAGTATGGTTTTATGTTTTGTAATAGAATGGCATGTACATAGGCTTAAGGTGTGTAATTTAGTATGTTTATATGAAATCTTAATATGTTCAAAATGAGGTTTCAAGAGTTTGTGTGTGGATATGAATGAGGTTGCTTTAGTAAGTTTTGGACTATTTTGAAATGGTTTGAAAGTGTTTGAAATGGTTTGAACTCATTGCAAAGGGCTTTTAGTAAATTTTCCAATTGATTTTGACCAAAATTGACCCAAGGTATCTATACCAAGGGTTCAAGTATTGATACTTAGGCCTTGAAATAAAAAAATTTTTGAAACAGAATGTTAATTTGGTATCGATGCCTCTTTTTGGTATTGATATCCAAGGTCAGGTATCGATACCTTGACTATAGGTATTGATATCTACTAAAAAAACTTCAGTTGCATTAGCTGATTTGGGTATCAGTACTTGTCAGGGGTATAAATATCTTGTGTTAGGCACTGACACTTTATGTTCTAGTACCGATACTTGCCCCCTGTTTTGATTAAAAATCATATTTAATTCATTTTCCAACATAATCAAATAACCAATAATGACCCAAAATGTTCAAAGTGATAAATATTGAGCCTAATAAGTTAAAATACTATTGTTAATGTTTTAAATTACCTAGTGTTTAGCTAATACCACTTTGGCACCAAATGTAATATTCTTATATCGGGTTCAAAGGGTCGGATCGGGTACAAGGGTGTTACAAAAATGATCTTACCATTAAATTAAAATAAATGATTTTAAGCCTTAGATTTTATATTTATCTTACCATATTAAAATAAAACTAACAACACTCGATCTTTCTTTTCTTTTTTTCTTTACACTGTGTAATTAATGTATCAATGTGAAGAAAATTGTAGATAATATTTACTTTCATATTTATTTTCTTTCTTTTTTTTGAGAAAAAAAAATTGGAATGGAAAGCAATATATTAGGATTAATCAATTTCTCTTATAAAAAGATTAATCAATTTGTATATTAAGAAAAAAAATACCTAATACTCAAATTGATTAATCGTTTTTTTTTTGAACAATTAACTAGGTAGAGTTATTATTTATTAAAAAACAAATAATAAAAGACCACCAGTGCTAAAAAATTAAAAACAAACCTAACTAAACCAGGCCACTATTTTACCTAACCTTAATTTATCCCCATCTACTAAATGGACCCTTTCAAGCATCGCAAACAACATACAATTATTAATAGGAGCCCATTCCAAAACTTATCATTTCCAGAAATCATATTTTTATTTTCTCTAGAAACTAAAACGGTTTTATGTGACCCTTAGCCTTCATTTCTCCCCTCTTTCCAGACCCTTCACTACCCTCTCTGATCCTTCACCATCAAACTCAGGCCGATGTAAAGCTATAACTAGCATCCATTTATACGAGTCAATGTTCGTCTGGTAGGGTTAACCCCATTGATCCTTCTCAATTGCCTCTTGTAATGTGATTTGTTCAAGTGTAAACAATCGTTCAAGTAATAAGTAAGTAAAATAAGTTATTGTCTACATAGGGACTGTGTATATTAATCGTTTATTTGTAAAATTATAAATTCACAATTTGGTATAAAAAATACAATAATTTGAATGGTGATGTTTAGACTAAGTGAAATTAATTAGATGTAAAGACTGATCCTTATGCAATATTAATCTAAACGCAAATTATCTAAATGTATGAATGAATGGCTTTAGCAACAAAAACAATCAACACAAAATAGGCTAGGATAATTATATTAATCAACTCAATTCATTTTCATCATGCTTAACAATGTTCAGGAAACATTCCATGGCAACTCTATAACAGCCCAATTTAGGGGCTAGTCGGAACAGTGATCTCGGGAATCACTAATCCGAGATTAGAGAAATTTATTTTTATGTCATTTTATGAGTCAGAGCATGATGGTATATGTACATGAGAATTTTGGTACTTTAATTTTTGTGATTTCATGTCTAATCGCAAAAAATGACTAAATCGCATAAAGTGCGAAAGTTCCATTTTAATTGCTAAAGGTACCAAATAGCCATAGATTGTTAAATTGAGGTCTTTAAAGGGCAATTTAGCCCCTTTTAATTGCTTGGCAGGCCATAGACTAATAGGAGACAAATATGGACAAAATTTGGTCAAAGTTAGTAAGAGTTGGTGACTAATTTGACTAGTTTAATATTAGAATAAAGAAAGAGAAAATATCATCTTTCTTGTTCATCTCTTCCACCGAAATTGCAAGCAAAAATAGGGGTTTTGAAGGCTTAAATTTTCAGCAAGCTCTTCTCAATTTTAATAAGTGGTTTTGATGATTTTTCTTAGTAATAGTTGTACTTTTGAGACCCCTAAAGCTTAAGCTTTCAAATGAGGGGATTATTGTGTATTATGGTGTAAAGTTTAGAGTTTTGCCATGAGAGCTATCATTGTTCTTTGCTGCATTTTTATGGAAGAAATTGAGTCTTAGTTGTTAGATGAACAACTATTGTGAAAGGTGTTGTCTTGAAAACACCTAATTGGACCTTGATGAAAAGGTTACAAATTTGTAGTAATTATGTGAAATGTTGAGTTTTGATGATAGCTATAAGAGTATTAAATGTTCACCTAGGCTTTTTGAAGGTAGAAATGTGATTAGAATTTATTTCTGAGCCTAAGGTCAAAATGGTCATTTTGCCAAAGTCTAGGAGTAAAATAGTAATTTTGCTAAAGCATGATTATTAAAATGCTTTATTTAATGTGAGTATTAAAATGAGCTAATTTGCCATTATAGAGCAAGAAGAACCGAGAATCTGACTTGATCGGGGAAAGAATAAAGTCTCGGATTAGACCGTCGAGCTAGCTCATTTTGAATATCGAGGTAAGTTTGTATGAATTTAAGGTTTCATGTAACATCCTGAATAATTAGGTCTGTGCATTTTATGTGTTTGAATGCTTAAAACTTTAATTTGAGGAATTGAGGTACTAATTGGGCTCAGGAATGGGCTGAGACCTCAGTTAAAATATTTTGTTTGGGTATTATGAAGTTTAAAAGAGGGCATCTAAGTTAAAATGTCAAAATGGGCCTTGGGGCCCAAAGTAGGAGGCGCCACAAGGAGGGAAGAGGGTGGCGTCACTTGTGCTTGAGGAAGGCCCAAATTTTGGCAGTTTGAAGCCCAAGCTTTAGGGCTAAAATTCGGCACTTAGAAGAGTAAGGGGGACGGCACAAGGCTAAATTTTAGGAGATTTTATTATGTTTAATTTTAAGGATAATAGGCAGATAATGAAGAGAGGAATTAGGGCTATTTTTGAGGAGATAATGGATCAAGATAAGGGAAAAGATGAGAGCTCATCCAAGAGGCTAGAGTTGGCCGAAAATCAAACTCAGTAAGGGGGGAGAAATCAGTTTTGGTAAAAGCTAAAGGGTGTGCGGAATTCTCACTTATTTTCTAGCCTCTAGCTTTTCTCTTTGGAATCCTTTCTTCTTCTTTTTCTCTTCTGTCAGAAACCGAAACCCCTAAAGCTCATTAATTGTCGAAACCCTGCCATTCATCTATTCTTGTCCCTAATATTCATTGGCCGAATCTCCCTAGGTCATCCCTTCAATTTTTAGTTCTTTCAAAAGCCGAAAGCGCGACAGATCATCTTTCCGAGATTTTTCCTAGAAGCCGAAACTCATAGATCTTTAATCTTCTACGGTTGCCGAATCTTTCTACAAGGATAGTCGAAATTTTATGTAAGGTAAGTGGCGATTTGGGTTTTTTTTCTTTAAATTTTTCAGCTTTTGGAGGCCATAGCTGAATGGCTATATGAAACTAATCTTGTGTTTTCTTTTCGGCATTCCGGGATTTGAAGAGGGAGTCAATCGCTTAGATCTCTAAGTCAGGGTTCAGTAACACTCGAATCGTGTTACTTTTGGGATTTCAAGGTAAGGAAATCTATTGATTTCTAGCATGTAAATCCGGGATTTACTAACCCATGGCCGATTATAGAAGAGGGCCTATTTTCACATCTTTCCGGCTTTTTGAGCAAGTTGTAGATCGGTTTAGAAAGAGTATCGACATTAATCAGGTGTGTAACTTCTCACACCATTAGATTGATTGCTAAAATATATGTATGTAATAAATCTGTTATACTGTGTTAAATGTCGAAATTCCGGCATATCATTTGGAAACCCGAAAAGGGTAAAAGCTAAATATGAGGTTAGTGATTTCTGCCACCCATCAGTGATTGATTCTGTTAAATGATATGTGATATATGTCGATTGCTATATATATGCTTGGGGTTGGGAAATTAATGAAAAGGGGAAGTGATCTGTTCTGGTGGCTTATGCCATTTCAGCCTGGTGACTCTGTCACATACTCTGTTTCTGGTGGCTCTAGCCATTTCAGCCTGGTGACTCTGTCACAACTTTGACGATGAGCAGCTAACTGCAGCATGACTGCCATCGATGGTGTGTAGCGGTGTGGGTTGATTGTAGAAATCCCCAATAGTGTGATTGGCAGGTAAGGGTGGTGTGTAGCGGATGGAAACCTAGGATTGGGTTGGGTTTTATGTATGTTATTTTCTGTACTATGTTTTATGTTCTGATCTGTGGGCTAAGGCCCAATCTAACGGTGCTTGAGGGTCGCACACTGAGTCTCGCGACTCACCCTTTTATTCTTAACAATTTCAGGTGACACTTAGCGCATCGGACCGGGCTGGAGAGGAGAGCAAGGTGGCCATGCAAAAGAGCATTTGGATTCAGCGAAAAGACTTTAGTCATTATTTTACATTTTTTTTATTTAAGTGGGTTTTTAAATATGGTTGTAATAAGGCCTTGGGCCACTAGACTATTATTCTCTGTTTTGGGTTTTTATTTTGGGCTTTTATTATTCTTAGACACTTAAACTTAAATTAAACAAAGGCATGTATTAAGATTTTGGTTTTTATTCATAAATCAACAAATTAAATTTATATCTTATTATAAACTTATCGAAATATTAAGTTTTCCTGAACAAAAGATTAAATACAAGAAAAACATTTTTTTCCGAAATTGCAACATCTTTTACAAAATTTCCTTAGTGACATACCAGATCTGGTTGTAGTGTTTGGGCCGGGTTTGGGGTGTTACATTTCACGTGTATTTTTAATAAATTACTTATCATGTTGTATGATATACACTACTTCCATGAAGTTATGATTATTGATATTATAATGAGAATATGTAAGAGAAAGTCCCGGTTGAAGTCTCGGAATAATGAGGATACTAATATCACAACTTGAGATAAGGAAAGTCCGTGTAAGACCATGACAAGACATGGCATTGGCACACAAGAAATGTAGGTCCCGTATAAGACCATGTCTGGGACATGGCGTTGGCACCGAACGTAGATCCTGTGTAAGATCATGTCTGGGACATGGCATTAGCATCGAACAAGGAAGGCCTCGTGTAAGACCATGTCTGGGACATGGCATCGACACCATACAAAGGAATGTCCCGTGTAAGACCATGTCTGGAACATGGCTTCGGCATCAAAGGAAGATCTCGTTTAAGACCATGTTTGGAACATGGCATCGACATCAAGTTAAGGGATCTCACGTAAGACTATATTTGAGATATGGCATTGGCATCATGAGGCAAACCCATGTAATACCATGTCTGGGACATGGCATTGGCATTGAGACCTATGTTTGATGAGATTGAGTAACCTCAGTTATTCTGGGTAATTCATCGGGCCAATAAGCCAAGCAAGAAAGCTAAGTAAGTAAAGATAGTACTAAGTTAAGTTATACAAGGTTAATATAAAGCATTATTTCATGATAAGAAAGATGAAAGTTGAGTTTAATTTTACATCAGCAAATTGTACTAATTTATGTGATCAAGTGACACAGGTACCATGATTATAATGCAAGTATGAAATTATTAAGTAACTTATGAGAAGTAAGTAAGCCATGCACTTGTAATTTATGTTGCTCTTATCTCGATATGGTTGAGTTATAATGAATTAATATATTTCCATACGAGTTTCATGCAAACTTACTAAGCTTTATGCTTACCCTCTTACATTGCCCTTTTCCCTTGTAGCATTGCCAAGATAGCTCGAGGATCGTGGATGTAGGAGTTCAGAAATCACACTATTGACATCACTTTGGTATAACAATTTAGACTTATTTTGAGTATGGCATGTATAGGACTCGAATATTTTGTTAGGTCAAAATTGTCGGTCAAAGTGTTGGCTTTGTAAAGCATTGAATTCTTTTTGTAATGGTCTATTAAGTTAGGCCGATATTTGGCAAACTCTTATGTTATAATGAAAGTGGTTTTCTTGAAGTGTATGCCCTTGTGTATAGATGTGGAATTGAGTATTCAGATGTGCCTTTGGGTTACTAATTATGTTGAATTGAGTTGGTGTATATGTGTGTGCAATGTAGAGTGGCAAAGGGCTTGGTAGATAGCCTGCTAATTGTCCATATGGGTAGACACACGGGCGTGTGTCTAGACCGTGTGTAAGGCACAGCTAGCACATGGGCGTATACCCAGGCCGTGTGAAATCTGCACCTTGCACTTAGAATTTAAATCGTCACACGGCTAGAGCACACGGACGTGTGTATAGGCCGTGTGGGTAAGTCAGAATGACAAGGTTTGGCACACGGGCCAGGGCCACGGGCATGTCAAGGTCGTGCAGAATCAGTCAGTTTCGACCACGGGTGTATGACACGGGCATGCCTTAAGGGACACGGGTGTGTCCCTAGACCAACACAGGCGTGTGGCCCTTGTTTTGTTAGAAAGTTTCTCGAACTCATAAAAGTTCCCGGAATAGTTCCGATATCTCTCGGAAGTATGTTTAGGGCTTCCTAGGCCGAGCATGTGCAAGCAATGTGTTTAAATGAAATTTTACAACCTTATTCGGGATGTTTAAACAAGGTTAGTTAGGTAATGCCTCAAACCCTGTTCCATCTTGAATAAGGGTAAGGGGTGTTACATTTATCAATCTTTCATTAGTTTGGAAACCAAATTAAGTCCTCTCAGATATTTTACTTAGTGAAATATGCATTTTATTGATCATATTAAACTAAGGGTTTTTTAGTATTTATGCGAGGTCACAGGGACATTTATGTTTGCAACAGTTTAATCACATAAACCTAAAAACTATGCAAGATAATAGAGCTAACTAAAGATATTATGAACCTCAACTTAGTCGGGTTTAATGATCTAAATTGAGCACTGCACTTTTCAATTATGTGTCTACTAGCCGTCGTCTAGTTAGGATTGCTCAGCTAATCTGAATGCACTTAATCACGTATGAATGAAATACATCTTGATTTTAATTGAAAACATGATCGACTGAGGCACAAACATGTTAAGCGTGAATCAAATAAATCTTATTAAATTAACATAATCATCCTAGCAAATATGATTTAAAATACCATAGTTGAAGTCAAAAACAATAAACTCAATGTAAACATAATTAAAATAAATAAAAAAGAAAGAGTAAACTCTATTCAATTTAGCAGCCTTTCGAATCTATTCTGACTGATGCTCTCATTTGTTCTGATCGTTGCTTCTTTCCTAACAGTTTTAATGTGGTCAGCCAAAGAATGCTTTTGACAAAGCTTATGTTGGCTAAAGGATGGAAAGGGAGATGGTGGCTATGCAAGGGAAAGGAAGAGGGAAATGAGAGAGAATGATGAATAAGAGATGAGTGTTGAGGGATGAGGGATGAGGGATAGGTGCATAATATTTATAGGTGAAGGTAATGGATAGAGTTTGCTAAAAATAGAATTTAAATTCCTTCCTTTTCTCTTACATATGGCCAGCCACAATCCATGGAAAAGAGGATGACTTAGTCTCCTCATTTTCAATTCAAACCAAGGCTATTAATAGCCATAGGGTGGACAGTTTCAACAGCAAAAAGTTGTTGGCTGATTTCTGATTATTTTCCGACTGTATAGACCTTCAATTAAATATCTCGAAGCTTGCTTTTGGGCAGCCATCTACTTGTGCTGAAACTGGGCTTTAATTCCCCCTTGTTGGACGGTTTCCTAGTCCAATAATTAATCAGACATGTCCATCTTATAGTACATCTTTTACTAGGTAAAATTATCAAACTCATGACCCAGTTTGCATGGTCTTCTCATCCACATGAATTGATTTGTGCATGTCCATGTTTCATTTATATTAATCACATTTTCAATGGTCCTCCTACAGAGTGAAATATCACATATTAATAAATTAACATAAAATAATATAAAATATGTACAAAAATCATGTAATTAAGCACAATTTCACATACTTTATAAATTCATGCCCAATATTACTAATTAAGTAAAATTCACTTATTTTAATAACAATTACTCAAGATAAACACATTTATTAAGTAAAAATGTGGTAAAAACATATATAAAAACCCTATATAATTTCAAGTTTACACCTTTATTGCAAACTCCTATACTCTTCCAAGGACATAAGTGTTTTTTTCCCTTTTTAAACCTTCATTTGCCAATAGATGAGCCACGTTATTTCCTTTCCTTGGTGTATGATTAAAGACACTTTCTAAAATTCTTGCTCAAATCTTTTAAATTTGTGATGTATGCGCTAATGCATGAACTATCGGGACTGTTATTCTGCAATTTCTTGACCACCGTAGGAGCGTCACCTTCTACCAAAACATCCTGAAATCCCAGATCTATGGCCAAACAAACTACCTGAAGACATGCAAGTGCCTCCACGGTAAACCCAGTAGGTATATTTTGATTGATGATTGTTGTTGAAACAATAACATAACCCCTAAGATTTCTCACTACAATCCCTAAACATGGCTTTAAGAACTAAATTTAAAGAGTTGCATCATAATTTATTTTTATGGAGGAATTTTTTGGAGGTCTCCATCTCTCAAATTCGGTCATGATGACCGGTGCTTTCAAACGTAGAGCATCTATCTCCTTAATATAAGCTTGAATCTTCCTCACTAATTCCTAGGCTTGATAAGTAACTTCATTATGAACTGCCTCATTTCTTGTTGACTATAAAAACCAAAGCGTACACACCATCACCTTACACACACGATTAGAAAAAGTAAAGAACATATAGTATAGCCAATCTTGAAACAGAAAATCTGATATCTCTTGTGGCCAATGAATATTTAATTCCTCCCAAACTTCTTTTGCAGTGAAACAATCACAGAACGAAAGCTCAAGGCTCTCAGGACCATTTGAGCACTTTGGGAAAACTAGCGAACCCACCAACCTTCTATTGTAGAGATTATAGAAATTAGGGATGTAATTGCAAAAAATCTGCCAATTTGTGATTTATATTTTCTCAGGCAAGTCAAGTTGCCATAGTTTATTGTAAAGTAGTGTGTAATTTTTTTGTAGCTCGCTAGACCTTGGAAAACTTGATTCTTGTAACAGAATATTGTACCCACTTCTGACCGAGAACTCTCTCGTTGATTCTCCTCACCATATACTCCTATCCTCCTGAGAGGACTGTGCTAATAGAATACACAAGATCTTTTTAGCTTCCTCAACACTGAACACACTAGTAATTAACTGTGATTTCCTAGTTTGTTGCACTATTAAGTTCGAAACCCTCATTATATTTAGCCCACTAACATTTGATTGTATATTGTGTCCATCTAATGCAGAAACCTACGCATCAGCCTAAATGTTTATTTCTGTTCAAGTCCAACCCGCCAACCTAATCCCATTTGGAGCAGACCTTTTGCAGCCCATGTACTCTTCCAAGTATAAGATGGGTAAGATCCTAAGCTCGATCCCATGAATTTTGATTCAGGATAATACTTAACTTTTAACAATTTTGCCAACAAAGTATTCAGATTATTTATCAAACGCCACCCCTATTTAGCAAGAAGCGCAACATTAAATTTTGTTAAATCATGAAAGTCTATTTCGCTATTCCCATTAAGATCGCACAAGCTTGACCATTCACACCAATGAATCCCCCTTTCCCCCTCATGTTTTTGCCACCAGAATCAACTTGTGATGCGTTCCAACTTCGAGCATAAAGATTTTGGTAAAAGAATACAAGACATCGCATATATGGGAATATCCTGAAAAACACTCTTAATGAAAACCTCATTATCCCCCCTGTGATAGAGGTTTAATACACCAATTGTTAATCCGGCTTGACACATGATCTTTTAATAATTGGAAATTTCTCTTTTTATTTTGCCCTACCATATTAGGAAGACCCAAATATTTCTTCTGATCGGAGGAAGATAGAACCCCTAAATATTCCAAAATATTCATTCTTAATTGCTGATGAACATTGAGCTATAAAAAATCACAGATTTTTCAAAATTAACACACTGACCTAAACTTACTTCATATTCCTATAGGATATGTTTTAGAACCCGAGCTTCCTCCCTGATTGTCTCCCCAAAAAGAATGCAGTCATCTACAAAAAGTAAATGAGAAATTTGTGGCCCTTGACGATAGATTTTTGCCCTTTTTAGTAAACTATCCCTTTCTACTAGTCGCATGTGTGATGAAAGTCCCTCACTGTATATATATAAAAAAAAAGATAAAAACTAAAAAGGTCCCTTTTACTTAATCCCCTATTCGGTGTGATAACATCTCCTGATTCCCCATTGAGTACTACTGAATAAGAGATTGTGCTTATACACTACTTAATAAACTCAACCCATCCTATCGAGAAGCCCATCTTTAGCATTAATTTTTCCTAAAAGACTCATTCCACCCTATCATAGGCTTTGCTCATATCAAGCTTCAAAGCAAACAAACCTTTTTGCCCAGTCCTTTTTTGTTTGAAAGAATTTAAAAGCTCAAAAGCTAATAGAATATTGTACGTAATTAATCGTCTCAGAACAAAAGCACTTTGTGCCTCATCAATACATTCATTCAACACATTCTGGAATTGATTAACCACTATCTTGGATATAATTTTAAAAAGAACCAAACCTAAACTAATAGGTCAAAAGTGTACCAACCTGGTCTGGTTTGTTATCTTTGGAATGAGCACGATGTGAGTACGATTAATCTCTTTTAGAGAAGTACCTCCATTAAGAACCTCGAGACAAAATGCACCAATGTCTTGGCCCACAGTATGCCAATATTTTTGGAAAAACAAAGTGAGTAAGCCATCAAGTCTTGAAGCTTTTATTGGAGTCATTTCCTTTAAAGTCGTATGAATCTCCTCTCAAGCTTACTATTAAGATCATATTCTGCTCCTCCGTAATACATTGATTAACACCCTCCAAAATATGATCTGAATTACCCGAGCATTGTGATAAAAATAAAGTAGAGAAGTATTCATTAACAATACCTCGCATTTCCTATTTATCCATGGTTATCCGTCCATCCTCCCTAAAAAGCATTTTTATTCGATTCACACAACGTCGTTGAGTCGCAAAATGATAGAAAAATTATTGTATTCCAATCACCCAGTTTTAACCAATTTTCTCTTGCCCTCTATCCCCAATAAAGTTTTTTATTATCTATTTCCATGTTAAGCAACACTTTGACATCCTGAAGCTCTAAAAGATTCATATCATCTCTATCTCCCAGATTCAGATAATCCACTCGTCTCTGGAGCATACTTATCCTTTCCCCATTTGTTCTTTTCAGTCGATTAGCCCATTTTTTTGCATTCTTGAGCATAAAATCGTCAAACATTCCGGTACACTCCCAACATTAGTAGTCCACAACCTACGAATTTTGGGCTCGTATGACTCTTCTAAAGTCCACCAAAATTTAAATTGGAATCTATGTTGAGACTTAAATTTATCCTCTTGATCTGTATCTAGGGGTAGAGGACAATGATCAGACATAGAATGTGTCAAGTGTCACAATGAAAAATCAAGAAATTTCGACCAACAAGCCAAATTTGCCACCCCCTATCCAATCTCTCTCTAATATTGTTTCCTACCAAGTTCCCCTTTTTTCCTATGTGAACCAATAACCTTCATATCCCAGATCTTCCAGTTGACAATATGCTAAAACATCTCGGACTTCCTTCATACATCCTTCGCTCTAAGGTAACCCACCCTTTTTTCAAAAGAATATAAGATCTCATTGAAATCCCCTACACACCATCTAGGGCAAACTTTGATCCTGATCCAATCGCTTTAAGAGGTCCTAAACATTTGTTCGAAATCCAACATCAAGAGAGTTATAAAAACTTGGCATTCTCCATTTACAACTATTTGTGTCATCATTTATCTTCACATCAATATGATGCTTTCAGAAACTCTTTAAACATATTTTCACATTTGCTTTCCATATGAGGCAAAGCCCCCTAGTTCCCTCGACTGGTACATCAATCCCGTAATAAAACCCACACTTCTTATGCACTCTTTCCATTCTTCACACATCTAGTTTTGTCTCCATGAAGAAGAAAACTTGGGGATAATTAAGCTTCAACATATACTGGAGTCTTCGAATTGCCCGCGGACTCCCCAACCCACAGACATTCTAACTCATGAGTTTCATTGCAACCGATAGGTTTGCCCTTTGGTGGCCGCTGATAATCTCGTGTGATGAGTTTGAAGACACCCATCAGTTATCACTAAAGCATCCGAAAAACCCTAGATTAGCAGAAGGATCCATTGATCTCAGCCTCTTTTTCTCTCAAGGCCTTCAATTGGGTTATCCTCTTAGTCTTGTACCATTAGACCCTGACCTAGCCCCAATAAGCCTTCCATCTGGCCTTTAACTTCCGCCATCAAATTTCCTATCAAATTGATTAATCTTAATAACCCTAATCTATTACTTTCCATTCCAATTTTTTCTCAAAAAAAGTTAAATATGAAAATAAAGATTATTTAATTTTTTTTTTCACACTAAGACTTCAAATACACGGTGAAAAGAAAAATAAAAGGAAAGATTAGGTGTTGCTTGTTTTATTTAAATAAGATAAGATAAATACAAAATCTAATACTTAGAACCATTTATTTTGATCTAATGACTAAGATCATTTTAGTTTTCATAGTTCACATTTTAAAAGTTCTCACTATAGTTGTCACCTCACTACAGGAAAACAGACTTTTTGCGGTGTTTTTTTTTCCTTTAGCGGCGCTTTCCGCAAAAAACGCTGCTATAAACAACGCCACTAAATTTTACGGCGTTTATTTGAAAAAAACGCCGCTAAAGACCAGGACTTTTAGCGGCGCTTTTTTTTTTATAGAAAACGCCACTAAAAGTTCTAGTCTTTAGCAAGGCTTCTATTGAAAACGCCGCTAAAAGTCCTAGTTTTTGGCGGCGCTTTTTTATAAAATGTCGCTAATTTGGACAGATTTGCAACATAAATTTTTCACCAATATCCCACCCTTCCTGCATAAAATCCAACCAAAAACAGCAAAGATAGCATGAAATCCAACTAAAACAGCAAATATAGCATGAAATCCAACCAAAAACAGTAAATCCAAATGATACAAAATTATACGAAAGATATATGACATAAATTATAAATGAAGTATAAATCAAAAATTTCTTACAATAATGTTAAAAGTTATAAGAAAATAAATATCTATGATGGCGGCATTTGCAACTGCTGGAACATCTTCATCATAGTCTGAAGCTGTAGCTGGAGTTCATCATACTTTCTGCTCTACTCTGCTTCCCTCGCTGCCCTCGCTGCTGCCTCTGCTTCCCTAGCTGCTGCCTTTGCCTTAAGTTGTAGCTGAAGTTCTTCATATTTTCTTTGAACCTTAGCTTCTCTCGATGTTGCCTCCGCTTTAAGTTGAGAAATTTGCTCAACTGTGCTCGCTTGCATCTGAGCTATATGGTCTCTTCACCTTTAAACTTCAGCTTGAGGTTGACTCCCGGAAGGCATGTATTGATGCAAGCTAGATCCAAAATATTGGGTCGGGTTAACACCAGATCCTTGAAATCGAACCCGACCATACCTTTCATTAATAATTCTGTTATCAATGTCCTCAAAATTAACAGAACTATTAGTCGAAGCAATCGCTTCATACTCTGCCTTCTTATCTTTTAGCTTCTCCTAATAAATCAATTAAAGAGTTAAAAACGAAATATATAATAAAAAAAGGAATACAACATAACTTAACATTATTTAAAACTACTAAAGAAGAATTAAACCATTATAATTAAACATTATAAATATTTATAATAAATCAAATTTTATTACGTAAATATACCATAATTTCTGCAGCTTCGGATGTCATCGGAGATCCATCTTTCTTCCTATGCGTAATGTTAAAAAGCTGAAGGCATCCAACTTTTTGACCAGATGATGCTTCCTACAATATAGTAGTAAAAATAAATCAATTAATAGTAGAAAGTCATTAATATTTGACAGAATTAATAAATTCATAATACCTGGCCTCAGCTACACAAGCAAAACTTCTCGACCCTACCGTGTGTGTGAATTTTTGTTTTTGCCTGCTGCTTGTTCCAACTCGCTCACGGTCCTACATAATGAAATTATTATTACGTATATAGTAAATACTATAAACCGAAAAATTTATAAGAGTTTGGAAGTACGTAATACCTCTCCTTTCTTTGAATTCCAGAATCTAACTGCATCTTTCCATTGGTACCTCAGCATTCCCGGCGAGACATTTCGCAATTTTTCTTCGAGGCTTATGTCTTTCTTAAAATAATCTTTTTTCAAAGTGCTTTTATGGTCTCTCCATTTTTTACCCAATGCCTTCTTGATATAGGCACCCGAGACTTGTAAAGAAAATCTCTCCTAAAAAAACACAAGTTTAGAAAGTAAATATAAATGAAACTTAAACCAAAGTATTATAAATTAAATTCACATTTTGTTACCTTAATATTATCGAGAGCTTGATTCTTGTTGCTATCAGGCATGTGATGCCATGATTCATAGTTGATGGGCAACATATTGGCATTTCGTGCTATAATGCCCAAATAGCCTGCTAACAGTCGAGTGTCTGATCCAACAGGCTGACCATGACTGTTTCTACTTACTTTGACACGCTCGACAGGATTTAAGTCGTATAAATCTTTAAGTAGCGTGCGTCCTCGACCTCTGAGCGTCCCACCACTTTCAGCTGGAAAATAATATAATATTATATTGAAATTGAGAAATAGGAGCAATAATAAAAGTATATACGCATGTAAAATAAACTTAACATTACTTTGAAATTCTGCAGGCTCGTCAACTGTCTCCGGCACATTCGAAGATCCAATAGCTGTCTGCTGTTCACTATTTCCTTCTTCCGAATTTGAAGTATTCTGGACAATACTTAAATTTCGTAATTTTCTTCTACGCATTTTTCCTGCAATACACATAAAATAGTTGAAATTTTAGTAACAAATAACAATAATAATAGTACATATAAAATAGATAAATTATATAACATGACCAATATTAAAATTATAATATTACATATATTTAAAAAATCGTAAAATCTTACTACATCATAATTCGTAAATATCTTCGTCCACATCCTAACGAACCCGTTGAAATTATGTACTAGTACTAGGGATATTTTCATTTAAGTTTTGTTCTGGAAAAGGCAAAGTTTCTGATCTTTCGACGATGTCATCTCTACTTCCATTGCCCATGTCAAATAAGTCTCTAGGGGTGTTTCGGAGTACAACATACCAACCCTCATCAGTTGGATCTTTCGAGTAAAAAAATTGCTTCACTTGAGAAGAAAATACATACGGGTCATCTATCAATTGTTGTCCACTGTGAATCAATCGAGAGAAGTTCACCATTGTAAAACCAAATTGATATTGTTTAATTTCGTGAGCCGTATTAACATCATCCAAATCACCTCAAAATAAGACAACTTTTCATTTGCCATAATAATCCAACTCAATTATGTCAGTAAGAAGTCCGTAATACTCCACATTCCCCTCAACTGGATTACTGTCCCTAGCACTAGCATAACTTGTTATTGAAGAATTAACAACAATTCCACAATTTTGGGTTCTCCTCAATCTCTCGCGATATTTTGTATGAAATCTGAATCCATTAATGAGGAAGGCACTATATCTTTTCACTGTTCTATTTGGACCTTGGGAAAGCCATTTAACTTCGTCATTTACTTCATTCCGAATCCAAACCTATTGAATCGAAAGTAAATTGAGTAATTATAAATGTTATGAGAAAACATTATTACTTGTCAATGAAAGCTTCAATTGCATACCGTTTGGCTTAACCATTTATGAAATGATTCTGTGAACAACTTATTAAGTTCTCGTTGTTGTAATCTTCAGGACCATGAACGAGCTCTCAATATTTGTTTGTATTCACTATGTTAAAAAAAGGTTTACTTTGTTAGAAGACAAACAAATTATAATTGATGAATATTTATCAAATTCTAGAACTTACTTGCTTAATGGTTCCAATTAATCGTGATGAAAAAGAACATATTGATGTGCTTGGACCCATGATCTATCATCTAATTCTGCAATTTCAACTTTGCCGATTGGTTCTCCGAAACTTTGAAATAAATAAGTTTCGGGCAAGTTATGATCTGTGAGCCCAGAATTTCTACTTGGTTTGTTCATTCTTATTTCAACATCTTCCAAATACCTTGAACAGAAAGTCATACATTCCTCTGCCAAGTAGCCTTCAGCAAGACTTCAATTTGGATAGGAACCTAAACACGATATACAACATTATCAAAAGTTGCAACTAAAGGCATTGAGGTGAATGAAGGAATAATTTACAAATAAATTAACACATTTCTATGGGATATATCCATCGATAGAAAACGGGTCCACCAAGTATTGCTTCACGAGGGAGATGAATTATCAAGTGCACCATAATAGTGAAGAAGGAAGGCGGGAAGATCTTCTCCAGATTGCATAAAGTCAATGCGGCTCGATCTTGTAGTGTCTCAAGTTCTTGAACATCCAAAACTTTGCCACAAATGCCTTTCATTATATTGGATAGTTCAATTACACGAGACGTCACCTTTTTCGACATACAACACCGCATAGCAACTAGCAGTAAGTCTTGCATCAAGATGTGATAGTCATGTGATTTTAAGGCATATAGTCTTCGATCTTTAAGACTCAAACATCTAGATATATTTGATGCATATGCATCCGGGACTTTTATATCCTTCAACACCATGCAGAACACTTCTTTACCTGTCTTTGACATTGAAAAAATAGAAGGCGGCAACCGATATTTCCTATTCAGAAGTGCTTGGGGATGAAGCTCACGCCGAATTCCCATGTGGACTAAATCAAGTCGACTTTGAAGATTGTCTTTCAATTTTCCATCGACATTCAAAATAGTCCCTATGATGTTCTCGCAGACTTTTTTCTCAACGTGCATGACATCAAGATTATGTCATAAAATGTGATGCTCCCAATAAGGCAACTCAAAAAAATACTTTTTTTTTCCACAAGTCCGCCTCATTAGGATCATCCTCTTCATCAGATTCATCATCAGATTCATCTCTTGATCTTCTATTTCTTTGCGTGTTGGGTAGTTGATTCATCTTCCCATAAATGAAATTCATATCTTTCAACATGAACAAGATTTCAGATCCACCGGTCTGCGAAGGAGCTTCTCTGAACTCTTCAATATCGTCAAACTAAGTACTCTGAAATCTAAATCTATGATTTTCCGGTAACCCATATAAGAGAACTTCTTCCTATTATATAACCATTGCGAACATATTTGCGCAGCACAACAAGGACAAGCATAACGTCCCTTGGTACTCCAACCAGATAAATTGGCATAAGCCGAGAAGTCATTAATAGTCCACATCAAAGCTGCACGTAAATTAAAGTTCTCCTTTCTCAGTACATCATATGTCTCAACACCAGCCCATAATTGTTTTAACTCTTCAATAAGTGGCTGCAAATATATGTCAATATCATTCCCGGGACCTTTCTCTCCAGGGATAATCATAGATAAGATAAAGGATGATTATTTCATGCAAACCCATGGAGGCAAATTGTAAATAAGCACCACAGGCCAAGTACTATACGCAGTGCTCATGATTTTTTAAGGATTAAATCCATCAGATGCTAGCCCAAGCCTCACACTCCGAGGATTGCTTGCAAAGCTTGGAAATTTGGAGTCAAATGATTTCCAAGCTAAAGAATCTGCAGGATGCCTTAACAATCCATCATCGGTTCGTCCATCATGGTGCCACGTCATTGACTCGGTTGTCTTCGACGACATGAAAAGCCTTTGAAGCCTTGGTATTAGCAGAAAATACTGCAAAATCTTAACTGGCTTATTCCTTGACTATGCATCGTTTTCATCCTCGTTACCATCTTCTGTATTTCTATTCATCCAACGGGATTGACCGCATACATGACAACACTGTTGGTTTTTCCGGTCGCCCCAATACAACATGCAGTCATTTGGGCAACTATGAATTTTGTTGTACCCAAGGCCCAAATCTTTTATCAGTTTCTTCATGTCTTTGGAAGATTGAGGGATTTTCGCAAACAGGAACATTTCTCTCAAAAACTCTAACAACATTGTCAAAGAGTTTCCGGTCCACCCTCCCAAACATTTTAAGTGAAAAAGACGAATACAGAAAGACAATTTTGAAAATTTTGATCCCTCATACAGTTCTTCATTCATTTCACCAAGTAACGTGTAGAACTTCGCCGCTTCTTCATTTGGCTGTTCATCAGGTACACTTCTTCCCGTTTCAGTGAAAGTATTTCCACCAAAGTTATAATTATCCGTTGCACCCAAATCAGGTGGAAATGATTGCAAACCATCACTGCGCATATTAAATGCATCCCGCAACATGCCTTCCATGTCATCTTCTCTAACATTCTGATTGTAAGCACTATGAGGATAACCCAGATTCATCGTTGAAGAGGCTCCATTAGATGTACACTCTCCATAGAAAATTCATTTTTTATACCCCCGGACAAAGCCATCAACAATTAGATGTTCGTAGACAACTTCACGATAATGCCAATTGATATTTCAACACTTCTTACACGGGCAAAGAATCATATTCTCTTGGCTTGCATTTTGAAATGCAAAATTTAGAAAAGTTTCTACTCCATTTCGATAGTCGTTGCTTACCCTTGACAAATTCATCCAAGTTCTATCCATTTCGTAGTTGTTGAAGTCTAAATTTGACAATAAATTACACGGGTAAGTTGTTTATTTATAAGTATAATTAAGTGTAATTTGATCTTTAAATTATGTAAGTTACGTATTATGTAAGTTATGTAAATTACGTAAGTTATGAAATTTGAACTTTAAATTATGTAAGTTATGTATTATGTAAGTTATGAAATTTGATCTTTAAATTATGTAAATTACGTATTATGTAAGATATGTAAATTACGTAAGTTATGAAATTTGAACTTTAAATTATGTGAGTTATAAAATTTGATCTTTAAATTATGTAAGTTACGTATTATGTAAGTTATGTAAATTATGTAAGTTATGAAATTTGAACTATAAATTATGTAACTTATGTAACTTATGTAAGTTATGAAATTTGAACATAAAAAAATTATTTAATCTAATAACTTAAAAAAATTGAACTTAAAAAATTTATTTAAATTTGAACTTAAAAATTCAATCTAATAACTTAAAAAAATTTGAACTTAAAAAAATTATTTAAATTTGAACTTAAAAATTTAATCTAATAACTTAAAAAAATTTACTGATTAAAATAAAATAAAATATTTAAAATATAACTTAAATTAAATTTATTTAATTAGGTAAATTAAAAATAAAACAAAATATATTTTTCGTGATTAAAATAGCATAAAATAAAAAAAGATAAATAAGAAGGAAAACATATAAATATTTGTATACTTTGCACCAATTTAACCAAATGTTAATATTATTTACACATTTAAAATGGGATTTTGGAAATGAATTACTTGAGAAATGGAAGAAGATTTAAACAGGGATATCATAATTGATATTAATGAAAGCGAAACGTGAAAAGAAAGTGAATTGGAAAAGGATACTTTCAATTTTATAAGATTATGTAATTTAATTATTTATTATATTTGGGTCATTAGAATCCTATGCAGTAGTTGATGCTGTAATTAACGGCTATGGTGATGGCAGGACATGTGAAAACATTATATTTAAATTCCATTAGTAAATTTTTACAAAAAGATAAGCTTGTTATTTAATCTAACGTATAATCATTAATTTCAAATAAATGTCAATAAAAAATAAAATTTAATCCAAATCCCACTACAATTTATGAATTTGGTTCTATTTTACTCAACATTAAATTTACTTAGCGTATGGCTGTTATATTGTCTTTGATTTGTGAACGACGTCCAAAATAATTTAATAAAAAAACATGGCAAATTGGATGCCAGATTATAACAGAAAACATATGGCAGAAAAGTAGATGGCAAATGTAAAGTAAGTAAAATGATCAAATATTTGAAAAGAAAACCAGCAATTAAATCTATACAAAATCGGAGCCCCAAAAGATTAATTTTTCAAAAATCATCATGATAAAAATATTATTGATTAGAATTTTGAACTAAAACGTACCTTAATAATTTCAAGAACCTGGTCTACTCCACTCTCACTAGCAAACAGAGGCTGGAGTCAGAAAAATAGTATTTGTTAAGTAATTTAAAGGGAAAATGCATATAAATAAGCAAAAAAATTTTGCAACTAAGCATGTTCCTGCCCAAGCAATAGCCAGATGTCAATGGTCGTGGTATATTCAGTTGCACCAAATATTAATTCAGGTGCTCGATATTACCTGGAACAGATGTAAGATTATAAGATTGGCACCAAATATTGGACAATGGATTATATGCATGACATTGGACAATGGAAATCATCTCAGCAAATCAATTTAGACACTTCTTAATATATTTACAAATGCTAACATTTGATTTTTTTTCTGGAAATCATCTCAGCAAATCAATTTGGACAATGAAAGTCTGGGCTGGTAGAGTCTTTAACTGTACCTTTAATATTTTAATAAAATATTGATCTCCATAGATTATTAATATATGATAAAACAAATTAAAAGGCTAAACAAGAAAACAAATATTAATCGGCTAATTAAACATTGATGCAACAAAACAAATGGCCAGGAAAGATCATATTTAAAGCAAAGGAAAGATCATAACTATGAAGGGAAGTCAAGCTATTAGAAACAGTCAAACCACCTGAAAGCAAACTAATTTAATTTGGTTTAAATTAATTATCCAAGGAAAAGGCATAGTCTATGCAAATGGGCAGTGCAGTATTGACTCCTAGAAGATGTGGCATTGAAACTTTCTAATGTATTTGCTGCTAAGACGTCAAGAAAGAAAAGCAAGGAACACAAATTGCATATTAAAGGATATGATAACATGCAACTTGTCCAAAATATGACTTCAATTGTTTGATGTAGTTACTCTTAAAAAGTGGCAACTGAGTTTCGAATCCCATGATTTTAATTTCCTACCTTTATTGATGTAAGTATCTTTATGTTTTGAAATTTTGTCGCTCCATTCATAATATCAAAGATTATCTTTATGTTTTGAAACTACTACATTTAAACACATCAACTTACAACACTTTAACATCCAAATTTACAACATTTAAACACTTCAATTTGCAGCACTTTAACACTTCAATTCACAGCATTTAAATATTTCAATTGCAACACTTTAAAACTTCAATTTACAGCATTTAATTGATCAATTTGCATCACTTTAAACACCTCAATTAACAACATTTGTACACCTCAATTACAGCAATAAAACATCTAAATTTCCAGCAAATAAACAATTCAAATTGCAGTACCTGAACAGGGCTTCAAAATTAAAAAAAAGGAGCAGCAACAGCATCCAAATCTACTTTGCTTGAGCAACAGGATATTTTTTAACTAATTGGACAACAACTAAATCTGAAATAAACAAGTTTAACCGTTACAAAACAGTAGCAACCATGAAATTTGTAAAGAACAAATAATTCTTTAAAAACTCAATTACAATGTTAATAAAATCAACATAGCACTCCCTCAAACCAATGTCCCTTTCATGTGAAACTGATCATGTATTTCTTCAAGCAGTAATAAGGGGAGAAGATAACAACTCTATGATAGCAACATCACTCTTTGACCTTCATACCTTGATTATACATATCATGAGGTAATCGAACTTAACATGCTCCTTAGGTACTCAAAAAGATGAGTCACTTCACCTATGACACAGAAAAGTATGGGCTACACCAACATAAGTTGTAAATAGTCAGACACTCCTCTTATGGTATAGCAAGCTTTATCGATGTTCAGCCAATGAACATTTGGGAATCATATTGAACAATGAAAGATGAAGAAAATCTTCGATAGGACACATTAAAGGTTATCAATTTATCATATTGTCATCTAAGGCACAGTAGAATGCTATAAGAAATAAACCTTGAGAAAGTCAGAGAAGATTTTCTAAATAGAAAATAAGTAAAACCAAATTTGTATTAGTAGAAACAAAGAACTTACTGCATCCTAATACTAATAAGGCTCCATGCTCTGCAAACCTTAAACTCCTAATTCTGTCACCAAGTTGCTATTAGCAGTAACTCTAAACTTAAAAAAAACTAGTAAATTCTTGACAAAAAGAAAAGAAGAAAGCAGTAAAGACAAGCCTAGAACCATGACCTTTATTTGCATTGTATGATATCTATAATATTCCGGTGTTTCTAGATAAGTGGTGGAACCTCAATGGAGGAAGTGAAACTAACCAAATCATCTTAATGACACATAAGAATAAAATATTTTCACAGCCAAATTTTGCATATAGATTCAACAACACCCTCCCCTAGTTCTAGTCTACTGGTGACTAGCAGCCCACCAGTGAGAGGACATGCTGACAAAAGAAAGAAAAAAGGAACCCCTTACTTGAGGGAAACTAAATCTAAAGACTCATACAAGTTATATCAAAGTTGTTAATATTCATTACTTGAAACCAAAAAAGAATAAAGAACCAAAAGGTAACATAATTGCTAACAAATAGCTGGAAAGAAACATTAGGCAATTCCAACTGGTTAATAACATCAAAAGGCAATTTACAGATAAAGTGGCCAAATAATGCACCTGGTAACATCGTTTTCTATACATTTAGTTACATTATGAGACATCAGAATAGCAATCTAAGGACAAAAATAGTTACAGGATATATAAACATCAGTTAAAACATAAATCATTTAACTGGACAAGAAATCCAAGTAAATAAATCTATGCAGAAAATCACATGCAAACAGAAAAAAAGAATGACTGCATTAAAAAATGGCAAATTTTAAGCAAAAATTTTTTTAAAAAAATTGTGTCAAAAACCATCTATCATTGCTTCTATGTAAGATGATACACGCACAGTCCAATACAAATTCTACAATTTTTATACAATGCGAATGACATTTTGCAACCCATACTAACCTTCGTGCCAAAAGGACGAAGACGGTTGTTCACATCTTCAAGGATTTTGTTTCCCTATATAAAACGAAACAAAACAAAAAACAAAAATCAGAATGAGAATGAGAAAGTAGTGACCTAAAACTGAGAGGGCAGTATAGTTATTACAACACTAAAAATGAGCTTACATTTTTTGCTCGTTCTATTTTCTGACAGGAGAACAAATCATGGCTGCCAACAACAAAACTTGAATACGAATTTCAAGGCTGGCGATTTGGGGAAAAATAGTGGGGCTGCTGATTTCGGGTTGAAATTAGGGATTTCGAGGGGAAAAAATAGTAGGGAGAAAAGGTTGGGGGGAAAACCTTAACGTAAAAAGGTTGAAATTCTGCAATTTTGGGCTTCAATTTAGGGATTTCAGGAGAAGGGGGAAATGAAATTCAAAAGAAGGGGAAATTGATTAAGTCAATCGGGTTTAATGGTTGGGGAAAATGGAGGAGAGCAAAATGTTGATGTTTTTCCTAAAACAATTCAAGCTTTGCGGCGTTTATCCAATAGCGCCGCTAAAGACCTACCTATTGTGGCATTTAACATAAAACGCCACAAAAAAACATACAAAATGGCGTCGTTTTAATTAAAATACAATAACATATTTGCGGCGTTTTTAATAAAACGCCACTAAAAAATAAACAAACTTCTGTAACACATTTGCGGCGTTTCTTTAAAAACGCCACTATAGCATATCCTATTGCGGCGTTTTAGTAAAAACGCCACTAAAACCCCGACAAAAGCTGCATTTTCAGACGCAGAGAACATATTCGCGGCCTTTTTTATGAAAACGCCACTATTGCTCAATTTTAATTTTTTTCATTTTTAACTTATTTTTTTCTTTCAAAATTTTTGTGCTGAGATTATCGTTTTTTGGAATTTTTATTTTTAAAAAATTTTGAATATTAAACTTTTTTTAAAAAATTTGGAATTTTTTTGAAGCTTTTTATAATTTTTAAATTAACATATAAAAAATAAACTTTTTAAATTAACAAATTTGGATAGCGATACATATTAGAATTATATATGAATTTCGATTTAATATTGTATAATTGTATACGTGAAATTCTAATTGTGGTTTAAATGTATAGTTCAAACTTTAATTTTGATTTAATCATACACATTTTAAAAAATAAATACATCAATATATTTTTATTGAATAAATATAAATATTTATGTATGCAATAAATAAATATAAAATGATGTTAATTATATCAATAATTGGGTTAATATTTTACAAGATCTGGATCAAATTAAATTTCATGTATACAATTGAACATTAAACCATTGTTCATGTATGCTTTTGGGATTTAACCCATTTTGATATATATATTTTTTAAAATAATAATGTATATTTATCTCATTTACATATATATTCTAAAAAATCATAAATTAAACCCTAAATCATAAACTCTAAACCCTAAACACTAAACCCATAAACCACAAAATAGAAATACTATAGTGAACCACCAAACCCCAAAAACATGGTGTAAAAAGTTTGTTTTCATGTAGTGAACCATCAAACCCCAAAAACCAACCTTAAACCCAAAATCATAAACTCGATACTTTAAACCCCAAACCCCAAATCCTAAACCCTAAACCATTATCATAAACCATATTTTTGGGAATTCGTGTGGCCAATGTTAGTGTACTACTAAACATGTATTTTATATTATTGTATTAAATAATATGGGTGTAGTACAAAATGGCATGAATACTAGTAAAATCCAAATGTTCTTTAGTTTTCAAACAGTATCCTTAAACCTTAAACTCCAAACCCAAACTCTAAAACATAAACCCTTAACCCAAAATAAAAAACCCTAAATATCATAAGCCCTAAAACTCTAAACCATAGACATTAAATCTTAAATTCTAAATTATAAACCTTAAAATAAAATATTTTTTTTGCGGCGTTTTTATCAAAAACGCCACTAAAGCTCCACAATAAACGAAGTCGTTTTGCTCAACATTTTGTGGCATTTTTCCAAAAGCGCCGCTAAATCTCGATCTATTGCGGCATTTTAAGAGAAGCGCCACTAAAGCTCGAGCATTTGCGGCGCTTCTCTCAAAAACACCCTAATTCTAATCTTTTGCGGCGTTTTTTTTTTTAAAACGCCACTATAGCTCTAACCTTTTGCGGCGTTTGTTATCTAGCGCCACTAATGTCAAACTTTTGCGGCGTTTTTGTCTAAACGCTACTAAATACGCCGCTAAAAGTCTGTTTTGTTGTAATGCCTATAATACATGCTTAATTAAAAATACCGACAATACATTTTTTTTCTCAAATTTGTTGTCTTTTCTTTTGTTTTTAGAATCATATAATAAAAGAATTCGATAACATTTGTGTAATGATAAATTTTATAATTTGTGGTTTACAGTGATAGTGTTTTTTTTCTTTCCTAAATAAATCTCAAAAAAACTTGAGCAGTTTAGTTGGATTAATCGGTTTTCACAATAAAATCGATTCCATGTTGACATATAAAAGAACTGAATCGACACAAATGTTATTCATTATTAAGAAATTTGTTTAAATGAGAACATCAAATGTTAAATGTTAATCATTGGTGATTTTGAGACTATAACTCCACTCTCATATACTTGTTTAAATCAAATAAAATATCATCCTATGAACTGAAAGGGATTTACCGATTCTTTTCAATCAAATGGTAATAAAATTTCAATTGCAAATTTAATGAATTTAAAATTAAAAAGAGATGGGCAGAGTTCGTTAATTTTTTTTTTTTAATTTTAGTCCAATTGAATTACAGGGTTGTGCGTTGTCTAGCCTTTAGGGTCATCCGTCCAAACTTGAAGACCTACTCGAAAAGTGGAAAGATTTAGGTAAAAATATATATTCAAAAACTAAGCTTGTACAAAAAATAATGCTCATTTTCTAAACAAGTCGGGTCTTAGGTAGGATTTTTTAATTTGAACCTAACCCGAATTGCTTAAACTTTTTTTCTACTGTTGTTTGTTGTTATTTTGCTATTATTTTATTGTTGTTATTTGGGTATTGTATACTTCTTGTTTTATTGTTAATTTTGCTAATATTTAATAGACATTTGCTTGCTAAGTTGCAACTATTTTAGTGTTTTCCTACAAATTGAAAATAAATTTTAAAAAAGTCTTTATACTTAAATAACACTAAGATAAATGCAACTTAACAAGCAAATGCCTTTAAAATAGTAGCAAAAGTAACAATAAAACAAGTGTTATATAATATCCAATCATTAACAACAAAATAGTAATAACATAATAGTAAAATGGTAGCAAAACAATGGCAAAAAGCAGGAAAACAACAGCAAAACAGCTAGAGTTTTTTTTTTTATTGTAAATTTGGGTCAAGCTCGGGCTGAAAAAACCTTACTCGAGGCTCAACTCATTTTCTAAACGGGCCTTAGTTTTTGCCCAAGCCTATTTTTCGAGCCTATATTTACTCAAACCCTCCTATTTTTCGAGTGGGTCTGCTAATCGGGCTATGGACGACTCTAATTGCATTTAAGTATAAAAGATTTTTTAATGCATTTTCAATTTATTAGGAAACATTTATTTTAATATTTGTAGTGTATTTGATGTATTATATTTTTAAAATTTATTTTTATATAAAAAACTAACATGTGTGGGTCAGATTGATCTTGGGTTTAACATTTTTAATTTGAACTGAACTTGGGTAAAATTTTAGCTTTATTTTTCGAACCGAACCTAAATTTAAAAAACGAGTATAAAATAGATTGCTGATGATCTCATCTAATGCTGTCCAACTCCATCATCTCCATGTAACACACTCATTTTACCCGTCATTTAATCCCACCGCTGTTCTTACCCATTATCTACCTTCTTTTATACATGTTTCATTGACTTCGAGACTTTAGTTAGGCTAACCATTCAGACTTGTGAATCAAAAGATTTTAATGGTATATGGAACTTACTTTGCCTTTGCCTTTCAAAATAAGAAATGGAAACTTGAGTTTGCTGCAAATCAAAACCTTGACGTAGTTTAGACAGATGAAACTGAGTTGCAAGAAGGAACTAGTTTATCTAACAAGTATATATATTGTAGCATGAATTCCTCACACGTACTTGATTGTAATAAATTATGTTAGATGAGCTAAAATCAAGATGAAGCTTAATTTACATCTTGGTTTTTTACTTTTAAGACAGATCCAGTTAGGTAGGAAATATAAATTATGCATCTTTGGGCAGCTTCCTTTCCCATAAATCAACTTAACACCACACCAACATTCCTTTCCCACTTCATACATACATATTATGAAAATAACGATACTTATGGTGAGACGCTGCATTATTTTAGAATGATAATGATTTTTTATTGTTTTGGTATATGTAGGCCGCCCTAGTTTTCCCTTTGTTTATAGTGTAATACCAAAATATATTTTGGCTCTTTAATTTTAGAAACAATATTATTTTAATCTTTTATTTAATTTTTACTTTTCTTAGCTCTTAAACTTATTCTTTTTTGTTAAACTATCTAACGTTTTTTTAACTTTGTTAATATTTAAAACTATTTTAAAAAATTATATTAATTATAAAAATATTTTTAAAATTTAAAAAATAATTAAATGTTGGCGTGTCAGCTACGTGGCAATCTACATGTATGTCATATCAGCAAATGTTTTCATCCATTTAAGGCAATTTGACAAAAATATAAATTTAAAAGTTAAAAGAGATAAAAAAAAATTAAATGCTAAAATGAATTTTTTTTTTTAAGTTTGAGGTTGATTATGCTTTATATTTATTTATCTATTTAAAGATTTCTATAACTTTTATAAGCACCATTTTGAATTTATTTTTATGCACAAATACATGAGTTTTCATCAAGGTAAAGTCAACCAATAGAATGAAATTAAGAAAAAAAACAATAAATACAACTAAGTACTAAGATAAAGGCAGAGAATTGAGATCACATGACAAATGTCAATACGTTATGCTTTACGAAATTCGTATACTTTTTATCTGGATAACATATGCACTAATCTACATCCACGTGATTTTCAAATAAATATAAATTTGACTTTGCTTGCTTAATTAAAAAACAATTATTATCCAAATTTTAAGAATTATATATAAATATTTAGGTTTGGTGACTTTATGGCTATTGGATTCATTAATCCACCCCAAAAGTAGAGAAATATAATAGTAATCATGCGCATGTAGTGTATGTAGTGAAGTTGACCTCCCATTTCTACACATTATAATCGAATTAAGACTCAATTAGTATAAATATGAACAATTTAAAAAATAAAAACAAACGTTTGTTTACTTAAACTCAGGGGCAAAGTCAGAAAATCTTTTAGGAGGGCCGAATGAAATTTTATTTTTTATAACTTTTAAAGGATTAAATTAAATTTTTATAATTTTGAGGAGGCCAAAGTACAATTTTACCTTTATTAATTTAAATTTTAAAAAAAATTAAAGAAACTAAATGATAATGTTTCATTTTAGGGGGCCGAGGCCCGTGCCAACCCCTTGAAATCGCCTCTGCTTAAACCTAGTATACTAGCGGTGAAATAATTAAACTCTCCAATCATGATTGAGAATTTACAATGTGTCTTATTTATTTTTAATTTTTTTAAAAATATGATTTATAAAAATTTACATGAATTTTAAATGGTTGAAGCCAAAAAAATTGTGGTATTATGCCCAATACTATATATTTATTTTTGGAGGTAAAATACTACCATATTAATATATTAAGGAAAAATATAAAATGATAGAAAATAGTCTAATATTAATTTTTTAACTGAGTTACTTCCGGTTCTTAATTGAGTTGTGTTGGATTAATTCAGGAATAATAACATATATGCCTTTTATATTATTTTATTTCAACAGCAATTATTGAAGTTGCGGTGAAAGTTGAAGCGTCTTTAATTGTGAGTGGGGATGTTGAGAGTTTTTGTGCTGCCCTGAGTCTGAGGATCGGATTCGAGTGAGTCGACGACAAGTCACGACTCAGCGTTGCCGCTGTCTGCCTCTTTAAAATCTGCGCCATAGCATTTACTCATCCTGCCCTTCCTTTCCTTAAAATTCATTTTAGCTGTTCAAAATGAATGACTCTTTTTAATACTCCCTTCCTCCATTATAAGTACCCCCTTCAAGGCATCCACGCCCTCTCCCTCCCCCCCCCCCCCCCAAGAAAAAAAAAAAATCATAATCTCATCTCGCCACGCTTTTCACTTTTCAAACCCCTCTCCGTACAGTTTGTTCCTTCCATGTGACATGCACGTGATCTTCCTCCTCCTCCTCCACTTGAACACATCATTTCTCTTCTGTTCCTTCGTATCAAGTCTCTAATGGCTTCGCCGCCGCCGCCTTTGTTTTATGGCGTTATGGGAGGAGGGGCTGTTAACTTCGACGAAAATTATAACACTAGTGACCGCTCGCATTCTTCCTCGTCGATCGACAATGTGAAGCCGAGTATTATAGTCATAATTTTGATCCTTTCTATAACTGTGCTTCTCTCCGTCTCTCTTTATCTCCTCCTTCGCCACCTCAATCGCCGATGCTTGAGTCGTGTCTTTCGTTCTTCTGCCTCCAATATCACCGCCTCCGCCAGCCACCGTGTCACTCCTGAACAATCGCCGGCGCCTTCGTTCCTAGATTCTCTCCCTATGTTTACCTTCTCTTCCATTACTCGCCGCTCCAACAACGGCTCAACGGTTTCCGGAGATTGTGCCGTTTGCTTGTCGAAGTTTGAACCGCTGGATCAACTCCGGCTGCTTCCTCTCTGTTGCCACGCGTTCCACGCTCAATGCATTGATGCTTGGCTCACTACAAACCAGACTTGTCCTCTTTGTCGCTCGTCTCTATTCGCCTCCGAGTCCGATCTTATGAAGGTTTTACTTCAGTCGTCCAACGCAGCCTGTGCAATTACAAGTGGCGGTACCGATAGTTTCCGGCTCGAGATCGGCTCTATCAGTCAGCGGCAAACAGGCTCTGACTCCGGTGATCAGAGACGGTCTTATTCCATTGGATCCTTCGATTACATTGTGGAGGAAGAATCGCAGCTGAATAGGAGCCAAATACACCAGAGAAATATGTCCGATAAAGAAGAGGTTGGAAGAGCTGAGGCAATATCGGAAGCGAGCCTCGCTGCGGAGGTTGCTAACGGAAGGAGTCGGCTTAAGGAGTACGTGGACAGGCTCTCTTTTTCGTTATCATCTCGTGCCATGTCATTTCGTAGCTCAGGAAGATTAGTCACCGGGAGCAGCGGCCGAAGCGACATATCCGGTGCCGATGGAGATTACGACGTGGAAGCCAATCGTATCGGCGAGGAGATCAGCGAAATGTTTCGCTGGTTCTCGGGGGTATAAAAGGTAAATACCAGGCTTGACCATACGGGCACTTGGCATTTCTTCATTTACGGCTTTTCGGTGCGATTACTCCACCCTATTTTTTTGCTTAGTCCACTTTATTTCTAATAGATCAAACGACAGAGAGAATTGAGAAATGGAGTGGACATTGCAAAACATTTTAGAGCAGTGCAGCATGCAGCCAGGTGAAGCTATGCTTTATTATTTTCTTTTTTTACCATTTTATCCGCTTTAAAAATGCCTTTTTTAACAATTGAACATTGGAAAACTCGAGGGATTAAATATTGGAGTATAATTCAATTTTTACAGGGGGTCATTTTTATGTTATAACAACTACTTATATTGATAGTCATGATAAAATTTGTTTGCACCGAAACGATGTCGTAGCTATATATATATATATATATAATGTATTTATTTTTTAATATTGTATGGTTAACAGTTCCACCTCAATCATTCATGATATTCATGGTTCTAGTCTAGAGATTTTGGTAACTATTGTTTGCTTTTTGTGTTTTTACGATTAACTAACATACTAAAAACCACCATTAATAATTTTATTTATTAGAGTAGAAGCATAAACTTTTGTCATTCCCTCTTTTTAGTGGAGTCATTGGAAATAGGCAAAGAAATATTTGAAGTAGCAAAATTTGGGGGCTCTTAGTACAAATTTAGTTATTTTTGAAAGGTTTGTTTAAATATGATGAGCCAAATCAAGTTTAAAGACAAAATGTGTAATAAAACCAAACCCAATAGAAAACGAGAGTGCGTGCTGGTTTTTTTTTGTATTTGTCATGCAATGTTATGCGCACATGTCAGTACACACACAGAAACAAACAAAGATCAGATCATATCATTACAAAATAGAGTGGATCCCACTGTAACTGCTAAGTGGTTAAGGGTTGAGCTAATTTCTTTTGGCATTTATTTAGGATTTTTTTCCATGGAATACAACACCACCTCAGCAATACACATTAGTGCATATAGTAATAGTATGTAGGTGAGATTGTGCTTTCCTTCAGGTTTACCTGTAATTGTTTCTGTTGCTACCACTCGAACATTGATTTTAGTAGGTATATATATTAAGTAGTTTTGGTCGCGTTTGTTCAACGTTAATGACCTAATTAATTAAATTATCGTTGGTTTTATTATTTCCAAATTCATCTGCTATCTTCATTTTAAATCATAAACAATTAAATGCTGATAATGTTACTTGATTCTTAATTCTACAATTAGGGTGGGTTTAGATTAGAAGGATTTATTTCGATTTGAAATTATTATTATTATTTATTTATATTTAATTGTAAGAGATATATAAATATTATTATAAGATTAATTTTAAACAATAAAATAAATTCAATGAAAATGTTCCGAGGTTGAAAATATAGTCTAGCCCGCCAACTAAGTGAAGCTGGAGCTGCAGCTGTAACCGTGAACACCTTTAGTTTAGACTTTGGAATGAGAGTTTTAAGATTCTTAAAAACAGGCCCACGACATATGTAACATTTTTGTGCCATATTTAATAACAATATTAAATTTTTCAACACATCTTTAAATACATTAGTTAATAACAAAGGCCTTGTTTGGTTGAGAAAATAGTTCATTCTATTTGGTAATAATTAGATGTCACAACACCTCAATTTACTTGACTAAAAGTTTTTTTTTTTTTTCATTATGCTGAGGCAAACAATTTTCTTCAAAAATTTAAATTTCACAATTAAATTAAAAAAATAGGTCAATATTTGGTATATTAATAGTGTATTTTTTTTATTTCACAAATAACTTTAAAAATTTAATATATTTTTATTTTTTAAAAATATTTATTTATTTAATATTTTATTATACCTCTATAAGACACTATTCGAAATCTAAAAATCCTTAAAAAATTATAAGCGCTAAAATAAAAAATGACATAATTTACCGTTAGATTTTTGCATTCGCATCTCAAAATTGAATTTCCTCTTAACTTGCCTTCTTCTTGACTCTCAAGTCTCAACTCTCATCTTTTCGGTTTTTTAATTAGTATTCCAAAAAGAATAATAACGACAATGGGTGAAAATTAGATTATTTTGAACAACAAAAAAATGGTTGCATTAATGTGTTAGGGGACACCATTTATAAATAATTAAAATAATAATTTAAAAACAATATTTTAATTATAAAAGGGTGTCACCAACCAAGGAGGTAACACCCCTTTTTTACCTGCCCTTTACTTTTTATTTATAATTTTAAAACAATTTTTATATTTTATTAGTTTTATGTTTATATTTTATAGTTTTTATAATTTTATTTTATTTAATAAAAAAATATCTAAGTTGTTTTATTTTCATAATTCTATAATTTTTTAATATTTTATAATTATAAATATTTGAATATTTAAAATAATGACCAAATTGATAAATTTTTAGTAAAATTGACATAAACACATTAGGGTAAATTACCTAAATAGTCATTCAAGCTTTTCAGCGAGTTTTTGTTTGGATTACCAAACATAATGTCAATCTTTTAATTAGTATAATAACAAATTTAGCCCCTAATATTTTACACATTCTATCCAGTCGATTCTATTCCTAAAAAGTCAATACATTTCCACCTCAACACTTAAACATTATCAACTCGGTTATTATTCTAAATATTAAAAAATTATAATTATAAAATACTTTAAAAAATAATACAACTCAACCATTTTCTTACAAATATTAAAAATTTTGGTGCCCAAAATAGTAATTCATTAAAAACTTGAGTGATTATTTAAGTAGTTACCCTAATGTTTTTATGTCAAATTTACCAAAAATTTATTAATTTGGTCATTATTTTAAATATTCCAAAATTTTTATAATTATAAAATATTATAAAATTAACAACTTAACATATTTTTTTATTAAATAAATAAATTATAAAGTATAAATATAAAACTAATAAAATATAAAAAGTAAATGGCAGGTGAAAAAGGAGCGCGGCCCCTTGGTTGGCAGACACCCTTTTATAATTAAAATGTTATTTTTTTATTTATTTTATTAAAATATTATTATTTTATATGTGATATCGTTTTACCCATGGATACCGCATCTACTGTTCAAAAAAATCCATTCTAGCAAACAATTTATTTTTCACCCAATTTTTATTAATGTAAAAAAACCCCTCCACTTTCACTAGCTATCATTGCTTTACAATTATTGAAGTAGTCGAATTAGGAATCGGGTTGAGATATTATACTAGCATAAGAGAATGGTTGAATCAGATTAAAAAACCTATTCAACTAATGGTTGAATTAATTTCATATTTTTTTTATTTTAAATTATTTATTTAATTAAACTTATCCAACAGAAAATCGATGGTACGAGAAATTCGATTTGCTAACTATAACGCAGGTTTCTTTAAGCTTTCTGCAGAAATCATTTTGTTTCTTTTATTATTATTATTATATAAATTTCCTCCATCTTCTATTAAATTTATTTTTTTGGATAAAACATTTTCTATTGAGTTCAATTTAAATGATTTTGTCAATATGTTTTAGCAAAAAGTGACATTAGGGAGCCTTGGGGCAAGGATAAATACCAATCCTTCGCACTTCCTCTGAGAATCGTTGAGAAAGCTTTATATTTCACCGTATCTGAGGTTCCTAATACATTCATATAATCATTATATTGCATGAGATGGGCTTTAGGATCCCTCTTGCCTTCAAACATCTAATTCAGCACTTTGAACTCGGATGACAAGCTCACAATTGCTATTTTTGGAGATAAAGGGTTGTTAGAACAAAACACCCAGTTCATGTCTTGTATATTAGAGTGTAACGCTCAAACATCTCTACGCAAATCATCTATCTCATCCTACCATGGCTTTGCATGTGTTCCCACAGCCTCCTTTTAAAAATGCGTGGCATGGTCCAAAAGATCAGAGTTGTCAAACTGCATCTTTCTTCTCAGTTCTTCATTCTGTCTTAGCAGCTCCTATTGAAATACCTGCTAAACTTGACACTTTGTTGAGTCATTTATTCCTTCATCGACCTTAGATACTCCTGTAAACCAAACAGTTGTTATGGCAACACTCCCTAATTAGAGGGAAATGATAATCCCTAACCAGAGGGAGCATTAAGATTGAAAGAATTGGAGGCACCTGCTTGGCCTGAGTTGCCCAGATTTTTTGGTCAGTCGGTAAACCAACCAGCAAAAAGGTCCATTTCACTAGGCTGATTGTTGGTGCTAGAACCTCCTGCCTGGTCTGATGGGAAATTGCTAGGGAAATTCTCGTTGGGGTGAGTCATCTTAGTTTTTTGATTATTTGAAGATCAAAATTCTCTATTTATATGATATGGTTACTGTTCATGGATTGTGACGTCGTAGGTAAGTCCCCATGCATGCCAACACGTACCCTACTCTAAGATTAACACGTGATTTCCCACATCATACGAGCTCACTAAAAGACGCGAACACCTCACATGCAAACTTAGGGCGCGAACAATGTAGGCAACAGGCCGGAACCCGAGCGGGTAACCGGGTAGTGGGTCGGTAATGATGAATACCATAACAAATATAATTTTTTTGACAAAAGTTATTTCTTATAAATAAGTTATGACAAAAAAAAATTATAACTCTTTTTATAAATATTTTAATTTTTTATAATATATAGCATTGACACGCAAATATGTTATATTCATACTTTTTGGCTGTAACTGTTTTATAAATAAGTATATAGTAGTATTTTTGTAACACTTTTATAATGTGTAAGTTAATTTTCACAATATACTTTTTGATCATAACTTTGAAAAAATTTAGGATTTAATAATATACCTTTTTTTTATAACTTTACAAATTAACACAAATTATTTTTATAATATAACTTTTTAATATTTATAATACAACTATAGAATTTTTTTAATTATCATAACCATTCCAAACATTCATATGTGTTCATACTTATAATATAATTTTTATAACTTAAACTTGTATAAAAATAATTTCTTAAAGTTAAATACCGTAGGAGTTTAGAAGATCATAGTATAATTGGATTTAGGAGTAATTAGCTCGGTAATTACTCCAACTCTGTAATCACCCGAAAGTCAGTGGTGTCAGAAAATGCGATTTCGGGACCCCGTTTCCGTTAACCAAGTCCTTATATATTTTTATTAAATATTTATGGAATTATATTATAGGTGAATTTAATTTTGGATAGGTAATTTTATTGAATTAGTGATTAATTAAATAAAAAGGATTAAATTATAAAAGTGGTGAAAGTTTAATTGCTAAAAGTTAAAAAAATAACGCCTAAAGTGACAATTAAACCACTTTAGATATGATAAGGGAACAATGAGCACTAAAGTATAATATATATGTTATAAAAATTATAATTATAATTAAATATTAATATATGCACAGATGGGATGAAATTTATTAAATTCCAGTCATTGAATATGCCAATTTTCAAGTTTGGAAAAATCAATAGACTTACGACAACTTTTTGGATGGGATCTAGACATTTCTGGGTGGAGATGTCTTCATGGTGTTCGAAAAATTATCTCTTAGCTTTGAAACTCACTTTGAATCACTCGATTTTGAGTTCGGGAGCTCAAGTTTGACCGTTTTAATAAAGACTATGAGAAGAGAATTTTTGGACGTGATTATGACGAGAATTATGAGTTTCAGACTTTTAATTCGAGTTTAAATCATATTGTGTTCGGGTTTTAGGATTAATTTTTATTATATAAGAGCCCAACATTGTATTTATCAGCTATTATTATTTTATTATTTTATTATTCTAAAATTTTAATAATTATTAGGTAGTTTAAGTTATTTAGGAGTTTTATGTCAACAAGAAAAGTTTAGTTTAAAACTACTTATTGTTTAGATTAATTAGAGTTCTAGTATACTTAAGAGTTTTATTTAGATTTATTTAGCTAGCCTATATATATAGACCTTTGCATTGTACACAAATCATTATTATTCAACTTCTCTTTTGAGTTAATAAATTCTCTTTGACTTAATAAATTCTATTTGGGTTTTTCTTTCAAGAATTTCTCTTGAGTTTTTTTGTCAATGTTTCTATCTTGGAGGGAAAATTCGAGCCGTTTGAGGGGGGTGTGGATTTTTCGTGTTTCCAAAGCTTATTAGGACTTCTACATATCATGTTAAGTCTTTTCCATCTATCGTCTTTATTTTCTTCTTTATTGTTCAAATCTTTGATATATTATTCTATTTATTTATATTAGTTATTTATTTGTTTTGTTTGACTTGGCTTTGATTGTGTTTTAGGTTGTGTTAAAATCTAAATTTCTTTCCGAACGTCTAGAGTCCTAAGTCAAATCCACGATTTGAATAAACTTTACGATCTACTTTCGCATTCATCCGCCCCATTTCGTATAATTTAGTATCAGATTTGGGCGTTTTAGGTGTTTTTTGTGTTCTTATAAAATTGATTTCCAGCAAACAACCTCAAAATAATTTTTTTTACCTAAACAGTTTTCGAAAAAAATATTTTTTGTAGGTAAATATTTTTCAAACGATCTAAAATGTTACATACTATTTCTTGGCACTATTTTAGAATATAAAAAATATTTTCCACAAAAAAGTTATCGAAAAAGTACAGAAAAAAATACAAAAAAATAAATAAAAAAAACATTATGTGGGTTGAATTTTGTGCCAAAATTTCCAGATCAGATTTATATTATTTGAGGAGACTTCAATTTAAATTTTGTGATTTTTGGAAATAGGGAGCACCTCGAACGAAGTTTGTCAAGTTGCTTAGCAATTGTAATACCCCTAACCCGTCTCCGTCGTCGGATTAAGGTTATAGAACATTACTGTACAAAAAAAAAACTTTAACTTTAAATTTGAACAAATAATTCAACTTAAGTATAATTACCAATAATTCATTCCAATCATAGCAAACATACTTATTTAGGCCTTAAATCAAACTCTCTGGGCCCTAAAAACAACCTAAAAGCAATCAAGGATCAAAATGAATCAAAACATAAATTTTAGGAAAAACTTGAAAATTTTGAAAACAGGGGTCACATGTAACACCCCAAACCCGTCCTAGACGTTATGACCGGATCTAGCGTGTCACATAGAAGGTTGGTTAAAAAGCTAAGCGTCAGTTGAAAATATCGTGTTGATTTAAAACTTCAAGTTTCGATATTCCTTAGTAAAAACTCGGTTTGTTTTCTGTCTGTATTGAAAAGTTATTAATGTTTTAACAATAAAACTGTTTCCACTGAGAAAAATCAAATTTGAGTATTTGCGGGAATGTGATGTTTTGAAAATGGTTAATTATTCTTTAAGGGAATCCTGTGTTTATGAAACCAACAGTTATTAACGAAAACCTAAAAGAAAATTTAACCAGAGGCCTTATTACAAAACATCCAACCCACATAAAAACAGAAATAATCTTAGAAATAAAGCAAAAGGGAAATTTACTAAAGTTTCCAAACGATGTTCCTGAAGTATGGCCTCCACCGAGTCATTCATGGCTCCAAGTCCTTACTGCTGAACATTACCTGCGAGGTAAGAAAAAGAGGGGTGAGTTACAAGAACTCAGTATGTAATCCCCTTACCGTCTCCAACTGGGCCTGAACCCATATGACATCAAGTTGGGCCTAAGCCCATTAAGCATAATAATGCAAAATATGAAATTATGCAGCCTAACCCATCCATCCATCACACCCCTGAACCAGCCAATCACATCTGTGGGATCAAGTCAAACCACCCTGCCGCTCACACCAGAAATGCAGTCAAGCTGCTAAACATTGATTACGTGTGGCTGAGCCACTGGAGTCATAATTACATATATACATATATAGATCGTGGCTATGCCACCAGGCTATACTGCTCTTCATTCAAATTCCCGCCCCATGCAATATGATAAGATGCAACATACATATCATAATATATAAGTGTAAAGCAGACATTCCACCCGGCTAGGGTAATTTGGTAAATCGGCCTAATAAGGCATTTTGGTAATTTGGCCCAATAAGGGCATTTTGGTAAATCGGCCCGATAAGGGCATTTTGGTAAATTGGCCCAATAAGGGCATTTTGGTAAATAAGCCCGATAAAGGCATTTTGGTAAATCGGCCCAATAAGAGCATTTTTGTAAATCGGCTCGATAAGGGCATTTTGGTAAATCGGCCCAATAAGGGCATTTTGGTAAATCGGCCCAATAAGGGCATTTTGGTAAATTAGCCTACTAACACCGATTTTTGTGAATCTTAGAACTGATGTTGTTTACGCAAATTATACAATTCCATGCAATATTCCGGTTATTAGACTTTCAAGTGACGACGATTTGTTTTTACCAACATTGTAACGAATCACGAAACTACAGGGTTACGGTGTGAGATTACACACCTGATTACGTAGAGAACTATACCCTCCTGATCGCCGTCACCTATACCAACATATCACACAATTAACTAACAAAAGGGAGATCTCAATCCGTATCTAAATCAAACGATTTACAACGCTTACCCTCACTATCGTGAACAACCACGATTTGCCTATTCGCACCGGATGTTGGCTCCCTTCCACAACCTGGCGGGAAATCTCGAACTACTGACACTGCCCTACGTTTAAACTTGGGAGCAGGGGTTACGAGATCACTTCCCTTAGTTTCCCCTAGTGATACCCCCTTCGACTGATTGTCACTTGCATCCATGAGGAAAATCTGATAAGTAAAGTACCACAGCGAAAACGACACAAGGGGTTTTGGTTCTTACCACTGCTTCTTGAAGTCCAAATGATTGGAAAATAGAGAAGGGAGTTGCTTGTTCCAAAGCACAATCGGCCTTAATTAAAAGATAATCGAGCACCGAAAGATTTGGTTATGACATGAAGAGAAACAGAAAAGGGATTGGTTGTGAACGAAGAGAAAGTGAGGTAGCCACTCCGGCTATGGAAGACATAAGAATGAACCGAAAAGAAAAACAAGAATGAATCACCTTACCTTGATTACAGACAAATTGACTGAGAAGGAGAAATTCAGCCAACTCCATTTAAACAACTACAAGATGAAGTTACAAAGAGAAAGAATAAGGGAAATGGAATGTAACCAACAAATGGTGGGGGTATACATTCGGCCAAAGAAAGAGAAAATGAGAGGGAGAGAAAGAACTTAAACTTACCAAATTCGATCAAAAGAAAGGTGATCAATCACGTAGAGAAGAGAAAAGAGATTCGGCTTATGGTAATGTAAAAGAAAACGAATGGTACGGGAAAAATAAAAGAGAGTAGAAGAAAAAGAGGGGTGCAAGGAAGTTTCGGCTAACACCAAAGAAAAGATGAAGAAAAGTGAAAAGGAGAAGTCCCTTAATGGTCACGGTTTTCGGCAAGAAAAGATGCACAAAATGGCCAAAAGGAAAAAAAAACTCTTAACGAATGTAAGTTCAACAAAAAAAATGTTTCAAAATTTCGGTACTTACTTCCCCTACCAAAACTGAATGCACTCTTAACCCAAAAGACCCCTCTTGACCGAAATTCTCCCTCATGTACTTCCCCAAAATCGGCCACTACTCCCTCTCACCTCAATCCCATAATTTGCTCCTTGATTTTCTCCTCAAACTCCTCTCCATCACTCATTCAAATTCATTTGACTGAGTCTTCAACTCCTCCTGCAGAGTCCAAGCTGAACTTTACTACCCTTACCTACTTAGCACAAAATAAATTAAATGAGTTGCCGCAGGTGGGATTCGAACCCAAGCTCTCCTCTCTGCCATTTGACGCCACAGCCACCCTGCCACATGCCCAGCTTGTGCTAGTAATTTACCAACCTTTTCCCTTATGCCTTGACGCCAACTACCTTCTCCCCCTTAAGTGCCCAAATACCAAAATTTTTACCAGGGCCCAATTCGACCCTAGGCCTTCTTAGGGCCTCCGAACATACCCAACTAACATACATAGCTAGCCTAACGCATGAAATAGTGCAAAATACAGAACCCCACATTTTAGGATGTTACATCACATGTCCATGTGGCCAGGCCGTGTGACATAGGCCAGTTCGTGTGGCTAAAATTTGGTCGCGTGTTTAACACACACGCCTGTGTGGCTAATCCACACATCTGTGTTCCCAAACAATGTAACTCACTAACTAAGGTCACACGGCTGTGTATCAAATCGTGTAGAACCTGCACCTAAAACTTAAAAAGATATATGGCCGTGTGATAGCCCATGTCTCAAGTCATGTGTACCAAAATGTACCTTAAAAATCATGTTTACCAAAAATGTTTTCTTGGGCCACAAGTATACCATTAGCCAACTCTTAGACCCATTCAATAATTCACTAAAACAAGACCAAAACACGCCAAAATCACCCGTACACGACCTATTTCCATTAACCAACCAATGTACCCTCATTAGTACCACATGTAAATATTCAAATGAACTCAAACTCAATGCCATAATTTCATATTTTAAACTTACCTCACACATCTATCGTATAACCACTTCATTTACACTTCTATGAAACAAAAGTCATCTAAATCACAAGGCATTCACAAGTGACCAAAACTCATGCTTACAAATACATTTATAAGCCAACATCAAGACATATAGGCAAGTAAACTTAAACCACATCACATTGGTAATTAGCATAAAACACACTCCTATTACATGTCATTTATAACCAATAACTAAAACAACTAAAACAACCAAAACTACCAAAATGATGTATGGATAGTGTGATAGTGCTCCGACGAGATTCCAAATGATCAAGCTTTCCGATGATCTGCATGAGAGAGAAAACAACAACATAAGCAACTAGTACTTAGTAAGCTAGTATTAAGGAAACTTAAACTTACGAAACATTTTAAGTTAAACAACCAAGCATAACTTCATTATAACATAAGCCAATTTTCCTTTCCTATACACATCACCTCACAAGGTCATTTGGTGCAACATTTCATAAACAAATCCAATCAAAGCATGGTGTAAAACATATTTTACATTTCACTTTTGTAATTCATCACTCATACACATACATTAAACCAACTTTTCCTTTCAATTGCACATGTCATCATAAACCATATCTGTAACGCCCTGAATAATTTATTTCTACTTCTATAAATATTTGATATAAATGTGTATCTGCTTCGGTGGCTAAGTGTTCTAGGTGTGTATGTGAGGTCTTGGGTTCAAGTCTCATCTTTGCCAATTTTATTATTTTTGATCCAAGCCTTATCCTTGTAGAGTGGGCTTTTATAAAACTGTCTGTTAATTCATATCAGAATGACCCTGTTGGTTCGAGAGGTAAAGGAGTTGGTATGTTGGGGGTCATGTGTTCGAATTCCTACATTGGCAAAGGTGTTATATTTTTTGCTCTGTTAACTGATAGAGTTTTTGTGGATTGGGATTCTGAATAAGTTGTTTGTTAGTGGGTTAGTTGAGAGAAATTAGGGATATGCTAGTAGTTTTTTTTTCTGTTTCCCAAAATTTTTCCCCTCTGGCGCTTGTTTTTCTCTCTATTTTCCACTTCCAACTTTCAGCTTCTTTTTCTGACTTCTATCAAAATTTTCCTTTCAAACTGCGATACATTGACGTTCCGTTCCTCTGTGTTGTTGAATAGGTAAGGGTTTTGTTGTGTTTTTGAGATAATTATGTTTATGCATTAGTTTCTATTGGTGTAATTGTGATTATTTTGGTGTAGGAGAAGGCTGTGAACAGTGAATTTCACATCATTTGCTTGAATAGTATTAGCAGTGGTTTACGTCGTCGGTAAGTCTTGAGCGTTGTTTTGAGTTTTGTATCAAGTCGTAAATTGACAGCTAAATCAGCATTTGGGTGCTTCTTTCTTAGGTTTCAATGCCTCAAGAGTGATTTTGCATCAAAATCGTAACAGGTGTGTACCCGAAACGCAGAAAATCAAACTTCAACAAAAGCTAAAAAATTGTTATGTCGCTGCCACGCAGGTGTGTGGTCAACCGTGTGGTTGGCCGTGTGCGAGACACGACCGTGTGGTCGACTAAGGCATGACCGTGTGGTTTCCGGAGTGAGGCCGTGTGAGCCATACGAGCTAGGCCAAGATGGGCATGTGGGCCACACGGGCATTCTACACTGGCGTGTGGGTTTTTAGGCCAGGCCGTGTGGGCCACACCGGCAAGGCCAATTTAGGCGTGTGGATCCACACGGACAAGTCACACGGGTTTGTTCCATACTTCTAAAATTTTCCCCTGGGGTCGCACTGGTTGTTCCAATTGATTGTGGGCCTACCGTAGGGTCAGTAAGAGCTAACCAAACCCTAAAACTGTAGAATTGATAGTCTGATATTTTGTTCTAAGTATGATAATGCTATGCAAGTTTGATTATTCTGATATCTGTACATAAGCATGTTGAGCATGTCTAGTATGTTATTTTGTATCTGTTTCTGTATATGATTGTGCGGTAGGATTTGTATATGAGGAGGAAGTATCCTGTACGGTGATCATCACCTATACTCTGGCAGCTTAGCTGCACATTATCTGACATGTGTCGTAATGGCACGATATGGTGTGTAGGGATGGGTGGGTGTTTTTAACCCCACATGGGAAAGGATGGGGTTAGGATTCTGTATATCTGATTCTGTGTACTGTATCTGAGAAGGGCATGAGCCTGACTCTGTATATGTATGTTTGCATGCTTATTTCTGTTGGGTTACACACTGAGTTTATGAAAACTCACATCCGTTTGTCTATTCTATTCAGGTAATCTACAGACTTAGATGGATCGGTGCGATGGAGCCTCTCGGTGACCATGAGTTCGTAAACTGATTAGGTTTGTGGTTTTTATTTTAAGGATTATTTCTGGATTTTCGTAATAATTGGACTCTCCGGACTTTATGGCTGATTTTCTTTTGGATTTGGATTTTCGTTTTAGTACATAACTTGCAACTGATATCTAAAAACTATGGTTTTCACTAAAACAAAGATTTTCTAAGATACGAACTATTTTCTTGATATGCAACGGTTTTTGTAAGTTTCCGCTATTTAACACGTTTTAAGGCAAAATAATTAATTGAATAAATGTTTGAAAATGGTATAAGCAGATAAAAGTTGAAAAATTGGAAAGGGTTTTATCGTATAAACTTCGTTAATAAAACCCCTTCTTTGTGACACCTTTGGATTCGGCCATAATGTCTAGGCTGGGTTTAGGGTGTTGCATTTAGTGGAATCAGAGCTAGGTTACAAAACTCGGTGTGTTTCAAAAGAATTATTTTTTTAATGATTTGAATAGATTGAAAAAGTATGTGGTATACCGAGTCTCCGGCGTCGATCCTGTAAGTATCTCTGTACTTAGATTGAACTGTTTCGAAAACACTATGGTTAGTACTTTCTGAAACTGTACTGAATTAGTGAGAAACTGAAACTTCTGAAAACATCTCTGAACTTCTGATAATTTATACATAGAAAAACTGTTAATAAATACCAGATCTGATGCATAAAACTTTGTAATGTAGATAAATTCAAATTATACAATGAGCGCTCGTAGAACTCGCAGACGTGATACTCATGGCTGTGGTAAAGGCTGTAGGGGGCTCGAGCTGAGTCTTCTTTTCTAGGCAGTATGCCAAATTTAGATACGAGTAAGATACCGGTTTTGCCTACTATTAAGACTGGGTCTCAAAGCCGTTTAATTAGGGATGACACACTGTCTTAGGCTATGTTGGGGATATTAGATAGGGTCACTGGACCTCATTCTGGATTTAGGGGCCGTGAGTCGGTAACTAAACGACTCCGGTCTAATGGAGCTGAGCTGTTCAGGGGTGTCATTAGAGTCACCCCTACTGTGGCCGAGTATTGGTTGGAGGCCACAGAGAGGATTATAAATGATTTAGACTGTACTCCTGAGCAAAAATTTAAGGGTGCGGTCTCTTTGCTTCATTACAAGGCATATCAGTGGTGGTTGACGGTTGAGAAGGGTACTTAGCTGGATCGTCTGAACTGAGATTTCTTTAAGACCACCTTCCAGAGTAAGTACGTGGGGGCGAGTTATGTGGATGCTTATAGGCGTGAGTTCATGAATCTCACGCAAAGTGATAGATTAGTGGCCGAGTATGAGGCCGAGTTTCTGAGGTTGAGCCGCTACACTTGAGGCACGGTGATATTTGAGTATGAGAAGTGTGTCCATTTTGAGGATGGTTTGAAAGACAGTCATAAGGTTCTGATTGCTCCACAGAGGGAACATGAGTATGCAGTTCTGGTTGATAAGGCAAAGATTGCCGAAAAGGTTAAGCGCGTTGAGCGCCAAAATAGGGAGCGAGAGAGAAGTAAGAATAAGAGGGATTCAGAGCCCTCTAGTCCTGTTCAAAGGCCTAAGAAAAAGGCTAGACTTGATGGGTCGGTTAGAGTAGGACCCCCTATTGCTCCTACTGGGATTCAACCTTGTGAAGACTGTGGGAGGTGTCATCCGGACGAGTGTTGGAGGAGAATTGGGGCTTGTTTGAGGTGTGGGTCTCTAGGGTATCGTATTAGTGAGTGTCCACAATGGATAGATCAGATGCAAGCATCAAGACCGGGTTTTGTATAGCCTCAGAGGGCAGTTCAGTAGACACCTAGGGGCCGTGGATTGGCTAATGGTGGTAATGCTATGGGTCGTGGGCAAAGGGCACCGGGCAGAGGTGTTGGTCAGACTGAGGCGGGCAGCCCGCGTTGGTTTATGATGCTCGATGCTGAGAGGATAGGGATGCTCCAGATGTTATCACCAGAATGTTCTTAATTTTTTATTTACCTTGTACTGCTTTAATAGACATAGGTTCTACACATTCCTATATAGCTGGTTCTGTATTTGAAAACTTGGGAATTTCTGTCGAGAGCACTTCTAGTGAGATCACTATATTGAGTCCGTTGGGGTAGTTTGTTTGGGTTAATAAGCTTTATAGGATGTTCCATTAGTGGTGCAATGGGTTATTTTTCTGGCAAATCTGATGGAGCTTCTGTTTCGGGAGTTCGACTTAATTCTCGGTATGAACTGGTTGGTTGAGCACCGTGTTAGCTTGGACTGTGCATCTAAGAGGGTCGTTCTGAGGACTGAGGATGATAGGGAAGTGGTTATGATCAGTGAGCGTCGAGGTTATTTGTCCAATGTGATCTCCGCTCTTGTGGCTGAAAAACTAGTTCGAAAAGGGTGTGAGGCGTATTTGGCTTACGTTAGTGTTTTTGTTTTTGGGGACTCTTCTGTTAGGAATATCAAAACAATGAGGGATTTTTCGGATGTCTTTCCTGAAGAGTTACCAGGTTTACCTTCTAATCGAGAAGTTGAGTTTGGAATTGAGCTTCTACCAGGTAAAGCTCCGGTGTCTATTGCTCCCTATCGAATGGCACCGAAGGAGCTTACAGAGCTTAAGGCTCAACTTCAAGAGCTTTTGGATCGTGGTTTCATCTGCCCTAGTGTGTCTCCATGGGGAAGACCAATTCTATTTGTGAAGAAAAAGGATGGCACCATGAGGATATGCATCGATTATCGGCAACTGAATAAGCTGATTGTGAAGAAAAGGTATCCACTTCCGAGGATCGATGATTTGTTTGATCAGTTCTGTGAGGCTTCAGTGTTTTCAAAGATTGATTTTCATTTTAGGTATCATCAATTGAGAGTTAAGGAAGCTGATGTTCATAAGACTGCATTTAGGACTCATTATGGACACTACGAGTTCCTAGTTATGCCTTTTGGTCTGACAAATGCTCCGGCGGCATTCATGGATCTGATGAACCGAGTCTTTCAATCATATCTGGATCAGTTCGTCGTGGTCTTCATCAACGATATTCTGGTGTACTCTAAGACTGAGGATGAGAATGATGAGTATCTTATAGTAGTGATTCAGATACTTTGTGATAAACAACTCTACGCTAAGTTGAGCAAATGTGAGTTTTGGTTGTGTGAGGTGACTTTTCTAGGGCACGTGGTTTCTGCTGAGGGGATCCGAGTTGATCCTAGAAAGATTAAGGCTATGCTTGATTGGAAACAGCTTAAGAATGTATCTGAAATTCCTAGTTTTCTGGGTCTAGCGGGGTATTATCGGCTGTTTGTCGAGAGGTTCTTCTGATTGCAACTCTTTTGACTAAGCTTCTGCGTAAGGGTGTTCTTTTTATTTAGACTGATGCGCAAAAATTGAGCTTCGAGAAGCTCAAGTCTGTTCTGGCTCAGGCTTCTATTCTGATATAGCCTGAATCTGGGAAGGAGTTTGTGATGTACAGTGATGTGTCGCACGTCGGTTTGGGATGTGTACTGATGCAAAATATTAAGGTGGTGGCTTATGCACCCCCACAGCTTAAGACACATGAAGGGAATTATCCGACACATGATTGGCTGCGGTGGTTTTGCGTTGAAAATATGGAGGCACTATCTGTATGGTGAGAGGTGTATTATCTAGACTGATCACAAGAGCCTTAAAAACCTCCTCACCTAGAAGGAGTTGAATCTTAGGCAACGTCGATGGATTGAGCTACTCAAAGATTAGGACTGCACAATTGAGTATCATCTTGGTAATGCCAATGTGGTGGCTGATGCTCTAAGTCGTAGAGCGATGACTGATTTGAGAACGATGTTCGCTCGACTTAGTCTGTTTGATGATGGGAGTCTGTTAGCTGAGTTGCAAGTTAAGCCAACTTGGATTGATCATATTCGAGATAAGCAGTTGGGGGATGAGTCTCTGGGTTTGCAGTTTTGTCAGGTTGAGAGTGGTAGTAATTTGGATTTTAGGTTGAATAATGATGATGTTCTGTGTTTTTGAGGTTGGATTTGTGTGCCGAATGATTTTGTTTTGAGGCAGACGATTCTAAGGAGGCTCATAGTAGCCCTTATGCTATACATCCCGGTGGTAAAAAGATGTATCGCGATCTTCGTGAGTGGTGGTTGGGTTTAAAGCGTGAGGTTACGAATTTTGTTACTCGATATTTGACGTGCCAACAGGTTAAGCCTGAGCACCAATTACCTTCGGGTTTGATACAACCCGTTAAGATTCTTCTATGGAAATGGGAACGAGTGACGATGAAATTCGTTAGTGGGTTGCCCTTGACACCCACTAAGAAGGATTCTATTTGGGACATCATGGATCAATTGACAAAGTCCGCTTATTTCATTCCAGTTCGGACAGACTATTCTCTGCAGAAGTTAGCGAAGCTTTATATCTTCGAGATAGTTAGACTGCAAAGGGTTTCTGTTTCGATTATTTCTAATAAAGATCCTTGCTTCACTTCTCGGTTCTAGAAGAAATTACATGAGGCTTTGGGTTCGAGATTAAACTTCAGTACTACGTTCCATCCTCAGACCGATGGTCAATCTGAGAGAGTGATTCAGATACTAGAAGATGCTTCGGAGTTGTGTGATTGATTTTCGAGGTAGTTGGGAGGATTATCTGCCGCTAGCTGAGTTTGCCTACAATAATAGTTTCCAATATAGCATTCAGATGGCACCTTACGAGGCTTTATATGGTCATAAGTGTCGTACTCTGCTATGTTCGACTGAGTTGGGTGAATGGCGAATTTTGGGTCCTGAGTTGGTTTCTGAAATCGAAGATAAAGTTAGATTGATTCGGGATCGTCTGAAGGCAGCTTCTGATAGATAGAAATCTTATGCAGATCTGAAGAGGCGTGATATTGAGTACTCTGTGGGGGATTTCGTCTTTCTTAAGGTTTCTCTATGGAAGAAAATTTTGAGATTCGATCGTAAGGGCAAGTGGAGCCCTAGGTTCATTGGGTCATACCAACCTATCTCATGTTGTCTTTGTTGAAGAGATTGAGGTTAGACCAGATTTGACTTTTGAGAATGAGTCGGTTCAGATTCTGGATCGTAATATTAAGGTTTTGAGGAAGAAATTCATTTTGTTGGTAAAGGTTCTGTGGCGGAATCGTGGCACTGAGGAAGCCACGTGGGAATCTGAGACTCGATACCTCAATAGTATCTTCGTCTGTTCTGATCAGGTAAATTTTGAGGTCAAAATTTTTTTATGGGGTAGAGTTGTAACGCCCTGAATAATTTATTTCTGCTTCTGTAAATATTTGATACAAATGTGTATTTGCTAAGGTGGCTAAGTGTTCTAGGTGTGTTTGTGAGGTCTTGGGTTCAAGTCTCATCTTTGCCAATTTTATTATTTTTTATCCAAGCCTTATCCTTGTGGCATGAGCTTTTATAAAACTGTTTGTTAATTCATATAAGAATGAGCCTGCTAGTTCGAGTGGTAAGGGAGTTGGTGTGTTGGGGGTCTTGTGTTCGAATCCTTGCATTGGTGAGGGTATTATATTTTTTACTCTGTTAACTGATAGAGTTTTTGTGGAGTGGGATTCTGAGTAAGTTGTTTGTTAGTGGGTTAGTAGAGAGAAATTAGAGATATGCTAGTAGTTTTTTTTTCTATTTCCCAAAATTTTTCCCCTTTAGTGTTTGTTTTTCTCTCTGTTTTCCACTTCCAACTTTCGGCTTCTTTTTCTGACTTCTATCAAAATTTTCCTTTCAAACCACGATACGTTGACACTTTGTTCCTTTGTGTTGTTGAATATGTAAGGGTTTCGTTGTGTTTTTGAGATAGTTATATTTATGCGTTAGTTTCTGTTGGTGTAATCTTGGAATTTGATTTTTCTGCGATTATTTTGGTTTAGGAGAAGGCTGTGAACAGTGAATTTCCCACCATTTGCTTGAACGGTATTAGCAGTGGTTTTCGTCATCGGTAAGTCTTGAGCGTTATTTTGGGTTTTGTACCAAGTCGTAAATTGACTGCTAAGTCAGCATTTGGGTGCTTCTTTCTTAGGTTTCAAGGCCTTGTGAGTGATTTTTCATCAAAATCGTAACAGATGTGTACCCGAAACGTAAAAAATCAAACTTCGACAAAAGCTAAAAAACTGTTATGTCGCCGCCACGCGGGTGTGTGGTAAACCGTGTGGTTGGCCGTGTGCGAGACACGACCGTGTGGTCGAAGAAGGCCTGGCCCTGCGCAAGACACGACCATGTGGTGGCCAGATTGAAGCCGTGTAAGCCATACGGGCTAAACCAAGTTGGGGCGTGTAGGCCATAGGCGTGTGGGCCCACATGGGCAAGTCACACAGGCATGTGGGCCCATCTTTCTAAAATTTTCCCTTAGGGTCGCACGGGTCGTTCCAATTGACTATAGGCCTACCGTAGGGTTGGTAAGAGCTAACCAAACCATAAAACTGTAGAATTGATAGTCTGATATTCTGTTCTGAGTATGATAATGCTATGCATGTCTGATTATTCTAATATTTGTACATAAGCATGTTGAGCATGTCTAGTATGTTATTCTGTATTTGTTTTTGTATATGATTGTGGGGTGGGATTTGTATATGAGGAGGCAGTATTCTGTACGACGATCATTGCCTATATTCTAGCAGCTTGGCTACACATTATCTGACATGTGTCGTAATGGCACGATATGGTGTGTAGGGATGGGTGGGTGTTTTTAACCCCACGTGTTGTGATGGGATGGTCGGAGTTGGTGTGTGGAGGATGGGGGTAGGATTCTGTATATCTGATTCTGTGTACTGTATTTGAGAAGGGCATGAGCCTAATTCTATATTTGTATGTTTGCATGCTTATTTCTGTTAGGTTATACACTGAGTTTAAACTCACATCCGTTTGTCTATTCTGTTCAGGTAATTCTCAGACTTAGGCGGTTCAGTGCGACGGAGCCTCTCGATGACCACGAGTTTGTAAACTGATTAGGTTTATGATTTTTATTTTAAGATTATTTCTGGATTTTTGTAATAACTAGACTTTCCGGACTTTTTGGCTGATTTTCTTTTGGATTTGGATTTTCGTTTTAGTACATAACTTGCAACTGATATTTAAAAACTATGGTTTTTTACTAAAACAAAGGTTTTCTAATATACGAACTGTTTTCTTGATATACAATGGTTTTCGTAAGCTTTCGCTATTTAACACGTTTTAAGGAAAAATAATTAATTGAATAAACGTTGGACAATGGTATAAGCAGATAAAAGTTGAAAAACTGGAAAGGTTTTATCATATAAACTTCGTTAATAAAACCCTTCTTTGTGACAGCTTTGGATTCGACCATAACATCTAGGTCGAGTTTGGGGTGTTACAATATCATTACTCAAAAACCATCTTTCATTACATACCTTTTCGTTTTGAACCAATACCTTGCCCATGGAACCAAAGGGAACAACATCAGATAATTTAAACAATATTTACCACACTAGTTACATGATATATCATACCGAAATAAAGCATGTTAGGCTCGAGGCCTGATACAATTACATCGGCACAATGTCTGCTAGGCAGAGAGCTTGGTATAAATCACCGGCACGAAGCCTAATACAAATCACTAGCACGAAGCCTTCTAGGCACAGAGCCTAATATAAATCACTAGCACGAAGCTTGCTAGGCACAGAGCCTGATACAACACATGGGCACGGAGCTTGCTAGGCACAGAACCTTATATAAATCACTGGCACGAAGCCTGTTAGGCACAGAGCCTGATATAAATCAAAGGCACGAAGCCTGCTGGACTCAAATTCTGATATATTATCTCTAGTACAATTAAATTTCATTATTTTCAACAACCAACATTCAATAATTATAATCATGACGATTATTAGAATAAAATAAATATCAAGAATTTAATATAACATAGTACATGTAACACGAACTTACCTCAACTAGAATTGTTGTTAAAACAGAGTTGACAAGTTGATAGTGTGTCAGAGTCCTAAAAATTTATAAAAAGAATGATCGAGCCTAGAAACTAACTATGACAACGATTGAGGCAAGCGCACCTATCGAACAGTAGTATAGTTTAGTGACAAGACCGGATTGTCGAACCCAAAGGAACCAAAAGTACTAATACTAACTTTCTTTTTATTGTTTAGCCTAAGAATTTAGGGAATTATTAATTAATCTAAAATTAACTAACTATTAAGCTTAAAGATGCTAAGACAAAAAGAATAAATTGCGGAAAATACTTGTGGGAAAAACCAATTGATTAAGACAATACCCGAGGAAGAATCCACCTAGACTTCACTTGTTATCTAACTCTGAACCAGACGATTTATTCACTTGACTTGATCCGTAGGATTCCCTAATTTATATTAATACCTCTTTCGAGGCTACTAACGTCTAACCCTAGGTTGATTAATTGAAATCTCTTTCTAATTAAAACCCTAAGAATTGCATTAACTCGATCTATGGACCCCCATATTAGGTTTGACCCTAATCCGACAGATTTTCGTCATCCTATTTCTAGGGTTGCGATCAACTCCGCTTAATTATGCTAGATCTACTCTTAAACAGGGACTTTTGCTCCACTTCCTAAGCACATCAATACTTGAATCAATATCCTGAAATATCAAAGCAAGAATTAAGAACACATAATTAAGAACAAATCAAGTATTTATCATATAGTTCAGAAAACAATAACAAGATCCGTCTTAGGTTTCATCCCCCTCAGGTATTTGAGGGTTTAGTTCATAATCATAAAAGAACACATCTCAGAAGAAAATATAAAACAAAACATAAGAAAAACCCTAAAACCCCCTGAAGGAATTAAAGAGAAGATCCTCTGTCTTGAGTATAACTCCGGCTTCTTGAGATGAATCAACTGGCTTTCTTCGAGTAAATTCCACAATTTGGCCTCTCTGGCTCAGATCTTCGGCCTAATTGGACGCCAACTAGACTCCCAACTGGACTCCCCTTGAAGGTTGGCCTCTAGGGTGTTTATATAGGCTTTTGGAATGGTTTTCTTTGCCTCTAAGTACCCTAATCCGAATGAAACTCTTCTTTGTCACGTTAGGGACACGCCCATGGCACATGCCCGTGTGAATCGTGGCCAGGCCGTGTTCGGGTCTGTTAATGAGGCACGGCTACGTGGCTTGGGCCCAGGCCGTGTTGATTTCGTGATATGGCCCATTTACTCTATTTTAGGCCCGTTTCTCGTTCTTTTCATCCTCTAGTGCTTTCCTAAGTATAAAACATGAAAACAAAGGACTAAGAGCACCAAATTCCATAATTCAAGGCTTAAATCATCCAAAAGTATGCTAAATGTGGGATTAAAATATGTTTATATTACGGTTTATCAAATTCCCCCACACTTAAGCATTTGCTTGTCCTCAAGCAAAATCCTCAGCTCACAATTTAAATGAACTTCCTAAATTCATAATATTCATCAATAATGTTCCATTATAATTCAAAGATAATTCATAAATTGATAATTTAAATAGAAGGATCCTAAAGATTCAAACAATCAAAGTCATAGTTTTTGTAGCATGAAAATATAGGTGTTTCCACTTACCCAAATAATTACCTTTAATTCAAAATTGGCAAGAGTTGACATCCTCACTAAAGATTCACTCAAATCACTCAAAGTGTTTAAGGTTCAAAATTAAGCACTCAAAAGTCGAACATGAAAAGTTAATCCCATGGGCTTACTTGAAAATCAAATCTCCACCACTGCAAAATGAGATGATACACAAATCAAAAGGTCTTTAAAAATGGTTGTAATGCGGCTTGGGTTAAAGGTGTGGATAAAGGCTGAATTAGAGGGTTAGAATCAAGATTGAATTGACAATTTACCTAACTAGAAAAATGAACTAATCCTGAATAATTACATCAATTGAAAATATGAAATACTAATAACATGAGCTTCTTCTCAAGATGTGGAATTTAAACGTACAAGCTCAATTACATAGAGCTAATATTGAATATACTTCTTTTTTCTTTTTTTTAAGAACAAATCAAATGAAAGGATGAATTTAACTACTGAAATAAAGATTATAGTTAGGCAATTGATCAAATCAAATCTCGATATAAGGGTGGTCAAGAGGAATGGTGATAACAAATACAAACCGGGTTTTTGGGTTAATATTAGTAGGTGAGTCAATAAAAAGGGTTGTTAAGATCAAAGGGGTTCACTAGGGGTTAATTGTGAGGGTAAGCTTTTTAGTGGAGTGAGTGGGTTAAATCCTAAGTGCCTTTATCATTTCTGTATATCAAATCAATGATGTGGTCTTGACATGTATAATCGAAGCAAGTTCTAGAATAACAAATCAATGTTGACACACTCATAATCCAAGGTGAGAACGAACGAATGTATGCTCCAATAGGCTCAAAATCTCACAAAAATTATGGGTTTTTGATATCAACCTTGTAAATTTCAAACTTCAAGGTAATAATTAGATTCAGGTAGACAACCTAACAAAATTTTAATTTTTGAAAATAGACTCATCATGCTTGATTCTCTAGTCTCCTAAAGTTTAAATCATCACTGCACAATTATCAATGACTTAATCCAAAACACATCAAAGAAAATCATGGATCACAGGTAATTTCATTCTAAGTAATAATATGAGGAAATTACTTAAAGAAAGACATCATTCAGGGATTTGAGAATAATGCAGAAAGTTAGGCACTTTCTCAAAATAAATATTCACCCCCCACACTTAAGATGTACATTGCCCTCAATGTACAAAGATATATATGAAATTTAAGAGAAATAGAGAGGTAAAACTTCCTGAATTTGGATGGCTTCCTTGAGTTGGGAGTGTCGTGGTGTGGTGGCCGCAGACAATCTCTGCGCTAGATGAAGAAATTGGGAAGCTCGCGAAGAATTAGCCAGGAAATAATAAGAATAATTCTAAATATACTAAATATATATTTAAAGAAAAGAAAAATAAAATGAAAGAAAATAGAAAGTAAAATAAAATTAAAAGAAAAGATTAATGGACTGAAGAGTCCTTATTGTTAGATGATTCGCGAGGTGGGTGTTATTTCTAGGGCTGTGGTCTCATGGCTATGGTCGTGGTCGTGGTGATTCCCAAGCAGCCTTTAGAACCTAAAACTAAGAAACTAAAATAGAATAAACTAAATTAAGCATAATAGAAATAAAGATAAGGAAAATAAAGAAGAAGAGAAAATAAAAATAAAAACTAAATGGCCTCAAATATCCTTGGCTTGTTGAGTGGATGAAGCGGCCGGCATGAACTTATGTAGATCGGTCTCCCATAGTAAGACAGTGTTTGGATTCTTCCGCTTCTTCGACATTGGGATGGTGAAAAATGGAGAGTTTGGAGCAAGAAATTGAGAGAAAATTAAAAAGGGAAAAGGTGAAAGGGTATGAAAGAGGGAACGTTGGGGTAGGTGGGGAGAGGAAGAGGGGTATTTAAATAGAGTTTTGTTTTTCTGGGACACCCCACGCCCATGTACTGTGGGCGTGTCGAGTTACACGGTCGTGTTTTAATTTGTTCGTTTCTCCCACGCCCATGTGCAGGTCGCCACGCCCGTTTTGGGAAAATAGTGTCGGCTACGGCCGCATCGCACGGCCGTGTTGTTCAGGAGGGGGCCGTGGCTTGAAGATATTTTTTGTCCTGTTTCGTACTACCTCTGCCATGTCAATACATACTTCCGTAATATCCACACGGCCACAGCCGTGTGTAAGGCCGTGTGGTGTAGAAGTTTACACTTTGTTAGTTTAAAGTTAGGTATTAAAAAGGAAAAAGAAAAGAAAAAATAAAAATGAAAAAATTAATTGGATTAGTGCTCGGGTTGCCTCCCGAGAAGCGTTCGTTTATAGTCTTAAGCTAGACTTACCTCTCATTCGTACGTTCATGGTGGTTTGAGGAGTTGAAAGTCCTTCCTCATGTTATCAGTCATATTATCATTATGTAATTCGAGTCGAGTAGCGTTTACTTTAAAAGTGTCGAAAGTAGGATTATTTACCTCGACTGTTTCATATGGGAAAACATTGATTACCTTAAAAGAGATTTCTTTGTTTGTATTAGGTTCAGGAGGAAGTATTCGAGGGACTGTCTTATCTGCCAATACCTGATCTCTGATCTTGAATTTGTTTGTCCCATGGAATGGCGTTGGTTCTGCTTTGTGTATTCCTAATTTCTCCTTGAAGTGTGTCTTCCACTCATTTAGTTCATCGATCTGAAGCCTTTGTTCCTCATGAGTTATTTCCTTGTTGGTATGAGATATAGGCTCCGGCTCAGTTGTGTTGTTCTGTGGTGCTTCTTGAAAAGAAGGTTTAACCGAATGGTTATTAATAGAATTTATGTTCTCACCTTGATTATTCGATGTCCTAGCGGAGTCGAGAGCCTGGAGACTGATTGATTCGTCACCTACACAAAGTATGAGTTCACCTGCGCTAACATCAATTTTAGTCCTAGCAGTTGCTAAAAAGGGTCTTCCTAAAATTAAGGGGATACTATTTTCCTCATCCATGTCTAAAACGACGAAGTCTACTGGGAATACTATTTTATCAATTTTCACAAGAACATCATCAATTATACCACTAGGAATTCTAATAGTTTTATCAGCTAATTGGATGCTCATCTTAGTTTGTTTGGGTTTTCCTAGACCTAGTTGTTTAAACAATTTATAAGGCATAACATTTATGCTTGCCCCTAAATCAGCTAAAGCATTATCAACAGATAAACTACCGATTAAGCATGGAATTGTAAAACTCCCTGGATCTTTTAATTTTCGTGGTAGTTTGTTTTACAACATTGCTGAGCACACTGTGTTTAGTTCCACATGCGATTCCTCGTCTAACTTCCTTTTGTTTGTTAACAGATCTTTTAAAAATTTCCTTGAACCTGGCATCTGTGAAAGAGCTTAAAGAAACGGTAAGTTAATATGTAATTTCTTTAAGAGTTTAAGGAATTTACCGAATTGTTCATCTGTATTGTCCTTCTTCATCGCATCAGGATAAGGTATACGAGGTTGGTACTCTTTAATTACCGGTTTTGGCTTCTCGTGACTTACCTCGACCTTACTGTTCTCTACCGAATTCTCTTGGCTTAATTTAGGCTCATCTAACCCTACACTATCCTGAGCTGTTATAGCTTGAAGTTGCTCATTTGGGTTAGTCTCAGTGTTGCTTGGCAGGCTGCCTTGTGGTCGTTCTGAGATAATATTGGCAAGTTGCCCTAATTGGTTCTCGATCCCTTGAATCGATGCCTGTTAATTTTTAAGTGTTGTTTCGGTGTTTTGAAAATGTGTTTCTGACACCGCTATAAATTTTGACAGCATCTCCTCAAGGTTTGGTTTCTTTTCCTGTAGGTAGGGCTGTTGTTGGAAGTTTGGAGGGGGTTGTTGTCTCTGACTTCCTTGCCCACCCCATGAAAAATTGGGGTGGCTCCTTCAACCTGAATTATAAGAATTACTATAAGGATTATTTTGAGATTTGAAATTATTACCCATATAGTGAACTTGCTCATTTTCAGCGCTCGGGTTGTAAGGTGGGTAGTCTGTGTTGTTCATCCCTCCTCCATTCGTATCGCACTGCATAACTGGATGTACCTGCAGAGAACCACATAAACCATCAACCTTTTTATTTAACATCTCTACCTGATTTGATAGCATGGTTACTACGTCGAGGTTGAAAACATTGGCTGCTTTTGTTGGCGTTGTCCTTGTGACTTGCCACTGATAGTTATTCAGTGACATCTCTTCAATGAATTCATTGGCAGCCTCAGGTGTTTTGTTATTCAATGTTTCGCCGGCGATTGAATCGATCAATTGCTTCGTTAAAGGGTTTACCCTGTTGTAAAAAGTTTGGACTTGTAGCCACAAGGGTAATCCATGGTGTGGACACCTTCTCAATGGATCTTTGTATCTCTCCTATGCATCGTAAAGTGTTTCTAAATCCATCTGGACAAAAGAAGAGATATCATTCCTTAATTTGGCAGTTTTAGCCGGTGGAAAGTATTTTAATAAAAATTTTTCGGTCATTTGTTCCCATATAGTAATTGACCCTCATGGAAGAGAATGCAACCATTGTTTGGCTTTATTCCTCAAAGAAAAGGGAAATAACTGAATATGGATGGCATCATCAGAAACGCCATTTATTTTGAAAGTATCGCAAAATTTTAGGAAATTTGCCAAATGATTGTTTGGATCTTCATCCTGCAAACCATTAAATTGAACAAATTGCTGTATCATCTGAATTGTGTTAGGTTTCAGTTCAAAATTATTTGCAGCAATAGCAGGTCTAATAATACTTGACTCAGTTTCTGTTAAATTAGGTTTAGCATAATCATACATAGTTCGAGGAGCATGATTGTCGGCCACCTCTGGAGGTAGCGGATTATTCTCAGCCATCTCTTCGGTGGTATTAATTTCGACTTTTTGCTCTTCTTCTATGTAATTTAAGCTTCGCCTTATTTCTCTACGATTTCTGCGAACAGTACCTTCAATATCACTGTCGTAAATCAGGGGTCCTGTTGGGTTCCTTCTAGTCATAAACTAGAGGTACCTGCTAAGAACAAATAAAAGAAGAAAAATTAGCAAAGTTAAAAGCAAAATAAAAATAAAAATAAATTGCAAAAATAAAAATGGCTAAAGTAATAAAAATTGAGCGTTCTTAATATTTTAGTTCCCCGGAAACGACGCCAAAAACTTGATCGTCTGTCAGAGTCTTAAAAATTTATAAAAACAATGGTCGAGCCTAGAAACTAACTATGACAGCGATTGAGCCAAGCGCACCTATCGAACAGTAGTATAGTTTAGTGGCAAGACCGGATTGTCGAACCCAAAGGAACCAAAAGTACTAATACCAACTTTCGTTTCATTATTTAGCCTAAGAATTCAGGGAATTATTAATTAATCTAAAATTAACTAACTATTAAGCTTAAAGATGCTAAGACAAAGAAAATGAATTGGGGAAAATACTTGTGGGAAAAACCAATTGATTAAGACAATACCCGAGGAAGAATCCACCTAGACTTCACTTGTTATCTAACTCTGAACCAGACGATTTATTCACTTGACTTGATCCGTAGGATTCCCTAATTTATATTAATACCTAGGTTGATTAATTGAAATCTCTTTCTAATTAAAACCCCTAGAATTGCATTAACTCGATCTATGGACTCCCATATTAGGTTTGACCCTAATCCGACAGATTTTCGTCATCCTATTTCTAGGGTTGCGATCAACTCCGCTTAATTATGCTAGATCAACTCTTAAACAGGGACTTTTGCTCCACTTCCTAAGCACATCAATACTTGAATCAATATCCTGAAATATCAAAGCAAGAATTAAGAATACATAATTAAGAACAAATCAAGTATTTATCATATAGTTTAGAAAACAATAACAAGATCCGTCTTAAGTTTCATCCCTCTCAGGTATTTGAGGGTTTAGTTCATAATCATAAAAAGAATACATCTTAGAAGAAAATATAAAACAAAACATAAGAAAAACCCTAAAACCTCCTGAAGGAATTGAAGAGAAGATCCTCTGTCTTGAGTATAACTCCGGCTTCTTGAGATGAATCAACTGGCTTTCTTCGAGTAAATTCCACAATTTTGGCCTCTCTGGCTCGGCTCTTCGGCCTAACTGGACGCCAAATGGACTCCCAACTGGACTCCCCTTGAAGGTTGGCCTCTAGGGTGTTTATATAGACTTTTGGAATGGCTTTCTT